>CM063175.1:34227500-35622500 GCA_031835075.1 Saguinus oedipus | reverse complement strand
TTGGAGGCACTAGGACAATCTGGGGTATCTTCTCAACCACACAGGCAATATACACCAGTGGGATAAGTCGGGGCAATTTTTGGAGGCACTAGGACAATCTGGGGTCCCTTCTCAGCCCTCCAGTTTGTCCATAATGCTCTTAATGTGCCACAGGCTCTGTGCCACCGTGGAATTTGATCTGGAAGTCTAGAGCCCTTTTCAGGGAGTTTCTTAAGCCTGTGGTCCTCTGATCTTCTCTCTTGGTGTAACTGTATTATTTTAGAGCCACAAACACTGTTGTAACAGTAAAATGTAGTAATTAAGACTGTAGTAGGAGGTCACTGGCTTTTCAGTCTTTTTCTAAACAGCTCTGCGGTATCAGGCAGATTACAGAACTCTTCCTGTTGTCATATGGGGAGACAGTGGCCCTGACTCAATAGCTGTTGTGGGATTAAATAAGTCACTGTGTGCAAAACTTTAATAAAGTATTTAGCAAATAGTATATACAATACTATGCAAGTATGAGCTGTAAAATGACAGTAGCATTTCACATAAAAAGGTGACTATTGACTGCTATTATCATTTCTTACTTAGTGACTTATGTAAGAAGTTAGGCCCATGCCTATCAGGTTTAACTCTTGGTATTTGATGTGAACTGAATTATGTTGCCCTCAAATTCAATTAGTGAAACACTAATGTGCTGGCATTAGAAGGTAAGGCATTTGGGAGGTAATTAGGTAATGAAGGTAGAGCCCTCACGATGACATTAATGCTCTTATTAGAACAGACACAAAAGAAATGTTACTCTTTGCCATGAGATGTCACATAAAAAAGTAAAGACTACAAGTAAGGAAGCAAGACCCCACCAAGAACCAAGCCAGCCAGCACCTTGATCTGGGACTTCCCAGCCTCCAGGACTGTGATAAATATTAGTAGTTCAAGTCACCCAGATGGTAATATTTTTGGATATTTTGTGACAGCAGCCCATGCAAACTAAGGCTGTCTTCAAGCAAACAATTCAAGGTTCACAATTTTTTTTTTTTTCTGTCAAACATGGTGTTTCCAAATTGAAAGCATTTTGGATTTCAGGTCAGTATCCCTATTACATATTTGTTAACTTCTTTAGACGTTCAATTGACTTATTTTATTTGAGGCTACATCCATCTTCTCCTGAGGCAGAGAATGCCATTGGCACGGTTTCAAAATCCTCTGGTTCCACAATAATTACATAAAATGCAAAATTCCAGCCTAGGAATTACTCTCATGTGTAAATTTTTGTAATGTAGAAGTTTGATGGCAGAAAAAGAGAAGTGTCGTGCCTATCAATAAAGCAGGAGCTTCTTAAAATCTTTCAACATGAATCACATAGCTTAATAGGGGTAGATTATTTCAGAGGCTTTCTCCTATAGGGCATCACTCAATCTTACTCCCTTGTAGAAGAGGCAGTTTCTTCACCATGTGCACAATAAAGCCATACTCAGAGAAGGCAGATAACTTTCCACCAAGGCAGAAAACTAACAAGTGAGCTGTATGTAACAATACCATTAAATACCCTCATCATATAGATCACTCATTTTAGAATTTTGAAATGTAATCATACACTGTATCACAATATACAATATCATACATTGTATCACAATCCACAATACAGTACAATACACAATACAGCTTTCTTTTTGGTTTTTCTTGATTCTGCATATAAGAAGCTTATAAATTTGTCTTTTCAATGGTTGGGATCATATCCAATAAATTTAATGATTAGGATGATATCTAATGAATTGGCTGTCCTAATTTCTAAAATGTGAAACCTCTGCAGACTCAGTAACGATTGATCTATTTTCCTTGGCTGTGTTAGCTACTGCCCAGAGGGTGCTCATGGCATTATCTACATGTGTCCCTGTGCTGAATTCCTAAAGGAATGTGTATTCTAAGGCAAAATGTACAATAGTAACATTGAAGAAATAAAAAGTAGCATGTAAAAACTCTGAGTATAATTATTAAAGAATTGTATTAGTTCAGGTCAAAAATTTCAGGAATAAAGCCATATTAAAACTTTGCATGGAAAAATTAACTTTAATTTGTACTAAGCCTTAGAGTTAAGTTTTAATAATTTCTATAAAGAAGAGTAGAGTGAACCAAGATAAAAGTATCATTCATGTGCTAGCACATTTTTGTTATCCCAAAATAATTAGCAAAAGTAGATAAATTAATTATCTTTTACAGATCACTGTTCTAACATAAAGATGTACACCTGACTCATCCAGAAAGAAGGGATTCACTTTGTTCAGCTTTCTGGCAATGGGGGTTGGTGGGAGGCTCAATCTACATTATAGAATAAGAGTAGCTTAAAAAAGAAAAGTCAGGGAATTTCCAAATTTAATACATACTATGGTAATGAGTATCAAGAACAGCAGAGGGAAGTAATAATAAAGGTGTAATTGGCATCTGGGAAGAGAACATTATATATTTTATTTCTGGAATATTCTATACCAATATCTTTAGAAACATTAACTATCACATCTTTGAAAACCACAAGCAAGTATGTTTCCTATGTGAATAAATCCATATACTCAGAGCCACAGTTTTACAGTACTTATGATGGATCTCTTGGTATTGTAATGATGAAGGAGCTCTCTTGGGGAAAGATGAAAAGGTGAAGCCAAGACTTGTTTAAAAGATCAGAAAGAGAGATGCTGTTAATGTTCTCATGGTAAATATGATGCTCTCTTTATCCGGATGCATTTGTATTCTAAAGATACATGGATATTTCTCAATAAAAAATATAGAATCTTAACGTTTTTGAGGTGTTGACAAAATAGATATCTGAAGTACAACATTTCCTTGATTTATTAAACAGTGTGAAGAAGTTAAAGTTGAAGGAAGTTAGGCCTTTGCACATTGAAATTTCATCACATCTGAGAAACTTTGGTAATTTTTTTAGATCTTAGATTACTCACCTGAAAATACTAATTTATGTACTAAACTACCTTTAATTTCTCTTCATGTTCTTTATTATAAAAATAACTCTCAGTGGAGAAAGAAAGGTGTCTCCCTGTTATGATGCAGATGAAATCTGTAAGCTATTTTAAGCATGCTCCTTCCTCATTTCTTCCAAAGGAATGCATTTTGATTTTACAAAATGCTACATCATCTTAAAATATTTTCATAGATATTTATTTTATGAAATGAATTTTTTTTCCAATAAAAATGTGAAGGAAATGGTGAACCACAGCTATCAATTTGTCTCTGAATACAATCTTTTAATTATACCTTGCGTTCAGCTCCTCCTTAATAAAACGGAAGTGAACTTATTAAGATGGAAACTTCTCCCGAAGTATAAACTAATGTTGTTTTGTTTTGTTTTTAAGTGCATGTACTGCTGAAGTGAACACAAGAAATCATGTTTTTTCTTTTTTCTTTTAATTGTGCTTTAGGTTCTGGGTACATGTGCAGGGCTGTAGATATTTCTCAGCTCGAGGGAAGTAACAGTGACCCACCCCAACCTCGCACAAGTTGTAGTATTTTACAGCTTAACTAGGTCATCACTCACAGCAGGTTCTTTAAATGATTCAACAAATTATCTCAGTTTACTTTCTCCTAGTAAATCAATTCAAAACAGCTTGATTTTGTACGATTAGAAAATATTATGAATCTGGAATCCTAACCACTAGCAAAAATTTTACTTGAGATATTTAAACTCAGACATCCTTAGCTTACTTTGCATTCTAGATGAAATAATTTCATCTTGTATCTATATGAAAGCAAATGGAATATATATCTCCTTTGGTCTGATTTTTAAAAATAATAAATACATAAATACAGAGGAAAGTGTTAAGTACTAAGTACTAGCTCACACTTAAGCACACATGATCCAAATTTAACAAATGGAAGCATTTTGTCCCATTTGTCAGTTTTTTTCTCTTAGAAATCTAATGCAACTATCTTGCACGTTCTGCACATGTACCCCCAAACCTATAATGCAATAAAAATTAAAAAATAAATAAATAAATAAATAAATAAAACAAAAAACAAACAAACAAACAAAGAAATCTAACAGCCAAAGACCCAATTTAAAGATCCCTATCTAGACTATTTCCCACCTTCAAGATGTAACCATAATATCGAAGTTGATGTTTATCTTTTCTACCTGTTTATACTTTTGCTTTATATGGGTAAATATATAATATACAATATTTTGGTTAGTTTTAAAAATCGAAGTAATACAATGAATGTTTTTATAACTTGCTTTTTATTTAACATACCGTTTTGAATATGTATACATGTTGGTTAATATATACGAGAGTCATTAATTTTAACTGCTTTATTACAATATAGCCAGGCATGGTAGTTCATGCCTGTGATTTCAATACCTTGGAAAACCAAGATGGGAGGATTGCTTGAGCTCAGGAGTTCAAGATCAGCCTGGGCAATTTAGGGAGATCTCCATCTTTACAACAACAAAAATTAGCCAGTTGTTAGGCAAAGTGCCTGAGTCCTAGCTAATTGAGAGGCTGAGGCGAGAGGATCACTTGTGCCCAGAAGTTTGAGGTTACAGTGAGCTATGATTGTGCCACTGCACTCCAGCCTGGGTAACATAGCAAGACCATGTCTCTAAAACAATGTTCTAAAGAATAAAGAATACACCACAATTAATTTTTTCATTTTCTCTATTAATATAGTTTGATGTTTCCTGCAGTTTTTCTTGCTTACAAACAAGAACGCTTCGAATATAATAGCACATTTCTCATTACATGGATGTAAAAATTGTTCTTCAGGGTATAGACCTGACAAAAGTATCACTTTTTTTTCCTGTGGTAAGAATGCTTAAAATCTACTCTCAGCTATTTTCAAGTATACAGTAAATTAACATTAGCCATTGACATCATGTACAATAAATGTCCAGAATGTAATCCTCCTATCTAATGAAACTTCATATCCATTGACCAACATCTCAATCACCCTGTCCCTGGCAACCACGATTCTACTTCTGTCAGTTCAACTATTTTGGACTTCACATCTAAGTGAGCTCATGCATTATCTGTCTTTCTGTGCTGGCTTATTTCATTTACCATAATGGTCTCCAGGTTCATACATGTTGTTGCAAATGATGGGATTTCTTTCTTGGTTAAGGCTGTTTCATCTTTCCTTAATTTTTATTTTCAGACAATAAGTCTAAACATTTATATAAAACCATTAAATTTAAGCATTTATATTCTTATATTATCTGTTTGTTTTCCTTCTCAGGATTGTTTATAACCCTTTTCTCATTTTTACATTGGATCCTTGGTCTTTTTCTTACTGACTTATAGGATTTCTTTATACAATCTGAATACCATTCCTTTATCTTTGGCAAGTATTGTAAATTTATTCTTTCATATTGTAACTTGTTTTTAAAGTGAAATTATGGTAACTTTATTAATTTTCAACTTATTCCTATAGAAAAGTCTCATGTACTTTTGTGAAAATAGGCAAAACGAATTAGATGGAAAAGTGGAATAAAGTGTAAATAATTGAAAGAAGGCAAGCAAAATGAGGAAAAGGTACACAAAATATGGGGAAGAAAAAAATAGCAATACAGTAGATATAAAGTCACATATATGCAAATTGAATGTAATGGGCTAAATGTAATAATTAAAAAGCAAATATTTCCAGGCTAGATTCAAAGTAAAACTATCTGCAGCTTAGAGAGACAGACCTTAAATCATCAAGATGAATAAGTGTTAAAAATAAAGAATAAAGACATACAATGCAAATATAAAGCAAAAGGAAACTGGTATAGTCATACTAATACCCAACTCAGTTGGCTTTACGCCCCAAATCCTTTATGGAGATAGGGACACATCATAATCGTCATTTTTATCATAGTAATAGTTATAATCATAGTAACAATTATAATACACCAGGAACACATGAACATTTGTAATATGTACACACACATATATATATAGCCTCAAAATATGTAAAACATCACTAAAAGAAGAAATAGACTAAGCCACAATCTATCTACTTCTTTGGATAGGTGTAGAATTTTATCAAATGATTTTTCTGCATTTACTACTATTAATTTTTTTTAATTTTATGCTGTGAGTATAGTCAATCAGATCAATGTATGAATATTTAAGGAAGCTTGCATTTCAGGGATAAATCCAACCTGTATATATACACACACATACACATATGTGTATATATATATATACACACACACATATGTGTATATATATACACACACACACACATACACACATATGTATATGTACACACATATATATGCACACACATATATACATACATATATATGTGTGTGTATATATGCATATATATGTATGTGTGCATGTATATATATATTTATATGGGTTATTTATATATGTGTATGTGTGTGTGTGTGTGTGTATATATATATATATACACATATATATATACACACATATATATACACACATATATATATATATATATATACACACACACACACATATGTATGTGTGTATATGAAGAATTACAAAACTATATTTATGAGGAATATTGGCCTGGAGTTTTATTTCTTCTATCTTAATCAGATTTTATTATCAGGGTCATGCTGGTCTCAGCAAATGAGTTGGAAATAATTCCCTCATTCCCTCCTTTCTGTAAAAATTTGTGTAAAATTGGTATTATGCATTCCATAAATGTTTAACAGAATTCAACAGTGAAACCATCTGGGCCTGGACCTTTGCTTCCTTTCACTTTTCATGGGCAATGTTTTTTTAATAAAAATTCGATTTCACAGATAAGAGAATCCCTCAAAAGCTAGGGCAGGTAACTGCATCTCTGCCTCCAGGACTGTGTGGTTGATGACAGTCATTTCAGTGCTTTTGGTTTCTCATATGTACAAAAGTATAAAACAATAAAGTGCAGTGTTTCAGTGGCACTTTTCCTTGCTGTAATATTTGTTGTCTTTTTCTGCTTTTGAAACAAGCTCTCAATTACAGAATACAAAACTACACTCAAAAGAGGGTGTAGAAAAAGCCAGCCATTGGCACAGCCTGGAGAAGCCCCCAAGTAAAGACAGATAGCAGCAGCAGGTGGCAAGAGGTGGGAGGTGATGAAAGCAGTGGTAACAAATGTTCACAGGAAGCTAATACTATCCAACAGGTTGTACCCTAATGTTAGCACGGGTCAGACTAGTTACTACCTTGCTGGATGGCCTCAGTGTGTTTGGGTTCAGATTCTACACAGCAATACAATTTCTTCCAGTTAAGAGTTCTCTTATCTGTGCTAGCCTTATCCCTGGTCATTTGGATTTTCAGTTTGCGTTTTTTTCCCCTCCAAAACCCTTTTCCTTGGCCAAGCCTTCATGCTTCCCTCTTTCCATATTATAATCTCATTTGATTGCTCTGCAAAAAAAAAAAAAAATTTTTGATTTCTTTAATTAGTATATATAAAAGTATACTTAAATTATTCTACTTCATTTGTGATCATATTGGTAAATGGTATATCCTACTTTAATTTTGAAATTTATTAGCATAAAGTTATGTATATTGTCTTTTTATCTTTTAATGTCTAATTTCTGTAGTGATATTTGTCTTTTATTCCCAAGACTGGAGATTTGTGTTTTCTCTGTTATTTAACTCATCAGCCTGATAAAAGTTTTATAAATTTTTCTAATTTTTTTTCAATCCACCAATCTTTGCTATACTATTTTGTTTTGTATTTCAGTCTTGATCTGCTCTGTTTTCGTTTTCTTCTACATATTTTTAGATTGGTCATGTTTCTTTGCTTATTAACCTGGAAACAAGACAATTAAGTTGAAACTCTCCATCTTTTATATTATAAGCATTTAAAGATACAAGTTTTCTTCTGCATACCACTTAAGCTGCATTTCACATATTTTGCTATGGTGTATTTTTATTATAATTCAGTTCAAAACATTTTCTAATTTCACTTCTAATTTTTTCTCTGACTTATGCATTAGTTAGAAATACTCTAACTTCCAAATATTTGAGGATTTTATAAATACCTCTTTAGGTTGCCTTTTTATTGAATTACCTTGTAGTCAGATAACATTATCTATAAGCAATCTTTGGAAGTTTATTGTGATTTGTTTTATAGCCAACCATATGGTCTAAATTGGTGAACATTTCATCTGTATCAGAAAAGAATGTGTATTCTGCAGTTGTTTGGTTTAGTGTCTAATGAATTTCAGTTAGGTCAAGGTGGTTAATAATGTGGCTTAGATATTCTGTAGTCTTATTGACTTACTATCTTATTCTTTAAATTATTGAAATAAGAGTGCTAAAATCGTTATTATAAGTTTGGATTTGTCTATTTATCACTCTAATTCTCTTCCTTGTCTCTGTGTATTTTGTAGCTTTATTACTAGTTACTTCCATATTTAAGATAGTTATGCTAACAAGCTACTGGACAAGTGTTTAATATCCCTCAGCCTAAAGAACTCCCTTTAGCATTTCTTGTGCTATGGGTCTCCTGGCAGCATATCACTCCCTCTTTCATTCATATCCAGATATTATTACTTTGCTTTGATTTTTGCTTGTAATTTCACTCAGTGTAGAATTTCTGGTTGACATATTTTTCCCAGCATGTTTGAGATATTGATCTAGTGAGTTGGGTCTTGCATTTCCCTGTAAGTTATGTGTTTTCTTTTACTCTGGGTGTTTTCAAGGTATTTTCTTAATCTTTGATTTTCAATATTTCTACTAGAATACACCTAAGTGTAGTTATGTTTGCATTTATCTTGTCTATTACCTGTGCTCCTTGGAACTTTATGTTTGAGAGATTTTTTATCATTATTTTGTCAAAAATACTACCTGCCATATTCTATTTCTCCTCTCCTTCTGGGATTTCAAATATTAGATATTGTCCAGTAGCTAATAGAAGTTCTTTTTACATTTTTGAAATCTTTTCTTGCTTGGTTTTTAGAATAGTATGTATTCTAAAAATTCACTGACTCACTACATGCTTCTGTTGTCTATCTAATAAATTTTTTGTTTCAGATATTATAATTTTCCATTTAGAAATTATTCATTTTTAATAGCTTTGAATTGTCTACTGAGATTTCTTATGTGCTCAATTATTATGATGATATTTTTAGCTGGGTACAATGGCTCCTGCCTGTAATCCAAGCATTTTGAGAGGCTGAATGGGGAGGATTGTTTGAGCCTGGGAATTTGTGACCAGCCTGGGCAACATAGCAAGATTCTGTCTCTACAAAACTTTAAAAAATAAAACAAAAAATACTTTTATTTGATACAGTGAACTTTTCTGCTAATTATGAGATTTGTATCATCTTGGGGCCTGCTTCTATTGACTATATTTTCTTTCCTGTGTCACATTTGTATACCTCAAAAATTGTATCAGATTAAAGATTCTAGCTAAACATTATAGAGACTCCTTTGAATTATGTTTTCTTCCTTTTAAGAATGCTGATTTCCTTTTTCTTCTAGCAGGCTGTTAATATATTTGTAGTCCAACTTCAAATCTTGGTGGAGGAGGGACTGAGGGGGGGCTGTGTATGCAGAGATCCCATGGTGAGAGAGGAAGGAAGAGGGAGGTTACAGGCTCTTTTTAATAAGCAGTTTTTGTGGGAACTAATACAGTGAGAACAGCACTAAGCCATTCCTAAGGGATCCTCTACCAGGACCAAAATACCTCCAACCAGGCCACCCTTCCAACATTAAGATCAAATTTCAACATGAAATGTAAAGGGTCAATTATCCAAACTACAGCATTCATGTATCACCCCTTCCTCACCACCACCCACCACCACACTAGCTTCCAAGCACTTTTCAGCCCTGAATTCTGTTATTTGATTCCATAAAGCCCTAAGAATACCACTTTCTGATTTAGCTCTAGTCATCAAGTTATAATCTGGCAGTATTCTAAGATAGAAAGCAGTTTAGCAAATATCTCCTTCAATACATTCCCTTTCCTCACAGGGTCAATCATTTCTTCTCTTTTCAGTCCCTCCCTAGCATCAACACTGACTTTTATACTCTGTGTAGAGTTTATAATTCCTGTCTATGGGATAGCCCTAAAAGTTTTAGCAGATGCAAATTACTCTGCCATGACCAGAAGCAACTCCTACTTGTCTGTAATAGTTTAAACAACTATGGGGTCCCCACTCAGAGTAGTTACAAACCCAGCTCACAAAGACCCTTCTTTGTTGTTGGTGAGTTATAGGAAAAAACCAATGTCTCATTGTGAAACTATTTATATGTCTATAAATTAACAAGGAGGGAGCCTATCTAAGGATCTGCTTTGTGGGCAGAATTTAAACTTACATCTCAGTAGAATTGACAAACACAGGGTATCCAGGAGAGAGTAGCCTGAGGGTTGTTCTTTTATACTAAAGTATTTGTTGATTCAGTCAGTGATTTAAAGCCTGGTCTAATTTTCTTACATCATAAAATGAGAGACATTAATACACACACACTATATATATATATATATATATATATATATATATATATATATATATAAATAATCCTTTTTGGTGAAAGTGTGTATTAATGTCTCTCATTTTATGATGTAAATTAATTAATTTATAATATATATTAATCAATATATAGATATTAATTAAAATATATTAATTAATATATATTATATAGAGAGTCAAAAATATTTGAATTTCTCTAAGAAAAATACTATGAAAATAGAGCATATATATCTTATAAAAAAATAATTCAGTCTTCCAAACAGCTCCCACAATGTCCTTTCTACTGATGCATAACTGGTATTTAATGACAATACTATTTGCATTTTAAATTACTTTGTGTGCACTGGATATTTACTCTGATCATGAGAAGTATATTGCCTTGAGGAGAAATCATACAGTCATTATTAACTCTCAATTGAAAATTCTACATGACCTTAAAAAAATCAATAAACTTTGTTAGCAATATTGTATTTATTTTTCATCCTACAGCAGAAAATTAATAGATGATTTTTGTTTAGTTTTTAAAATATATTCTACCACTGCCTTAAACCAAAGATTCTATTTTCTTTTTCTACATTATTAATTATGACATTGAAAGCAGAGTATTCTATGAGCATAAACATAGAGGATTTGATAGGTTGATTGGAATTAATCTGCTCCTCATCATGCTGTCACAACACCACAGTAATTAGAGTTCATAATTAGTGTTAGGTCCCAGTCTACCCTGCTATTTCTTCTTCCCAAATAATTTTTAATAGTACCTTATTTCACTACCCAAATTTTCTCTGTGTGAACAATACAACTTTTAGTTGTAAGTTATAACCAAAAGTTTCCCCACTTACAATACCTTGCTTATCCATTTATGATATCAGTGCTTGTAAAGTCAAACTATCAGTTATCCTTGTATCTATTTTATTAGATTCTGGAAAGAGGTAGTGTTATTTTTACATTATGAAAGTTGATACTTATTGTAGACATTATAATGCAAAATAAGTTACAATCACAAAATTTATATATTTAAACAAGTATAGAGTAATTTTATAAATATTATAAAACAAAGTTTTTTCATAATGACAGAAATAATAAACATGTTAATATTTGAGTAAACGTTAAAGAGTCTATAATTCAAAAATAATGAAGAAATGGCACATACCTGGCATATTCTCCAGAATATCTAGATTAAGTAAACCAGTGTGGTTCAACCTGTTGACTGATTTATTCATTTACACAGTTAACATGCAAACTAATATAAATTCAAGTCATAACCGGAAGCAGAATAGTATCATATTCAGTATTACTTACATTTGTAATTAATTTCGATATGCTTTATATTTACTTTGAACATAAATATGTGCTATTAATCAGTAATAACCACTACAGCTTTACTATTTATTTATTTATTTTGAGTCTGAGTCTCACTCTGTCGCCCAGGCTGAAGTGCAATTGCATGATCTCAGTTCACTGCAGCCTCCGCCTCCTGGGTTCAAGTGATTCTATTGCCTCAGCCTCCCGAGTAGCTAGGACTACAGGTGTGTGCCAGCACATCCAGCTAATTTTTGTACTTTTAGTAGAGACGGGGTTTCACCATGTTGTCCAGGATGGTCTTGATCTCTTGACCTCGTGATCCTCCCACATTGGCCTCCCAAAGTGCTGGCATTACAGGTGTGAGCCACCATGCTCAGCACAGCTTTACTATTTAACTAACAAATGATCTTTTAAGACAAACAGTTTAAACCAGTTATGTTGTGTGGTATGCCACACAGAGCCATCTCTTCCTTTAGACAATGAAACACAACATCTGTTTTTGTATGTTTAACATTTGCTGAAAGAAAAAATTAGACATTTACAATATTTAAAAAAGTATTCTGTCTACTGATGAAAAATTAACACGCTATTTGGGATAAGGACATGACGTACATTCCTGTGGAATCTCAGATGAATGCATTCCCTTCATGGGCAGGTCCAAATATATCCAAGCTGATGACCATATTTTGAGAACATATAAGATTTTAAGTGAAAACACAAATACACGTTTTTGGTGATATACTCATTATCCACAGTTAGAGAGAATGTCTACATACTTGGGTTGCAGTGCCTTCATTTAAATTAAATTTTCAAAAATATACTGAGCACAGTTGTTTTGGAAGTCCATGTGCTGGACACAATAGAGAATCAAAAGTTAGAGCCTGTCCTCAAGGAGTTTTGTTTTGTTTTTTTCTAAGTTACAGAATAACCCAAAAGTTAGAGCCTGTCCTCAAGGAGTTTTGTTTTGTTTTTTCTAAGTTACAGAATAAGCCAGAAGTTAATAAGAGCCAGGGAAAAGGTCCAAAGCATTTTTAGAGGTAGAAAGTCAGCTTTCTGAGAAGGAAGTGAATATGTCTCAAATGACACCAGAAAAGTAATTTAGCACTGTATTTAGGAAGAGCTTGCTAAAACTTGGAAGGGATATATAAATGAATTCAACAGTTCTAGGGATTTATTAAATAAAATTTGAGCTGAGAATTGGTATCATATGTCCCTGATTGAATTTCAGTATTCAATCTCAGTGGTTCTAACGTTACTAATTTCTTTAACTGAAGGTTTTTAGCAGTATGCTATTCATTGCTTTTGATTCTAGACCTATTAAAACTCAAAGCAAAAGTATGCTGTATTATGAACTCAAATGTCAGTAACAGAAAGCATTCATTTAAGTTGAATGGAGAAAGATTTTAAATACATTTTTTGGTCCAGTGGCTACACTAATAATAACAGATAATCAGTGAGTACAACAGCAAGTGTCTTTTAAAGAACTGCACAAGTTATAATCTTTTATCTGAGACAGAAAGCCAGCTTTTCAGTCTCTTATAACAAAAGACAATCCCACTGATTTTACAGTTCAGTGTCATTCCTACTGCTATTATTGATTTTCGTAGTGTACTGAAATAAGTCCTGCAATATCCGTAATTTATTTCCTGACCCCAGAACTAGATATTATTTGGTAGTTTCTCAATTAAAAGTTTAAAGTGAAATGTAACATTATTATTAATAATTATAGTGTTTATACCTGAATATTTTCTGCATAATTTATGTTTTTAGAACAATCTTTCCTGTAGCATATTGATCATCATAGTGTAAGTTAACTCTCCTGTGAAAAAAAATTTCATTATCAAATTCCTTTGGGAATTTTAACACCAAGTACTTTCTTTTAACTTCAGATAATTACAGTTTGAGTTATTGCTCATTGTAAATTTCCAATAAGTGATAAAGTATATAACATTTTACTTAACTACTTAATCAGATATTTTTGCCTATGTAAAAGTGCATACATATAGGTATATTTAAAAATATTCACCAGAAATATTTTAGCATAATATGACATATAGGTAAAGAGGAATCTTGCGTGCATTTCTAACTATTCTCTGATATGGAATTTGGATTTTTGCCAAATGATCTTGGTCCTCCCCTAAACTAAGCCTGTTGTTCTTTTTAAGCTATGGTTGTCTTTGGAGAAGGTATTTGGATACAGTTTATACAGATACATGGCTTGGGAAGAAACTAAAGGTCAGGGAAAGGAAATGATCTGACTTTTTTCTCATTTCCCATCTCTCCTCCTCCTTAGAAAATTCAGTAAAGCAAAGACATTGCCTTCCCTTTATGCTAATGGTTAAAATACATCAGCATATATCATTGGTTTTCAATGCTGACTGCCCATTTGTGTCTCTTGGAGAGGTTAAAAAAACAGAAATAGCCAGACGGCACTCCATGCCAAAAAAATCAGTGGCTCTGGGTTTGAGGCTCTGGCATTGTTTTTCTTTTTCTTTTTGTTTGTTTGTTTTGAGATGGAGTCTCACTGTGTCACCCAGGCTGGAGTGCAATGGCATGATCTCGGCTCACTGCAACTTCCACCTCCTGGGTTCATGCAATTCTTCTGCCTCAGCCTCCCAAGTAGCTGGGATTACAGGCATGCACCACCATACCTGGCTAATTTTTTTTGTATTTTTAGTAGAAACGGCGTTTCACCATATTGGCCAGGCTGGTCTTGAACTCCTGACCTCAAGTGATCTGCCTGCCCCACCCTCTAAAACTGTGGGGGTTACAGGCATGAGCCACCATGCCCAGCCTGGCATTGTTTATTGTGTATTTTTCCTCTTCAGAAAGGAGAGGTGATAAAAATGTTCAAACACAAATGCCAAGAACTGGTGTAAACATGGAGACTGAGTGAGAAAGTCACTCTTCTGGACTTGTTGTTTCTGCTATTTGAATCCGCGGTTTTCCAATGAGACACATTTGTGAAAAAATCTTCTTCCACTGCTTTTGGCCTCATTCATTGCATTTACCACCAGACTTCTATTGCAATCATGTATTTTTGACATCCTTAGACTAGATTATCTAAGGTATAGTGTAAGTTAATGGGAAATGGGATTTAGTGCACAGAATTTTGTCCTACAGAAATGTCTTCTTTTGCATTGGAGGCAGAATGTTTAGTGGTTAGGAGAGATGGCCTGTGCATCATGTCTGATACTTGGTATCGTGTTGCATGAAAAATTACTACTTCTTTTTGTTGCTTTGCTTATTTACTCATCCTTAAATGACATTTGAAACAGCACTTACTCCAGATGTTAGAGGTAAAGATTCATGTAAAGAATTTAGTAAATAATGGATTTTAATTATTTCAGTTGTTATCATCACATTGCAAAATAAGCATATACACATTCAAAGGTTCAAGCCTCTTTTCCCTAATAAAGTAGAAAGCCATTAGGATGTTGCACAGAGCTGATTCCTCTCTTTTTCACTATTAGTGGTTACTGTCCTCAGCAGACCATGAGAGGATTCTAAGATCTAGCCTCTTGGAAACTTTTTGACTTTCCATTACAATACAAAAGAAAATAATACCATCTAATATGGAGTTATAATCATGCCTAGAAAATAACATGCTCTTCTCCATCTCTAAGGTCACACTCTTTTCTCTGTCCATCCATGTCTCTACCTATCTAGATCCTAATGATCAGTCAATATCCAAATGTTCTGCTTACTTCTTCCATGATATGGTTTGACTCTGCGTCGCCACTGAAATCTCAGCTTGAGTTGTAATCCCCATGTGTTGAGGGAGGGACGTGTAATCCCTATGTGTCACGGGAGGGAAGCGATTGGATCACGGGGGCAGCTTTCCCCATGCTGTTCTGGTGATGGTGAATGCGTTTTCACGAGTTCCGATGGTTTTATGAGGCAGTCTTCCTTGCTCTCGCTCACTCCCTCTCACCTGCCACCATGTAAAATGCGCCTGCTTCCCCTTCCACCATGATTGTAAATTTGCTGAGGCCTCCCCAGCCATGTGGATCTGTGAGTCACTTAAACCTCTTTTCTTTATGAATTACCCGGTCTTGGGTATGTCTTTATAGCAGCACGAGAATGAACTAACACTCTGTGATGACTTGCTGCTGCTGGCACTATTCTGTTCACACTCTAGGCACTGTGGCTCTTGGATTGCATTTATAATCGCTCTCAAGTCAGTGGTTCATAATATAAAATTTAATCCATGCACAAAAGACTAGACAAGACTATTTTCCATTCCCACTGAAAGAGAAAGGTTACCTACTACTTGAATCTATACATATTTAAAAAGTAGTCTGGCTGGGTGCAATGACTTAGACCTATTTTCCCAGTACATTGGGAGGCCCAGGAGGGTGGATTCCTTGAGGCCAGAAGTTTGAGACCAGCCTGGGCAACATGGTGAAAATCCATCTCTACTAACAATACAAAAATTAGCTGGGCATGGTGACATGCATCTGTAATTCCAGCAACTTGGGAGGCTGAGGCACAAAAATTGCTTGAACCTGGAAGGCAAAGATTGCAGTGAGTTGAGATTGCACCACCGCACTCCAGCCTGAGCAACATAGAGAGAGTCTATTCCAACAGCAACAACAAAAATTCAAGCCTCTTTTCAATCAAAACCCATAACAATATTTAAAGCCAGAGTTGGTAAATTACTGGAATGTATCCCTATCCTTTCAAGATGAGGAATACAACATCCTTGCTACTTACTGCTCAGCTATCAAGTGAAGGAAAAAGTAGGTCAAGAGGAATTTAAATAAATTGTTCAAAATTGAATATGAAATAGTTTGGAGACTGCAGTATGGTTGCCAAAAAGTCATTAACAGGTAGGATGCAAAGAAAGAAGTATAGAAAATTGAAAAGTTGTGAAGACATTGCCTTGTGGTATATCCTTAATACCAGCATTGGAAGAGTTTGTGGAGTTCTTATGTGACAAGTCCTGCCCTAGCCGACACTAAGGCAGCTGCCTCCAAAGTAGCAATAATGGGCATGGTGTATTTGGCTGCACGTTTGTTGTTGTGATTCATTCAAATTTCTACTCTCCCCACATGACTTTGTAATCCATTATTCATCCTAAGAATCTGGCAGACGATGACTGTGTGAACTCTAGAAGCTAAATTTAATTATGCTCTACTAGAAAGCTGGGATATTTCATATCATCATAACAATAACTCAATTCATATGTGTTCTTTTGGGAGGCCAGCCCTAAACAAAAGTGCCATGTTAGCTTTCTTACCATAATGTCATGATACCACCTTTAACTGAAATTCTCATTATTCAAGTCACAAAAGCATTAGGCTGCAAAGCTGGGTCATTGTCTTCTGAAGCTGCCACTGTAATACCTGTGCAGGAGAAATATACAGGAATGATAGGATTCTTGGGAAAACTGCCAGGAAGGAACATGTCACTGGGTAAGAAGCATCAGAAAAAGGGCAGGGAAGATATATGATCATTAGGCTGGCCACTTTACAGATAAGGATAAGATGTTCAATTAATTCTATAGATCAACATAAATATTAGTTATCATTTTTCTCCATTCATGCTTTAAACTCATGACAAGTATTTTTGCTTGAAGTAATGACCAAAGTGGCTTTTGTTCTTTGAATTTTGAGGTGTGTGTAATTTAGTGTTTCTGTGAAACCTAGACACTTTCATTTCTTTGCAGCCAATAATCATTATAATACAGACAAAAGGCATTGAATTTTCTCACCAGAAAGAATATGTAGTAATGCAGTGACACAATATTGAATACTTTACTTCTCCTTTCTTGCTATGCTCAGGGGACAGGCATTAGTCATAATCTTAGGATCATGGACTAGTCCAAATTAAAGGCAAGTGTGGAATCCTTTAAAGGGGTGGCATTAAAAAAACATAATTTTATTTATTCCCCTCTGCATGTTCATTCTACCTTATTAGATTCTTTAGAGAGATAAGCACATATCAAAACATAACTCAATTGCCTAATCTATCATATATGATTCATAAACACCACTTCAGTTTCACCCAAATATTGGTTTCTTTTCTGAACTAAATCTGGAGAATTGTAATGATAATTCTGTAATCAGGACTATTTTTTTTTTTTAAAAGAGTGCCAAAGCCATCAGGTAATGCTTGAAACATGCAAGAACTTTAAACTGTGTACTAATAAATCTGTTTACTATGAGCCATTTTTAATCTTTTGACAATTTGGTTAGGCAAAGGCAATAAGAGGGAATGCTTCTTATATTCATATGTTTTTACCTTAAATTTACACATTTTTCTTTGTCTATATAAGATGTGGGGGATGATTGAATGCAAGTTTTTTGTTTATGTATCTGTTGAAAAATGCCAAGCCTCCTTTTCCCACAACGAACTGGTGCATTTAGTCCCTTTCATGCATGCAGACCTTGTCTCCCTTCCATGGTGGGATTCTCAGTCTTCCCGTTAGTTCTAAATATTGCTGTTTATATGCCATATTACATTCTCTAATTTCCTTTTATCTTTTCTTTATTTTGCAATGTCTCAGCACGTGTCTTTTTAAGACAAGTTAATTTAGCCAATTACTCCAGTTTGGTTGAAGATAAAATCTTTAATTTATCCAGCCCTCCTTTTATTCTTTCTAGGATACTCTTTTCATTAATTTCATGAAACATCCTAATTCTGTCGTTTAGAGAAAAGCTAATATCATCCATATACACATGCATGCACACACACCCATACACACACAAACTCATACACACACTCATACACACACCCATACACACAAACTCATACACACACATACACACACTCACATACACACACTCATACACAAATTCATACACGCAAACTCATACACACACTCATACACACATTCATACACACACTCATATACACACACATACACACATATACACACACATACACACACATTCACACACACACACACAAACTCATACACACTCATACACACACACTCATACACACACACTCATACACACACACTCAGATGCAAACCACACATACCTATATTTCAAAACTAATTTTACTTCTCTTTTTATAATAAATAATTCTTTACACTTTTTCAAAAGTATCTGATATGATAAGAGATTTCAATCTGAGAAATCTGTATTTCTTATGTGTTATTTTAAAACTGTTTTAACTCATTTACATTTTAGTAAAAGTAAGTTTCAGCTCTTTTCTCAGGGGAATATTTTGACAGGATAGAGAATAAGGACCCAGAATGTCTGCAGGAATATCTGAAGACATTATTATTGAAAAAGGCATTAAAAAAAGTACTGAAAAACTTGAAGCGCTTGAAAATAGAAATGCCATTTTTTCATTCAGCAGTTTATTAAAACATCACATGTACAAGTTACTGTTTTAGGCAGAAGAACAGATAAAAAATGCCATCTCTGATCTTCAGGTTAGAAAGAGATATGTGAGATATAAAAAAATTATGTGGAATGCGCTAAATGAATATAGTTGGAAGTGACCAGTTCTACCTCGGGCAAGTTTCAAAAAGAAGGACATTTGAGATGAGTATTCAAGATGACAAGAGCAGCTAAAAACTACCTGCCTTATTGATTTCATAGTTTAGATATATTATGTGAGTTAATTATTAGCATAGATGTATCCTACCTCTATCATTTAACGTGTTAAATGCCTTTATTCTTGTACTCGTATAAATACTTTTGCTGCTAATTTGGATGACCTAGCAGGAACACTTGTTTCACATACCAGATGTTTTATTCCTAAATATGTGTTGCCTACTGCTCTCATGTGGAAATAGGGTTTTTGTTCACACTGTATAAACAGTGCAATGAAAACGACACACCCAAAATATAACTACACTGGTTCAGATTATGAGAAGATAACCACAGAAACTGTGTTAGAAGCGACAAAATATTTCAATGTTTCATTATTCATTTTGAAAAGCAATGGGGTTACAATATTTGCGTACCTTCTCCACCTCCCTTGCCTGCCTCTTTCCTGCCTCTTTTACATTTGATTCCCACTCATTCCCAGAGTCTGGCATTTGAACTTTACTGTAAATTTAGTCTTTGCCCCACGTTTTCTAGAGAGCCTGGGTCAACACAATTTCTGCCTCAGGACGGGGCTCTGGAGTTGGATTAATCAGCTCTTAGGAAACAACAACAAGAAGAAAAAACTGCATTAACTGACATCACATTAATTATTTAAATAGATTGTGATGGTGAGAAATTATTTATGACTAGAATAGAGTCCTTACAAATAATTAGAGTAAAAGAGCAACAGAAGTTGCTCTCCAAATTATTACAGGACCAGAAAGCCAGAGATCAGTAGATCAGCAGCCTTGGAAGTTTTTCTATGAGAGTCAGACTTTCAGGGTAAAAGATTGGGAGACTGGGATCTGGGATAGGAGCAATGGGGAGAAAAACTGGAAAACAAAGAATTTTCAAGTTTTAGCCTCTGGCTATTGTCATAGGCCATCATTCAGCACTCCCTTTCCCATTCCTGCAGGGGAATGCATGGGACCTTACACGAGGCAGATGTCTTACAGTAAGACATTTAGTCCCTTAGGATATGCTCCTGTCTCCCCATGTTATCTATAGGGCATAACCAAACTCGTATCTCAGCTCAGCCTTGGAAGGGAAATCAAAGCTCCAGGAAGAAATAGTCTATACCAGAAAGGTAGTGGGAGCACCTGACGAAGAGCGATGAGACACTGGAAAGGAGGTTGTGAGTCTCAGTCTTGACTGTGAAATTAGAAAGCGAGACGGAATATTTCCAGAATCTCATGAGTCAGAATTTAATATTTTGGAAAGGATGACAGGAATTGGTCCTCTTAATTTGCTGAGTTTGCTCCCAGGAACCTAGAGTTTGTGATGGCCAAAACCCCCCAAAGTGGAAATGTGAAAACTTCCTTGGCAAAATGTTAAATAGGCAATCAGAAAGTTCTGGCATACAAGACTGTTATCATGGCTTTTTGTGTGTAGTTCAAGAATCCACAAATGTCCAACTTCCCCAGGGGTAGATGAAGAATCTTCTCTTTACTTGGGAAATAAGTAATGTACTATTGGAATTGGGGTGGGTACAAGAGTATTTACTATCATAATAGTGACAGTCCTTTCTAGGGTGAGGTCCTTAGTTATGGAATACCTCCTTTGACCAGACCTCCCTATTATTTCTAGGGAAGACGAGATTCTGGAATGGCTGCAAGTGTGAGCACTTAATCGTCAGCACCAAGATAGATATGCTCACCACAATAAACGCTAGAATCAGAGTGCCAAACAAGGTTTTAACCCACAATGATGTGTAGTCACAGTTAACGAACTGTGGTATTCCCATGGTGGTAAGATAGATGCACAACTGACTAGGGTGCATGACTTAGATAATAAAAAAGAATCAACAGCAGTTTAGCAGAGGGCTAATGGCAGCTACTGGAGGGGACGTCATCATGACTAGTTACCCAGTTTCCATAGATAAGCTGTGCCAGATACCCCTGACACACTGAGGGACAGGAAAGCTGGGTTACCTAAAGCAGTATATACAATAAATTCCCCAACTGTTCCTCTAAAGAATCATGGAGCTCTTTGCCAAGGCAATTGTTTACTGGAGAATGAAAAAATATGCAGATTTTCTAAAGGATGTTAGGTATGGGTTCTGGATGACTTGATACTTGAAGATTTGAATGGCTGTCATGGTCCACCAGTTACGATGGGGATAAAGATGAAGTGATAAACACAATTCTGGTTTGAGGTCATTTTACAGGTCCGTGGGCCCACCTGTGACCTGAGACAGTGGGAGGCTGTAAGTGGGCATGAGTAGGATGAACAGGCATTGGATGGGATATGATCATTGTGGACATTCTCATTTTCCCTTGACTACCTCTTTAATGTTTCCATGTTGATTTTCTTTTTCATTTCCAGACTTGCGTGAAATGTTCCACCAGACTCGATGAGGTTTAGGAGCCCAGAGGCTGCCGAGAGGCTGAATGACACTATCTGAAGGTATGAGCCAGTTAGCTCTCCATAGGGAGGATTTGCCAGTGGGAAACAGATGACTGACTGGAAGACATTCGGTCAGTAAATCTTCCCCCTTTACCCTTTCATGTGATGCTCTGTGGTGTGGTTTCTCCTTGTAAACTTCCCAGAAAAGTTCTGCTTGACAAGTCAACTTGCTTCTGAGTGACCACTTGGGTTTCTTTACGGCTTGTGGCAGAGAAGTTGCCCTCACAGTAGTGAATTGCAAAGCAATGCTCTTGGTCTTTAATTCCCTCACTTCTCCTTTCTCTTCACCTTTACCAACCTGGGCTTGGACTTCCTCAACAGCATCAACACATTGACCTTTACCTTAGGTTCTAATGCAGGAGCCAGGATAAAGACACTGTATGTATATTTAAAGACAATTAACTGCTTTTCGGCTAATTTGACAGAGGAAAACTACGATTTGTAATATTTATGAATTACTTGCTTATTATATACCACCCAAAAGCTACAGTGGTGAGGTTATCTCAGTCTCATGAAGAAGGCGAAAGTGAAGTCAGTCTATAATTATTTTAAGATTGCACAATGAAGGAAAACTTCCCCAACCTTTAACTCAGTAATTAAAATTATTACAGTTTAACATTCCTGAATTTTGGAAACATAACATAACGACATTTAATATGTACATAAAAAACAAGACCATAATTCAGCAGAAAGTTTGGTCAAGAAAACGTTAATATTGTCCATCGTATAGAATAATATTTAGCGTGAAGTTCAACTGATGCCTAATTTGTGTTGTAAAGTATAAAGCTTGTATGTCTGTTTAGATAAGTTGTATGCTGTTATAAATGATGGTATTTTACAATGGTTAAAAGTTGTCTTCATATTGCATAAAACTTAAGAAGATGATATGCCTTTATCTTCCATATATTTATGGAAGATTATTAAGGGGAATGCTTAAATTAACATGTAGTGACTATAAATTAGTTATTGATTAGAACATTTCGCAAGTATGAACTTAAGGCTCTCCTAGAAAATGATTGCTTGGCTTAGTTCAAGAAATAAAACAGCAACATATTCTAATGAAAAGTATACATTTTTTCTATTTTATAAATTTAGTTACTTAAAATATGAGAAATACTGTTCCATTTAGGATGGTGCAAAAGAAATTATGATTTGCCATTATTGTCAATGGCAAAAGCCACAATTACTTTTGCACCAACCTAATAGCTAAATTATCTCGACTTGTTTTCTAATTAATATGCATTTGCTGCTCCTTTGGCGTTGAATGTACAGTAATTAGTTCTCATTTGGCAAAATCCTACCTATCCTTCTAGAACCAATCATGGTGCCTTTTCATTATTTATCTATTCATCTACCGATTTATTCAAAACTTGCTTATTGAGTGACTTGTAGATGCCAGGTGCTATTTTGGGTTCCATAAATGGAATGTGAAAGTAAGCCTGTTGCATCATGCGAATAGTATGTGAGTGGGGGATGCAGGCTGTGAACAGGCAAACACGTGAATCTGTTCTGCAGTCCAGGTAATTGTAAGTTCTATAGTGAAAACTCACTAGGAAAAGGTGACAGAGATGGGATCCAACCACAGGGACTATTTAAATGGGATGGTCCTTGCTGGCCTTTTTCAAAACTAAAACCAAGAAAGGTCTCAGTGCAGATGCAAGACACTCAGGTAAGAATAAATTTTATTTGTTCAAAGAACAGAAAACACTTTGTAGACAGGGTCATCCAGTGGGAGAGTTTTGGAGATACTCTTAGATAGGATAGGTATGCAGGTTCAGATGACATAGGGCTTTGCAGTCAATGATAAAGCAATTGTGCCCTATTCTCAAAGTATTGGGAAGAATCCTAAGAATTTTGAACACAGTAGTGATGAAGTCTCATGTATAATTTCAAACAATTACTCTTGCTGTTGTAGGAAGAATAGATTGTAAAGGTCAGGAAAATGTGGTGTATGTACATCATGGAATACTATGCAACCATAAAAAATAACAAGGTCATGTCCTTTGCAGGGACATGGATGGAGCTGGAGGCCATTATCCTTAGTAAACTCACACAGTAACACGAAACCAAATACTGCATGTACTCACTCATAAGTGGGTGTTAATGATGAGAACACAGGCAACTTAGAAGGGAACAACACACACTGGGGTCTTTGAAAGGGTGGAGGGTTAGAGGAGGGAGAGATGCAGGAAAAATAACTAATAGGTACTAGGCTTAATAGTTGGATGATGACAACATCTCTACAACAAACCTCCATGACACATATTTACCTTTGTAACAAACCTGCTCACGTACTCTTGAACTTAAAAGTTAAAAACGAAATGTGAACAGAAAAGTTAGTAGCTGGAGTGAAAGATACTGGTGGCAAGAGATTCGGGAGTGAGATGGTGTGAAGGAGTACAACAGAATTCTCTTCGCTGAGTGCTTTCTCTCCTGCTTTGGGTGAGGGTTGTGTGTGGGTATGGGGCCTTGTGTGGTGGTGAATGTGCTGCCAGCAGTCATGTGAGTGAGCAGCAGGAGTGAGATGTGGAGGGAGAAAGATATTTTCCTGAAGACCCTCAGACCATGCTGATGCTGTGAGGTGGCCCCACATCATCCTGAATGGTCCTCTTTGTTCTCAGTTCTCCTTGTAAACTGAATAGTTATTAGGACCCCAGGATAAGCCATGGTGGTAATAAAGTTCATGGCCACAGATATTGTGTGGAACAGAGAGTTAGATCATGAAATTACATCAAAAAATAAGTGAGGGAAGTAATTGCCCCAAATTGGTCTGTGGCAGAGAACAAACCTGGTCACCAAATCTCATTTTCTTCTTCTTGAGAATGCAGCAAGCCATTTTGGTGTTTTCCTAGATTAGGTGACTGACAGCTCTGTTCACTGGTATGTGGGAGAAAGACATGCATGTTATTTCCTGTCCTGACCTCCAAAATTGGCTGTGTGGTCATCCACACAGCATAAAATAGAATACTTCAAAGCCAGAGGGAATGGCTTCCCTCTCTGCAGCAAACCTGCATTACCCTGTCTCCTTAGTCAGAACTAGAACTCTATTACATGAATCCACCAAGATTTGGGGTCGTTGATTGTGACAGCTGGCCTATCCTATGTAATAAAATATCCCATGTCTATTCTTTTAAATATTTGCATTGAAAATGAACGTTAGTTTTATTTTCTGCAAGTAATTGTAGCAAAAGAGATACCAAATTAACAAAACCTAGAGAATGGTAGCAGAAAGGAATTCTCTCTTTATACCCATGATACATTATTGTTAGTATTCTCCTAAACACAAAGAGGAGAAATGTGTTTATTTCTTTTAGTAGAAAATTAGAGTCCTGAATCTACTCCATAAAAGTTAATTCTGGTGTCTGAAATGGATGTACTAAACTTGGCCTCTTAAAAATGTGACATATAAGAATCATTTTTCCAAAGAAAATATCATTGGGGCTTACATATGGAGAACTATTTACATACTCCATTTTCTTATCACCAACTATTTTATTAATTATTATATACTAATAAGCATAAACATAAATGAGTAGGGATTTCAAATGGGCACTCATTAACTTCCTCTAGACTGATTATGCAATGTCATTTTACAATATACATATTACACATGATCAAATGTTTCTTTTTGCAATTTTATGTTAATTATTAAACTTAGAATGAACCATTATGAATAATTATTAACATATTCTACTCATTGCTACTATCATTCATATTTTTATAACAAGGACTACATTCCAGAAAGAAAAACCTCATTATGTTCAAATATCATTTGTGCACTTTGGGCTTCAACTATTTAAAATATCAGAGAAATAACTAATGCATTCAAGGGCAATTTAAAAGCTGCCCTAATGAAAATAATGAGAAAAACAAAATTCTCATTATTTTTCTTGACTCTTTATGTGTTTAAGGGACATTATTTTCTTGCTAAAGACACTATAAAAATAAATGCAAACAATAATTATTTTTCTATGAATGATGTAGAGCATTAATTTATGATAATATTTATGTAATGAAGAAGTTTCATTGAATTACAAATCTATAATAATTGTCATCAAAGAAAATATAACTTTTTTTTTCTTAACGATAAGTCAAAATTGTTTTGTAAAGTGAAGGACAAAAAAATATTGAGGAAATGCAAATACATGATCTTAGCTTTCATGCTACCCAGAAGCTTGAGCAGACTCAAACTTATGCATTAGGTAATACACAGGTTGCAGGAAAAAGGATGAATTTCATTTGGAAAATGAAGTTTGAGGCTTAATATAATGGGTAAAAACAAATATGTCTTAAATTATAATAAATTCTCACTTGAGATAGCGCACATCACTCTGATAATTAAGGATATCATTGGTTGGAGGTGCTGTGATACATGGATATGTGTGTAATTGCATGTGAAATTGGAGTAGGTGACTGCTGGGGTCCCATCTACCACTGACATTCTATAGCTTAAATGTTGGAAAAATCCTCATTTTGCTTTTGATTGCATAAAGTCAATGTTAAGTGTTTTCATCTGATTTATTACTGAATTGGCCACAGATGGAAATCTTATCAAGTAGTTACATATTTTTTGAGTTATCAAGTTTTAGAATAGTTGGCATAAGAATAAGGGTTAATGGTGCAGATAGAGCATCTCATCTACCATTTAGAACTCTATAAATACTAGATCATAGAGTTAGCTATGCTCCAGGGGAAACTGACCACCAGGCATGCATGCATTTTTCTTTATCCTAAGCAACACAGGAAAGTACCATGAAATATTTGTTCTCCGTACCACTGCCCATAGCCATTGCAGAGAAATATAGGGAGATGTGCTGCCTCCTTCCTCTTCACTGAAGGGGTGATTGCCCCAGGTTTGGGGGTTGCTGTCCCTTGGCAGTTCAGCGGTCAGCCTCTTCAGGATGGCTTCAAGGCAGAGACCTATCTGTTCATATTCCTTGCTGAGGGAGCTGAGGTTATATATGTCTTGTCAATTGGGCCCAGTGAAGGATATTTTACTTTCAGAGCTCCTCCAGAGGGTCAGATAAGCCAGGGTTTCTCAAGTTTGGTAAAATGGACATTTAGGGCTGGGCAGTTCTTTGTTGTAGAGGCCATCCCATGCATTACAGGGTGTTCAGCATAATTCCTGTTTCCTACTCTCTAGATGCCAGTAGCAGCTCCCACCCCTACCTCAGTCATGATAATCAAAAATGTCTCCAGAATTATCAAATGTCCCCTGGGGTGACGAAACTGCCCCCATATGAGACCACTTATGTAAAGTTGTCAGGTCAGCAACTTCTCCCACTTTTCAGTCCCCTTCCCCACTGGGTATTGATTCCAGTGAAACATCACAATAAACATTTGAAACATAAACCCTGTCTCTGATTCACAGAGACAAAGAAATGCTACTAAATCCAAAATCGACTAGTCACTAAGTTCTTAGGAAGATGGCTCTAAATCAGCAAATGTATTTTTAACTTATAGTAAAGGCTGTTTAAAGAAGCAGAGAGATTCAAAACTGAAGTAGGTGGACACCATTTTAAGAAATGAACCCATGTCTGGGTGTGTAAAGGTACAGGCAGAGGTAAATTTCAAGGATGGAAGGAATTGCTCTGCATGATTTAAAAAGAGGATTTTTTAAAGTATCAAGGCCCAGGGGCCAGCAGTGCAGTTGGTAGAAACATAGAGATAAACAAAATTGAGAGATGCTGGAGCCTGTACAAAAATTAGTCTAGTTAATAAGCAGGGAGGGAGAAATAATTAGCTTATTAGTGTTATCGTAACATAAGTAAGACTTTCTATCCTTCAGCTATTGGTAAAAATCTGCCATACCCATGGATACCTTATATGCACGGAGGGTGTGTGTATGTGTGTGCACGGAGGGTGTGTGTATGTGTGTGCACGGAGGGTATGTGTATGTGTGTGCATGGAGGGTGTGTGTATGTGTGTGCACGGATGGTGTGTGTATGTGTGTGCATGTGTGTGTAAAAAATGAGGAAAAGGGGCTGTATTTTATTCTGTAGGCACAGCCTTTTATAGAAAATCAGCACATACAACACAGGTATGTTGATCCTTAAAATCAATGTCTTCAGGAGTAGCCTTAAGTTGAATGCACAACAGGAAATATGCATGTTCTCAGGCCTCCCCCAAATTTCAGGAAAGATTGGTAAGGAACTGGATGTTCATGGGAAATTTGTACCAATTCAGTGTCAATTTTAAAAAGCTATATCTCTTTGCTGACATCCAGGTTATCCAGAAAGTTCATAGTTACTTACTATTTCATGTTTTCCAAAACATTTTCACACAAAGCACCTCGACTGAGATATATCATACAGTATTTTGCATCTTTACTCTGACATACTATTAGTCAATCTCCAACTAGAAGATCATCTCAGAGGCTTGAGTCTGCTCCTTCAGCCTGCTTTGTCCTTTATCCATAGTTCTATCAGAGCTCTCAGACCGTAAAATTAATGATTTCTGTAAAGGGTTTTCTCCTCTACTAGAGTAGAAGCTGATCAAAGGCCAGGACTTTATCTCACTCACTTTGTATCACTAAATATCAGCACAGACACTTGCCCACAGAGGACATGTAATATATAGTAATTGAAAAACAAGAAGTGTGAAGGTGACTGTCATTTCAGTTTTTAAAGATCCAACCCAAGTATACCTGTGTAAAACGTGTCTTCATGCTGTTACCTCACTAACTTACAGGCTGCATGGATTATCCAAATTAGAAAAATGGACATAGATTTTAAAAAATGTAACATGCAAGCCTGTTAAGTTCATGCTAATTTATAATGTTCTTATATAATTTAAAATATATACATGTTTAAAATGTGATTCACCTAGAAACGCCATTGAAATTATTTTCTGTGATCCTTTTATTTGTGCTAAATAATGGTGCTTTTTAGTTGCAATAATAGCTACAGACAACAAAGGTATGAATAGCCTTACTCTTGTTCACAATAATTTTCAGTCCAAGTTTGTTAATGTTGACTTAGAAAAAAGAAGAAATTTTTTAAAAAACTGTTACTGTATTAATAACATCTTATAAAATGTTGCTCTATTGCCAGTGCAAAATGACTTTCAAATATTTGTAGCGTATGATCATAACTTTCCTGTAGTTACCAGTTGCTGGCCCTAAGGTACATTTTCATGTAGTTAGTTACATGTTCTGTCTTTTATCTCTAGCCAGCCTTCCTCCTTTAATTATTGTGGTTTTATGTGTGGAGTAGACTGTTGTTGGGTTTCTGCTTTAAAAAAAATACATTTCTTAATTGGGGTAGGTGTGGGTCAGACTTGGGATTACTCTTCTCTGAACTTCTTCCAATCTGTCTGAGGCTTAGATTCCTCAAACTGAATTCAGCATCCAGGTGTAATATTCTTAGAATTTCAGATACTTGTCAGTCCATAATGAGGTGAGACATGTCTTCATTTGTCACTTAGTAGAAATTTTTTGGTGCTTAAGTTCTGTCATCTTGATTGCCACTCTAGTTTTGAGTCAAAAAATGGATGTCCAGAAGCCAATATGTCTATGAGTCTCAAACAGCTTTTTCATAAAGGTACTTCTCGTGTTACATAGTCCAGTTATCTATAGATGTGCAACAAACTACCCCAAATCTTAGTAGCCTAAAACTGATTTTGCACATGATTTGTCGATATGGAATTTGGGAAGAGTTTGGCTGGGTGTTTCATCACTAATTCATGTGATTTGAGCTGGAGCAGAAAGGGATGAACAATTCATCTTGAAGATGGAATCTTTACACATGGACACCAATGTGTTCTTTGTCCTCATCCCAGTCCCTCCAGGAACAGATCAACTTAGGTTCCAACTCACTAGGTGAACAAATTGTGTCCAGGGAGGCAAGATCCTTACAAAAGAGACAAATTCCCAGCCAACCTCATTGCTGAAAAAGAGAAGTGAATTCCCGAGCAAGGGGAGGGTGTCATTCTTCTAATATGTCTTTATAGACCGAAACATGATTTTTTCTGTCAATATGTTTTACCCAATCTGTTTTGCTTCCCCACAAGTAACTGTCCCAGAAAAGAGGATATAAAATCATACAGGTAGTGGATGGATAAAGTTATACAGATGAATGCTGTTCCTCCTCTGGGTCAAAGTTTGCTAGAAAAATATTTTTGCTTTATTTGCCTCATCTTTATTTCTATAGACCTCATTCTTTCCACTTCCTGTGTGGTAATTTCCTGTGCATTTTCATTCCAAGTCTAATTCCTTATATTGTTTGGCACATGAAGTTCTCCAACTCTCAAAAATGATATTCAAAGATTTCCGGCCCTGTGAATGTGGGCGTCTACAACTGAAACACATGTATGAAGCAGAGACACAAAATGTTGATCTGTTTCTAGACCAGGAATTAAATAACCATTTTCATCTGGGGAAACTACAAAGAAACTGGCGATCTACTTGCAGCGCTGGGTAAAAAAGGAGCCACTCTTGAAAAGTGGGAAACCCAAGCTGCTCCTAGAGGAAATATGAGATCTAAATTCAAATCATATGTAAGTTCATCTCGGATTGATCAGTTAATATAAGAACTGGTGAGATACTGATAAATTTCCTAGTGCCAGGAACAAGACAAATTTTAAAATGTGTATACTATACTGAAATACACCTGGGGTAGACTCCCGTGAAGAATCTTCTTTGAATCCTACATGTTATCATATCATATGTATAATATCATATATTGTGTCATAAATATGAACCATTATTGCATATATACATCACACAGGAGGAAATTTTTAGAGTGTTTCACTAGAATCAAATGCTCAGAAAATGTGCCCTAATAATTAAAAAGAATAAATATATTTGGAAAGACTGTAAAACAGATCTGTTTGAAGCATCTGTGTAATAATACACCACGTGGAGGCAAAGAGAGGTATAAATATAAACATCATTTAAAGACAAAATCCCTTAACTTTCTAGATCTAAAATAAGAAATGAGTTCACAGGTTGAAGGCTACATGAATCCTCAAACAACATTAGTATAAACTAACACATACCTGATAAGAAAAAACAGGAAAGTATAACTTCAAAGATGAATAGAAAAATCTTAAAACTTGAAGACAGATGAATAGATGACTTGATTTTAAAATGCATAACAACATTCATGTTGACAGATCATTTAGCATTAGCAAAAAGTTGGAGCAATATTTTAAAGTCCTCAGGAAAAAAATATAGTGTTATGGTTTTCCAAAGATTTTATATTAGTTGCCATTCAAATATGAGATAATATAACAGTTTTTTAACCTTCAGGACAAATTTTTGCTTTGAGCAATTTAAAACCGTTGTAAAAGTAACAAAAGTAGTATAGCAAATATTGTATATGGATTATGCAGAATCATAATCATTAACATTTTTCTACGCTAGTTTTTCCTTTTGCCCTATCAATCTCAGCTCACCGCAACCTCCACCTCCTGGGTTCAAGCAATTCTCCTGCCTCAGCCTCTCGAGTAGCTGGGACTACAGGCACGCATTACCATGCCCAGCTAATTTTTGTATTTTTAGTAGAGACAGGGTTTCACCTTGTTGACCAGGATGGTCTCAATCTCTTGACCTCATGATCCACCTGCCTCGGCCTCCCAAAGTGCTGGGATTATAGGCGTGAGACACCGCGCCCGGCCTTGCCCTATCGATCTATCTCTAAATATGCTTTTTTTCTCTGATTCATTTGAGATTCTCTTGCATACTCCATGACGATTTACTCCTATTTCAGTATCTTTCCTAAGAATAAGGATATTCTCATTCAAAACAATAATGCCATGATCACACTCTAGAAAATTAACATTGACATACATAATACAGTAAAACAATGTTACACAGTCTGCATTCAAACTAGCCTCATTGTGCAATAATGTCTTTAGAAGTTATATATATTCAAGAATATCCAAACCCCAATAAAGAATCATGCATTGCATTTAGTTGTCATGTCTCATTTTGATTTTTTTTTAAATCTTGAACTATTCATCTGTTTGTTTGTAGTTTTTTTGAGACAGGGTCTTGCTCTTGCTGTCATCCAGGCTGGAGTTCAGTGGCATGATCCTGGCTCACTACTGAGAGCCTCTGCCTCCCAGGTTCAAGCGATTCTCCTGCCTCAGCTTCCCAAATAGCTGGGATTTTAGGCCTGCACCACCACACCCATCTAATTTTTGTATTTTTAGTAGAGACAGCATTTCACTACATTGGCCAGACCGGTCTCAAAGTGCTGACCTCAAGTGATCCACCCACCTCAGCCTCCCAGAGTGCTGGGATTATAGGCATGAGCCACTGCACCCAGCTTACCTTTTTTGTTTTGACATTTAGTGGAGTCCAAGATAATTTATTTGTATATTACCAATCAATATGGATTTACACTATTAAAAACACTTCATTTAAAACTTTCTCATATTTAGATACAGCTCCATGGTTCTCAATTGTGTGTCTGTAACATTATTTATTCATGTAGAGATTTACTTCTTTTTGCTATTGTACATGATTTAGAAAGTTTTTTATTTTTTTCTGTTTTACATTTGTATCTCCTTTTTTTCTCCAATATTGAGACCAATGGATAAAACAATGGTCCCAATATTATCAATATATTTACTTATTCTTTTACTCAATCTTACAACAAACACACAGTGTTCTGGGATTACTACTCCCAGAACACTTTCAAACATAAATCTGCCAAGGAAAGTTTAAGATTTACTTGTACTACTTTTTGTACCTAAAATATATTCCGTTGATCCTAAGGGCAGAGTAAGAGGGCAGAGTAGAACTCTCCAGGGTCTTTCCCCAACAGCAACAACAATAACAAAACCTTCCTTCCCAAGAGCTCAGAAACCAGATGAGAGATCACAGTACCTGGTTTTAGCATAACAATAAGAAAATACGTATTTAAGTAACAATAGTTTAACATCACGTGTATTACCCCTTCCTTTATCACAAAGAGCGACATACTCTGAGTGAAGGAGTGGGAAATAAACATAGGACATAACTTTACAACACAGTACTGGACCTGCCACAGTAAAACATAGCATCGGGAAGAACACTTCAGTGATGGCATTCCATCATATCCCAGGATGGAGCCTCTAGGTCCACCCCAGTGACAGAAATGAACTCCCAGTCCCAGCAGGACAGACTTGTGTTCTAGCCCACATCAGTGTCAGCTGACTACAACAGCCTCAGGCACTGAATAAACCTTAGCAGGCAGGCCCTAGTACACATGGGCCTTAGGTGTACCCTAGTATTGCACTGGTCTCAGAGACAGTGGGCATTGGGTTCAATCCAACATTACATCAGCCTTGGCAACCACAGGATTATCCACTTCATCCCTCTCTCAACCACAGACATCATTCACCCAGGGGATGGAGAGGGAAACAGAAGTAGGATTTTGCTCTGCACTCTAGCACCAGCCTGCCCCAGTGAAACCCATCACACAGCAGCATCTCTCAGCCCCTGATACCAGGCCAGTATCTGCAGGAAGAGCCTCTTGACCTCACAGCCACCAGACCAGAATCCATGGATCTGTCTAGACAAATGTGAAATCTGCTCGGTTTCACTGTCAGCTGACTACAGTGGTCTTGGGTCCTAAACAAACCTCAGGGGTGAGCAGCCACAGCAGCCACAGGCATTGAGTGCTACTCTGATCTTGGTAGCTATAGACTGCTCTGCTCTGGCTATGACTGGTTTTGGATGCAAGTCAGTGCTGTGTTTTCAGCCAAGGGATTCTGGTCCCAGTCGTACTGGGGTTAGGGTACCCCTAGCACAATAGCTGAGTGGCACAGGTTTAGAGTTCTCACCAGTGAACCTGCCTGGAATTTCTGGGCGGTCTTACTGCTAAAGGAAACATTCAAACCAAGCCAGGCTACAAAGACTGGATAAGGTATCTATGTAAATGCACAGATATTGATGAACCACCACAAATATCAATAAGGGAAACATGACATCACAAAATGAACAAAATAAGTTACCATCAACTGACAAAAGCAATAGAGATAGAATTACTGCACAGTAAAAAAATTTAAAATAGTGATTTTAAGAAAGTTCAGTGAGCTTAAATAAAATACTGAGAAACAATTCGGATATTTATCAGAGAAATTTAACAGAGATTGAAATTTTAAAAAATTAAACAGAAATCCTGGAACTGAAAAATATAACAAAATGAAAACTGCAATAGGGAACATTTGCAGTCAAATTAATCAAGCAGAGGAAAGAATCTGTGAGCTCAAAGACAGGATAATTCAAAATGTATACCCAGAGAGGGAAAAAATGATAAAATGAAGAAAGCTTGTAAGATTTATGGGATAATATCAAAAGGGTAAATTGTAGTTCCCGCAATCCTCATGCATTGTGAGAGGGACCCAGTGGAAGGTAATTTAATCATGAGGATGATTACCCTCATGCTGTTCTGTGATACTGAGCTCTCCTGAGATCTGATGGTTTTATAAGGAGCTTTTTCCCCTTTTGCTTGGAAATTCTCCTTCCTGCTGTTACTATTTTACTTCCAGTGTGTTTCACCATCAGAATTCCCAGGAAGAGATCTTTCTTAAAGCTTCTGCTAAAAATAATTAAAGCTTCATAGTCTAGAAAAAGAGGGTTAATAGTTCCTCAGCAATTATACCTTATTTTCTTGCAAGATAAAAAGTACAAGGAAGACTATAGAGCTAAAATAGTGGAAATGAAACATATGAGCGTTTTTAGCCACAGAAAGTTATTTGACTAAACAGTGGATAAGTCCTTTTCTACGGCATCTCTCTGATTATTTGAGGATCCCATGGTCCTTTCATCCAAATTCTGTGAAGCAAGCAGGATGGCTTCCTATACATGTAGGCTCCTAGAATGGATATACTTCATTCAGAAGGAAACAGATGAGTAATTTGCAGGTGAGACTCAGGTTGGAAGAAATGTATACTCTAAGAGAAGAGAAAAACCTCTTAGACTATTAAACTAGAAAATGATGTTACAAATATCTAGCAGAATATCCTTATTATAAAGATGAAGAGAGAAAAACCCAAAACTGTTGGCCTTGTGAACACAGGGACCAGGTTTTCCCATTTTTTTAAATCTCACAAAAACACTGACAAACTTTCCTTGCATAAACGTTTGATGTCTGCCTATCTTAAATGCATTGTGGTAATATAGCCACCCTGAGGTATGCCAAAGTTGTTGGATTTATGGTAAAAATAAGAATATGGATACAACTTTGCTCACAATAGCTCCTTAACCTTGAATAATTCATTTAAACTTTCTGAATCTTAACTTTTTCAATCTGTAAAATGGGAATATTGATAATACTTATCTTGAAATACTATTGTAAGAATAAAAAGAAAGTATGAGAAAATGTAGTGTAAACCCATAAGTATAATGTAAATAGTGGTGATTTCCATTATCATAGGTTTTTACTAGTAGGTATGAGAAAACTAAAAAAACAAAGGGAGTCGTAGCATTTTATTTATACAGGTTATTTTGGATACCATCTAGCCTCTTCTTGTGTTGGTCCATTTGCATTGTTATAAAATAATACCTAAGGCTGGGTAATTTATAAAGAAAAGAGGTTTATTTGGCTCATGGTTCTGCAGGCTGTATATGCAGCATAATTCTGACATCTGCTTCTGATGAGGGCATCAGGAAGCTTATAACCATGTTGGAGGTTGAAGGGGAGCCAGTATATATCATGGCAAGAAAGGAGCAAGAGACAAAGGGGCGTAACACATTCTGTAAATAACCAGATCTTGTTGAATTCAGAGCAAGAACTCACTCACTACCACCAGAACAGCACAAAACCATTCACGAAATATCTTCCTGCATGACTCAAACACCTCCCATCAGGCCCCACCTCCAACATTGGTGGGTCACATTTCAACATGAGATTTGGAAGGGTCAAATATATAAACTCTGTAATTCCCCCTCCCAGCCCCCTAAATCATCTGCTTTTCTCACATTGCAAAATATAATCATCCTTTTCCAAAATTCCCCAAAAGTCTTAATTCATTCCAGCAGCTACTCAAAATTCCCAAGTCTAAAGTCCCAAGTCTCATCTGAGGCTCAAGGCAAGTTCCTTCCACCTGTGAGTCTGTAAAATAAAAAAGACAAGTTATTTACTTTCAAGATACAATGGTGGTACAGGCATTGGGCAAACATTCTCATTCCAAAAGGGAGAAACCAGCCAAAATAAAGGGGCAATAGGTCCCACACAGTTCTGAAATCTCAGATGGGCAATAAACCTTAAAGCTCCAAAATAATCTTCTTTGATTCCATCTCCCACATCCAAGGCACACTGGTTCATGGGGTGGGCTCCCAAGGCCTTGGACAGCTCTACCCCTGTGGCTTTGCAGGGTGCAGACCAAGTGCCTGCTCTCATGGGTTGGAGTTGGATGCCTGCAGCTTTTCCAGGCTCAGGGTACATGCAACAAGTGGCTCTATTATTCTGGGGTCTGGAGGTTGGTGGCCCCATTCCCACAGTTCCACTAGACAGTGTCCTGGTGCGGACTCCATGTGGGGACACAAACCCCACATTTACCCTCAGTGCTGCCCTAGGAGAGGGTCTCTGTAAAGGCTCCACCCTGTGGCAGGCTTATGCCTGAACACAGTCTTTCTCAGACGACCTCTGAAATCTAGGTGGAAGCTGCCAAGCCTCCTACACTTTTGAATTCTGCGTACCTGCAGACTTAATTCCACATGGAAGCTGCCAAGTGTTATGGCCTGCACCCTTGGAAACAGCATCCCGAGCTACACCTGAGGCCCTTTGAGCCACAGCTTCAGCTAGAGCAGTGGGAATACAGTGTCTTGAGGCCATGCAGTGTAGCGGAGACCTGGACCTGGCCCCTAAAACCATTCTTGCCTCTTAGAGCTCTGGGCCTGTGGTGGAAAGGGATGCCTCAGTGATTGCTGAAGTGCCTTCAAGGCTTTTCTCCCCATTGTCTTGGATATTATCACCTGCCTCCTTTTTTGTCAAGCAAGTCTCCCTAGCAAGTGGTGGCTCCACAACTTGGCTTATATACATTCTGAAAATGCTCTTTCCTATTCTACCATATGCTCAGGTTGTAGATTTTCTAAATTTTTATGTCTTGCTTCCCTTTTAATTATAGATTCCAAATTTAGGTCATTCATGTGCTCCCATATGTGATCATAGACTATTAGAAGCAGCCATGTTACATCCTGAATGCTTTGATACTTAGATACTTTAGATACTTCGATAATTACGTAAGTTCAGCTTTCCACAGGTTCCTGGGACATGAACACAATGCAGCCAATTTTTGTGTTAGGGTGTAACAAGAGTGACCTTTGCTCCAATTCCCAATAAATTCTTCATATCTATCTGAGACCCTGTTAGTGTGGCCTTTACTATCCATATTTCTATCAACATTTTGATTGAACAACCACTTAACAATTCCCTAAGAAGTACCAAACTTTTCCTTATCTTCCTATCTTCTTCTGAGCCTCCAATCTCTTCAAACCTCTGCTCATTACCCAGTTCCAAAGCCACTTTCACACCTTCAGGAATCTTTATAGCAATGTCCCACTCTTCTGTATCATTTTCTGTTTGTCTATTTTCATTGCTATAAAGGAATATCTGAGGCACAGTACTATATAAAGAAATGAGATTTAATTGGCTCACAGTCCTGCTGGTTGTTCAGGAAGCATAGTGTTGGTATCTGAATCTGGTGAGGGCCTCAGGAAGTTTACAATCATGGTGGAAGGTGAAGGGGATCAGCATATGTCACGGCTAGAAAGGAAGCAAGAGAGGAAGCAGGGGTGCTCCACTAAACAGCAAGAGGTCATGTGAAATCTGGAGCAATATCTCACTCATGAACACAAGGACAGCACCAAGCTATTTATGACCCAAACACGTCCTCCTAAGCCCTACCTCCACATTTTCACAGGTGATTTGGAGGGGACAAATATCCAAACGATATCACTTCACCTAATATTACATGTGAGAAGACTTAGCTCCAGAAACATGAAACGGCTACTCACAGCCATGCAGGAGAGAAGTTTGTAATCAACTAATTTTGAAATTCAAGGTATGGTTGCCAAATAGAAGTTGTATGTATTTATGCTGCTCAGTGGGATGCTTTGATAAATCTTTACATTGTGAATTGGTCACGTCAAGCTAATTAACATATGTATCACCTCACATACTTTGTGGTGAGAACTTTTACCATCTACTCCCCTAGCAGTTTTCAAGTATACAATTATCAGCTATTGTTCATTGAGAATGACTCTATACTTATCTCTCTCTTAATAATATATGTTACCTCTTTTAATACAGCAATTCTATAAGACAGATGATTCAATATTATTCCCATGTTATGGATGACTCATCTAAGTTATGGTGAGAATGAAAATTTATCATGATTCCCCAGCTAGCAAGCAGAGGAGCTACAATTCAAACTTGGTAGGCTGTCATGGGCTCCCAAATCTCAGTTCTCTGATGTCTTTGTCGCTCCATAAGCTTTCTATATTTCTGAATCAGTCAGATTCAGTGTGGGCAGTGATATTTTCCTGTTTTCTTTGGAAATAAACAGAGTTCCTTGAGACCATGGCATGCCTAAAGTTTGTGAGTAATTTATAATATACTCTCATCATTTTCTCTTTAACTGTAAACTATTTCAGGTAACACACTGTTGTTTTCATCTTGGCTATTTAATGTCCTTCAGATCATAGAGGAATGAGATTGTAGTCTTCCAGTGACACCTTTGTTGTCCAAGTATCTTCCCAGTTGCTAGGGTTTCTCTCCCATTCTTTCTATTGAGTTGATAGAAATCTGGTTCTCATAAAGGAATTACAAAATTAGACTTTTGTGTTCTATGAACCTTCTCCAGCTTACAAAAAGAGACTCCACAGGAGGCTCCCTCAAAATAGGGCTTACTGTAGAATACTACAGTGTTACTCGACAACCACAACACATCACAATGTGGGTGCTTGTGCCTGTGCATCACTCTCTTAATCTCTCTGTACCTGAGCAAAGCCCTAGGTGCAACTTTCTCTGTGGTGTGAAAAGAGGCTCCAGAGAGTAGCTGCTTTGTGGATTCTGATGAATATCAGGAAATAACAGCAGGATCAGGGCCAGATAGAGGTGGAGTTATCAGAATGGGAGCACAGGAACTATACACCAGCTCTGGCATCCGCTTATCAAATAATCATACATAATTAAATTGGGAAGGGAAAATGACTATTTTTAAACAAGCACAAAAAGTATTATTTTGGGGACTGGTAGAATATAAGCAAACCAGCTATTCATGTCATACTCAAGAGCTCAGACAGAACTAAATTATGCTTCAGATTCATGTATCGGTCAGTTCAAAGGTTAGACAAACAGCTGTTTCTCGAGGAGACACACTACAAAGCTTAACTGTTCATTGGAAGGTCTGTAATGGGCTCAATGAATTCCCAAAGGAGTCTCTGTTATTTGTTTCTGATTCGGAGATATCCAAAGCTGACTCCATGTTACTGATGACCTTTATTGCTAGGGCAGGAGGGCCAAACTCTGGAGCCACTGTGATTTGACCAGTCTCTGGGAAAGAAAAAGAAGAAAAAAACACCCACACATGCAACATGTCTTCAGTGACTCAAAGATTATGCACAAACCTGCAGTTTGGATGGGCAAAGGAATACTTGCTCATTTCTGCAGAAATGCAAAGGAACTTAAAATAGTAAGCCATTCAAGAACTCGTTTTTCAGTAGTCAGGCTTGATTTGGTGTACATTTTATGACTGAAAGTTATTTTAAAAAGGAATGAAATGTTACTTCTTTCAATATTTACCAACATTCCCTTGATGATTTTGAGATACTTGAGTAACTCTTCATTTAAAACAGCTAACTGTAAAATAAAATAAATCAAAATAAAGCTCTAAGAGAATGGCACAGAGAAGAGGAAGATAATTGAAACTAAAGTTGTAGCTTGGTATACAGTATATTTGAAAATGATTATATTTAAAGTTAAAAGTATGTAAATTCAGATCTCAGAAAGATAAGGTAACTTGGTAACTTCTTGAACAGGTCCTGAGACAATTTTGGAGGTTCCTTCATGATGGTTTCCATTGTCTTCCAAGAACATATCTTCCATTTTTTTTCACTCAGATATTCATTATTTACTCACTCTAAGACACCTATCTTTAATTATTGACTATTATCTTCATGCTTTCTTAACATAATTTACCATAATAAATTCCTATTTTTTAAGTTTTTATTTTGTCTCATACATAAATTTTGAGTTAAGATTGATACAAACTTTCATTAACCTTATTGCATTTCAGGGTCAGTCACAGTGGCTCACGCCTGTAATCCTTGCATTTTGGGAGGCAGAGGCAGGCAGATCACTTGAGGCCAACATGGTGAAACCCTGTCTCTATTAAAAATATAAAATTAGCAGGAGATCACTTGAACCCGGGAGGCCGAGGTTGCAGTGAGCCGATATTATGCCACTGCACTCCAGCCTGGGCTGGACTGAGCAAAACTCTGTCTCAAAACAAAACAAAACAACAACAAAAAGTTGATTGCATTTCCTTAAGCCTACTTAGTATTCGCTGAAATCAAAAGAAAATTTTTGAACGCTTATTAGAAACAGCAACTTGAGATTTAGGAAAATAGAAAATAAATATTTCTTAATAAGAAGATGTGGCTTCTACATAGAAGCCAGCAAAAATCTGCAGTTTTCTTGGAGAGAGGGTGTAGCTGCACCTCACCTTAGCTATTTATCTGTTCAAATATTATTTATTAGGATATTCACTGACTTATTTGACAAATATCTCCATATTCTATCTTAGAGTGAATGTATTAGAATAGATCTTTTACACTGATAAAATAATTATATGATTATTGCTTGGTGTAAGTGCTAAAACAATTAAGATGGCACAAGAAGCAGTTATTGAGAAACGGCATTGGCACTTGGGGAGAATTTGGAATAGGTTAAAAAATCCACATGTCTGAGAATACCTCCAAACTGAGCTTATACAGGTTAGAGAACAATGATGCCTCTGATAGAAATGAGGATGTGGAGAATGAAACCAGTTTGAGGGAATGCGAATAATGAATTAAACACACTAAGTCCTAGTGGCATTTTCAGCAGGCAGATAAAGATAAGAAACTTGAAATTGGGAAAGTTGAAAAGACCTAGAGAGGTTCTGAGAGTCATAAGTTGATAACTTCGCGGGAGAGTCAGCAAGAAGAGAACAAAAGGATATTTGAACTGTCAATGGCCCAATTTCAAAAGCTTACATTTGTAATGAAATAGGTTCATTTTATTGGTTGCACCTTGAAGTTCACATGTAAAGAAAACCCACAATCGGGGTTATCTGGGTCTGAGAATTGTCACAGTGGGAGGTCAAGGGGTTATATCGGCCCAGGAATGAAATGATCAAGTGGGAGAAAAGTAAAATCAGAAAGGAGCCTGATGTCTCACTCAGGCATATTGATTCGGATCATGTGACTAAAGAGACCAATGAGTAAGAAGAGCAGGTTCAGTTGCAGCTGGCAAGAGGGAGAAACTCCCAGAAAGGGGTGCAGGGGTGCACAGTGGAAATGGTTCATGGACGGGCACTAGGAATGTGCTTCTACAGTCATGCCCAGCTGTAGATTATCTCATCTGTATAGTGCGGCTACTTGATAGATAAATGAGCCATATCCGGTATGCACACAAGACCTTGATCTCTCTCATCATTCTGTCTTCTAATATGATGCATTAAAAACAGGAGTGCTTAATAAATAGTAAAATTTGTTAAATTGGCTGGGCATGGTTGTTCACACCTGTTATCCCAGCACTTTGGGAGGCCAATGTGGGATGATTGTTTGATCTGGGAAACATAGTGAGACCCCTGTTTCTCCTAAAAATAAAATAAAAATTTCCTGGGTGTGATGGTGTGTCTGCATGTAGTCTCAGCTACTCCAGAGGCTGAAGTGGGAGAATCGCTTGAGCCCCAGGAGTTCAAGCCTGCAGTGAGCTCTGATTATGTCACTGCACTCCAGCCTGAGTGACACAGGGAAAGACTCTGTCTCTGGGGGAAAAAAAAGGGAAAATAAATTAATAAATATTTAAATTAATTGGTTATGTCTAAAGCAGGGAAGTGCTTTCTGTTGGAATATTGTGATAAAAATCACACATCTTTGAATTGCATGAACTGTGTTCTGCCTGGAGGTGACTAGTGTAAAATCGAAGAACGATGTCAAGGAGGCAGAAGGCTGGCCCAAGCTTTTAGAAATATCATGAGGAATGACACTCACTCATGGCTGTCACTAAGAGCAAATCATGCATCAGATGATGAAATAAGATGAGGGGCCGCCAGCTGGGGTCATAAGCCCTTTATTTTGATTCTGTACCCTCCAAGAGCAAGGAAGAATGAGCTATTTAGTTTTATATCCACAATGTCATTAAAAATGCCTGTCACATTGGTGTTTTAATGAATTAGAAGAGGAATGTGGTATATAGTTTGACGGCGTATTTCAAATGAAGAAATATCCTGTGTGAAGTAGCCCAAGGGAGCCAAGAGCAAGTTCTCTCCTTCATTCGTTCTCGGATATGTGTTGGATGCCCACCACGCGCTTCACTCGTTCTCGGATATGTGTTGGATGCCCACCACGCGCTTCACTCGTTCTCGGATATGTGTTGGATGCCCACCACGCGCTTCACTCGTTCTCGGATATGTGTTGGATGCCCACCACGCGCTTCACTCGTTCTCGGATATGTGTTGGATGCCCACCACGCGCTTCACTCGTTCTCGGATATGTGTTGGATGCCCACCACGCGCTTCACTCGTTCTCGGATATGTGTTGGATGCCCACCACGCGCTTCACTCGTTCTCGGATATGTGTTGGATGCCCACCACGCGCTTCACTCGTTCTCGGATATGTGTTGGATGCCCACCACGCGCTTCACTCGTTCTCGGATATGTGTTGGATGCCCACCACGCGCTTCACTCGTTCTCGGATATGTGTTGGATGCCCACCACGCGCTTCACTCGTTCTCGGATATGTGTTGGATGCCCACCACGCGCTTCACTCGTTCTCGGATATGTGTTGGATGCCCACCACGCGCTTCACTCGTTCTCGGATATGTGTTGGATGCCCACCACGCGCTTCACTCGTTCTCGGATATGTGTTGGATGCCCACCACGCGCTTCACTCGTTCTCGGATATGTGTTGGATGCCCACCACGCGCTTCACTCGTTCTCGGATATGTGTTGGATGCCCACCACGCGCTTCACTCGTTCTCGGATATGTGTTGGATGCCCACCACGCGCTTCACTCGTTCTCGGATATGTGTTGGATGCCCACCACGCGCTTCACTCGTTCTCGGATATGTGTTGGATGCCCACCACGCGCTTCACTCGTTCTCGGATATGTGTTGGATGCCCACCACGCGCTTCACTCGTTCTCGGATATGTGTTGGATGCCCACCACGCGCTTCACTCGTTCTCGGATATGTGTTGGATGCCCACCACGCACTTCACTCGTTCTCGGATATGTGTTGGATGCCTACCATGCACTAGACTCTTTTTTTGGCCCTGTGGATACAAAGCTGAACAAGGCTAAAAATGTCCCTGTTACCACAGAGCATAATTTGGTTGGAAAAGATATCTAATAAAGATAATGCTGCATAAAGTAGGAAAATGTGAAGCCTCTATGGTAAAGGTGCTTGAAATATATTAAATGATTTGAGAAAAGACAAGTTTAAGAGCTGGCATTGGAATAGGGCAGGAGGTGGAGAATAATAGAATTTGATGGCAATAATGAAATCCTAGTTCTAATAGCCATAATCAATTAGTCTAGTTTTAGATCAACCAACTGAGTACAGGTGGGCTGAAGTGGATTAGATGTTGTTCTCATTCATCTAGAAGCATGTAGAACATGCAGATGTCAGGATCCAACCCTGGAAATATGGAATCAGTAGGTTTGGATGTGCCCGGGGTTACAGAGAATAAATACTCCAGGGGACTCCAATGCAGTCACTATGAGAAACAGTGAGTTCAACTGAAATTCAAGAGAGAATTTGGTAAATGATTGGGAGTACTAGGCAGGATACTGGACAGGAGGGGATTTAGACTGATGCATTTTGGTGCCAAAACTGGGCTGTAAAATTAGCCCTTCTTGGCCTGAATGGATGCACTTTTTCGGCTAAATCTGGTTTTCTGAAGTTCCAACTCATTTCAAATTAGTTTTAAAAGTTGTGTGCATAAAACACAATTTTAGGATTTTATTTTTGCAGAAACCAGAGAAAAAAATACATTCAGATTAATCAATTGTACTACTTACAAAATCCTATTACAGGAAATGAATATAAAGGAAATAAAGTTATGGCTATCAATATCTTTCTATTTTATATACTCTGTATTTTCTCTAAGAAGAAGAAAATATTTACTGTATATGTTGATTTCAATTTACTATAGAAGTTTTCAGTTTTATGCTCCATTTAATGTTGTTTATGATTTAAGTGTTATAAAATGTAGAAGGTCTCTGCATTAGGGAAAAGTATACAAACTGATGAATATCAGGGTGAGCATGGTGTCTCATGCATGTAATTCTAGCAATTTGGGAGACCAAGTGGGGGTGGGTCACTTGAGGTCAGGAGTTTGAAACCAGCCTGACCAACATGGTGAAATGGCATCTCAACAAAAATACAAAAATTAGCTGGACATGGAGGCACATACCTGTAGTCTCAACTACTCAGGAGGCTGAGGTGGGAGGATCACTTGAGCACAGGATGTCAAGGCAGCAGTGAGCCAAGATTGCGCCACTGCACTCCAGCCTAGATGACAGAATGAAACCCTGTCTCAAATAAATAAATAAACACATAAATAAACAAATAAAAGAAATAAATTGATGAATATATCAGTTGGGTATTTATCTATATCCTTCATTCTAAGAACAACTGAATCTTTGAGGAAAAAGGAGAAACCTTTTTGTCTCTATAGTGATTAACTTTTCTTTCAAAAATAAGACAGTAATGAGATTAAAGTAGTGATAGAATTGGTATTCAACATTTTGAATTTGTGACATCTCCCAATATGCTTCTGTATTTGATCAGGTTAATTTGTACTTACTGAAAGAACAATACAATGATATTTTAAATTCAAGCAGTCAAGCAAAGTATTATCAAATTACGCATTCTGTCTCCTTTAAATAGGTGGTTGTCTAGCTACACATTCTCAGGCTTTGCAGGGCTCCTGAAGATATTAATGAGTAACTGAGGCAAGTACAGCATGAAACAACCTGGAGCCTTAGCATAGGGATTCAAAAAACCCTCTGCTCGTTTTCACTGAAAATGTTGATAAGTTTCAGAAATTTTGTCAGGATAGTCTTCCAAAGATGCCCCTATTTTTTTCATGAATCTGAGTGAACATAAAGACACTGTGCTATTACCTCCCTGAGAATTTTGCAAAATTCTTGAGAAAAAAAAATCATAATCCAGCACTAAAGAATACATGAATGACTATGGTTAATAATAATATATCATTTCAAACAGCTAGAAGGAGGTCATTGAGTGTTCCTAACAGAAATAAATGAAAAACGTTCTAGATGATGGATATCCCTGATTATCCTGAACTCATCGCTACATGTGATACGTACTGAAATACCACTATGTATCCCATGAATATGTAAAACCATGATCTGTCAATTTAAAAAATATATGAATAAAAGGACAATGAGAAAATCCAAAGGAGACAGTGTTACATCATTCTGTCGCCTTTTTTGGCTAGCTTTGGCTTTCCATTTCCCTAGTACTGTGACTTATTTTCAGCATGGTAGACCAAAGTAATTAGAGGTCTTCAACTTAGTAACCATAAAGACCTTGACCATCATGTATAGAATTATTTAGCATGAGATAGATGTGTGTGATGTAAATAGTCAGTCGGTCTGTTAGTAAGTTACATGTTTTAATATTCATGTAGGCAACCGTCTTAACAGAATTGGCTTTTCATGGAACATGAAAGACAGAAAGTAAAGAATTATTGCATTTAACAGTTTTTGGGGTATGGTAAAAGTTTTAATGGCCTGAAAAGGATGTTACATTTCCTCAAACTTCTTGAAAAATTTGTTGCTGTAGATTTCATGGGAAAAGTTGAAATATGATTACATTATTCTCTATTGTAGGTTTAAGGGAAATATTTTTCAAAACCTTACACGACATCTATACTACAGTTAATTCCATTATTCATTTAGGAATTTCTAACCCACTTACTTAGTCATGCTATTTATGTCTTTGATGTTTTAAATTGTTAAGTTACTTAGCGGTTAAGAGGATGCCTTTTAATTATATTATAAACTGGAAAACTGTGGACTTTGCACTCCTGAGATCCCTAACAAGTATATTTCAAATGGAAAAAAACATCCAATTTCTTCAGAATCATGATACAGGTTTTGACTTGAGAGTATTGTGGTCAGCACAACATGTCATCCTGTACCCTTCCCAACCCAGGAGACTTAATCTCAGCTTAATTCAGGAATGGTTGATCTATCTAATCCACGCTGAAGCAGGAGGAAAAGGTTCATTGTAGGTCAAGCTTGTATGGGTGACAATCAGTAACTTTCTTCTTTGTATCAGTTCAGTGTTCATTTTCCAGTTCTTTTTGCTCACAATTTCCATAGAATGCAACCTAGTTCTCACTTTTGAAGGAGCAAAACTAAGAGAAGAGCCGAAGCTGTTCTGAGTGTTAACCCTAATTGTGGAGAGTAACAACAGCAGCTTGTCCTGGTGAGTCTGCTGCAGGCCTCTCAGCAACCCCTTTGCAAAGGTCTGAAAATAAAGAGAGCTCAAAATCCCATCTCCCTTCCAAATCCTGGGGGTTAACGCTGTTGTTATTTGCTCTTCATGTGAAGCCATCCCAGAAGAATGGGCAGGGCCAGTCAGTGGGATAAAGTCAGCAAATGGGAACAACTGCCCAACTTTCCTCATTCTCACTGGGTGCGATGATAATGATGCAAGTTTGATTTCCAGACACTGAAGGCTTCCACCTCCATATATGCAACTATAATGATGGTAATACTCAGGTAACTCAGACAGGGAGCACAGACTGTGAGGGATTTGCACCAGTTCACAAAGGAGAGTCAGTATCACAACCAGAATTGAAGTGATTTTGGAAAAATATTTTTCCTGACTTCAGCCCTAAACACGAAACCTTGAACTGTTACAAGAGAATTAGCAAAGTATTAGATAATGAAATAATTTTTTTTAAATTCTTGACATGACATAAGTAGGATGGGCTAATTTATCTTAATGTGGTTTTTATTTTAAAAATAATGAGATAACTCAATGGAGTGATTAACATTCTAAAACAACAAATGATCATATTACTGCAAGGTCCTGACTTACTGTAAAGTCTCAGAGGTAAAAACGCTTTGAGCCGACAGTGAAACTCCATCCTCTTGTACTTAGGTACGGCTCCACATAAGGTAGAGCATGTCTGGTGCCCTGCTGTTTGGAAATGACCCAAAAGCAGGAGTGGAAGATGAAGTTTCAGCAGGAGAGACTGAAGATCTCAGAGGATTTGCTCTGGGATGCAGAGACGCTTGCCTGTGAGTTACAATTTTCAAAGAAGGCTTCGCTAGTGGTTTTGAACAATTGTGACTGTTTGGGTCTTTTGCCCTGAGCCGGTAATGGGAGGCTCTGCAGTTATTACAGTGTGTTGACTCTGGATGGCAACCCTGGAAAATTTCGGAAGCAGGGAAATGTTATGTGGAGTATTGAAAGACATAGATCAGACGTGCAAAATACATTCTCTCTGACATGTCTTCCTCTCTCTCTCCTTTTTTTCTCTCTCTCATCATCTACTTACCTCCCCCTTAGCAGAAATCATGCATTGCATAAAATAAAATTGACTAGTAATGTTTTATCTTTCAAATATGCTTTCCTTACTTATCACGTAAGAGGTACTACAACATAAGAAATATTACAAATGTTGATTTTCTAGCCAGTTGAAATTGAGATTTTTCCAAACAAAGTTATTTAAAAAATTTAAAGCTGGTAGCATTTTCCTGTTACAAATGATTATTTAGAAACTTGCTACTTGCGGCCAGGTGGTTTTAAACTTTAATGCTGATGACATTAAGACGTGGTGCATCATCACATTTGTAATGAAAATGCCAGGTTGCAATTGTGAAAAGCTGGAAATAAACTTGGAACTAGGCTCCCATTAGAGATGCTGGCCTCTTGCTACCTAAAGTGTCATTGGGGATGGGGAAGGAGGAAAAGTTCTTTTGCACAGTAAAACTTACCATATGGGCCCTCAACTAAGCGAAATCTCCGCTGTTATATAAGATGAGAACCTGGCCATGGAGCTGAAGGAGCTGCTGAAATCTGATCAGCCAAAGGCCAAGCTGCAGGAGGCTGTCATTGCCTCCCACAACCTAAAAGGGAACCACTTTCAGCTTCAGGATTTTCTAGAAAAGACTACTGGCTATTGCTGATACTGAAGCATTGCGGCAGGTCTCATCTTTTTATTAATTCGTGTTGTTTGTGATCTTTCACTTGTTTCGTCTTGTCTTGCCCAGTCCTTGATTTCTCTGTTCATCTCTGCATCGTATATTCTGTGCACCCAAAGCCTGGATAGTTTCATCTGGGAAGATGAGATCTGCCAGGACTTTTATTCTGTCTTTCTCTATAGCACTCATCCTCTTCCCTGCTGCTGCAGTCTTACAAAACCTAGGCCACGCCCTTATTTTTGCCACAGATTCACAGAAATGTTTTGCTTTGAAGTGTGCACCTGCTGGTGAGGCATTTGTGAATCACTTTGTAAAATGTGTGTGTGATTTAGCAATATAAAGATAATACCTACCTTGAGGCTAATGAGTCAATATTTCACAGAGGAGCCATCTCTCAAAAGAGAGGACACTAAATCTCCATCCCATAATGATCACATCCTTCCAGCATCATTTCTTATTTTAGGTCGATTTATTTTTAGAGGATTTATTTTATTATGTAGTATTTGAGATTACAAGAATCAGGTTTGTCTACATTCAGAAAAGTTGTTCTGAAATTCTGTGAATATTACTTGCAATACGATCTTTTAAAATCTATATTATAAATCATTTTTACAAATAAAATATTTTCTCTTCCTTTTGTAGTGTAAACTTTAGCTTTGGAGTAAACTTATGCCAGATCCTTAAAACAACATTACTTTGGGTATTAGAATTTCCAAATGCACAGAAAGAAAACATTGCTAGAAAGTTCAAAATCAGCTAAGGCTTATTTTTACTGTTTTTAAATGGTTAATGCACATGAGGTGGCTGTGGAATAACAGAATGACTTCTTAGCTTGGAATTCTTCCATGTTCTGTGTGAGAGTTAAACAAGACAGTGGTTGTGAACTGCCCAGCACAGGGCCTGGAGTATTAGATGCTTAATGTTGCTAATTGTGTCTGAACCTGAATTGTTCAAGGCCCCAGATACTGTGAACATATAGTTGAGATTATTACCATAAAATAAGTCCAAAACAGGACAGCTAGAACAAAGATAAAGAGTATAATATCTAGTTTAATAATTAGTTGCCATCAATATTCTTTCTTTTGATGGTAATATTCTGCCAGCTCACCTAGAAAACAGAGAAGCTACAGTGATATAGATGTGCAAATGTGCATCTTGAAAAGGAAAAAGAGGAAGAGGAGAAAGAGGAGGTAGGAGAGGGGAAGAAAAAGAAGAGAAAGCTAAAGCAAGAATATTTAACTGTATTATGCTAACCACTTGAAGTGGGAAGCATTATAGTGCAGTGGTTAAAAAAATTGGGAGACTGCCTGGGTTCAAATCTTGTTCTAATATATAAGAGTTGTGTGACCTCATGCAAATGATTTAATCCCTCCAAGCCACAATGTCCTCTTCATTGAAATGGATATGTAATCTTACCTACCTCCTAGGATTGTTGCAACAATTAAATGCGATAGTAAGTCTAATGCATTTAAATAGTACTTGTCTTTTTGTAAGTAATAAAGCTTAGCTATCATTATACCTTGCCTCCAGTGATTATGATAACCCTTTAAAGTAGGAACATTTTTCTCACTTTTCCAAAGATAAGCACATTTTTAATGGTGAAGCTGAGAAAATACAGGGGGACTCCAAATTCACAGAATGAAGTTGGACTCTTACCTTGTACCACATACAAAAATTAAGTGGATTAAAGACCTACACATAAGAACTAAAGCTATAAAAATCCTAGAAGAAAACAGGGGAAAGCTTCATAACATTAGATTTGGTAATGATATCCTGAATATGCACTAAAAGTATAGGCAACAAAAGTGAAAGTAGATGTACTACATAAAACTCAAGCACTTCTGTGCCTGGACAGAAATAATTAACAGAGCCGCTGGGCGTGGTGACTCATGCCTATAATCACACACTTTGGGATACTGAGGTCAGTGAATCACTTGAGGTCAGGAGTTTGAGACCACCCTAGTCAACATAGTAAAACCCCATCTCTACTAAAAATGCAAACATTAGCCAGGCGTGGTGACACACACCTGTAATCTCAGCTACTCAGGAGGCTGAGGCTGAAGAATCGCTTGAATCCACGAGGCAGAGGTTACGGTGAGTGTAGATTGTGTCACTGCAACCCAGCCTGTGTGACAGAGCAAGACTCCATGTCAATAATAATAATAACCTACAGAATGAAAGAAAATATTTGTAAATGATATATTTGATAACATTAATATCTAAAATATAAATAACATCTAAAACTCACCACCAACAAAACAACCCTATTTAAACATGGGCAAAGGGCTTGAATTAAAATTTCTCTGAAGTAATACAAATTTCTAAGATACACAAATGACATGAAAATATGATCAACATCACTAATCTTTAGAGAAACACAAAAAGAACAATGTGCTATCACCTTGCACTCATCAGGATGGCTGCTAAGCAAAACAAACAAACAAAAAACATTTTTAAAAACCCAGAAAATAATAAGTGATGGCAAGAATGTAAACAAATTGGAACCCTGTGTAATGTTGGTGGAAATGTATAGTGGTGCAACCACTATAGAAAACAGAATGGAGTTCCTCAAACAGTTAAAAGTGGAATATGCATGTATGATACTGCAATCCACTTCTGGGTGTATGATCAGAATAGTTGAATGTGGAACTTCAGAGAGATATCTGCACACCTATGTTCCTTATAGCATTCTTTATGATAGTCAAGAGATGGAAGCAACCCAAATGGCAATGGACAAATGTATAAATAGATTAAATGCGGTATATAGATTCAATGTGATATTAGCATTAAACAGAAAAATCCTGTCACGTACTACAACACAAATGAACCTTGAGAATATTAGGCTAAGTGAAATAAACCAGTCATAAAGCAACAATACTGAATGATCCCACTTACACGTGTTACCTAAACTGGTCAAACTCATAGAAACAGAAAAAATGCTGATTGCCTGGGACTGAGGGAGGGGAGCAATGGAAAGGTTTGTTCAATGGGTGCAGAATTTTAGTTTCACCAGGTGAGAAACTTTTGGAGATCTGTTCCACAATAATGTGAATATCATTTACACTACTGAACTATACATTTAAAAATGATTCAGAGACTAAATTTTATGTAATGTGTTTTTCAGCACAGTTTAAAGTAGTAAGTAAATAAAAATGTACATAAATGTAAATATGGAGTAATGAAGGAAAATACAGTGGAAAAAGGGTTCAGTGCAGCAATGGATTGTTGAAAGAAAGCCTACAAAGTAAAATATTTTCAAAATTAATATAAAAAAAAATTTATACTTTAGTTTCATCCCACTGGGCATTTATCAAACAATTCTACCTGCATAGCAAAAGGCTCAGCATGCAATGCATATTTAATATTTGTTGAATAGATGAATCTTTAATATGTATATTTTTAAATGATATTTTCCATTGATAACAAATTGAGATGAAACTTTCTTCATTAAAAACATATACTGTGTTGGCATTTTCCCTAAGCCCCAAAGAGGTTGTTAGCTTTTTCAATGATAATTTTTAGAAATAATCTGATCAGAACTCTTTGGGAGAAAGCGATTACGTATACAATAAATTAATTCAAGTGGGGGAGAAAATGTTTGTATTCTTAAGAAAATGAAATTGCCTGGTTCTCTCAGTGTGGCTCTGAAAAAGGTATTTTTCTCATCTTGGGGTGAGAGAGACAAAGAAGTAGAAAGAAACATCGAAGATGAGAAGAAAGTGAAGAAAAAGACAAAAGGAAGAAGAGATGCATGGATAAAGGAAGTGATAGTCAAAGAGGAGAAAAATGAATGAACGTAAGAAAAAAGAATCTAGGAGTTGGAGATCAAGTAGGAAGAATTATGCTATTTAGAGGGAAACAGCATTGGACGGAAGTAGAAACAGAAAACTACCATGTTTGGCAGGACTGAGGTGCTACTACAAATAGCAATACAGAATTATTAGGTAGGGATTAGGATCGTATTGGCTAGGGACCTTCACACGTGGACAGGTGAAGCACTTGAACTAGATTTACAGAAGTGATACAAGCAATGGCAGTTAGCAAATATGGCAGCTGGAATTAGATGTGGTAGAGTGGTTATGCGGAGCACAGGCCTCCTGTGTGACCCTAGCCAGAACTTCCTCTTTACCTTGAGAGAAGCAGGCACTTTAGACGATGTTTTGTTGAGCTCCGGATAGGACTGTCACTCGTCCTCATATTTCTCTTCAATTCATTGTGTTACCCACTAATATTCGTTCATGTGAAGTGTAGGATTTAAGGAGTGTGCCTTGACATACCCTTTACTTGTGATTTCTACTAATCCCTTCTCATTTTTATAAGCCATACTCAAATAATATCTAGCCATTCTTCAAAACTATGAATTCCATGACTGTTTCAATCCCAGGCTATTTCCTATGCCATATTTACCGCATATTGGATAATCTATTAGCAGCCTATATTCTCCTCATGAATTATATAAATGAGTAGTTTATCTATTCTTTGTGCCTTAATTTCCTCAAATGTAAAATGTGGATACAGCTAGAATTCCAATATATAGGATTCTATAGAGATGAATGACAGTGTTACTAGGTGCAAAGTGCCTAGAATAGTGTCTGCTACGTAATAAGGGTATATGTGTTAACCTTTTTAAAAATTATTGTATTTTATGTTAAAAATGAGTAAAATATGAACAAGCTAAAATGTCTCATAGCAGACACTTTATGTTCGAGACTTGATAACTTGTAAATATCAGTGAATAGTGGTTAACTTATTATAAACACAGTTATAAATGTTTGACCCTTTTTCTTTCTACATGGTTTAATGTTTGATTTGGGGTTGATGAAATGGATAAATTAATCCTAATAGGAATTTTGAGTAGAATGGAGTTTAAACTCCATGTTATGAACCAAATATTATATGGAGGCAGAGATTTTTATTTCTTATTCCCTATTTAATTATCTTGCGTGGTCCCATTATTTTTTAAAAACTTAATAACCTTTTAATGATCATAGAACAACGTTACATTTTTAAAATGTCATATGAATTCTGGAGAGGAAAGAAACACTGAACAACTAGTATCCGCTGACATACAGGAAATAAATTGAAGATAACCAGATTCAATTACCTAGTCACCTAGTGCATTTACAAAACTGGAATGTGGTGAAAACTCTACTGTTATTATCTATACTATGTGAAAAACTAAATGAGATATCTTGAACAGAATTATTGCCTTGTCTGATGGGCTGCAGGTCCCTGAGAACAGGATCCAGAGTTTAAAGAGTGTTACTGTAGTTACTGAAAGATGAAAGTACGGATTGTTCCAGCAAAACTTATCTTCAGCATTACCATTTTCTTCTAGTAGCCACTGCCAAGTGTTAATAGCACTTTCTATCTCTAAGATACTTTTAAAGGACTCAATAAAGTCAGGGTGTCCAAAATCATATGTTGATGCTCACTCTTAATTACTTGAGGAACAAAAATAGTTGTTCCCTAAATGAAAAAAAAAATAGTTGAATTAGGGTATAATTTCAACAACCAGAGCCATAGGATGACAATGTATGTTTTTACTCCTTTACAATGTCCTTTCTGTGACACTCCAACTCCATTTGTACCAACAGGAGCAACTTTCTTTTTTTCCCCACGTCATGAAACATTTAGCTTTCCAGGGTTATTAATCACAGGCCTGAGTTTGAAAATGCAGTGCTTAGAATTCTGTAAACAGTCATTAATTCTTTAAAAAAAAAAACACTTTATGCAGCCAACAAACATGAAAAAATGCTCATCATCACTGGTCATTAGAGAAATGTGAATCAAAACCACATTGAGATACCGTATCATGCCAGTTAGAATGGCGATCATTAAAAAATCTGGAGACAACAGATGCTGGAGAGGATGTGGAGAAATAGGAACACTTTTACACTGTTGGTGGGAGTGTAAATTAGTTCAACCATTGTGGAAGACAGTGTGGCGATTCCTCAAGGATCTAGAAATAGAAATTCCATTTGACCCAGCAATCCCATTACTGGGTATATATCCGAAGGACTATAAATTGTTCTACTATAAGGACACATGCACACGAATGTTCATTGCAGCACTGTTTATAATAGCAAAGACCTGGAACCAACCCAAATGCCCATCAATGGTAGACTGGACAAAAAAAATGTGGCACATATACACCATGGAATACTATGCATCCATAAAAAAGGATGAGTTCATGTCCTTTGCAGGGACATGGATGAGACTGGAAACCATCATTCTCAGAAAACTGACACAAGAACAGAAAACTAAGTACCACATGTTGTCACTCATAAGTGGATGTTGAACAATGAGAACACATGGACACAGGGAGGACATCACACACTGGGGCCTTTTGGGGGTGGGGGGACTAGGGGAGGGAGAGCAGAGGGTGGGGTTATTGCAGAGGGACAACGTTTGGAGAAATACCTAATGTAGATGATGGGGGGATGGATGCAGCAAACCACCATGGCATGTGTATACCTGTGTAACAATCCTGCACAATCTTTGCATGTACTGCAGAACTTAAAATATAATAATAATAATAAAACCTTCAGGAGGTTATGCATTTTGTAATCATCTTATCCCAATTATTCAGTTTCTGGAATTATCATATGCTTGCCATTTTCAGAGGACCCATGTCTATTGATGCTTTCTCTAGGTATAAAAGCTGCTAATAGTTTTGATACAGTCAAACACGAAGTGGTTGAAAGAACCTAGTCTTTTGCCCTCACCTAGCTGTCTTTCACTCTTTTGCATTTTTGCTGAGAGGTCCATTTTTCTAGGAAGCTTCTCTGATGCTGGGGTTATCTCTTCCGGCTAGGTGCTCACACCGTCCTCTGCATGTTGAGTGTGATAGCACCCACATGTAAAGTATCGTTGCTTTTGTAATTATATGTTTCCAAAATGACACTGTAAGTAAGATCTAAGGATGTAATTTACTTTATTCTTACCACCTCTATGAGTACTAGCAAGATGCTCACAGTAGCAAATATATTTTTGTTACTGAATAATGAATGCTATATGACTCTGAAATTCTGAGTATAATTTAGTTTCTTTCAGGAATTGTGTGACCTACAGAACATTCATTAAGATTTCTAGTTATCAGTATCTTTTTTGCTAAAAATAATAATGCTAACATTTTGGAAGCAATTTTTGTGAACCAAGTGCTGTGGTGAGCAATGAATTTACTCATTCTTATAAAAATCCAACAAAATAGATACTCTTGTTATTCCTAATTTAGAGTTGAAAGAATTAAGGCCTGGAAGGATGAAACAACCTGCATACTGACAAAGTTAGTAAGTGGTAAGATTGGGAATTTGAATCTAGACATTGAGACTCAAGAGCTCAGGCTCTTAACCATTTCACTATCCGGCCTCCCTAGACACTTACATCATTTTCAGTTCTGTTTCAAAATTAGCAAAGCATGGTGACTGACACCTGTAATTCCATACATTGGGAGGCTGAGGTGAAGGGTGACTTGATCCCAAGAAGTCGAGGCTGCAGTGAGCTGTGTTTGCACCAACGTACTTCAGCCTGGGTGACAGAGTGAAACCTTGTCTCATTAAAAAAAAAATTATTGTTGAATAATAGTAAAAATGTGAAAGCAAAGACTTTTCTACTGATTGAATCAAACTATAAAACCTAGTTCAAGTTTTCATTCCTTCTACAGCTATTAGCTCAAAAGCTTGCTGATTTTTAACATTGTCATTTGCAAAATAGACATAATAATGTTTACCTTGCAGTGTTTATCTGTAATTAAATACAGTAATGTCCAGCACATAGCAGCATTTAATAAACAACATAATTATCTTGGTATTGGAAAAATAAAAAATAATTGGTATGTTCATGTAATTTCATTCAAATAAAAGAATGCATAGTTTTAGAATATATATTTTTGAAGTACCATAAAATAGAAAGAATAGAAAATGCTGTGTGTGTTTTTGTTTTGTTTTGTTTTGTTTATGTTGGGTTTTGTTTTGAGACAGAATCCTGCTCTGTCACCCAGGCTGAAGTGCGGTGGTGCGATCTTGGCACACAGCAACTTCCACCTCCCCAGTTCAAGTGATTCTCCTGCCTCAGCGTCCCAGTACTGGGATTACAGGCACACACCACCATGCCTGGCTTTTTTTTTTTTTTTTGTATTTTTAGTAGAGAAGGGGTTTCACCATGTTAGCCAGGTCTCAAACTCCTGACAGGTGATCTGCCTGCCTTGGCCTCCCAAAGTGCTGGGATTACAGGCATGAGCCACCACGCCCAGCCAGGAAATGCTGATTTTTTTTTTGTAGCCAGAATTATTCAAATTAAGTTTTTGCAGAGGCTGGGTTATTTGGGAAATTACAAGTTTTCCAGGTGCTTTGGGGTAACACCTCATCCCAAACCAATAGCAACGTCTTGTTTTTAACACAGACACTGCTGGCAGCAAGAAAAGGAAAACAAGTCCTGTTTTATTGAATTAGGCAGATTATAATAGCCCCAGTTTTTATATAAGGAACCAGTGGCCCACGTATCTACTGTCAAACCGTAGCTTCAGGATGGAAAATGGATCTGTCCAAATCAAAGGCTCTGTACTCTTTATTGTTGCATTTTTTGCTGTTTGAAAACATGTCCTTTCACAATATATATGTTCTTCTACCATGCCCACATAGCTTGACTTAACTTCTTTTCAGGGCGACTCAACTCCAAGGAAGCCCATTCATCCACCCAGCACGTTATGATGATGTACATCATGGGTCCTGATTCCCCAGGCCACTGATGGTACCCGTTAGGAACCAGGCCACAACAGCAGGAGGTGAGTAGTGGGTGAGCTAGCAAAGCTCCATCTGTATTTACAGCTGCTCCCCATCACTCGCATCACCACCTGGTCTCTGCCTCCTGTCAGATCAGCAGCCGGTGTTCGCTTCTTAAAGGAGCGCAAACCCTATTATGAACTGCGCATGACAGGATCCAGAGCGCATACTCCTTGTAAGAATCTAATGCCTGACGATCTGTCACTGTCTCTCATCACCCCCAGATGGGACCATCCAGTTGCAGGAAAACAAGCTCAGGACTTCCTCTGATGCTACAACATGGTGAGTTGTATTACACCGTATTTTACATTATGGTGTAACGGTTTCATTATATATTCATAATACAATGTAGTAATAATAATAGAAATAAAGTGCACAATAAATATAACACACTTGAATTATCCTGAAATCATCCACTTTACTCCCCAACCGATGGAAAGATTGTCTTCCATGAAACGCATCTTTAGTGTTGAAAAGGTTTTGGAGCACTGATGTACATACACAGTAGATAGTTACATGCTGCATGAACATCAGGCTCTCTGGAATTAAGCATATCAAGGGAAATCACTTTGTTTCCCTTAAGTTCCAAAAATAAAGATTTACTACCAGTGTTTTAATGTTATAGTATTAGAGTTTAGCTATTCTATTATTTGTTTTTTCTAAATTACTAGACTCGAATAAACTTTGTTTCCAAATGTAGTAATATAAGCGGTCAGAAGGCAGAATCTTCTTAAAGAGAGGGGGAAAAGAACGGCTTGTTAAGTGGGCATTCAGCCAATCTTAAGGAATGAACACAACATTTTCAGAGTCTTCAGAATATTAAAAACAGTTCACAAGTAAAAGAAAATAGGAAATAAGGACCGGAGGTTGGGAAGCCTGGAGTCAGTTCAGACTGTCTGAATCACTTATGTTATGGTGGTGATTTGAGCTGACAAAATGTTATTGGAGGGATCACTCTCCTCAACACTGTTTGCTTTGGGAAGTCAGGCAGAGATTTATTATGGCTGAAAGCCTTTACAGCTGTCGGATGTAGTGCTGGGTTGAGAGAGTTGAAAATATCAGCTGAAATTAATAGCATGAGTTGTGATTTTGAATATTTGCAACAGTTGCAATGGAAAGGGGAAAAAGCCAGAGACCTCAGTTTTGTTCTACATCTATGATTACACCGGGTTGTAAAAAAAAAGTCTCACTATATACTATAAGAGAAAGGGCAATCTAGTACCCACTGCATAAAATGCAGATATCTGAAAGGCTGATGTAAAAGATTGGCAATTAGTGGATAGCAGTTAGATGTAAGTGAGGATGTTAGATTCAATACGTAGTAAGAGAAAGAAAACCCTGAAGTGACATCTTTCCAGAGAATATTCATCTTGTAACAGTCACTATAATTCATAGATACTTATAAAGATACTAAGCTAAATGTATTTGGAAGATAAGATGGTTATAAACCTAAATGCAGAGATGCATACCTAGATTGCGCAGATAGTAATTTTAAACTATTAATCATTATTTTTAATATTTGTATCTCTGCATATTAATTGCTATAATTATGTGTATCCATCTTTGAAATGTAAGCTCAATCAAATCCTAAGGGAAAAACTTCAAGTTTTGCTTTCATTTCTGAGTCTGTAAACATAATGCAGAAGTGTACATATTTTAAAGAGTTAAACAGATTTCTGCAATGTAGAACTACTTATAGTTAACATGCATTATGAAACCTTAAGCACAGAAATATTTTATACAATGGTTTCTAAACTTACCTGGCTATAGAATCTCCTTCTCTGGAATAATCGTATGGGTCAGTTCCCTCTGATCACACTTTGGGAAATTTTTTCTCTGAATGTATGTGTTGAGAAGTTCTGTCATAACTTGTCTTAGATAATTATGCTTATCAGGAATGTAACTCAGAATATCGATACTTAAGCATAATAGGGATTCAATATATTGTTGAATGAATTACATGTAAGAAACAGTATGCCTATGCTCCTGTCATCTTAAGAGATATGCAGCCTGTTGTCATTTAAAAGACATATTTGTCCAAATTTAAGCAAATGCCCATACATCTTGTAGGCTCTGGTATCTCAGTTTTAATATTTACACACAGGTGCTATGACCCAGACCGCCATATTGTTGCTATATCCTGAATGTTAGCTAAGTAGATACTATGAAAATGTACCCAAAATTAGTGTTTGGTGTTGTGGGGGGGGCAGAGGAGGGGTTTGTGGAATATGCCTATTTCTACTGGATCAACATCTGGCTTCATCATGTTAGTTATATTTCTATCAAAATAGTATAGTCATAGGGTAATGAAATATTTTCCTCTCTAACTGTTATGGGAACTCTCCTGATTACCTTTTTTACCCCCATCATTTGATTACCTTTGATGGTTTTGATTCTGTTCAGAAATTGGTTAATATTGTAGTGGCATCAAGTGCAGATGAAAATTCCACTGAAAGAGGCTGAATCTCTACTGTAAGTAATTATTTATAAATAATATATATATATATTTGAGACAGGGTCTTGCTCTGTCACCCTGGCTGCGGTGCAGTGGTGCCATCACAGCTTACTGAAGTCTCAACCTCCCAGGCTCAGGTGGCCCTCCTGCCTTAGCCTCCCGAGTATCTGGGACCACAGGGGCACATCACCCCATCCAACTAATGCTTTCTATTTATTTTTCTGTAGAGACAGGGTCTCACTAAATTGCCCAAGCTGGTCTTGAACTTCTGGGCTCAAGTGATTCTCCCGCTTCAGATTCCCAAAGTGCTGGGATTACAGGTGTGAGCCACTGCAACCAGCCAAATAATACTTTTTAGTCATGAAAGTCCTTCATGTCACTCTGCCCCAATGCTTCAAATCCCTTGTGGCTTCTGGTTGAACTTAGGAGGAGACCACACATTACCTGTTCTGTCTCACCTCCAGTCTCATCTCAACACCTCCCACACCCTTTACATTTATCCTTCTGTTGGTTTTTTGAACACTCCATGCCAGTTGCCCATGCTGCTACCACGGTCACAATGCCCACAGTCACCCCAAACAACCCCCACACTCTGCTCTAGAGCAGGTCTCTGTTCTTTGTTCTTTCCTCTCAGAAAATCACACTGCTTATCATCAGAGCACTTGCCTCATGTCCTAATTATAATTCCTTAGCGGATGACTTGACCAGTTCCCAGCTAGACTCTAGACTCAGCTTCCTGAGAACAGAAGCCATATCTGCGTAACTTTCCCTTATAGTTCCTCTAGAAAGCAACATACCCTAGAATGCGGCAACAATGTGAGTTGTACCCATTGTTTTCTTTAGCCTGACATGGTTTCTTCTTTTTCTCTGAGTTTACTTTTGGAAAGATAACAGCAAGTGTTATGTGGAAAGACAGGGCACTGGACTGAAAGATAAAAGTAGAACAAGATTCCACCTGTGGCCCAGGAACAAGCTTTTGAGTCTAACAAAACTTTATGTAGCATGGTGTTACAGGCTGAATTGTGTACTCTCAAAATTCATATGTTGAAGTTCTAACCTCCAGTAGCTCATAGTGTGACTGTATTTGGAGAAAAGACATTAAAGGTGATAATTATGGTAAAATGAGGTCCTCAGTATGTGACCAAATCCATTATGACTGGTGTCATTATATGCAGACATCAGGATACATACACACATGCACACACATATACAAACAGAAGGAGAATGATGTGAAGACACAGGGAAAAGTTGACCGTCTACAAGTCAAAGGAGAGAGGCTTCAGAAGAAACAACCCTGTCCACAACTTGGTCTTGGACTTCTAGCTCCAGAACTGTGAGAAAAAAAATTTCGATTTTTTTAAACACCTAGTATGTGGAATTTTGTTATGGCAGCTCTAGCAAATCAAAACATAGCATCACCTTCTTTAGCAGGATGCTGCAATTTAAGTTTTGCCTGCCCCTACCTAAGGAAAGCACATCTCTGTAATCCATGCCCTAGACATGAATATTATCTCCACTCCACTCTATTCTAAAGCAATGGGAATAGATAATTCAATGCAGGATCATTTGCTTACTTCTGAGGCGGAATATTTGGTTCTAAAGAGAGGTGCATCCCCAACTAAGAGCTGTTACCTTAAAATATGCCGTAAGGAAATCCAAGGCATGAAACATCAACTACTTCAAAAATTCCATAGGATTAAGTCACCTGCAATTCATTAGAATTTAGACTGTATGTATTGGGTGGAAAGCAGTGTAATAGGTGCCGTGTAGAATGTAAAGGTAAATATGCCATCGTCCCAGCCTGCACAGAGTCCCACTTCATTTTAACTGGGACCAGAAAAGTGCATCAGCGTCATCTCAGAACATTTGGAGGCCATTTCCTTCAAGGAAGGCAGACTCATTCTGACTGACATAGATTTTATTTCCATAGTGGCCTCACAAAATGACTCTGTTTAATATATTCTTAAACATGAGCTTGCATAGAAAACATTTTTTTTTTTTCATCTCAAATAAGGTAGACTACTCATATGGTTTGGTTCTGCGTCCCCACCCAAATCTCATGTTCAGTTGTAATACTCAGTGTTGTAGGTGAGGCCTGGTGGGAGGTGATTAGGTCACGGGGCAGTTTCTAGTAGTTAAACGTCATCCCTCTCGGTGCTGTTCTCATGATATGGAGTGAGTTCTTGCGAGATCTGGTTGTTTAAAAATGTGTGTCACCACCCCACTAGCTCTCTTCCTCCAGCTCCCACCTGTAAGACGTGCCTGCTTGCCTTTTGCCTTCCACCATGACTGTAAGTTTCCAGAGGCCTCCCCAGCCATGCTTCCTGTGCAGCTGGTGGAACTGTGAGCCAATTAAACCTTTTTTCTTTGTGAATTACCGACTCTCAGGTATTTCTTTATAGCAGTGCAAAAACAGACTACTACAACTGTCTTATTTTAAATATGGGAGTAAAACAATGTTCAATTTTTATAGAATACTACTTTTAAAAGTGGAAAGACTTTGGAGAGGAGATTGTTAACTTAAAGATAAATTTAACTCTTAAAATATATTGAGCTATTCAAATGTCCTTATAAATATTCTCATTTACTCCTCCCACCATTCTGAAGAGTTTGGTTCTATTTACTCCTGCTTTGCAGATGGTAAAAGAGAATTTTGGGTTACTCGTCAAAGATTACACATCTAGCAAGTAGTAGAGACAGACATCAAACCTAACTAATAAGAAGATCTCTTAGTCACCATGCTGTTCTGCTACATTTATTTTTATAACATAACTGAAATCAGTCTTTCCCTAAATTTGGGTGTCTAGGAAACCAACGGACCCTTACAACAAAGGATTCAGTGTAAATATATTCATTTAATATTTGGCACGTAGTAAAGGTGGAAACAGAACTACTTAGAGATAAAGCAAAGTAAAATATGCACTTTTAGATAGATTTCCTAATCTAATTACCACTGCAACATTAATAACCACGTCACAGGGAAAATCTCCTATCAACACAGCTTCGTGTTTAAGTTCCATATCAACACTTAGGGAAAACATATCCCTTAAAGCTGATAGAGTGAAAAAAGGAAGAAAATGAGAAAAAGAGAAAGAAGAAGAAAGCTGATAGAGCAGATGGTTTAAGGAAACTCTCTACACTTTAAACTCTAGCCAGGTTATGTTCTTTTTTTGTATATGATCATGGTTCATGGATAATTGGCAAGCCTTCAGTGTCAGTCATATTCAGAACACATTGAAACACACAACCAAGTCCTGTTTCCATTATAAAGTTTAGTAAAAACAAAAGATTGAGGAGAATGTACAAGTCATATCTACAGTCCTAATGCAAAGATGAGTAAAAACAGTTTACAGTTCTAGTGGGACATGGACACCTCTATTAAGATACTAGAAAGATATTCTCCTTTAACTGGACTCAGCTTCCCCTCAAAAAATGTGTGTTGAATATGCTTTGTTTTTCTTCTATAGGTGTTGACTTAAAACTGAAATAATAATCTAATTCATGTCTCCTAATTAATTAGATAGGAAAACTGATTTCCTGTAATATTTGAGAAATTAAATGCTAGATCTGGATGGAATTTCAAGTCAATGGATATCAACATTGCAAAATGTGAAGTGAGAAATTAGTAATGAGCTAGCTTACTAGATCAGTTTTGGCAGCAATATGAGAATGATGATGGTAATAATCTAGTATAATTTAAGTCCTTTTATAAAAATCAAACAGATCATTCCAATTTACTTTGTCTTGTGTGTGTTCTTAGATAACTCGTGGAAAGCACTTTTCAAAGCTCTGGACACATAGCGAGGTCTCAATCAAAGTGAAGCACTGTTATTTTCTTTTAATGGAAGAATAATTCTTATAAAAAATAATGTTAATGCTATTGTTCCTGCTGGGATATTGACACTACAGTATTATGCTGGAGAATGTTACATGTATGTTCTCATGGGCTTTCATAATCCTGAATAACTGACATTGTATATATATGTCCCAGATTGCAAAGACACACTTGGGCTCTGGAGATTCGGTATTTATATTAGACATTACGAAGATAAAATAAACATTCCAACAAGTTGTCTTATCTTTGTTCAATCACCAGGATGCCTACAGAACAAAATGAATGTGTTGCCTCCATAGCTAAACACTACATGTTCAATGAGAAAAATTTAAAATTTGTTCCAATGTGTGATATTTTTAGTTCAAAATCTGTCAGTATCAGGTAAAATACAAACACACACACACAAATAAAACTTTACTTTGCGGGGTGGTACAGTGGTTCAAACCTGTAACCCTGACATTTTGTGAGGACAGGAGGATCACTTGAAGCTAAGAGTTCTAGACCAGCCTGGTCAATATATGGAACCCCTGTCTAAAAAATAAATGTTTAGCCAGACATAGTGGGGTGTGACTTTAGTCCCAGGTACTTGCTCCTTGAGTAGCTAAGGCTGGAGGAGAGGATTGCTTGACTCCCAGTGTTTGAGGCTGCAGTGAATTATGATTGTGCCACTGCCCTCTGTCCTATGCAACAGAGCAAGAATCTATCTCAAAACTAAAACCAAAAAACATTGCAAATCTGTTTTTCAGTCCATTTTTTTAATAATTTGTTGGAGCCAAAATCTGTTTTGTTTCATGTATTTGGGCAGTTTTCATATGAGGAGTCTTCAGTTACTATTTTAAATGTATTCCTACCATATCTGTCAGACAATGATAAATGATAGTGTATACAAATGGAAACTAAAAGTTCAAAAACAATTCTGTCCTCCTGAGTGTCAAATTTGCTTGCAAAACAAAAATGTAGACAAGAGACACAGAGGGAACATAATTGTGTTCAACTTGAAGTTTCTTAAAGTTAGGAAATTTACACCCAGTGGAAATGCCCTTTGTAAAACTTGGAATCTTCAGAAGTCGATTTTCTCAGCCAAATTTTATGCTTGAATAAAACTATTCGTGTCACAATACTGAGACTTAGAGCATAGTGATGAAAGCAAAAAGGATGGAGACAGAATTCGAAGCATCCAGGAAGGACAAAGAGCATGACTGGAATTTTGAAGAGTGTCTTAAGGAAGAGAAACATGGAGGAGCAATAGGCTGATGTCTGCCCACTGAAATAGAAATAGTAAAGACAATCGAGATAAGTGGCCGAAGATTCTGTGGTTAAAGCTCAGTTACAGACAGACATTGAGAAATATGTATTTTAGAACTGAAAACACCATGCAAGTGATAAATTAAGCTTTAGAGCCAAAATACAATGACACATGATATATAGAACATAACTCAAAATAAATCTTAGCCACATAGAATTGTTTCTTTTCATTGTTCTTTACCAATAATGATTCAGAATTAATGCTTTATCTGAACGTAGATTAACTATACAAGGTAGATTGTTTGGAAAACGATCACGGGAGTATCTCTGTTGCACTCATGCCATTTGGTAGCGCTTGCCAACACCAGCTTAAAGCTTGAGTTTGACAGTGACTTTCTTTGGCTGGCAGATCAGTAGCAAACAGGGTGCAGGCAGAGTTAAAAAGCACTTGCACATCAAGGTTCACTTTCTTTCTGCTCTTAAGAATCCTGTGACCTCTTGATGATGAGAGGCTCAGTCATACCTGTTGCTCATTTGACAGACTGTCAATCACTAGGCATGCAAACAAGATCATCCTAGATCATACAGTGACCAGAGTACCTAGGTTCTAAGTGCAGATGCATGTGTGAGCTCAGCCAAGATAAGCTGAGATGACTAAGCCACAAGAACCACCCAGATCACCAGCAGAATCATGACCTACATAATTGGTTAGTGTTTTAAGCCACTAAGTTTTAGGGTTAGAAATTATACAGCAAAATCGAACTGATTCAAAATGTGACGCCTAGGAATAAAATGTTCCATAGCAAAAATCTAAAGTAGGCGGCATTGTCGTGGGACCACGTAGCATATGGAGGCTTGAAAAATGATGAAGAAAACAGCATAGACTGGAAAGCAGTGAGTGGTCTGCTCAAGCAGACTTAACAAATGGAGGAGAGATTCATATAGTGAAAAGCCAAGTAGCAAAACTCTTTTCTGCAGTAGCTTGAAAACTGGAAAGTATATCTAAAGCACACATCACACTACAGACAATAAATTAGAGGAAAAAGGGTATAAGCTAGAGAGGGCTGGTTGGTATGTCAGCAGAATTTAGAGGGACAGGGTGCCTTGTCAGTAAAGCATGCCATCCAGGTTAATATCAAATCAAGGGTGCAGCCTTAAGACCCTTAGTTAACACTGCAGGAAGATTTTAAAGGATGCCCAGTAGAGTTTCTATGCTATTAAAATATTATATATATATAATTATATATGTAACTCTATGTACACATTATAGTGTGTAATGTATACTGTATATTATATACCTAAAATGTACTATTATACATTTATATATAAATATGTATTATATATAATATTATAGTTTACATATACACATTTAGTATATTATATAATTATATATATATTTTTTTGAGACAGAGTCTCACTCTGTTGCCCAGGCTGGAATGCAGTAGCATGATCTCAGCTCACTGCAATCTCTGCCTCATGGGGCTCAAGCTATTCTCCTGCCTCAGCCTCCTTAGTAGCTGGGACTACAGGCACATGCCACCACAGCTGGCTAACTTTTGTATTTTTAGTTGAGAAGGGGTTTTGCCGTGTTGGCCAGGCTAGTCTCGAACTCCTGACCTCAAGTGATCTGCCCACCTCAGCCTCTCAAATTGCTGGGATTACAGGCATGAGCCACCATGCTGACCAAGCTTTCTCTCTCTCTCTCCATATATATGGCATATTACACAGCAAAAAGCTAACAAAGAGAGTTGCTCACTGGATATATAAAATTGTTCAAGTGAACTGCTGAATAAACTATATAGTTCAATTTAATTAGTCTGTAATTCAGTTTATCTCAGTTTTATGGATACCTAGTTTTGTTGCTATTGTGAATGGAATATCTTTATCATGTTTTTCAGATGGTTCATTATTAGTGTATAAAAACACAACCAACTTTTGCATGTTGATTTTGTATCCGGCAATATTACTGAATTTGTTGACTGGTTCTAACATTGGTGGTGTTGTTGAGTCTTTAGGTTTTCTACATATATGAACCTGTTATCCACAAACAGAAATACTTCTTTTCAGATTTGGATGTCTTTTTTTTCTTATCTAATTGCTCTGGCTAAGACTATGACAGCATAATTTTTGACAGTAGACTACAAATGATCACCTTAGTCAAAATCTAATTGTTGTGAGAAAGCAAAATTTATTAAGTAATACCTTCTACAAAATACTCTTTAACAAAGTTTTGTTATGTTGAGGATAATGAGGAAAGTAGTGTAATGTGTTTTATTTGGTGTTTCATAAGTTATTCATACAGGGGTCTCTGGATTCTAAAGCCCAATTAGTAGAAGTGAATCATATAGATAATGACTTTGAAAAATGTGCACTTTATTGTTTATATGTCAGATCATTGAAGACTGGATGTAAACTCATAGACATTTTCTTTGAGATTTAAATAATTAGGCCATGGTTTCTTAAGTATGAAACCAAAAGCAGAAAAGCCAAAGAAATAAATAGATGAACTGAACTGAAGTAGTACCTTAAATCAAAAACTTTGCGGGTGTCTGTGTACACATACCCAGCCACCAACTCAACAGAGTTTAAGTAACACTTAGAAATTGTAGTTCTTGTATACTGAACACTAATACAGTGCCAGAGATGCAATAATGAATCTGACATATTTGAGGATCTCAATCATATTCTGATGAGTTCAGATGCATTTATGATGACCTGATGTGAACTACTTAGGTAGCACTTTCTAATATTGTGTTCCTGTACAAGTTAGATATGTATTAGGAGCTCAGTAAATATTTTGTTATCTCACAGTATGCCTCTTTAGGCAAACTTTGTTTTCCCAAATACCCTGAGAGACAGTCTAATATGTCTTGATTTCACAGAATTTCTATAATAGGTTTCCGCAGTCTACATTTTCCTTCAAAGATTAATATTGTTTGGGTGGGAATATTTTGATAAAGACAGATCTATCACAAACGATAAAAATATCTCAAATTATATCAAAACGTGGTGCCACAGTTACTGTGGGAAGCAATAGCTCCCTAAGAAAGCATGATCTTAAAACAACTTTTAAACAATTTGTTGCTTACTCAATTGCTCTATGAGGAACAACTTGAGATTTATCATGCTTAATTGGCCCTCAGGGAAACATTTACTATTTTCAACATGATACATACAGGAAACCTCCCCACACACATCTCACTAAGACAAAATGTATCCTTTGAGATTGTAGATTTGGAGTGAACCATGATTGATGCGTTTTATGAAAATAGCCTATTATTTATAGATGAATGGATTTATTGCATGATACTCCAACTTCCTCGATGTGACCTATCAGTCCAGAATGAGGCCACTTATTAATTATTAGCTCTGATGATAATAATCTATATGTACTTACCACTTTATGAAATGCCACTGTTTCCACATAATATCTATCACTTCTTGTAATATTTAGGTATACTGTAAGAAATATAGATAATCTAAAAACAATTTATGCTTGGTTTTAGAGAACATTTTGGAAATAGAAACAGCAGTGCCATGGGCCTCCTGTGTACCCAAGGCTTTCTCATTGTCTCATGTTGGGAGTGTTGGTTTCAGAACCAGACAGCTTAATTTCTGCCCTGGTTCTGCCACTTGCAAGCTGTGTTTCCTTGGGCACGTTACTGAATCTCTCTTACCTCATTTTCCTCAACTATAAAATGCAGATATTTGTACATAGTACATAGGATTTTGGTTAAGGTTATAGGAATTAATACATGTGAAGTATATAGAAAAGTGCTTGTCACAAGGTAAGCAATAAATAAATGTTAACTGATTATTTTTCAGTTAAGAATTATTCTTCCTTATTTATGTATATTATGTAAATAATTTCAGATTATTCCCATGTCATGGTAATTATTATCTTCATTTTACAAGTGAGGAAAATAAATTTATACAACTTACCATAAAAGGTAGCCTTCAGATCTAAATAAAAATATTCTAACTTCTTCTCAAGTAGTGGTTGGTTTCTTTTTATTGAGATCACAGGTGTTTTATTCCATATTGTTGCTGTTATACTATGCCAAAAAAAAAAAAGAGAGAAAAAGAAATGACTTAATGAGTACAAGTCTTAAATTGCTTTCTATATTTTTGTTTTCCATTGTATTTTCCATATTTTCTTGTTTTAATTCTCCTCTTGAGACAGTTTTCTTTGTGGCATATGTCTTCCTTAGTTCTGTTTCCCCAGCACTGAGCAGAATACCTCATTACATATTGAGTGTTGAATAAATGCACTCATTTTAGGCTTTTGATTCGAAACTAATCACTTTTCCCTTCTTTTTGTGTAAAGGATTCTTTCTGTGTACCAGTAGCAAAACCCACATGTAGACCATATATTTAGTTCAATTGATTCCACATGCCATGAGTAATAAATTGAGCATCCATGAATGGTGGAAAGGATGCTGATGAAAAAAAATGCCATCAATAGAGAGAGTGGCTGATATTTGTTTCATTTCAATTCAGGCAGTATTTTATTCCTAGATAAAGTGATGCTCAGCTGTTCCTCACTGTCTTTTTAAAGCTGTTTTTTTATCTTTAAGGAACATCTGCAACACATTTTCAGATCATTGAATGCAAGTTGAAGCATATGTTCATGCAGTTAAAGTATAATTAATATTTCAATAACTTAATATATGTTCACGAAAACTGCATTGAGCTATTTTTAAGAGAGAGCATATTCATATGAAACATTTCTCACCTATAAGTTCTAGTCTATCTTTTTATTTTAAATCATTTTCATGGTTTTTCAAATAGGAAAAAGGCTATGATGGAGACGTGAACTCTTGGTGAATTCAAATAAGAATAAATAAATGTTTAATGAGGCATTCTTAATGCATCTTATGTCACGATGCTCCTTTCAAGGGCCGGTATGTAATTTTACAGCATAGACTAAGGTTCTTGGACATTTTATTGTATTTGAAAACTGGGGGGATTAGTAACACTCGTAAGGTGGTTTTACTCCATGTTACAAAACAAAGCTCTTTATTTGTCTTTAAAGGTGAAAAAGGAAAGAAGGGGAACCGAAAGGTATGAACATGCTCTTGTGCAGGAGACAGGGTGCAAAGGATCACGTTACATTCCTCTTGTCTGAAATTATCGATTTCCATTCTATAGCATCTTTGTCATTCCCCTGGTTATGTGGCTACACATAGGCTGGCTTTGTTTCTCCATCCCAAACTCTGATCGTGTTACCTTTAAAATTTGGCGTATGGCAACAGAAGGGTCAACAGTGCCACCTTCCTTATGGTTTGTGTGACTTCATCAGTGAAACAGAACTGTGGGAACCAATTTTCTCAGCAACCCCGAAGTCATTTGGGGCAAGGAGGAGATTTTCATGTGTATCACAGAGTTTGATCATTTAAACAATGTTATAACTTAGAATACTTTTGGTGGGCGCTATTAATAGCTTATTGTTAAGAAATTTAGAACATTGAGAAGGACTCAATTTTATAATGTACATCTTATACACAAAACTTTCAGTATTTCTAATTTAAGTTGAAAAATCATATGATTTGATTTTTAAATAATCCTCTAACCCTTATATCCTCATGAGATGGTAATATTGAAAAAATTACAAGGAAATATCTGTTATCTGTAGATAAAAGTAAACAGAGAAGTTAGATAAAATGGAAAGCTTTTATAGAAAAAAATTTGAAATATAAACATGGAAAATATTTTACCTCTAAAATCCTATATTTTTATGTTCTACAGTTTGAAGATGGGGTTGTCACCAAAAAAAAGTCATCCAAAGAAAATTAATCTAACCGAACTCTCCATTTCAAAAATATTTTTAAAAATTGACAAGACTAGTGACTCTTTAAACTTTATACTCTGTATATAAAACACATAATTGTCTTCAAATCTGAGAGTGTAAGAACCACAGTCTGATCCCTGGGAAGTCAGTGGTATCAAAATCCAGAAATCAATCTTTTTTTTTATTGCTTGTGTCCAGAAATGAAGCACTGAATCCTTAATATTTCAGTTTTAATAGAACTTCATATCCTCCATGCAGCAGGCACCCCCTCTTCTTCTATGGAAAGAGTTGCAGGAAAAGTAGCTCAGTTCTCTGCCAGATGGTGGGAACCCAGAAATAAGAAATCGGAGCCAAGAGGACAGATGAGGTCAGCTGGGCCACCTCCCCTACCAGAGCAGAGAGCCCCATCTATCTGGCGTTCAGTGGGCATGGTTACCTTGCCTGTGGACTCTGTGGCTTTTTAGAATCCCACAGACACAGACACCACTGATTTTGCTTTTGGTTTTCTTCACGTTGCAAGGCTGCATCTTGTAACTCCATCATGTTTCCTTTATTACTTCTGCCAATCGTATTCAATTCAGCTTTCCATCCTCTGGTCTAGTCATGGTCCTAATGCTGTTTGATCAATAAGAGAGTTTTATTAAACCATGACAAGGAATTTAGAGATCATTGTGGCAAAACAGAATTCAATATAAATGAGATTGTGATTTTTTTATAATGGCTAATTGAGTCATAGAGTGCCTGTTGTCATATAAATTCTGCCACGGGATATTACATGTATGGATTGCTGCAAGCCTTTAGTCCGGGGTATATGCATTCCCAAGGGCTGCTGTAAGAAAACACTACAATCAACTGAAATTTATAATTTCTCAGTGCTGGAAACTAGAAATCAGAAATCATGGTGTTGTTAGGACTGGTTCCTTCTGAAGTCTCTGAAGGGAAACCTTCCTCCCTGCTTCTTTTCTAGCTTCTGGTGGTTGCTGGAATCCTTGGGGTTCTTTGACTTGGAAACTTATCAGATCAATCTCTGCCTATATTCTCATGGCATTTCTCCCTCTGAGCCTGTATCTTCGTGTCTAAATAGTCCTCTTTGTATAAGGACACCAGTCATACTGGATTTAAGACCCACCCTAATCCACGAGGACCTCATCTTACTTGAATGACATCTTTAAAGATTCTATTTCCAAATAAGGTCACATTCGCAAGATTTGGGTGGACATGAAACTATGGGAGAACTATTTAACTTAGTACATAAGAGGTGGAAAATGTTTTTCTCTAAAGAGCAAATCAGTAAATGTTTTAGTCTTGGCAGGCCATACAGTCACAACTACTCAACTCTGCCAAGGTAATGTGCAAGCAACCATATATAAACCATAAACAATTGAGTGTAGCTGCATCCTAATCGAACCCTATTTATGGATACTGATATGGTTTGGCTGTGTCCCCACCCAAATCTCATCGTGAATGGTGGCTCCCGGAATTCCCATGTGTTGCGGGAGGGACCCAGTGGAAGATAATTGATTCATGGGGGCAGTTCCCTCCTACTAGTTTCGTGGTAGTAAATAAGTCTGACGAAATCTAATGCTTTTCTAAGAGTTTCCTTTTTCACTTGGCTCCCATTCTGTCTTGTCTGCTACCATGTAAGACATGCCTTTTATCTTCTGCCATGATTGTGGGGTCTCCACAGCCATGTGGAATGGTGAGTCCATCTTTTTCTTTATAAATTACCAAGTCTTGTGCATGTCTTTATCAGCAGCATGAAAATGGACTAATCCAGATACTGAAAATTAAATTCATGTAATTTTCACACATCATGAAATAGTATCCTTTTGATTTTTCAACTACTTAAAACTATAAACCATTTTTATCTCATGGGCCATACAAAAAGAAGCAGTGAGACAAATCTTCCAAAATCTGTTTTCCTCTCTGAATAATTTATCCTCCAAATATAAGGTGTAGAGTGGTCAGTCTATTCTAAATGAAGAAAGCATGGCTGCTTCTCTGCAAAATGTTGCCTTTTTTCTGTGTCTGATTTGATTTTTACTTTTTTTTTTTTTTTCAGAATAGAACAAGCTCATTGTTTAAAAACTTTTCAATTGTTTAGATTGGGGTTTTTAAGTTGTAAGTTGTTTTTTTTGTTGTTGTTGTTTTGTTTTGTTTTTTCTTTCTTTATTTTAATTTTTATTGCATTATAGGTTTTGGGGTACATGTGCAGAACATGCAAGATAGTTGCATAGGTACACACATGGCAGTGTGTTTTGCTGCCTTCCTCCCCTTCACCCACACTTGGCATTCATCCCCAGGCTATCCCTCCCCAGCCCCCCCTGCTGTCCCTCCCCCATTCCCCCCAAGAGACCCCCGTGTGTAGTAGACCCCCTCTCTGTGTCCATGTGTTCTCATTTCTCTCACCCACCTATGAGTGAGAATATGCGGTATTTCTTTTTCTGTTCTTGTGTCAGTTTGCTGAGAATGATGTTCTCCAGATTCATCCATGTCCTTACAAAGTTTTATATTTCCAAACGGCATACTTACAGAGCTATTGCTCCTCGTTTTAGTTTATGCAGTCTACTGATTGTTTTACTGAAAAACAAATATTTCACTCTTTTACCCTGCCTTCTTTCACACTACCAATAATCTCCACTCAAGCACTTTTACTTGGTTCCTCCCATTCTCACAGAACAGAAATTTTTGGTTAAATCAGCATTCTTTGTATACGTGATTATAATTATGTAAATACTTTTCAAAGCTGAATCACAAAAAATTTAAGATTATATTTCCTTTTTTAAGTGAATGATAGTCTCAACTTTTTATTTACTCTGTTTTCTAAGTACCTGCTTTTAATTCATCCTCAGATTTTCTTAGAAAACTTTTATACCAATCGGTATGGACAAAAACACTAGTCATTTCTCCAGTTGCATTTCCAGAGTGGGATGATGTCCTTCCTGTGCCCACCTCCCAACCCCCTTCCCAGCTCCAGGGTGGCCTCTTTCCAGGGAAGGTCCAGAGCACAGCTGTTTGCGTAGACATCTTTGGACTCAGTGTTGCAATCATTTGTCTTTCCCTCCAATGTTGAAGTTCATTTTTATCACTGTCGTGTTTCAGTGAGTTGTATCATTCAATTGCTGCTCCCTGAGATAGATTGTATAGGTGGTACATTTGCTGAGCTATTTTTCACCTGAAAAGGACTTTATCTGTTCTTACACTTAGTAGATAATTTGGTCAGATTGTGAACTCAAAAAGAAATAGCATTTAACTATCATTGTGAAACCACTTGTTTAACTTCTGGCTTTGAGGATTCCTGTTGAAAAGTCTGAGCTGTTCTGATTTCCATCATTTGGTATGTGACTTTTAAATTTAATCAAATTTAATTTAATTTGTATTTTTTTTTAGAGACAAGGTCTCCTTCCGTTACCCAGGCTAGAGTGTGGTGGTGTGATCATGGCTCACTGTAGCCTTGACCTCCTGGGCTCAAGCAATCCTCCCAAATCAGTCTCCTGAGTAGCTATGACCACAGGCACATACAAGCACGCCTCGCTAATTAAAAAAGATCATTCAGAAAAAGGGCTAATGCATATTGGGCTTAATACTTAGGTGATGGTTTGATAGATGCAGCAAACCACCATGGCACACGTTTACCTATGTAAAAAACATATACATCCTGCATTTACATATGCCCCAGAACTTAGAGAAAAAAAATGTAGAGACAGGGTCTCACTTGTTGCCCAAGCTGCTTTTCAACTCCTGGCTTTAAGAAATCCTCTCACCTTGTTCTCCCAAGAAGTTAAAACTACAGTCATGCACCACCACATTTTGCTAACTTTAAAATTTTGTTTAGAGTTGGGACCTTGCTTGTTGCCCAGAGTGATTTTGAACTCCTCACTTCCAGCAATCCTCCCACCTCAGTCTCCCAAAATGCTGGGAAAATAGGCATGAGCCACTATGCCTGGCTCTATGTGACTTTTTAAAAATTTTGAAGCTTTTTGAATCTTCTATTTTTGTTTGGTGTTTTGATATTTCCAAAGGTGTGTTTTAGTGTGAGTCCCCTTTCTCCCACACTTGGCATTTGGAAATATTTGGTGGTGTTTTCATGCTGTAAATTTGTGTCTTTTCATTCTGGGAAATATTATTGTATATTTTTTTAATGTTGTTCTCTCCTCTACTTTCTCTGCCTGGGACTTCATTAGTCATTTTGTTCTATTAGTATATTAGAATGTCCATTAGTCACATTTTTCATTCTTGATTGATTCTCTTATTGACTTTTATCTTCTGTCTCTTGTTTTCTATTATTTTTTGTTTAGTCCTGCAGAAGTTCTAAACACTATTTTATCATCCTTCTATTCATTGCTACCCTTTTGTGACATTTTTAATCTCTATGAACTCTTTTTTTTTGTTGTTCTTTTGAATGTCCCTTTCTGTTTCTTTTGTTTTACAAGACTCTATTCCTTTCTCATGATGTAATTTCTTTTTATCTCTCTGAAGAAGATACAGTTTCTTAGAAGTTTTATTCTGCTGTCTCTTTTCCTCTTCTTCCTTTGAATTCTGTTCTGTTTATTTTGGCTCCTGACTTTCATGCCGAAGTGTTCTGCTCATCGGAAGTTCTGTGCATGAGATTGGTGTTTGCCAAATGCTTATGGGTTGGGTCTTTGGGGAATGCTTCCAATAGCAAAATATCAATGTCTAATATCTTATCTTTCAAGGCAGTCAGATGACCTTTAGGAAATTCTCTAATCTGGCGGATCTAACCCTGGCTACCTGCAGCTACTATCTGACCAGAAGGGTTGAAAGCAGGCTGTCATTCCCTTCATGCCATCATGTATTCAGTAAACAGGGCAGAGGACATTTCCACCCTGGAGTAGGCCAATAATTATCTTTTCCAAGGAATCGCTTATTAAAACTCTTCAGAGAGAAAATCTCTTTCCTTGTCTTGCGTAGGAAAGGGGCTCTGAGCTTCAATTGCTTGTGCAATATAGTCCCGATAATTCTTCATGTTTCAGCTGCACCTTGCATCTTGGTCGTCAGCTTCTAAATTTTCAGAGGGTCCAAGGTAGCAAATCACCATTCTACTTGTCAGTTTCCTTTCTTTGGGCTTCTCGGGCTCTCTTCAGTCAACTGCACTCCTCCATTTGTTTTCCACCTCTCTACCGGCTGTTGTCTCTTCCAAATTACTGTCTCAATTTTCATTCTCTTTGCGACAATGGATTTATAAATTTTTGTATTCCTTTTTGTCATTTTAGTGGTGTTTCCTTTCAGGTTTTAAGCTAAGACAAGTACTCCCATGTCTGAATAGTTTTCTTCTTATCCTGCCCATGTGTAAATTCAGTTAATTTAAGTCCACAATATGACTTGACGAAATTCAGTTAATTCAAGTCATATGATTTTACACACACAAACACACACACACGTTTTCTTCAGAATTAGTAAGCCTTGCTCTCTATATATAGTTGTGGTGACTTTTTATTTTTGCTACAAATATATCATTTCCCCTTAAATTTGCTCCTGTCAGTAATAAATAAAGAAGAACCATACCTTATGTTCAAATGTTACTTTTATCAATTTTTGAATCTGCTTTTCTTTGCTGTATAATATTTTATTTTCACAAGGATCCTCAGATATAGGCTAAAACAACTCTTAATGGTTGATTATAAAAGCTTAGTATGGCTAAGTGACTAATTTATTTTCAGATGTTTATAGAACACTCACTCAATGTTTTAACTAAAACAACCATAGCTTCTGCCCTGTTGGCCTTGCCCAAAGTCCCATAACTACTGGAACTAAGACCAGAAAAAATGTGGACTTCCTAATACTTATAGTGCAGTATGGCATGATGGAAATAGTATCACCTTTAGTGTCAAATTAATACCTGGTAAAATCTCTGCTTTATTATGTATCATTTATTTGACTTTGGAAATCTCATTAGCCTCTTTCACTTGTGTTTTTACATTAAAAAATATGAAAACAATTCCCCATCTCTGAAGAGTATTCTTGTTATTAAAAAAGATAATGAAGTAACGTGCTAAGAATAACGGCTGGCACTTAATAGTTGTTCCATATAAAAGAGCCTGATTTATCTTGGAAAAATTGTCCGTATGCAAGGACTGTTAGTCCATTCAGGAATTACAATAAAATCCCAAAATTCCACAGGGAATCTTTCTTTCTAGTACCTCCCTATTTAACCAAGATTCCAAGGGCTTTTAGATCAATCTAGATCCTGCCTTTTCTTGTGATCACTTAACTGCTAAACCAAGAATAACTCAATCTAATATTTATTTCTCTTGGGCAGACATAAAAAATAAAAGAATATAGGGAGAGGAACACCATAGTGATGTAAAATGGTAAACTTTTACAGAACATAGACATTGAATTGAGAAGAGGCCCTCAAACTCTATATTAAGTATAGAGTTACCTTTATACTTAATATAATCAGACCCCCCTCATTTACGTTCAATGTTTAAGTTTTCCATAATACTTCACTTTAGAAACTCCTGATGATTGCCCTATCACAGATTCTTGGTTGACTTACGTAGCCAGAATTATTTATGTATGTGAATGTATGTCAATGCACAGCATTAACTGTGCATTACACAGTATGTAGAGAGGACGGCACTGAATTCTTCTGTAAGTGCCTGCAATAGGGATTCCTGACTGTAACAACAACCTTGCACATATGAGCTGAGGAGAGCTTTCGAAACCTCTCTGTGTGCCTGTGTTAGATATGTATGAACTACTGTTTCATATATAAAAGAGATATAATTATATATGAATTTTCTAAAAATTTCAACTATTCAAGTTTAGAGTTTGGTGGAAATATTTGAACACTAATGAATAATGAATAGCTAAGGCTGAATACATAATCCCTTTGACACTAAACATCACTTTTAGTAGAAGAAATAAGTGTTTATTTAAAGATTCTCATGAGTCACATAGATATTTTGTTATTTTTACTTATTATTATTCTAGCATCAGACATATTCTAGGCTATAGGTTGTTTTTCCATTTGCCTTTTTAAGGTAATGGGGTCATGTAATTTATTTTAGCTCAAAACTCTTGACTTGCCAGAATGTGTAGCTATTTTAGGTTATTCAGTCCTATGTCAGTCAATATATTAAGCCAATCTTAGTCTGCTAGATAAGGATTTAAGATTTAATGTGCCTACAGTACATTTTTAACATCACACAAATAATCCAAAAAACATCTCAGTGGAGAAGCTTTCACTATAACTTTTTTCTGGGTGAAAATATCAGAGAGAAGCTTACATCCATAAATTGCCCTAAGCAAGAGAAAGATGTATTATGAAACACTCCTGTGCTTTCTAAAGCCTTCTTCTGGATGTCTTTCCTCTGTACCCTCCTCTTCCTAATAATTTGAAGCCCAAGTCATAAACCAAAGGTAATTTTCTTATTTTATGTCAGAAAGTATATTACCTATTATTACCTGACAAATAGCAAGAAGAGTGATCTTGCATATATAGTTGACTAGTGGCAAAGCTCACAGAAGGACATTAAAGCTTGGCTTTATTTGTTTGGCCAACAGTATCACCTGGAATTTCTCCTTAATGTGTTTAATGAGATCTCCAAAAATATTACATTTGGCACTACTTAAAGAAAGTAGGGATTATACTTAGAAAAAGTAATTTGTTTCTAAGGGAAAGTAAGATGCCATTTGATTTGTAGAGTTGTGTCAAGGCTGTATCTACTCCATTTGAATTCATTGTCCCTGATAGATTTATCTTTTTTTGAATTTTTCATTCTCATGGCAGAGTTAGCAGCTTGGGTCTGAAATTATTAAGGTAAATATTACATTAATTAAATCTCCAGCTGTTTTAATTTAGCATGGTTCTTTCTCTTGGGCAGAAATCGAAACTATATGATATGACCAAAGATAAGATTATTTATGATGTTAAACTAAGAATTATAGAAAATTATTTTTTAAGGTAAAATAAACTTTGGATCATTTACTAGTAGGCTTTTCAGTTAACAGATGAGGAAACTGAGGGGCAAGAGTTGAGTGAGTGATCAAGAGGCACAGATGTAGTGAGAAGACGTGGGGCTAGATTCAAAGACCCTGAAATCCCACTTTAAAACCCTAGAAAACATGATTTACATGAATCAGAGTTATTTCTTAATATGGAGAAGACCTGTTTTTATTTAAATAGGCAGCTTTGAAATGCTTTAACAGTTTTATGCTCTGAAACTCTTACACAAATTTCTTTAAACACAATTTTCTCTAAATGTGATCACTAATGACATTTAGTTAGCTCACAATATAATGACAATTAAATATATGGAAGTTAGCACCAATGAAAATTGAAATATACTACTGTTTTGAAAATTGTAATGGATTTTAGTTGCTATTAATTAGCTATTGTTTAAATTATTCACAGTTTAATAAAATGCTCTATATTACCAATATGAGTACATTAGGTTCCTATTTTAAGTTTTGATTCTGAAAGCCAAAATATAGATTAAACTATGAAGTACTTTGAATTTAAACCATATGAAAAAATTATTAGATAGCTCTTATATCTCTTAATTATTACTCAGCATTTGTAATGGCTTTAAACTGTAGCCTATTTGCTTAAATACAGCTATAGAACTGTCTTCAATCTGAACATTCTCTCTCTCTCACCCTATACACGTATCTTTTCTCATGTATATGTATTAAAAAAATTAAAGAAAATTAAGGGATTTGTAAAAAGTTTAAAGTATGTGATCTAAATAAATGATATACTTTATTTACTTTATGTAACTCATTAAATATACTATTTTAGTATTAATCTGTGGATAAAGATAGTAACTATATATGCACAGTATATTTATACATATCTATTTGTACACAGACATACACATAGATACATACAAATACAAAGATACACACACACTATGCTAAGTGAACATATAGAAAGAATATATGTAAATACTGGGAAAATCTGTCAAAATGTTCACAGTAAATATTAATATATTTCATATATTACTAGAATATTAATATTAATATATTACTAGAATTAAGAGTAATTTTTAATTATTTTAATTAAAGTCTTTCTGTATATTCTGTTTTTAAAATATGTTACTTTTTTTCTTTTCTTTTTTTTTTTTTTGGTCACCAGGCTAAAGTGCAGTGGTGCAATCATGGCTCACTGCAATCTCCACTAGTGGATTCAAGCAATTCTCCTGTCTCAGCCTTTCAAGTAGCTGGGATTACAGGCACACGCCACCACACCTGGCTAGTTTTTGTATTTTTGTAGAGAAGGGTTTCATCCAGTTGGCCGGGATGGTCTCGAACTCCTGACCTCGTTGTCCATCTGCCTTGGCCTCCCAAAGTACTGGGATTACAGGTGTGAGCCACCATACTTGGCAGAATATGTTACTTTTTAAAATAGACAATGTACACACAGACACACACACACACACACACACACACACACACACCACAAGTATAGCATCTTTGTTCAAATAAGAACTTTTGGAACAGTTTGAAATATCAAGCTGGGTGCGGTGACTCATGCCCGTAATCCCAGAACTTTAGGAGGCTGAGGCAGGAGAATGGCTTGAACCCTGGAGGTGGAGGTTACAGGGAGCCGAGATGGTGCCATTGCACTCCAGCCTGGGCAACAAGAGTGAAACTGCCTCAAAAAAAATTTTTTAAAGAAAGAAATATCAAACACTCTCTTTCACAGATCAGCCTGATGGTTTGCATAAACAGGTAAAAAGCATGTGTAATTTTCAGAAACATATTTTGAGTCAATTTTTTGAAAAAGAACAAAGAGCTTTCAGGAATTTTTGGAAGTTTAATTTTATCCCCCAAACAACATTTGGCTACCTAATTATGATGTGTTTTAAGGCTAGTAGGTGGTTCAAATGAAGGCCTGATTTTTGTTTTTAAATAGGCAGCTTTGAAATGCTTTAACAGTATTATGCTCTGAAACTCTTAGGCAATTTTCTCTAAACATTTGAATATGATCACTAATCATATTTAATTAGCTCACAATATGATGACAGTTAAAAATATAGAAGTTAGCAAGAATGAAAATTGAAATATACCACTGTTTTGAAAATAGTAATTGATTTTGGTTCTTATTAAAGTTATTTACAGTTTTAAGAATCTCTGAAACGTCTGTTGTGTGCAACATTTACGGATTATGACAGTTTAACTTTGTCCAGTTATGAGTTAAGGTGCAGAGTTATGCCAGTGTCCTGAAGCATTCAAAGGTAAAGCCTCAAATAAGAAGTCGGTCATTATGACTGGCAGATATTTGTGTCTCTGCTGTTTTGCTTGGCTTCTTCTATTTGAAATTGAGTTAAATCTACTGAAAATTCATAGAGTGAAACTTTATCAAAAATAGCATGTTTGTCTTTATGTTTTTAATTATTTTTAGCAAAAATGAAAGAGACATTTATGCTTTATGACAAATGATTTCTGATGATAAAAACAAAAAATGTTTGGAAATATTTTTCTTTAAATAAATTTTAAACATATGCTTCTGATCAAAACAATATTTAAATAAAACTGAACATTGGCAAAAGTCACTCTAGATATTTAAATTTGAAATGACAATTTTAGAAGCTGATATTCTTACCAAACCTCATTATTTTTAATGTCTGTATTAGCCTTCTTCTTATCCCAGCATTGAACCAATTTAGTTTAAATCCCTCCTATAATAAAATTGTTGCCACCTGTAACTGTCTTTCTATTGTATGCCAATTCTTACCTTCTATTTTATTGAAATTATTGTTTTTCCTTAATAATTATCTTTATAGTTTCTAGGAATTACTCTTTTGACGTGTGGATTTTAAAATACAAAGCATGTAACATTGAATTGCAGACACTATGTTAAAATCGTATTAAAATTCTTCTCACATTTCTTTGTGAGGTTTTTTTTTTCCTTCTTCAGAATACAACCTTTGACATGTAAATCAAAGACAAAAAACAAGATGGCATTCTTCAGTACTTGAGATTTGCATGTTTATTATATTTAAGATTTATCTTTTATCTGATTAAATAATATGATTTATGTTAGAATTATACATAAACACACAGATATGTATCTGTTTATATTTCTCTATACATAACCTATACCTATCTATTTAAAATATCTAGCAGCAATATTTAAAAATGGAACAAAGAGCACTATCAAATAAAATCAAAATACAACAGAACAATGTTAAAAATAAGAAACATAATATGGTGAAAATTCGTCTCTGCAAAATATGCAAATAATTAGCTGGCGGTGGTGTTGAACACCTGTGGTCACAGCTACTCAGGTGGCTGAGGTAGGAGAATGTCTTGAGCCCAGGGAAGTTGAGGATGCAGTGAGCCATGATCATGCCACTGTAGTTCAGCCTGGACAACAGAATGAGGCTCTGTCTCAAAAAAGAAAAGAAAAGAAACGTATCTGCTAAGATATAAAATGCAAATATAGGATTTGAGAAATATGTGTTCTTTGATACAGAATCAATTATCCATAAACATATAACATCAGCTTTTAAAAATATAGCCATTTGTGGCCTGGTGCAGTGGCTTACTACTGTAATCGCAGCACTTGGGAGGCCGAGGTGGGTGGATCACTTGAAGTCGGGAGTTCAAGACCAGCCTGGCCAACATGGTGAAACCCTGTTTCTACTGGAAAAAAAAAAAAAAAATTATACTAGCATAGTGTCATGCACCTGTAATCCCAGCTACTCTGGAGGCTGAGGCACGAGAATTGCTTGAACCTGGGAGGCAGAGGTTACAATGAGGTGAGATCATGCCATTTGCACTCAGCATGGGGGACAGAGCAAGACTTTGTCTCCAAAATATGCATATATTATATATATATATATATATATATATATATATATATATAATATAAATATAACATGTTGTATATGTATGGCAGCATTTGGTATCCATCACGTGTCAGGCAATATGTTAAGTATTTTTCCACTACCTAATTATTCCTGTTAAAGCAGCCCAGCTACCATTACATTTTACAGTTGAGGTAATTTAGGTGTAGTGTTTTTAATTCCTATATAAAACTTGTACAGCTAGTTGCTCTTACCAGTAAATGCAGCTGCCTATTGGAAAACATGAGAAATCATTTATCTAATTGGTTGCCAATTATTAAAAAATGTTAAATGTTAGTAAATATATCAGAAAGACTTTAAAATCTCCTTCACTTCCGGTCTTGGTATGCTTGTTACTTTCTTTAAAAATCATAAACTTATACCATTAAAGTACCTGATATCCAGTTAATATTACATATAGAAGGATGTCTGACAACATTTACAGAAAGTCAATGCCCTGTTGAAGAAATGATGAACATATATCTTTAATATTATGTAAAATGACATAGAAAGACTAGAAAGCCCGTTTGAGTCGTGAATATTCTGGAACCATAGACGTCAGCCAAATGATGACCATGATGAAGCTCCTGACGTTTTCAGTTGATTTGCATGTGTTGCTATGGAAGCCGGAACAGTGCCCTCAGGCTTTCTTTGAAAGGATGCAAGAAAAAAATTATAACAGATGTTTTATTTATTTGATGAGAAAATGAATAAAAGGGGTGAGAATAATGTTAAAATCTGTATCTCTAATCATTTGAGTTTGCATATATAAATAGAACCCTTATCTATTATAATTGACCTTGTAAGCATCATTACAAACACAATCATTAATCCCTACTAAGCATGTGAACATCTGCCAAGCATATGTGTATATATAATATATACACTATATAGTATGTACACTATATAGCTATAATCATATACACTATATATTAGATTATATAATATATAGTATAAATATTGTATATATATAATATATAATATAAATATTATATATATTATATAATCTAATATAGTGCATATGTTTATAGCATATATATGTAATGTTTATTGTATAGTAGATCTATTTAATATATACTATACAGTATATATCTCATATATAACATCTATTATATGTATATTCTATGTCTAACATATATTTTATATACATGGAGAGAGAGAGAGAATGAGAACATTTATGTTTTAAAGGGCTATGGCTAGAATACTCCTATAGAGCCAAGAGACAAACTTCAATAGTTGGTTGTGAGAAACAGATTTCAGTCAACCATTCAGGAAGCTTTATGGTGTGAACAGGAACATTGCAGAGCAGATGAATTCTTTGGAGAAAGTGTATAATGCAGTTATAGGTAATGAAAAGACAACTTCCTGTGAAATGTTTATCTCAACAATTATTTACAGTTAATATTCCAAAGACAAATGTTTGCATTTTATACCAGCTCAGAAAAACACCCAAGAATGTAAAATAGTGTAAGCTTCTCAGACATAGTAGATAAGGAGGCAACTGTTTTATGAATCATAGAGAGGTTGAAGCATTTTATACTATCAGAATATATCTGTGTGTCTGTGCATACAAGCCTACTTTCTTGGAAAGGAATTCTGTGAGAAAGAACTTGTGGTGGAGAACATCTACTAACAAGTTACATACATGTTGGGAGACTGTTTTCAAGCAGATCTGAGAGGAGAGGGTTAACAGGTGAAATAATACCCAGTGCTATATACCCAGGATGTCCTTATAGTAAATGAGGTAATACTGGTCTGCTGAAACTAGGTAAAGGGGTGGCTTAGAAAGGATGATCTCAAGCTGCAGCCAAACCTAAATTAATTAACTCCAGCTACTCTGAAATTCTATTGTGAGAAAGCAGTGACTTGAAACCAGGTCTCAAGCTGTACTGTGTCACCATGGGGGAGGAATGAAATAATTAATACATATCTTACTGTGACACAGAATGGCCAAGCAGCAATATTAGAAAACTTGGGTCAAATGTGATTTATAATTAGCTGTAATTGCTTAAAATCTTCTCTGATTAAAAAATACAATTGGAAATAAATTTGCAAACATTAAGATCATTGCAGAATTTTCTTAAAATGGATAAGAAGTGCTTGAAATAATCAGACATAGTGTTCATTATTATATACATTTTACGAAGCCTTGTATTAAAAATCACCTTTTGGCATTTTTCAAGAAATTTAAAGAATTAATGGACTATCTGTTATATCTGTGATGAAGGTGACAATAAACACCTAGATTATCAGAGGGTTAAACTTTATACACTTTAGATGAGATAGAAAAATAGGACATCTAATAGCAACCTGTTGCATCATAAAACATACTTTCTACTTTGGGAGTGGCTTTGCAGAGCTGTGAGTATCTGTGGCCGGGCACTAAGATACAGAGGCTATATAGAAGTGAATAATTAAAATTTTATCTAGAGGAGGAAAGAAATTGCACACTGAATCAACAAAATTATGAAGTAGTTTTCTGTTGAGTCCCTAATGCATGAGTTAGTCTTCTAATTCAAATTACCTCACCGCTCCTGTTAATAAAATAGTAAATGATTTAAATTTCATTGATGAAGGCTGTATATAAGTAGTTCTAAAAATAAGCCATGTGAATATATTAGATAGGAAGCAGTAAAAGATGCTTCTCTACTTCTCTCTTAAGCATAACTGATACGTGAAGGCTCTTTATTTTCTACAAACCCCAGTTGGCCTTCTCCTTACATGGGTGTTACCACAGGATAATAACCTATTTTCATGTAGAAATCTCTGAATTTACCTTCAGCCACTTATTAGTCTCTAATAGGTGGGATTTAAGCCCTTTGTGTGAAAGTTTCTTCATTCATATTATCCTGAAGAAAGGAAGGCGTCAAGCGGACAAACCTAGCCCCAAACAAATTTCTGTAATCAGAAGAGATCGATAGTTCTGATTAAATCATGATAGCTGATGGTCAAATTTTGCTCTTGTTCAGCCTTCTGTGGCTTCATAAATTATGGAAATTTTGAGGGGAGAGATACAAAGAACTGGTTTCACTGAAACCTCTGTAAATGGGACAACACATGTAGTAACTATAGTGTAAATTACATTTCAAATGGATACAGACAGCCTCTTCCCACCATTGCACAGTATACACAGAGGAGTGCCCAATCTCAGAACCCAAGAGTGTGAGTGCAAACACCCAGGCAGCAATGTTGCGGTGCCATTGTCAGGATGTAACTCTTGCCGCTTTGTGGGCATAGGACCTCAGGCGATGATTGCATTAATGTGATTATGGTTGCTCATGGCCACAGTGGAATTCAGGAAGATGCCTCAGGTGTTCTGTGGGCCACTGAGATCTCAGTACATAAACTCACTAAAGGAGGTTTCTGCAGAAGGCAACTGGTAAACCTACATATATTATATATGTAGTGTATGTATATATGTATATCTACACACACATACTTGCATATATACATACATACACACATATATATACACACACACAGATAAATATATAGTATATATGCATATTTATATGTATAAAACCCTTTCTGACTCATCCTATCGAGTAAATATTCGTTCCCTCTTTCCTTTCCATTAGCAGACTGCCTTAGACAGTTTGCCTCAGTAAATACTGGTTGACTTGAATGTGTACTCAACACTAAATGTCCAAAGAACTTTCTCTTAATGTTTTAGAGCCTGATTTGCATGTTCATTAGAATGGGAAGATTTTTACATTGTTTATTATAATTTAAAATGTATCCCCAGATATTAAAAAAATAAACGGTCTCATTTTTAGAAAAAGAAAGTGAAATAACACATAAACAAAATAGGCAGTTGTGTCATCAAATGAGACGAGCATTTGTGTCATTGTCCTAAAACATGATACTTTGTCACAGACATCCAAGGCTGGTCTGGTAGCTGAGCTCCCACTTGCTTCTGACGCTCTCTGAGGAGTCATGCTGCCATTAGATACTGGAGTCTGAAGCCAGCTTAACAGAAAAGACGAGGTGGTGACCGGGGTGAGAGTTATCTCCTAAATTGGTGTAACTGAAACTGTCTCCTATTCCCAGAGTGTGCCTGCTGTCTCTCTTAATAGACTAAACATATGTGTCTTTTCAATCACTTAGGAAAAGATGTTATGAAATAACTATGGTCATAAATGGGCCATGGATGGGTTTAACATAATATCCTAATCTATTCGTGATTTCTAATTGACTGTCAAATGCATCACAGTTAGCTAAGATATTTATTTTTAGTGGTGTATTATCCAACAAAGGTCATAAAAGAGATCATGGATATTTTCAGCTCAATGCTACAAAAATATAATGGTTATTGATTTCATTTTCCAAGGAATGATAACATGTATTCACCTCCCTAATTTAAAGGTGTTGCTTGTGTTACACTCCTATTATCTAAGTGAAAAGAAAATGCTGTCTTTTCAGTGGAATTGTATGACATTTTCACTTTAAAGTCATGTAGCATATTTTTTCTATACAGTGGCATTATTTGTATTAGACTGAGATTTATTTTCTGTGATCAGAGTCCCCTTTGGGTGTGGCAAGGAGTGTAAATATGAATGTCTGCAAAATGTCACTACCGCTCATCAAATGAGATACTTTCAGATGAAACTCATCAATGTAATTTTTAATGGACACATTTGTTCTTTAGCTAAATTAGATTGGTTGTTTCAATTTAGTGATCTGCTTGGGCTGATACACACTTATATATCCCATAAAGACCTTCTGGTCAACAATGGACCACATATATGACAGTGGTCTCATAAGATTATATTGGGGCTGAAGAATTCCTATTACCTAGTGATTTGTGTGACAATCACCTGCGGTATTTAGTACAATAATATGCTGAACAGGTTTGTAGCCTATGAACAATAGGCCACATAATGCAGCATAGGTGTATAGTAGACTATAGCATCTAGGTTTCTTTAAGAACTGTATACCCTATGATGTTCAAACAGTGATAAAATTGCCTAAGGATGCATTTCTCAGAATACATCTCCGTCATTAAGTGATACGTGACTTTACTTCATGCCATAGCTCTCTGTAAGTTTTACTTATGTCATTTGGGTAAGAGTTTTTGTCTGATAATGATCTGTGTTTTAATAACTGTAAAATATATTGTAACGCATATTTAGTAACATCTTCTAATAGTTGAAAGTTCAAACATATAAAGACAGTGCTAAAATCTTTAAACAGAGACAATGTTCTTTGCCATTTTGGAGTTCCATACCCATTGAGAGTCTCATGAAAAGCCATGGACACGCCCCGCACGGTGTGCGGAGTGAAGGAGACTCAATTATTGAGCTCCTATTCAGTGCTAGGAAGACATGGTAGTGAAATTTTAATATTTCCGGTGCATATTTGCTTTCTTCTGGTTGAGAATTCAGTGTTCTCTGCTTTCCTTATCCATTTGTTTGTTTGATGAGGATCAACTCAACCCCAGAGCAGAATCTGCAGAGCACACTTTAGCTCTCATCAGCTCCGTAGATTCCTGGGTGCATTGTTAAGGCTACGAGAAAAGTCACAGATATTACAACTTATAAAATATAGCCGTATCTAATTGTAGCTTTCGTCTTTATGGCACCAGATTTTGAAAGAAAAAAATATGAAGAACTGAGAGGAACTTTCTGGAATAAAGGAGCATTAATAGCTTTTCTAGCTGTTCCACGATCTCTAGAATTCACCTTTTTCTGTGAGTGTCTATTATTTGAGATAGAAAATGTCAATGCTTCTCTTTCTTGCCCTTGGCATAATCCTGCTTGGGATATATAATATGGGTAAATTACAGAATCTTGTATGCCCAAGAAGAATTTTTTGGAAGAAACTCTTGAGAAAATATCTTTCTTATCAAAAAGAAAAAGAGAGGTATTAATCCTTTCTTATCATTAACTACAAATTCCACTTAAATATTATATTGTCAATCTTATAAACAACCCAAAGGCCACAATTTCAACACTTGATATCCTCTAAGTATCTTTATTTCCCTTCCCCAAAGTGGTTTTACTCAGGCAAAAAGAATACATGCAGTTTCAACATCACTGATCGTTTTACCTACTCTCCACTTTCAATCATATTAACTGTGCTTGCTTTAACAAAGACTTACTGAAAGGAATTCTGTCCAGAAATGATTAGATTTCACAGTCATATACCTGTTTCACTTATCGCCTTCTTTTTCATTGAGCCAAAAATGTCTTTCAGGATTCACCAGCACATTCATCTACTGATTCGCTTCCCCCAAATACACTCAATACTATTCATCACTGTTTTTTTCCCCAAAACCCTTTAATATATCTTTTTAAAAAAATCACTTTGTGTTTTGATGCTGTGATTTGTTCTAGGAACTTCCAAGTTAAATAATTATGTGATTTATTCAGTTTCTAGGTTATTTTCTAATTATCTAGACATGTGCTCTGGATAAACGTGTGTGTGTGTGTTTGTGGTGTGTGTGTATATAAATTTCCTCAGTGGTTGGCTTAGTTTTAAGTACACAGAAACGTTAATTGACTTAAGTCATCTGGGGCTCTCTTCACAGTTAAGAGAACATCTCCTAAATCCCAGATTGCAGGTTTTACCTTCTTGCAGCCTTCTCTAGTCTATTTCTCAATCCTTATGTTTCCCTCCAGAAATACAACTCCCTTACCTGAGTTCAAAACTGCAGTCCCCACCAGTCTACACAAAACCAAATGCATTTTTCTTCACCTTTCTCTCAATTTCTCCTTCTCCCCTCCCTATATCCCTCCTTTCTCTCCTAACTCACAACCCTGAACTTTATCCTTTCCAAAACTGGGGCCTTCTGCCAAACCTATTTTTCTTCACATACTCAGTGTCTTCTCAAATGGGGACAGCTTCCTCTAAATTTCCCACTCCTGTTCATGCCTCTTCATAGATTCAGGATCTTAGCTCATGATGGTAAAGTTTATAAATTGATGAGCTTTTGAATCATAGAAGAAAAGCTATAAGTGGCATTTATGAAAGAATATTAATAGAACGCACATGTTTAGTACTTGGAAAGCAGCAAGAATATGGTCACATCATAGTCACTACAGCGGCCCTGCAGTGACTCATAGTCTAGAACAGGCCTACCCTTGCAAATGCCAGATCTTAATGAAAGTCAGTAGATTATAAGTTCTCGGAAGGTATAAAATGTTAAGAGAAATAATTTGATTTAGAATTCTGTTTTAGAAATCAGCATTTCTAAATTAAAATTACCTTTAAATTCCAATTAAATTACACAATTACAATTAAATTCTAATTACAATTATTTGCATACTTACCTATTAATTTATCTGATGCTACTCATTCATGTAATGTAATTGAAGGTAATAATCTCTTCAAGAGAATACATATTAGAGTGGGACCTACATCCTACATGTGTGCATACACACACACACATACACACTTTTTTAATTTAATTAAACAATGTTTCCTAGAGTTGGTTACTGTGTCATTCAGCCAGGTAGACATCGTATTTAATGACACTATTTTCAAGAAGTAGGTTCCCAAATTTAAATGGCAAATTCTCCATCCATAGATAATGAATGATAAAAATCTAGATCCACTATAGGTGTTTACACTTGGAACACAACTTATTCACTGAAAAATATCATTTTATTAAAATATTTTAATCACGACACTAGTATGTTTTCAATACAATTATTTCATCTGGATTTATCACAACAATAAAGATTTTAATACAGTAAAATATTTTCAGGGGATTTATACTAAAGATAAGTAGTGAGTAAAGAAAAGAATTATAATCGCTTTATTGTGGTAGGAACAAGTTTTAAACAGAAGCTTTAGGAAGTAAATGTTGTATACTTCTCTATGGTTTTTTCTTCCTATAATGTAGCAAACAATGAAAATGAGAAGTGTATCTAAAATGCTAGTTTGTGTCTTTGAGAAAACTGAAAATAAAATCAAGTCACTTAAACCTGCATATTTTAAAGGTTTTTAAATTTTATAATCATGGTATATTTACAGCAAAGTTGAAAATGTAGTACAGAAAGTTATCTTATGAATTAATAGGTTGAACTATAGTTAGTCATATTAATTTAAATTGTACAGTTCTGTAAATTCTAATATGTGGTTCCATAATAAATTAAGCAACTAAACTCCACACTATTCTTGAGAGAAAAATGTGAAAGTGTTAATTTAAGATAAACTATAGGTAGATATCATGCTATTGAAAACCCCAATATATAAGAAAATATGAACAGTAAATCATGACAATGTGGTATAAATAGCAAGTTATATAAACTAGAGGTCAAAAAACTAATGCCTGCTGAGAATACCCTGGGTTGTATGGAGCACTCTGTTTCACTCAACAGAGTTGTTTCTTGTGTATAACTCATTTTATTGAAATTAATCATATATATGATGTATATATATTCAAAACAAGCCTCAGTATAAACTTAATTGATTTGAGATCCTAGTAGGAAATATGCAATTATTATTTTATGAATTCGTTAATTTGACTTCTCTGAAGTTTCCAATTTAACTAGGATAAACAGCATCGTTTTGCAAACAGTATTTCTATGCAAAATAGTGTATTTCACTTTTTAAAGTCTCAGGTACCTGGTTGACAGGTCCCAAAATGTATGCTATATTTTCTCTGAAGTATAGAGAGGTATTAGCCTAACTCCCTGTAAATTGAATTGCAGTTTTGTGAATTAGTCATGAAAAGTATGATAAGACTAAATGCATAAATATCAGATAATTAAATATATCAAGTTTGCCAGGTCTAATTAACTTTTCAGAGAAGTCTATGAAATTCCTGCCTGAAATTCTCTTAATAAGAACAAATTAAGATACTACTTATAATAAAAAGGACAAAATACACAAAGAGAAAAAAAGATGAAACATTCTTGGATTAAATATTTGATTTCTGCATATACAATGAAGGTTAGATCTTTTTCAGTTGGAAGGCTAGTGTCTATAGAAATGGCCAGTGTTCAAATAAGTGAACACATACTTACATTATTAAAAAGATTAAAACTGGGAGTGAGATACTCCATGAATTGAGCCTACTCAGATTTAAGTTAAGCACTTCGTAAGTTTTGTGAATTACAGGCAGATACGATACTTAATGCTTTGCTTATTCAAGGTATATACTGAGATTTATAGATAAAATTAATAAAAACTTCATCCAGAGTGACTAAGTATGTATAAAATTGTGATATTACAAGTAATAAAAAATGTGTGGTTCAAAAACTCTAGTTTTGTTGAGAATGTGGGAAATGATTAGACAGAATAGAATGAGAGTGAATGAGTAGTACCAATAAAAAGGGAGATCAAAGTTGGGAAGTGTGGTAGAGAATTGCACATCCCAGGTGTAATTAACAAGGCTGGAGCATGTGTTATTAAGACTGGACTACTTGCTTTTTCTGAGAATAGTGAAGTAATTTTGAATTGTATGAAAACTCCTCACATTGTTACATACTGTATATTTTTAATAAATCCATACCATACAAACATTTAAGTAACCATTTTCAGACTTTACTAATGAGTCTGGAATTTTTCATGTTTAAGATACAATGGACCTCTGATTCTATAATGAGATTTGCTTAATTAAACTACTTAATAGCAGAGACAAATAAGTTTCCACCCTTAATTGTAACATAGGCATTTATTAAAATAACTGTTTACATAATTATTAAGGTAAAATGTAAATAACATTAATTTAATCTCTGTGTTCTCAAAGCACATAACATACTATTTTGCATACTTTTATTTTCATCTATTTCCCAGATTGAAGGAGAAAAATCATTCCTGGGCCATTTATCTGTCATTACTTATTAAATGTGCAATTGTTTCACTGAGGAATGAAGTGAGGAAAGCTACTTTACACCACTAGTTGATAAAGAAGCCGAGGACGAGTTGGTATTATTCATTATCAAGTTTTTGTTGTTGTTGTGGTCTGGTCTTTTTCTGAACTTGGACTTGCTCTTACTTTACTGAAACTGTATCCTAACAACAGGGAGATGGCTGATATGGAGAGGCTAAAAAGTTCAGTCTGTCAGGAGAGGGATTCATTTCAGCCCATCAGTGTTGTTATTCTAGTAAGTGGTGACATCATCCCAAATTCATGTTCCCAAGAGATTGGCTCTCAGGATCTCTCCCATTTGCTGACTTTACTGCAAAAGAATGCCAGCTTCTGCCATAATTGAGGATAAAGGTTTTCAGGACAGATTATCATTTCTGAAATGGATCACATAACATATCTAAGAGTGTTAGTATAAACCCAACCTTCTGCCCAGAGATTTGTCTTCTTTTCAAGTGAATAAGTACATGTTTAAAAAAATTTTTTTTAATGGGCACTCTATATTGGGCTTATTTGTCTTTGAAATTTGAATAATTCTAATTTTCTACAAGAAAACACTAGGCAAAACAGCATCCTGGACTAATATTTAATATGTAATTAAAATGGCAATAAAATTCCATATATTGTCCATAATATTACAAAGACTACATGACATACTTTAAATGAATAAATAAAATCAAAATAGAATATGTATGGTGTTGGCCTATCTGTGGGAAAAAATGATGTATATATGGTAAGTAGCACACATGCATAATATTCACATATGTGTGAATACAGACTATATAATATGTATGATAACACTAATAATGGTTACTTTGGAAGGAACCAGAGTGTATTTTAATTTTTACTTCATAATCTTCTGAAATATTTAATGACTTCAGCCTGTCATACTTTTACAGTTTTTAAAATGTACTGAACAATTAATGTATCTACATTGTCCTTTGCAAACTAAGGTTTTAAAATACATAGTGAAGCCATGTATTTCAGGCATTATGTATTCTACGTTAACTTTGGTCAATTTTGATACATATTTAATAGATTTTGCTAAATGCCATATGCATTCAATGAGTGCCCACAAGCCACTAAGGAATGGTAGCAGCAAACAAAAGTGAGGGCACCTAATGCTGGCAATGTGAGGAAACTCTTGCGAAGGGCCACAATGGGGACTTGAGACCAGTCAACGGGTTTGACAGTATCTTTCAGATATTTGGCTTGGGTGAAAACCCAAAACACATTTAGTCAAGTTCTATATTTCAAGATAAACTTCACCCATATGTTTTTGATTCATTTACATGTAATTCATTGAACCGACATTCTGAAAGAGTTATTTGATGCATAGGGAGAGTTTTGTGCTATAATTATATGTGATACATATAATATAATGCATAACAATTTGGAGCAGAACTTATGCTTTGCCGAATTACAGATTCCAGGCACATGTTCCTCCCTTATGATTCACTGTGCTTGAACCAAGGTGTTGAGTGACTCATTGAGGCAATCCACAGCTGAGATTTATATTCCAATCTGGCAGCACTGTTTGTATATTTATTTTTTAAAAAGTCCGTTTTTCTGTGCCTCAGTTTCCACAGTTGTCAAATTAGCATGATAATCTTTGTTACATTTTACTGTAATCATTTATCAGAATCTAAAAAATGTATTAATGTGTTTGCAAGTAATAGTTTCTAGAATTTATGATATTAAAAAAAGTTAGTTTATTTCAATTATGTGCTTGTAAATATAATATTAATGCCTGTATTATCTCTTTCAACCTAGAAGACAGGATTCCTAGAAATCTCTTGACCCATTAAGTCTCTCTTGGAGGATTTACGAATACTCACTTGTACTTATAGTTATTGTAGTGACTACACATAAAATTTCCCTCCCCTTTGGGGTGTGTGTGTGTGTGTGTGTGTGTGAGAGAGAGAGAGAGAGAGAGAGAGACAGAGTTTTGCTCTTGTTGCCCAGGCTGAAGTGCAATGGCGTGATCTCCGCTCACCGCAACCTCCATCTCCCAGGTTCGAGCGATTCTCCTGCCTCCGCCTCCCAAAGTGCTAGAATTAGCCACACTTTCCCATTTTCATCTCTCATTCCTTCCTTAAGCATAAGACAATGCAACTGCATCAGGAACTAACACTGTATTATCTTCCTCATACATTAAAAAAGTAAGATCTAATTTCTAGGATTTTTATTTTTATTTGCTTTACATAATTATACATTTCCTGATGTGTATATACAGACTTATCATTTTTCCATGATTCCTGTGGTATAACTCTTTAATGCAACTCTAGTAAACCACCTGTAATTTATTTTACTGTGTGAAGTAACGTGAAGGTAAAGGCAGCGTGTCTCATCTGCACCTGCACAGTTTCTATTTAGTATTGTAGTGGTCACTCTCATTTCTCTAAGTCTGCCTTCCCTTTTCTAGACTTGGTATAATTCTCAGACTCTGTCTTTGGGATTTATAGTTGGATATTATGAAGCAGTATTTCTGAGATGAGTTTACCATGAAGTTCCTGAAATCATCGAAGGGAGGTAAAACAGAGAAAGGCACCTAAAATGCAAAGAGCCTCAAGTTGAACTATAAGTAAATTATAATATATCAAATAAACTTGATAAGTGTGAGTTATAGGTCAATATATAGTATTCTCAAATTAAATGCGTTTAAAGGATTGACTTATAGTAGTTAATGGCAGAAAAAACTCATATCTGAAAACAAATACATTCAGTTTTCTTTTCTTGAGATGGAACCTCTCTCTGTTACCCATGCTAGAGTGCAGTGGCTCGATCTCGCCTCACTGCAAGCTCTGCCTCTGGGGTTCAAGCGATTCTCCTGCCTCAGTCTCTCGAGTAGTGGGACTAAAGATGCACACCACCACGCCTGGCTAATATGTGTGTGTGTGTGTGTGTGTGTGTGTGTGTGTAGTAGAGACAGGGTTTCACCATGTTGACCAGGCTGGTCTTGAACTCCTGACCTCAGGTGGTCTGCCTGACTCGGCCTTCCAAAGTGCTGGGACTACAGGTGTGAGCCACCATGTCTGGCCTAAATTCAATTTTAATATGTTTTCAAAAATATTAAATACTAACTTCTAATAATATCAGTGATATGAATTTAACACTAAATTGCCAACTCATGTCTATTTCAAGGTTACATAGTAAATTTAAAGCAGAGGCTATTTGCACACCCATTTTACCTGAAAAATGGATACATTCAAATACCCGAAGACTTGTGCAAGTAAATGGCAGTTCGTGTGCCTTATTCCTCAAACTACATGCATTAGAAAGGATTATGCTCTTTTAAGAGCATAATTGAAGAGAACAGAAATACAACTCCGTCTTAAGCAAAAACTGTACTGCTATAGCCCTCTGAAATTGAAGGAAGAATCTTGTTTTTCTCTCCTTGTGTTAACAACATTCTCTCAAATAAGTGGTGGGTCCAGGAACTGTAAACTCAGACCTTTAAATCTTTATGAGCAGAAAGAAAAAGAAGTCTCGTTATCCCAGCTCTCCTTTGAGATAGCTTAAGAGAATAATTCTGACCGACCCAGCAGGGGTCAGATAACCCTTCCCAATCACTATGGTCAGCCAGTTTGTCATTCCTACCTCTTAATAATTTTAGCAAATGCTTGCTACATTCCAGGAACTATGAAAAGCATTTTACATGGATATCTCAATCATTATAACAATCCCATTAGTTGTATGCTATTGTTATTCTTAATTTGCAAATCAAAAGCTAGCACAGAGAAATTAAGTCACTTATCTAATGCCCCACAGCTGAAAGGTGACAGGACAGTGCAATCTGAACAAGATCCAGGCTTTAGACCACGAAGGTGGGCTTGATTCTGACAAGGAAGTGAAAAGCCTGCCACAGGAGACAGAACACTTACAGAAAAAAAATGAGCCATGGTCAAACTGGCTCTGGAGAACCACTTCAAAGACGTAGTAGCCATGACATTACCCACAATCGCTTCTGGGCTGGGCATGGTGACTCCCTTCTGTAACCCGGGGGGCCAAGGCAGGTGGATCACATGAGGCCAGGAGTTCAAAGCCAGACTGGCCAAGGTGGTACAACTCCATCTCTACTAAAAATACAAAAATTAACCAAGTGTGGTGGCAAGTGCCTGCAATCTGAACTACTTGGGAGGCTGAGGCAGAAGAATTGCTTGAACTGGGGAGGCAGAGGTTGCAGTGAGCTGAGATGGCTCCCCTGCACTCCAGCCTGGGTGACATAGCAAGACTGTCTCAAAACAAAACAAAACAAGTAACCTCCAGATTCCTTCTTTCTCCTTCCACGATACTTGAGCAGTGAAATGATGACAACATTTACATTACTGAACATATTTTGTTGTCTTCTTCCCTTGTCCTCTTTCTTCTTATAAAGCCTGTTCATTTAAACGATTCCAAGTTTAACACACATAGGTCATGATGTAACTGTGCAGTATATCCAGTATTTTATCTCCAGATTCTAGTCAAAGGCTAGATAATAGCTTTTAATGAGGATGCAGGAAAGCCAGGGTCATGGGAATGTTGGCAGTTATTTCATATGGAGTGATGAAGCCCAGGCAGTTTCTCCTGGGAGAAAAAGATGGAGCCTAGAAATTTATGGCTGGAGGAACAACTTGCTTTATTTTACCATTTTTAAAATCTAGAGGCAGCTCTAATAAAAAGGGGAAAAAGGTTAATGTTTATTCTGTGGACCAGATGCTCATAAAATATACATTAATTCTATTCACCTTCATAATGCCCCCTTTGAAGGAGACGTTGAATGTTGGCCCAGGTTACATGGCTAGAAAGTGATAGAACAGGACATGGGAGATGAACAGAGATTTGACTCCAGAATTCCCTTTTTCCACTATAACAGACTGACTCAGGAAATCAATCTTTTACATTCTAATTTTTAAAAAACGACTAAAATGTCTACTAAACAATCTTCAAGGAAGCATAAAATATATTCTATATTAGAGAAGTGTTTGCAAATTTACACACGATAACCTTTTATTAAACCATAGATATCTGTAAAGGGACTAAGAAAAGGTGGTGAATAAAGGGATTATTAAATGGAGCTGTTTTGTGAGGATTAAAGTTTGGCTTCATATATGAATAGAAAACAAATATAAATGTCACATAGAGAGGTTTTGTATCAAGACAACGTTGGCTACCTACTGACAGCAAGGGTGCCTGGCCCAGCTGCTCTCTGCTGCCCGTGGGCTCTCTCTAAGGCAACTGGCCCACAGAGTTCACACACTGCAAGTGAAATTTCAAATAATTTAGGGCTTCCTGAATCACCTGATGCTTTGCAAAGGAGGAATTTCACTTTAAGTAAGATGGCTTACGGTCTATTTCCTGGCAATTTGGAAAGATTTGCACTACACTGATTGCCCATTATGCAGTAACTGTGTTTTGTTAGATACTCATTTATTTTAATGTAAGTTTGTTTTATCCAGCCAGTTTGTTGACTGTTCCTTGCTGAGTAGGTCTGTAATCTAAACTTTAAAGGAGGATTAAGCTTCATGGTATTTACCTAACTAAGCATTGTCATTGTGTTATCCTCTTATATATTTGTTACCTGGAGAAAAAGACTCTTTTTTTTTTTTTTTAATGTGGGCCTTCCTGTTATATTTGAATGAAAGCCTTTGTGGCTTTGAAAAAAGATTGTTTTATGATCTTAAACTGTCATTTAAATAGAACCAAGAGTTAACATATACTACAGTGCTTTTAATCACTTTTCTTTTGCTGTTCAATGCACCCATAAATAACAAAAGAAATACAACATAATCTCCTCTCTTTGAATCTCTGAAATACCATGAATAGTCAGTAGGCCAACAAAAAATAATTACAGCTCTGCTAGTCATATCTGGTCCACACTTTTCCAGGAATCGCACTGGTTTTCAATTTCCCTTTGAAAATAACCTGTGCTTTAAATGGAAAACCTGCTTTTCTCTTCCACACGACTTACAGCCCCAAGACAAATAGAATATACAGCAATATTTTTGAATCTTTTTAATATTAATTGTTCATAAATCAGAAAAAAACAGAAGAGATCAGTAAATGTTTGTATGAGAGAAAAAGAGAGAAATATAGTTTTATTTTGAGTAACTTATTCACGTCTCATAAATTCCCAAATTTACCAGTTTCTCATTTTCTTCCAATCAGCTTTTATTATCATATCGTATCAAACTTTAAAAAATCTTCTAAAAGAAACACTTTGTGTTTCAGCGAAGTCAGAGCCCCCCACAGCTTCAAAGGTGAATCATGCCTGGTTTTCAGGGCCAGTTATGTTTTATGTGTCCCAGTTCACTTCCAGGGATTGGTTTAGGAGAAGCAGATGATCTAATTCTGGACAACAATATATTTAAGGAGACCTGGTAAGAAATGATTTCTGGTTCTTAAAAAATGAAAAGACTCGGCCGGGCGCGGTGGCTCAAGCCTGTAATCTCAGCACTTTGGGAGGCCAAGGTGGGTGGATCACGAGGTCAAGAGATCGAGACCATCCTGGTCAACATGGTGAAACCCTGTCTCTACTAAAAATACAAAAATTAGCTGGGCATGGTGGCGTGTGCCTGTAATCCCAGCTACTCAGGAGGCTGAGGCAGGAGAATTGCCTGAACCCAGGAGGCGGAGGTTGCGGTAAGCCGAGATTGCGCCATTGCACTCCAGCCTGGGTAACAAGAGTGAAACTCTGTCTCAAAAAAAAAAAAAAAAAAAGGAAAAGAATCAAGGAAGAAATAGTTCCTTGTGTTTCTGGACATCATATGTAAGGGCATGATCCTTTGAATTGCTGCAGCCAGTTTGCCACCATGAGGCTACCTGGACAAGGAAAGTTAGCAGAGAAAAAAAGATGAAAAGAATCTGGGTATTTGAGCTGTGGGTACAGGACTGACACACAGGTTACCTATTATGGGAATTGATATGTTGTAGTTTAAGTCACGTAGGCGAAGAAGTTCTGTTACTAGCAGCTAAGCACATTCTAACTGATATTCCTTATCATTTGTATCAAATGCTACAGATAGATGAATTGCCATAGATCTGTCACGCCAGTGCTTGGACTGTGAAATCTGAGTGGGACAGGCAGAGAGAGAGGAGAATTGCAGGGGGAAAGGGATGATATTAACCTAGGATAATTCCCATATAACTTATAAACCCTGAATAGTACATGATAAGCTTCACTCTTCAGTGAGGAAAAAACTGACCTCTGAGAAAATATTTTGGAAGATAGGCACCCCATAATTTATTTTAGGAAGAGAAATGTTCCAACTTCTTTTTGACACACTTTTCAACAAGGTAGTTGCACCCACTGGGTTCTGAAGACAGGTAGCTGGAGAAAAAGGTTAACTGGAGGAAACAGGTACAAAAATTAGGCTTGGTGCACCCGGGCTTGAGAAAACCTGGAGACCAGGTCAGGGGGTGAAACTGAGCTAGAGAAATGGGTAGAAATCAGACTATGCAAGTGATTTTATTATATTAAGGTAAAATCTAGTGAAGGGTGGCAAGTAAAACTTTTTTTTAAACTTAGCAATGTGAAGCTTTGAGTTCTGTATAGAATGCATTACTTTGTTTGCTGACTAAATCATTCATCTATTAAAGAAAACAGAACAAAACAACTGAAAAAGACTCATTTTTGGATGCACTAACTCCCATTTTAGGAATTCAGTTTCAGGAAAGAATCTGACATGCTTTCGAAGATTATGTGTCAGGGTCTTCATCAGAGAGTTATTTATATCAATAAGAAGAGGAAGCAACCACGTAGCTCACAAAAAAAAAAAATGGAAAGAGAATTGGTTCATGGGACTTTCTTGCAATTGGTTTTTAGGGAGCAATTCAGATTATTTGAAGACTATTTGATGTCATGAGAAAATGCTCATAAAATGTCTAGGCAGGGAGAAGAGTGTAATACAAAACTAAATCCAAAGTATGGATCTTATTTTGGGAAAAAGGAGGTGAAGGAGAAGACATGTATATTTATATGCATATAAACAATCCTCATTTCCCCTGCCACACACATACATACAATGAAAAATAGGACTAGAATTAAATTCATTGTAGCTGCAATATTTATTCCCAGAGAGTAGCCAATAGGCAGTTGTTTTATGACAGGTAAACATTGGATTATTTTCAATATTTTAAAATAATAATTTATAAATCAAAACAAATGCTAAAAGTAGTTGAAAATTTAATTTCATGAAAAAAAGATTTAATAACATATAATGTGAGCAAGGAGGAAAATATGGTATTCTCAAGAAATAAGCAATATTATGGCATCAACCATAATATAGATTCTATGCTAGAGGAAGTTAATTTTTTTCTCTCAGTAAAGAACTGTGATACCATAACTGGAATTAAGCCCGCCCTTCCAAAATTAGAGGCAATAGTAGAACTAGGGTCTTATGAAACTTCCCAAATTAAGCTTTGTCTGACAGTAGAAACAATGATAAAAATAATAGTGGAAGCTATTTTTAAGGTTATTGTAAAGATTAAATCTCTTAGTGACAGGGATATCTGGCACATAATAAATCCTACACGAGTGTTAGCTCTCATTATTGCTACTGTCTTTGTTACTACTGATGTTGTGATTATTTGGTCTGAAACATACCCAGGTTGGTCTCTCTACATTTCTGATAAAATTGATTATAGTTTGTTATTAAACTAATATACTCTGTAACTTTTAATTACATGGTTTCTACTTACTTTTGAATAGAGCAATGCATTCTGTTGACTAGATAAATCTGTTTATTTAAACATGTAGGAAGCCTCTTAGTTGCTGTGGCAAAGCATGTGTAGCTATACTTTTCTGCTGATCAAAATGAAATGAAAATCAAACTACTAACTTTTTTTTTGCTTCAGCTATGGACGCCTGGTCTTCTTATCTAAGAGATCGTTAGTTTTTCACAGGGTGTTTTGCTAGCTGGGAGGATATTGAAGTCAACTCAAATCCACTCTTGAAACTTAAACATCTTCCCACACAATTGAACTTTAATTTCTAAGAATCAAATTTCTATTTGCAAGTACCTAAGAAATATGAATCACTTTTTTAGTTCACTGAATGACACAGGTCCTGCGGTCTTCGAGACACAATATCCAAGCAATAATAAGTCCCTTTCAGATTTTAGAAAGCAAGCACCCTACCAAAAGAAGTAGAGGGAGTTCACCCATCACTTCCTTTCTGCTTTCAGTATGAATGGAATCAGTCCCACATCATGTATTCTGGGTCCTAAAGAAAATTCTAACTAATTTCCTACATGAAGTGAAATTTTCTGAAAATAATTTGTTGTTTCATGTAGATTTTTACAGAATTATTAACTAAATCTATGGGAAAAATAGGTCTTCTCCAGCAAGTAAGACAAGGAACATATTTCAAAGTTTATAAATTTGGAAGTTCTTTGATTTAGAGGTTTGAAGCTTTTCAGCTTTGGGTAAACCTTAAGAAACAGGATTTTGAAACCCTTAAACATTTACTAGGGGAATGAAGAAACAAATTAATAATAACTGGGTTTATAAAAGTGTTAGGCTGTTCTAAGTACTTATTTTTATAATTCATTTGATAGTTATTTTCAGGTTTAAATGTTAACTATTCATTGGAAATAATATATATATATATGTTATCATAACATTAAACAGTGTTTCAAATGTATTTACATATCACTGGAAAATTGGTATCCCTTGACTTTTAAAAATATCCAAAGAAAGAGCGACACTTTTTCTCATTCTATATTTTATTTGCCTTTCTCTTTCAACACAGCTCTCTGATGCAACACACTATATTTTCCTTACCCAAATTCTATTTTTGCATTACAAAGTTTGTATGTGTTCTGTGGCATTTATACAATCAGCATAATGCTGTTACTGGGGAAGAAAGTGTAAATTACATGTCAACTGCCCCAGAACTGGGTGGATCATTTCATGGAAATACATTGTCTGTGACTCCGTTAAAAGGACACCAAATATACTTTGCCTACAGATCGTCATGGAGTATTAGAAATGGAAAGACTCTTAGCCTTCATCTGTCACAATTCTTCCCTTGAGAAAGAGAGACGATTGTAGCCCTGAATGGGTAAATAATTGTTTACAATGAGCGTCAGTGTCAGACTTGGGACTAAATCCAAAGTCTTCTAAGTTCTGACTGTGCATTCACTGTTCTCCCAATATACTTGCCTTAATACTTTGTGACGGGATTGTTTCGAGATGTTCACCGGCACTGTTTTTTTTTTTTCTCTGCTTGCTTTGTTACTTATTCAGCTTATCAATTGATTTATGTATTGATGATGATAGAATTTAAAAAATCCCTTGAGAGGTCTGGTGAATGAGATTCATGGCGTATCTCTGTGCAACGAGGCTTATGACTTTGGGCAAGTAATTTATTTATTTTTTTAAGATTTAAATGTAAAACCCCAAACCATAAAAACCGTGGAAGAAACCCTAGGCAATACCATTCAGGACATAGACATGAGCAAAGACTTCATGACAAAAACACCAAAAGCAATTACAACAAAACACAAAATTGAGAAATGGGATCTAATTAAACTAAAGAGCTTCTGTACAGCAAAAGAAACTATGATCAGAGAGCAGACAACCTACAGAATGGAAGAAAACTTTTACAATCTACCCATCTGAAAGAAGTCTAATATCCAGAATTTACAAGCAATTTAAATGAATTTACAAGAAAAAAACAAACAACCCCATCAAAAAGTGGGCAAAGGACATGAGCAAATGCTTCTCACCAGCACTGGTTTTAAAACTTAGAATTAATAGTGGCCAAAAGCATATATGACTCTATTTGGGTGTCAGACCAAGTATCTACCTGTATTCTGTCAATCCAAAGGCCACAGGCTTTGCCTCTCTGACATGATCAAAAATCACTGGATGCTAAAAATTGTCATTCAGAGTAGTCTCATCCTACCTCTTTTGCATGGTTTGTTGGAGAAAAAACAACAACAAAAACTAGAAACAGCCACAAACTCAGGCTGAATTGAAGAGTAGGAGCTACTGTTCACACTGACTACTGAACATCCTTTGTAATGCAGCTCCATTAACCCCAGTTCAGACTGAAATAGCACAAAAAGTCCAATCTATCTGAATCTTCAAATAGCAGCTGAGATTTTCTCTTCACTTACTTATATTTATAATATGCTCTCAGCTTATGTGCTTTAAAACCAACCAACACATTTTAAAGGCCACCCGATGCCTTTAAATATTTTCACAGAATTCTAGAGCTGAAAGAGATTCTAGTAATTATCTAACTTTACAAACAAGAAAAGTGTGGTGTAAGGACGTAAGGCAACATACTCATGGTCCATTGTGAATTTGTCACATAGCCGAAAGACGACTACCTTACAACAGGGCCTGTATCATTTCCACTGCTTCTAAAGTCAACTAAAAACTTAGCCATCTAAAAGTATAGACTATTATTTTCATAGGTATAAAAAATGAATCTAAACTATTCAGATTCAGTGAAAATGACCACTTACTTGACATTTCAAATATCTTGGAAATTTTTATCCTTAGTTTTTTAGTGTGTTTTAGAGGATAGGCAGGATTCCACAATATAAGCAGGAAGCTTTTCCCTTTCTTTCCAGGCCTTAAGAGCAATGATAGAATCTCAACTCTATAGCATGAAATATTCTTCATGATCTACTAAAGCTTTATTTCTTTGTTTAATGGATGACTGTGTTTAAAATTCTAGAGTAATAGATATTTTCAGGACAATAAAACAGTGTCAGATACTTGACTTAAAAAAAAAAAGCCCATCTGAAAATTCATACTGAGACCAAGAAGTAGCTATAGTCATATCCCTGCCTTGTTCAAATCTTTTAGTGTTATCTTTCCGGAAAACCACTTTGGTAGAGGTGGAAATAATTGATCCTATAATGGTGGAAATTTATGAGAAGCAAGGCCCATGCTCTACCGGGCAAGAAATCTGGAAATAAAACTTAGAAAAATCTCTGACTTGTGAAACTTACATTCAAGCAGGGTGAGACAGACTAGAGCAACAAGTAAAATAAATAAGTAAATTATTTGTTAGAAGGAATAAGTACAATGGACAAAATATAGTACAGGGTAAAGAGAGTTCAGTGAGTAGAGGGAATTTTGCACTATTAAGTAAGATGATTAAACTAGGAAAATAAGAACATTCAAACAAACACATAAAGGGTATGAGAGAGTTTAAATTTCAGATATCTGGGAAAATAGCTACTACAGTGCGTGGTCCTACGGTTGTCACGTGTTTAACACATTTGGGAAACAGCAAGTATGTTTGTGTGGCTGAAAAGAGACTTTTAAAAACAGGACACAGGAAAAAGAGATGAGGTCAGAAAGATAATAGAATCCTGATCTTGACGAGTGTCTGGGCCTTTAATTTTCACCTTGACTGAAATGGAAAGGCTGTGGAATATTTTGGGCACAGAAGTGATATGATCTTTCTTATGATTTAAAAAGAATCATTCTGGGATCTCCATTGGGATTAAAATATACTGGGGTGAGATTGGGAGTAGGGAGGCAGATGAGCTGACTACAGCAGGGATCCGGGCAAGAGGAGACAATAGAGAAGAGATAGTAGCAGTGACGATGATAATTAGTGGTTCAGTGGTGGACATATTCTGGAAGTAAATGCAGTATGATTGCCTGGTGCTTTGGATGAGAAGATGAGAGAAAGAGAGGGGTCGACAATGCTTCCAAGGCTTTTTCTCTGCACAAGGTGGAAAGATGGAGTTTTCATCAGTGGATATAGGGGAGGCTGTGGATGAAACAGGTTTGGGAAAGAAGAATGCAAGTTCAGCTTTGGATATATCACACTTAATGTGCACATTAGATATCCAAATGAAATTATCGAGTCGAGTTTGGAAGAGAGCTCTGATATGGAAATAGACATTTGAGACTTGAAGGCATATAGATGGTATTTAAAGGCACAGAACAGGACAAGTTTGCCACAAATTAAAGTGAATATTGGGAAGAGAAGAGACCAAGAAACAAAACTTGGAGCATTGGATCTCAGAGATAAGATGGAGCCAGACATGGAATTTGAGAACCAATAATGAGAACCAAGTAGGAAGACATGGAACTGAGTGCAAAGAGAAATATCCAAGCATGGCACCTGTGGTACAAGAATATTTAAGGGATGAAAGGAGACTAAGAATTAGTAGGTGGATAGGAAGAGACACTAGTGTCCGTTAAGGTAAAGAAGAAGATTTTAAAGAATGATATTTCTCAAACCACTTAATGTCCTCAAAAATTCAGTTTTCTTTCATGGGTAAAGATATATGGCACCTAAAATTTAGATTAAATTCAAAAAATCTCTGAGACTATTTCTATCCCTCAATCTGAAATTCTTGTTGTTTTATTTCGTTTGTATCTTAGTGTCTCTAGTTTCTGGCTTCTCAACTAATATCTGGCATCGATCTCTCTAACAAGCCATTTTAAATTGAATTTTCAATTGTACTGTCTTTATTGCCCAGTCTAAACTTTGCAGTTTCCCACAACATACTGAGCTCCACCATCTCAATCTTTCAGGGAAGTCCCTAGAACCACCAATCAGCATCATCAGAACTGCAGCATAGATGAGATTTCTGGAGCTAATGGTTGTCAGGGAATGTGAAATCAGCTAAGATCCAAAAAGTCATGATTAGATTTGGTAAACAGTAGGTAATTACTGATATTTGCAAGTGCATTTTCGAATAACTGGTTTAACAGGAATCCAGACTACAGTGTGCTGAAAGAATTCCCAAAGGAGAGGTTAAGAATTAGAGAAAGAGTGGTCAATTCTTTGTGGGTTTTGTTGCTGTTGTTTGTTTTTGTTAGTTTGTTTTGAGATGTAGTCTGTTGCCTAGGCTGTAGTGCAGTGGCACTATCTTGGCTCACTGCAACCTCGGCCTCCTAGGTTCAAGCGATTCTCCTGCCTCAGCTTCCCGAGTAGCTGGGATTACAGTCACGTGCCACCATGCTCTGCTAATTTTTGTATTTTTAGTAGAGATGGGGTTTCACCATGTTGGCCAAGCCGGTCTTGAACTCATGAGCTCAAGTGATCCTCCCACTTTGGCCTCAAAAAGTCCTGGGATTACAGGTGTGAGCCACTGCACCCAGCCAGAAAGAGTGGTCAATTATTCGAATAAAATTTTTGGGAGTGTAGAAAGGATGGAGGAAGGCTTTGTTTTATTCTGTCTTGTTTTTGGAAAGAATTGCTAATATTAGCAAGATGGAGAAAAGAAGCGCTTAGAAAGGGAATTGTCAATAATTTTGAAAATAAAATTATTCATTAAGTAAGGATTCTTGGAAGGGGGTACTAGGGCAAGTTGGAAATTTTACAATGTCTGAATAATTACAAATTAAATTGTATTTCTCAAAATTTGAAAATAATATCACATGGAGTAAATCAAATATAATACCATTAATTGCTGTTTATAGGAGAATGGGAATACATTGTGAATTACTTCCCACTTTATACTTTTATGAAAAGTAAATGTATGGAGGCATTTAATTGAACAATATTTCTGTGCCTTTGTGAAGCTACTTCCACTTTGCCATGTAATTCTCTTACATAAAATTGGTCTCTTCCATTGACTTTATATATTTCCATTTATTAGGCTGTAATAAGTGTTTAACTTAATATATTTCTTTTCAGAAACCTCAGAACTAAATAAATGTCTCATCATTCTATTATATTGTCACATTTTTCTGGAAAATGTCTACTACTACCTACTGTCTGTGATAGATATTTCATCACTTTTCATCGGATCACCTCTTTCCCAACATTTCTATTCCATCTCAAAATACTGATCGCTTAGCTTTATGTTTTATTGAAGGAAAGAATTGAAGTCAGGAGAAAGGACCTCCTCATCCTTCCACTACAAAACGTACACCAATACCCGCATTGGCTCCAGTCACTCCCTTGCCCAAACATACATTCTTTCTTTCTGATTTTCATATTACACCTTCTCCTGCTGGCTTCCCAGCTACCAGTATGACCGTTTCTTCTCAGTCTCCATCATATTTACCTGTTCTAAATACTTGAGTTCCTCAGGTGATTTAGTTATATATTTCCACACAAGTTATCCTGAAATAGAAGCATAAAACAGCAAACATTTATTACACCATTTGTTTTACACACACACACACACACACACACACACACACACACAGAGCACTTGTCCCATCCCTTTCTAAACCTTTCAGTTTCCTTGCTTCTCTGCAAGCTCTTCTTTTGATCTTGAGATCCCTGTTTCAACAATCTGATCTCATACACACACACACACACACACACACATGTATGTATGTATACATGTATAAATGGCATCTCCATCCTCTCAGGCCATGAAATAGAACATTGCTTCTGACATTTCCCTCTCCCTGACCTACTACATTGTTCTTTCACCTACATTCTATCAACTAGTTCAAAATTAACGTGTCCTGGATGACTAAAAGATTCTCTTAATATAGTTCTCTGCTTCCATTCCTGTTCTGTTGTAATGCCTATCACCAGCAAACAGAGTAATCCTTCAACACTGAAAATAAGCATTTGCACCATCCCTTCCTAAACCTTTCAAAGCCTCCTGGCTTCCCTGCAAGCTCTTCTTTGGATCTGGTAGCTCCCTGGTTCATCCATCTGATCTGAAGCAGCTTTCTTTATTTCTGAGTTTAGTTTCAACCACATCTGAAGTTCCTTTAGTTCCTGGAATTCTCTCTGCTCAGAAGACTTTTCCCACAGCTCTTTGCTTAACTTAGTTTCTGCTCAGCCTTCAGGGGTTTCTTCCACTACCACTCAATCTTACACATTTTCTGAGTGCTCAGTCTTTTTTCCTTCCTAGCACTTATAATTGGTAAGCTCCAGGTGATAAGAACTAAATTGATTTTGTTCTCTGCCTAATTCCTAGCTAGCACAATGCCCGACACAAAATGCTCTGTCAATAACTTTGGCAATTAGTAGAATTATCATCCAGAGAGGATATTCAAAAATCCTGATACAGTTTTCTACGGTACTTTTAAATTCATCAACTCCAATTATAATTATCTTTAATTTGGTTCATCAATATGGTTTTTACATGTGTATGTTGCTCTTCTGTTCCTTCTAGTTAGCCTTTTTTTTTTTTTTTTTTAAGAAAGTGTTGAGAAAAAGTTTCTACAGAAACATTACAGTTTATTAGTTTATAGTGAAATTGAGAGGCTTTACCTTGTAACAGTGACATCTAGGTTGGTTGTACCTGGACACTGTATGATTGAGTATTTATTCAGGTTGGATTATTTCAGAGTGTCTTTTGAGGGTCTTTTTTGAGATGAGGAAGCACAAACAGAAAGCTGGGCAGAGAATGTTGTTTTGTAATGAGAGATGGTCTACCTTCAGGTCTTCTCATTAGGAATAGCCTGGTTGTGCATATACCATGAAATAAAGCTGTGAAAAGACATATCTGACACCCATATTGAGATTGCAATCTTCCAGCTGATGTTTCTGTTCACAGCCTTTATGAACTTGAGAAAGAAGTGGTAACCCTGAAATGAATCACCGTTCTAGTGACATTCTAGTTAAAGTTGAATGGGGCTAACAAAATGTACTCCTTTGGAGCCTGAATTACATTTAACAAATAATGAAACCACAAAATGCACACAAACAGACATGAGAAACATTAACCCTTTGCTACCCAGGAAAACTTTCTGGTAAATACGGAGTGGGTGTGTGTGGGTGGGGAGACGGGGTGTGAAGTGTTATGTAAAGTGTGTGAAAGTATGTACTTAATCTTCTGCAATAGAAGTTCTTCCCTTGGTACCTTTAGAAGAGAGCTAAACTGAAGAAGGGATTAACTAAATTATGTTACTTTATTTGCTATTTGCCTTTAAATATTTTCATTGTAGAAGAAAATCCATTTTTTTTCAGGCCTCATAGCTATTTATTTCAAGTCTTTGCCTTCTTTCAAAGAACATCAATCACTGACTCTAGGTTAGTTAGTTTGTTTAATACTTTGTTTTGGTTTTTGAGAGAGTTTTGCTCTGTGGTCACCCAGGTTGGGGAGCAGTGGCATGATCACTGCTCACTGCAGCGTCCACCTTCCATGTTCAAGTGATCCTTCCACCTCATCCTCCTAAGTAACTGAGATTACAGGTATGTGCTACCATGCACTGGCTAATTTTTGTATTTTTTGTAGAGACAGAGTCTTGGTATGTTTCCCAGGCTGGTATGGAACTCCTGGGCTCAAGCGATCTTCCTGTCTCAGCTTCCCAAAGTGCTGAGATTACAGGTGTGAGTCATTGTGCCTGGCCTATTTCATGTCAATGCTGCTAATGAGTCATTTCAAACCAATATTTGGGGATATAAGAAAAAATATATAGAGAAAGCATGGAAGGGAAAGAGTTAGATTTAAGCATATGAAGAAGAACAGTATCAGCAAGAATGTAGAAAGAAAATCTAAGCTTATAATTCCATTTTAAAAATATTCTCCATTTTATATTATAAAAATATATTTGTCCACGTCATTATTTCCCACACGTTTTAAAATGTGTGTGAATATCTGTCTGAGTGAATTAGAAATTTTTGTTCATTGCTGTGAAAAGTCACTTGCTTTTGACTTGGACTGAGGCTCTAGCTGATACCGGTTTTGTTTTTAATTTTACTTACTTCTGATCTCAATTTGACAAATTGTTTCTTTAAACTGATGAAGTTCTTTTTCATTTATACAATGTCAGCATTTTAAAAATGATACAGTGAGTAGAATATAGAGAAATATACTTACTTCTACAGCTTAAAAATAGGAATAACATGGTGCTGTTTAACCTGATCTTAACGTGAAGTTTGGAAGAGGTGACTTACGCTGTTGAAGCTGCCCTGTGTTCCACCAGACATAAATTTTAAGTATCTTTCACGGATGAATTGGCATCACTTGCAAATGGCTATCAATAACCTATATAACACCAATTTGAAAAACGACTCATATCACAGAGCTCTGACTATCTGGATTGAGCTGATAATTATATGTGCATTTAAATATATGAATCGTATTTGTTTTTAATCAACTGTAGCTCTTTCACATATTTCCAAATAATACTTTTTTAGCACCATTAGGAAGTTGATGAAAACTTCTGTTAGATGCTTCATAGCACCTTCTTTAATGATGGGACCATATCTATTGGTACAATAACACAACCATGTCCTTCTGATTGGCAATGTGTTCCATCTCACAGAGTCTGGATGCCACACAACCAAACTCAGTAGGGATTAATCTCTCAACTAACTTTGAAGAAATGTTTTATTAGCAAGATAAACATTTTTAAACAAAGTTAGGGAAAGTTAAAATTCTTAAAATGATACTTGTATGCTCTCATTTTATACATTGAAACAATCATTTTGGGAAGAAATTCTATTTATGGAAATTAATGAAGGAAAAATTCAAATTAGAAAACTATATACGTAAATGTATTCAATACAAGATACTTAGAATATTAGATAAATGGATATAATTGATCAGTCAGAATAGAAATAAAAGTAAACATGTGGCCAAGCTTATCAGTGGATATATATGCATGTTTGGTGTACAGTGAGTATGGTACACAGATACTAAAAAATACTTAAGATATAATGATAATGAATCTGGATGCCTGAAAATGTATACATGTATTCATACATCTTTGAAATGGTGGAAAATGACTCAAAAATCAAAGTGATCTTTGAATATAAATAGTAGTATGATATCTGTTTTATCTGTTTTCAAAGTGATATTTAACCTGGTTAATACAATCATTCAACTGACTAAAGAAAGTGTATTTTGCTCCTTATAGCTGACTATATGAATGACATCTGATTTTATCTTGTAAGAACTTGATGAGGTTATTATTATGTCCATTTTAAAGAATAAGAAAATTTGAGCCAAAATTGGGTTTGAGATCTACCGAAGATCATACAGGTAGTTAGGAGAAGAGTTAGAACCAACTAAACGTTGAATGACTTTGGCCCAGGATCTTTGCTCTCTACAGCGCTTAAGCACAAATGAATAACTCAGGTATTTTTAAACATCCGCTTGGTAACAAGCTATTAATATTCTTGGTATTAATTATTTTCTTGATTTATAATGAAATGATCTCTGTTAATCACAGAACCAATTAAGAAGCAATTCTCATCTTTGTTATTTTTTAATAGGGCAAAAGATCATCATTTAAAACTTTTTATTTTCTTGTCAATTATATTTTTAAAGTTCTATTTTAATCTTTAGGTTTCTCCTCCATCCCTTTCTTTTTCTCCTAAATTTACTAGCTGTAGGCCATTTAATCTGCAAAAGGTTCAGTAGTATGGTTGCAATGAGAATGACCCGTATTGTAAGAAACACTATGGGTACAGTTTACCATGTCCATACCTGTGGATCTCCTCCAAATAGGTGACTGCCTCCTGCAGCTCGGTCATACTGAAATTCTGTCTTTTACAAAGACCATTGGTGTTTTCTTTTTTTTTCATGTGGAGACATGAAATATCTGGTTGTCTCTCTTTTTGTGATTTTAGTGGCAATATGTGCTAAATATGCCTGCCCTGGAATATTCAGTAGAATATTTCTTCTCTGGGTAATTTGTGCTTGATATTCTGAGGTTTAAGATAATTTCAAAAGTAAATTTTCTTTAATTATGACTTTAAGTGTCTGTTCTGTTTTCCTTTTTGGTTTTCTTCTTCAGGAATTCTTATAAACTGTGTTTATTTTCTTTGTCAAGATGTTTTAATTTTCTTAAAATCTCTTTCAAGTCATTTACTTCACTTTTGTTTTTTTTCTTTTATTTACTCTAAGTTATTAACTTTTGGGCTTATTTTCTCTTATTTTCCTTCTAGTGTAGTCTTTCTGATATTTTCTCTGCCTTTTGGCTGAGGTCAAGTGTAGTTAGGTCATTCCGAAATTATTGCTTTTTTAATTATTTAAATGCTTTCACATGATTTTTGAGTTTTACAAATTCTGATTTGTATTTTTCTTTTACATCTTATCTTTTTAATATCTCTTAGCTTATTTTGAAATAGTAGGCTAAAACGGTAGGTTATACTTTTGACCTTTTCTTGAGCGTGGATTTCTTGTGTTTCAGTTATCTTCTAGGATGCTAGTTTGCTACTAATTCTCTTTGCCTTTAAAATAAATTTTTATGAGATTTGTCCTTCCATTGTCAGTTTTATGCAAAATGAGTTTCGTGGAGCTCTTCCAGGGAGGTGTCGTCTCACACAGAGTTTCTCACTTCACAGAGCTCGTTTCCTTTATTTATTTATTTATTTTCTGTAGCATCCTGCGGTGCCTGTTTTGCTTTCTGACATCTCGTGTCCCTTTTTGGCCACCTGCTTTCACCTAGGCTGTTTCTTTCCTTCTCAATTTCGATCCACTTCAGACAGCCTCTCCTCACTGTGGAACCATATTCTGGAAGAGGCGCTTGACTGTCTTCAAAGTGCATGGTGACTTAGACTCCCCTGCCCCCTCAGCATAACCACTGCACTCATTCCCGACTGGGTTGGGCAACATCCTCCCCATGTCAGTGCCCACGCCCATCCCTAAGTTGCCATCATGTTGTGCTTTTGAAAAACTTACACCTGGCTCTTTGAAGGGTCTTCTGTTCTCAGCCACACTACTCCATGCTTTCCTCTGTATTCTCTGAAATCATGAGGACCTGTGGCTGCTGCTGGTTTGTGCTGATCTGCTTGTATTTTGAGGTTCATAGGGATGTCTCGTAATCTAATTTTGATTTAAGTATTGTCCACGACATTTTGGTTTTATGACCTACTTGCTCTGTGTGATTTTTACATGCAGATCCAGGGGGATTCACATCTGCGTAGTCATTGTCATCTTTCCAAAGCATCTTTTTACTTTTACAACACCTTTAAGAAGGGGTCTATTGGGGGGAATAGGGGAGGGACAGTGGAGGGGGAGGAGCTGGGGAGGGATAGCCTGGGGATAAATGCCAAATGTGGGTGAAGGGGAGGAAGGCAGCAAAACACACTGCCATGTGTGTACCTATGCAGCTATCTTGCACGTTCTGCACATGTACCCCAAAACCTAAAATGCAATAAAAAAAAAGGAAATAAGTGTAAATCAACATAAAGCACTGGTTTAACAAAACAAAGAACTCTTGAAAACTGGTTTTCCAAGGTATGCCATTTTTCTAGTTTTTGTATAGAAGTCACAGCAAATGTTACAAATATCAGACTACAGAGACAAGCTGTTTACATTGATAATGTTACAGAAAACAGAAGTCAGGGTGCTACATGTAACGATAATAATTTTTCCCTGTTGAGCTTGCTTGAAGGAAATAAATACTTATGATGAGCAGGACCATATAGTATTCATAGTAAAAATATTATTTATTATAAACAGGTCTTTGATAAATCTGTCCTTATCAATGGTTGATAGCTCCAACTACTATACTATATTAATATATATTGAAAAAAACATTTTCTAGATATGATAGGATATTATAGATGACTGTCTAACAAAAATACATGCAAAGTAGGTGTGAATTCTACTTACAAAGTAAATGACAGTTTAGGAAGAGAATGCAAATTTATAAATTCCCTTTTTGCCAGGAGGCTGCCCATTTCATCTACTATGATTATTTTCTACAGTTTTGTCTTATCATAAATTTTCCTAGGTTGGCATAATTGGAAAAAAGGTGTATATATAGAGAGAATGGTGGAATACTAAGTATTTCTAATTTCCTACAAATAATTCTCCAATTCAGTTATTCCCCCAAAATACTACCTTAATCTTTTTTCCCTGCAAACTTGCAATAGTTTTTTAATTGATTTCCATGCTTGAACTCTTGCCCTTTAAAACCCATTTTCCACAAAGCAGTAATTTATTTGAAACATTAATTAGAACTTGCGATTTTGTTATTTAAAACCCTCCAATGATATTGCATTGCTTGTAGAATTATGTAACATTTTTCTGTATGGTCCAGAAGGCTACACATCTTCTGAATTTCTGTGGACTGTTATACTTCCATATATATATATATATATATATATATATATATATATATATATATATATATGCCTTTCAATATTCTGCCTTTCATCAAGAAGAATATTCCTAAGCATACCATGCTCTTCTAAAATTGTTTCATTCCAATCACTCTGTTACATTTTCTTCATAGTACTTGACACTATCATAAGTTGTCTACTTATTTATTGTTATTCTTATCATTATTATTTGTTTCTTCTGAGATTCATGAGAATGGGAGCATTTCACTCTCTGTTGTTCCCTGTATTCCAGGAGCTGATGGAGTTCTCATTATGTAACATAAATACTTACTCAACAGATGAATAAATCTGGGTTTGCACTAAGGCTAACAGGCTATCAGTTTCATAATTTCACTACCAGGTGAGTTGGCAGGATAATTTAAGTTGACACTAGAAATCGAAACCAAAATGAATTAAGAGGAATAATTTTGTCTGGCTCAGGATATACTTGACCAATGGGGACATTCTAGGTACTTCCAGTGATCTGATTTGTGAATTTATCTGTTACTGCTGTACGTGGCAGCAAGCCACTCTCTCAGTAAATGTATTACTTCCATCTTTCCTCACCTTTGCTGATTTTACATTATTACAAGCAGAAAGAAAGGAAATAAAACAGGAGAAAGCAGTAGTTAAAAGGAGGTGAAAGAGAATATGGAAAAGCTAAGAGCAAAGAACAGCATGAGAAAGGGAACGTGGAAGATAGAGAGAGCCCATCAGTTACCAGTTGCACCATTTGCCTTGAGGTTAGGTTGCTTATCGGATGAAAAACAGCTGAAACTGAATTTTCTCTGTGAAGAGCCTTCATGCAGAGAGATCTCTGGGGGCTGAGTTACTATTATTAATCAACTCGACTTTTCTTCAAATCATCATATTTTCTGACTCAAAATTTTCTCAGACTATCAACCTACCAAAGAGTTTCTTAATGAACTAAATAGACAACATGTGTGGGTGTACCCATGGCTAATTTAAGTACAGTATATAGAATTTTATTATTCATGTTTTTTTTCTCAAACTAATAACACTAGTGCATGAATGAGGGAAATCTACCTTGACTGCAGAAATATTCATATTTTTTAAAACATGAGGGAAAATCCCTGCATAAGAGAATTGCTGCTCCAGAAGTAATTGCCAACTTAGCACAGATAAGTGCTGCACTTAGCAGTTCTAGCAAATGATATTTTTAAAGCAGCGATTTCTTCTGTTTTATGCACAGGGAAAATGTGGAGGTCATGCTCATGTAATGTTCAGTGAAAATTCTGATTAATTAAAATAATGATAAAATAATGATCTATCTGATTTTTGAAGTCTCTTTAAAAACTAACATGTAAATAGATTAGCGTTTAACTAAAATTAAATCAACTGTTGAATATTAACCTGAATTAAATGATCTTGAGAAACTGTATGACTTTACAGAATGCCTTCTGAAAAGCCTGGCATGTGATGAATTGATAAGATTGCTAGCATGATGGGTTAATGCACTAGGTGGCACTCATTGTATGCCTTTTATGTATTATAAAGTCAAATTTAGTGTGAAAAAAGAAAGCAACTCACACTTGAAATGTTTTTATCAGGTATGCTTTATGAAATTTCTTTGATATGTCATTTGTAATTTCTTATTACCGTTTTTCAGATCATCAGAAAAAGAATTAATTATAGTCACTTTGATATTAAGTGAATTTCAAATTGAAAAATATAATACCAGGATTTTTTTTTAACCTAAAGAAACTAATTTACTCCAGGCAAGATGCAAAAGTATTCTACTACAGAAGGATTATGAGATTCAATTCAAGTGAAAAGTTCTATACCAATTACATGGTTTTCCATGAACTTTACTTATCAAAAAGATTAAAGTCTCAGAAAATAAATAAATTCTTTCAATTTTTTTAAACAAAGTCTAAATCTTAAAGCATGAAAGAAATTTTGTGCTTTGCAAAATTCTTTCCTTGCGATTTTCAGTACACAAATTGGGAAAGCAGGAGAAGAAATAAAATCTTGTTATTTAAGGAACAAAGCAAGACTATAAATGAGACAATTTTCAAAATAAGCAGTTTCCATTAAAATTCCATTTAAATTACCTTTAGAGACACGCTTTAGTGACTACTGCTTTATTTAAACATAAGGCATGCAAAATCATTGATACATATACACATATATATAGCATTGCTATTTAAAACATATATAATAATACATGTCATATATAATACCAATACTATATGTATATTATGTATTAGCAATACTATATGTATTGTGTATACACATACATAATATATATGTGTATATATAATATATGTATATGTATAGTATTAATATATGTATATATATAGTATTACTATTTAATTTTAAAGGAAGTATGTGTATTAATTTTAGGTATAAAGTATATATTTGATTTATATATACATATTTTAGGTATAAAGTATATATATAAACTATATACCTACTTTAAAATTAATAAAATATTGATGTTGGGTTCATCCCAGTGAATTATCAACTGGTTGGTGTAATTTCAAATTTTGATATAAATAATTTAAATTTTTTTGTTACACTCAAAAAGAAACAGAATATTTAGGGTACGGTTTTTCTTATAAAAGAAAAAGACATTATAATAGTAGAAATTATTAGTTGGATCCTGCTTCAATTACTTTGATTTACGAGTGGCTGAGAGTTTTCCTTAAACTCAGGATACCCACAGGCCCATAATTAATCACTTGAGAAAAACTCAATACACACCATGGGGTGGGATGTATGAACTTCCAAACAGCGAATAAAACATGCACGTGCACACACACACACACACACACACACACACACGTAACATTGCATAGGTACGTACATGGCAATGTGGTTTGCTGCCTCCATCCTCCTATCACCTATATCTGGCATTTCTCCCCATGTTATCCCTCCCCAACCTCCCTACTGCCTGCTGTCCCTCCCCTAATACCCCCAACAAACCCCACTGAATGATGCTCCCCTCCCTGTGTCCCTGTGTTCTCATTGTTCAACACATACCTGTGAGTGAGAACATGCGTCAGTTTGCTGAGAATGATGGTTTCCAGATTCAACCATATCCCTACAAAGGACACAGACTCATCGTTTTTTATGGCTGCATAGTATTCCATGGTGTATATGTGCCACATTTTCCTTGTCCAGTGTATCATCAATGGGCATTTGGGTTGGTTCCAGGTCTTTGCTATTGTAAACAGTGCCTCAATGAACATACATATGCATCGACATGAACATTTGACCTTGTCTTTCTGGATCAGAGATCTCCCCTGATACGCTACTCTTTCTCTGGTCAGTATTGCTTCTAAATGAATCTACAATCCTTTATATTAAGTGGATAATTTAAAAATAAATAAATAAATAAGGTTAATGCAAAGCCTAGATCACCCCTCTGTCTCTTTCTCACTTGCTTTCTTGCTCTCCCTCTGGAATGGCTCAATGTTCAGTCTTTAAAGTACTTTTTATTTTCCTGGTTTATATTTTGCTACTGAAGGATGTGTGCAAACATTTCAATGTCCATTGAAAATGTTCTTCACAAAATACATTATTTTATGAGTTACAGAAATGAGGGAAGAAGTTTTAAAAGTTGCTGTAGGTTTGAATGCTACCTAGAAAATTCCTCCAATACTCAGAGAGCAAACTCTATAATGATTTCCTTTCTCACATTGCCCTGTGTAAGGTTCTCCCACTTTCTATAGTGCTACATTAAGTTTAGGTTAACTTCCCAAAGTAATGTATCTATCATGTATAGGTACACTATAGGGCACAGTGGAGACTTAGAGTGTATCAAATCTTGTGTCATCTTAAAGAGGGTTCATTTTGTTTATATTCTCTTTTGGAAATAAAAAAATATTTTTGTTATAAGGACCATCAGCTCATTTCTGCAAATTTGAAAGCATTTAAGTATAAGAAATGGAAAGAACGTACCAACTTGGTCTTAGAAATTGCTCCAATAACTAATTTTATTGCATTTTGAAACATGTACAGTTACATGATTCAAGGTGGTCCATAACATTAAAATTACAAGGTAAGTAAATAGGTCAGTCACTCACATTTCTAAAAGATTATTTATTATGTAATAAAGGACTTTAATTTTTGATAATTTACATACTTTTCCCCAGACAGCATTATTAAGTAAACAGTAGGATACACACATAATTTTAGTTTTCAAAACTTTTGTATGTTAGGTTAATTTAATTTTAGGCTTCATTTATCATTAGGAAGAACCAACACACACGAAGAAACTCACACTTGGTTTAGGATAAAGGTCAAGGACTGAGCAATGTGGGCCTTTCTGCATAACCATATTTGTATGGGAAGACCTGGAAGAGACAAATCTCTCTAATGGCCAGTTTTGGCCGCAAGAGTGGGCATTATAGTCACCCCTCTATGCTGTGGTCTCTACCCAAGAATGTGGACTTTATCAGTGGAAGACATTTGGTTCCTAACTGATGATGGCTAGGTCTCTGGGTGGGTCATCAGCCACTGAATAAGGAGGTGGGAAAATGTGATGAAGATAGAGAGGGACAAGTCTTTATGGTAGGGATCGGGGAGTGGATGGGGCATGCAGGGAAGAAGTCATCCTACATTCAGGACACTTACATCTCATGCTGACTTTTACTTGTTCACCTTAAGGATAACAAAAATAGGCAGACAGATAGCTAGATAGATAGATAATAGAAATATAGGTGGGTAAATAGATGATAGATAATAGATATATACATGAGAAAAGACATGCAATCACTTGTTACAAAAATTTACCTCTCCCCTGTGGCATGAAACAGGTACTCTTTATGCACTACCCAGTGAGAGGCACTTGCTTTGCTCCTCAAACCTCTTGTTGTCGTCTTTTTAGAGTATCCATATGAGTTGAAAATTTTCATAGTTTAAGGATGAGAGTGTTAAAGCCCTAAGGAATTAAATGAAAGAAATGGATCTTTACATAACAAAATGCCCGATGTAAGATTAATTGAACATGCAGAAAAACTAGAACCAGGATTTATTATTGAAATGTATGGTAGCTGTGACTCAGGGAGAAGCTTCCAGAGTGGGATGAGATTACAAATTGGAGCTCAGGATGCTGAATGTAAAGCTGGGATTATAGGAGTATTCAGTGGGGTTGGGCATGAATACAAGGGTGACATATTCCCTGAGGACTCCATTTTTTATTTTTTTTAGTAGCAATGTGCACACATGCACATGCGTGCACACACACACACAAACACACACAATGCCCTAAAAGGAAAAAAAAAAAGAAGATATAAATGAGAACTAGAATAGGAAAATATCCCAGGTAGCAATAAAGTAATAAAAGTGCCATGGCTTATATATGATATTGCATTATTTACTGTAAATAAATTCAGATTTCTAAATGTTGGGCTTTTTTCCTAAATGGAAATTGATATCTTAGTTAAAAATCACAATGCTTTCATTTAGTTGATTGATCTTACAGGATGGAAGTGGGGGCAATGCAGTTTGGAGATATCAGATGTAATATAGAAATGATCTGTACAGCAAACCCCCTTGACACAAGTTTATCTGTGCAACTACCTTGCACATGTGCCTGTGAACTTAAAATAAAAGTTAAGCAAAACTTTAAAAATCCATCCAAACTATAATTCCACCTGATTTGTTGTGTGGTAGAAAAGCTCACGTGCTTTTTGCACATTGATTTTTTATCTTGAGACTTTGCAAAGTTGCTTATCAGCTTAAGGAGTTTGTCGGCTGAGACGATGGGGTTTTCTAAACATAGAATCATGTCATCTGCAGAGACAATTTGACTTCCTCTCTTCCTCTTTGAATGCCCTTTATTTCTTTCTCTTACCTGATTTCCCTCGCCAGAACATCCAATACTGTGTTGAATAGGAGTGGTGAGAGAGGGCATCCTTATCTTGTGCTGGTTTTCAAAAGGAATGCTTCTGGCTTTTGCCCATTCAGTATAATATTGGCCATGGACTTGTCATAAATAGTTCTTACTATTTTGAGATATGTTCCATCAATACCTAGTTTATTGAGACTTTTCAACATGAAAGTGATGTAGACTTTTATCAAAGGTCTTTTCTGTACCTATTGAAATATTTTGTGGTTTTTGTCATTGGGTCTGTTTATGTGATGGATTTACATTTATTGATTTGTGTATGTTGAACCAGCCTTGCATCCCAGAGATGAAGCCAAAACCATCATCAGAGTGAAGAGACAACCTACAGAATGGGATAAAATTTTTGCAATCTACTCATTTGACAAAACTCTAATATCCAGAATCTGCAAGGAACATACACAAATTTACAAGAAAAAACAAACAAACAAACATCCCCATCAAAAAGTGGGCAAAAGGTATGAACAGACAGTTCTCAAAAGAAGACATTTATGTGGCTAACACAAATGTCAAAAGAAGCTCAATATCACTGATCATTAGAGAAATGCAAATCAAAATCACAGTGAGATACCATTTCACGTCAATCAGAATGGCAATTATTAAAAGTAAAGAAACAATAGATGCTGGTGAGGCTTTGGAGGAATAGGAACGCTTTTACACTGTTGGTGAGCATTAAAATTAGTTCAACCACTGTGGAAGACAGTGTGGAGATTCCTCAATGATCTGGAACCAGAAATACCATTTGACCCAGCAATCCCATTACAGGGTATATACACAAAGGAATGTAAATCCTTCTACTATAAAGACACATACATTCACACATATGTTTATTGCAGCACTATTTACAATAGCAAAGACATGGAACCAACCCAAATGCCCATCAATGACAGACTGGATAAAGAAAATCTGGTATATATGTATCATGAAATACTATGCAGCCATAAAAAATAAGATCATGTCTTTTGCAGGTACATAGATGAAGCTGGAAGCCATCATCCTCATTCTCAGCAAACTAGCACAGAAACAGAAAACCACATACCACATGTTCTCACTCATAAGTGGGAGTCAAACAATGAGGACACATGGACATGGGGAGGGGAACAACACGCACTGGGGCCTGTCATGGGGTGGGGGTGAAGGGGAGGGATATCATTAAGACAAATACCGAATGCATGCAGGGCTTTAAACTTAGATGATGGGTTGATAGGTGCAGCAAACCACCATCACACATGTGTACTTATGTAACAAATCTGCACGTGTATGCAGTACTTAAAAAAATAAAAAATAAACTCACATGAAAAAGTTCAACATTGGGGAAAATTCAAGTTTCTCAAAATGTTTTCTTAGAACTGCCTTAATTCTACACAAATAAGTCACACTGACAAAAAATTATATCTGAAAAGTTAATCACTTATTCTTGGTACTAATTAAAGTATTATCATTAATAAATAATAAATTGGATGAAACTGTGAAAAATCCTATAGTCACTTTTACAATCTTTGCTTTCCCACCACTGAGAAATAGTAGGTTATGTCCAAGCTCTCACAAAATATTTAATAATAATACATTTAAAAACTAGAAAATCACCAAAAATACAATGTTACCTCTTAATTTAATACACAAAGTAGCACAAAACTAATAGTGAAGCATTGCTACATTGTTCACTAAACCCAATTATATGTGTAAATAAGAATACTGAGTAATTAGCAGCTTCGTCATATAGCTGTTGCTTAAGTATTTTTTAATTGTTGAAAGTTTTTTTTTTTTTTGAAGTTGCCTAAATCTTTGCCTTCCAATTTGAGCTTTTATTGTTGACAGGATTAACCAGCTCTCCAAGTAGATCCTCCAAAGGTAACTTTTAAGCTAGTTCACATCCAGATTACTACACATTTCAAATTAGTACAGTAAAATTACCGGGAACTCAGTTGTTTGCAGTATAAATAGAAGGAATGAGTCAGGATTGATAAGAAGCTGACTACTATAGAAGTGGATGCTCAGTGGAGCAAATTCAAAGGTAGCAGGAACTGCTGATCTTCAGAGGATAAGTGGACCTGCCTGCAACACTGGGGAGATTGTCAATCTCTGATGAACAGCAAGCTTGCTATTTCATTACTCATCTGATTAAGATTTCCTTTTCTCTACTCCTTTTCAACTCATCCCTTTTTTAATTATGAGAAAACCTAGTAATGCAGCTTGTGCAATTGTTTTGTATCTGCTAAATTTTGGCTTCAACTATCATTGCCAAATACAATTCATCGGGATGAGATGCAATATTGAAATACAAGAAAAATGGTTGCAAAAATGTGATAATGAGAAGAAAACACATATAAACATCCTATGTGTGATATAATTCAACTTAGGACAATAAATCTGTTTGTACACATAATATCCACAAAAGTGATCAGTGTTAAAATTAACATGGAATTAACATACCATGATGCAGACTCAGGGGAATGTATTTCCTTTTAAGCTTATATTTATTTTCACAATTTTTTTTAACAGTGAGCATGTATCATTTTCATAATCAGAAGAAAATCAATCATTATTTTAATTGAGAATGAATGAAAAGTTTCAATTAAAGCTGTTTGTACAATTTAATATTTTCATTATCTTAATTTTAAACTATCTTAAATAATCATTGTCCTATATTATAATTTTCTTATCATTACAGTAGCATACTTGAAAATATTTATATTTGCTATTGTGAATTTACACTAAAACATCGTTAAATTAAAAGTGTTGCTGATTGCTGTGGAACATGGGAAGTGTCATTTGAGAAGCAGATAATTTATTTTGTGGCAGAGAAAATATTTTGTTCTTTAAAGACTTCCTTTCTTGGAAAGAAAAGGGAAGGAAGAATGTTACACTTCACAGCTGCACTACCACTTTTCACATTTCTGCACCACTTTAGAATCAAGTAGATACCTGAGTATGGAGTTATTTCTGGTCTGGACTTGTTCTCTTTTTAGTATGTGTTTCTCTTTTCTCCTCATATAAAACGTATTTTTAAAAGTCACCATATCCAAATCCCCTACGTACCATGATGTGAAAAACTTTTAGTTTAATTTCTATTTTAATATTTCAAGGAGGGAGGAGTTTCAGTATTTTAGTTTTATTTATTTGCCATATAAATAGAAATGATGCAAAAGCGTACTCATGACATTCTTGCTCCTTCTTTTTCCTTGAGTGGCACCTTCTCTTATTCCCTTCCCTTCCCTGTACTCTCCTCTGTTACCCCTGCCATTAAAACCTCTCTGGAATTGAGGAGACTCCATCAGAAATGCACGAGGTAGGGAAACATGTACACAACAGTATCTCTTATCCTGATTGGATAAACGTGACCATCGCATCGTCTCTTGACTGGCCTCCTTGCTTCCACTGCCGCTTTCCCAGAGTACATTTTCAACATAGCAGCCAGTGTGAGTCATTCAACCAGGGCTTAACAAATAAGAGCCCATGGGGAAAAATTGGCCCATCAGTTGTTTTTGTAAATAAAATTTTATTAGAACACAGACACGCTCATTCATTTATGCATCATCTGTAGTTGCTTTAATGTAATTGTGGCAGACCAGAGGAGTTTCAACAGAGAATACATGGACCACAAAGCCTAACTCTTAACATCTGGCCCTTTATAGAAAATAGTTTTAAATTTCTTCTTAAAACTTTAAGTCACGATCAAGTGCTGCTTCTGCTCAAAACCCTGCTGTGGCTCCCCATGCTCCTTGGAATAAAAGCCAGAGTCCTTGCAGTGGCCTATCAGGCCCAGCAGGAACTGTCCTGCCTTATCTCTCTATGCCCATCTTCAGGTTGCTCTTCCTCCTTCCCTCCTCTCCAGCTATGAAGATATCTTCACCGTGTCAAGCAAGCTCCTACTGTAGGGACTTTCTCCTAGCTATTTCTTCTAAGCGGTTACTCTTCCTGTAGATTTACAGCAGCTAACATCCTCACTTCTGCCATGGTTTGCATGGTTTATTCACGAACATGGTGAATAAATAAGCATTTGCACACATAGGATCCAATCGGAACTCTTTTTCTGGTAACAGCTCTGCCATTAACTAATTCTGATATCCTGGGAAAACAAATAAAGACTGCAGTGCTCTAGTTTCCTTATCTGTGAAGTACAATGGCAAGATTTGGTTTCTTTTCAGCAAACACATATAAATCAAGGTGTGTTTCTAAACTTCTGGATCTGTTTTACAGAGAATATAACTATGATGATAAAACTAAAATTCAGCCGGGCGCGGTGGCTCAAGCCTGTAATCCCAGCACTTTGGGAGGCAGAGGCGGGTGGATCACGAGGTTGAGAGATGAGACTGTCCTGATCAAAATGGTGAAACCCCGTCTCTACTAAAAATACAAAAAAATTAGCTGGACATGGTGGCGCGTGCCTGTAATCCCAGCTACTCAGGAGGCTGAGGCAGGAGAATTGCCTGAACCCAGGAGGCGGAGGTTGCGGTGAGCCGAGATCGCGCCATTGCACTCCAGCCTGGGTAACAAGAGCGAAACTCCGTCTCAAAAAAAAAAACAAAACTAAAATTCAAAAAAAAAAAAAAAACCCTGATTGTTTTAATGAGTACACGCTATTAATTCTGGATGTGCAAAACAACTCACATGTTTGTTTCAGTTGCATGTGTTTGCTTAGAAACTGATCATTTCTAATGATGAGGAAAAGCAAATGTTTATCTGGTAGAAGGAAGAATGGCCAAATATGTATTTCTTCAAATATTTCTGTAGGCTACTTGCCACTTACCTTATTTCATTTACTTTGTTTGTCTTTGGTAGATTGATCATATTTTTTTTAAATTCAGTTTTTAAAATGCTTCGGAAAGCACTGTGTTTTCTGTACAAAGTTATATATTTATAGATAATATATTAAAAACACAAGCTGATTTAAAAACTTTATTTAATATAGATAAGCTCTTCGATTTGTTCTAAACCAGTGTCTCATTTGTCAAATTAGCAAGATGTATTTTATGAAGATTCCTCATGTCAATTATGATATAGATTTTTTTTCATCGATTTAAATTTGGTAAATATTGACTAAGTGATCAGCACAGTGCAAAGCACAGAGTTTTGTCTTGGAAACAAAATGGTAAACTTTCCAGTCTTTCAAAATACATTGAACATCTCTTGTAACAGGAAAGTCTACCAATCAGAAGATGCCTTGGTTTCTTTCCTCAGTTAAAGTTCTCTAAAATGTTGTCGAGTAATTAATGTCCACCATTAAACTGGCAGGGACCCTAGGAATAGTTTAGGTTTATTTCTGACTATTCAGATCAGGAAATTCTGGCCCAGATATTCAGTGTAACTTTTCCAAGTTTACATATTTAGTTAGTGTTGGGAAAGAACTAGAATACAAAACTCCTATGGTTAGGAGAAAAACAATCTCAGCTCCTTAAGGGACTGGGTATTGAATGTAAAATCTCTAGCTACATAAATCTGTATGTGTATTATCTCCCAAAGATCAGGTGCCATGAATGATAAATTATACATTACACATACAATAAGCTTCTTAAAAAATTACTGTTTTTACAACTTTGTCTTTATTCTTCCTTGCAGATTTGCTAAGTGTCTTTGCAACATGATTCTGCTGTTTGCTTCTGATTTAGAATGCTAAGCTGACTCAAAATCAAACCGTAAATATGGCCTTCAATATAGAGTACATGTTCTATGTAGGCTGCAGATTACATTGTGAAAATGGCCATTTAAAAAAGTGATGTTACTAAAGGCATGGCAATGATGATAAGCCTCATTGCTATTGTGATAAAGAGAGACTGGTCATGGTTGCTGTTACCAGTGTAGACTGATCTGCCTGGAAGAGGCCATCGGCCCTGTATTGGTAATTTATTGCTGTCCATATCACATTGCAAGCTCTAAAAATTTGCCCGTGTCACTGCTAGAAATGCATTACAATCAAAATAATTTCTAGCAAACTATTGAAAACTGCTTATTTCCCAGGGATTTTTGCTAAGGATGTCATTTGAATCACCCATACTCTATCTCCCAATACTACTTATAGAATCTTCCACTTTGTGACTTTGTTGACACCCCCTCATTACTTCCTATGGCCCATTTTTCTCCCCTTTAAGCAAAAATTCATACACACTAAAGAATGCCATCAAAAAGCATGAAGCCGACACACCTAACAGTGAATCTCCTTTAAAATCTACGTTTTCTTCAGCTTCCTGGGAATCGTGGAGAGTGATTATCTTTTTACTGCTGTTATCTGAACAGAATTCAAAAAACTTAGTTTTTAGGGAAAAAAGCCATTTGGCAGAACATCTTTACTCATGAAAAGTAATTGTGGTCAGACATATTTAGCTTATATTACTAGCATTCATCTTGAAGTTCTGTAAATATTTATAGTGAATTTAAATGCATGTAAATACTGTATACCATTTCGGCAATTTAATAGGATTCATTTATAGGACATGAAAAAAATGGACTTAGCTGCCACAGTTCAAAGAACTGAAGTTATTTTTCATTTATTTTCAAATGTGTATGTTTCAGAATAGTGAGGTCCACATGGAAAGAGAATGTATGTATGTCTCTGTGCAGAATGTACTTTAGATGCACAGTTTTATATGTTGGTATTTGAATGGGATACAAAATTAGAAACTTGGAATCTGGGTTGAGTTGTCTTTTCTGTCCTTGGCATTTTAATGGGAAAATAGAAAAAAAAAGTATAGAGTTTTAGGACCTTAAAAACTGTTCCATTTTTCACTTCATTCTGCCTGTACTAAACAGTCCTAGGACTATATTTACACACATGCACACACCAACACACATGTATAAGATATGCATATTCATTCTCGAACAAATTGTAATGTCCTTTGATTAGTAATTTGAGAAGTATTTTAGTTAGAAATTTAGTTTAGGCCAGGCATGGTGGCTCATGCCTGTAATCCCAGCATTTTGAGAGGCTGAGGTGGGTGAACCACTTGAGATCAGGAGTTTGAGGCTAGCCTGGGCAACATGGCAAAACTCCGTCTTGTATGACATTTGGCTAACACACGACATTTTAGTATGAGAGCTTTGCAGTCCCAGTTTTCTCAGCATATGATATTTACTCTATTTTAGGAAAGAAGTGATCAGTTAAGTAATTGGAAAAGTGTGTAACAACTAAAACAAGCAAAATTGAATGAGTTACCTCATATAGCAATATGATACATAAAAATGTTTTAACATAGGACTTTTTAGCCAATAAGGTGCTTTTTATATAAAATATTGCCAAGTTCTCACAAGAAAATATGTTAATTAGTGTCATTATACCCGGTTTATGGGTGAGAAAATAATGAGGCCTAAATAGATTAAATTAATTTTGAGGATTACGCATCTGGCAAATAGCAATGTAGCTACTAATCCTGGTTTTAAATTTGTGTGTTTTCCATTTCTGCCCTAGTACTTGATACTCAAAAGGATTTTTAAGACAAATATTTGGAGACAATAAAAGGATAAACTTGAACTTTTATTAGGAGGAAGTTGGGGACATTCAACAAAACATTTTGTTGAGAAAAGTTCTATAAACCAAGTCAACGCTAATTGTGTATCTAAATAAGATTAAAAAGTCTGACATCGAGTGGTTCAAAGTTCCATGGAAAAACTAATAAATTTACAATTAATACTACTACTACTAGGTAACTAGTGCTAAGTAATGTATTAAAGTATACGAATACGAGAAAGTAGATAACAATTTGGTGAAAGAAGATTAAGTTGGGATGTTGAAGTGCTAAGATTTTCTAGACAATCCACAAAATTTTACGTTAAGAATGATTATTAAGTTTATCTATTTAAACAAAATATTTTTAAATAAGCTAACCAGCTATGTCATACAGTGTAGACGCTGAATTTCAGTATCAGGCATCCAGATTCTTCACCACATTACCTTTTAGCTGGGGTCAAAATATTTCCCTATTGGACTGAATTTAAATAACCTCATATATAACTTCTAATATTGTTTTTAATATTAAATAGTTCTTTTCCTTGCAAGACTGGTGTATGTGTGCACATGGTCTTATGTGTGTGTGTATGTGTGTGTGTGTGTGTGTGTGTGTGTGTGTATAAATGCAGCAAAAAGAACTATAGAAGTTCTTTCTAGTCTAATCTGAATTTAGTTCTAATACCTATGATTCTGCATCAGCAAATAAGTTACTTTCATTTTTACGGTAGGGAGAATGCATGTTTTATAGGTTATGACCTGGAACTCAGTTGAAAATCTTCACAGTAAGGTGTCTGGATCCCCCATGTCTACCAAAGGCAAGGCTAAGTTTAAATTATTTTCCAGCATAGAAGGGGGTCCCCGTTGGCATGGTGGGTGGCTTCTCACACTTTACAGCCTGCACAGGATGGACTCTGCTGCAGTCCATGGCTCCAGACAGCAAAAACACTGCATTTTCTCTGTCAGTCCTATTGTGCCAAGTTAGCACTGCAAGCCACTATTTATTTTTAAAAGTTGATAATGACCGTAGTCATGGGGAGTGCTTTCAGTGATAAATACCCTTGAAAAATGCCATTTCCCTAGGTGCCATTTTTGTCTTTTCAGTATTACATAATAGCAAGCATATTCTACGGAAAGAAAATGGCTAGGTGTTTGTAATATATGTCACTCAATGTTTTCATTCCCATCATGGTGTGGAATGTTTAATTTCTAAACTCTAAGAGCTTAATGACTACTGGTTATTTTCTCTTCTCTACAAACATTACCTGTTCCAGTTGCAGTTCATGGAATTCTGCCCATATAGTAAACAGTAATAGATGAATCCCCTTCAGGGTATTCTCCATTTCTTGGTTGAACAGATAATTTCTAAGTTACTTTTCCACTTAAGATAAAATGATTTTATTTGGATACCAGAGCAGCCAAATGTAGGCTTGCAGTTTTTTAATTGCAGTTAGTTTTCTGTAATAATTCCTGTTAGCAAGGCATGTCCTTATCTCAATACTTATCCTAACCCTCACCATCAAAATGACCTCGGAGTCACTAATTGAAGTACTATTTGGCAGAATATTACATTAATAGGGAGAAGATTATCCTTCAGGAAAGAGACAAGACTGGGGGGAAATTAGTAGATACTGGTAAAGAATTTACATCCAGATTATAATGCTGTCCTTGAGTGTCTTTATCTTATAATTCAATATGCTATGGACACATATTTCATTTTATAATATAAAGTGTGCTAAAATGTGGTGATTAAATATCCATTTCAATATCAATAACTTTGAATGGGAAAAAGAATTACTGCTTATTTTAGAAATTCCAAAGTTGTTGCTTCAGCAAAGCAGAGATTTCTTTATGTTAATAATGTATGTCAACCTTATTATCTAAAATTTTCAGTTTTCCACTGCATGAAATTTTCCATACATGAAAAATACTTGTTTTATATCAATCTTTTAAAGTGAAATACTTGATTTGTATCATTAAGTATAAAACTAAACAGTATTAAAAAGTGGACTTGTTCTGTTGTCCTCCTGGGCTTGGCTAGAAGGTGGTGTTCAGCCACATCCTACTACATGATAATAAAATTCATACATATTCCAAATTCAAATGTTGAGAACTCACTATTCCTCTCATTCTCCTGAAAAGACAAGCTGAGCGCTAATAAGCTGAAACACATTCATTTATCTAGGTGGTCCAGAAAAACTCCCCCAAAACATTTATCTTTTCTGACTACAGGTGTGACTAATAACGTTGATAACCAAATTAAGTTAAGAAATTTTCTTTGGGAGGCTGAGGCGGGTGGATTATGAGGTCAACAGATTGAGACCATCCTGGTCAACATGGTGAAACCCTGTCTCTACTAAAAATACAAAAAATCAACTGGGCATGGTGGCGCTTGCCTGTAATCCCAGCTACTCAGGAGGCTGAGGCAGGAGAATTGCCTGAACCCAGGAGGCGGAGGTTGTGGTGAGCTGAGATCACACCATTGCACTCCAGCCTGGGTAACAAGAGCAAAACTCCATCTCAAAAAAAAAAAAAAAAAAGAAAAGAAAAGAAATTTTAACTGGGATATGTGAAATGTGAACTGAGATATGCAGAGAAACATGTAGTATCTAGAATAATTATAATCAGTAGGTTATTCTAGAACTAGCTTGTGGCCTAACAATTAAAATGAAGGGTTGTTTTTTTAGGAAAGAAAACTTTGGTTTTAGTTAAGAGAGAAAACAGGCTGGGCATGGTAGTTCACACTTGTAATCCCAGCACTTTGGGAGACAGAAGTGGGCAGATCGCAAGGCTGAGAGTTCCAGACCAGCCTGGCCAACATGATGAAACCCTCGTCTCTACTAAAAATACAAAAATTAGCCATGCATGATGGTGTGTGCCTGTATTCCGAGCTACCTGGGAAGCTGAGGCCGGAGAATCTCTTGAACCTGAGAGGCAGAGGTTGCAGTGAGCCGAGATCATGCCATTGCACTCCAGACTGAAGGACAAAAGCGAGACATTGTCTCAAAAAAAAAAGAGAGATAAAACAAGTAACAAATATATAGCTACATTTTCAATGAAAATAACATTCAGAAAAGTGGCCCTTCTACATTCAGAGTTAAGGTTTTGTCCTAAGTCAGATTCTCTTTCCAATCATTCTCTTCACCTTCTGGAGGTTTGCTCATCACTAGCAATAGCCGCTGACAAAAGATGAAGTCCAAAAACAGATGACACTCAAAAAGGGATGTAATAAAACTAGGAGTGTGCTGTCGTTAGAGGAGCTATTTGATAAGCACAGCACTGCGTGTTTGCCACAGGAAGTAGCTGGAAGGGCTTTTTTTGATCACATTATCTGATACTGCGTGTAGAAGGATTAATGCAGACTTTTTGTTATGTCATGTGCATTTTTGATTGTAGTGATTAGAACCATGATTAAATGACCCCACACCAAGCAATAGGAAGAAAAACAGAGCTTGCCCTTTGACTTATATTTCATTGTTCCTGGGGTTCCTTTGCTTTCAATGTGGCATAGCTATCTTATCAACAGGTTTCAGTGTCTGAACCATTTCCCCCCAAAATCATTAATACATTGCAAGTGCATTTTTGAGAATTTTGCTTTCATATACTTAACTATGTGATTCTCTTGATATAAATGATCTTTATATAAAAAATTTAGTGTTAGATACACGAACAGATTTTTGCAAAGAAAACAAATTGCATGGTACGCTATCCTCTCGGGACAGTTTAAGATGTAAAATTGATACTCATTGTAATAAGTGATTGAAAATATTTTTTGTAGAAAATGTAATTAATTTATTCTACTGTGTCGTGTGTGTGTGTGTGTGTGTGTGTGTATGTGTGTGTGTATACTAAAATAAAATTATGAGTAATGGACTTTATAACAGGTAACACTAATAATGTGCAGAACAAGTGTAGTGACATGTTCCTGAAATTCTAGCATTTTGAGGGATTGAGGTGGGAGGATCCCTTGAAGCCAGGAGTTTGAAACTAGGCTGGGCAACATAGCAAGACCTTCATTTCTGCAAAAAAAAATATTGTCTTAAAACTATAGTGTGTGGCTTAGAAAATGATCATGCTGCTTTATGGAAAATGGATTATAGGTGGGTAAGAGTTCATTGCCAAAACTGCATAATACCGTAAGTGTTAGGAACCCAGTTGAAGTCTAGAGGAGAAATGATAGTATCTTGGACTAGGTTGATATTTGGGTATATATTGGTAATATCAATAGAATTTAATAATACACTAGAAAGAAAGAAATCAGAGAAGATCCTTTTATTTTCACTTGAATACTTGTGTTGATATTATTGCCTTTTAATGACATAAGAAGTAGGCAAAGGAGAAAGTTGATAGACAGGGGATGAGAAGAAAACAAGAATTTTATGTTGGACGTGCTAAGTTAAGCACTTGCTTAATTCAGATTGGGTTCTGTGGAAGCAGAGGCTGATATGAGGTTGCTTATGAAAATGCTTTATTGAGGAAGCAGTTGCAGGAGGAATCTCTAATGAAGCAAGAGAAGAAGAATAGAGAAGGGAAAGTACATGAGCAAGGGTGTGGTTTCAGCAGGTATTGAGCCTCAGCAGGATCCCAGGAAGTGCTTAGAAGCATGATCTATACCCCAGAGTAGATCCTATCATGAGGCAATGAGGCCATATTCATCAGTCATTGACTGCAGGCTATCATTTGGGAGATGCTTCACCTCCAGGACCAGGTGGCTTTCATCAGCTGAATTCAGTTTCCTCCAGGAGGATGCAACTCCTCTGTCAACCAACAGCCAACACTCACAGCCACTGGCATATGGATGCATAGATGGATGTACTGGCCTGGAAGAAGATCTGGACAGGGCACCAGCCAATTCCTACTACAACATGCAAATGGAGTTCAAGAGATAAGTCAGAACTGCAGGTAAACACTTGTTCATTGCAGGTGTGAAGAATGGCAAAGTGGCCCCATAATTTCTAATTTACATGAACCGACATTTCTATACAAGCCTATTAGAAATAATCTTTCAGCTGGATATGGTGGCTCATGCTTGTAATCTCAGCACTTCAGGAGGCTGAGGCAGGCAGATCACTTGAGGTCAGGAATTCAAGACCAGCCTAGCCAACATGGCGAAACCCCATCTCTACTGAAAAATACAGAAAGTAGCCAGGCATGGTGGCATATGCCTGTAATCCCAGCTACTTGGAAAGCTGAGGCAGAGATAATTGTTTGAACCCATGAGGCAGAGGTTGCAGTGAGCCGAGATTGAGCCACTGTACTCTACCCCTGGAGACAGAGCAAGACTTCATCTCAAAACAAAACAAAAAAAGAAATAATCTTTCAATGCCTCTCATCATTACCAGCCACCCAGCCACTTGTAAGTGTTAACTGGTGGGCTGAGCACTGGTTCACAGTCTTGTTCATTTCCATCTTTGTTGCCATTCTGAGTTATTTCAACCTTCACATATATAATCTATCAGCACACCAGGCTCCTCAACTCTAAAAGATTGTTTTCTATCCTGACAAACTCTGATAACTCTACACTTGTTTTTGTGAGCATGGCTTCTGAAATCTTGATTCAAAGCATCATGAGTCCTCACTAGTACCTCTAATTTCTTCGGGCATTTTTTCCACCTGGCATTGCTGCTTTACCATTATCTTGACTTCACTGAAACTAAATTAATGGACCCTGAAATTTTCAGACTAGGCATCATTATCCTCTTCATGACACACGCACTAATATTGTCCATCTTTAAAAATTCCCTTCCAACTCATTTTTTTCTAGCTATATTCCTATTTATCTCCTATTCACAACAAAACATCTTGAATAAGTTTCCTATAGTAATTGTCTACATCTGCTCCTGCCATTCTCTTTTAGTCTTCTCCAATCAGATCTTATACTGAAATGCTCTTAGAAAGGTTGCATGATAATCCTTTGTGTGTAGCTATAACATAACTTAATAATCGCCACACTGAGAGTTGTTCATTAAATTCTAGTTCATTTGGCTATTTGCTTTTAATATAGTTAAGCTAAATGTGCTTTTTCTATATGCATATGTTATATATTTGTGTATTATATATTGTCCATTTCTGAACTATCATGAACATGGTAATTTGTTAGACTGTATGGATCTCTTTTTGTAGGTATTAAGGGGATGGCCAACCTTATGGACTAAAAGTGGAAAAAAAAAGTCATTATCCAAAGAAACATTCAGGTGTTGGAAAACAAAAAACAGAAAGACATGGAGTTAGCAGTCCAAATCACATATATCTGAAATTCTATTTTCAGCCAGGAATAGAGACAGAGAACAGGTTCATCCTCCTACCTTTAATTTAGAAGCACACAAAATATAAGAAACAATGATATTTGATAAAAAGTATAATCACCCTTGCAATTTCAGAAATGAATGAGGTGAACCCCAGTTTACAGCTTTGAAAGTTTCCAGACTGTGTCTTAGGAAGAGCAACTGAGGCAGAGCCTGATGGAATCCCTGAGTTCTGTAGTGATGAGATTCTAGTAAGAACATGTTGTTTGGTTTGCAGGACAGAGAAGAGGACAAACATGAGTGTCATGGAAAGAGAACACGGGAGATCTGTGCTTCAGCAAGGTAGTGATCAGCACACATGTAAGGAAACCACCTGTAGCCAGAGAAAGAAACGCTTATAAGCAAAGCATCTGGAGCTCATACTGAGCCTGTTCTATCCAATTGGATAATGTCATAAATCATGGGATATTGCAGAGGCAAGGCTCAGAAAGTTCTTGCCTCAGTAGTGAGGAATAATTAGCCATGGACTGAAGGGGCTCTGGTCCCACCTAACAAATCATAAAAGCAGTATCTGAGAATATAAGCTGCTAAAAGGTAACATCCCAAACAAGCTAAAAACATATTTATAGGAACACAAAAATATCAAGCACCCAGCAAGGTAGAATTTGCAACATAAAATTGAACCATATTGAACTTCTACAGATGAAAATTGCAGTGTCTGGTATGAAAAATACACTGAATGATATTTTACATAAATAAATAATAAAATTATTACAGAAAAAATATTGGTGAGCTTGAAGGCACTGTGATTGAAACTTAAATGAAATACAAAGAAAATGAGGAGAATTTTCACAACTGAAAAATGCACTGGTTTGCTTTGGGAGAATTATGTGGATTAATATTAATTGCAGTTTATCAATGGTAGAGGGCAAAAAAAATGAATATATCATTTTTCAACATTTTTCCTCTGAAAACCATAAATTCACAGATCCAAGAAGCTCAACAACCCAAAGCCCAAAAAATGTAAAGAAAGATACATCATAAAATATAATAATAAAATTATTTAAGACAAATGGTAAAGAGAAAACTTAAGAGAACTCTGAGAAAAAAATACATGGAAACTACAGAAGATAAGGAGGATAGTATATTATTCATTGGAAACAATGCAGGCAAGAAGACATTGTAGCAACACCTTTAAAGTACAGATGGTAAAAGCATCTTCCCTTTTTGATTGGTTGACTGTTTCCTGTGCAGAAGACCTTTGTTTGATGTCATTCTACTTGTCTCTTCTTATGCTGACTGTGCTTTTGGTATTCTATGCAAGAAATCTTTGCCAAGGTAAATGTCAAGAAACTTTTCCATATTTTTTTTTCTTAATACGTTTTTGGATTTAGTTCAAACTTTTAAATCTTTAGTACATTTTCAGTTGATTTTTGGTGAAAGATAAGGGTCCAATTTCATTCTTCTGCATGTAGATATCTAGTTTTCCCAACACCGTTTATTGAAGAGACGATTCTGTCCCCATTGTGTATTTCTGGCATCCTTTCTGAAAATCAGTTGACCATAGATAAGTGGATTTATTTCTGGGCTTTCTATTTGATTCCATTGGTCTATATGTCTACAGATCTGTTATTATGCCAGTTCCATACTGATTTGATTACTGTAGCTGTGTAATCGATTTTGAAATCAGGACGTGTGATGTCTCTAGCGTCGTTTTTCTTGCTCCAGATTGCTTTGGCTATTGGGGTCTTTTGTGGATCTATGTTAATTTTTGAATTTTTTCCCTATTTTTATAAGACAAGCCATTTTGATCGTGGGATTTTGAAAATGATTGCATTTAATCTCTAAATATCTTTGGGAATTATTAGACGAATTTTGTATCTGATAAAAGGTTAATCTCCAAAATATATAAATAACTTTTATAAATCAACAGCAAAAAGCAAACAAACTTTTAAAAAATTGACAAGGAAGTAAGTTGACATTTTTCAAAAGAAGACATAAAATAAATATGTATATGAAAAAGTGTTCAACCCAAAATCATCAGGGAAATGCAAATCAAAATCCCAATGAGATACGACCTTGCCCTGTTGAAATGGCTATTATCAAAAACAAAACAACAAAGACAACAGATATTGGCAATCTGAAGAAAAGGGAACCCTCATATGCTTGGTGGTAGTGTAAGTTGGTGCCACCACTATGATAAACAGTATGGAGGTTCCTAATAAAATGAAAAGTAGAATGACCACATGATTCAGCAATCCCCCTTGTGGATATATATCCAAAGGAAATAAAATCAGGATCTTAAAGGGATATCTGCATTCCCACCTTTATTGCAGCATTATTAATAATGACCAAGACATAGAAGCAACCTAAATGCCCACTAACAGATAAATGGATAATAAAATATGATTCTGCCTTTTAAAAAGAACATTCTATTAAATACTACATGATACATGATCTTATTCATATGATGAATCTAAGATGGTCAAACTCCTAGAAGCAAAGAGTAGAATGGTGGTTGCCAGAGGAATGGGAGGAGGGTGAAACATGGAGGATTCATCAAAAAGTACAGTTTTGGCTGGGCACGATGGCTCACACCCGCAATCCCACTTTGGGAGGCCAAGGTGGGCAGATCACAAGATTGAGACCGGCCTGGCGAACATGGTGAAACCCCATCCCCACTAAAAAATACAAAAAAAAATAGCTAAAGAAATTTAAAATAAGTTGTTGAGGCAGATAGTAGATAATATTAGATAGAAATATAAATCTACAGATATACACATGAAAAAATTTAAATAAAAAGGATAATTATAAATGGTAACTAAATGGGTTAAAATATAATATGAGGTTTTAAATCTACTATAAATTGCATGAGAAAAATTTCATCAAAAGTAAGCTGTAAAAATAAATTATTGCCTGTAATCCCAGCACTTTGGGAGGCCGAGGCGGGTGGATCACGAGGTCAAGCGATAGAGACCATCCTGGTCAACATGGTGAAACCCCGTCTCTACTAAAAATACAAAAATTAGCTGGGCATGGTGGCGCATGCCTGTAATCCCAGCTACTCAGGAGGCTGAGGCAGGAGAATTGCCTGAACCCAGGAGGCGGAGGTTGCGGTGAGCCCAGATCACGCCATTGCACTCCAGCCTGGGTAACAAGAGCAAATCTCCATCTCAAAAACAAAAAAGAATTAAAATAAATAAATAAATAAATAATTGTAGAAATCAGTGAAATGAAAAACAAAGAAAATCAGCTGAGCTGGGTGCAGTGGCTCACACCTGTAACCCCAGCAATTTGGGAGGCTGAGGCGGGTGGATCACCTCAGATTAGGAGTTCGAGACCAGCCTGGCTAACATGGTGAAACCCCATCTCTACTTAAAAAAAAAAATACAATTAGCTGGGTGTGGTAGCGCATGCCTGTAATCCCAGCTACTCAGGAGGCTGAGGCAGGAGAATCACTTGAACCCACAAGGGGAGGTTGCAGTCATCCAAGATGGCGCCATTGTACTCCAGCTTGGAACACAAGAGTAAAATACTGTCTCAAAAGAGAAAAAAGAAAGAGAAGAGAAGAGGATAGGAGAGGAGAGGAGGAGAGAAATAGAAAGAAAGAAAAGAAAAGAAAAGAAAATCAATTGAACCAAAAGTTGACCCTTTCCAGAAAATGAATATAATTGATAAATCTTTGGGAAACTTGATGAGAAATGAAAGAGGGGACACACATTGCCAATATTAGTAATGAGAGAAGTGACCTCACTACATATTTTACAGTAATAAGAGGATAATAAGAAAATACTCCAAAGAAGAGGATAATAAGAAAATACTCCGAAGAACTCCATGTCAATAAATTTGAAAACTTAGGTGAAATTAACAAGTTGTTTAAAAGACACAAACCAATAAACCTCATAGTCGAAGAAATAGAAAACTGGAATATCCTTGAAAATATTCAAGAAAATAAATATGTTCTTTAAAATTTTCCACAGGAGGAAAAGAAATTAAAAACACAAATATCCAAGCTTCTGGCTTTATTATCCATCATCTAGTGATGGATTTTTTTAAAAGTTGCATATACGCACAAAGAGAGAGTATTCAGCAATAGGAAGGAATATATCAAATATTTAAATAAGATATTATACAAATTCCACACAACATTTTAGAAACAGTGAAGAGGAAGGAATACTTCCTGACTCATTCAATGCAGCAAGCATTATTACAACACAAAAATTGACAGACAATAAAGAAATCTTCAGCCAACAATACTTATAAACTTCTATACAAAAATTCTAAGTAAGTTTCAGCGAATTAAATCCAACAGTGTAATATAAAAGAATACACCATCATGACTAAGTTTGGTTTATCTCGGGAATGCAAGGTTGGATTTGAAAATAAAATAATTTGTGATGTCAAGAAACTAAAAACAGAAGCCATATGACCATCTTAATAGATTCAGAAAAAGCACTTGACAAGATTCAACATTGATTCCTAACAAAAATTCTCATCAAACTGGAAATAGTAGATTTCCTTCTTCAACCTGATGAAAGGTGTCTATGCAAGTTTGACAGCAGTGTTAAGACGGAATTTTCCACAAACTGATTTGTAGTTTCAAACTCTAAGCGGGAATTATTATAGAAATTGATGAGTTGATTTTACAATTTACATAGAAATACAAAGAACCTAGAATAGCCAAAGCAATTTAGGAAAAGGGGAACAAAGTTGTAGGGATAGCACCACCTGGTTTCAAGGCTTCGTTATAAAGCTGGCGTTATCAAGATAGTGTCATATCGGGAAGACAGAAAAATGAATTAATGTAATTCAATAGAGTCAAAATATTGACCCAACTGACCTTTGATAAAGGTGCAAGGGCCACTCAATTGAAGAATGATAGTTTTTCTAAAAAAGTGTTCCTGGAATAATTAGACATCCATATGTATAAAAAAGAGAAGTAGGGGAGGAGAGAGGGAGAAGAAGGAGAAGAAAGGAAAGAAAAAAGGAAGAAATTGGATGCACATTTTAAATAATATACAAAAATTAACTCACAATGAATCAACTGATGTCATATTTAAATATAGCTTATGCAATTGGCATGTTAGACCTAATCAAAATTAAAAACTGTTCTTTGAAAGATAATATTAACAAAATGAAGAGACAACCATGGACTAGGAGAATATATTGCAAAGTATGCATCTGATAAAGAACTTATATTCATAATATGTAAAGTATATAATGTCAAAATTTAATAAGAAATTATTATGTAATAAGAAATTTATTGTGTAATAATAAGAAATTAAATAATAAAATTCAACTCAAATAAATGGGCTAAATATTTGAACAGATACTTGGCCAAAGAAAATACAGAGTTGTGTAAATAAGCACAGGGATACTGAGTATCACTTGTCATGAGGGAACACATGCTGTATAATTTTATTTATGTAAAACTCTAGAAAATGCAAATAGTCTTAAATGATCAGCAGACCAGTGTTTGACAGGGAGGGGCAGGGTCATGGAGTTCTGACAGAAACATATTCCAAAGGGCTTGAGGAAATTTTGGGTTGTGATGATATATTCACTATTTGATTGTGATGATGGCTTCATGGGTGAATACGTATGTCAAAATTAACTCAAGGTTAAGCATTTGTTTATTAAATAGCACAGATTTCTGCCCCCATTTGGTTTATCTAGTTTCCATTTGTAGTAACTAATAGGGAAAACTATAAAATGCATCAACTCATTTTTGGAAGGGAGGGAAACACATTTAAACTCTGGTGGCATAAAAACCTGAATATAAATTCAGGCTGTACCTATTGATAAGTGCATAACTTTCTCAATTTACTTATTCTTTCTTAACCTTAGTTTTTCTTCAGTAAACTCTCTTAATTACATGACTTTGTAATCCATAAAGCTTGCTTCAACCTCTAAGCATGCACACATGCACATCTGCAAAAGTAAGCATTTACCACTTTTGGTTCTCAGGATAACATATTCACCCTTCCCTTCCCACTAGCAAGCTGTGCTTACAAGATTAATCAGGCAGTGCTAGAGAGAAGAATGAGGTGGTTGGAGCTTAGAAAGAGAGTTATTTAAATAGAATGTGCAGAGAAAGTTTTTCAAAGGAAAGGCATTTTAAGCAGAGACTTAAATGCTGTGAGAGAAAAAGCCATGGGGAAATCTAGAAGGAGAGCTTTCAAGGTGGAAAAAGCAAGTGCAAGGACCCTGAGGCCATGAGCTTAACTTATTCCCCAATGAGCCAGAGCATGGAGTGAGTGGCAGGAGGTGATGCTGGAGAAGTAGGCAGGTGTTAGTTCATGTTGGCCTTCGTAGGACTTCATAAAACACGCACTAGTTTTACTGTTTGATTCTCAGTATGTAGATAAGCCATTAGAAGCCTTTTAGCAGGGCAGGGATCTGATGTTTTAGGTTTAACGGTTTTCCTTTGCTGCTCTGAGGGTTAAAAACTGTAAGAATGTAAGAACATAGCAGGGAGACCAGTGCCTTTGAGGTTCTCTCATCCAAAGAATGACTCACTCTTGCTACAAAGAATGAAACATTTCTAGGAAAAAAAACTCTCACAAAATTTATTCTGAGAAGTTATTGGTTTCACCTACACATAAATTTTACTTCTTTATAACTTGCATATATGAATTGTTTTTAAAATAGCATTTTTACAATGCATATGCTTTATCATTTAGTCTTTCTATAGGACTTTCTAAAAATGCTATACATAATAGAAAATAAATCTTTATTAAATAAGAAATTTCCATCTCTAGTCTTAAAATTTCCTTCCCACATATTCTTTCCACCTCTAATTCTGATTCTCTTTCAATTTATGTCATTCATTTTCACAGCTTCTCATATTTCTTTTCATCTATATTGAGGAATAACTGACAAAAATTATATATATATAACATATATAATAATATGTATATATGACTTAATGTTTTGATATACGTATATGTTGTGAAATAATGACAGCAATTGGATAATTAATATATCCATCACCTCATATAGTTACCATTTTATTTCGTTGTTTTTTCCTTACTGTGGTGAAAGCAATTAAGATCTACCTCCTTACAAAAAGTCAAACACACAGTTCAGTTTGGTTAATAATATTCACATTGCTCTGCGTTGGGTTTGCAAGTAATATTCATCTTGCATAACTGAAACCATGTACTGCTTGACCATCTCCCTATTTCCCCCATTCCCTGGCCTCTGACAAGACCATTCAACTCTCTATTTCTATGAATTTGACTACTTTAGAGCCTACAATAAGTGGTATCATGAACTATTTGTCTTTCTATGCCTGGATTATTTTCCCTTAACATAATGTCCTCCAGGTTCATCCATGTTGTCTCAGATGTCATTGAGGATTTTCTTGTGTTTTAAGGCTGAATGATGTTCCATTGTGTATATGTAGCACATTTTCTGTATTCATTCATCTTTACTGGGCATTTAGTTTGTTTCCATGTCTTGGCTATTGTGAACAGTGCCACAGGGAACATGAGAGTACAGACACCTCTTTGAGATACTGATTTCATTTCCTTTGGACATATACTTAGAAGTGGAATGGCTCGCTCATAAGGTAGTTTAATTTTAATTTTAATTTTTTGAGGAAACCTTTTGGCTATACTAGTTGACTTTTCTTGAAAGTGTAAAAGAGTTCCCTGTTTTCTACATCCTTGCCAATATTTAGTGTCTTTTGTCTTTTTGATAATAACCATTTTAACAGGTGTGAGGTGGTATCTCATCTTAGTTTAATTTGCATTTCCCCGATTATTAGTAATGTTAAACACCTTTTCATATACCTGTTGGCCATTTGTATGAATTCATTTGATAAATGTTGATTTAGGTCTTTTGTCCATTTTTAATTGAGTTATTTGAGGATTTTTTGCTATTTAGTTACATAAGTTCATTATATATTTTGTATGTTAACTTCTTATCACATACAAGATTGGCAAATATTTTCTCCCAATTTGTAGGTTGCCTTTTTACCTGTTAATTGTTTCCTTTGCTATGCAGAAACTTTGCAGTTTCATGTAATTCCACTTGTCCATGTTACTCTATTCTTTTGATGTCATAACCAAAAGAAATCATCGCCAAAACCAATGTCAAGATTTCCCCCTATGTTTTATTCTGATAGTTTTCAGTTTCAGATTGTATGTTTAAGTCTCTAAACTATTTTGAGTTGATTTTTGTACCTGGTGTAAAATAAGAGTTCAATTTTATTCTTCTGCATATAGATGCAGTTGGATATCCAGTTTTCCCAAAACCATTTATTTTTAAACAATTATTTTTCCATTGTGTATCCTTGGCACCCTTGTTGAAGAACAATTGGTCATAGATGTGTGGATTTATTACTGGACTCTCTATGCTGTTCCATTGATTTATACATCTGTTTTTATGCCAGTACCATACTGTTTTGATTACCATGGTTTTGCAATATATTTTAATGTCAGGAAGTGTGATGCATCCAGCTTTCTTCTTGTTCAAGGTTGCCTTGGCTATTCAGAATCTTTTGTAGTTCCATATAAATTTTACAATTGTTTTTCTCTTTCTGTAAAGGATGTTCTTGAGATTTTGATACACATTGCATTAAATATGTATATCCCTGGGGGTAGCAGGAACATGTTAACAATATTCCTGCAACCAATTCATGAAAAAGGGCTATAAAGAGATATCTTTCCATTTAGCTGTATCTTCTTAATTTTCTTCATAATTAAAAAAAATATTGTACAAATCTTTCACCTCTGTGTTTTATGGACTGGAAAAGGAGTTTACTTTAGTATTTAACTTGGAGAAAGGAAAAAAAGTATGAAGTCAAAAGCCACAGGGATAAATATAGAGTAAGGTTGCAATAAGAGACTATATTTTGATACTCATGCGACTGCATGGCAAACATGAAAAGATTTCCCTTTAATAGTAGACTTTACTATCACTTGAAGGTTAGCTTATAGAGAATGCATAATGTAAGAGTATGGTAACCTAGACAACTGAAAGGCATGAGATAAAGATGAGATGGGGAGAATTGTGGAATATTTGTAATAATAAATGAAAGCTGAGACAAGGTATTTGCAAGCATATCAATCTCTTACACCAGTAAGAGGCAAAATAACTAATGGTTTGTTGAATTCTGAAAGACTAAATGTGGCAGAGTCAAACTAAAACAGTGAACATTGTTTAGGTGCAAAATTGGTGGAGAAATCAATAGGTTGGTGAAAATAAATAATTGGAGTAGTTTATATAAAACATATTTTTAGGCCGGGCATGGTGGCTCAAGCCTGTAATCCCAGCACTTTGGGAGGCCGAGGTGGGTGGATCACGAGGTCAAGAGATCGAGACCATCCTGGTCAACATGGTGAAACCCCGTCTCTACTAAAAATACAAAAATTAGCTATGCATGGTGGCGCATGCCTGTAATCCCAGCTACTCAGGAGGCTGAGGCAGGAGAATTGCCTGAACCCAGGAGGCGAAGGTTGCGGTAAGCCGAGATCGCACCATTGCACTCCAGCCTGGGTAACAAGAGCGAAACTCTGTCTCAAAAAAAAATAACAAACATATTTTTAGATAGACACTTATGGATTGAATTTTTAAAATGAAATTTGTTCCAGTGCACAAAAAATAGAGGTAAATGACTTGTACAATATGAAAAAAATGAACAAAGTTGAAGAAGATACGCTAAACAGAAGGACATCCCTTTTTCATGGATTGGAAAATGAATATTGTTAAAATGTTCATAATGCCCCCAATGATCTACATATTTAATGCAATATCTATCAAATCCCAATGACATTCTTTACAGATATAGAAAAAAAAATCCTAAAATCCATATAAAACTGAAAAAGAACAGAATGCTACAAAAAGGGAAATGCAGAGGGGACTGAGAAACATATGTGCTTCTTAGGGTTTCAAATGTATAATCCTGTTTATCTGAAGTTCTTTTTTGCTTTATTTCTACTTAGTTTCCAGTGTTCTCCACTGCAAGTGTAGAATCCAGCTCCCTTTTTGGTCTTTTATCTCACTCCCATGTGTATTCTAGCTTTCAAAATTCCTTTCCAGATGGCCCCATTTTTGTATGTTTGTTTTGTTAAAAACAAACAAGTAGTTGTCTGAGGTAGACAGGATTATGTTCTCCCACCAAAGATGTCCATGTCCTAATCTCCTGATCCTGTAAATATGTTACGGCAAAGGGACTTTGTAAACTTAATTAAGGTAATGACCTTGTGGTAGGAGATTATTGTGGATTATTCAAATTGGCCCAAACTCATCTCATGATTTTTTGAAGGTGGAGAACCTTTTCAGTCTGTAGCTAGAGAAAGATGTGAGGTCAGAGTGTTAGAGAGATGCAATATTGCTGGTTTGCAGATAGGGGAAGGGAGCCAGGAGCCAGGGACTGGAGGTATCCTCTAAAAGCTAGAAAAAGCAAAGCAAAGATTCTCCTCTAGGGCCTCCACACAGGTATATAGTACTGGCCAACTCCTCAGTGTTTACCTGGTGAGACCTGTGCTGGACCCCTGGCAGAATACTGTGAGATAATGGTCTCATGTTGTAGGGTGCTAAGTGCATGATCACTTATTATGGCAGCAATGGGACACTCGTACGCTGTCCCATTGGGATTTGGAGATGGATCAGAGGTAAATTTTCATGTTCAAACTGCCATCTTAACTGAAACTCTTCACTTTTTAAATTAAAATTTTCACTCTTTAGAGATAGGCAATCTATTTACATTGTTGGAAATTCAGAATGCTCTAAAGTACATTCTTAAAAAGTATCTTTAATATCCCTGCCTCCCTTCCTTAGAATTTACAAATGTTGGAAGTTTATTGTGTATTTTTTCAGAGACATTTTATGCCAATATAGAGGTAATACTATGCAATATATTTGTATTTAATATATATTATTCTGTTCTCTGCTATTTATACTTACTGGTGTCTTAGAATATGTTCCATACCAGAATTTGGTTGACTCATTCTCTTTTTCTAGCTTTAGATATAAGTACATCACAATGTACTCAACTAATATCCTATAGATGGAAATATATTTTGTTGCCAAACTCTTGTGATTTTAATCGTGAGACAGCTTATAATAAATCAGGTAATATAGTACATGTTTCTAAATACACATTAGACAAATCCCTGGAAGTGGAATAGCTGGGTTAAAAGGTTATTGACATTTATAATTTTTTGACATATGGGATCTTTAGCGGTGGGTATTTATTTCTAGAAAAATTAAAATAATACAGTACAAAATGATAAAAGCTGAAAGGAAATATGGTGAGGTGCAAATGCAGAAAGGACAGATATTTCTCCTCCAAATACTGTTTCTCTTGGCCCATAATTTAATCATTAAAACATAAAATATAAAATTGTAAGGCAAATGAGGTATCCCATTCAGACAAAAATCAGTAATATTTCTATACACCAGTAACATTCAAGATGAGAGTAAAATCAAGAACATGATATCATTACAAATAGCCACAAAAAACTGAAATACCTGGGAATACGGATAACCATGGAGGTGAAAGATTTCCGCAAGGAGAACTACAAAACACTGCTGAAAGAAATTCAAGACGACACAAATAAATGGAAAAACCTTCCATGCTCATGGATTGGAATACTCAATATTATAAAACTGGCCCTACTGCCCAAGGCAATTTACAGATTCAGTGCTGTTCCTATCAAACTACCAATGTTATTTTTCACAGAATTAGAAAAAAAATTTTCTAAAATTCATACAGAACCAAAGTAGAGCCCAAATAGTCAAGGCAATCCTAAGCAAAAAGAACAAAGGAAGAAGCATTGCATTACCTGACTTCAAACTATACTACAAAGCTACAGTGACCAAAACAGCATGGGTCTAGGCCTGGGGGTTCAAGCCTGTAATCTCAGTACTTTTGGAGACTGAGATAGGAGATCTCTTGAGCCCAGGATTTTGAGACCAGCCTGGGCAGTAAAGTGAGACCCCGTCTCTATGAAAATTGAAAAAAAAAAATAGTTGGGTATTGTAACACATATCTGTACTTCCAGCTACTCAGAAGGCTGAGGAGGGAGTATAGCTTGAACCCAGAAGGCTGAGGCTTCAGTGAGATGTGAACATGCCACTACACTCCAACCTTGGTAACAGAGTGAGACACTGTCAAAAAAAAAAAAAAAAAAAAAAAGATGGATAGACCAATGAGACCAATGAAACAGAATACAGAACTCAGAAATAAAGGTACACACCTATAACCATCTCATCTTCAACAAAGCCAATTAAAAGGAAGCAATGGGGAAAATAATCCCTATTCAATAAATGATGTTGAGATAACTCGATAGCCATATGCAGAAAACTGACTTGATCTATACGTCTTATGATCTCCAAAAATTAACTAAATTAACTCAAGGTGGATTAAAGATTTAAAATGTAAAACCCAAAACTATAAAAATCCTGGAAGAAAACCTAGGAAACATTCTTCCTGACATTGGCCTTGGCACAGAAATTTTGACTAAATCCCCAAAAGCAATTGCAACAAAACAAAAGTTAACAAGTGGGTCCTAATTAAACAAAAGAGCTTCTGCACAGCAAAAGAAACTAACAACAGAATGAACAGACAACTGACAGAACAGGAGAAAATATTTGCAAACTATGCATACAACAAAGGTCTAATATCCAGAATTTATTAATATAAGGAAGGAACTTAAATCAAAAAGCAAAAAACAAGCATAAAAACTCTTTAAAAATGGGCAAAGGACATAAACAGATGCTTCTCAAAAGAAAAGATTCAAGTGTCCAACAAACATATGAAAAAAAGTGCCACATTCACTAATCATTAGAGAAATTCAAGTCAAAACCATAGTGAGATACCATCTCATGGCAGTCAGAATGACTATTTTTAAAAAGTTAAAAAATAACAGATGCTGGCAAGGCTTAAGGGAAAAAAGGAATGCTTATACACTGTTGGTGGGAATGTAAATTAGTTCAGCCACTGTGGCAAGAAGTTTGGAGATTTCTCAAAGAACTTAAAACAGAGCTACCATTCAACCCAGCAATCCCATTACTGGGTATAAAACAAATTAGTCTACCAAAAAGATACTTTCACTTTCAAGTTAATCACAGGGTTATTCACAATAGCAAAGACATGGAATCAACTTAGGTGCCCATCAATGGTGTATTGGATAAAGAAAATATGGCAGATATGCAACATGGAATACTATGCAGCCATCAAAAATATGAAATAATGTCCTTTGCAGCAACATTAATGCATCTGGAAGCCATTATCCTACATGAATTGATACAGGAACAGAAAACCAAATACAGCATGTTCTCACTCATAAGTAGGAGCTAAACATTGGGTACTCATGGACACGATGAGTGGAACAATAGACACTGGGAAGTATATAAAGGGGGAGGGAAGGAGGAAGATAGGCCTGGAAAATTATGTATTGGATACGCTGTTCACTATCTGGGTGACAGAATGCATCCTACAAACCTCAGCATCATGCAATATTCCTAAGTAACAAACATGCACATGTACCTCCTATATATAAAATGAAAGTTGAAATCATTTTTAAAAAGTAATCTCAAAGATCACAAAGAAAATAATCTGCAAAACCAAACAAACAAAAAGATATTCCACTTGGCTAGTACACTTACAAGATTCATTATAAACTGCAAATATAAGTAAAATCAATAGAGACTTTGCTACATGACGAGTGGTGAAAGCAACCACTTGTTGAATTATCCTGCAGTATGCAGTAGCAGGCATGAAGGCCTGAGCCTACTGTGTTATGCTTCATTGGAGGAAGTGGAAGAAGGTCCAGAAGAAGAAGATAGGCACTGGTGAAAGAAGAGGGGTCAGAGTGGAGAGATTGACCATTGCAAGGAAGTCATGTTTAATCTCAAGAGGTACAGAGAAATCTTAGCAACCTGATTTGCTTATTCTTTCTCTTTTTTAATTTTTAATTAAATAGTGTGTTTTTTTAACAGGAGAAAATATGAATTTGGACTAAATAAATTCAGATCACACTGTGATCCTTGAAATTAGAGTGAAATCAATTTAGGCTCAATAAAAATAAGAACAATTACATTTCTTATTTAAATAAACTAAAATAAGTTGATATCTCTAAAAGCTGCAATAAGTAGGTGGTGTAGAGATTTAGAAAAGGTGAGAAGAGAAAGAATTTGGGAAAATGCTTGTGTTGTAGTTAGCAAAACACTCATTTTCAGTGTTGCAGGCTTGGTATCTTATTGAAAATATAATTATGACCTTCCATTCCATAATAAAACTGGATTTAATCTCAGATGTCAGCTCTTACTTTCCTTAAATGACCAGTCCTTGGCACCAGTCCAGTGTAGGGAATACTCTCAAATATCACAACTAGGGGACCCACAATTTCCATCTTTCCCTTGGATAATCTGCTCTCAATTTGATTTGAGCTATCTGTATTACTTTTAATTAATATATACTTATAGTCACACTCAGATTCAGTTAAAAACAATTAACGTCCACTGGGATTTCACAAATTTCTAGAAAATAGAAGCAGTGTTATTAGTTTATTGCCACTGTTACACGTAAAAATTACATTTAAAATAAAGGAAAACCCTTATTAGATTTACATAAAATTCACTGCAGTGTTCCTACTCCTACATTTGTCCCTATCTGCCTGGGTGCCTTTCTATGGCACTCTTTAAAATTTGCCAAAGAAAACACATATATTTTCCTGCAGCTAAAGCATCAAAGCTTCTACACAGAAACCCATTCCCATGGAACCCAAATAAAAACATAAAGAAGACTGTTGATAGACTAAATACATTTCAAGCCTTTTCCAGGTTTCTATTTAAACACACAGTCTGATTTTCACTTAGTTGACTCTCTTCTCTATTAAGCCCTGGGCATAGGGACCAGGACTTACTTTTACAGCTTTGCAATAGCAATGATGACAGCTAAGGCTAAACAGGCTCACATTCGATCTAGCAGTGCCAGCCGAAGCACATTACACAGATGATTTTATTGGAATACCAACAATGAACCTAACAGAATCTTTCTCAGTACTGGCATCCAAGACACAATGGGGATTTAATAATTGTTGCATCAGGAGTGAATAATTCCTGAAGTTGCTATATATGCCATGGTCTGAGCCCAAGGAGGCTGAGGAAAGTTAGCTGACAACATGCAAAGCTAGCTTCAACTCCCATTGTTAGTTTGTCCAAGTTTCCAAACCATTCTTTGTGTGGATTCTGGTGCTATGGTGTACAGTTATGGTCCTGGATTAATTAGCATATCGGTTTTACTGGTTTTTTTTAGCAGCTAACTAAAATATTAAACTGCATTTGCCTTCATGTGTTCTTCTCTTTTGCTTTTTTTTTCTTTTTTAAAGATACACTTTACCTAAGAGGCAATGTAAGATACTACAGGAAATACAAACTTAAGGCGAAGAAGTGGCATCCGAATGTTGAAAACCCAGATGATGGTTTAGAGCCATGTCAAAGGAAGTTCTGAAATGATTACCATTTGAAAAAGAACTTTGTTTTTTATTTTCATTTGTTCCCTCGATTCTACAGCCTTACATTGTGATTGAATATATAGGTTATTTACTGGCTTTAGGAAGGATAAATGATCTAATCATCCCTGTGAAATAAAAACCGCTTCATAGAGGCCCTCTTATAACTCAGTTAGTCATATGTGGGGCATTGACACCCAGGATGAGACTGATAAAACTTGTGCAGGAAGTAACAGAAATTAATGAATCCCAGGAAATGGGGAAACGTTTCTCAGGTAAAATTGTGTAGGTTTCCCTTAGCTAACAGGCAAAGCAGGGTATGTGCATTCTTCTCACAAACACAGTTCGAGACATAGAAGAGAACACTCATTACAGAGTCAGAGAAACTTATGATTCTGAAAAAGGAGTAGAATCATTCCAGGGGAGATAAAAAAGTGCACCTTGAATCAGCATTTTTTATTATTGTGTGCAATCCACAGCAAAGGTTAGTGGGACTGAAGACATTGTTGCGGAGTTTCCAACACTCAAAGTACCGAATGAGGCATCGACACAGACAAATAAATTAGGAAATCTCTGCAATTGTGATTCCAAAACTGAGTGGATTGCAAGCCTTAGAGGAATAGCCATGTTTGCAGAAACCCCAGTGCCTATGGGAAACAGGACTGTGCCTTGAATATCCAAGGGGACCTGGCATTCTCCATCTTTGGATGTGCCCAAAGGACTCCAGATTTATTTAAATCAACAAATGTGGGTCAGCAGAAGAGAGTATAAAATTTAATTTCTAGTTTAGAAATTTATAAGACATATTTTAAGCTTAGTTAACTTAGTAAAGACATATATTGAATATGGTTTGTGTCTGGTGATCCATCCAAAATACCCCATCCATAACTCATCCTACTCAATTTTGAAGTTGAGGACTTTTTGATACAAGGCACATGTCTCTTTGACCTCCCACCAATTTATACCAAAATTCCAGCAAATGAGTGGCAAGGTATATCCTCAACTGGGCATTTCCACAAAGCTTAACTGGTAGTTCTCCAATGCAGAGCTTTGCCTGACCTGAGATCTCCATGAGTTCAATTCAGTGTTACTAGCCTATTTATTTAAAGCTGCCAGCTTCCTGCCTGGTATTGGCCTAGGCACTGAGGGTGGGAAGTTACATTCTAGAGGGTAGAGGTAGAGCATGGAATATAGAAGTTTATTGAAAATATACCTGGGTACAAGAGAATGTAATGAAATCTGATATAGAGAAAAATAAGGTAAAGAAGGGAGAGATGGGCTGGGTGCAGTGGCTCATACCTGTAATTCCAGCACTTTAGGATGCCGAGGTGAGCAGATTACAAGGTCAAGAGATCGAGACCATCCTGGCCAACATGGTCAAATCCCGTCTCTACTAAAAATAAAAAATTAGCCTGGCGTGGTGGTGCATGCCTGTAGTCCCAGCTACTTGGGAGGCTGAGGCAGGAGAATTCGTTGAATCCGGGAGGCGGAGTTTGCAGTGAGCTGAGATCATGCCACTGCACTCCATCCTGGTGACAGAGCAAGACTTCCTATCAGAAAAAAAAAGAGAGAGAGGGAGAGCTGAAGTGCCAAAAAGTTATTGATTTTTAAAGAGAGTAGTTGGGTCAGTGATGGCTGTACAGGCTACATTTGAGTGAAGACTTAAAGTAGGCAAGAAGACACATTCATATCTGGTAGAACACTATCTGCTGGGGAATAATTCAAGGGAGCATGTCTAAAGAGCAAGGGCACTATTCTGAAGTCCTGAGGTGCAGGAGATTATGAGAAAAGGCAGCCATGGAGGTGATGAGGACAGACAGGGAATATCCTTGTAGTCCCTGGGAAAGTCTTCAGCTTTTACTGTGCACGAAATGGGGGAAACACTGGACAGGTTTGAGCTGCGCAGTGACAGGACCTCTTTAAACTCTAAAAACGATCATTCCAGGTGTTTTATTGAAAAGAGACAATATGGGGGCAAAGGTAGAAGCAAGGAGATCATTTAGCAGGCAGGTGAGAGGTGAAGGTTGGACCAGGGAATCTGCTGTGGAGGTGGTGACAGGAAATGCCGGTGTGCAGCTTTGTATACAACATGTAATCCAGAGTCTGTGTGGACCTCATTCTCCATCACTGCTGACTTCAGAGCTTCCCCCCACATGACCAGACAGCTCCCAAGGATCCCATTCCATAGATCTCATCACTGGGAGGACTGAATTTCTATTTCCAGTTAGAAAATGTTATGGAAAAATGTAGTTGGCCCAGAGTGCGTCACATGACACACTTCTATAATGAGATGTCCTCAGTATAATAGAGTATAAATCCCCAAATTCCTGAATCCTCGTGTACCAGGAGGCCTTATAGAGATATCACTGGTAAAAACTCATTTATTTTGGTAGGTACCTTTCAAAAATTACTTGGACCACTTTTCATCTGTCACCCTATCGCGGCCCATGAATTTTTCAGCTCACAGCCCTTGGAGGGACCAATTAAATAGAAAGTTCCAAATGTAATTTTATAAAGAAATTGGCCGAGGAGAAGCAGAGCTCTCTATTTCATTCTGCTCTTCTTCTGCTTATGAAAGAAAAGCTATTTCATAGGATAGAAGAAAAATATCACAGACTAGACTAAAATTGTGATGGAAAATAAGTTGTATAGTTCATTCATATGCTAATCTGCACTGAAGTGGTTGAGACATAAAAAATCTCAACTCAGTTACTATTCTATTGCATATCTATGTCTTGTTCACTAAGGTATTACCAGCACCAAGCCCTATACGTGGCACATCGCAGCAAAGCAATAAACCCTTATTGAATGAGTAAATGAGCCTTACCATACTGGAAAATGATGGATTTTCAATTTGCTTTCTTGTGTACCACTCTTTGGTGAAGGCCAGAACATAAAACATGCTGGGGAATAGAGGAGGTGGTGACTGGGGAATGGGAGGTGGGTATTTCCTCTATTCAAATGTCTGTTCTAGCATGGAAAGTATGATTTCAAATTACTATCTAGTTTTTTAACAATATGAAGTTATTTTCTTGAAAAGAACAATGTTTCCTAAGTCTCTATTGACAGGCATGGGAAAAATTTGTGGGCTTTCTTTCAGATGTCATTTTATATTAGTTAACAGTTATCATACACCTGCTAGTTTCAAACGCGGATTTTTTTCTCTCCTGGGGTTTGCAGACGTGTTTTGGAGGAAAGGAACAAATACATGTAAAAGTATGATATGAAAGTGATGCAATATTGTAGAAGGAAGAACAGAATGGTCACAGGTGGAATGTGATATTCCATAAACACTTTGCTGCTACCATGGACATTGGGGCTACCATGGCATCTGGTATGGACTGAATTGTGCTCCACTCCTTAAATTTATATGTTCAAGTCCTAACCCTGAGTATCTGAGAATATGACTGTATTTGGAGATGGAGCCTTTGGAGAAGTAATTAAGATGAAATGAAGTCATTTGGGTGAGCCATCATTTAATCTGACTGGTATCTTCATAAGTAGAGAAAATCTACACAGGCACTCACAGAAGAACATCACGTGGCCTGACTACAATCATCTCTAAGCCGATGGTAGGGGTCTTGGAAGAAACCAACTCCGAAAATGCTTTGATCTTGGACTTTCAGCTTCCAGAGAACATGAGTCTCTGTGGTATAAGCCATCTCACCGGTGGTGCTTTTTACAGCAACCAGGACTAGCAGTACAAATACAAGACAGGTTTTATTCGTGGGAAAATTCAGCAGCGGAGAAGCCGCGGTGCATTCATTATCCTGCGAACTTGCATTTTTCTGCAGAGCTGTTCTTGGGAGACTCATAGCCAACTGGAGGCACCATAGAAAAGGTTTTGGTAATGGGACCCCCACTTATGACACTCAGGAAAAAAATTTAAAAAACAAATAACTATCAGGAAGGGAGAGAAGGCAGTATTCAGGCAACTCTGTGGCAAAGAGTCCTTTCTGGGTCCCACTGCCCAGTGGCCAATTTCATCTAGTTCTGTTGAGCTCACTCAGGCTCAACATACTCTTGTTGCTTTGTCCCTCCTTACCTGTGTATGACCAGACCAACCGATCAGGCAGCTGACCACCAAAGAAACGTAGATTCTATGATCTAATTAATAAACAGATTCGGCTGGGTGCAGAGGCTCACGCCTATAATCTCAGCACTTTGGGAGGCCAAGATGGGTGCATTACCGGAAGTCAGGAGTTCAAGACCAGCCTGGCCAACATGGTGAAACCTCATTTCTACTAAAAATACAAAAATTAGCCGGGTGTGATGGTGGGCACCTGTAATCCCAGATACTCAGGAGGCGGAGGCAGGAGAATAGATTGAACCTGGGAGACAGAGGTTGCAGTGAGCCAAGATTGCACCTCTGCACTCTAGCCTGGGCAACAGAGTGAAACGCCATCTCAAAATAATAACAGTAATAATAATAATAAATAAAAAACAGATTCGCAGTTGCTTAAGTATACTTGTCAAAAAAGTGGCTATTGTTATTTTTAAGATAATGAAAAGAATACTTGCTTGTAAATTATAATTTGTAAGTTGCACTATAGAGAAATGTATAACCTCTTTTACCAAAAAAAGCTACATATGTATGAGTCACCAGTTTAATTGGTTAAATATACCTTGTATTTATAATTCACCTGCAATTCACATACCAGCAAAGGCAAAAGAGAATCGTGGGTGATACGATTACTTTATGTCTATCCTATTGACTCCAATGACCAGCCAAGGTCACTCAAGCTGGCGGGGGGGAGGGACACCTGGTAATTCAGCTATTTTGGAGCCTAATTTAAGGAGAGACTGGAAACCTAGTTTTGTACTTGCATATTACTGAGTAAGTAGGTCAACATCTACCCTGGCTTGGCATTTGACAATCTGTTGGCCAAAAGCTCCCACGCAGCTTAGGCCTTCACCTGCCAGCTGGTTTGGGTTTCACAATTACTTGCTTTTTAAGCATTTGAGGGTTATGCAGCCCTGGTTAACTGTGAAAAACCTGTCTGAACCTGTGGAGTTTTCCACTGGAAACTTCCGAACTTGGCATAGTAGGTGGAATCCTTTACCTTTTTCAAGTGGCAATGAGACCTAAAAAGACTCAGTGGCAGATTGTTTGGCTACATATGCCTAAGGACTTTAAACAAATATATCACATAACATTAAGATGATATTCTGATTTCTAGTAAGTAACAGGAAGGGAGCAAGATGCTTATGTTGCATAAGCAGCTGAATGCCTAGGAAGGGTTAATTTTTAAAGAGCCAATGTTTAGTCAGTCAGTTGACACTCATTTTCAACCATGTCTTACAAAAATAGAAATACACCTTAAAAGTTTTGTAATTTTGGAAAGAAATTGACCAACAGAAAAACTGTTACAATGATGAATTACATTGATTGATTTTTTTTAACCTTGTATTCATGAAATAAGCACCCTTTTTCAGTGTTTGATGCTCTTTATATATTGCTGAATTCAAATTGCTGATATTCTATTAAGTATCTTTGCATCGATGTTCGTGAGCGATATTGGTTTGTGATTATTTCCTCTTAATGATGTTGTGAGGTTTAGATTAAGAGTTATTTTGTCCTTAGGAAATGAGTTGAGGAGTCATTCTTTCTCCTCATTTGTCTAAGATGCTAAATCACTGACATTAACATCTTCATAGTATCTATATAATTTGTGATGATGTCCTCTGTATCATTCTTGATACCGTATTCTCTCCCCTTTTCTTAATTAATTTAGCTTAGGATTTACAATTCTATTAATCTTTTCAAATGAAACAATTTTTGATGTAGGTATTTTTTCTTGGTTGTTTGTCATTTTATTAATTTCTACTTTTGTCTTTATTATTTTATTTCTTCTAATTACCTGGAGTTTCATATGCTCTGCTTTTTCTGGTTTAAGTGTAATCTTTAATCATTGATTTTAACTTGTCATCTTTTCCAACATAAGTGTTGAAACCTAAAATTGTCCTCTTATGCCAAATTTAGCTGTATCCTACTACTTTCAATATATTCTATTTTCATAATAATTCAGTTAAAATATTTTTAATTTCTATTGAAATATCTTCTTTAACCAATAAGTAATTTAGATAGATATACATTGCTTAATTTCTTTTTTGTTATGATTAATCTGCTGTTGATCCTATCCAATGAATTTTTAATTTATATGTTTTCTTTTTATAATTCTAAGATTTCCATTTTATTTGTACATTACAGTTTCCAAATCTTTTCTGAAATTCTTCATCATATCACCCATTGTATCTTACTGTAAAGTTGTTAACACATTCATCACAGTTATTTAAAAGTTCTTCACCACCTCCTACATCTGAGTTCTTTGTGGGTCACTTGATTAACTGATTCTTCTCTGGACCATGTGCCAATTTTTCTGTTTTTCCTCATGTCTAGTAATTCTAGGTTGCATGTTGGAGTTTGTGTCTGAATGCAGTAAATATTCCTCAGATTCTGACTTCTGTCTCCTGGCAAGCACTGAGTTTTGCCCCAGCAGGCACTGTAATTACTAGTAGATCACTCTGACCTTGTAAAGTTGTGCTTTTAAGCTTTTGTCTATTTCTGTTTTATCCTTACTCCTAGAGTGAATCCCTTTATCCTGGGACATAGGTTTTATCCCAAATGTGTTTCCCTTCTGATGTTCTAATGAAAGGTCACAGGGCCAAGCTCTTCTATGCTGAGTAGGATTTAAATTATAATCCTTGTCCCCTTACTCAGTGGTGAGCAGCAGTTGAAATCTCTATTCAACTCCTTCAGTATTCCAACTGTTATTCTTCCCATTTCTAGGTGCTCTGAAAGTCTTAAGTTCCGTTTTCTGAATCCAAAAGCCAAAAGGATTACAGTTTTGTGGTTAACTTCTGATAGCCCTATGCCTCACAGACTCTGGGGAAAAGTTATTAAAAGTTTATCTAAAAATTTACTTATTTTGGATTATATACACCCAGAAAACTTTTAAAAAATCTAATTAAAGCATGTAGACTGTACCCATTTCATTTCTCTCTCTAGTAAAAGTATATTTTAACTGTAGCCTAAAGGTAGTCATTTACGTTCATAGACGGACTATTTTAAGCATGTATAGAAAATGAATCCTCTATGAGAAGCAGAGACAATTTCAAAGTTATTTAGATTTCTAAGCTATTCTATTGAAAGAAAGCCCTAATTTTAGTGTTCTTATAGTAAAAACTGACCTAGAAACTATAGAATCTATACATAAAATTGCTTTAAACAGTATTATTAAAAGTAACACAATTTAAAATGACTAATGTAATTCCAAGTTTATCTTTCTATAAACTATTTTATACTCTAGAGGAGAGTTAAAATAAGGTCTGAGGAGCACTCTTTTCTTAAAATAACAGAGCTTATTATCTATTGATAATTTATGATGTTTCAAATGCCATTCTAAGTATATTACAAAAATTAAATCATTTCATCTTTAAAACAAGCTTATGAAATATGTGAAGATTAGACAAACTTGACAAATGAAGAATATTTAAGTCACAGAGCAGTTGAACAATTTTTCCTTCAGGACACTAACAATTGGCAGAGCAAAGATTTAAACCCATGCAGTCTGGCTCGAGAGCCTGAATCCTTGGACCACCATAAATACAGCTCTTTACTCCAGTAAGAAGTGTCCCTTCTCCATAAAACCTGGAAGGTACTTGATCTAATGAAGGTACTACACCTTTTTAAAGCTGCAGGGCTTCTCAGCACCTGTAAAGCATTGTATTTTCTCAGATCGCGTAATATGTTAGCATGTTGATGGATCCAGCGGGTGTGCTGGTCAGGTGACCCATCAAACAAACGAACAAACAGAAGCTCCTCATTTGTAGCATTTGTAGCATTTACAAGTCTAGGTTGTACACCTAGACTGATTTCAAGTTACTATTGGTTTAACTGGCGCACAGTATTTCTGAATATTTACCACTTGGCTTCTGGGATGAGTCCAGTGTCCTACTTATGATTCCCCAGAAGGTGTGTGGTAGGAATACGTAGTTTTTTTTCTCTCTCTCTCCCACTCTGTCTATCTCTGTTCCATTTTCCCTCCCTCCATCCCAGCTCACCCATTCCCTTTCTCCATTTATTTTGACAAATACAGAACACACACTTTAGACAAATACCTTCTAAAATAAATTCTGACTTTCCAAATAGAATGGTAATCAACACTGAAACACTTAGACTGAGTCTTAAAATTTCCTTTAAGGACCTGAAGGAACAACAATAGTAACAAGAAGTTACAACTCATGATAAATGGGACCATATTTAATCAGATAAAAATCGCAAAAAATATCACTTTAAAATTTCATTGTGGTAAAGGATTTAATGGAAATATTTAGTAATAAAAACTGCTATAATTACCATATGTATTGAATAGAGATGAAGTAAATGAATTCCTCTGGGATCCTTGGCAGTCATCTCTGGGAGATAATAGATTATTTCTTACTTCTGCAAATTATGCAGTAAAATCTCCAAGGAGACACTCATTATTGCTTTACCCAGTGTGACTAATATAGAATTATTCTACCACTAGATCCAGAGACAGAAGAAATCATGTATATTTCTTATTGTTTCAGATTATTTAAATAGAGACATAAGAAAAATCCTGTTTTCTGTTATTAATGTGCTCAAACTTATTTGTATTGTTCAGCTTTGTGTCCATTTAGAAAGGTCATCAAAATCATCCCTCGAGCTGAATGGGGTGCAATGGCAGGAGCATTTTTTTGAGTCAAGGATCTTCTTGTGCTCATGCAACCTCTCTTCTCTTTAGTGTTCTGCATAAATTTCTCTCTGATCCCCAGCTCTAGTATAAACACTTGATAGTATCTTATTAAAAATCAGCAAATCAAAGCACTTACTAGGTCAAATCATTGTTCTATACATTGTGTGAACGACAGAGCAGAAGACGACATGATTATTGTGTCAGAAGAGGCACCCTGTAAGGTAAAATGCATACACATTATAAAATGAAAATGGTCACAAGATGTACAAAGAGCTTAATGAGCTAAGAGAAAGAAAATAGTATGTAAGAACAGTTTCTGTGCTATGTGATAAGTTTATGCATGAGGAGATGTAAGATTATGGAGAAAGCCAGTGGTGAGTGGAACCTTTAAAGAAATCTGGGATATCCAGGATGATGTTGAAAAGCTATGCTCACGGGGAGCCATCCTTGCCTTGTTCCTGATCTCACAGGAAAACCTTGAATTTCTCACTACTAAAGAATGCTGCTATTTGCAGGTCTCTTGTAGATGTTCTCTATCAAGTTGAGGAAATTACTCTATATTTCTATTCTGCTGAGAGCTTTTATTATAAGTGGCTGCTAGATTTTGTCAGTTGCTTTTTCTGCAGAAGTCAGATGCATTTCTTTATCTTTGCTCCTGTATAGGTATTATTTTTTCGGACTTCTTTTGAGACCTTTTTTCTTTTGTCTTTGATTACCTGAGGTTTGACTATAAAATGCTTAGGAGTAGTAATTTTGGCAGTTATCCTGGTTGGTGTTCTCTGAGATTCCTGGATCTGTTATTGGGTGTCTGACATTAATATGGAGACATAATCAGTCAGTGTTTCAAATGTTGCTTTGTTTCCTTTCTCTCTTTCTTTCTTTTCTTTTCTTTTCTTTTTTTTTTTTTTTGAGGCAGAGTTTTGCTATTGTTACCCAGGCTGGAGTGCAATGGCGCGATCTCGGCTCACCGCAACCTCCGCCTCCTGGGTTCAAGCAATTCTCCTGCCTCAGCCTCCCAAGTAGCTGGGACTACAGGCATGCGCCACCATGCCCAGCTAATTTTTTGTATTTTTAGTAAGACGGGGTTTCACCATGTTGACCAGGATGGTCTCGATCTCTTGAAATCGTGATGCACCCGCCTCAGCCTCTCAAAGTGCTGGGATTACAGGCTTGAGCCACCGCACCCGGCCCTCCTTTCTCTCTTTCTTACTCTTCTGGTATTCTCATCACACGTGTTACACTTTTTGCAGTAGCCCCACAGTTCTTGAACATTCTATTCTGTCTCATTACATCTTTTCTTCTCTTAGTTTTTTTTTTATTTTTGAAGTTTCTGTTGTCATATCCTCAAGCTCAGATATTCTTTCAGCAGCCATGTTTAGTCTACTAATGAGCCCATCAAAGGCATTTTAAAATTTCTGTTACAGCATTTTTTATTGCCAGTCTTTTACAGTTTCTTCTTACAATTGCTGCTTTTTTCATTAATAACCTTAGTATACTAATCATAGTTTGCTTTTTAATTCCTAGTCTGATAATTTCAACATTTCTGCCATAATTGACTCTGGTTCTAATGTTTATTTGGCCTCTCTCTCCTTTTTTTTTTTTGGCTTTTAGTTTACCTTGAAATTTTGTTGTCGAAAGTTCACATGATGTACTGGGTTAAAGGAACTCTGAAAATAGCCTTCTAGTAACACGGTGGTAGGACAAGCCCTTTAGTGAGCCATGTCCCTGGACTGTTTATTTCACAAATGCTTCTCAGTTTTTTGCCCCCTCTTAGAAAGACAGGATGGCTGGAGGGCCTGGAATTGCATATTTCTTTTTCTCCAAGTGGCAGTTTAGAGAGGGTTGCATTTGGGTATTTTCCTTCACCCAGATGGCTTAGGATCTAATAAAACCCAAGCAGATAAGGCTCTGGGAAATGGTTTCTCCTGAGGACAGATCTTGTTAGAAAAAATAGAGTACTCTAGTATATTTCAAAGTGGTGACTTTCTCTCCCCCTGAAAGGAGAATGAGGAGCTTTTACTCCTGTTTACCATGAGAACCCAGTTGAGCTCCTGGAGGTAAAACTCACCAAAGTTGGGGACATCCCTATGACTGGGTTCCCCTGCGGTTATTAACTCTCAGACTCATTCTACACTGAGCCTCCAACAATTAGTCAATTACATTTTAGGAATGTGATTGAAAGTAGAAAGTCGTGGAAGAAAGTGATAGGATGAAAACAGTATGAGATAAATGCAGAAAACTGGGGAAGTGGCAAGTCCCATTTGTTCATATCCCTCTTAGAGCCCCTATGTCTTCAATGATAAGGATGCTTCTTTCCTCCAGGTATGCGAAGGGCACCTTTCGCATGAGGTTCTTATGAACTGTTCAGGGGGCAGGTCATAAAATCCTTACTGCACCCAGCATTTCACAGATTTCTTTTGCTTAAAACCTTATCTCTGCCAAGTTGCCGTATTTTGGGGTAGGATGTCCTAAGCCCCAAATGCTTCAATGGGATCTTTTGAAATGTGGAAGTATTTTTACAATTCATTTTATTGTACATAATTAAGGTTTTACAACACATCAATTACAACACACATCAATTATAAATTGATGTCAATTTATAATTTACATCAATTATAAATTGATATATATTACTGATACATATCAAAATATATTTTGATTTGCATATGTGAAATTATTATACTATAGCCAATTATGTTAACATATCTATCTCTCACATAGTTATGTGTGTGTGTGTGTGTGTAGTGACAACACCTGAAATCTACTCTCTTAGCAAATTTCCAGTATACAATACAGGATTCTTAACTATAGTCTTCATGCTGTACATTAGATCTTTAGACTTATGCCTCCTACGTAACTACAACTTTGTAGCCTTTGACCAACAGCTCTTCTTTCCCCACCTCTGAATCTCTGGTAACCACTATTCTACTTTCTGTTTCCTTATAGTTAACTTTTAAGATTCCACATATGAGAGAGATCATGTAGCATTTTTCTTTTTGTCTCTGGCTTATTTTACTGAGTGTGTCTTCCAGGTCATCCATGTTGTCACAAATGACAGGTTCTCCTTTTGTAAGGTTGAATAATATTCCACTCTCTGTGTGTGCGTGTGTGGATGTTTGGGTGGGTGCGTGGGTGGATGTGTGCGTCACAATTTCTTTATCCATTCATCTATTGTTGGACATCATAAGTATCTTAAACACTCAGGTTGATTCTATATCTTGGCTATTGTAAAACTGCTGCAATGGACATGGAAATGCAGATATTTCTTTGAAATAATGATTTCATTTCTTTGGATATATATCCAGAAGTAGAATGGCTGGAACATATGACAGTTCTATTTTTACTTTTTTAAGGAACCTCCATACTGTTTTCCATAATGGCTGCTCCAGTTTGCATTCCTGTCAAAAGCCTACAAGGGTTCCCTTTTCTCCATCTTGCCAACACTTGCTATTTCTTGTCTTCTTGATAATAGCCATCCTAACAGATGTGAAGTAATATCTCATTGTGATTTTGATTTGCATTTCAGAAGGGAAAATCTTTGACTTGCGAAATCTGAAAGGCTACCCTCTCTCCTATCCCTTAGCCTACTCCATTGCTATTCTTTAAAAATTATTTTAATTGACAAATAATAATTGTACATATTTATGTAGTACAATGAGATGCTTTAATACATATATTAGCATATTTATCACCTCAAACATTTATCATTATTTTGTGGTGGTAACTTTCTAAATCCTCTCATAGGAATTTTGAGATATCTAGTATCATATTGCTGATCATAGTCATCCTACTGTACAGTAGAAACCTATAGTTTCACTTTACATCTCCTGGATGATTAGTGATGTTAGCATTTTTTTCATACAACTGTTGGCCATTTGTATGTGTTATTTTGAAAAACGTCTATTCATATCATTTGCCCATTTCTAATCAGTTTGTTTGTTTTTGAACTGTTGTTTGAGTTCCCTACGTATACAGGATATACGCTTCTTGTCAAATGTATAGTTTGCAAATATGTTCTGTCATTCGGTAGGTGTCTCTTCTTTCTGATGATTGTTTCCTTTGCTGTGCAGAAGCTTCTCCATTTGATGTAATCCCATACAGTTATTTTTGCCTTTGTAGCGTGAACATTTGGTGTGGTATATTAAACAAAAAAAAGATTTGCTAAGGTCAATGTCTAGAAGCTTTTCTTCTATGTTCTTTTTTAGGAATTTTATATCAGCAGGTCTTACATTTAGGATTTTTATACATTTTGCATTGATTTTGAGTATGATGTAAGATAAAGTGACAACTTCCTTTATTGCATGTAGATATCCAGTTCTCAGCACCATCTATAGAGTAGACTTTCCTTTCCCCTTTAACAAAAGGCCCTTTAACAAATGTACAAACAGAATTCAGGGGACAGATGATAATCTTTTCAACAAATGGCACTGAAGTAATTGGATATCTATATGCAAAACAATTGGGCTTCCATCTACTTCTCAAACCATGTACAAAAATTAACTTAAAATAGATAATTGACCTAAATATAGAGTCTAAAACTGTAATATTTCTGAAGGACTACACGGGAGAAAATCTTCATGACCTTGTATTAGGAAACGTTTTTGTTCATATGACATCAAAACTACATTCCATAAAAAAAAGTTTAACTCAACTTTTTCAATGTTGAATAGCATTCTATTTAGAAAGTCAAAATTTGCTTTAGAAAATGTTTTTGTAAAGTATGAATATATGTTCTATATTTGTCAAAAGATAAAATGGGGGGTGTGAAGAGAGAGAGAGAGAGAGAACTTACTTATTTTACTTTATATATTTCTATCGAAAAATTGTAATGTGGTGGCTTATGTGAAAATACAAAAAAATAGCTGGGCACGGTGGTATGTGCCTGTAATCCCAGCTACTCAGGAGGCTGAGGCAGGAGAATTGCCTGAACCCAGGAGGCGGAGGTTGCAGTGAGCCGAGATCGCGCCATTGCACTCTAGCCTAGGTAACAAGAGCGAAACTCCGTCTCAAAAAAAAAAAAAAGAAAAAACAAACTGATAAACATTAAGAAATCTTGTGAACCAGTCATTAAACCATTGTAATATTGAAATCGGTTGTGGTATAATACTTGACCAGTGTTACAGATCAGACCATTTTTCTTTGTTTGATGGGTAAATTTATTAAGACTTTATGTCCTTGTCCATTATTGGGAGAATTGATAAATAGACTCGAGTCACTTAAAAGAATGAATTAGAGCTAATATGCAAATGCAGAAATAGTCACAAAATATGACTTTAAACATGTGATGTACTACTCCATATATAAATTCTTAAAATATTAAAAGACTGATACATTCTGTGTAATATAGATAGAGTAACATAAGAAGACATATGGTAACAATTATACTTATTACCCAATAGTGACTAACCTCATGGAGGTTTTAGGGGTATTACTTAGGGGTTTCAATTTTATTTTATTTTTTATTGTACTTTAGGTTCTGGGTTACATGTGCAGATCATGCAGGATTGTTGCATAGGTACACACATGGCAATGTGGTTTGCCTACAACCCCCCGTTACTTACATCTTGCATTTCTCCCCATGTTATCCCTCCCTGACCTCCCCCCCCACAACTCTGTCCCTCTTTTGCTCCCCTCCAACAGACCCCAGTGTGTGATGCTCCCTTCCCTGTGTCCATGTGTTCTCATTGTTCATCACCCGCCTATAAGTGAGAACATGGGGTGTTGGATTTTCTATTCTTGTGTCAGTTTGCTGAGAATGATGGTTTCCAGATTCATCCATGTCTCTACAAAGGACATGAATTCATCATTTTTTATGGCTGCATAGTATTCCATAGTGTATATGTGCCACATTTTCCTTGTCCAGTCTATCATTGATGGGCATTTGGGTTGGTTCCAGGTCTTTGCTATTGTAAACAGTGCTGCTATGAACATATATGTGCCTGTGTCTTTATAATGGAACAATTTATAATCCTTCGGGTATATACCCAGTAATGGGATTGCTGGCTCAAATGGAATTTCTATTTTTAGGTCCTTGAGGAATCGCCACACTGTCTTCCACAATGGTTGAACTAGTTTACACTCCCACCAACAGTGTAAGAGTGTTCCTATTTCTCCACATCCTCCAGCATCTGTTGTCTCCAAAGTTTTTAGTGATTGCCATTCTAATTGGCATGAGGTGGTATCTCAATGTGGTTTGGATTTGGATTTCTCTAATAATCAGTGATGATGAGCATTTTTTCATATGTTTGTTAGCCTCATATATGTCTTCTTTTCAAAAGTGTCTTTTCATGGGTTTGTTTGTTTGTTTTTTCTTGTAAATCTGTTTTAATTCTTTGTAGATTTTGGATATTAGCCCTTTGTCAAAATTTTTCCCATTCTGTTGGTTTCCAGTTAACTCTAATGATTGTTTCTTTTGCTGTGCAGAAGCTCTGGAGTTTAATTAGGTCCCATTTGTCTATTTTGGCTTTTGTTGCCAGTGCTTTTGGTGTTTTAGTCATGAAGTCCTTGCCTATGCCTATGTCCTGAATGGTTTTGCCTAGGTTTTCTTCTAGAATTTTTACAGTGTTATGTTTAAGTCTTTAATCCATCTGGAGTTAATTTTAGTGTAAGGTGTCAGGAAGGGGTCCAGTTTCTGCTTTCTGCACACTGCTAGCCTGTTTTCCAAACTCCATTTATTAAACAGGGGATCCTTTCCCCATTGCTTGTTTTTGTCATGTTTGTCAAAGATCAGATGGTTGTAGATGTGTGGCACTGCCTCCAAGGCCTCTGTTCTGTTCCATTGGTCTATATCTCTGTTTTGGTGCCAGTACCATACTGTTTTGATTACTGTCATTTTGTAGTATAGTTTGTAATCAGGTAGCATGATGCCTCCAGCTTTGTTCTTTTTGCTCAGGATTGTCTTGGCTATGTGGGCTCTCTTTTGGTTCCATATGAAGTTTAAGGTATTTTTTTCCCAGTTATCCTCAATTCTTTTTTATTTTGAATGAAATAGGATAGGTAAGAATTTTAAAGTTAAATGGTAGATTCACAGATTAAAGAAATATTTTAATAATATTTTTGTCTATTTTAAATATTGTCTAATGCAAGTTTGGAAAAATAATGTAATTGAATTGTAAATATCTAGCATAAATCAATTGCCATTGCTCAAGAGATTAACTGATTTATTTAACTATGTTCATAATAAAATATAATTTTGTTATTTATAGTTTAAGTTCTAGAGATGAAAGTAAACTAATTAACTATTTTGCTCAATTTCTTTACTTTTTGATGTTGTTCTAAATCCCAGAAAGATCAGTAGACATACTAAAAGACCAGTAGTCTACCCCCCAAAAAGCCTATACTGTTTTGATTGTTGCATCTGGTTAAGAAAAAACTGATAAAGCTTTGATTTGGTTACTAAGGATTTCTCTGTTCACACCTTCATCTTGTAATGTCATAACCTACTTTTGATTCTTATTCCACAATTCTGGGTACTATTTCTTGCTCTTCACTCTCCTGCAATCTGTAAAATAAAAATAATGCATGACATTAAAGTCTGCCATTTATAAATACTGTAAAGGTAAATATAATTAGTGTCATGTAGTAATTATTTCTGGGAAGGCAGGTTGGTTTTGTAGAAAAAAAATTAACCATGCGAAAAGGAGACTTTCATTTAATTCTTAAAGCTTTCATAAACTACTTGTGTTGATTGGTTTTTTCTGTTTTCTTTCTATAAAGTAAATACATTTATTCTCTTAATTTTTCTGACATTAGTTGAAAATATATTTTGGATAGCATGTGAAAGAATTTTGAATCCCTTTACCAAACCAGAAAATGCAAAATGATTTGTGGAAGAAATAGAGTTAGAACCTCTATTTTCTGAGTTCAGTTCATTTTAGCCATGAATCACTGCTATGCATTCATTGACTCTATGTCCATCTCTCTCCTTTCATAATTGGTAATTTTACAGTAATGCAGTAATACTGTTGAAATAAGGATGATATGAAATTGTCAACGATGAATTGGAAAATAAAACATGCAGTTTTTTTCAATATTCCCATGACTCTTTGAACTATATAGTTCCTTGTAAATGAGTCCTTATGATCTCTTACTAAGAGATCTTGGTATCTTTCATCATTCTGAAAAACTGATTTAAAAAAAAAACCAAAGGAAGATTGGTGCTTATTAAGAAGTGCTTTTCAGTGTCTCTCAGCCCCATTTCACTGAGAAAGTCTTGTATGTATTATGCTAAAAGGAACTACAAAATGAGAGTTTGATGCTGCAGCTATTTCATAGATGGATGCAAAAAGACAAGATCTGACGGCCATGGTCTGGGGATAGGATTTTGTCCCAGATGGTTACATACTAAGAGCAAAAAAATGATATCCATATACTGTTAAGTCACAACATATATTTATTTCTAAGTATTATGGGTAGCTAATTCTTACCTGGAAAAAAAAAGTTTGTGTAAATCTACACCCCATAAACTTTAAAAAATCTGGTAGGAAGAATACTAAGTAAGTGGTAATTTATGGGGCAAAAAAAAAAAATATATAAGAGGTATTCAAGTATCAAATACAGTTTAATTGCTATGCACTTAGCACACTTTATCTGGTTTAATTATCAGAACAACCTGGTGAGGGAGGTAATATTCCCATTCTACAAGTGAGGGACTAAAGTTCAGAGAGTTTAAATTTGTTCATAAAGTTCGTATCTTATGTAAAGGCAAGGGTCAGTGAGAAGCAGAGCCAAAATTAATACTGAGATCTAACTAAATCCTAAATGTGTCTTTTTCCCACATCACATTTCCTTCTTCCAAAGTAAAGTGACTTTGTTGCTGGATATCCATAACTTCATACTCCATAAATGCATCAAATATGAAAAGTGGTAACTCATGTAGAGGTAGAATTTTAAGGGGTGAAAATATTTTGTATGTATTTTTTCTTTATTTTCACATGGCTAAAACTTCTTCTAGATGTAGAATGTGTGTCTTGCTGTTATGGTGCCAGGATGAAACATTGGTGAACAAAGTTATTAATGATGGCTTTATCAAAGACCCTGGGGAGAAAAATAGTCTCTCTGATACCACCATTCTTACCACATACTCAGACTTTTTTGTGCCATTACTGGGTATTCTCTGGCCAGATTTCATAAGATCAATGAAGTTAGTTATTGAAACTCAAAAAATTTATTATTATTATTTTTATTATACTTCAAGTTCTGGGGTACATGTGCAGATCTTGCAGGTTTGTTACATAAGTATACACGTGCCATGGTGGTTTGCTGCCTACATCCCCCCTTCACCTACATTAGGTATTTCTCCTAATGTTATCTCTCCCCAACCTCCCCACCCCCTGCTGTTGCTTCCCTAGCCCCCCATCCCTCAACAGACCCCAGTGTGTGATGTTCCCCTCCCTGTGTTCATGTGTTCTCATTGTTCAACATCCACTTATGAGTGGGAACATGCAGTGTTTGGTTTTCTGTTTCTGTGTCAGTTTGCTGAGAACAGTGGTTTCCAGATTCATCCATGTCCCTAAAAAGGACACAAACTCATCCTTTTTTATGGCTTCATAGTATTCCATGGTGTATATGTGCCACATTTTCTTTATTTTAAATATGAATCATCCAGGCAAGTGAGTTCTACAATAAATAAATTAATAATAAAGTAGGGTAAATAATTGTTAATGAAGTAAAATTTTCTGTGAATTTTTAATTGAAACATTTATTTACTCAAAAATGACTATATCAAAATGCCCTTTAAAACAAGTTTGACATGATCAAATTTGATACATATTTAAAATGCATAAATCCCAGCGAACTCAAAACTTCCAAGAGATTTATTCCTTCCCTCCTTCCCTCCCTCTTTCTCTCTCTCTCTCTTTCTTTTCTTTTCTTTCCTTCTTTTGATGGAGTTTCACTTTTGTCCCCCAGGCTTACTGCAACCTCTGCCTCCAGGGTTCAAGTAATTCTCCTACCTCAGGCTCCCGAGTAGCTGGGATTACAGGTGTGTGCCACCACACTCCGCTAATTTTTGTACTTTTAGTAGAGACGGGGTTTCACCAGGTTGGCCAGGCTGGTCTTGAACTCCTGACCTCTGGTGATCCACCCACTTTGGCCTCCCAAAATATTGGAACCACAGGCATGAGCCACTGTGCCTTGCCTAAAGTATTTGTATTTTTATCTCTTTCCAGCATCCCTTTTATTTTTTCTTAAATCTCTCTCTTACTCTCTTCACGTGAGTGAATGGCAGAGAAAGGCGTATGAGAAAGTATCACATCACCTGTAGGCATTCTCATCACATATCTATAAGAAAACACTTAGGAACAAACACAGTTTGTTGTATGTGTGTTATATACTTACATAAGCCATATAAAATTGCATTGTTTTGTAAGTTAAAATGGTAAAGTAGTGACAGGTTCATGTGGCTCAAACCAATATAGCATAAATCTCTTTCCACAGGTGTTCTATGATAGTAAAATCATTTTTTTTTTCTTATGGTACATGGAACTGTATTCAATATATGCTGACCTGTTTAGGATTATGAAACTGACTGTTAACTCAATCAGTTAAGGCACTATACTATCATGCCAGTTAGTTCCTTAAAAAAAAAAATCGGTAAATGTTGGTTGCTGATTACAAGGAGGACTGAGTAAGGGAGTGTGGGCCTCTTTTTCCATTCATGGTTAATTTTTCTTGTAACAACTTCATCTATCTCTTTCCTTAGTCTCTCAAGATATACATTTTTTTTGTATTTTATGCAAATCTCAGTCCTCTTACTAAACTCTTTCCTGCTTATTAGAAGAGTGAAAGTTTAGAAGAAGAAATGAAATAGTCAATCAGTTCCAACACTTTAGAAGATTTTTTTGGAAACCAAGTTAAAAATTTGGATAATGACATTTCTCTTAAGATAAATAAAAATTTTAAGATATTTCATCGTAGTGTTTCTTATCTATCTTTTATCTCTCGGTACTTTTTACAAATTACGCATCTTGATTATGTTTATGCAAAGCTCCCTAAATATAATGCCAGTCAACCCAGAAGTCCCCACACAGCATTCCACAATTCTTCTTTGTGGTACTTACTGCAATACCAACTAACTACTATTATTTTTAATGTCACTACATAGTATGCTTACTGAGAGGAACTATGTTTTGATTGATGAACTTATTTATTAATTATAAATTCAAACACCGCATGTTCTCACTCATAGGCTGGTGTTGAACAATGAGAATTGTGGACACAGGGAGGGGAGCATCACACACTGGGGTCTGTTGGGGGAGCTAGGGGAGGGACAGTGGGGGTTGGGGAGGGTGAGGAGGGATAACATGGGGAGAAATGCCAGGTATAGGTGATGGGTGGATGGAGACAGCAAACCACCTTGTCATGTATGTATCTATGCAACAATCCTGAATGACTTGCACATGTACCCCAGAACCTAAAGTACAATAAAAAAAATAATTAATAATAATAAAAAACTTAGAAGTTTTTTATTGTTGCTGTAAATACAGAACCTGTCACAGTGCTGGACACATAACAGGTGTTTATACTTTTTGACCAAATGTTTGAAGTATTGAAATAGTACAGCATAATTAAAAATAATAAAAACACATGATTCTCTTTATAGGAAGGAGTTGAATGTAGTGTGGCCTGTAGCTTAGTGTTTGATCTTCACATTAAGCAGGTTCTTGTTCAAACTTCACCTGTGCCATTTATCAGTCAGATTATACAGGGCGTGATAGTAAATAGCTAAGAGACCAAGGTTTATTTCTGTAAAACATAATGCATAATATACCCATATCATATTATAGGATTAGTATGAAAAGTAAATGAGGTCATGGACAATGCCAGATTTCCTGAGAATAAAATTTAGAGAAAAATTTACAGGAATGATTAATAATATGAGAAAAAGGGTAAACCTAACTCATCATAAAATAAGTGCAAATTAAAGCAATGAAAAGCCACGTTACTTATCAGATCGGCAAAGATTGAAATGGTCGATACCGTCTGGTGCTGGTAAGGATGTGGTGAAATGTTTACACTCATATACCTTTGGTGGCAACTTTTAAGAGAAATTTGCTGATAACTTTTAATGTTTAAAATTTTCTATTCAGTGACTCAGCAATCACACTTCTAGGCATATATCTTATAAATATATTCCCACAATTGAGAGGGGATACCCATGCTAGTTTATTTATTGTAACATTTCATAAAACAGAGGAAAAAAAACAAAAAACTTACAAAATTTTCACCAGTTTTATAATTTTTAAGAAAAATCCATCATTGTTCCCCCTAAATGAAATCCATTTATTCTCATGTATATGAAGGGAAATGATTTGGAAATCAGAGGGACATCATTTTTTTTTTCCTGAATTTCATGTATGTTCATACTTCTTATATTTAATGGGCTATAGCTTTTATTATTATAGACAGCTTTTATTATTTTTAATGAACTTCTTTACAGATCATAAAATCCATTCTTATTATAGAAATTGTATAAGACAGGAAATCTGTAATGGATTTTGCCTCTCAATTTAAAATGAAGGATTTTGTGGCAGTTATTTTTCTCTATTTTGAATGTAAACTTCACTGTTCAAGCATATGCTCTAAAATCCTAGAAGGAGATATGTAAATCAATAAACCTTCTCTCTCACCAGGTAAAAGTTTAAGGAAAACACAGATGAATCATACATTTCTGTATAATCTGTGCTTCTGTCAAAAGGCTGCCATGACTCATTTATGACTTTCCAGAGTTTTAAAACCGGTGTTTTTAACCATAGAAAATCTACTTCATGGTTCTATTATGATGACTTTTGAGTCAATAACACACTCTTTAGTTCACACATGACTGTTTTGTAGACATAAAACCAAGTACAGTTGTCCTTGACCATTACTCCGTAAAGCAAAATCCAAAATAAAGGAAGAAAGAGATTACAAAATCAAGGGAGTGCTCTTAAAAATACACACTGTGTTGGATGCCACAGACATCATTTTATCCTCACAACTCCCTGTAAATCAACCTAGAAGACAGGGGCCAAAAGGCTATGAGGAAGGGACAGGGTTGAAATTTGAATCCAAATCCGTCTGATTCCAAATATCACTAATACCAACCAAATTACTATGTTGTGTACTGACCTCATTATTTCAATATCTTTTCATTTTCTAACTGGTTTCACAATTTTCAGGACCAAGTATTTTGAACAATATAATGTAAAATAGATGCTTTTATTACTTAATTATTAAGCAGCCAGCCCTGGCATTGAGGAAGAAACAATATTCATGAACAATTCTAAAGCATCATTTTAACCAATAGTTTTATCCTTCATATCTTTAACAATTTGACCATTATTAAATTTGACCATTATTAAAGATATTGAAGAGAACTTTGTTTGTTTCCACCAATCTTATATGAATGAAGGATAAAACTATTGGATAAAATGATGCTTTAGAATTGTCCTAAATAAGTGGATGCTGTCTGTTCATTATATTCTTCTAAAATAATTATTTTTAAGAGGATGCCTTTAAACTTCTTGGCCATAAAGAGAGGTCAAGTTTTTAATTACTTCAACAATTCAAAATGTGTCAGGAGCAAGAAATGTGTTTGATTTGCCTAATCTTTCCTTTCAGAAGTCTTTGGACAAGCTACTTTATTTTAGTTCCCATTTTATCTCATTGTGTAGAAAAAAATAGTAATATTTAAAATGAAAGGTTGCTGCAGAAACATAGAAATAATCTATCAGTTTTTAATATCATATTTCTTTACATTGCCTTAAAAGTAACAAGAAGCTCATGAATGTTGGAAATAACAGGATAAAATCTTTTCTCTTTGCCATGTAGCACATTTCTTGTATCACAGCACTTATTTAAATGAAGTCATATTGTTGTTTTCTTAAAATGATTTTAACTCAAAACAAACCTATCTCTGACATAAATAACTATACTGCAATCCCTGTGGGGAACAATGTAACCTGCATTGTATACCAGGAGACACCTGTTCTGTCATTTTAGTAACAATGTAACCTGCGTTGTAAACCAGGAGACATTGTTCTGTCATTTTAGTAACAATGTAACCTGCGTTGTATACCAGGAGACAGTGTTCTGTCATTTTAGTTTACTAATCTTCTTATCTTCCTTATGTCTCCTGTTTTGCTCTCTCTTGTAAATGACCATATTTGAGAAAGAGGAAATTGGGTGTAATGATGTATGAAGTTTCTACCTTTAATAAACTCCTAAAGTATAATAACTGCCTGCTGCCTTTATTGCCCAAAACACTATAGATTCTGGACTTCTTGTTTGGAAACAAAGAAGACAACAATTTTACCATTTAAATATTTGAAATTAATTGCAACCGTGTAATTTGAAGACTTTGAGTTCTTAAAATACATGGTCTGGATATGTACTGAGATGTATTGAAACCTATTTACTGGAACATGTGGTCTGAAAATTTCATTTGGAGGGCTTAAAATCTTTGCTCCCTCATAAGGTTCAAGTTTATCCTATGAAATTAATCATGGACCTGATTCATCTATAGTAGTGGGAAAATGAATGAATTATTATATCATCAGGTCACTTTGCTTTGCTAGACATCCATCACATCTTTACTAGTAATCGTTCATGGATTTAAATGTTAACAAAATGACATTTTAACAAAATAAAAAAGGCATGTGGTAGAGGCATGCACCACACACTGCAATCAGGAACTAATCCTGACAGGTATTTTGCTGAATTTACTTAAGTTTGTGAAGTTAACATTTATCTAACAAAGCTCAAGTGAGCTTCTAGTCAATTACATGGTACCAAAAAACAGCCATTATGGAGTAGAAATTTCTGAGCTTGGGAATATTTACAGTGTTCATATCCCAAAAGTGTCTTAAGAAAGCCATTTAGAATCATGATGATATCAAACCACATATGAGGTTCATGAAATTCAAATTTGTATTTTTTCTTAAATAGAGCAAATGATACTAATTTAATTAAAGAAGAAAATTTAAAAGATGTGTCTTTTATATTTAAAAGTTCCTGTGTGCTTCTTCTGGCTTTTCTTCCTACTGCTTAAATTCAGCTATTTCCCAAGGATCTGTCGCCAGTTGTCAACTCTGCATATGCCCCCTTGGAATGCTCTATCATCTGTGTTTCTGGATTCAACTACCATCTCCAGATTTAGCAGTTCCCGTTTGGGACTTTTGCTCTTTGGTTCTGCATTTCTAAATACTTACTGGATATGCATCACTCTGAACTCATGATATGCCCTCCAAATTCTGACATCAAGTTTACTTTTTAAAACCAACTCATGTATGTCTTCTTTTGTAAAGTGTCTGTTCATATCCTTTGCCCATTTTTGAATGGGCTTTTTTTTTTTTTTTTTTTTTTTTTCTTGTAAATCTCTTTTAGTTCTTTGTAAATTTGGATATCCGCCCTTTGTCAGATGGGTAAACTGCAAAAATTTTTTCCCATTCTGTTGGTTGCTGATTCACTCTAATGACTGTTTCTTTTGCTAAATCATTCTACTATATAAGGACACATGCACACGAATGTTCATTGCAGCACTGTTTACAATAGCAAAGACCTGGAACCAACCCAAATGCCCATTGATGATAGACTGGACTTGGAAAATATGGCACATATACACCATGGAATATTATGCAGCAATCAAAAATGATGAGTTCGTGTCCTTTTTAGGGACATGGATGAATCTGGAGAACATCATTCTCAGCAAACTGACATAAGAACAGAAAATGAAATACCGCATGTTCTCACTCATAGGCGGGTGACGAACAGTGAGAACACATGGACACAGGGAAGGGAGCACTACACACTGGGGTCTATTGGTGGGAATGGGGAGGGACAGCAGCGGGGGGGAATTGGGGAGGGATAGCATGGGGAGAAATGCCAGATGTGGGTGAAGGGGAGGAAGGCAGCAAATCACACTGCCATGTGTGTACCTATGCAACTATCTTGCATATTCTTCACATGTACCCCGAAACCTAAAATGCAATTTAAAAAAAGTAAAAAAAGTAAAGTTAGGCAAAAAAATAAATAAAAATAAAACCAACTCATGGTAGTAATTCCTCATTAGCCAGCTACTATTTATTGTAAGCACTTTACATGCATTGCCGGATTTAATTCTTACAGCAAACAGCAAAGGACACATTATGGTGATTGCTTTATAGAAATGGAAACAGGCTTAAGGATGGTTAAGAAGTTGATCTACAGCAACTTGGAAATGAGAAATGGAGCTGGAATTTCAACCTAAGGTGATTCTGACTCCAAAGCCTGGGTTCTTAATCATCTTCCCCATCCAGGTTTGAAACCTCAGACATAGCTCTGATGTTACCGTGTCTTTTAACCGGCACCATTGTCTCGCTAAAGATAAACAAAATATACAACTTTGGAGCCCCATGAGAAAATACTACTATGGTATATTTATAAATAAAATGTCTTTGTACAAATGTCCGTAGCTCCTTATAGCATCTGAGAATTATGTTAAAAATGAAGCATGTTTGTCAAGTAAATGGGAGTCATTTTAATTCTAGACCCAGACGTATTTTCTGCACCTGTCCCTTCTGCACATTTACTGTAGCTTTCCTCATCCAGACCTTTCAACACCATGACCCTGGCTTTTCCAAGAGTTTTAACTGTTTCTCTTATTTTAATGACCGCTTAGTTCCAGGTGGTCACAACATCTTGCAAATTTTCAAAATTTAAATTCTGAGCTCTTGCTCAAAACCTTCAGTGATATCCCACTGCCTATGAAATAAAACTCTTTACCCTAGCATCCATGACATCTTTGAATAATGTCACCTCAATCCCCTAATGTCCCAGGCAAGCTAGGGCGTATCATTGTAGGACCCACTGGGGATCCATTCCTGTCTTCTGCTCTTCCTCATACTTGTGAATCAGCATTATTGTCTCAGCACAACAACATTTTCATGAGCCTTCTAGGTTCAGCTATTTCATAGGAATTGCTGGTTTATTCAGCAAGGAATAAATTCATGTACATAATGCACTGAGAATTTATCACTTTGTTCTTAGCATTTTAAATAAATAAGTGTGTGTGTGTGTGTGTGTGTGTGTGAGAGAGAGAGAGAGAGAGAGAGAGAGAGAGAGAGAAACCTGTTCATCCAATCAATTGTCATTAATAGACCAAACCTGTTAGAATCTCAATCTGGTTTGTCTCGAAAAGTGTTTTCATCATATCAGGTACACAATCAACACAATGGGTCTGATTGTTTATCAAATTCTAGACTCCCCAAAAGAAACTTGTAAAAGTAGAAGAAGTCCAAGAACATTTATTATTCACTCAACAGACCTTTTGAGATCCTCCTATATGGCAGAGAGTCCACCGAGTACTTCTTGTTAACCATGTCTGTGTTCATCTGTAAGTGTATCTCAGGTAGCAGAAAATTCTTGCACATTTCAGACACAAAGGAATAATAAACTCTTGAGTAGGTGAACTGCCACTTAACAACTCAATAAAAAGAATATATTTAACTCCCAATGTTAAAAATGCAAATAAACCTTTAACTTCCAAGATCAATTACACATAAAGAAGGAGGCTTGCTGGCAACAGTAGTCTGTCTTGTCAAGGGCTCCTTATCATCAAGGAAGAATAAACACTCTAATTATTTTTTTTTTAACTTTTTTGTTTGTTTTCTAATTGGATCATTCATTACTCCCTAGAATTCAAATCAACATCAGATTTATAGTTGGAGGCTATTGAAATATTGATTTGGTTATAGAAATGTCAAGCTTGGCAGGTAAGCTGTCTTACCGCCAGAGAATGATTGTTTTAGTAAACTTGTTTAAAAAGGCTGATAGAATGTAATGAGCAAGCAATTTGCATCTGTATCAGGCATAGAGAGAACTTTTTAAAATTTAAACAGTCTCCTTAGCATCCCTCCCATTCCTAATTCCTGAATTTCAGATAGCAAACCTGAGCCTCATTATTAAAAGCCCCGGTGTTCATTTTCTACTTCTACATCCTTGTGCTACATTTAAAGTGAGATACAGAGCATACAAAATTGTACAGGATGTCATTATTAGGATAGAGTGTGCCATTGCTGTACCGTAGTTAAATGTGGGTTCTACATGGTTCTTCAGTTTCTAGCCCTATAAACCTCACATGCTGTGTCATCTCTCCATATATCTTACTTTAATCGCCTTTAATTTGAAAATAACAGGTCTACCTGGCTTATCTTACATTGTTGCAGTGACTTGAATGACTATGTTTTCTGAAACCACCAGCTGCACTGTACTTTTAAAACACATTTTTTTCTTGGGAAATCATTGCATAAATTTCATACATATGTGCTTCTCTGCAGAATAAAAAACGAACAAAACAAAAACATTAAAGTAAAAATCTTTATTTCCAGTGAGCTAATGAGGAAAAAAGGGGTGATGATTAATAAAAAAAAACAGGAAGGGGGAGCAATTTAGAAATGGAAAGAATGCTGAATACCTACATGATGCTTAATTTAGATGAAAATTCTGGTATGTTGGACATTATTTTCTACTCTATCACTTACAGTAGTTTTTATTATATGCAGTCATATGTCTACTCTCTAAAGACATACATTGTGTACACTTACAGTTGGCAGCCAAGTCTCCCTTATCTTTGGTGAATAAGAATGAGCTACTGTAAACAACAAGAGGGTCTTCTACTAGCCCCTAGCCCTAATATTTATATCAGGAACAGAGATTTACTGTCCTTACTCATTCACACATTAATGGAAGAGAAGGAGGTTTCCTAGAAAAATAACCACCTCCCGTTCCACCCCCAAACTTTATGCTTTTCTGTTACATAATCAGACAGGGGCAAGATGTAAACTATTTTGAATTAGTACTGTTGAGGCTGAATTCTCTGCTATTAACAGAATTGAGAAGATAATCAATTTCAGAGTGGCACGTTACAAATTTTGTCCCAATTTCAATGGGGAGAATAACAGATCAGTTGTGGTTGGCTGGATCTGTTCTTACTTCCCTCCAATCTGGTGAATAGGATTTGGAAAGCAGTGTTTTCTATCACGATGGTATATCAGCATCACATTTTTAATGCTAAGAGCCAAGTGCCTTAACAGGCTCTTCTGAACACACCCTGCATCCTCTTTCCCTTGTACATCTCTATCTGATGATTCAAAAAAGAACCCTTTCAGTCTCACTCCACTGATCAGTTAAGTTACTTAAATGTTTTAGCTGTTGAGTAAAATAATATGCATCCTCAAAGAGCGTATCTTCAGACTTCAGTGGCCGAGACTCTAGAGTTAGCAATGGAAAAAATCAGCCTTGGACTTCTGTTTCTGCCCACAGTTTTCAAATTAAGAACAACACTTTTGCACTTAGTGAAACGACCTCTGTTGCTCTTCGAGAGGACTCAGGCTATCCATTCTCCAGGCTTCTGGTGGTCCCGTGTAAGTACTATATGCAGCCCTTCTAAACTGTAGCAAATACTTTCCCCACTGGTATTGAAACTTTCAAAATTTTCATTTCAATCTGCTATCCTCTCCAAAATAGTATTTTTTGATTAGATTTCCTTTTCTTCTTGTTTTGTGGAATTCTTCCAAAAAGTTTGAACTATGTACATTAAGGGAAATCGTAAATCAGCAAACTACGTACTGTTAAAATGCATGTGGTTCACTTTGAGGATTTGCAGTTAGTAAGAGCTAGATACATATATTTGGTGGTATTGTTGTGGATGTGGAAATATCATTCATATAAGGAAAATGAGCTTACAGTCTCAAGACCATAAAACACTGGGTTGTCTGAGAAACCAAGGGTACCAATGAGGCATTTCCTAATTTTTACTCATAATGCTTACAAAGATCGAAAGAGATAAAATTCCAAATATGAAGCCTTAAATTGTTCAAATCATTACTCAAAGAAATAGTGGAAAAGATGGGTAATTTAGAGTCTGCTATCAATAAAGGAAAAAAATCAAGTTAATCTTTTCTGAAATTATCATGTTTCGTTTGGTTTAGATTCCCAGAAACAAAGAAAAAAAATGGAAAAAGAAGAAGACAAAAAGTACATTCAAAGCACTTCTGATTTCCGAATTAAAAAGTCCATTTTGGCTAATTCAATATTTTCAAAGAACAAAAGCACAGTAGAAAAACCAACATCAGAATATTTTACCAGTGTATTATTTGTAATAATCCAATGTAGCTTGAGACCTTAAGGATGAAGTATCCTTGAATTCAATTGCTAGAATTCCAGATGCCACCCAACAGCATTCATTTTTATACTAGAACAAGTATTTTTTTGTTGGGCTATCCATTGGAAACTAGAAAGCAATTTCATTGAAAGGAGAAAAAGTAGATTTAATTATATTTTAGTTTTCACGGAGAAGTTATTCTGATCATTCTGAAGCTGTTTTTCCATAAGGCAATGGAAACAATTTTTCAATTGTAGGGGACTTTAAAAATTGCATAGCAGATGGCTTAGCACTTGGCTAACCTTTTACTTTATAGGGGAAATCACAGTAAAGATACTGCAGGATATACAATAAATTGACTTTTATATTTTCTGGTAAATTAGATATTCTTAATTGGTATTAACCAAATATTTAAGATGCCATGGAAATGGGGAAAAACAAACATAGGCAGAAGGAAATATTTCTTGATCACTCATTGTAATTCAAATAATATCTGTCACCCATAGATTTTCAAAGGAATGAAACTTCTCTTGTTTCATCCCCCTTGCTTACTTGAAAAGTTAAATGTTCCATTGAAAGTACCCCCAGGGCCTGAAGATGTGTCCAGCGATAAATTTTCCATGGAGAGTCTATCAACATAAACTGTTTTTAGTATTTAAGTATGTGGACTATTAGTAAAGAGAGATTCACAAAATCTAAAAACCTATTTGGGAGACCTGTTCAGTCCATCTGGAGCATCACCTAGCTTTGTGCATGTCTGATTTTCTTAACCAACATGAGACTGTAATCCTCATAATACAAATGAGAAGCCAGAGTCTTGGTTATATCATTTGCCAAATAACAAATAATTGGTGAGTGTCTGAGACTAACCCCAGCTCTCTAACCAAGTCCACCCTCTCCCCTTTACTTTCAACACTCTCTTTAGATGCACTGCAGACCTCTCTGTCCTCATGCCCAGGGGGCGGCTCTCACAGTGCTCCCCTTACCCTTGTATACATTTCTGGGCTGAGTTTTCCTCTGGCCAGTTTCAGGCACTACCGTGTGCTAGGGAGCACTCTTCTGTTCACTTGGATGCTAATAAAGCTGTTTCTCTTCTCTCAACATCTTGTCCTTGTGGGCCTTAAAAGGGCTGCATCAGAATTTAGGGAATATACATGGCCATTGCAAATGGAGCCACTGATTTCTAAGACTGCACCCACTCTATGATTCTTCCTATACTTAACGAAAACCACTGTGCCTTATGCCAACTGGACTCATGAATATAAATGTCGCTGAATTATATTAGACGATTTGCCTACCCACCCACAATTTTAATTTTCTCTACATTGCACCCCAAGCATCTTACTATTGCACTTTGAAGAGAATAGCTGATCAAAAGGTAGACTTAAATGAGCTATTAATAAGCCAATTTTTAAGCATCTTAAGTTGACTCAGTCTGTGTAGTTATAAAATAGAGTTTTACTTTTCACAATTAGGTGAAAAAAAAGTAAAAACTCTATTATTATCATATCCTTAAAATATTCCAATCTGAATTGTGCACCAGAGGTAAATTTCCACTTACATCAAGTAGATTTTTTTTTTTTTTAGAAAAAGTAGGCTTACATACACAGTGTTAAAATGTAATGGTGATTTGTATTTTCAGGAGCTGATATTAACTTATAAAACATAAACATGAAAGCCATTTAAAGTCTCTTCAAATCAGTTGCTTGCATAGTGAAAAATTTCCTTGAATATGTTAGGCTTCCCAAAATAAACTTAGCTTCTATTAGTCAGTTACATTGATGTAAGATCATTTTACAATATCTGGCTTATTACAGAAATAGTAGAAGATATAGCATCTGAAGTCTGGACTATTTCCTAGGATCAATTAAATTCATTTAAACCAAATATCACATATTTGCATTTAACTCTAGTCATCCAATGAAGAGAACTCCATTCTTTGTTGCTTCCATTTTTCTTTGTTTTCTGTTGTTGAATGAGTTTGTTTTCAACTCCAGTTCAATTTCTTGGACCCACCCAGTTCTTACTATTAAACTGCTAAAAAGTGTTTAGTGTTCCTAAATTCCTCTATGTATGCTTATTACTATATTTAACCCATGTTTTATCTGCAGAAATTCCCTAGAAATAACCATTATTATTATTACTATATTTAACCCATTTTTTATCTGAAGAAATTCCCTAGAAATAACCATTTTTTCCAACATATTGTCATGCCTTTAAAATACTCTGTACAATTCTAAGAGTAACAAATTCCATTTCTAGAACCATGCCTTTAAACTATCATAGTTGGCTAAGACACTACAGTTACAAAACAACTTCAAATTTTAAGTTGCTTATTATTCTAAGAAAATATCAGCTCTGTTTGCTTTTCATCACAGCACCCAGGAAACTAAAACAGGAGCTTCAAAAGAAGCGAAACTATTTTTTAAATGGTGAGGGTACTTTAGACACTGTTAGACAATCCAGGATGTTTATTACCTACAGTGAATTCATTAATACCTGTGATAAAATTAATAAATGAACATTTTAGGATTTTAATTGAAAACACTTTTTGCAAAAATAAAGTTTCCCCCCTCTCCTTAAGGATATTTTGTTTAAATTTAAGGAATGAATTATGCAGGAAGAAAATCCTGCATAATTCATTATCTTACTGTGTTTGTAAGATAGCTAGGTAGGTACAAATTTTGGCTTGATCCTTCCCAGATCATTTTATTCCCCCACACATGATTTTTCTTAATTAAAACTACAGTGGAGTGATTCATTTACGGAAGATGAAAGCAGAGCTCAGGGGTCAGCAGAATGACATAGTGGAAAGTGTTAATGTGGTCCCCTGGTATTTTCAAAGTTAGGAGGCAACTATTTCCTGGTTTGGTTCTGCCCACAGATCTCCCATAGAAATTCAAAAGAACTAATGAACTCTATGAGTCTATCAAAAGGAGAAGAGGTCCCCAGAGAGTGGTTGACTTTAATAGTGTTGACTTTTACATCTCCCTCTTCAAAATGCTTAGCTCCATGGCTAAAGTTAATCCACCTCATTTTAGTTATGGGAACAAATTGCAAAAATAGATCTTCCTTCAACTGATAACAGAAAAGGATGGAAAAACTGCTCTGGCAGAGAGGAAACAGTTCAAACAAGTACATGTTAAGACAATGTTTAAGGCTATGAATAGCAATAGTTTCACTTACATGAAAGTATTGAGCCCACATTATAATATTCTTCCTTAAACACACCAGCATTTCAAGGGTTAGCTATTAATACATAACTAAAGGTGAGAAAGAGAAAATCAAACTCATCGAATATATTTCCTAAATTTAACTTAAATTATTTTTGGCTAAACACAAACCTTGAATATTTCGCTAAAAGAATTCCATATTTAAAATATATATATATATGACTGAACTGGATATAGTAGTGATTCCCCCTCAGAATGATTATGTAAGTCCCACCAAGGTCTTAAATGAGGTTATTTACATGGTACTATCTGCATGACGGCATTACCTCTATCGAATCATATAAACCCCAAGAATGAAACAAGATTATCTCCTCAGTTGTAAAGGAGAATTTCTTATCCTTTCAACACAATTATTCTAATCTGCAAGATTCTACTTTCTAAAGAAAGAACATTTAAATGCTTTGGTGAATGGTAAAACATGTTATGAAATCTATTCTATAGATAATACTACTTGTGATTAAAGAAAGAAAGATATACAGGACAGATGCATGTATTTACAAGGCTACATTTTAACTAAAGGCAAATGGTTGTTTCAGAGGTTTTAGTCAATTAAAATGTCTGTGGCGAGAACCAGTGCATTTAAGGTTTCAAGATGACTTTTCTTATTCCTCTATGTTCTTGGTCACTTACAAGTTTCTGAAAACCTTGTGTGTGTTTCAAGTCTGTTCAAAGTTAAACTCTATGTAGATATTTGGAGGTAAATTAATTCAGCTATTTTGAGTCGCACAAAGGAGAAAGAAAAAGACTTTTTTGTGCTTTTCTTCTACATTTATTTTACACTCATAGATACATAAAAATGGCTGAAAGTTGTAAATAATACTTATTTACCTAAAGAGAGGAATCAAAAAGTTAAATCTGAAAGAGAAGTTTAAAACAGCAGTGTTACAAAAACATGGAGCACATGAATGAAAATATCTAAAAACCTGATGTCCAAGATCTGTGGTTCATGTCAAAATAAAAGTTGTCAACTAAAAGAGAAATGGCTATGATAAAATTATGTGATAAATTAGTTTTGTTTATATTATAGATATAACTATGAAAGTATAGTCATATATAATTATACTTACATGATAAAAATTATTTGACTTTACATTTAGAGAAAACAGATTCACAGGTTGACCTTTTAAGATGAAAACAGGGAGATAGGATAAGAGAAGGCAGGTTTAGTAATTTTGAATCTAATATGTATTGCAGTGACATTTTCAATAGGGTGTGTCAAGTATATAAAGTCTGTTTCATCTCTTTTGGGTGATTCATGTGTACATTTATATAGAATAAAATGAGATTTCTCTATTGGCTTAACCCTACGTAAGTCAGCTAGCTAATGACTAGCCTTTAGGGTAAAAACCACCACTCCAAAGAAAACCTCCAGAAGTCCTGCTTGAATAGAGAAAGATGTCACCGTGAAGCTTAACCAACATGCATTAGAATGCTAACAGTGGAAGTCTGAGGAAAACATAAGAACAATAGAAATTGGGAAGATAAACATTTAAAAGATACAGCATTGAAGCAGAATCTAGTAACCTACTTCTCATAAGCCTCTGTGACTGACAATGTAATTAAATGATCTAAATCTACAGTAAGGTCTTAAGACTTTGTTCACATTAGAGGAAGCTAGTGCATTTTCCTGTGCAGGCACCTCTGTCAAAAATTCCAGGAGGATAATAAGCTAGAAAATACCTGACATATTCAAGCTCATATTCTTGCTACAAAGATTGGAGTTATTCCTTTGTGATTTACAATGTATTTGATACTATTGAAATTCCAATGGAAATGATTTTTAAAGTCATGAAAGCGAAACTGGGAGAGAATAAATAAGTTTATTGGAGGAGCCCAACTGGGTGACTGTTATCATATTTGGAATACTGACTGAAGAGTCATGGATTATTAAGCCTTATACATTCTATCTACATAATGCCCAATTCCTGAATCTTTGGAAACATATGAGTATGTCGTTGAGTTTTCATACTATTATCTGTATGTTACCATCAATTTCAATGTAAGTTAAAATCAGGAATCACAATAGGACTGTTAATTTTTCTTAAAAATAGGATCTGTTAATTTTTCTTTTTATTTGTAGGATCTGCATGAAGTAGAATTTTATAAAATATCCTTTTATCAAAAGAGTAAAATTCTCAGCACACATGAGACATATTTATTTGCTAAATATTTTTACATGTTCTTGTATGACTAATTTTGCAAATATCCGAATGTAGCATAAAGCACTTATTACCAAACTCTAGATGATTCAGAAGCATGTAGCTCAGAACATGTTGTTTCCCAGATGCTCATGAATTCCTCTTGTTCCAAAGTTTCATGCTTGGTAGACAATGTAGCATTCCTTGATGTAAAATCATGCAGAGCAGATTTCTATGCTATGAAGAGATTATAGATACCAACTGAAAATTCTACATTTAGAGGTAAACCAACTAACTCCCAAAAATATCTACTGAGTTTTTAAGATCACATACATGATGATGGCTAATATTTTTAAATATGTGGGGCAAATGTTTAGAATAAAAATATAAATAAACTACTTATTTTGTTTAATTTTCTCCTTCCCTACCTCCCTCCTTCCCGCCTTTCCTCCCCCCTTCCTTTCTTCTGTCCCTCCCTTCTTCCCTACCTCCCTTCCTTCCTTCTTTCCTTCCTTCCTTTCTTCTTTCCTTCCTTCCTTCTTCCTCCCTCGATTCTTTCTGAAGGTAAGTAGAATATTTCTTGTATTTCTTCCAAATCTCTGAAGAATAAAACCTATTTAAGTTGTTTGGCAGCAGTTTTAAAAGCTAGATGGCCATCTGGACTAGCTGATACTTTTAAATATAACCCCCAACCCACCCCCTGGCTCTTATATTGTTTGAATCCAAAGCAAATATGTTCTCTTAAAATGACTGACTTCTTTTAATCAGGGAGGTATGTTGCAAATAGAAATCAATTGCCAGAATCTACTTCTTTCACAGAAAATCATATGCTATAAAGTGGAGCAAAGTATAATAGTTAGAGGAAAATTAAATAGTAAACGCTACTATTAATCCTTAAAGACAAATTTCTTTCTAGATTAACAACTTATCAAGTAAATTAAAACCAATGACATTTTAGGAAACATGGCAAAAATACCATTTATCCAAATAATTTATGAAACAGTGAAGGAAAGGATGGAATAGAAGAATGTTAATAGAAGATGCAGCATTTTGGCTAAAACTCCTATATGGTCTGAGCTATCAAATACTGAAATAGGTTTTAGAAAAATCTACTTTCAGTACTAATTTCTCTGTTCTTTCTCTCTTTCACACTAAGTCATACTCAAAGAAAATATTTGCTTGTTTAAGTATATTGGTATGTATAAACTGAGAAATCATTAATGTAATACGCTATGAGAAAACAAAATTAGCCAGGAGTGGTGATGCATGCCTGTGGTACCAGCTACTCAGGAGGCTGAGGTGGGAGGATTGCTTTAACCCAACAGGTAGAGGGTGCAGTGAGCTGAGATTCTGCCACTGTACTCCAGCCTGAGTGACAGAATAGAACACTGTCTCAAAACATAAAATAAAATAAAGAAAAACAAAAAAAAAACAATGCTCCAGATACCTTCCATAAAAATTCATAATGCGGTTATTTGAGTTTGAGTTTATTTTGATATATTTCATTTATCTGAAATATTTTTTTTTCTTTTTTTTAAAAAAATTTTTATTGCATTATAGGTTTTAGGGTACATGTGCAGAACGTGCAAGATAGTTGCATAGGTACACACATGGCAGTGTGTTTTGCTGCCTTCCTCCCCTTCACCCACACTTGGCATTCATCCCCAGGCTATCCCTCCCCAGCCCCCCCGCTGTCCCTCCCCCATTCCCCCCAATAGACCCCAGTGTATAGTAGACCACCTCTCTGTGTCCATGTGTTCTCATTTTTCTCACCCACATATGAGTGAGCATATGCGGTATTTCATTTTCTGTTCTTGTGTCAGTTTTCTGAGAATGATGTTCTCCAGATTCATCCATGTCCTTACAAAGGACACAAACTCATCATTTTTGATTGCTGCATAATATTCCATGGTGTATATGTGTCACATTCTCCCAGTCCAGTCTATCATCGTTGGGCATTTAGGTTGGTTCCAGGTCTTTGCTATTGTAAACAGTGCTGCAATGAACATTCGTGTGCATGTGTCCTTATAGTAGAACGATTTATAGTCCTTTGGATAGATACCCAGTAATGGGATTGCTGGGTCAAATGGAATTTCTATTTCTAGGTCCCTGAGGAATCGCCACACTGTCTTCCACAATGGTTGAACTAATTTACACTCCCACCAACAGTGTAAGAGTGTTCCTATTTCTCCACATCCTCTCCAGCATCTGCTGTCTCCAGATTTTTTAATGATCGCCATTCTAACTGTCATGAGATGGTATCTCAATGTGGTTTTGATTTGCATCTCTCTAATGACCAGTGATGATGAGCATTTTTTCATATGTTTGTTGGCCTCATGTATGTCTTCTTTTGTAAAGTATCTGAAATATTTTCATAGATATTATAAAATCACAGTCTTGAAATTCATAAACATACTGTAACCTAATGAGAAAACTTCACTTATTGCCCAGGATTTCTCATTCATTTGACAATGCAGAACATGTTGATCCTACCTCTCCTGTGGCTATTTTAACAGCATACTTGGAATTATAACTGCGTGAACTTGCCATAACGCCCTTCCCACAATACACCATACTACTTGTCAATAAAAATCACCTTATTATCTTGTAAGTTTTGAAGTACCTTGCACTGAATTTGTTCTTTAGAGGTAATCTTTATTTTAATAAACATATTCATAGATTTATTCAAATAATATTAAACTGAGCAAAAATACTAACATTTCAAAGATTCATAGAATATCAGATGAAAGAAGTGTTCCTATGCTTAAATCTTGCCAGTAATTCAATTAATAAGATGTTAAAACTTCTTGAAGATTTTACTTTAGAAAAATGTAATCATAGAATTTTGGCATTATTTTTTTAAGCTAAAAGCTGTCATTGTTGCGACAGTAACTGTCCATATCTTGAAAGGAAACACAGATTTCTCCTTTTAGCTCCTGGATTTAGGCCTAGGAATCTTTCTAAATATTCTCTAGAGGCATTCTGGTAAGCATAGTTATCAATAGACATTTATTAATTTTATGCATGTTGCCTGATACTGCCCTGGGCAAGAACGTAGAAGAAGATGAGTCCATTCTAAGTGGTAAACTAACCAAAGAGCTGCCGAGATGAGATCCACTTCAATTTCAGTATCAACACAGCACTGATTTCAAAGAGGGGGGAAAAACGTTTTTGAATAGCCAGTCTGTGTGTTATGATTTAAAGCAAAATAAATAAAGCTGAGAACCAAGGCTAGGGTGCTTGGTGGTGCTGCCGCACAGCAGGAAGTGGAAACAGAGTTGAGATTGCTCTGCAAACTCTCTGTGTCTGTCTTTCACCTCTCACTTTGAGGGTTGAGTGGTGAAATGCCACAACTTTTTTTTTTTTTTTTTTTTTTTTTTAACTTCCCTTTCAGGGAACAGAGCACACTTAAAAAAAAAAAAAACAAAAACAAAACAGACAGCTAGATAGAGGTTCATATGTACAACAAGGTATAACGAAAGAATAAAATGAATATGCTTTCTGATTTTGTCCAAAACGATACTGTCTCAGTCTAAAATGAAAAGAATTATACTTCCATAAGCAATACCATTACACACACAAAAAAAATCCTACAACAGATTACTTTAAAAAGGAAACAAGGTTTGTTTTTGTTTTTCAAATTTTGATTCTGAAGCGTCCACATTCTCGATATCTTTCCAAAATTTAGATATCAGAAAATAACATCCTTCAAAATAAATTGTGCCACAGAAAACTTGAAGACACACATTTTATTACTGCTTGCTTGGTTTAAAAAATGTGCTAATATTACTTAAGGAAGTAGAATAAGAGATACAGAAGAATTTCTGGAAAGCAAATAATCTTGGAGTTCAACATTTTACTGACTCACTCAATTTTTTTGTTCTCAGACATTCTTTCAATAGTGTATTCAACACACAGTCAACTGTATGAAGGAGCAGAGGCCACTTTAGTAATCATCAGGAAGTCTTAAAGCATGAACAGTGTTCAAGATAAAAAAAAAGTTAAAAGATAGTCTCACAAAATTGGTTGGTTTACTAAATAGTCTTCCATCAACATCACCAAGCTTCATCCCGGTAGCTTTTCCCCAAAACCCAGTGAATGCATTACTATATTTTATGTCCTTCTTCAAGCTAAGGTGAGCCTTTGTTTTTTAATATTACACGTGTTTCTAGAAACCTGAAATTATGGTAATTCTGATAGGTTTTCTTCTATTCTTAAAGCATAATGTCTTGCTCAGATGATCTAGGCTTGCTCTCTAAGTATTTTAGTCTGTTTCTCAATCTTGAAATTGGAGAGAGAGGATGGCTCCTGGAATAGTCATTGGTCTACATTAAAAACCGCATATTTAGACACTCAACTTTTTGTTGTCTTTTTCCTTATTGAAGCATTAGTCTCAACCCTAAATTCACTGAAGCTAAACATAGATTCTTCCTCTGGCCTGGATGTTAGAAAAAAATGGTGGTGATATCCACCATTTGCGTTGATAACTGGGACTAGGTCATTTGATTGGGATGGGTGGGTATCTCTTTCCTTCAGCACTCCTTTATATAGGTTCTTCTTAATGCTGAAAGAGAAATAATTTTCACTAGAGAAAGAGCCTTAGGTCAAACACACATGAAATCTTGTGCTCCCTCTGTCCCTGCTTGGCATTTAATGGGAATACTCTAACTAATCTTGCTAAGAATTTAATGTGTTAATTCTGTGCTTTTTTAGTGTAAGAATCCATAAAAGATTTAGTAAGGACCTGGGAACTGATACTTGGTCCCGCTTTCTGGGAGTAGGAAACAGCTGTAGTATTTATTTGTCTTAACCTGGGAAACCTCACAGGACCTGAGATTTCAATGGGTTTGATGTTGGTTTATGTTTTGGAGATGGTTAGCAGTGCCTCCTTGTTTCAGGACCACTTCCGGCCCCCTAAAAGAAGATTGTTGATTAAACAGGATATGTACCTTTTAAAAAATAAGGAATTAATTTATGGGAAACATGCTCAGCCAATTGCCCATTCTTTCTGTATCTTTAAAATAGGGTGCCAAGAATAACTGAGAAACTGATCTGGGTATTTCTGTAGAGTAATTCTATATACAGCAAAATCTACATACATAGCAAAGAATTGAAGTCTCACAACACCTTTGTGGCTAATTGTATGTGATACTTGCAGGAAGCTTCAGACTGTGTGGGGCTTAAGTGTGTGTAGAGAATATCTGATGAGAAGATAGAATTAAATAAATAATGAGCCAGCTATAAGCATCTTAAATGGATTCAGTCTACAGAGTTATAAAATACAATTTTATTTTTCATGGTTAGGTAGAAAAAAAATAAAAACCCCATTCGTTTCGTGTCCTTAAAATATTCCAATCTGAATTGTGTACCAGAGGTAACAGCACCAATTCAAACTAGTTTAGGTCTTGCCCCTGCCTGATTATGTAACAGAAAAGCATGTTAGAAAAAAGTGGTGGTGATATCCACCATTTGCACTGATAACTGAGACTAGGTCATTTCATTGGGAGGGGCGGGTATCTCTTTCCTTCAGCAACTCTTTATTTAGGTTCTCCATAGATATATGGAGAATATAGACTTGACAGCCATGTATGCAAGAGAATATTTGATGTCACAGAGCCAACACAGCACTGAGAAAAACAAGAAAAGCGGGAAGGGAAGTATTGCTCTAGACAGGAAGGGGTTTTGGCAAAGTTAAAAGTCCAGAATGGAGCTGAATGTGGCTGTGTTTGTTTCACTGCAGTCCCTTGTATAACATGAACAATGGTTAATAATAAGAGCTTACGTTAACAGCATTTAACATGTGCCAGGCACAGTTCGACATGCTTTAACAAGTATTAACTTTGGTAATCCTCACAGTAAGATACAAGTGCTAATGTTACCCCATCTCACAGATTAAGAAAAACAAAAACAAAAAACACTGAAATAGAGTTTAAGTAACTTCAGGTTAAGCAACCGAAACAGAGTGAGCCCATGGGTTTCCCAGCTCACCCAGGCTGGTTTCCAGCGAGTTCTGAACCACTGCAGTTTACTGCCTCTCAAATAGGCATAGCTGAGCCTGTCAAAAATATTATTTTATATTAACCATATTGTAATAAGTTGTTTTCAGTGAAACACAGGAAAGGTCCATTTTCTTTCTCCAAATTCTCACCTCTCTGAACTGCTCTGTTTTTCCAGTCGGTAGCCGCAGTCATTCACATTGATTGTTACTTTGGAAAGTGAAAGGATGTTGTTAAAAGCTATTTTATTGTGAGAATAATCTTTACCCACTGAGGAAAGTTTGGAAACTATTAAGATACAATTGAGTAGGAGTGGGAAATAACATCGTAACACTATTTTTTTTCCCTTAAGAAACTCACTACTAATATTTTGGAGATATTTCCCTCTAATTCTTTCTCTTACCACTAAATAATTTATGATTGTTACACATATGTAATATTTGCTGCATATTGAACCCACCACACTGATTCATTCAGTAACAATCTAGTATTTCCTATAAGGAGCTGAAGAAAACAAGACAGAGTTCTACCCTTATGAAGTTGAACTTCAAGTGAGCTCAATAAACATTTCCCTAAATATAGTTATTTAATCATAGTTCTCTCAGTTCTGATTAATATTAGTAGAGTTTAACTTTTCAGAAATATGTTTTTCTCTGAATGAAGGGAGTAGACTTAGGTTATTAAGTTTGCTGATCTAGTACTGGGTAATAATATTGAGTATAGTTTTTCTTTGGTTTGGTTTTCCCTTTTTCACTAGTAGGGAATGTTTTCTGATTTTAAATAAATCATAGCATTGCCAACAAGTCTAAAGCCCAGCCCAAAGTTTCTACTGATCCGCTGTGTCCTTTATGGTATAAGTGTTTATGTTCAAAACTCGTCAAGATTAAAAGGAATCTTATTATAAACCACATGTATGCATCACTTAAGGCGGTCACATTTTTCACTTTTAATGTTTTGCATTACTCAAATGTTTTGTTTCTAGGATGTACTCTGATGATACATCATTCAGGCCCTGCTCAAACTCTAAGCACTGTGCTCAAAATTTGAATATTTTCATTAGAATGGATTGGGTTGAATTAAATGGAATAATACAATTTAAATTCTCAGAAAGCATTGTTAAAAGGAAAAAATAGCAAAAAGAATATCAGATTTTAGTTGTTATTTAGCAATGAACTGCATTTTGTTTCAGCTTTTTTTCAGAAATTCAGTAAATGAAAATAATTATTAGATTATTCAATTTTGTACATACCTAGCCAATAAAGAGAGATATTTGCTGCTTTAGCTGTTGGTAATAATTTAATTGTATCCAAGAGAAGAAAGGTGCACATGCTTTATTTTTCAGAAATATTTGATTAAAAACATTGAAATAGATTTTATGCAAGAAGTTATTATCCTGATAGTGCAAATTGCTTCATTACACTCTTTATAAAAGGTGAGTCACTGAATTACATTGATCTCTCTTTGATCAAAGAGTCTATGTTAGTTATGTGTAATGAGCAGAATTTATAGGGCAAATCTATTGAATGTAATGCTGATTTCAGTTGTTTTTTTCATTTTAACTGGCTGTGTTTATCCTCACATGCATATGTGCAGATTGAATAAAATTTCCAAAGCAGGTTAAATTTAAGTCCAATTCTCCATACACAGTGCACTGCGTGCTCCATACCCTCTAAGTTAGAAGTATGATGATAAATGAATGGAATGGATTTTTGCATAAAATATATGATCAATATATAATCAAGTGTTCATTACTTGTGAGTTATGCCATAGAAGCTGGTGTCTGCTGCTGGTCAGGCTTGTTCAGGTTTTCTGCCTGTTAAGGTACAGTTGGATACCTTGCATTCTGGTGGCCACATTTGACAAAAGTTTCCATTCGCTAATGGTTATGTGAAATTTCTTGCAGCGGGTCAAAAACAGAAGTGCTTTAGGAAAACCATGAAGAAAGTGAAACCGTCTAGAAAGGCGCCTGTTTCCCTGTTTGTTCCGTTCCCCTCGCTTAACCCCCAGTGAATTCTCTCTGCCCACTCTGACCACTTTTCCAGAATGCTGCTGTCTTGGAGAAAGCTCTTAAATTGGTTAATAGAGCCGAGGCGTTAAATAAGAGTCAGCTAGCCCTTTCGAGTTTAGAAGTACTTTCATCTCCTTCGGCTTCTAAAAATTCCTGGTGTTGGCCAGGCGCGGTGGCTCAAGCCTGTAATCCCAGCACTTTGGGGGGCTGAGGTGGGTGGATCACGAGGTCAAGAGATCGAAACCATCCTGGTCAACATGGTGAAACCCCATCTCTACTAAAAATACAAAAAATCATCTGGGCATGGTGGCTCATGCCTGTAATCCCAGAACTTTGGGAGGCTGAGGTGGGCAGATCACCTGAGGTCAGGAGTTCGAGACAAGCCTTGTCAACATGGTGAAACCCCGTCTCTACTAAAAATACAAAAAAAATTAGCCAGGTGGGGTGGTGGGCACCTGTAATCCCAGCTACTCGGGAGGCTGAGGCAGGAGAGTTGCCTGAACTGAGGAGGCGGAGGTTGCGGTGAGCCGAGTTCGCGCCATTGCACTCCAGCCTGGGTAACAAGAGCGAAACTCCGTCTAAAAAATAATAATAATAGTAATAATTCCTGATGTTACTGTCCTTATTTTAGAGATGAGGAAGCAGAAATTTGGACAGGAGAAGGCGCTTAATGAAATGGCTGGTGGGAGATTTGAGCTCATGTCTTTGGCCCTAAGTTTTACTCTTACCTGTTTAACTTGCTGCCTGAGAGAAAAGCTACCTGCTGTCAATGGCTATTTGCTTCTCTGTGTGACTTTACGTTACCTGCTGCATTGTTTGCACCCTTTGTTTCTCCATCCTTAGTTTTAATGATAGATTTAAAGGTTTTGTTAAGAAGGCCATGCAAGAGAGACGAAGCAGAGGGAGAGTTCAGTTCAAGAGGTTCCTCCTTAGGTGTTTGCTATTATCCCCCTCAGGTGTTCGAGCAGCCCTGATGAAGGAAAGCTCCGTCACTTAGGCGGGGTGGGGGAAGATGCTATACAGCGCCGGAGTGAGGGCTTAGTGGCTGTGTGCATGCGCACACACGGGAAATGGGGTGGTCTAAGCTTTCTCCAGGTGAACAGGACTTCCTTGACCAACGGGCTTTTGACAACCAAGAAAGGCCAAGGACTGTCGTAATTTTCATGTGATAAAACTTGCTTCATATTTTAAAAAACTGAAATGCAGGGTATTTGTGTGTTTTACATAATCTCTACATTTTCTTCTAGATAGGACACTGCCGTGTAAAAGGAACTTGTGGAAATGATAGGTTTAATTTAGTAATACCCAGAGCACAGCATGTAAAAATATTTCATGTTACTTTGTATGTTATATTCTCTATGCATTTTCGGCAACTGTATAAGTGTCATCAGCAGTTATAGGGATTTTGTGGAAATGCCCACATGTCATCACATCACCAAGTGATTTCGTAAGTACTCATGATGGAAAGTTTTATTAGAGGTATGTAGGAGTAAAAGTGTCACTCCTATTGAGCAACTGATATATTATCCTGCCGAATGTATGAACTTGGTAAATGACCATGACCTTCAACTATAGTATAGCCATCATGACACACAGTTACTTGTAATAACCACATTTCTGGGAAAATGTGACTTTACCATTCTATCTTTATTTTTCCAACAAATAACTGCTGTATCAGTTTAATTTTACTTTCTTGAAATATATGAAATGAGTTTAGATGTAAAGAATGAAATGGATAGGTAGGTGAATTCATAGGTACGTAGTTGGATGGATACTGTATAGAAAAATAGAGAACAAGGGATAAATCATGCATGGAAGTGTTGATTAGATTGACTAAAATTAGGTAAGCAATGTAACACATGTAAAGACATCCTGTGGAATACAAATTTATGTTTTCATAAACCTGAATTAGAAAGAGTAATCTGTAGGCAATACTTATTAGTTTTACTAATTACTTTATTGCCAAACTAATACTTTATTAGTTTTTTAGCTTGCTCAGTGGGAATAAATGCATCTATTAATATTCAGGCCTGGAACATTCTATTCCAACTGTCAGCAACAATTGTATGATATATTAATTGCTACAGTTTAGCTGATAATTAAACCAAGTTCATAGCATTGTTACTAACTTTGATACACATTTATTTTGAAGTCAAATGAAGCTATTAGGATGCTTTAACTCCCTTCAAAGTTATCCATGATATTATACAATATGTAGCTTCTTATTTTCTTCACACTGCCTTTATATGTGCTTTCTCGAATTATTGGGCAATAAAATCACAGACTTCATTTGCACACAGGTATGTGGGGAAGGAAGAAAGTGCAAGAGCAATGAGTATATAAAACATGTATTCATTACATAAAACCCAGAGATCCTGAGGTTTCTGTCTCACGTATTAGATATAAGACTAAATAAGTAAATGATAGACATGTATGTGTCAAAAAGCAAAATGTGGCTTAGTTAGAAAAGACTTCAATGTTAAATATTCTGCAGAGGAAAACATGTTTGTGGGAACTGAGCATAATGCACTGTAATCTGTGTAGCGGTTGATTAGAAAACAGTTTTTCACTTTCTGTTTGCTGAAGCCTCTCTTCTCCTCACTTTCCGCTAGCCTAGGGCTTCTCTGTGCCTTGCAGTTATCCGTTCTTGGAGTTCCTTTGAAGCGTTTAGGTGGTTAGAAATGACATCCTTTGCTGCATCTTTAAAATAACACAGTAAAATTATTATTTAAATTTTTTTTTTCATTTCTAAAAAAAAGGAGGAAAAGGACAAGTATGGAAGGGAGAGAGGAAGAGGCCAAAGTGAGGCAGGGAATTCACTTTATCAGATGCACATGGACCGCAGTGCTCTACACCCATCATTCACTCCTTAGGCATTTGTTTCACAAGAAAAGTGTTTCTTAGAGGTCTTCTGAAGAGATTTGCTGTCCTCGGTCTCTCCCAGAATACTCACTTGAACATAAGTATTGATTTAAAATATGAGTCGGTTTTTCATTAAAAAAGCAATAATTGGAATTTAAAGCCACACTTAATAATTGGAACTATATATTTTGATTAGTTAGGTAAAAAAAACAAAAGAAATGCCCAGCCTCCTGGACACAAATTCACACACATGCACACACCACACATAAGCATGCATGCACATATGCAAACATGCACACATATACATACATGCACACACACGCATGTACATTCACACACATGAACGTGTGAGCACACACAGACACATGCTTACAGATATGCACATGCACACGCACACAAACACATGCACACTCACATATGCACACACACACACTTTTTTTCAGGCTTTCACATCTCTCTCTAGTGGAAACATTGCCATTCGAGTTATTATATAATTTTTAGGGGTCTTATAGTTAGAAATTTCATCAATAATTTTTGTCCATGCCACTGTAGAATTCAAGTATTCTTGCAAAATCATTTAAATATATGTGTGAAATGTAGAGACTGGGTTTCTACTAAAAAAACACCATGTTGGCCAGGTTGGTCTCAATCTCTTGACCTTGTGATCCACCAGTGTTGTCCTCCCAAAGTGCTGGGATTACAGGTGTGAGCCACTGCATCTGGCCTGTTTTTACTTTTTTACTGTGGCAAATGGAACATGCATGAAGTTCCCCACTAGCATCCTGTACCATCTATTTAACTTCTCTTAAGATCCGTTTCTTCATCTGTAAAATGGTGATCATAATTCCTGTATCTCAATAATGCGACCTGGATCAAATGACTGAAAGCATCTAACACGTAGAACAGGCTCTTAATAAATGTTCATTTTCTTTTATCACCCTTCTGGCCATGGCCTTGAGCATATAACATATAACCTACCACTGGCTTACTGGTTTGTTTTAAGCACTTGACCAGAGTTATATGGGACTGAGTTATATCTAAAAATATGTGAATATGGTTTGGGAAAAGGAATTCCTTTTAGCAAAATCTCAGCAAAAGAGATTGGCAACAAAATGACAAATGGTTCAGGGTTTGGGATGGAATACATTATGAGTAATGTCTATATCAAGTAAATTATTAGCCACACACCCTCTTCTCCTTCACAGGTGATGTAAGCTCGAAGTCCTATGACAACCTCTAGTTCTGACATCTAGGGGCTATCTGAGTGTAAATCCATTGGTTATTTAAAATATACCTCAAAACTAAAGAAAGATAGGCTTTGTAGCTTGCCAATGGGATTCAAGATGTAATGAAGAATTTTTAAAAAAATGATTAAAGGATGCAAGTTTCTTTTGCCGTGCAAAAGGTGTGGAGTTTGATTAGGTCCCATTTGTCTATTTTGGCTTTTGTAGCCCATGCTTTTGGTGTTTTGGTCATGAAGTCCTTGCCTACTCCTATGTCCTGAATGGTTTTGCCTAGATTTTCTTCTAGGGTTTTTATGGTGCCAGGTCTTATGTTTAAGTCTTTAATCCATCTGGAGTTAATTTTAGTGTAAGTTGTCAGGAAGGGGTCCAGTTTCTGCTTTCTGCACATGGCTAACCAGTTTTCCCAACACCATTTATTAAACAGGGAATCCTTTCCCCATTGCTTGTTTTTGTCTGGTTTATCAAAGATTATATGGTTGTAGATATGTTGTGTTGCCTCTGATGCCTCTGTTCTGTTCCATAGGTCTATGTCTCTGTTTTGGTACCAGTACCATGCTGTTTTGATTACTGTAGCCTTGTAGTATAGTTTGAAGTCTGGTAGTGTAATGCCTCCCGCTGTGTTCTTTTTGCTTAGAATTGACTTGGCTATGTGGGCTCTCTTTTGGTTCCATATGAAGTACATGGTGGTTTTTTCCAGTTCTGTGAAGAAATTCAATGGTAGCTTGATGGGGATAGCGTTGATTCTGTAAATTACTTTGGGCAGTAATTTACAAAGAACTCAAACAGATTTACGGGAAAAAAAACAACAAACCCATTCAAAAATGGGCAAAGGATATGAACAGACACTTTACAAAAGAAGACATACATGAGGCCAACAAACACATGAAAAAATGCTCATCATCACTGGTCATTAGAGAGATGCAAATCAAAACCACATTGAGATACCATCTCATGCCAATTAGAATGGCGATCATTAAAAAATCTGGAGACAGCAGATGCTGGAGAGGATGTGGAGAAATAGGAACACTGTTACACTGTTGGTGGGAGTGTAAATTAGTTCAACCATTGTGGACGACAGTGTGGCGATTCCTCAAGGACCTAGAAATAGAAATTCCATTTGACCCAGCAATCCCATTACTGGGTATATATCCAAAGGACTATAAATCGTTCTACTATAAGGACACATGCACACGAATGTTCATTGCAGCACTGTTTACAATAGCAAAGACCTGGAACCAACCCAAATGCCCATTGATGATAGACTGGACTGGGAAAATGTGGCACATATACACCATGGAATATTATGCAGCAATCAAAAATGATGAGTTTGTGTCCTTTGTAAGGACATGGATGAATCTGGAGAACATCATTCTCAGAAAACTGACACAAGAACAGAAAATGAAATACCACATATTCTCACTCATAGGCGGGTGAGGAAAAATGAGAACACATGGACACAGGGAAGGGGGTACTACACAATGGGCTCTATTGGGGGAAATGGGGGAGGGACAGTGGCGGGGGAGCTCGGGAAGGGTAGCCTGGGAAGAAATGCCAAATGTGGGTAAAGGGGAGGAAGGCAGCAAAACACACTGCCATGTGTGTACCTGTGAAACTATCTTGCACGTTCTGCACATGTACCCCAAAACCTAAAATGCAATAATAAAAAAAAAAAAAACGGATGCAAGTTGATTATTGAGCCAAGTTAACAGAACTTTGCAAACATTATCCTGAAATGCCTTCGGTCAATGTCTTGTTGGTTTTTCAGGCAAAAGTCCCAAATTTATTACAACTTGTAAAGAACGTATAGATGGTAAAGAAAGGAAAAGTTTATTTGAGGAAGCTAAGATTGCCTGGGAAACCACATAAGGCATATGATTCATGTATACTAATATACATAAAACTATTAAATAATTGTTTGTAAGTGATAACAAATTATATTTACAGTAACCCAAATTATTTACCTAAATGCCTCTGATTAGGAGGAATTATTATTCCCTGACTAGTAGGCAATAGGCAATAGGTAATAGTATCATTACCATCTTGGTAACTCCAACCAATGAAACCAATGGAAAGCAGTTTTTTTTAAAGAGTCTCACTTGTTGCCCAGGCTGGAGGGTATCTTGGCTCACTGCAGCAGCCTTTGCCTCCTGGGTTCAAATGATTATCCTGCCTCAGCCTCCCAAGTAACTGGGATTGCAGGTGTGCACCACCACACCCAGTTGACTTTTGTACTTTTAGTAGGGATCGGTTTTGTCATGTTGCCCAGGCTGGTCTCAAGCTCCTGAGTTCAAGTGATCCTCCAGCCTCAGCCTCCCAAAGTGCTGGGATGACAGGTGTGAGCCACCACACCTGGCTGGAAAGTTCTTTGTTATGAATCAGAATTTGGCCCTGTCTTAAAGGTTGTTTTCCTCCAGTTATTTTCAGGTAGTTTTCAACTCCTTCTAGCACTGGCTATTTTCCTGAGCTTGCCCAGAGCTTCCTACATGAGGAGTTATTTGGAACGCATTCAAGATGGAGTTCAATTGCCCTGGAAAAAGTCATTTAGTGTATGATGGACACAATGCTAAACCATGCTTTGTCTGGCATGGAGCAGTGTCCAGACACTTTAATTCTTCATTTACTCCAAGGTAGAAATAGTTTTTCAGTGGCAGCACCATCACATTGCAGATATGTACTGAGTTCATAACGAAAACCCTAAATTGTTTTTTTTTGTCACATGTGTAGCTGTTAAGTGATAGAGTTTTCATCCTGAGCTTTGCTTTTCTTCATCTGATTAGATGTAATCCATTGCTACAAGATGATTGGTTCATTTTATACTCACATTCGTCAACCAGATCCAATTCTACTCAAATAATTTTCTAATTTCAATATTTTATTTCTAAAGAGACCCACTTGTATTTGAATTTTTGAGGAAACATTTTTTCTTTCTAGACATTGTATTCTAGACCTCTTAAAATAAAGGTTAATATATTTCTAAAGGAAAATACATAATATAATCTATAGAAATCTCAGGGTATACAAACTTGGAAAGATGTGGTATTGCAATGTTTCAATGTTTCTGGGTGTTTGAGGTTCAGTAGAAAAACCTCAGTCATATTTTGCCCAAAGCAAGTCTTAAATTTTTAATTATGTGTAATAAATCCAGGCATAGTTAATCCATATATTGCATGATTCATTTACACTTCAATCACCACGTTGTTGTTTTTGAAGAATATTTGATGTCTATAAGCCCTTTGAGACTTTAGAATAGCTTATAAAACCCAATCCCTCCTCATCCACATCCATACACACACACACGACTTGAAAATAGATCATTATATTTTTCCCAGGGTAAAAAAACACTAAAATAAAAGGTTTATTCTTGAGGTGTGGTTTTAACTTTTATATCACCCTCGGCTACATATTATATTCAGTTAAAAATCATTCCTATCTCAAACCTTTGTTTAAAAAGTGCTTCAAAGTTTAAGTATTTTAAATAACTATTTCATAGACTCATCAAACAGACAAAAATAAAGTGGTCGGCTAAAGGCTTAAAAGAGATATTTAAAGCCCTGAATCTCCTTTTATATACCAGTTTCCATACAGAAACATTATAAAAGTTCATTCCGAGTCTTTCTGTCTTTCCTGATATTTAGACCAAAATATTCAATTCCCCACTGCACTTCTCCATCTGAGTGCTCAAATACAGCAAAGCCAAATAGAGAAATCATTTAATCCCATTATCATATGTTCTCCTTTCCAAAAAGCCCTGCACTTCTCCACCATCCTCTCCCCACTTAAAAACAATCTTTTCTCCTTTCCAGGTTTCGAACTCTGTAAAGCCTATTAACCATCTACCCAGCTGCCCTCTTGAAAATGTGGCAGAAATGTGGGCCAGAGGGAGGGGAATTTCTCCTTCTCACCCTGGGCATCACCTACATTATGCAATCTTAGGACTTCTATCTCCTAAATACTCTACAACCTAATTAAATTTCTTCACCCCTCCTGCCAAAACAAGTTCAAACTCCCATATCTGAATTACCTTAATATAGCCTACATTCTCTTCTTCTTTTCTAGTCTTAACCTCATTCAGTTAATGTTTACCACAGTTCTCCAAATAATCTTTCAAAAACACAAATTTCAACTTGTCACTCTTCAGTTCAGCATCTTCTAATGCCTCCCCATGTCCTCCGAGTAAATCAAAATCCTTAACATGGTTCATCAGTTTCTCCCACGGTCAACTGTGCAGCCTAAATGACCAGCATCCCTCAAATCTCTTCTCTGTTCATATCATGTGAACACTGGGAACACCATTTCCTTTAATTTCCTTATTGTAGCTCCAGACTTCTCAAAGCATGTCCTCTGCGCTTAGAACACTCTTTATTCACTGGGCATTTTTACACCCAAAAGAGTAAAAGTTTTAGGGCTGGGCACAGTGGCTCATACCTGTAATCCCAGCAATTTGGGAGGCCAAGGCAGGCAGATCACGTAAGGTCAGGAGTTCGAGGCCAGCCTGGCCACCGTGGAGCAATCACGGTCTCTACTAAAAATACAAGAAGTAGCCAGTTGTAGGGGCAAGTGCCTGTAGTCCCAGTTATTCGGGAGGCTGAAGCACGAGAATTGCTTGAACCCAGGAGGTGGAGGGTGCCGTGAGCCGAGATCGTGCCACTGCACTTCAGCCTGGTGACAGAGCGAGACTGTCTCAAAAAAAGAGTAAAAGTTTTAAGACAGCATGTATCTTAATCATAATCATGTTCCAAGGCCCCAGAAGAGTGCTGAGCATATAATGTGTGCTCGGAATGTGTCCTAGGGAGGGAGAAAAAAAAGAAGGGAGAGAGAGAGAATGGGAGGAAGGAAGAGGGGAGTTCATGAGTGAACACATAAACTTTTCCCAAACCAACCTATTAAACCACCGTGCTCCGAATAATGTTAGTATCATCTATCAAATTTTTATAATATTAGCTTGATGGTGAATTGAAAAAATACAAACTAAAACCAAAAAGTATTACTGCACCTCTAGCAGAATGGCAAAAGAGTGAGCAAACCAAACACAGCTGTGCTAGTAGCCCCTTGACTCACATGGGAATATCCCCAGGGACTCCCCACAAGAGAGCTATGAAGGAGGGTTCATTATTCTAGTGTTCAAGCCCAGAGTCTGGACCAAATCAGCGCTTTCCTTCAAGTTCGACCCTCCAGGAGGAGCCAAGGAATTTCAAAGGCGTTTCCAGGTTTGCAGTTTGTATTCTGCTGCACCAGGGACATCATTGAATCTTACAGCTGAGGCTGCCTTCTCTCCCACACCTCTATTCACCTAAAGTCTTGGAGAACAGCACATGGTGGAGAGAAACCCCTAGCCAGTGTTCCCCTCTGAACGATAGGACAAAGGCATCTGGGGTGAGCTGGTGGCTGAAGGACCTCCGCTCCTAGATACAGGTCCATATTCATTCACGGAGTAAGGAAATCAGCCTGTATGCTACCAGTAAATAAGCTGGTCTTTAAGAATGTATTGATTTAAGTATACATAAAAATTCATAGAGTAAATTATAACTCTCCTAGGCGCAATTTCATTATACATTTAAAAGAATACATGTTCCAGATGCCACCCACCTCACCCCTAACAAAATGACTTATCATTCCAATCATGATATTTTGACTACAAAATGAGACTCTGATAATACCCACATGAAAGAGTGGTGTACATGGATTACTGCTCCCAAGGAAAAGGAGGCAAACTGTTAATAGGTTTGACAAACTAAGAATTTCTCCCCAAAACTGAAGGAGGAAAAGAAAAGTGAGTTGGGAATGAGAAAAGTGTTTTTTGGAGGGAGGTTTGTTTCAGGTTGATTTTTGTCATTGTGATGATTTGACTGTGATTCCTCCACAGAGTAAAACGCAGTCAGGTTCGTATTGTTTGTAATAATTATGTTCTTTAAAGGTGCTGCGAGCACTGAATTATCAAATACTGACCCGTTGTTCCCACGGGAAATAGAGAGTAGTTTCCTTCAAGTCTCTGGTCACACATTGTCATAAAACAATCAATACATGAATTTGTAGTATGTGTGTTTCTGTTAAAGGACACCTCGTTGAACATACATCATTGATTTATTAACATTGAATTCATGGCCAACACACTGTTAACTAACTCTCTAGCAAGGCTTATGAGAAACGTCTCTTTTCTTCCTAAGGCACATCAAAGCCTTCTTGCACTTAGGAATACTAGATGGCACTATATCACTGTGGTGAAATCAGCAGCAAAAAAGCACAAAATGAGAAAAATGTGGCACTAAATAGACCACACACAAAAAGAACCCTTGTTTACAGTATGAGATATAAAACAGGAGCAAGGAAGAATGTCACCTTGTTCAACCTCATCTGAGAACATGCACTTTGGGTGACGAATTTTTGCTGCTCTGCACATGTCTGTGTAGAAACATGAAGTAGCTATGAGTATTGGTTGGGAGTTACAGGTAAATTTTAGGGAGTAGGCAGGTCTGTAAATATGAAATCCATGTGTAATAAGGACTGAATTTAGATCCTTGTCCTTAACTCTGATGTGTACCTTTATTTAAAGTTAGGTTCACTGAAGTAGATTCCGAGAGGCCTCTAAGAGTGAATATAAAATGGAGAACGAATGACCTCAGGAAATACACTTAAAATACGTCTCTTCAGACTGTTTTGGCACCAGTAATGTGACAGTGATGCAAGTACTCTGTATCCTTGCTGTGTTTGGTTTTGTCACTATTTTGGTCATTCTGCTAGAGGTACAGTAATACTTTGTGGTTTTAGTTTGCATTTTTTCTAATAGTAAACTTTCTGGTAGTTTCTAAACAGTTAAATATGCAACTATATTTATACATGACCCAGCAGTTGTACTCTTTGGCATTTATTCCAGGAAATGAAAACTAACTTCAACATTGTGGCACATCTATTTATAATAATCAAAAACTGGAAATAATCAGATATCTCTCCATGGATAAATGGTTAAACAAAATGTATTACAACTCACTATGGATTACTGCTCCCAATAAAAAGAAACAAACTATTGATATATTTGACAACCTGGGTGAACCACCAAAGAATTATGCTGAGTGAAAATAGAGCCAGTTTCCAAAGGTTACGTATGGTATGATTCCCTTCATATAACATCCTTGAAATGAGAAAATTACAGAAATGCAGAATAGACTAGAGGTTGCCAGGGGGTTAAGGTGGGAATCCGTATAGGAAGGAAGTGAATGTAGTGGAAAAGCGAAACAGGAGGAATCCTTGCTGGGATGAAATGCTCTGAATCTTGACTGTATCAAGGTCAATATCTTGGTTATGATACCTTACTATAGTTTTGCAAGATGTTCCCACTGGGGAAAACTGGGCATAAGCGCATGAGATCCCTCTCTAGTAGTCCTTACAATTCCATGTGAATCTATGATTATTGCAAAATAAAAAACTTAATTAGAAATAAATGAAGGAAAAATAAAGACCTTCTCAAACCAATGAAACGACACACACACACACACAGTTTTACTCTTTCCAGATTTCTCTGAACTGATTCTTCTTCCTTCTTCATTCAACAAGCTCTTATCCTTTAAAGAAGCTAAGGAAAGATTAATTAGATATTAGTTCATAAGACACATTTTCAGATTTCTTATTAAAATATGCATACAACATGTTCAATTTAGTGAAAGCAAAAGAAAAAACTTTGATAGTAATAACACTGAAGATCCAAATCTATATTTGGTCAAATATTTAGTGATATAATGTTCATTTCAAAATGGTTTTTACATAAAGTAAAAATGTGTACCACAAAGTAAATAATTGTAATGCAATTGCTTCTATTTTTTGGATAAGAAAACTGAGCCTCCCTTCTTAGGTGGAGGAATGAGTGACATTGCCATCAGTGCAGGGTTGATTAGGACTTAATTGATTGCAATCTTTGGACCATAAAGTTAAGAGCAGATTTGCAAAACCATGATGTGTTGTTATGGATGATCCAGTTTCTGCATAAATGAAAATCTCTGGGGCATGAACAAATTCTTTATGTCATGTACTAATCTGTCTTATCGACTCTCTATAAATGATTTTTCTATATATGAAGATACATGAGGAGAGGGCTGAGAGTAATCATGTAGAATACATAAGACATTATTTTCTTTCTGAAAGGAAGGGGAATGGGTCTCCTCAGGTTAGAATTTATATTGGATTTCATAGATTGCTAGGGCTGCCATCAAAGTACCACAGACAGGGACACTTAAGAAAAGAAATTTCATGGTTCTGGAGGCTACAAGTCCAAGTTCAAGGTGTCAGGAGGGTTGGCTGCTTCTGAGGCTGTGAGGGAGAATCTGTTTCATGCCTCTCTCCATTTTGGGTGTCCCTTGGCTTATAGAATCATTGCTCCAATCCCTGACTTACCTTCACATGTTGTTCTCCCTGTGTGTATCTGTCTCTGTGTAAAGACACCAGTCAGATTAGGGTCCCACCCTCATCTATGAAGTATGACCTCATGCTAACTGATTACATCTTCAACGACCTTATTTCCAAATAAGACCACAAACTGAGGCACTGGAGGTTACAGCTTCAACATATGAATTTTGGGGGAACACAATTCGACTCATAACAGATTTTCTCATTCTTATTCAATGGATAGGATGTAACAGACAAAGCCCTCAACAGGTTATCAAATAAATTGTTCCCAAGATGCAATGGTAGATAAATGTCCTAAGCCACATAAAGACAATCAGCTACTGTAATCGATATATTTTTGGCCTTATTTTATCTAATTCAAAAGATTAAAAGTAAAACTCTGCATGCACAACATTTGTAAAATGCTTACAATTAACCCCATAACCTTCTTTTGCATTAATATTAGAAGAAAACTAAGCATTTTCTAAGTTACATTTTTTACTTTCTAAATGTTTTAAAAGTGCTGATATAAATTTTTCAACTCTAAGTGTAGGTGATCACAATTATTTGAATGTTTAATCTGAAATAAGTTTTAAACAAACAACACTGTCATTCATTTTAAAAGTTATTGAAATAGGAATATCATTAGAACTAACCTAGTTTAGGAAAGCAAAACATATAAGAGATAAAAATAAATATGTTAATAGTTTTAAAGCTCCCTGATTTTTATTATAAGCACATTAAGTGTGTACATATTAAGATTTGTGAGAAGGTTATGTACTCATACTCATGCAGATTTGTCTCTATACAATACAGAGCAATACTAAACTTTAAAAAAATTCAAATCAGTTTTAAACTGGTAGACCAATGAGTTGATTGACTTCAGGGTTTTTTCCCCACTTGTGAAGCAGATATGCTGACATCCTGTAGACATATCCTGAGATGATTATTCAAAGTGCACATTAATGTCATACCCCACACATTTAAACCTCTTCTGACTCTGGTTCTTTTGCTCTTTCTCACCCATGTGCACATCAAAGACATTCTGTAACGGGAGTAATGGAACGTTGGTTCCTAGGGAAGGTGAATGAACACTTCTGCAGAATACTACTTTTTAGCCATGAAAAGACCAAAAAAAAAAGAAAGAAAAAAAAGGGTGGGTGGCTTCAAATGTAAGTAGGGGGAAAAACAAATTCTAAGAAATCAGAGGGTTTGGTACCCATTTGGAAAGACACAAACTATTTTTAGATGTAAAGAGGATGTGATGATTAACTTGAAGCCTAAAGCCATGTAAATCCAAATGCAGCCCTTTTCAATATAAAAATGCACTGTTAGACATTATCGTGCTACTGAACTATGAGTAGGTAAAAGAAGGTATTTTCCATTTTTAATAAAAAAACTTTGAATTATACCTGGAAGAAACAGTATATTTAGGTAGGGAAATGTGACTTCAAAATTTTATTTTAGTATATGTGCTGCCGAAGCGAGCACTCAAAATTTTATTGTCAAAAAGTAGTCAATTTAAAAAACATTTAAAAGAGATTCCTAAAAGAATCATGTGTTTTAAATGTTGGGAGTGGCTGACTCCCAAATGTCAGTCAAACGGGTGTAATGGTGGTAGAGTATTTTATTTCGCGTCTTAATAGTTTTCAAGCATTCCAAGAATTCTCAGCTGTCCACTTTTTACACATGATTCTGGGGCTAGCGATTCAAGTGAATTGTTCCCCGAAAATGTCTCCATGCAACTCGAGAAATTTCGTACCAGGACTATGTATGTAGCCTGGTGTGGGTGCATTCCTGAACATGGTTGTCATATCCTTACCTCTCTCTTATCTTCCCACCCACTGGTGTGCTTAAGGTCATAGCTTTATTCTACAAGTGTTCAGTTGTATTTTAATCAGATTTCAGTTGAATAATTAAAAATTAAGAGATATTTCTAAACACATCTAGAAAAAAGAAACAAAAAATAAAAATAAAAAAGGACCATGATAATTTAGCATAATGAGACAAATCTAAGTTCTTAAATTGCAAATATTGCTTAACCTCTCAGAGCCTTTGTTTTCTGCTTATCTATAAAATATGGAAAAGTCTTTTTACCCGGTTTGTCGTTACGGGAATTAGATGGCATTAGATGTAGAGAGTTTGATGGATGCTGCAAGTAACAGTGTTGTTATGATTCTGGAAATATGTGACCACTGTTGTTAGTTAATGATACTGCCCCTGCTCGGAATAAAGTCATGGATTAGCTCTTCACAAATTACAAGTTGAAAGTTATATATAGATATATAGATATAGACATAGATATAGATATGGATGTGTGGCAAAACAACAATAAGAGTTCACCCAATTAATGTTGTCCATGTCTTCAGCTGAGAAGAGATCCCTTTTGTTGGAAAATGGTTAACCAAACCTGAGCAGTCCCTTGAGTAAAGCTTTCATGGAAGGGGGTATTTTTTCTTTATAGTCACTTCCTTTATCATGCTAGATGGTCAACATACTCAATACATTTCAGAAAATGTAAATGCAGTAGTTATCATTGTATGACACTGTCTAGTTAATTTACTACCCAGGAGTTGGTATTGACAATGTCTTTTATCTTTTTATTCTTATTTTTTCATTTAATATCCTATAACAAAAAAAATCATTCCAATTTTTTTCTCTGAAGCATTGGGAAAAATTAATTTAAAAAACTTAAAAAATAACATGTTTGTTAGAGAGAGACTGGGCTGACCCTCAAAGTATCTATCCTGAGAGGACTTAACTCTTGAGTCAAAAATGTCTAACCTGGGTCGTACCTTCTCCATTGGACCTATATTATAAATAAAGAATTATTATCCATTATTATTTATAAAAAGATACCTTAACGACTTTGTTAAGAAGAGTAGATCATATAAGCCTTTTCTAGTGACCCTAACTTGTATACACTAGTTTAGATTATTCAATGTAATGTCACTCCCTCTCTTTCTCTCTCTCTGTCTGTCTCTCATTTTCTCTTTTTCTTTTCATAGTATAGAGATGTATAACTCCAGCAGGTTCAAAGAACAGCTTTTCTGCCACTCTCCTCATAGAGAGGTTGACCTGGCATCCAGGACTTTGAGGAACTAAGATTGTCATTCACTTAAAGCAACTGCTTCTTTCACATCCTTTCTTCTGCTATAGATAGAATCACCTGCCCTACACTACCATGGCAAAGGAGAATGTCAAGACTGTGGATCAAATATGTTAAGTGTGTTTCTGTTTGGGAAAAACCACTGAAGGGAAAAACAAATATATTTGATACATGATTGTGATTCCCCAAATTGTAATTTTCCTGGGACATTTTATTTTACAGTAAAACCATGCAACTTGAAAAGTACAAGAACAACATTTTTAAAAATTTAAAAAAATTTTAAAATTTTACAATCTTGTAAAAACTGTAAAAACACAAGTAAGAAAATCTTCTCAGAATTAAAATTGGAGACCAAAGGAAAATAATTCCTGTTGAGTAATTGCATGGATGACAATTTAACAGGGAAAAGCAAGAACAAAAGAGTCTGTCACCAACCAAAGGTAGCATGTGATTATGAGAGAAAACCGATTGACTAGTCTTTGAGAGTAGAATTCTTGACCATCCCATTTAGGGGCCCACCAAGTAGCTTCTTAGCTACTTTTTCAGGCTCTTAAAAGTCTGAAGAGGGTCCCCCTTCTAACATGTCTTCCAAGCTGAGTGGGTTTAAAAAAAAAATTTCAATATAGTCATTTAAATAAATTAATCACTAGGCCCTAGGAGGACAGAAACAGGGGATTACTATTCTGAACAACTCTCTTGTCACTGCTATTTATCGTCAAATGTTGTCATTAGTCAATTTTGTTCCATGTTGTATCAGTTCTGGGCTTACTGAAGGAGGAATAACTTCTTACAGAACATTTGTACACAACTGATTGAAAGTTGAAGCCGTTTATAAAATCCCTATTCTACTGACAGGTAAATTGCTGAGAAGACTGGCTCTGGTTTGAGAAAAGCCAAACGTACTGCCTCTCAAATCGGGTTAATATTATTAATACATCAGATTTCCTACTTATGTACGCACTGATGGAAATTAAAGACCGGACTCAGGTACTACCCCAAAGACTCACGTTCAACATTTGAACACTCTTCGTAAGTGAACCTCCCTGTCATTCTGGAGAAAATGACACCTTCTCTGCCGAAGCAGAAGTCAGGTTTTCACATGTTTTTATGATCGTTTTCGGCATACTTGCGTAAAGATAATACCTATTGGTCATAATACACTTCAAAGCTTTCTTTTTTTTCCTATTTTTTCTTCCACTAAGTTGGCCCATTAACACTATTATCTGGCGACTCTGCTTTTGTTGACTCTCAGAAAAGAGAGTCCTAGTTTATAAACCACTTTGACAGTCTTTCTGGGAACATTCTTAGTGCTCTCATTTGCATTTTGCCCTGTTGTTGTGAGGCGATATGTCCAGGGATTGAGTTTACAGGGGTAACATGAACTGAGTTTTTTCTAAACGTGAGGAAGATGTTCAGTCATGCAGTGGCACGGAGTGACTCCTGCAGAATAAAGCAGAGTTATCAGGATACTCTGTCTCGGGCATTATAATGACTCTGTTGGTGACAGCTTGTCTACTGCCTGGTAGCATTAATAAAGAACACTGTTTCTGGGGGAAATTGTTGTGTTGGCCTTGCTTTCATGTGATATGCCAAGGCATAGACCCCATTCAATGGAGTCACTTAACATTTCACTACGCACAAAGGCACCTTGGAAAAGGGTATTTGGTCATTTCACTGTACTGTACTTCGTTTTTATTCTTGAGAGGAACCTTCGATATTTAAAGTATATATTTGCCTTCACCCAATAACCTTCGATATTTAAAGTATATATTTGCCGTACCCCCACCCAATATTAAAGAAAATGACAGGAAATGCCCATTTATATAATTTAGCTTAATAACTGTCAAGTCTCTTCTATCACCACTTCACTGCTCACAAAATACATGTATTTAAAAGTGAAAATACTGAAAGATGTCTTCATGTTACAGCTAATACTACCAGTAGAAAGTTCACGTCACTATGTTCAATAGACAAACAGAAGAAGCCATGAAGTGTCAGATTAGAAACTTGGGAGAGAGTCTCAGAAATAAGTAACCTAAATAGGCCTTTTTTGCATAGTGCAAAATTAAACTTCATTTTGTTTAGTGGTAGTGAACCAATTCAATCTTATCTGAGGTCAGCACAACTTATTTTATTTGTGTTTAACCACTGCACATTTTGTCATCCAAAAAGTTAAGGAGAGGAATTCAAGGTTATGATGAGAACTACAAAAGACAGATGCCACAATAAAGTCTTTTTTGTTGTTATTGTTTTCACTGTGGCAGTGATTTGATCCAAAAGAGAAGCACTCAGGTTTGGAGTTCACACAAAAAATTTCATTTTTGAGAAAACCCATCAATAGTAGTTGTGAGAAAGCTAATTGCTGAAGACTTTCTGCATTATTTTTATAACATAAAAATTGAGTGATTTAGATACTGTATCCTGCAAGTATACATTTAAATTCCTACACAAAGAATGTGAAAAATATACCAGAGTAATCACATCCTACCTGCATGTCATTATACAAATAGAAAGTAGAATAAAAGAGAGAGAGAGAATAGAAGAAAAAAAAGACATGAGATATTCTGGTTATAGAAGCTCACTTATTTAATGAAGTGATTACGATACTTATTACGAGTCCTGGATGTGGTTACTTTGAAAACCAGCATGTTTGTGAGCAGTGTGTGTCCAGTTAAACCTAGGAGCCCAATTCAGATGCAGCTGATATGAAAAGGTGAAGACTCTGAGAGCCACCAGAAGACAAGCTTGACCCAGAGCAAGAGTGGGAGAGCAACATATCAAACAACACAAAAAAAGCCCTAAAGAATATTCACTGAGGAGACAGGGCTTCTACCTCCACTGACAACCTATGGGTGGAAAGATTTCTTAGCAGTTTCAAAAAATTATATAGGCTGGGCGCAGTGGCTCATGCCTGTTATCCCAGGACTTTGGGAGGCCAAAGGGGGCAGATGACTTGAGCTAAGGAGTTTGAAACCAGCCTGGGCAACATGGTGAGATACCATCTCTACAGATTTATTTACTTACATTATATGTGTGTGTGTGTGTGTATATATATATATATACACACACACACACACACACTATATATATATATACACACATTATATATATATATAATGTATATACTTATATATATTATGTAAGTTATATATATGTATATATATAATATATAAGTATATACATTATATATGTAAGTAATATATATATGTATATATATAATATATGTAAGTATATACATATATATATATGTACATATTATATATGTATATTATATATACATATATAATATATGTAAGTATATACATTATATATATATATAATATAAGTAAATAAATAAATAAATATTTTTTTTAAAAAAAAGAGGAAAAGTCTGTAGTTTCCCCCATCCCACATAGAGAAATGCTAGCTTCTTGACTCATGTCTCTTTTCTTCTTTTATGACTCATGTTTGATTAAAAGGAACAAGTTGTTACAATCCTGGATGAAAAACTGTACCTGCTTCAGCAGTACAGGATAACAAATTTGTGAAGAGTGACAGAAAAGGGGAAATCCTAACAAACACACTTCCCTGATACCCTCAGAAAGGTGTCCTTCTTTGGAAGATGGTTGGCTCCAGTGACCTTCCTCTCTAACATATAAGAGAGAGAATTATTCCAGAGCATGTTCCTTTGTGTTGCCGATAAAGTAACTTTTTGCTCACTTCAATGGAAGATGTATTGAGTGGGGGCAGGGTTAAGTGGAGTATTTATGAATAAAATGAATATAATTGGATCTATGGCGTACTCTGCATTGATGGGCACATGCTAGTATTATTTGAAAGCCCAATAAAGGAGAGTGAGGATGGGAAAAGAAAGAAGTCAATTTATAAAACACTTCAAAAAAATCAAAATAGCCATGTCAACTCAGCCAGCCTCCTATTAATTTGGAAATAATCCAATTTTAGCTGAGCCATCCAATTCCAAGGATTAACTTAAAATTAAGTCATTCCTAGGTATATCAAGTGTTTTCTAAGTATATTGGCTTCTTACTTTCAATAAAGCAAAATCCACTTGGGTGCTTACATCTTTGCATGTTCTAACTTATTTGGGTTACTTTAGTAGAGCATGGACTAGTATTCAGAGTTTTTTTCAGGAGAAAATCAAAGCAAATTTTCCTGAAGAAAAGTGTGTGTCAAATAGTCATTCCTTAAAACAAAGCAAACCAAAGTTTAATCTCTACCAGATGATTCTTCTAGCTGATTTGCAAGTTCTTTATTTTCATGCTGCATATTGCTATGAATGAATAATATTTTAACAATATATTTGTATCATTTGGCATATCTTTCATTATTATTATTATTATTATTTTTAGGCCTAAAATATATCTTCTTAACTTAAAGTTTTCACTGAGCTATAGAGGGATACACACACACACACACACACACACACACATATGAACTGTCACCTAGTTCAACATAACATAAAATTATATCATTTAGGAGTAACAGTATTACAGTGTTTAATCCAATTTGACATCAACACAGTTCTTATGTTTTGAAAATAAGGTGTGAAAACATAGTCTCATAATTTTCAATTTAATTCCAAGTCTATTAAAAAGATGAGAGCTGTCTTAAAAGCTGTGCATACTGAATATTGCAATAAATGGCTAGAAACAAATTTTGCCACACACATATAGAAAACAAATGGAAACTGAATGAAGTAAGTTTCAGCAGCAAATGTCAGACAAGGACATTGTTTTCTTGTCTCCAGTGAGTCTAGACTGAACACAAATACACACATGCACACAAAAAAGACTGAGTTAGAAATACATTCTCTTTTATTTCTGGCATTTGGCAGCTCAATATTTAAAAACCTGGTATTACACAAATATTTCAGGAGGTGCCTCCAAAAGATAATTACTAAATATTTACTGGGCACTTAATGTGGAGCAGGCATAGTAGAAAGAACTGGGTTAAAGTCATCCTACCATTTGGTAGAATGTATAAAACCATAAAAAGTTTGGATGCTATCTGAGAACCACTTAACAATAGGTACATAATTTATAAAGTAATCACAGAACCTCTTTTCTCTATTCTCTTATCTCATTATAAAAATTTACATGAAAAATAAAATGTAACACACAAATACAAGATAAATATGGGGGAAAAAAGCACAAATAAATTTCTTATGCAGAGTTAGACACCATTTTGAGAAGTATGAGAGTACTAAGAAAACTGAGTACCTGCTCAAATGTTTGAGAATTTTAACAATCTCTGTGTATAGGTGACTTCATTAATAACAGACCTCACACATTTCTTAGCTTGGAAAATATTACACAGGAGGGAACCAGGCTTTCACCATGGTTTCCCACTGGAAGGGACATGTCAGCATGAGAAATGGCTAAATTTATATTCATAATAATTTAAAACAGGGAAGTTTGAACTCAATAATGTGCATCTCAGCCTTCTAATTAGGCTAGGACTGCAAGGATATGCTGCCATGAAACCCAGCGATTTTATTTTATATTTTGTTTTTTAAAAACAGAGTCTCATTATGTTGCCAAGGCTTGTCTTGAAATCTTGGCCTCAAGCAGTCCTCCCACTTCAGCCTCCCAAGTAACTTCTTTTTTTCTTTTATTTGGAGATTATCTGTATGCATTTATATCTATATCTGTATACCTGATAATGTTGAATGTTAACACACAATAAATAAGATACAGCACAAGATGGAAAATGTGTGGGGTTTCAGAACTGATACAGACCTCCACTCTTATTTAGTATTATTGTCAACATTAAAATGACGATGTGTCTAACTCAAGCTTTCTCACTTCAAAAGGGAGAAATGGATCATGGAAGAGAAAGAAACAGATGAGTACAAAGTTCTGAAAAGTGAGGCCTGTGACACTGACACTGACCCATCTTCCTTCTGGGGCCATTTTCTTTAGGTGAGTCATGGAGTGGGATGTCCATGGGCCAGACCATTGAAGGGTCTAATTTATGAGAGTTGTAGGGCAAGGTCAGAATTATTTTTAGAAACTCTCTTACATCAATTTGACCATCTTTATCCCGGGTCACATGAACATTTTCTGTGTTGTAGTTATGTTATTTGATCTTAATGTGGATTTCTGGAGTAATTTTATTTAATACATTATTTAGTATATTGGAGTCATTTCTCATAACTATGGAGCTATTGATATTCCATTTGTTAATATTAAAATAGCCTAGAAAGTATAGTACCATGAAATAAAAGAGTCCCAGAAACACTGCTGTTCTGCCTTTGCATAATCTATGCTTTATCCAATTAATAAAAAAGGACTTTAATTTACTGACATGTTTTCAGGTTATGCAATGTGTGCACAGATCATGATGCTGGTTTGCCTGCACAAACTTGGATTTTTCTCTTGGCTTTTGCCTTTTCGGCCCCACCCTTTTGCTTCTTTGAAGTCATTGCTTTCTTAATCAAGTTAAGAATACTTGTATAAGTAGGGCATTGCTGGCATGCTATACATCTATTTTTTTTTTCTGAAATAAAGAAAGAGCTCCCTCATCCAGTGGGAGCATCGTTCCATCATGCTCCAGGTCCTATTCCTGCTCCCTCACACCCAGGGAGTTGCATTTTTTTTTTTATGTAAGAGCTGCTTTCTAAGCAGCCTGGATGCTGAATGGCTTTCTCAAAAGTGAAAACCGGGCACTATTCGGATAGCCCATCTTTCCATCATTTCAGCTAACTTTCACTGTACACCTTGTATTCACTGGTCACTGTGCAAAGAATGAGGGGTAAAGAAATTCAAAGCCAGCAACAAATAAGGCACAATTTCTCTACTCCAGAAGTTTACAGACTGGTGAAGGCAGACATAGACCAAAGAGTAGAATGCAGTCCAATAGCTAAAGAATTTATCCCTGCTTACTAGCTGTGTGACCATAGGTAAGTTCTTTATCTCTGTACCGTGAATGTCTTATGTCTTCATTTGTAAAATGGAGGTGATGCCAGTCCACACCTATCTTGTGTGGGCTGTAAAAATTCAATACACTTACACAATTAGCATGTAATTAGCTCTCAACAATGATACGATGTTATGATGTGAGGGACATTTGGATGGGTGATGTTAACACTGTGAGGCAAGAATAACGCTGAAAGGGAAAGAGGGGGGCACCTCTGGTTGTCGTCCTGGAAGGTCTAGAGATACATGGCTATTTAATTTGCGAAGAACAGTTAGAACTGCAAAAACAATGTTCATCCGGTCTTCATGAGAAAGAAATCATGAGTCCCCAAATTAAACTTTCTCAATTGATGAAGTTAAGTGACCAGGATTACTCAGAGTGCAGTTGTTCACACCCCTGAAGCACCAGGACATCATTCTGGAGTCCAGGAACGATGCTTATCAATCTTTTGCCATTGGCTTCTACTTGCAGGTGCCTTCTCTACTATTCAATCACATACTATAGTTTGAAAGACAAATGAACTCAAGAAAAGCGGAGAACAATACTGTGGTTTTTAAATCTGTCACTGTTCTTCCCCCACTTCAAAGTTGACTTGACAACTGCATTTATTTTACATTGCAATTGCTACAAGTTAATAATATTGTTTTATCAGGAAACATTTATCTTGAGGAAGAAAGTTACCCTAATACAGCAGATAACTTATCCAAGGACAAATAGAAAGGGGGCCTTGTCTGGAGGGTAATGCTAATGCATGGCATGCTATAAAAATAAATGAAATCTGATTAACACTATTGCAGGGAAGAATAAGTCATCATTTCTATGAAATATTATTTTCCTGATTGGAACCATTTCCATTTTTGTCAGGTTAAAACATTGTATTAAAGATGAGATGACTCTAAAACTGTGACAGCTATCTCAAGCCTTGTGATTATAAATGGTGTTATAGGCTTGTACTCCTGTGGGTTTAGACTGAAGTATTTTCTTCATAAATTGAAAGAGAAACACACTAGGAATTCAGAAGATTTTAATTAAAGTTCAAAAAATTTAATGGGAATTTTAAAGCCTGGCTCACTAAGTATTATTGATAGTGAATTTAATTTATGGGAGAAAATTCCTAGCAAATTTGGCTATGCCAAAAATAGCCTGCATATGCTCTTTTACAGGGAAATGAATATATATATATAGTATATTTATATGTATACAATATATATTTTCATGGAAGCAACATTAAGTATTCTGCTTTTACTGATTCACCTAGATTAGTTCATTTTCAGCTCCATTTAAATCTGTAAATTAAACCTAACACCGATGAAAAGGTAACAATTGTTTTTTAAGGGAGAAAAATAGATTATGACAGGTTAGATAGCATTGTCTTCATAATAGAGCTAGTCTCTTTTGAAAAAAATAGTTTATTAATGTATAAAGTGAAAGCAGTGTGGGTCACAAATTGGGAAATAATGCACCTGGACGTGGTTTATTTTGAATTGGACTGCTGAAACACATCTTGTATAAAATCACTCATTCCTGTTTTTCTGTAAGTTTGCCTGCAGCATTGTATGGCATCTCTCAGAATGTGTTACACAACTCAGCAGTGCCAAGGCTAAGCAATGCAGAGGACAGGTTGAAAGCTGGTATTGTGCAAAAAAAAAATTTCTTTAAATTAACAAAAACAAGCAGGTGGGTTGTTTATAGTAATGCAGGTGTGGTTTCAGTAATAAATCAACCCACTTATAATGATAATAGCTTGTATTTATGCAAGCCCTTTATGAAGCCAAATGTATCTTTAAAATATGATTATTTTAATTCAAAATGCATCCTTGTGATTAGCAAGGCACAGGTTTAATTAACTCTGTTTTACGGAGGAGGAAATTCACCATGTCCTCTGTTGATAGGCAAGTATTGCAATGGAGTAGATTCGACATCCTTTTCTGCTGCTCAGTTAGACCTAGGTATGGAAACAGTGGGTCTCTACTGATCACCAAGGAGGTGACCGAAAATGGGACAATGAAGACAGAACAGAGAAAGTCATCACAAAAACTGCGCATTGGGGCGCCAGCATGTCTGTAGCTGAAGTTCCAAAGCAAATTTCCAGTTCATAAGTTGGAACTTCCATGTTGGAAAACCCTTTCTTTTAAACAAACAAAAACCCAAAGAACCAAGATGAAAATAATTGAACTGCTGTAGATATTCCCAAGCTTTAATGCACACAAATCAACAAAAATCATTGTGCTTTTGTACAATGCAAATTTGAGTTTTGGCCTACTGAAAGGTGTTACCCACATGTAGAAAATCAGTCATTCTGTTCGTTAATTCTTCAACCGGCTCTGACGTTGCTTAAGAAAAAGAGAGAAGAAAATGAGAGACATTGGGTTATTTTTTCCCACTCTGAGGTAATTTATATCATTTTCCATCCAACAAAAGCTTTACTTTGTGCCAGACGTTAAATAAGAAACCAGTTTGTTGAGAGGAGATGCAAGTGCTTTAGTTGCTATTTAGTTTGTTTTGTTTTTTTCACTCACAAAATGGGATCCTTTCTGAAAGTTCTGTTGCAAATTCACAGTTTGTAATTATGTTACTGTGGGTATGTGGGGTTGGGAGGAGTCACAATGCAGAGTGGCCTATTTTTTGAGATAGAGTTTTGCTCTGTAGCCCAGGCTGGAGTGCACTGGTGGGATCACAGCTCACTGCAACCTCCAACTCCTAGGCTCAAGTGATCCTCCCGCCTTGGTCTCCCACACCTCTGCGACTACAGTTGTGAGCCTCTGTGCATGCGCCAGCCACTTCTTTTAAATGTGAGAAGATGAAGAAAGACAACTTCCACACTGGGAACCAGGTAGGTGTCCCTCTCCTCCCATATCCCCAGAATCAATCATTAGGTAATTTTCAGAGTAGGTCCTTCAAGCCAACTCATGTATTCATTCATTTTTGTTCAAAAATATTTGAGTATCTCTTTCACACAAGACAGTTTTTGAAGAGCTGGTGTACAGCGGCCAACAGCATGAACACAGCCTTTGCTTTATGGTGTTGATTGTCTAGTGTGTGGTGTGGCATTTAGTCCATAGAATGATTTGTACACCCAGGAACACAGACACTCTTACTCCGTATGTCTGGAATGGCATATCAGTGATACATTGAATTCCAGTAAATTTGATAACAAGGTTAGAAGACCAGGTCTTCAGTTGAACATTAGGGAAATTTCCCCGTAAGTGATGTGTTGCATCTCATATTGTCTTGTAAGGACAATTGATAGAGCCTTGGCAGAGGCAAATTTATCAGTGAATAAATGGTCACTCCTATTTTTAAGTGCCATCCTTTCAGTTCTGTAAAAATATGGAATTGTTTTATCAAATTGTCTGAGCTCAGGCCCCCTAATTCTGTCAGTGTCATCTCCATCCAGGGGCACTCTTGGAGAAAAAAGTTGATGTTACGAAAAAAAGTTATATCTATGACCCCTTCCATCAAGGTACCCACAACTTTCTTCACCAATGCACGTGGCAATGCTCTTGTGAAATTCTTTTTAGGTTATCATAATACATTATCTGTAGGTGGTAGTAGGTTTGAAAACTGTTATTATTATTATTTTTACTACAACAACCTAACAGGAAAACTAAACAGAGATCAGGGAGAGAGTGGTATATCAGTCAGGGACTAATCAGGAACAGAACCCACTTGAGAATTTAAAATAGAGCATAGGCTGTGGAGTTGGTGACAGCATAATAGGACAGCTGCAAAGCAAACAGGAATAGGGAGGCAATCCAGAACCCATCGAGTACGGCAGGGTCATCATCTCCAGGCTGGAAGGGCAGAAGAAGTGGAGCCAGGAGATGCACGGTCTCCCAAGGGAAGCTGGAGCTAGGGCGTGCCTGCCAGGCAGGAGCTGGAGTCACAGACACAACATTGACTATCACATTGTCATCAAACTCAGAGAGAGAAAGGTGTAGATATCCAGTATTCGCTCATGCTTTCTCTATACTTCCATGCTCCACCCCCAGCATCCCCTGAGACATTCCCAGTTGGAAGTCAGTGGCTTATGGGAATCTGGCTGGAGGGGGATCAGTCCACCTGTAGCACAGAGAAAGGCACAGAAACAGTGAGTCATGAATTTGAGTGCAAACAAGCCCAGTCCCGCCACAGAGATTTAGAGAAAATACTTCGTCACTGTTGAAGAGATATCTATAAGAGAGGCAAGGAAAGTGAGTGATAGATCCTTTCACAATATTCTAGTGGAGTCTGTGTGTGAGAGGGGGCAGGAGGCTATGGGAACTCTGTACCTTCCATTCATTTTGCTGCAAACCTAAAACTGCTCTAAAAGATAAAGTCTATTAAAAATATATTTTTTAAAAACTGACAAATGTACTTAAAATTGATTAATGAGTTCAGAGAATCAATTGAGGATGAGATGAATATGTAAAAACATCAGCAGCCCTGTACATCAAAAATACTCAGCTAAAAATTATAAATATTTAAAAGATCACAGAAGATAAACATAAACATATCCCTCCCCACCTTATCTTTATTAATTTTTCCTATTTATATAAAAACAAGGGGATATAAACAAATAGAAAATAATACTGAAATATTTACAGGGAATCATGAAAACAGATTTTAAGAAATTAAGATACATATGGCGGGTGTGTTGGCTCACACCTGTAATGCCAGCACTTTGGAAGACCGAAGTTGGCATATCACTTGAGGTCGGGAGTTTGAGACCAGCCTGGCCAACATGGCAAAACCCCAACACTACTCACTACTAAAAAATATGAAAATTATCCAGGTATGATGGCATAAGGCTGTTATTCCAGCTACTCAGGAGCCTGAGGCAGGAGAGTCATTTGAAACTGAGAGGTGGAGGTTGCAGGGAGCCGAGATCCTGCCACTGCACTACAGCCTGGGAGACAGAGCAAGGCTCCATCTCAAAAAATAATTGAGATACCTATGTTGTTTCTGGGTGGCAGCACTCAATATAGTAAGCTATATTTTCTTCACAAATTAATAAATATTAATCCAATCTGGAATAGAGCTCCAATAGTGGTATTAACTTTTTTGTTTCAGCTTTTGTTTAGTTTGTAGAACTTACATAAATTTGTTTATGAATCATCTGGAGAAAAAAGTAAAAAGAGAACAGCTCAATCATGGTTATGAATATCAAGTGATGGAGTCCAAGAGTCCAACAACATAAAACATAAGTAAACGCACCAAAGCTATAGTCACTAAAACAGGAAGATTTTCTTGCAAGACTAAAGAGGTAGATCAATGGAATCAAAGGGAATTCCAAGCAGACACACACACACACACACACACACACACACACACACACACACACCAATTTAATATTTTTAAACACTATGATACTTCGTTGAGAAGAGAAAGTGACATTTAATAAATGTCATAAAATATAGTGGAATTTTAACTTTTGATAACAGAAAAATACTTATATAAGTAGAATAAGTATATAAATTTGTTATCTAAACATATATATGTAAGTATATGTTTATATCAAGTAAATAAGAAAAATACATTGAGTGAGAAAATGCAAGATTCCAAGTTATATCAAAAAATGTATATTTATGTACCTTAAAAAACATATATGCATATCAAAAGATGTGAAGGAGAGATTATAGGCTGGGCACTGTGGCTCATGCCTGTAGTCTCAGCACTTTGGGATGCCAAAGTGGGTGGATTACTTGAGGTCAGAAATTCAAGACCAACCTCAGCAACATGGTGAAACCTCATCTCTATTAAAAATACAAAAATTTGCTGGGCATGTTGGCTGAAGCCTGTAATCCCAGCTACTTGGGAGACTGAGGTAGCCTATTTGAACTCAAGATCTGGCAGCACGAGTTCATGCCACTCACTCCAGCCTGGGCGACAGAATGAGACTTTGTCTTAAAAAAAAAGAAAATTCAAATATATGAAGAGTTTCATATTTTTAGCTACTGGACAATTTATTTCCTTCTGCTTTCCATATTTAGCCTAATATCATGTACCACTTAATGATTTAAAGTTTTGGGACACATTGTTAATAATAGGCAGTATTTGTTGAGTCCTTAATATGTGACAGGCAGTGTTCTAAATCATTTGACATGAACTGACTCATTTAATCCTCTTAACAAACTTACAAGGAACGTATTCCCTCACTTCATTATGTAAATAATAAAACAAAGGCCTAGAAGGGTTAGCAACTTTCAGAAGATCATATTGTCACTTTGCAACAGGTCTGGGATTTGGGTCCCAGAGAGGCAGCTCCAGTCACCATGCAACTGAATCCTGTGTAGCAAAGTTCAGTCTCATTTAACAAGACGGCATCCACGTTGATTGAGGAATCTTAGCCCTTAAAAGGTTCTTTGAATTACATTTTTCCACCCAAGCCTAGGATCACTCAATTGGCTGTGTAAGTTAGTTTGATAGGCACTTGCATTATTTTTCTGATTCAAAGAGAGCCTTTTCAAGCACTACTTATTCAGGATGAGAGGTCAATAATTTCCCGGAGTCCAGGTGTGCTTCTATAGACTTCTGCTTGTCCTTGAGCTCTCACGAGCCATCACCCTTGCTTCCAGAAAGTTGAGTTATTTGTGTGCCCTAGACTGTGAAATCAGAGAAGGTCTGTTTCTATGGGAACCAGTTTATTTCATCCAAGAGGGCAGTGAAGAGTCATTTGTGAACGCTATAGTGAAGAAAAAGTTCACCACACGGCACATCCTCAATTTGAAACGCCATTTCTTTCATTTCCCTTTTCTCCTTCAGAAATGTCTCCTTTTTTTTAAAATTTATTTATTTTACTTTAGGTGCATAGTATATCTGGCATTTCTCCCCATGTTATCCTTCCCCACCACCCAGCACTGTCTCTCTCCTACCGCCCCCAACTGCCCCCAATGTGTGATGTTCCTCTCCCCGAGTCCATGTGTTCTCGTTGTTCAACATATGTCTACTTTTAATCCCGTGTAGCTGAAGGAATCACAACATCTTTCCCTGACAGTCTAGATAAACTCTCTCCTGATCCATATTCAAAGTATCTAAAACCATGAAACAAGTTCTCACAGAATACAGATAGACACATTTTGTAGCCTTCCTCATCCCCTGAAGTAGAAATGACAGCATCAGAATATATAAGAATGTATTGCTTTAATAGAGGGGCCTTGAATCTTTGGGCAGAAATGGGAAGAAGGAAGAGGGATAGGTGATTGATAAAACAAATATTATTATTCTTGTCTTTGTTTCTGAATGTCTCAGCTTTCTCAGTTGCTCAATTCCAATTATAATTGAAGAAAAAATATTTGTAACACTAACTTGACAGATTGTTGTTCACTGTTGAGCCTTTAAAATATAAAGACCAATATTTTATTTCTAACCTATAGTTTTCAGTTTTTCAATCTAAGTATCTTTAAACATTTTTATAGTAAGTGATACAGACTCCTGTAGAAACCAGTGCTTGACAAGATATTTCAGTATTACCTAGAAATAATACTTTCAATGCATTTTATTATGAAAATATTTATTTTTGAAAAATAGGCTCTTTTTATAAACAGAAAAAAACCACAATGGATTTATCATGATCTAGTCATTTCCTGAAATTAAGGAGATTTGTGAGTACCTGAAAATGTTTTCCAAAGGTCTATATTGGAGATCAAAAGCATCACTAAAAATGTGAAAGTAATGTTTTTCAAGAAAGGCCTTTGCCAACTGTCCTATCTCTAAATTTTAATTTGGTGTAATGACATTTAAGAGACAAGATATATACATTATTCCATCATGGCATGAAATCAGTGTACAAATTATTTGATCATGGAATGAAATTAAACACCTAGTTTATAAAGTAAGGAATATGTGAAAGTGTGTCAGCTGATTCATAAACGTAATTGGATGTGAAAACTTCAATATGAAGGCCACATAAAAATGTTTAAAGTTATTTTAAAAATTCCCAAAACAAGTGTCCTTATTATCTTAAACTTACAGAGAATTGCATTTTATTACATTTTAAGATTTCCAGCAAGCTTAGAAAATTCAAATTGTGCCCAGTATATAAAACCTTCCTTGTAGATGTTTTTGTGTGTTATGTTTTATAAATATGGAAAAAGACTAGTCCATTACTCTACTTTAAGGTAAGCTATGCCTATCACAGAGTTGTACACATTTCCCAAAACATGCATTTCCTAAAAGTGCTCAGAAGGTTAAGTGGGTTCACTACGAAGCAAACTGCAATGTAAGCCATTCCGTTTGGACTTCTTCCCGACAGATTTAATTACTCAAGTGCCTCAAGCATATTTGCTTTTATATTATTGTTTTGGCAAATAAGTAGCACCATTGACTTAATAAACATGATGATAGCTCTCTCAGTTCATCATCTTAGAATGTCAGACGGTAAATTATCATTTTCAGATACAAGTTTATGCTAGTGTTTTATACATCAAAAGAACATTCTTCCAATGTTCTGTAGTGACCACAGAGCCTGGAACCCATCAAACAATCCTGAAAGTCAACTAATACCAAAGAATGTTCATGTTAAAAAGTTAAGAAAGTTTATGTGACAAAATGAGGGATGCCAACTTAAGAAATACACTGTTTCCAAAGATTCTAAATTGCTGTTTATATTGACTGTTAGTACAAGAAGCTCAAATTGTGTTCATTACAACTAATTTAAAATTTTCTCTCTCTTTTTTGCATTTGTTTTAGTGTAGTTCTTACTTTGAGGCATTTGTATTCCGAGATTGTAAACGTTTTTAATTAGCGTTGCTATCTGGCTACTTTAATATGGTCTATGGCTATCCTTCTAATTATCTTCTTACAACCATTATCAGCCTTTTAAATTTTCTTTTATGTCAGTTTGAAAAGTGACAATGCATTTAGGGTTAACAATTATTTGAGCCATTTTGATTACACACTTTGCCTTTTGACCTTCTGGAAACCACATGACCCTCACTGAAGACCTTTGCATAATTACCTATCCAATTTTCTTATCTCCCTCTTCCTTTATATTTCCCCCCACTTAGAGTTTCTGAGTGAAATACAACCATGGTCATTGTGGAGGTCATGGTGACCTTGCCAGGACTCTTCTCATGGTCTCCACAAGATAACTTACTGCTTTATCTCAGTGTCTCGCCATTCCTAAAACTATCGTTAATGCCTTTTTCTTCTTTAAGGAAGTGTTAATTAACTTAACCAACTTTTCCTTTCATTCATTATTTAAGACAAAATAAGACCCACATGAAGAGTTTAATTCATATATTTCATTATGTAGATAGTTCCTTTACACATATATAAGATTTTTATTCTATGGAAGTATTTACTGCATTCAGAATCTTTCCATTTTTTAAAAGGCTCATAGTCACATTTACATGATAAAAATTGAATTACACTGAACTAGGGAGAAATTTTAGACTGTAAATTCATATATCCACACTGGCATCACCCTTTAACTACAAGCTTAGGTATATAGCTGCTAATGAAAATTTCTACTTGGATTTTTAATAGACTTCTCAAAATTAACATGTCAAAACCTAATTTTCAGTATTTCACTCTAAACTTGTTTCTTTATGAGTCTTCTTCATCTCAGTATATGGCAACCTTAATTTTCCAGTTGCTATACTGAAAACTTTTACTTCATCCTTGATTTACATCTTCTTTCATAAAGTGTATCCAACTCACGAGTAGATCTTGTCAAGTTTACCTTCAGATTATATCTCACATCTGACCAGTCCTCACCACCTCCCTTTTTACCAACATGATCCAAGACACCGTCATCTCTTGCCTGAATAATTTCAGTTAACCACTACCCAACTCAGTTGGGAATTCTCCTCCATGCCTTCTCACTCTGAATCCAAGCTGCTAGAGCAGCCATAACCCCCTAAATAACTAGTTTCTATGGAAAAGAGAGTTTTGGCAAATCTCACAGCACAGATTAAATCCTCCAGCAGACAGGCGTGACTCTGTTCTCAATCACCTGACCCTACCCAAGCATGTGGAAGCCAGGGTGTGTCATCTTGGCATGTGCCTAGAAGACAGAGAACCGTATACCTTTGGTGAAAAATTTCCCGTCTAAAATTTACCAAAAGAAAAAGTTGAATTGTTTTTTAGCCATTAACAAGTAACCTTGAAACTATTTTAAACTTTTATCAATACATAAATCCATTATGAACCATTTAATATATTGTCCCAAGAAATGCACGTATAAGCAATCAAAAACATTTTTTAACATGTATGGCTATGTAAATGTAGCTAAATTCTATGAAAAAAATCTATATTATTTTTTGAAATGTATAGAATTAATCTAAGATTTTACGGTAGTGTGTTAATTATATCATAGAGTTTATGCTTAACACATGTATATATGTTATATATGTTTATATACACAACTTGCATATATATAACACACATAAATATGTATATGTATGTACATATCTATATGCACACATGAACAGCTTAATTAAAAAAATATATACCATAAAATCCACCCACTGTAACTACATAAAGTAATGATTGTTTACTAAATTTATATAGCTGTTTAAGCATCAGCGCGATGCAGTTTTAGAGCACTTCTATAACCTTATAAAGTTTCACATGACGCTGTGTAGTCATTTTCTGCTCCTACCTTTGGCCCTGGTAATATGATTTGGCTGTGTCCCCACCCAAATCTCATGTTGAATTATAACTCCCATAATTCCCATCTGTCATAGGAGGAACCTGGTGATAGGTGATGGAATTATCATGGAGGGTCTTTCCTGCTCTGTTCTTGTAATAATGAATGAGTCTCATGAGATCTAATGGTTTTTAAAAAGTGAGTTTCCATGCACAAACTCTCTTTGACTGCTGCCATCCACATAAGATGTGACTTGCTGCTACTTGTCTTCCACCATGATTGTGAGGCTTCCCCAGCCATGTGGAACTGTGAGTCCAGTAAACCTCTTTGTTTCGCAAATTGCCCAGTTTCAGGTGTGTCTTTATCAGCAGCGTGAAAACATACTAATACACCTGCGCAGTCACTGATCTGCTTTCTGTATCTATAATATTGCTTTTTTCCAGGAATTTAAGGAAAAAATATCTTGGCATGCCCTGTGCATATAAAAACAAAATAATATATCCCTAAAATTTATAAACCTGCATTTCAAAACCATAGTAAATAGCTGTCCTCAATATCAACTGAGGGAAAAAATAAGAAGAAATACATTTATCCAGGAGCAATTTTATTATACTTAAAAAGAAATTCCTAATCCCTAGTGAAATATTTTAGAGTATTATATAAAATAATTAGGAAATTTTCATTAAAAATATGTCAGTGATATTTTTAAAGGCTGAAAAATAATCACAACTCAAATCAGAATTCCCTTCCAGTTTTTTTTAATATCCATTGTATAATAGCCAACATCATTTACACACATATTTTATAGCTGGCAATCTTGTCAGGTAAGAGACAGCAATCATGCTCCACTGAATCCATACCTGCCATCACGGAGAATCTCAGCACTATTATCTCCCAAACTGTGAAATTAATGATGAAATTAAAGACAGCTTTGAGTACCCTAAAATTTCTCCCACACTGTTTTGACCACAAGGCCTGAAATATTTTCTTTTATGAACAAAGAAATTTTTGAGCTTCAGATAATGTTAAGATAGATTATGTGTTACCAGTGTCTCCTCTTATATTTTCTCAGATTATAGATGTATGGACTATAATCCTTCAGGTAGGTAATCATCAAAAAGTACAAATAGGTATCTACAAGAAATGCGAACTTTTCTATTCATCTGATAATATATACCTTAGAATATACCTTAGAAGACATAGCATTGGGGTGGAGGGGAGAAAAGAAGGAAAAGTTTTTGTGAGTTTGAAAACATTAAGAGTGCAGTCTTTAAGATAATGTAATTTAATATGTCATTTACAAAATGTTATTTTCTGACACTTGTGGAATTAATACACTTAAAAGCAAGGCCAGAGCTTTTGGGAGAGTTAGTTGATTAATGATTTATTAGGTACATTATCATAAATTTTGTAACATCTTATGTATTTTATTGAATTTTAAAATTTTCTCTTTTTCTTTCTCTCTCTTTCATTCTCTTTTTAAATTTTTCTGTCTTAAACGAATTAAGACCATTTCTTGAAGAGATTGCAGGTTCCTATAAAGAAAATCTGTATAGCTAATGAGGCAGTAAACTCTTCACCAAATGACAGTAGGCAGGAAGTCCGTAGAGATATATTCAGCACATGTGCGACATTGGATGAAGACATCCAACTATGACTAAAGAGTCATCTTTTTGAAAACCTGACACATTCATGGTGAGCTGGTGCCAAGACAAATGCAAGTAGAACTGTGGCCTGGAAATACTTAAACATTATTTGAATTCTCAGAAGTATCATTTTTTACTTAAACATTGGCATGCAAAGCCAATAGTCTGAGTAATCCGGTCTTGAAGTGTAACTTTATTTGTTATGGGGATTTGCTCAGGGAAGAGAAGGGGAAAAAAAATAAACCCAGCCCTTCTTCATCTAGTGCAGAGAAAATAGTTGTTTCTGCAACGCTGGAGACATTATTTGAGGCCATGTAAGTGACACTGCCTCAAGCTACTTTAACAACTTGCAACAAAAATGTGATTTAATTGTTTTTGGTGAAATGTTCAGTTGGCACAGACATCTCTCTTTATTAGCAGATGGATACTAAGCTCTACCAGTAAGAATCTCATGCTACAAGCAGACAGCTGGGTCAGAGTTGCTTAGAACCCAGTGCAAGGAGCTCCCTTAATTCTGTGATGAATTTCCTCTTTTGAAGCAGTGGAGTTGATGAGACAATCATGACACAGGTGATATTAACATGGAGTCCTTTGTTTAAAAGTTCTACAGACGCCATAGATGTGTAGATAAAACAGCTTGTGAATGTATTATGTATCTTTACTCTTTGAAGGTGAAAGGTTCATAACTTGAATAAGATCTTTAGAGAGACTTTTATTAAACATTATTTATATAGGAGACAGTTGTATCATACATACTTATCCTTCATTAGACTCTTGTCCCTTTCATGGTGTCTTGTTTCTTTTTTTTTTTTTTAATTTTTATTGCATTTTAGGTTTTGGGGTACATGTGCAGAACGTGCAAGATAGTTGCATAGGTACACACATGGCAGTGTGTTTTGCTGCCTTCCTCCCCTTCACCCACATTTGGCATTTCTCCCCAGGCTATCCCTCCCCAGCCCCCCCCCCGCTGTCCCTCCCCCATTCCCCCCAATAGACCCCCGTGTGTAGTAGACCCCTCCCTGTGTCCATGTGTTCTCATCACAGTTACCTAATTGTACACTTACCTACTTTTTAAGACTTGTCCTCTCCTCATTTCTGGTTCTTCTCCACTCCCTTTACACTTTTTGGGTGACCCACTGTAAGGAGAACAGTTGGACATGGGGGTTGTTTTTCCATTATAGATGTGCTATAAATCATTTTTGAAAATATGCTTTATTCAATTTTTACTGACTATATTCTTTTAACAATTCTTCAGGTGTATTTTGTTTTAAAATTTCCCAGTTTGGACGAGTCACTCTTAAACTTGTTACCTGGTTATTATTCTAATCATTCCTTATCAAGATCCTTTGATGTTGTCTCCCCATCTCCCTAACTTTAATCTTGGACAGATTCCAGGGGTCAGTCCTTTGGCCTCTTCTCTTTTCTATCTGTTGTTTGTGTCTACATATCCCCTCTAGACTCACTGTTTTATGTACCTTCTAGGTAATAGTGGCCCTTAAAACTAAACTTCCAGTCTAGATCTATTCCCTAAACTACAGAATGAAAATCCCCGTACTTATTAATATCATCTCTTAGATTATCTAATAAACATCTCAAATGCTGTGTCTGGTAAGTCTAGGTTTCTACTCCCTCTAGACAAACATTTTGGAGTCATTGTTGAAGATTCTGTCATCCCCACAACTGTTTAGAAAAATCATGGCAGCTCTTTTTCAAAATCCAAATCCAGTCGCTTTTCCCCACCTCCACGACCAACAGAGTGGTTCAAGCTTTCATCATTTCTTACCTGGATAGTTGTAGTAAGTAGCCTCCTAACTAGCCTATCTACTCCCACGTTGTCTCTTCAGTTTATTGTCAGTAGGGCAGCCAATGGCTTACCTACCTTTTAGGACTTGTCTTCTCATTTCCGGTTTTCCTCCACTCCTTTTGTAGCTGGGGCAGAGTTGCTTAGAGCCCAAAGCAGGGAACTCCCGTAATTCTGTGAGAGAAGTAAGTTACATCACATATTTCTCTGTTTAGAGCACTTCAGTGGTTTCTCATCACTCTCACCATAAAAACATATAAGGCTCTACATGATTTGTTCCTCTCCTTCATCCTCTGATCTTACCTCCTGTGACTCTCACCTTAACTCACAATCCCACCAATAGTTTGTTTAAAGATCAAACTGGAACAAACTGCTTTTATGATTTTTAAATATGCTATTTTAAAATTACAATATGTTGGTATCAGTTGTAGAGGCTTGATGCCATCATTCCCTGAATTCAAAAAGACATTTTATCACACATTATTTAATTCAAAAATCCATTCTGATGACAGAATTGCTCATTCTCATTATGCACGCTACTGTTGGCATTTAGCTCCTGGAAGAAACCCAGTCACATGTATTAAAGGCACTTTTGCATCCTTCAGTCAATGCATGGAGTCCACAAGTTCCAGATGAAATGGAACAAGCCCTTCTAGCTCCTGTGTTAAATGGAATCCATTAGTACAGCATCCCATTAGGAAGTATTTTTTTTCTTTCTTTTTTTTTTAGATGGAGTTTCGCTATTGTTACCCAGACTGGAGTGCAATGGCGCGATCTCGGCTCACTGCAACCTCCGCCTCCTGGGTTCAAGCAATTCTCCTGCCTCAGCCTCCCGAGTAGCTGGGACTACAGGAGCACACCACCATGCCCAGCTAATTTTTGTTTATTTTTAGTAGAGACGGGGTTTCACCTTGTTGACCAGGATGGTCTCGATCTCTTGACCTTGTGATCCACCCGCCTCGGCCTCCCAAAGTGCTGGGATTATAGGCGTGAGCCATCGCGCCCAGCCAGGAAGTATTTTCTTGTGATATTGTACAATAGTCATCTGGCCCAATGTGGTTCTTTTTGTCTTTCCCCAGGATTGAAATAACTATGATACAACAAGTTACACATTTGTAGTATTGATTTCAGACAAGTGGCACAATAAATAATGTAGTGGCCAGAAAACTGCTTAGTGTAGAAAAGTTTAGGTTTATCCCAGCTGCAACTTACTGCATAGTCCCAATAAGTTATCCTTTTTTCTCTGAATGTCAATTTTCTTACCTATTCTTTATTATAATCAGGAGGGAAAATGTACATGTGGGGCTTTGTAAACTATAAATCAATGCACAAATGCTAGGCATATTTGAGTCATTTTTATTGCATGCTTTCTTAAAAGCCAGATCGTTTTAAGAAATCTGTTACATGTCAAATTGAATTCTTTTTTAAAAAAGTTCTTAAACATTAATGATACATACTAGACAACATTCTTTCGAATATTTCCATTTTATGCACTTGTGAATGCCATCTACAAGGAGTTCTATATTCCAATTCCTGAACTACTTCCCTGTAAGCAGTTTTCAAAGAGGGAAAGAGGAGACTACAATAAGTCTTTCTCTTGGGGAATCAAAGCTGACTCCTGATAACAAGGACTCTTCTTTAATGTACTCACAAATTATCTCCTCAATAATTTAGTATACATTGTTTGCCTGAAATTGACATAAATCTTACCAGTTTGTCCTTTTTTGTCTTACAAAACTTTCACTCATCAATTTCTGTCTTTCTGGTACTTTTTACATAGCCCATTATTTCTTAAAGATTATCATGCAAATATATTTGCAAGTTTTGAAACTACAATAAAAATTTTTTAAACGAAGACATTTTTATTATTTGACATTCCAATCTAGTCTTAGTACAGGGTAGGCTAATGGCTGTCACAAGCCCCGAAGCTCAGTGGCCAAACATACAGAACACTTAATTCTCATGAAAATTCCAATGCAAATTTTTGTAGTCAGGTGACTCTACTGGAGCCTTTCCCCCAGAGGTAAATCAGGGACCCAGCTCTTCCCATTTTCACATTTATTGAGTTTCAGTTTATATGGAGATATTGCCCTTCCTCATTCAATTTTTACAGGTTTTTCCTTCTTTTGTATTCATCATAGGGTAAGCATTCTTATTCTATCTCAAGTACATGCATTCTTTTTTTTCTAAATCTCAATTACTTTATTATAGTAACTGACACATATGGATAATAGAAAAAGTAACAGCCCTACAGTACATTTTAACTTATAAAATCAAAATATTTTTAAATATAGGTATATTTTATTTTACTTTAACTTTGAGGGTACATGTGAAGCCTTGTTACACAGGTAGACATGTCATGGAGGTGTGTTGTACAGATTATTTCATCACCTAGGTATTAAACCCAGTACCCAATAGGTATCTTTTCTGCTCCTCTCCCTCATCCCACCCTCCCCATCAAGTAGACCCCAGTGTCTGTTGTTTCATTCTTTGTGTTCATAAGTTCTCATCATTTAATTTACACTTATAAGTGAGAAGATGAATTATTTAGTTTTCTGTTCCTGCATTAGTTTGCTAAGAATAACAGCCTCCAGCTCCATCCATGATTTTGCAAAAGACATTATCTCTTTCTTTTTCATGGCTGCATAGTATTCTATGGTATATATGTACCACATTTTCTTTAACTGGTTTATTATTTATGGGCATTTAGGTTGATTCCATGTCTTTGCTATTGTAAATGGTGCTGCAATGAACATTTGCTTGCATGTGTCTTTCTGGCGGAATGATTTCTATTTCTCTGGGTATATAGCCAGTAATGGGATTGCTGGGTTGAATGGTAGTTCTGCTTTTAGCTCTTTGAGGACTTGCCATACTGCTTTCCACAGTGATTAAACTAATTTATATTTTCACCAACAGTGTATAAGTGTTCCATTTTCTCTACAACCTTGCCAGCATCTGTTGTTTCTTGACTTTTTTCTTTTTTTTGAGTTGGAGTCTCACCCGGTTGCCCAGGCTGGAGTGCAATGGTGTGATCTTAGCTTATTGCAACCTCTGCCTCCCAGGTTCAAGCAATTATCCTGCCTCAGCCTCCTGAGTAGCTGGGATTACAGGCATGCACCACCATGACTACTAATTTTTTTTTTTTTTTTTGTATCTTTAGTAGAGACAGGGTTTCACCATGTTGGCCAGGCTGGTCTCAAACTCCTGACGTTGTGATCCACCTGCCTCAGCCTCCCAAAGTGCTGGGATTATAGGCATAAGCCACCATGCCCAGCCTTGACTTCCTAGTAATAGTCAATCTGATGGTGTGAGATGACGTATCTCATTGTGGTTTTCATTTGTATTTCTCTAATAAACAAGGGCGATGACATAGCTTTTTTACATGTGCTTGTTGACTGCGTTTGCATCTTCCTTTGAATAGTGTTTGTTCATGCCCGTTGCCCACTTCTTAATCGGGTTGCTTGTTTGTGTCATGTAAATGCGTTTAAGTTCTTCACAGATTCTGGCTATTAGATATTTTTGCCAGATGCATAGTTTGAAAATATTTTTTCCCATCCTGTAGATTACCTGTTTATACTGTTGATAGTTTCTTTTTCTGTGCATAGAATTTAGTTAGATCCCACTGGTCAATTATTGTTTTTTAAAAAATTTTTGCTTTCTTATGATTGTTTTGGGGTACACACACTCTTGAAAACTGGCTTCCCTGTGTAGCCATATGGGGTCATGTACATTTGTTTTAATCCTTGCTCTTTACTACTAATGCCAAAGAGATGTTTTCAAGACCATGGTCATTTCCACATTTCAAGGTACTGTTTTCTTGTGCTCAGAATCTAGTCTGCATAGTAAATTTCTTCATTGTTTTCTCTGCCCTCTTCCATATGATTTTCCTGGTCCTGACAATTTACACCTTGGCTATGAATCACACAGCCATTTGCTATAAACATGCTTGCATGCGTGCCATTTGTCACACCATGCAAACACCAAGTAGTTCTCTTCCCATGTTTTGTGTATTCATGATTCCCTATTTCCATACAAATCAGCATTGCCATCTAAGACTGCTGGGAAGTTCTTCATTCTTCATGGGAACAAAATTAGGTCTCTCGTAAACCCATAGGTCCTTTTCTATTCTGGCTGCTGTCTATGTCCCTGAGGTTTCCTCACAGCTGTTGAAACTTCACAGTTAGAAGCCTTCAGGCAATGTAAGTAGAAAAAAAAATAAATTTAATTGAGTTTGAAAAAGTTTCTCCTACTAAGCAGTACAACCTCTCTACATGTATTTGCAAGATACTTTGAGACTCTTCCCTCATAGAAAAGCTATAAATAAAGAGACCATCTTATTCTGTAATATTTTAAAAGGAAAATAACATTGGTTAAAAAAAAGTGTCATATGTCCTAAAGAGAGAGAGAGAAAGTTGAGAGTAACAGAATTTAAATGACTGATTTTAGATTGAGCTGTTACTTAGAAGTAAAGCAACAATACTGAAATTTGTGTGTTGTTTTCCCAGGTGTCAGCAAGCCCTCCCGGCTTAACTGACTCTGTGTTTACTCCATCCTTTGGATCATTAATAATGACAGTAAATAGAACCCAAGCAAGGAAGCTAGATCTTTTAATATGACAGGTAATGGAGATGCAGTCACGCCTCAAAATGAAGAAATACCTGTAGCCAGAAATCCCTAAGTTTCCATTATAACAACTGAGCTGTTCAGCAATAAAATTTTACAATTTTAATAGTTAGGAAAGAGACTTGGCTAGGAAAACGACGGTCCCCAGTCCCCTCCTGCCCTGGGCACTCTCTGTTAATGCTATCCAGGCTCAATATGCTTGAGGCTTGGCCTTTAGATGTGAACTTATTTGACCTTTACTTGGTTTACCTATTTAACATAAAAAATATATTTTAGGGAAAATTATTTTTTAAAAGTCACTAGAAAGAACAAAAATTACCTGTAATTCTGCCATCAGGAGAAAACTATCAATTGAATATGTATCATAATAAAAATTCTCTATACACAGAATTAAAAATGCATTTTAGATGTATGTAATTTATTTACCCAAGTGGGGATAGTCTATAAAGATTTTTCCTGATTTTTACAATAAATAATAAACTATAGATTATAGTAGCCAAATAATCACCAATGGCCCCATTAAGAAGTTTATGAATACCATTGAGTCAAGATGTATTCCTCTTCCTGGTGCCATTCCTGCATTATGGAGGAATTTGGAATTTTATTTTCCTTGTTATACTGCTTTCTTTGTAGTTTCACTGAATATGTATGAGTGTCTACATAATATATAAGTTTGCTTCTGTTGCATTTATACTTCATGAAGATGATGCTATGGACTGAATGATATCCCCCAAATTTCATGTTTCAGTCTTAACCCAAAATATGACTATATCTGGACATAGGGTCTTTAGGACATAGATAGAATTAAATAAGATCATAAGTTGGGGCCTTAATTTGATAGGACTCTGGCTTTATCAGAAGAAAACATCTCTCTCCCTCAATATCTCCCTCTCTGCTTGCTCTCTCTCTGTTTTTCTGCCATTTGAGGAGACAGCAAGGTGGCTCTCTGCCTAGCTGGCAGAGAGCCCTCACCAGGAACTGAAGCAGCCATAGATGTTTAATTAGCAATGGTGAGGTTTTTAAAATTCATATACAGTTTTATAAGTTAATAATTTTGTATCTATGCATAACAGAAGAAATATGGAACAGAAAAAGCAACATTTCTAACATGATGCAGATTGCATATGTCACTTGCATTCTTTGAAGTGACACAGGGGTGGTTCCAACTCTTCAAAAACATAATTACTTGTGAATTTTATTCTAATTCTTATTCCAAGGGTGAGTTAATGGGAGTAGATGAAATAGTGAAATGCTTGACCCATGTTCTATAGATTTGACTTTTGGTCTTTAAAGCCATCAGCTAAGATTATTTTACAAAGCTCTATGACCTTGAGCCAATACTTAAATTCTCAGTGCCAATGTCCTCATTTATAAAATAAATTGGTGACAACCCTAGATCTTAGCCTCCAGAACTGTAAGGAAATACATTTCTGTCATTTAAACCACCTAGTCGATAGTGTTCTGTTACGGTAGCCTTAGTCGGAGAGATGATATGACTTCTTAGAGTTATTTGTAGTTTGCTTCTTCACTCAACACTTTGGCTCCAATGTCATACATGTTGATGCCTGCAGCTGTACTTCAATAGTTGTATCTCTACAGAATTCCATTTTTGAATGTATGACAATTTATTTCCAATCCCATGATGATGTGTTTAGTTTGTTTTCAGTTTTCTGCTATTAAAAACATTTTACAAATGTTGCCATTAATCCATATCCTTTACCAACACTTGTTAAACACTGGTTTGGGCCAGTCTAGTTGAGGTAAAATGGTATCTCACTGTCATCTTATTTACATTTTGCATATTAATAAGAGTCTATGCACCTATGCATAAGGTCATTTGCACTTTTTTCCTAGAAATATCTACTTATGTGTTTGTGATTTTTCTACTAGCTCGTTTATTTATTTCCTATTAAGTTCTGTTACTTCCTATATTTTCTAGTTATTCACTAATATTACATGATAAAAATCTTTTCTCCAATTTTGCCTCTCTTTTTCTTTCTTTCTTTTTTTTTTTTTTTTTTTTGAGATGGAGTTTCGCTCTTGTTACCCAGGCTGGAGTGCAATGGCGCGATCTCGGCTCACCACAACCTCTGCCTCCTGGGTTCAGGCAATCCTCCTGCCTCAGCCTACCGAGTAGCTGGGATTACAGGCACGCGCCACCACGCCCAGCTAATTTTTTGTATTTTTAGTAGAGACGGGGTTTCACCATGTTGACCAGGATGGTCTGGATCTCTTGACCTCGTGATCCACCCGCCTCGGCCTCCCAAAGTGCTGGGATTACAGGCGTGAGCCACCACGCCCGGCCCGCCTCTCTTTTTCTATGTGATGCCTTTTGATGAACAGAATTTTAAACTGTATTGAGTGAAAGTTATCAATATTGCCTTTATAGCTACTATTTTTGTAATACATTTAAAAATACTACCTACTCAGAAAGGATAAATATATTTTACAGTATGAAGTAGAGAATACATTTTTCTCCTTATAGAAAATTATTTTTCATAACAGCATATATTGAATAGTTATTTTTTCTCTATTAATCTATAACATTATTTTTGCTTTATTTGTAATATTTCCCTCCCTCTCACCCTACTGATCTCTCTCTTTCTTTCTCTTTCTGTGTGTTCAATATTGTTTCAATGACCTATTTTTTTAATTCCTTTTTTGAAAGCAGACTCTCTTAATATAGCTTTAGAACAAGCCTCAAGGTATAGTAGGGCAATTCTTTCCTCTTCGTAGGGTAACCTAAGACAATTTTGTAAAAGTCTGAACAGATTTTTCCCCCATGCACTTTAACAATGTGATTCTAAAATTTAGATGGAGGAGCAAAAATACAAAATTGTATTTATCCCTTTAAGAAGTATCTTACTATGGTTTTGATTTGAATTTCTCTAATGATCAGTGATGTTGAGCTGTTGGTCATGTGTTTGCTGGCCACCTGAATGTTTTCTTTTGAGAAGTGTTTATTCATGTCCTTTGCCCACTCTTTAATGGGGTTGTTCATTTTTAGTACTATTTGTTAACGGTGATACTTCTCAAACACAAACTGCATCCGATCTCATAGAGGTATTTCCAAAGGACTTCATGTTTATGGGAACAACACAGATTATTTTCTAATGGCCTCCAGCACACAACTTCTTAAAGGGCTAATTTAAGCGCACACAAACAGCCCCCTTTCTACACAGCACTCTCTCAAAGGAACATCTGGTAGACCCTCTGTGACCGTTCGGTGTTTCAGCACATTCAGTAGCAGATGGAGAAGTGCTGTTCCTCACCTGGCAATTTTGGTAGGAAAATAATCTCAACTCATATATTTTGAAAGTGATTTAATTATATTCAATTTGTTAGGGGTGACATAATTGAGATTAGTATTGTTCTGTGACCCCAAATGGCAGTTACTTCTTAAATGCTGTTATATAATCATTGTGCAATATTATATCATAATTTTCCAGATTGACGGGCCTCATCAAAGACATTCTAGGAGTAAGTCAAAGAGTTAAACACTTTTAATCATCTCCCTTTGAGTCTTCTTATACAAACTAAAATTGAGAGTTCTTGCCTAGGACTGAAACAAATACTTAAGTAAAAATAATCTGGAAATATTTATGTCTTAATCTTCATTTATGCTAGTGGATATGTGATGAGAAACAAATTTAGATGCTGGAAAAATAAATTCTGAAATGTGTTAATTATTACAGGCTTGTTTTCCTGAAAACCAAAATTTTCAGGTTCATTATGCTTTTTCTATTTCAGTAATCTATTTTGGAAGAAAACATGATATGAGAAAAAGATTCATAACATGATTTTAACTTCACCAGAATCACCAACAGTGCAGAATGTAGGACAAGCCAATAACATTGGTCTGATTTTATCTGAATTATAATTCTTTTTATTTTTCTATTGAATTCCTCTTTACACGTCCTTTATTCTTTCTTTCTAGCAACCTTCAAAACCCACTTGATAGCAATTCTTATTTTACCAAAACCTTCACTTTTTTACTGTCATGATTCTGGAGGAATTAAATTGTAAATATAAGGCCTAAAATAGGATTCATTCCTTTGTCTTATATAGATTAGACATAAAGCCAGACTCATACATAGGTTTCAGTATACCCTGAAATGTCTGGAATATCCATAATGAATATGATAGATAGATAGATAGATAGATAGATAGATAGATAGATAGATAGATAGATAGATATAATGAAATTGTGTCCATATATTGTAGGAAGGACATAGAGGTATTATACTCAGAAGATTAACACATATTACAACATCCATAATTTAATCAAAATGAAAGTCATACTAATCTATTCAACATCAAACTATGTATTGAACATATACAGTATCCCATGGCCTACTGGGGGAGACCAAACATAAATTTCTATTCCAAAAATACAACGCGATACATGCTGCAATGGGAATTGGCATGCAGAGGACAAAAAAGGAGGGCAAGGCCACCAATATATCCTGAATTCACACGTCAAAAATTCATCTCAAGACTAACATCGATCACTGAGTTCATGGGAAATGTGATCATAGGCCAGGCATATCTGGAAACTGCAAGTTATGTTTTCTAATTTTGCATATAATTTTTTAAACATTCACAGTATAAATCAGCTGTCCATCTGTTCAGCCAAACTAAATTAAAAAAAGTGAGTATAGATCAGAAAAAGTCCACTGGGGCCTCTGAGTTGGTTGAAGAAAACTGTTAGAAATTATTTTGTCCCCTTAAGCAGGTTTTTGTCATGGTTCCCAGTAATTGAAATTTTCTATGGTTGTTAAAGAATCATTAAAATAGCCGTTTCTTCGTCAATTAGAATCTTGCTGCCAGATTGTATGACATTTCATGAACCAGCTTTAATTTGTTATACATTGTTCCCAGAAGGTGAGATGAGATTACAGGGGCTTGTGTGTTACTTGAGAGATGTATTTTACACTTAACCACTCACGGTCCCTTTCTAATAATTCAAATATAACGGCATGATCTTGATTAGCTAATCTTTCTACATCAGCATTTTTAGATAGTACTTCATGAAATTTTCACTACAATTAAAAATGCAATTAAAATGGATTATCTAAATCAAAGTCAATCTTTAATTACTGCATACTATCTAGATCCTTATTTCACGATAGAACAGATAAAATTCCAACAATTGCAGTGCTAATGCCTTCATTATTAAAAACATAATAATACCAGTCTTTTGAGGCTCATCTTACTTCTCATCGGTTCCTTTTTTAGGTTGTCATCGAGACGTTCACTTCCCCTAACAACCATGCCTACTTAGTCTTGGGCAGGTCTTTTTATGCTTTCCCTAAGAAAAATTAAATTATACAAAGTTTATCTAATTAATCCAAGTCCTTTCATATAAAAGAAATGAGCGCCTCAATGTTGAACTTGTCTTAGCTCTTTTTTTACTTTTCCTTTCTTTTTTCCATGGTTATTTCTTGCAAAAACAATTAAGAAAATTTTGAAAAAGAGAGCAAATCCCTGATAATTCCACTCACTGCCACGTTGAGTCTTCACTTTCTTAGTTGTACCTTGTTTTCTAAACCATGCATCATTTCACATGCAAACTTTGCATCCCAATTGTTTCAATAGTGTAAATATTGGCTAGTGAAGTAAAAACTCTTGAACTCAAAAGTCAAAGGCCCTGGTTACAATCTTCAATACCATCTAGTACTTAAGTAACCGTGGAAAAGCTCTCTAAGCTAAGTAAACTTCTATTTCCTCATCTGTACACAGAGGAGGACAAAATACATCCCTCGAGGTATGGGCAAGAAACTTTGAGGTGATTTATATAAAGTTCCTGTTGCGTAGTATGTACTCAGTGAAGAGTGGCTACTTTTATTACATCATAAACATTTTCCATGTTACTAACCAGACTTCATGACCATTAAGATAGTATCTTAACCTATGGGTGGATAAATATTATACAATTAACAAATCTTAATTCATAGACTCTGAGAATGAAGATGGTGTTTTTCCAACCCCTCAATATTTGCATACACAAAAGTATTTAGCTACAGTTTTAAAGCACCTAACATGTATGTGATGTTAAGTGCATGCAATCATGAAACATCTTTATGAAACACCTAACAGGATATGGCATTATGTGAAGCTTTTATAAAAGCAATTAAACCAAAATAGCCTGTACCTTCTGGCAACTTAAACTCCAGCCAAATATTGATGCAGACTGAGTTATTAAGGGATCAAAATAAATAGTTGTTAAATTAGTTAAATATTATTATTGCATTTAATAAAGGATCAAATGTTTTTGTTGGGATAAAGGACAGAGAAATTATTTCTAATCCTGCATATCAAAGGAAACCCTAACTCTTTCATGACAGACAGAGAAAGTTCACTGAGCAAGATGGAAATTCCGAACATTCTGTTACAAGACAGGCAGAACAATATGGTAGCCTGCAGGTGACATAACTTGAATAAAAAAATCTAAAAGGAGAAATAGAAACCACCCTAGACTACAGAGAGAATTGGTCTAGTTTGTGTGGTGCTATGAATGATATTGCAATGATCAAAGATGAAGATACTGATGTGAAAATTTATAACTGCAAAAACTGGCAAGAACCAAGCTGGACATGGAGAAGAAAGTATGAAAAGTGAAGTTAAACAGTCATCAGGCTGGGTGCAGTAGCTCATGCCTATAATTTCAGCTTTTTGGGAGGCCAACGCAGGAGAATTGCTTGAGTCCAGGAGTTCAAGATCAACCTGGGCAGCATAGTAAGACCTCAGCTCTACAAAATATAAACAATAATTATCCAGACATGGTGGTACATGCCTGTAGTCCCAGCTACTTGGAAGGCTGTGGTGGGAGGATCACTTGAGCCTGAAAGGCTCCAGTTGAGGTTGCAGTGGGCTAAGATCATACCACTGCACTCCAGCCTGGGTGACAGAGGGGGCAAGGGATAAAAGACTACACATGGGTGCAGTGTACACTGCTCGGGTGATAGGTGCACCAAAAGGTCAGTAATTACACTAAAGATCTTATTCATGTAACCAAAACCACGTGGTCCCCAAAAACTATTTTAATTAATTAATTAATTATTTTAAAAAATACATAAAAATTTTAAAAATAAAAACTATCATCGTGACACATTAGTGCTAAAACTATCCAGCCTAAAAAATGGTAACCTTGACCTTGTCCAAGTTAATGATGCCAATGAATTTATGGCTAGTTTTCATTGACTGTGTAGTGGATGTTTATCTTCTTTATGTTGCAATTCTCTATAGTCAGTTTTGACTTAGGTTAAAAAGTAAGTTTATCATAATTGTTGTTTCTTTGATTGCAGCAGAAAAAGAATTCTCAGAGGATTATTTTTGTATCATGATGAAGTTTTAAGAAAACGAACAATTCTTTTAAAATGTCTTGCTGATTGACATTTTAGTTCTCATGCTTTCCTTGAAGATTAACTGTTATAAAAATCCAATAGCTGAATATATTTTCTAATGTCACCAAACGCTCTTTTGAGTTCATGAAGGAAGTACAGAAGCAATGTCCTTTGTTAGAACAGCAAATAATCAATAAGACAAAATGACAGAACTTCAGAGCTCATGGATAATATGTGATAGCTCAAAATAACAAAAGACTACTTTTACAATTTCAGTAGCATTCATCAAGAACAAACCTTAAAAGTATTTCCTTTTTGTTTGAATCTATTGGGGACAAAAAGGTATTTTATAAATGAGAAAAATGTATGAATGGTAGTTAATGCTTAAATTTCTGATCTCTAGTTTAATCATAGGGATTATTAATGTAAAATATCAATGTACTGCCCATGTAATAGGACTCACCTTTGATGAGGGGAGTTGAAATAAGTTGGAATGATCCAAATGTTGTTTATCATTTTATTTTCTAGTTAGTTTGAGTAGTAATATTTCATTTATTCCATAGTCTATGATGCATTAGGTCAGTGTTTCTGAACACGTCTTCTTTGATATAATTTTTCTTTCTAGATAGGACTTTGTATCCATCAGTAGGATTTTATTCGAAAAAGGTCACGTAGCAAACCTGCATGATTTGCGCATGTCTCCTCTAACTTAAAGTATAATAAATAATTTTTTTAAAACGAACAATTACGTAAATATAGTCAAATAACTGTAATAAGCAGTAGTTTTATTACAATTGGCACCTTTTTATTTCAGGACATCTTGGTGACCTCGGTAGGGTAAAAATTATAAATCTTCCTCATGCTGTTATGTTCTTACACTTGAGTAGCATTAGTTTTCAGAACAACCAACATGAACAAAATATAATGTAAAATTAAAAACATACAACAAAAAGTACCACAAAACAAATCCCAATTTATGCATAACTTTTCACCTAGGATGCTTACGCTATAAGCAGGATGTTTTATGCATATAAATTGGATTAGGAAAGACATAAAGATGACCAGATCTTTCATAACCAATGTCCTCCGTTTCTATTTGTTCAATGACCACTTCTAATTCCCCAAACTGGTTCAGTTAAGTGAGTCTCTTCACCTGTTTTAGTGATGACATTTAGGTCTTCCCATAAAGAGAAAAGGTCATTTTGTATACCAGTTTGTTTACTTGCTTGGTTAGAGGAGTCAAGACTTTAGGTAATAAGTTTTAAATGTAACTGAATCTTGCATACACTTCTCTGGCCCTCACTGTACACATCACTCTTCTCCTAACCTGGATGCCTATTTATAGTGATTTCAGAAAAGAGTTTAGTAGGAACAGACTGTGTTTACCTTCCCATTTTCCCCTAACTTGGCTTCTTGTAGGACTTCCCTATTCATGCTTCACCTTCATCAAGCCGAGGTAGCCTTCCAGTTGAAAAATATGCTCATGCACTCACATTAACATAAGTAATAGAATAGAGTACATATATATAGGTTTTTCAAAATTCCAAATAAAATCTAGGACTGGCCCTATTGGGGAATTTGGGGAGAGACATAGTAATTTTAGAACTTGTAAGTTTGATCCTGTCTTTGACAGATGCCAAACACTGATCTTATTTAAATTAGGAATGGATTGTCTCTTCATGATACAGAATAGTTGGCTAAGAGCATTACCCAACTTTTCATTTTCACTGTTATTACCCATAGAATGGAAATAAAACAATCTATTTTCGGTTGCTATATTTGACCAGTAAACATGAGCTCTTTCCTTTGCTTTCCAAACAGCCCAGAATATATCACAGCTCAACACCGTATCAGCAGTTGCTCTATTTTTTTTTTATTTTTATTGCATTATAGGTTTGGGGGTACATGTGCAGAATGTGCAAGATAGTTGCATAGGTACACACATGGCAATGTGTTTTGCTGCCTTCCTCCCCTTCACCCACACTTGGCATTTCTGTGGTGTGCCCGTGGCTACATGATGCACTTTGCCTCAAGATGGAATCTAGAAAGAAAAACTTCAGTGCTCTTGTAGATATCTTTCTGATAACAAATGCTTTGTCTTAAATTTTCTGTATCACCATGAGAGGTGTCAGGGTTTCTTGTGTTTGCTACAGTTTTGAAATACTAAATCTGATATATCAGATGGTAGATTTTTCAGAGATAAACACCATGAAGCTATACGCTTAAATCTATGAACTCAAGAGAGGGAGAATGTGTGAATGTTCATGTGGTTGTATTAAGCATAAATCAACCCCAATTTATGTGCTACATTCAAAAAAGCTGAAGGTAACACAATAGAGTAATTGAGACAACTTAATTTTTCTGGTCAAGTATGTTATCTATTATTATTTTTTAGAATTTTTGTTTTGCTTGTTTGTTTGGTTTTTTTAGACTTCCATGGATTAGAGGTGATGGTGAAGTTGCTCTTATTCAGTTATAATTCTAAATGCAATTTTTGGGTTTATGTTAATAGTGAGAAAATCAAAATAGCACTTAAAGTACAATAATCATATAATGTTTCCTCCATCCCTATATTTAATTAAACTGGTTGGCACTATTTAGGTCAAAGTCAATTTAAGTTGTTGGATTAGTAGAACATATCCCCAGAGTGCTGAATATCAGACTTATCTTCAAAATGACACAACACTTCCCTTGCTTTATTTTATGTCTATAAAAACTTTGGAATGTTTTTAAAGACATTAATATTTTTGCGTGTGCAGAAAAAGCCTTTAATAAAAAATGCTTCTTAATATCACTGTTTATTTTTTACATTCCAAATACTTGCTAATTCATTCTACAAAGCCGGGACCACCCTGATACTAAAGCCCTCAAAGGATACACACACACAAACAGAACTACAGACCTAAATGATATCCCTTATAAACATAAATGAAAAAATCCTCCGCAAAATCGGAGCTAATCCAATCCAACAGCACATCAAAACAATGATCACATGGCTTTCATTCCAGGCATGCAAGGATGGTTCAATGTAAGCAAATCAATACATGTGATTCATCACATAAATAATTTAAAACAGAAACGTATAGTTCTTTCAATAGATACAGAAAGAGCATCCAGTAACCCTTCATGATTAAAAGCCTTCAAGGAACTAGGCATAGAAGAAACATATCTCAAAATAATAAGATCCGTTTTTGACAAACCCACTGCCAGCATCACACCAAAAGGAGAAAAGTTGAAAGCACTACCCCTAGGAACTGGAACAAGACAAGGATGTTCACTTTCACCACTTCTATTTAGCATAGTACCGAGAGTCCTAGACAGAGCAATCAAGCAAGAGAGAGAAATAAAGGACATCTAAATTTGAAAAGGGAAGTCAAACTATCTATGTTTGCCAATGATATGATCTTATATCTAGAAAATCCTGAAGTACCATTTTTTTCAAAGCAAAAGATAAAGCCCCTTAAAATTCTGACTCTATTTCATATCATCCGCTTGTTTACACAATGCCTGAAATCAAATGTACATGAACTTGTCTGTTTCATCCACTTGAAATCCTGAATGTAATACTCTTGTATGAGGGAGAAAGGAGAAATACAAAATGATGATTGTGCTTTGAAGAGAACAAAAAAATAAATGGGAGAATTCTGAATGAACCACTTCTCATTCCACATTAAGTAAAATTCCACTAAGTAAAATTGAACTTCTCTTTAATCTAGATGTACTCGTTAAGTATTACATATAAACCAGATTTTTAGAAAGCAATATTTAATTCTTTGTCAAGTGTTTATTTTAAAAGACCATCAAATTAATAGTTTTGTAAAATAAATACACAGCCTTTATGGTATGGGTTTTATGCAATGTTTGGCAATTCTAGTTTGCTTATGAGTAATGTATCTAGATTCTGATCCACTTCTCTTCTTCATGGATGCTACTCTCTAGGAGATCTCACCAAGTACCATGTCTTTAAGTACATCAGCCTGTTGTTGACAACCAGAGTCATGTCTTCTGGAATTCTGCCCTAATCAATAGAGTCTGTCTGTAACTAACTGTCTACCTGGGGATGCCTAACAGGCTTCACAAATCTGGCATGTGAAAATGAGGTTTTGGGAGATTTGGAGATTTCTTTTTTCCGAAACATATTCTGTCCCATGAACAGGGCACTATCCATCCCGTTGCTTAAGCAAAACCTAGGAAATAATGTTGATTTCTCCTTTTGTCTTTTACCTTTCTTCTCCAAACCTTTCATCCACGTCAGGATTTACCTGCAAAATGTACCCTGAAACCAGCTTTTTTCTTCATCTAGTCAAAATCTATTTGGAATTTTTATCACGATCTTTCTTAGACTTCTACAATGGCTTCCTTACTGGTTTGTTTAATGTTTCTATTACTTTCCTTGTTTTTATTTTTGACCTAGCAGAAAAACGACACTTGCTGAAACACCAAAAAAATCATCTGGATCCCCTGTTAAAATGGAAGAGAAAAGACCTACTTGGTAGTAATGCCAAAAGGCCAACATCATGTGCACCTACAGAAGGTAATAAAGAGATCCCTATTAGCATTTTCAGTTAAAATTATTTGATAAGAAAAAGAGTTGCAAACATTGGGAAGGATGAATAAACACTATGACTATTTTCAGAAATATACTGTACCTGGAAAATTTGAGAGGAATAACTATAAAGTAATTTCAGACAATATTGTGATTGTCTTAAAACACAGGCCTTAAAACGAATACAGAAAAAAATCAATGGCATTTCCTATCGCCTTTAAGAAAAGGCAAGAAACCAAACCAACCATCAATTAGAAGGTTTGAATAAAGCCATCATTAACTAAAGCAAAACATAAAATAAAATAAGCCATGTTGGGGTGGAAGACACAAAAATCTATTTGAAGGAAATGATTAGCAAAAGCAACGCCTTGAGCAAATAAAAAGTGATACTATTCTTTTAGGAGGAAAGATTCAACATCCTAAAGATGGTTGCTTTCTTTAAGTCAATTCAATCTGCTTTTACAACAACATTCTCAGGTTTTTAAATTGATGAAGGGTCACATTTTTCTTCCTTATTCCTGTGTCTAGTAACTTTTTGTTATATGCTTGTATTTGTGGATGATAAATTAGGGATGCTGGATTATGTTATTTTTCCCTAAAAAGTGTTAGGTTTTGATATGTCAACAGTTAAATAACTGCTAGAATGTTTGGTCCTGTTAAACTTGATTTTATTTGCTAAGATGAAGTAATGACATTTTCATTTATTTCTTAAAGGTTTTCCAAGAAAAAATACATAATGAAAAATATAATCTCATATATAGACATATGTATATAGATATAGACATATATGTGTATAGATATAGACATATATGTACACTCCTTTGCATGTATATGCATGCATGTTTACACTCACATACATATCCATAAACATAGTCCTACATATATTTGTTTTATTTATTTTTATTTTGAGACAGAGTCTCACTCTTGTCCCCCAGGTTGGAGTGCAGTGGCTCAATCTTGGCTCACTGCAACCTCTGCCTCCCAGGTTCAAGCGATTCTTCTGCCTCAGCCTCCCAAGTGGCGGATTACAGGTGCCTGCCATCATGTCCAGCTAATTTTTGTATTTTTAGTAGAGATGGAGTTTCACCATGTTGGCCAGGCTGGCCTCAAACTCCTGATGTCAACTGATCCACCCACCTCAGCCTCCCAAAGTGCTGGGATTACAGGCCTGAGCCATTGTGCCCAGACCCTGCCTGTTATAAATTGAGTTGTATCTTCCTAAAACTTACATGCTTAAGTCCTAACTCCCAGTTCCTCAGAACATGAACTGATTTGGAGATAAGCGTTTTATGGATATTATCAAAATAGGGTCATCTGGGTTGGCCCTAATCCATATGACTGGCACCCTCATTAAAAGGGAAATTTTGGATACTGAGACACATATAGGGAGAAGACAGCTGTCTCCCAGCCATGGAGAGAGGCCTGGAACAGGCCTTTCCACGTAGCCCTTGGAGGGAACCAGCCCTTCCCTCACAAGGAATTAGGGCATCTTGATTTTGGACTTCTGACCTCCAGAAATATGAGACAAAATAAATTTCTGTTGTTTAGTCTCCTACGTTCCTTAAGCTGACCTAGAAAACTAATACACTGGCTGATGAGCTCCTTACTAAATTTTAAGATCCTAACACATTTAAATTACTTTGGACACACTATTAATTAAACGGCTACACTAGAATATCTGGCATTACACTTAAATCCGAAAGTTCAACTTTATTAGTCATCAATCTTCAAAACAGAGTTCCTGCATGTATATGCACATATACGTATATTGATTATCATCCTTTACTCACTCCATTCCTATTGAGTGTTGACTATATGAGTAAAAGTGCTGTAACATTATAGATAAAACAGGTATAATGTTATCTACCCACCCACCTACCTACCTACCTACCTGCCTATCTTATCTACTTACCTACCTTATCTACCTACCTATCTATCCATCTATCTAGCTGTCATTTATCCATCCTCCCTTCTTATTCTGTATGTAACCTGAATACGTGGTCTCAGGTTTGATTTCTTTATTACCCTGACACATTGCTGCCTTCCTGATTTGAGAAGAGATGTGCTTTATAGACATTATTGAATTATTGATCCACCCTCACTTTGAGAAAAAGCCCCTCTTCAATGCTCTCTTATCACATGAATATATCATTTATCTTGTCTAGGTATTTCTTACCAAAGGGTCTTTAAAAGACCTTTCTTCAAGTTCTCATAGACGCTTTAAAGAAAGCATATTGAAAGTGAGCTTATGGACACCTCCACATATTCCTATCTTATCACCATCCATCCAGCAACATGAAGCAGAATCTAAAAGTTAAGCTTGGACCCCGTATCTAATGTGTTGCACATCCTGTAGAATTACTTTTCTAAGAAATTAATTAATCCCTCTCTCCCACCAATCCCAACCTTCATTTGAGTCCAAGTTCAGCATCACCTTCCCCTTGAACTGCTGTGACTTTTCTCCTAAATGATCTACGGTTTCTTAATCCTTCCAATATGTTCTCTACATTGCATTCAAAATGATCTTCTCAGTATCATATCCGATCATGGAACATTCCTGATGGAAAAATTCAAAGCTTTCTCTTGCTTTTAGAATAAATGCAAGAGAAATTCCGTCACATCCTCTATAGCCCAGAAAACTAGTCTGATTTATCTTCCTCTTCAGTGGACTCAGCTCTCATGAATTGTCCTTGCTCTTTCCATCCAAGTTACACTGACCTTTCTGTATCTTTCTGTTCTCCTTCCTGTCTAGTAAATTCCTTCCCACTCATCAGTAAACTTTGGGTTAATTGTCTTCTTTGGGATGACTTTCCTGATGTTCTTGAATAGATCAAATTATTCTATTTTAGGCTTTTATAGTACCATGGATTTATCTGTTATACCACATAACAAATTTGATATTTCATATTTACTTATGTAATTATTTTGTGAATATCTGTCTCCCTACCCAGCATCTAAGCTTCCAGATTTTAGAGATAGTGCATGTCTTCTGTTCATAACTGATTTATCTGTACCTACTTTCAGGATAATATGTATTTATATAATGAATAAATGAACACAATAGCTCTCACAACCTCAACCCTTGGAGATCATGACTTGCTAAATATGAAGAGAGATTATTAATGTCAATTTTAATGAATGTATTTTGCATTAAATTTGAATTGGGGAAAATCATAACTGCAAATGAAATGCCAGGGGTAAACACAGGTATAATACAAATAGACCTCTATGTTTACAAAAGTTGGTCATATATTTGAAAAGAATAATTTATAGATTAGTTTATCTTTATTCACAGCTTTCTAAATTGAGAAATATTTAAGAGGGCAAACATCTTACAGATTCAATGATTCAAAATATCTTTTTATAGATATGATTCAATCTACATAAACCAAGAGAATTCCATGAGCTTTTTATGAAACTGTTGTTATTGATAGCTAATGTTTGCTTGGAGAAAAAAAAGCTAAAGAATTAAAACAAACAAAAAGCCACATATTTGAGTTACCACTGAATATCCTTCTAATAAAGCTTTCCTCACTGGAATCAGAGCTTCTTACTGGAATGACTCTTTTCTGGTTAGTGTGTCTTACTTGCACAATGTCAAAAACTCTTCATCAGAGATGGGCTTTTTAAGATATGTGTGTTTACAACCCATCATACTCAGTAATAGTGAGAATATGAAAGATATAGCTTTGTCATATATTGTTAATAAAAAATAAATGAATTAATATTTTTGCAGAAAAATTGGTCAATTTATCAAAAGCCTTTAAGGTAGGAGTATAGTAAGACATATAATTGCTGCTTCTAGAAATAATGATTTGAAGATGTCAGAAAGTAAACAAAGTTACAAGTACGAGATTACATTGTACTATATTTGATAAAAGCATAATATTTTAAATATTCCTGAGGTAAAGGGCTGTTAATACAAATTATGTTACATCTGTTTAACTGAATATTAATAAGCTATTAAATAGGTTCAACTGTTAACTCTGAACTCCATTTGGATGTCTAACATACATCAAAACCTCTTAGGATTAAAATAAGATTCCTGATCCAGCCTCTGCAATTCTGTTCTTCTTCCATTTTTCTTCTATTTCAGGAACAGATACCACTGTAGTTCCAACTGTGAGGCCAAATATCTGCAGCGATGTTGCTTAATATGCTAACTATCTAGGCACACGTGGCTCTTGAGCCCTTGAAATGTGTGTGCTTAACCTGAATTAAGATGTGTTCTAAGTGTAAAATACAAAGCAGGTTTTAAAGGATTAGCACCAAAAAAAATTTTTAATGTAGCATTATTTATTAATATTTTTATTAACTATACATTGGAACTATATTTTAAGTATGAAGAATTAAATAAAATAGGTCATTAAAGTTAATTTCTCTTGTTCCTTTTACTTTTTTAAACTGGCTACTAGAAAACAAATTACAAATGTGCCTTACACCTTTTTCTTTTGGACTGTGTTGATCTAGAGCTGATATTATTGTTCTCGTTTTCTGAGATATCACCCCACTTCCCAGCCATTGGCAGACCCTGTTTCATCATTCTCCAAAACCTACTCTGAGCCTGCCTCTCTCCCTGACCGCAATCACAGTCCAGAAGCCTGTGGTCTCTGCTGCGGCCACTGCAAGAGCCTGCTACCTGATTTCTGTGCTTCTCCTTCAACCTCTGTCTAGTAAAATCTGCACCCAGCAGCCAGAATGATCTTTCTTTAAAAATATGAATCAAAACATATTACTTGCTGAGCACTGTGTCTCATGGCTGTAATCTCATCATTTCAGGAGGCTGAGGCAGGAGGATCACTTGAGGCCAGGAGTTTGAGACCAGCTTGAGTAACACAGCAAGGCTCCAGTCTCTACAATTTTTTTTTTTATTAGTCGTGGTGCTTACCTGTAGTCCTAGATACTCGAGAAGCTGAGGGAGGCGGGAGGATCACTTGAGCCCAGGAGTTCAAGGCTGCAGAGAGCCATGATTGTGCCACTGCATTCCAGCCTGGGCAAAAGACAGAGTGAGATTCTGTCTCTAAATAAATAAATAAATAAATAAATAAATAAATAAATAAATAATTTAAACAAACAGGCAAAGGGCATGGCACTTGTGTAACTTCCTATAACACTGAGGATAAACTCCAAGTTTGTTTACTTGGTATTCATAACCTTACAAATTTTGGCACCTAGAAATCTCTCATCCTTTCATATGTAATACTCTCTCCACCCCACACCCTTTTACCTGTTACGCCAACATTTCAAGGCCTTGGGACATTTCACCTTAGTGTTCTCTCTGTCTGGAATTCTATCACAAATATGATCTGCCAACATAATTCTTTCTTCTTGTCATTCAAATCTTATAATTCAAATATGGATTCAGAGATTTTTTTTGGACCACAGAAATCAATCATTCTCTATTCCCTCACTGTAAATTATTTATCTGTCTTACACATATCAACATATGATATTTTCTTATTTGTGTGTGTACTTATCGCATTTAATTTATCGCTAGAATACAAGCTCCCTGGGAGCAATTACCTCCTGCCTATGTAGGTATCTGCCAGGTCTAGAACAATGCCCAATACACATCAGGAGTATTATAGACAGTGCTTAAGAAAGAAATGAATACATTAATTAGTTAAGAATGTTGTGATTAATGAGTGTTTACTGGCACAAAGTTGACTGTTAAATGTAAAAATGTTTATTAACCTATCGCTTTGGATTCCTTCATGTTTGGAAAGAATGCATACATATGTATGTGCATGTATGAGAAAAAATAGGAAGAAAAAATATATAGAAAAATTAAATGTACATCAGAGTGGAGGCAAAAGTGATTATCCCTGAATGGTGAGATAACATGATCTTTATTTTCTTGTTTAAACTCCACTGTTCTTTCTAATACTGGGAGGGTAGGACCTTTAAGAAAATATATACATTGCATGGATATAGCTGAAAACCATCATTCTCAGCAAACTGACAAAAGAACAGAAAAACAAACACTGCATGTTATCACTCATAAGTGGGTGTTGAACCATGAGAACAAATGGACACAGGGAGGGAAACATCACACACTGGGGCCTATTCGGGGGGGTGGGGGACTAGGGGAGAGATAGCAGGGGGGTGGGGGGACTAGAGTAGGAATAGCATTAGGAGAAATAGCTGATGTAGATGATGGGGTGATGGATGCAGCAAACCACCATGCACCTATACATATACCTATGTTACAACCCTGTATGTCTGTACATGTATCCCATAACTTAAGAATAATTATAAAAAGAGATAAAACATTCACATCTCCTTTGGAAAAAAAAACAAAATTCTAACAAAAAATGCAGATAAATTAATTCTAGTCTCAACTTCACAATTTCTTTCCAAAACATAATACTATAATTACTCATTAGATCACATGGCCTCTGATTAGTAAACACACACACACACACACACACACACACACACACACACACACACACACACACACCAGAGTCTTACTTTTCAATAAAAATTTAGAAAAATAAGTTGGAACATATCTTTTATTTCAATTGCACTGTATCAATTTAGCATATTGTATGAAGGATTCCATGATATCGGGTAGGGCCTCACAAAATAATCCCTGATTAGAGATAATTTAATTTTGATTTGATCTTTTCCCAATTAGCAAGATGATCATTTTAAATATTATCCATTAATCCAAATATTATTGTGTAGAAAAGCCATGTCCAATAGGTCAAATCAAGCTTGACATCCATCAGTCTTGTTGTTATATAATTTGCTATCACTACAAGAAACAGATAAATGATTTTAAAAGGTTGTATTATCATTGTTAAAAAATATATCATTCTATTACTATAGTCATAAGAAAAGCATGTGAAAGTCAAGACAAAAAATATATAATAGTTGAAAAAAGAATAAAATATTAAACAGCAACTAGGATATTTTGAACTCAAAGTAAACTAAAATTATTTGCCTCACAAATAAGCTACTGGTCCAAAACTCATAACATGAGACAATTTTTCAAATGAGAAATAACAGTGAATATTCATTTGAAAATAAAGACAGAATTTAAGCAGGTAGGATTTAATTAACCAAATTGGAACACAGCCAGACCTCTTCAGCTAACATCTCTGCTCATTAATAGATAACATTATTCCTGCCCTGCTAAACCCAATGTCAGGAACAGAAAACATCCTTGCTTCTCTTCCTCATTGGTAAATATCCAAAATTAAATACGATATTAAAATGCAAGCATTTCAATTTTTTTTTTAATTTGCTTCTCTGTAAAAGGGGTATAGCCACTTTTCAACTGTTAAACTGTTACCATTGGGAAGAATTTATGTCTAGGCAATAATATCATCCACCATACTTTAAAATATGAAATCCAGTGGTTAGGTCAGTACTGCGTACTACAGCAGACTTGTCATGATCTGTCTGATCTGCTCCTTTTCCTTTCCCTTCTTCAAGTTACGCTCCATTTTTTGAGGAGCTACTTCAACCCTGTTCCTTTTAATAAAGTGCTTAGTGTGGGAATGGTACCCTGGTCCACCAGGGTGATCCAGCAATAGATATACAATTAAAGCCAGCTTATTTTCAGGATTTTTCAAATAGCACATAGAAGAGTGACCTTTTTCTCTCCAATAGGGAATCTGAAGCTATGGATCCCATAAAATGCTGGACCCCATTTAGGCCTCATGAGAAAGTTGGTCCGAGAGGATTCGGTGAAAACAGAAACATCAGCTGAGACCAACCTGGAGAGACAGGGTCAAGGTGGGTACTTGAAGGTATGACGCCAGTCCGTCTTCAGAGCCACCTTTAGTTCCACCTTTCCAGATCCTGGTGGTTTAATCTGGTCCTGTAATCTTGCTAACTGTTCCTGTACCTACTGCATCCCCTTCTTAAAAAGCTTCATAGACTCAAAACAAAGGGATGGAGGAAGATTTACCAACCAAATGGAGAGGAAAAAAAACAAGCAGGAGTTGCAGTTCTCATCTCTGATAAAATAGACTTTAAAGCAACAAAGACCAAAAGAGACAAAGAAGGACATTACATAATGGTAATAGGATCAATTCAACAAGAAGAGCTAACGATCCTAAATATATACGTACTCAATACAGGACCACCCAGATACATAAGGCAAGTTCTTAATGACTTACAAAGAGACTTAGACTCCCACAAAATAACAGTGGGAGACTTCAACACTACATTGTCAATATTAGACAGATCAATGAGACAGAAAATTCAAAAGGATATCCAGGACTTGAACTCAGACCTGGAACAAGTAAACTTAATAAACATTTACAGAATTTGCCACTCCAAATCCACGAAACATACATTTTTCTCAGTACCACATCACACCGACTCTAAAAGTGACCACATAATTGGAAGTAAATCACTCCTCAGCATTTGCATAGCATTTCACAGGTTTAGATGAAATATTGGTTGGCTGCTTGTTTGTTATTTTCCTCCCTTATTCCTTCCTGTCTCCATTGTTAAGCACATTTATTGTCATAAAAGAGGTTTTTAATACCCATTTTTAGACTGCATTCTAGCCTGGGCAATAGAGCAAGATTCCCGTCCTCTCTCCCTCTTTCTCTTCCTCTTTCTTTCTCTGTTTCATCTTTTTTTCTCTCCTTTTTCTTTTTTATTTTCTTTCTCTTTCTTCGTTTCTTTCTTTTTTCTCTTTCAAAAAATAAAAAAAGGGAGAGTCTTGAGACATACCAACAAAATGCCTTGTGCAGCCCTGGTTTGAATAAAGTAACTGTAAAAAGACATTTGGGGGATAATTCGAAAAATATGAATACAAAAAAAAAGCTACTCTCTGTTTAAACTAAATTGATGTTGTTGATTGCAATAAAAAATTCTACATCACCTGCAAAGGACACAGGAGAAGTAAAAATAGGTCACAATGCACTCATTTCTATTTTTCAACATAAATGGCACAGTGCCTCAGGATGGAGGCTGGGCAGTTGCGCTACAGCATTTCATAGGGAAAACATGTAGTACACACAAATAACTGCTTGATTTTTACTTCACAGAAGTTTTGCTCCAGCTAACCCTATTTGTGCTACATTAAAGGCCTTGCGAATAATGTAAATATGTCTTTATTCAGCAATTTTCCTAAATGTAAACAAATCCAAACAAGACTTTTGAGAAACTCATGCAAGTTTTACATGTATACATACTGTGTGAACATGAAACTTACTATACTTCACTGAAAGAGTGATTGGATGACCCTAAGATCGTTTTAAAAATTGGCAGGGCACATTGGCTCATTCCTGTAATCCCAGCACTTTGGGAGGCAGGGAGATTACCTGAGGTCAGGAGTTTGACCATCCTGGCCAACATGGTGAAACCCCATCTCTACTAAAATACAAAAATTAGCTGGGCATGGTGGTGGATGCCTGTAATCCCAGCTACTCAGGAGGGTGAGGCAGGAGAATTGCTTGAACCTACGAGGCAGAGGTTGCAGTGAGCCCAGATTGTGCCATTGCTCTGGACCACAGAGCAAGACTCCATCTCAAATATATATATATATATATATATATATATATATATATATACACACACATATATATATATATATTTTAATTTATCATTTGCAAATAGATTTGTATCCTGAGAATTATCAAATAATCATGGATTATCTAAGGGTAGACTCAAAATGTATGGGCTCATCACACAAAAGTGTTTAAAGAAGGTTAAGGAAAAACGTAATTTGGATGTGGACATCGTTCATTTATTCAACAAATATTTATTTTGCCACTACTAGGTATGTATCCAGAAGAAAGGAAATCAGTATATCAAAGAGATATCTATACTCCCAAGTTTGTTGCAACACTATTCACAGTAGCCAAGATTGGGAAGCAACCTAAGTGTCCATAGCAGAGGAATAGATTAAGAAAATGTGGCACATAGACACAATGGAGTACTATTCAGCCATAAAAAAGAATGAAATCATGTCATTTGCAACAACATGGATGAAACCGGAGGTCATCATGTTAAATGAAATAAGCCGGGCACAGAAAGACAAACTTTTCATGTTCTCACTATTTATGGGAGCTAAAAGTTAAAAGAATTGAACTCATGGAGAAAGAGAGTAGAATGACAGTTACTAGGGGCAGGGAAGGGTAGTAGAGGTTGCGGGAGTGAGTATGGTTAATGGATACAAAAAATATTTAGAAGAATAAATGGAATCTAGGATTTGATAGCAAAACAGGATAATCATAGTCAATGATAGTTTGATTGTACATTTTTAACTAACTAAAAGAGTGCAATTGGATGGTTTGTAACACAAAGGATAAGTGCTTGAGGGGATGGAGATCCCATTTACCCTGATTTCATCGTTGCACATTGTATGTCTATATCAAAATATCTCATGTACCACATAAATATATATACCTACAATGTACCCAACGTGTGTGTGTGTGTGTGTGTGTGTGTGTGTGTGTGTGTGTGTGTTGTGTCTTCTATATGGCAGATGCTTTCAGAGACACTACATTTTTAGAGGCACAAAGTCTTGCTCTTATGCTATTGATATCCTGAAGCAATGCTGTCCAATGGAAGTAAAACAAGACCACACATGCAAGCTACATTTGCAGCTTTAAAGTTTCCTAGTAAGAACATTTAAAGGAAGAAAATTAAGAATTTTAATGAAATATTACATTTAACTTCCTATATTTAAAATATTATAATTTCAATATGTAAACACAATTTAAAATTTTCAATGCAATATTTTACAGTCTTTTTTTCCACACTGAGTATTTTGAATGAATTGTATATTTATTTTGTTTATTCTTATGGTTTTAAAAAATATTTTATTTTTAATTTCTGTGGGTACACAGTAATTGTATCTATCAATAGAGTACATGTGATATTTTGATAAAGGCATGCAATGCATAATAATCACATCATGGAAAATGAGATAACCATTCTTTTACATGTTTATCCTTGGTGTACAAACCACCCAGTTATACTCCTTTAGGTTATTTTAAAGCATACAATTAAATTAGTCTTAGTATAGTCACTCTATGGTACTATCAAATACTAGGTATTGTTTATTCTTTCTAACAATATTGTGTACCCACTAACCATCCCCACCTTCCCCCCACCTCCTACTACCCTTCCTAGCCTCTGGGAACTATCCTTCTATTATCTATCATTGTGTATTTGATACTTATAGCACCCTCAGCTGGGACTAGCCACCTTTCAAATGTCACTAGCACAGATGGTCAGTCGCTGCCATAATGAACAGTGCAGGTCTGCAGGGTAGTGAAAACTAAGGCCTTATTAAAGTCTAGGCACATCAAGCCTAGGAGATATAGACTGTCCACATCTCCTCAATAAAGTAGTTAAGGTAAATGGGAATGAACTTAGTTACACTCTGTATAAGTGTTCTAAGGATCTAGTCCTATCCAATAAATTAACCCCAAAACAAGGTAATCTAAAACGATAGTTTATAATTCTCCCATGCTGTTGTGTAGATTGACCTGACCTGGCTGAGATGTCTTTCCTGTGCCTAAAGCCCTGTTATTCCAGAACTGGAATCAGCTGAAGGCCTGATTGGGATAGACAAAGATGCTGCCTGCTGCCCTCACATGTCAGGGGTTTCCACTGGGTTGGTTAGCACAACTGGGGGCTTGGTAGACACATTTATCTTCCTCTGTGTGGCTTTCCATTTGGTTAAGTCCAGGCTTCCACCCATCAAGGCAGTGTCAGAGTGATTGACCGTGTTAGAGATAGCTGGATTTTCCCTACGGAGGAAACGTCCCAGGAAGTCCCAGAAGGAAGCTGCAAGACTCTTATGACCTAGCCTGGGAAGTCACTTCTGTCATCTTATATTGGCCAGAGCTAGCCTGCAATTCTAACAGGACACAGAATGTGTACTAAGAAGCATGGTTCATTGAGATTTAAACTAATCTTAGGAAATTAGTTTCCATAATAGGCAGGAGAGTAAGAGTTTAAAGCCAATTAGCCGGGCATCAGAAATCATGTGCTTAATAACTGTGGTTATTAAATATTATATAATAACTATGGTATATGTAGAATGTACCATATGATATGGTTCGGCTGTGCCCCCACCCAAATCTCACCTTGAATTGTAGCTCCCATAAATCCCATATGTTGTGGGAAGGATTCCATAGGAGATAATTGAATCATGGGGGTGGTTTCCCCCATATTGTTCTCATGGTAGTGAATAAGTCTCATGAGATCTGATGGTTTTATAAGAGGTTTCCCCTTTCACTTGGCTCTCATTCTTTCTTGCTTGCCACAGTGTAAGACATGACCTTCACCTTCCACCATGATTGTGAGGCCTCCCCAGACCTGTGGAATTGTGAGTCCATTAATTCTCTTTTTCTTTATAAATTGCCCAGTCTCAGGTATGTCTTTATCAGCAGCATGAAAACAGACTAATACAGCATATAGCCTACATATATTTTTATTTTCCAGTACCTAGTATTGTGTCTGGAACATAATATGAACTCAGTGGATACTGCCAAATGAATTAAATAGATGTTGATCTATATATTCTGTTTATCTAGAGTTTACTGGACCTTCATTGTGAGATCAGTGTAACAAGAATTCCTGTTTGTAAGGCATTCAGATCATGATATTATGTGCTACAGGGAGTATTATAAGATTTTATATCCCTTGACATCAACAGCTGGGTCTCATTCTTTTTGGATTTCCCCATACTGAATAGTGCAGTATTAATCTTTTAGTATGCACTTGATAATTATGTTGGATTTAAAACAGCATAATAGGAAATCTAAACCAGAATCCTACAGGCAAGGAAAGCTACAGAATATTGATTCAAGCTTCCAGGCAATTATATAGGGAGAGCTTAGATTGACAGGAATGGCATTGAATAGCAACAGATATTAGCACACCATGTCACCTTTTCTACTGTGTATATATATTCTGAAATTCATTCTAGTCACCTAGCTAGAACTAGCTGGGAAGAGAGTCTAATTTATAAAGCTAATAACCTTTGTGGCACATAGTGTGTGATACAGCACCTGGATCCTGAACACCCATATGATCTGTGCTGCCAAAGGCGACTCAGTGGCTAGGAACTTTTTATTCCTCTTACAGTATACTGGAAGAATTTTCAGCTTTGTTATTTTCTTCCAAAGGTTGACTAAAAAAATACTGCCACTCATCTTAAATAACTATCACCATAAAATATTTATAGGCTAAGACATGTGGATATGCCTTGAGGACTTTCACATGAGGAAAACGTAATAATGTTTCATAGATGCAAATGGTAATATTATATCAACTGACTATAGCAATAAGGAGAAACTTTACTGAAAAAATTCCCATTTTCCTAATTATTATCATTATATACTGACCAGAGCTTCTCTTGGATGGTTTTAGACTAATTCCCCCATTGGAGTTTCGTGCTCGAGTGATACATGAAATCCTGATTTGCTTCCTCTTTCTTCCTAATATCTGAATGTTTTCATATTGATTTTCAGAAAACGATTAGCTAATTCACAAAGAGAAGCTTTTGTACAGGACCTGCATAACCTTAAGGGTGGTGCAATGCTGTTATTCATCTTCTGATTTCACAGACAGCTTGATGAGCATCACATGAAAGCAGAGAATCTACTCTCACAGGAAAGTTTCCACAGTGTAAAACAGTCACAGCATCTATGCATGTTAGGGTATTCCTTATGGTGTTGAGAAACTCTGGGTTTTACTTTCAAAACATTAGGAAAATCCCTGGCATATGGCCCTTAACAAATGTTAGAAGTTTTTACTATCATTATCTGTATCATTATAATCGTATCTCTAACAAGGTTTAGATTTTTTTCAGTACAACCATAATTTGTTTTAATATAGGCATAGTAGTATTTGTTATACTTCCCTTCTTAAAGTACCCTCTGTAGGGTAACATTACTGAATTAGCAAGATGATGATACCCTAGAAGCTTTCATTTTCTAAAGTGTAAGTATGGATTCAATCACAGTCATTCTTCATTTGCACTATTGTCTGGAAATGCGCTTTATAACTAAAGCATATTGGCTTGACATAAGAAAAAATCATAAATGGTTTTTGATGGCTCTTTGCAAAATATAACCAATTATTGATTCGAAATCCTGCTTTGCCACAACAGAATACTCTGTAATCAATTACATTTGGGGGTTTAACCTATAGATAGAAGACATGAAAAAGCTGAGTTAATGACTTTTTCAAATGGCCAAATGATAGCCCTGGGGGGCAAAATGTAATCCTCAGGACTGTCAGTAATTTCCAATTGTTGCTGCCACTCCTGCTATTGGGGCAGAGCTTCCTATGGCTGTGCCAACAAGCTACTCTAGACCGTCACTTATGTTTCCGTAATAAAAGACCAACACAAACCGTTTTTTCTCTCTTTTCCAAATACTACTGATCTTCCTATTTCCATGGTAACCGATTCCTGCTGGCATGATCAAGAAAAAACTGATTTAGGATTTTAATTAATTGCTTAGAAATGGAAATGTAACAGGGGCTGGCAGTTCAACTAAGCACATTTTGCAAAGTGAATAAAAATAGTTTCTGAAATACTTGAAATTGTTTCAGTGACTGTAGCATATCTTTTGCTAGACACCTTAATTTATTCCATTCTCCAAAATAAATCTGCCAAAAGTACTAAGCCACTTTGTCAACACAAATCATTTTGGCAAATACTTTAATCCCTCTTCTAAACAAAATGCATTGTAATTTTAAAAAATCTAACCCATCAGTGTGAACCCACTGGGTCCCATCTAAAAATACTCCTGAGGCTTTAGTAGATCATGTTTAAAGGAGCTGTCACTTCCTATTCGTACAGGATAGTCCCTGTTCTTGTTGCCTGCTTAGGAATAAATTCCTTGAACCTCACCATAGCAGTGGCTCCGACCTATTAGAGAAATGAAAACTTTAAGGTTACTTTTTTGCAGACAGATTAAGAGCATGGGCTCTGGAGCAAGACTAATAGGTTAAAATACCTGTGCCTCTATACTGGTTGTATTACCTGAAGTCAGTTTCATAACCAATCAGAACTCAGGTTCCTCACAGGTAAAACGGGTCAGCATTTAAAGGTTCCAGTGGGGATGATACATGTTAATACATGGAAAATCCTACAACAATGAACAGAGATAGTAATAGATGTGGTAAATATGTTATTATTCTTAAATTGGTATCTTAGCCTACCTATATGCAAACTCGATTTTGAATTTCTTATAATACTTGGCTTTAAATATGCCCTTTAATACTATAAAACATCAAGAATTTTTTAAAAATTGGTTTTCATTATGAAGTGTGATCTCTCATTTCTTTAGAGAAATATTAACTCTTGGTATAAGGTACATAAAACAATGCCATCTAGGGCAAAATAGATTATTTCTTTTAATATTTAAAAGTAAAAATTTCTGCAGTAACAAGAAGAGGAGTGATGCAATTTCAGGGCATTTCTGGGCTCAGCACCATTCTTGCTTGATTTGCAAGTATTTTAGTTATTCAAAGATAACAAATTCTAATAGGCATTAAGGACAATAGTAGTAATTAAATATTATTTATTGATGTAGTTGATGAAATCATCTGATTCGAGGTTCTTGTACATATGGTAGCAGGAGCCTGGAATCTCAGCTACCTGGGAGGCTGAGGCATGAGAATCACGACAACCTGGGAGGCAGAGGTTGCAGTGAGCCAAGACCACGCTACTGCATTCCAGCCTGGGAGATAGAGCAGGACTGTGTCTCAAAAAAAAAAAAAAAAAAAAAGAATTGCCATAGCTCATACGCTTATACGTATATTAACATGTACATATTCTGCCATAGGTTTTAGGAATCTATATAATAAGCCCTAGTAGGAAAGATAACTTAATATATTCCAAATTACTTGGAAAAATAACTCTAATTAAATACAGCCTTCCTCACTTATTAACTGAGATCCTTGAGCAATACTTTTGAGCATGAGTTATTCCATCTTTACTATCATCACCATTATTGAACAATAATAAGAACAAACTTATATGGAGCCAGATCCTGTAAGGAAAAGAAAAACCAGGAGGGTGAATATTATGTTGTGCTTACCATAGAAAGGAAACTGACATCTCTTACTACAGAAAATAAGTTTTCACAAATATTACAGATAGAAAGTATTAAATGTGAGTCAGGTATGGAACCAACCAGTGTTCAAGCATTGGCTTCATTTTTAAAGATACTTCTCAGGGTAAGTTCCATTCATCAGTGAGCATATTTCTGACCTCAAACATCAGGGAACTCCTCCAGCTGTGTATTCCCACAGCATCCCATACTTGCCACTGTGGCACATTCATCACGCTTGGAATTGCCTGTCCAACGTGGCTTTCTCACTAAATTATCTCCACAAGGCTTGAAACAATCTTGTTGAGTTCATTTGTGTGCCCTGAATGTAGCGTCTGGAGGAGAATCGAGATTGGATAAATGTTTATGTAAAATTGAAATTAAATGATTAACTGGTCTCCAAAATCTGTATTAGAATATAGTCATGCCTAGCAATCATACAATGTCTCACTAGAAGATATTCTCCATGTAGATCAGCTTCTAGAATAGGGCCTGGTGCATAATAGGCACTTAAAATATTTGATGAACCAATAAATAAATGGATGAACATGAGACGTAGAAAAATGTTGTCAATATTAGAAAACTTAATCCAGGCTATGAAGTGGGAAATAATGCATCACAGCCTAGGTAAAAAGTAAATTTCTTATTTCCTCCATTCTATCAGTATTGCACTGAGTTCCTTTTCATCTATAACATGTGGATTGAGGACATAGTCTAGGGCATTTATAGTGACGTGGAAACCATGTCACTCTCATGACTGTCTCCTAAGCAATGCCTCTTCCCACACACAAGATAACCATAGAGTCAAGAAATTGCGTTATTGACTTGTCCTCCAACCTCTGTCTTCCACCACGACATCTAAATGTGGACTTCTCCTTCACATTATTTACGGATGTCTGTTCCTTTTCTAAAACTATAGATTGTTTGAGATGCATCTGCCAACAACCTCAGTCACAGCAATTTTTTTTATTCTTTAATTTTTATATATGCCCAAGTCTGTGATTAGAAACATGTCATGGGAACAGAGAACTAGTAATCTCTACCATAGTAGTAATAATAATAGCTAGTGTTTATTCAATGTTACTATGCATTCACTTACTTCATCCCTAAGAGCTTATCCATTCTATTATTCTTTTACAGATGAGGTAACTGAGGCTTAACAGAGTAATGAGATTCTCCAAAGGTCCCATAACTAAGAAACTGCAGAGCAGGAAATCAAACACTAAGAAACTGGCTTCAGTCAGGCTCATTGGCTATTTGCAATCCCAGCACTGCCAAGGCAGCCAGATTCCTTGAGCTCAGGAGTTCAAGACCAGCCTGGGCAACATGGCGAACCCGTCTCTACAAAAAGCACACAAAGCTAGCCTAGCTACTTGGGAGGCTGAGGTGGGAGAATTGCTTGAGCTGGGTGGTCAAGACTGCAGTGAGCCATGATCATGCCACTGCACTCCAGTCTGGGTGACAGAGCCAGATCCTGTCTCAAAAGGGTGAGGGTGAAGACAGAGAGAACGAGAGCAAGAGAGAGAGTGAGAGAGAGAGAGAGAGAGAGAGAGAGAGATTGGCTTCAAAGTCCACTCATAATGAATAGACTATGTATTAGTCTGTCCCCATGTTACTGATGAAGTCATACCTGAAACTGGGTGGTTTATAAAGGAAAGAGGTTAAGTGGACTCACAGTTCCACATGGCTGGAGAGGCCTCACAATCATGGAGGAAGGAGAATGAGAAGCAAAGTTACATCTTACATGGCGGCAGACAAGGAAGAACTTGTGTAGAGAAACTCCCATTTATAAAACCATTAAATCTCATGATTTTTATTCACTACAAGAGCAGTACAGGGAAAACCATCCCCATGATTCAATTATCTCCACCTGGCCCCACCCTTGACACATGGGGATTATCACAATTCAAGGTGAGATTTGGATGGGGACACTGCCAAACCATATCAGACAACATTGCCAGATACAAATGTTAGCTTCCTCTATTTTTCTGCATTTAACTCACTTGATTTCAGCAGACAATGATGCTATGTAATAACAATATGTTACATTATATTGTATATTGTGTATAATATGTAGTATATGCATTTTATATAAAAATATAACTGATGCATCTTTGACAAACCTGACAAATACAAGCAATAGGGAAAGGATTCCCTGTTTAATAAATGGTGTTGGGAAAACTGGCTAGCCATGTGCCAAAAGCTGAAACTGGACCCCTTCCTTATACCTTATACCTTATACGAAAAGTAACTCCAGATTGATTAAAGAATTAAACATAAGACTTAACACCATAAAAACCCTAGAAGAAAACCTAGGCAATACCATTTGGGACATAGGCATAGACAAGGACTTCATGACTAAATCACCAAAAGCAATGGCAACGGAAGACGAAATAGACAAATAGGATCTAATTCAACTTAAAAACTTCTGCACAGCAAAAGAAACTATCATCAGAGTGAACCAGCAACCAAGAGAATGGGAAAAAAATGTTTGTAATCAACCCATCTGACAAAAGACTAATATCCAGAATCTACAAAGAACTTAAACAAATTTACAAGAAAAAAACAATCCCATTAAAAAGTGGGTGAAGGATATGAACAGATACTTTTTAAAAGAAGACATTTATACAGCCAACAAACATATGAAAAAAATGCTCATTATCACTGGTCATTAGAGAAATGCAAATCAAAACCACATTGAGATGCCGTTTCACACCAGTTAGAATGCCAATCATTAAAAAAATCTGGAAACAACAGATACTGGAGAGGATGTGGAGAAGTAGGAATGCTTCTACACTGTTGGTGGGACTGTAAATTAATTCAACCATTGTGGAAGACAGTGTGGTGACTCCTCAAGGATCTAGAAATAGAAATACCATTTGACCCAGCAATCCCATTACTGAGTATATACCCAATGGACTATAAATCATTCTATTATAAAGACACATGCACACGTATGTTCACTGTGGCACTGTTTACAATAGCAAAGACTTGGAACCAACCAAATGCCCACCAATGATAGACTGGATAAAGAAAATTTGGCACATACACACCATGGAATACTATGCAGCCACAAAAAAAGGATGTGTTCATGTCCGTTGCAGGGACATGGATGAAGCTGGAAACCGTCATTCTCAGCAAACTGACACAAGAACAGAAAACCAAACACCACCTGTTCTCACTCATAAGTGATCACCATAATTATCCACTTTACCATCCATGTTGAAGCACCCTTCAATATTAAATGATATACAAGCGGAATTTTAAAAGAATCAAAGTTTTTGGATACATTAAATGACTTGCAATCTAGCTGTTTCACTTATATGATCAGGAGGAAGAAAACATATCTCAGGAACAATTTCAAAGCAAATTCTAAAAACACATTGTGAAGACACATGCAGATGATAAATCTACTGAAATTCAGAAAGATTCAAATCAGACCTCATCACTAGCCCCAACTGATAGAAAATAAAAATTAAAAAAACTCTGCCAGCCTCGGTAATATAGCGAGGCTCTGTCTCTACAAAAATAAAAAGTTAAAAGATAATAAGCAGAGTGTAGTGATAGCACCTGTGGTCCTAGCTACATGGGAGACTGAGGTGGGAGAATCAGTTGAGCTCTGGAGGCTGAGATGAATTATTATTGCATCACTGCACTCCACCTGGGTGACTGAGAAGATCCTGTCTCAAAAAATAAAGAAACGCTAAGGTCAATAGTTCTACAATGCTTCCAGCAATGGGTTCTCTCACTTGCAAAATCGGTTTGTGAACTTGGCAGGAGTCCAGTCCAGGTTGTTTTCCTTCATCTTTTTTCTTGTTTGAGTAGGGGTCACTGCCAAAAAGTGAGCAATGAAAAGAATTAACGTCAAAAGAATTGCAACTTCAAAGCAAGGAAGCTACTCTTCAGATAATAATTTTCTGGCAAATTGAAGAAAAATATGCCTAAAGATACACAAGATTTTAGTGTGTTTTTATTCCCTGCGAAAGAAGCTATTGAGAGCAAAACAAAATGAAATGGAGCCTTTGCCTCTTGAGGTGAAAGAAGACAGTACCTGGAAAGAAGAGGCAGCGTAATTCCCAATAACACCATGGTCACCATTTAATGAAGAACACAAACCCTGTTGACTGCAGACACCAGGGGTAAACTATGTTCACATTCAGCTTTGTTAGTGCCTTTGGCAGGAATACATTCATATAATGACATTACCAGATAATGAATTAAACAAGAAACTAATGGTGGGAAAAAACAACAGCTGGGCAAGGTGAAGGAGACTTGTCCACATGTAAATGATTCTGGGAAGTAACATTAACAGCTTCATATGTTTAATAGCAGTCATTTTGATATTTTTAGTCTATGATAAATATCACACCTATAATCTCAGAACTTTGGGAGGCCCAAGTGGGCTGATCACTTGAACCCTGGAGTTCAAGACCAGCCTGGGCAATGTGGGGAAACCTGGTCTCTACAAAAAATACAGAAAAAATATTTGGGGTTTGTCTGGTATGTGCCTGTAGTCTTGGCTACTCAGGAGACTGAGGTGGGAGGATCGCTTGAGCCCAAAAGACCGAGGTTGCAGTGATCCAAGATTGCACTATTGCACTCCAGCCTGGGTGACCGAATGAGACCGTCTCAAAAATAAATAAATAAAGTGTATTTATTAAGCATACACTTTATTTTATTTTAAAAATAAATTTTATTTAAATCAATTTTGTAAGGACACCCATAATCTGAAAAAGCAAACTACTATACAAACATAGCCTTAATTGAAATGTTTAAAAATATACGTCCTTTGAATAACAACATCAATATTGGTAAATGGCAAATATTAAAGAAATAGAAATTAACCAATAAGCTTATAGTTACAAAAAAAAGGGAAAGAGGTGAGTGATGTCTAGAAATGAAAGCAAGAGCTGTTGAAGATGTGAATGTCTTTAATGCATAATCTCAGTTTTTGGTTTTTTTTTTTGAGATGGAGTTTCGCTCTTGTTACCCAGGCTGGAGTGCAATGGTGCGATCTCGGCTCACCGCAACCTCCACCTCCTGGGTTCAGGCAATTCTCCTGCCTCAGCCTCCTGAGTAGCTGGGATTACAGGCATGTGCCACCATGCCCAGCTAATTTTTTGTATTTTTAGTAGAGACGGGGTTTCACCATGTTGACCAGGATGGTCTCGATCTCTTGACCTCGTGATCCACCCGCCTCGGCCTCCCAAAGTGCTGGGATTACAGGCTTGAGCCACCGCGCCCAGCCTCATAATCTCAGTTTTTATGCATACGCTATACGTAAAAGCTCATACAGAATTAAAATGTATAACAGAATGTTTTATATGTGTGTGCACATATATGCATATATATGTATTTCCAGCTACAGTTTTACTACACGTATATATTTCCAGCCTCACTTTTACCAGATTGTTTGCCTTCATCCATGATGAGCAGCAAATTGTAAAATAAAGTTATAATCATGAAAATTAATGATACATTTTCACCCTGTTCTTACCTCCCCTTAATATTCTGGCATAGTTTTGGTTTCACTCTACTCTTCGACCTTTGGATTTCTGAACTTTATTTTACCTTTTTTTGTTTGTTTTCTTGGAGAGGTTTTAACCTACTGGGGCCATTGTCAGGAAGCTACAGGAAGCCTGTGTGTCTGCCTCTGTGGGTGGGAGAAGGGGACAAGCTGACAAGAAAGAAGACAGAGGAGGAGGTAAGGGAATGGGTATTTTGGATGCTGCCTGCATGCTAAGCCCAGGGGCAGAATGGACTTAATTAAATATCTGTCTCTAAAATTCTACTCAAAACACTTAAAGCACAGACATTGTTTCTTTCTAGAGCTACCATTTGACCTGAACTTTCCACTGTGTCTGGTAAAATAGAAAAAGCCTAAATGTAACTGCGGAATTCAAATAGTAAGGATATTTTTCTTTAATATTTTATTGCTCCTAAAAATTACACATTTTCCTACCAAAAGTAGCCTCTTGTTTGGAATGAAAACATTTTCTTTACACCGTGTGTGTGTGTGTGTGTGTGTGTGTGTGTGTGTGTGTGTGTGGTTGATTATTCCATTTTTTTTCACTCTAACAAATATTGTAAAAGTCAAAGAGAGAGATACTTGTTTTAGATGACCATTAACCCACTGTGAGAGAAGGCTTGCCAGTTCAAAGTCAGTTTGTTACCAAGGGTTGGGGTTGGCATGAGTTGCAGATTCTCCAGGCCCCAACTCGCATCCTTGACCTACCTCACCTGTTGCCTCTCTTTGCCTTGTCGCACCATCAAACAAGCCCTTGATAAAGTGGAGGTCAATAAAGACCACTGCTTAGTTGAATGTGTTAAGAGAAATTCCTGATTTCCATCCCAGATCACTCGTGGAGCTGTTGCTCTTCTCTTGCAGTATAGTTTCCCAACTTATACAAAGTGGCTGTCTTGCTAATGGATTGCTGACACTACAATATAGCATAAATTTTAAAGTGGAATATTCTGTGATGCTGCTTTCAACAGTCAATATTATTCGATGGTATCGTTTAGTCTTCCAGTTTAAAAAAAAACAGTAAGAACTTGTCTCTACCTGGAGTTAATAACTAAAAATTCAATATACTCCTGTGATATATAAACGTGTTAGTCTTCCTGAGAAAGATCAAACTAATTTAAGAAGTTCCCACATACTGAGAACAGTTCACAGAAATTTACAGCTGCTTCTTTCTGTGAGATAGGATCTCCTGCTCCAGTGTATGTGCTGAAAGCCAATTAAAACATCACATACCTTGAGGACATTAATATGAAGCAAAAGAAAATGACTGATGGGAAGGTTGAAGTAGACTTAGCAAAGCCAAAGCAATGTCCAATAAAGAATAACCTGTAGATCTTCTGCAACTCACCAGCTTCCTAAAATTTATTATATAAATGTGGATAATGATAGTTGGGCTCTTTTCCAACTCTTAAGTTTCTGGATAGTCAATTCCTTTATATGAGCAAAATTCTTGGGAGCCAAACTCTATTCTGTATTCCCACTAGGACAATGACTCCAGGTATCTTGCTTCCAGAAGGAAGTCAGACTCAGAGCCTATTGTAACGGCCAGTATGGCAGCGCCAAGAGTGTTCTGTTACTAACTGGAATAGAATGAATTCAGATTCTAGGTAAGAGTTTTCAGTAGCCACAGAATACACTCGCGATCTTACACAAATTAAATGTGTCGACATTCAGTCTTCCTTGAAATAATTGAAAATTTATGTAGTCCATAATTATTGTATTTATTCTTTTATGAAGTCCTCTACATCTGCACATGAACCTTTGGAAAAGAACCACATAGACTTAAGCAATCAGTGCTTTGTTAATGCAGCTGAGAACAGTGGGTGGGCCATTTTTTTTTTCCGGTGAGAAAAAGCAGGCTGAGAAGTGAACACCTCCAGCCGCTTCTGTTTGCTTGAGGATCTTATCCCCAGGGCTGTGTTCCCTTGGCTGGGCATACCTGTTGATCATGCTGCTTAACTGTAATTATCCCAGACAGCTTTTTGGCTCACATTGTTGTTTCATAGGCTTCATAAATCATACAAATTATTACCGCAATAGAAAACTATAATTACTCACAAACCCTGACACGCCAAAATGTGTATTAATTAGATAAGGTAATAAATACTTTACTGCACATAGCTATAATCATTACTTCAAAAGTGACATCTATACCTATGCCATCTTGATATTCTGCAGCAAATGATTCAATATAATGTTCAGTTCATAACAGAATTGTTATCTGATTTGATTAATTAGTTAATGCTTTTCCAAAGTGTTTTAAGTGTGAAAAATGATGTGGAATTGTTAAGTTTCAAGCTTAATATTATAATTACATGAGATGTAAACTATAATTTGCAGATAAATTTCTTATAGGGGTAATTATAAAAGTATAGATTTCTTAGTTCTAAATTTGGGTTAACATAGGAAGTTTTAAGAAAAATAATCATGTTGAAAATTTTGCTCATTCCATTTCTCTAAGGGTTTAAAATAATTTATTCTTTATTTCAAAAAATAATAAAAATTGTATTTGGTATAAATAAGCATAATGTTCCTGGATGTATATTTTCTATGCACTAATCAAGCCTTAAATTTAAATGTAGAAAGAAATTCCAAGTGTAGACTTGAAAGAGCATACTAAATTAGCGTGCTCTTATATAAATATTCAGTACATAATACACGTTCTTACATTTTTGGAAAGGTAAGTGACTTCAAAATTATAAGATAATATAGAGTAGAGGACTGCAAGTACATTCAAGACCTTATTATGTACCCATGTATTCAACCAAACCTATTGATTTTCAAATCAGTCTTTTTCAATATATGCAGAAGAACGAGATCTTATTTTTGATGCAATAAATGTTGTATATGGCAATATCTCTATTTGTATTTCAGCTGATACACCTGACACAATGCATTCATATAAAAGTTTTTGTCCTAAAGAATAAGTAAAAAAAAAATTAAATTTTATAGAGACAAGAGATAAGTCAACTAAACTCCTACTGGATTGAATAGGTTCCAGAAAATATTAACACTGGTGCGTTTTATTTAAGTAGAGGTATTTTTAAGGAACCTTTAATATGAAGAAGTAAAATATAATCTCTTCATATTTTCCTGTTTAGATGACTATCTCCATGAATCATTTAAAAATGGATTCAAAGACAATTGACTTACATGTCCTCATTTTACCAATATTAGGAAATGATTAGGGAGCATCATATGAAAAGGAAATCATGTCGAAGTTAACACATTAGCTATTCCACTGTAAAGTCCTTTCAAAAATATTGAGAAAAAGATTATCTCATGGAGACAGTGGAAGTGGAATAACTGTGCAACGCTTTTTCTGCAACTAATGTACTTTTCAGTGTCTAACACTGTGCCTAGCATGTATCGGGCATCCATTTAGTATGGGTTGAATAAATACAAGTGATTAAATAAAATTTATCCTGGAGGTGAGGAGTTAATTAAATGACACTGTACTTTATGAAGTAATAATATCATTATGACAGATGACTTTGATGAAATGAGAATAATTCAAAGATGGTGCTAATTCAGAATGAAAAATAGTACCATAAAATATCATGGAAAGAGTGAGGAAAGAACTATCTAAAGAAGATTTTGCCTTAGAGAAGATTTTACTTTAAACACTCAAAATCTGGCTGATGCAGTGGGGATTCATTTGTCCAAAATGTTTTAGTACATCACAGAAAAGTCAGAACCATAGTAATAAAAGATGCAAAACTGTGTAAATGTTATATCTCAATATCTTAGCATATTCTGTATATAGAATTATCTATAAATATGGAAAGAAAAATTGCAAATCTATAGTTTATTAGGCATTTTGTAAAAGGGTGAGGATATAAGAATTTTAGGACATTAACCAATTCTAAGGTAGCATTTTTTCTACTTAGAGTGTCTTGTGGTCATTATCATGCTGGCTGTTGTAGAATGGTGCAATCCAAAAGAAATCCATTAATTAAAAAAATTGATAATTCCAGCTTCTGTGTCTGTACATAAGTCAGATTAGGTTATTTATAGCAATCATCCTCCTGAAAACTAAAAAGGATACTAAATAATTTTTTAAATTTCAATTTAATTTTAATTAAATAAAATTTATTTGTCACATGTCAAAGTCAGGACATTGGAAATTGCATCTGGAAATCTCCACACAGAACTGACTTTACACTTTTCAGTACTCCTATTTACTTTCCTGGGAAAAAATAATTGATTCAAAGTGTCAATCAACCACTTGCTCCATAGATAGTCACAAAATGCCTTTTCTGCAAAGTACTATGGGACTCAAGTGCATGATATAAGGGCAGGTTTGCTACACAAAGAAACGTATGCCATGGTGGTTTGCTGCACCTATCTACCCATCACCCAGGTACTAAGCCCCGCATGCATTCGTTATTTATCCCAATGCTCTCCCTCCCCTTGTGCCCTGACAGGCCCCAGTGTGTGCGTTCTTTCCCTCCCTGTATCCATGTGTTCTCATTGTTCAGCTCCCACGTATAAGTGAGAACATACAGTGCTTGGTTTTCTGTGCCTGTGTTAGTTTGCTGAGGATAATGGTGTAAATGTTCTTTAGAAGCATCAGAGAGCCATTAGATTAGTTAAGAAATAACCAGGCCAGAATCTTAGAGCAGTAACCAGACGAGTAAGTGGCATTCTGAGGACATAGGCTAATTCAGAAAAACTTGAACTTCAAGGCAAGAGAGACGGAGACCAAGTCTCTGCACCTAGCCAGTGTGTACCATCCAACGGGAGACGTCCATCCTACCTTAAGTAGGGTTCTGAAAGAGCTACAGTTTCAGGGGAAAACTAAAGATACACAGAAGCCAGCCAGCCTCGTCATGCTTGGAGAACGACAAGTTTTCTTGCAGCTGAGTAGAACAGGAGAAAAGGAGGGAATCATCACATATTGATTCTATATGAGATAGATTCATCTTTTGTTGTCACATGTCAAAGTCAGAACGTTGCAAATTGCATCTGGAAATCTCAACACAGAACTGATTTTACACTTTTCAGTGCTCCTATTTACTTTGCTGGGAAAAACTAATTGATTCAACCTGTCAATCAACCACTTGCTCCGTAGATAGCCGTAAAATGCCTTTTCTGCAAAGTTCTATGGGACACAAAAAATCGGAGAGTACCTACTTGTCTTCTCACAGTGATCTCTCATTTTTTCAGCATTTAAGCCCAATTGTTCCAGGGTATGACAAGACTTCAAATAACATGTAAATTAAGTAAATGTTCCTAGTTTCATGGGATTGATCTACTTCCTGTTAGAAATCACCTGGATTCTCAGGTCCCAATTTCACAACTGCCATAGCTTATGTCCATTTGGTTAGGAATTTTTAGGGACTGATGAAGAATTGAGATATAATAAAATCCAATAATTTAAGCAGCCCAAGAAATAGTGAAGTATTTATTGTGAAAAAGTAGTTTAGGTACTGGCCAGAATTTGGGTTTACAATGAAATGAAGACCTTTATTATAAGCTCAATATGGAACTCAAGAAAGTAGAAATTCAAGTAAGTAGAATTTTAAAATCTAAAAGATCAAGGATTTTATATTAATATCAATATAAATTTCATCATTAAATAAATTGTTGAGCATCTAATCTGCATCAGACACAATGCTAGACAACCCACTAATTATTAGAGAAGACAAGAAGTATTTTTCCCAAACATAATTGCCTCTTCAAGAGGTTTATGTAATAGACATTTGTCTTTCAGCCTCATAGTTAATTATTGAGAACATTTTATGTTTAAACAATTACAAATCATGCCTATTTTTGTTCATCAGTTTATCCTCTATACTTACATAATATTTGATACACAGATAATAATATTTGATGAATGAATGTATTAAATAATAAATGAATAAAAAGAAAGCCTCCTTCAGATAATGACACTCACCTATAAACCTTTAGAAACCCTTATATTCTATTGGAGGATTTATAAAAAAAAGAACACTGTAATTGCTTAAATTCCATCTGATGATGGCCCATATTGTGGTTCTTTATTTTTTTATATTAACTCTAAATGATTATCTATTTCATAGTGTCATACCCAGTAATTACTGAAATGATTTATGATTTCTGATTAAGCTTATCTATTTGGAGGGGTTAAAAGAAAAACAGCAGGAGATTATGAAAGTAAAAAAAGAAAGACATAGGTTGTCATTCAGTTTTATGTGAGCTGAAAGGTTTATAGTGAGAAACTGTTGGATGCAATTTCAGTAAGCAAGGATTTTGTGGAGAGATTAGATCAGTTACAAATTGCTAAATCTGATGGCTTAGATAAAAGTTTTACCAGAGGCTTTAAAAGAAGTAGAACATGTTTTGGGGAGAAGAAATTGCCTTCTGGAGAATGCATATAGTGTATCTATATATACATATATATATATAATATTATTGTTATACTTTAAGTTCTGGGATACATGTGCAGAATGTACTGGTTTGTTACATAGGTATACACGTGCTGTGGTGGTTTGCTGCACCCATCACCTGATCATCTACATTAGATATTTCTCCTAATGCTATCCCTCCCCTACTCCCTAACCCCCTAACAGGCCACAGTGTGTGATTTTCCCCTCCCTGTGTGCATGTGTTCTCATTGTTCAACTCTTACTTATGAGTGAGAACATACAGTGTTTGGCTGTCTGTTCCTGTGTTAGTTTGCCAAGAATGATGGTTTCCAGCTTCATCCATGTCCCTGCAAAGGACATGAATTCGCCCTTTTTTTTTTATGGCTGCATGTATTTCATGCTGTATATGTGCCACATTTTCCTTATCTAATCCATCATTGATGGGTATTTGAGTTGCCACAGTATATATTTTTAATATCAAATTAAATGTAGAGAGATTGTGTAACTAGATCCACAATTAGAATAAAACGATTGCATTTTCAGCTACAACAGGCAGATCACCTTTATATGTGTGTATGCATAAATACATAGATAGATATAGGTAAATATGCTGTGTGTTCCTCTTTTTAAGTATCTCCCTGCTATGCTAGATCAGTAATATACAAAAGGTCTAGCATATAAAAGACCTAATATTTTTTATCAATTTTGTTTTTCTTCATCTTTTCTGTTCTTGGCTTGGGAATAATCTTCAGGCGATCTCTCACCTCATCCATTAAATCATGTGGGGATGACAGGAAGGAGCAGATTTTTAAAAATCTCTCTGAAAACTTCAAGCATTCCACTGCATTGAGTTCAGTTTGGAAAATTTTCAAAATGTTAAACACAGTCAGACTTTGAAAAGACAGCCTCTCCTTGACTTCTTATTGGGGTGTGTGTGTGTGTGTGTGTGTGTGTGTGTGTGTGTGTGTGTGTCTGTATATCCGCGCATGTATGTGTGTTGTCTGATGACTGGAAAAGCAGGAAAAAGATTGCAAGAAAAGCCCAAAACCCATTTCTTCCTGAAGAGCAGCCAAATGAGATGGTGTTAAAATTGGTTGATTTATCCTCAACTCCTAAGAATGCCCAAATCTTCCCAAAATTGTGCACAACTTTACATCGCACTCTTGAGCTTAGGCTTTGGGCAGTTAAAATACATTTATTATCATGAAAAATACCATTAATCTTTACTTTTAGAAAGCGTTTTAAAAACTATATTGTTATAAGAAATGCTTTGAGACTTTTAATCCAGCAAACTAAAAAGATCAAAGGATCTTCTTGTAATTAAAGACGACTAATTCAGACTTTCAGAGCATTTCAACTGTGATTAAAATTCAAGAAAATGTATTTAATATATAGTATTCAAAGCCTAAGGAGACTTGAGATCACTTTCTGGCTGAGGCCCTTGGCCAGTTCCTAAAGCTGTATTGTGCCACGTTTGATTTTATATGTACATGGCCTAGAATGTAGCTTACACACACCCAAAATCAACATCAACCACATCTGTGCACATGGCCAAATTCAAAGTACTACTGGGAAATGTAGATATTCCTGAAGAAAAAGAATGTGAATTTTGTCTTTAGAAAAACGCTAAAGGCATTTCACTGTATCTTCCAAGTCTTCTGAGTCAAGAACAAACAAGGTTAAGTGACATACCCACATCACTGAGCACAATATCAGGATTTAATTGCAGTGACAATACTGACGGTAACAATATTAAAACCAACAACATTTTCTCCCCAAGCATTTTTTTCTTTTCCTTCTTATTATTCAGTTTTTGTTTTGTTTTGTTTTGTTTTATTTGAGATGGAGTCCAGCTCTGTCACCCAGGCTGTAGTGCAATGGCGCAATCTCGGCTCACTGCAACCTCCACCTCCTAGATTTAAGCAATTCTCTTGCCTCAGCCTCCCGAGTAGCTGGGATTACAGGTGATCGCCACAACATCCGGCTAATTCTTTTGTATTTTTAGTAGAGATGGGGTTTCTCCACCTTGACCAGGCTGGTCTTGAACTCCTGACCTCAGGTGATCCACCTACCTCAGCCTCCCAAAGTGCTGGGATTACAGGCGTGAGCAATCGCGGCCAGCCGTTCTTCAGTTTTTGAAGTCATTGAAAGGTAGAACTAGCATGCAGAAAAACAAAACTTCAAGTTCAGATGGTCTGTTTCATTTGTGAATGAGTTATTCAATTCTTACGCATGATTTTTCTCAAGTGAAAATCTCTTCTTAGGCTAAGATATGATGTCACTACCTCCGTTTGAGTTTTGCACAGAATTAAATAAGAAATGGAAGGAACTAATTTATTGAGGTCATCAGCTCATTCTGTGACCATTGTATTAGCTATGCCAAAATAGCAAAAATGTAGAATTGGTTCATAATGTACGTAATACCGATAAAGTACGCAGCATAAGACAGATTCACAACAAGCCTGTTTTACAGGAGTGGCTGAATATCCCAGAGATGTCCAATGAACTCGGTGGTGAAAAGGGATGTAGCAGTCACCCAAATAGGAATGAGAGTGGTTTTAATGCTTCAGTTTCCAGTTTCCTTCAACATATAATGCATTCCCACTCCTGGTGAACTGGGACTGTTGGCCAGAGCTCAGATTGCCAAGGAAAAGTTGGGACAAATAAAGTTCATTGAGATAGAGAGTGTCTATAGTTACAGCAACAAGGCCTGGACTTGGGAGGGAGTCAGGGAACCCAGGTAAACACAAGCAAACCAGAATCAAACCAGGCCCTTCAGTTACATCATACCAATAAGCTGCCAGAGCATATAAGACAATTTCTGGCTTAGCCATGAAGCTAAGCTTCCTGCTTAGCCATATGCTTCCTGCTGAGACAAGAACCAACTGCAAGAATTGTCCTGCAGTTGAGTCCAGGCAATCCTCATTGCAGAGGTGTTAAGAGGATTAATCTAGTTTGAGTAAATGATGTGGGTTTGTATCTAGGTGAGAGAATGACAGTGTGTCACTCCTCTTGTGTGTTTGACAAAGGATGATCAGAAACAAGCTGATCTCACAAGTTAAGTCTGTGGGGCTAAAGATCTGTCTTTCAAAGTTACTTTGCAGCTGGCTACTTCTCCCATTAAATTCAAAGGGTGTTCCCGAACGGCTCCACACTGGTCTGTCCGCATGCTCTACGTATCTTCTCCAAAGAGAAATCAGCTAAGAGAATCCCAACTTGCAGACCACGTTTCTGCTCCCTGAGTTTGCGGTGAGCCTTCCTTAGTACTGGGAGGCTGAGCTGACTTGGTCCCAGTGGGGAGTCACTTTGCCGGTTACACTGCCTCAGTCTCTAACCATTTCCAGTCTAGTTAGTTGCAAATAGAAAAAGTTGAACTTCTGCAAAATCAGCAGGAGAGAGTCCCACCTAAGGGTGAGGCAAATTGAAATTAAGATTGTGAAATAGATGCCTTGGGCATCAATCAGAAATGTTTTTAAGAGAAAGTGTGAATAAGGAAGACTCAAGGCTAGAGGATGCTTCATTTGTGTCAGACTCCTTTGGCAAAAGCTGTTAAGTGTTCCAAGAATCAGGTCATGGGAGTTGGCAGTGGTGTCTAATATAGAATAAATTTTGGGAGATATAGGACCTCAGAAACAGGAAAAAAATTTATAGACATAATAGGAACTAATAATTTGATCTGGGCTTGATAAATTACCTTTCATCAAAGAGTTCAAATATCCATCATAATGTTTTTTTTTACTCATAATATTCTTGGGAAGTAAAGGAAGACTCCATATTATCATAGTAACAATATTGTTGTACAGTAAATATTATATGTCTATAATATCATAATTCCACTATTATGTAATAGTATGTATTATATAAACTCAAATCAAGGAGCCTTACACAAAAATAATTGACCAATCTCCAAAAATGCCAAGGCCCAGAAATACAAAGACTGCAAAACTGTTCAGGACTACATGAGATTAATGTTTCATGAAGCTAAATGCAATGTGTGATTCTGGACCGGATCCCATTAAAAATATTATTGGCCATGCATGGTGGCTCACGCCTGTAATCTTAGCACTCGGGAGACCAAGATGGGCAGATTGCTTGAGCCCAGGAGTTCCAGACCAGCCTGGGAAACATGGTAACACCTCTTCTCTCCAAAAACTGCAAAAATTAGCCAGGTGTGCTGGCATGTGCCTGTAGTTCCTGTTACTTGAAAGGTTAAGGTGGGAAGATGGCTTGAGCCGAGGAGTTTGAGGCTGCAGTGAGCCACAGTCGTGCTATGGCACTCCAGCCAGGGTGACAGAGTGAGACTCTGTCTCAAAAAAAGTAAAAATAAAAATAATATATATATTTAAATTATTTAATTGTCCTAATTATATTTATATAATTATATATATAATTTATTTATATGTATTTATATGTATTTATACATATATTTATTTATTATATATATATATAAAATTAGGACAATTAAATAATTTGAATATAGACTGATGCAGACTGTGAATTAGACAATGTGTTATATTTAACAGCGGTAACTTTACATTTCCTAATTTATGTAGTGTTATATTGGAGAGTGCTCTTATTTTTAATAGTATACACTGAAATATTTAGGGATAAAAGGTCATCAGCACGCCTTCATCTGAACTCTTAAAGGATTCCAAGAAATACAAAATCAACAGAGAGATGCTAAAGCAATGAAGTAACTGTACAAAGTTGGTCAATCTATTTATTCATTTGTTGCATATCTCAAGTCTAGGATATCTTCATAAGAAGATATTTGTTGAGACATTCAACAAATTATTACCAATTCCCCAATTATGTGTCAAAAACTGCACTAGAACTGGGGACATATTGGTGAGAAAAACACATAGAGTTACTCTTAGGAGGTTGACCATATTTACCTGTTTTCCAAAGTGTTTCCTTCATATGAACTTCTCTATTTAAACTAAAATATAAAGTGGGTTGGAGACCAGAGCCCTTTTTCTTGAGGTCAATACTCTTATTTTTCACATTCTAAAAGTTAAACCAAGTAACTGAATCAATGGAGCAAGTCTTTACTTTACGGCCTGTTCACCTCCTAGCCCAGGCTCTCTGTCAAGCCGTTCATGTTTTATATTTTCTCCCCTCGCTAAGAGGGATTAGTTTGATAGTTAAAGTTTGTAAGTGCTATTTGGCCATAGTTCCTATCACGTCCTTGATCTTGAAGCTATGTTGCACTAAAATGGAGGAAAGGACCGTATTAATATATATGCCTCTTCTTCCACGAGCTCAACTCTGTACATAAACAGAAGTAATTTAGAGCAGTGGGGATTCAAGGATAATTCAAAAATTGTTTTAAATCATTTAATACCACAAAAAAGACTCCACATCGGCATTATTATCTGTAAAGTTCACACTGTGGACTCATCATAAGTTATCTTTATTCAAAGGCTCAATTTTGAAACTGTTTCATGGGATCAATGATCATTTGTTATAAGATGACAAGACATAAAATTTTAATTAATTGGTCACAAGTAAACACATAAACCTGGTATTATTATTTTAAAATTATCTATTCATTGTAGGGTAATCATTTAAACTAGTTTATGGACTTGTACAACTATAAACATATATATGTCATGGTTTGCCAAATGTCAGTGAGGTAGAAAAGTGAATTTAATGTAATGAGAAGTCATGACTTTTTAACTTTTTCATACAATACACTCAAAAACAATGCTTGTAAATGTAGACAATTTAGATAGAGTATCACTCTGGCCACACTTCTAACATTTATTCTGCCTCTGTCAGAAAGAAGAGTTATAATAATTAGTGCCCCAAATAAGATGCATAATAATTACTATTATCATTCAACAAATATTTATTGTCTTGAAAGTGTCATGAACTTTTCTAAATTCAGGAGATATAGCAAAACATACATGGTAAGCTATTCTCAGGATGCTTAGAACTCGGTGAAATAATAGCTATCTGCTTTATTTTATTATTTAATAACAAATCTAAGATGGTTACTATCAGGAAAGTACTATTCTAAATCTCAATCAAGTTTAAAATTATAATCTTCATAAAAATTTTAGGAGGTATGAGATACAGCTATTTTATTTTACAGATGTGTAAATTGAGTACAAAGATGTTAAGTAACTTACGCAAGGTTATGTAGCTAAAAAGTGGCAGAATCAGAACTTGAAACAAGCCATTCAAGTCCAAATTTTATTTTCTAATCACTGCATAATGTAACCTCTAATGATTATCATCTTCTTATTTTTCGTTATCATCAAAATCACTGGCATTTATTAAATGCCAGGTCCCGGATACTGTGTTTCCCACTTCACATACCTTATCTCTTTAGTTCTTACAAGAAATTTATGAGGGAAGTTTACAAAAGTGGAAACTGCATCACAGAAAGCTCCATAATGGGTCCAGGAACACACAATTGTCAATGGTGGGACTGGGATTGAAACCTTGGTCTGTTTTCTCCATGATCTTAAGCAAAAAACCATAAACACTGGTAAAGGAGAACACCTATAGTATGAATAAAGCATGTGACAGCTTGCCTTGCACATACTAGGTACTCAATAAACAGTTGTTTCATGAATGGATAAAAACAATGTCTCAGAATTCCAATGCGTTGTCTTTGAGGATTCCAACTCACACATTAGCCTTCCTCTTCTTTTGTGGAGTTCTGAAGACATTCACTCTATCTGCCAGATTATACAGCACTCTTTAGTGGAATTTCTCATTCTTTAATTGTTTAACATTAGTTACGCAACTAGTATGATTTCAACTTACTTAAGAGTCGTGGTTGTCTTACACATATTTTTATTTCATGAATGTAACAGCATTAGAATTTATGCAGAATTTATTCTAAATTAGACAAATGCTTGTGGACTGATGGAACTGTGGATTCTGGATCGTAATAGATTCTTAATTTCTTGAATTCTTGAATCCCTCCTAAAAAAGCACAGCCACTGTCCTGCTAATGTGAAATCGTCGACTGGCCTCGGGAGGAAACACCCAGTTACCAACAGCATTTTATTCATTTTGACTCATCACTGAGTCAGGTAGTCAATCTTACTTGACACCTGTTTCTGATTCTCATCACAGATAGCTTCTCTCTCTCTCTGTCTTTCTCTCCCGTTCTCTTTCTCCTTTTCTCTCTCCCTCATCCTTTTAAGTTTTGCTTTTTGTTCTATTAATGGACTGGAAAATACCTCCAGTGGTGATAATCACAGACAGGTTCTATAAAGGCAAATGTGTTTAATCTTAGTTTCAGAAAGAAGGAATGTAGTATTCCAGCGGACAAATCAGAGAAAATGGAGTAAAACTGAGACAAATATAACAGTTTTACAACAACTTAAAGTTATATTCACTATGTAGTGAGTATAAGAGGAGGAGGAAAAAAATATTCTACAAAGTCACCATATTTATCAAGAAAGTAAATCGTGCAGCTAGAGAAAGTATTCATCCCTTTCTTGTTTAATCCTCATCTCTCAGGCTCTCAACTAATCCATGAGATCCATCATTTGACTTTCTATTTCCAAAACATTACACAGATATCAAAACATTTCAGAATGCTAAGCAGCATAGGAGTGGCTCTAGGGAGTTAAAAGAAAGCTGAGGAACAACATTTCTGATAATTGGGCTGTCAAATTCTCTAGTTCCACAGGTAAGAGATGTCAGAATTAGAAAGAACTAAATTTTTCCTTTGCAGAAATATTATTTAGAAAAAACGGGAAGATATAACCACTTAGCTGAGATTGGACATAAAATGTGTATCAGTGTTAAGAAATCAAATTGTTTGACTCTGCAATGCTGTTGCTATTTTGGACTAGATTGCAATACAAGAAATGCTTAATTTAATAATTATAATAGTTAAATCATGTTTTATAATTATGCCTAATCTTTACAATAACAATATGAAGTAGGTACTGTATCACTTCTATTTTACAGATAAGAAATCTCAGGCACAGACAGGTAAAGTGATTTTCCCAAAGCACCAACTAGTAAGTGGGAGAATTGCCAGAATCCTGAGCACAACGCATAAGCCTCCTAAAACACATGCAGAGGCCAACCGCATGCATAATAATCATACATCATATACCATAATTATTGCTGATGGGAGGGCTCAGGGGCTTTTGTCATTAATTCTTATCAGTTTGTGGCAGTTTTCGTCTAAGTTAGATTGTAACCAGTTTAATTTCATCTACTTTAATAAAAAAGAGAAGATATTAGAGTTTCACTTAAGTTAAGCCGTCTCTCTTTGCCTCCAGCTGCCTTGTAATTCAGCATGCAAAAATCACTAAGAAATTCTAGACTATCATCCTACCTTCAAGGGTAGCACAAAACTGGCAATGCAGTGAATGATGAAAGCAACTAGGGACATTTTCTGGAGAGATCAGGGCCTTTGGCAGGTTTTACTTTAGAGGTGAAACAGCAAAGGTGCATAAGAAACTTGAATAATATCCAGATTTCAAAACCTTACTGAGTTCTTGAAGAATAAATACCTTTTAAGCATATTTTCAGACATTAATATAACTATTTTTGAATTCTGTATTACTTCCTAGAAATCAGAACTCAGTATACCACGCATATTTATTCAGCTGTACGATAAACACTACATCTACTTTTTGGGAGATGCTAAACCTGCAATTATACACAGGTCTAAGGTCCTACCTAGAGAGCTCCATGGTTTTGTCAAGGATGGAGGCTAGGAATTACTTTGGGGGAGGGAAGATACAGGAAAATAAACAGTAACAATACAATTAAATTAAGGGTATAAGAGAACAATTCTGAGATATTAGGGGATTAGAAGAGGAAGCTCTTAATTATACCAAGAGCCAGCAATGGCAGAGCAATGTTGGAGGAAACTTCATAAAGGTATAAATCCTGTCAAAATATACAAAAAATGGGTAGGAGGAATTCGCCAAATGTATAAAAGTCGGAAGCTGGGAGATAGCTTTTAGTTGCTCAACAAATGAGTTGAAAATGCAGTTTGCATTGTATTGTATGTGTTAAGTTAGTATCTGCAGAATGTTTATTTATTTATTTAGATGGAGTCTTGTTCTATCATAGGGCTGGAGTGCAGTGGCGTGATCTCGGCTCACTGCAAACTTGGCCTCCCGGATTCAAGTGATTCTCCTGCCTCAGCCTCCCGAGTAGCTTGGACTAAAGGCACATGCCACCATGCCCAGCTAATTTTTGTCTTTTTAGTAGAGACAGAGTTTCACCATGTTGGCCAGGATGGTCTCAATCTCTTGACCTTGTGATCCACCCGCCTCAGCCTCCCAAAGTGCTGGGATTACAGGTGTGGGCCATCGCGCCCGGCCAGAATGTTTATTTTTGATAGTATTTGTTGAATACTACTGATAATATTAGTTGAATAAATATTTATTGACAATTTATTGTTTCTGCCTGGCATGTGCCACTTTTCATCATGTCAGCCTTTGCCTTCTCAAAATATACAGGACTGACTACCTTCAGAAAAAACAATATTGTAAATACTTTTTGATAAGTGTAGTCCATATCCATTGAAACCCTCATCATGATAAAAGTAGGTTATATGACTCATACGTTATTGGTTAATGGTTATGTAATAAATTTTATCTATAATATACAACACCATAAAGGTCTTATAAAGTCAAATCTATACAGCCTGTCTCATAAATTGCTGTTTCTCACCACATGTATGACAGATTGACCAAAGATATCAACTGCCACTGGAAAACACAAAATTTTAACTTTCAGAAGATACCCAGCATAAATGAGGTTGGTAGAAAAATAATATATGATCACAAATTTACTTAATCGGCAAATAACTATTATCATTTTTTCAACCCCTGCCCTCTTGAACCTTCTATTCTATATTAGAATTGAAAATTCTATCCTATAAACTGGGGAATCTTCTAAGTAGGATACTCTAATTCTTCCCCATTTCACAGAATTAAAAAAAAAATCTAGAAAATTAAACTTACCAATACAAGTGCCAAACTATTTCTGGTAACGCCAACAAAATGACTATATGCTGATCATGGGAATAAAGAAAACAGTTCAAGTCATATTTTATGCTGATTCAGATTTTTCTTTCAATTTCTCTACAACAAAAATATTTTGAAGACACAGTTATGCAGTCAATAGAGGTCCCTTTCATTACATTAGGAAAAAAAATTTTAAATCTACAAATATAGTAGCATAAAAAATTTGGCCCATTCTAATAAAGAATTCTCTACTTCCCAAAAATGAATGGATTCAATCTGGCTGTATTTAATGAATCATCTGTTTATCGAAAACTTATTTATTGAACATCTCTTATCTATGAATTTCTGCTCAATGATCTGTGAGGAAAAGATGTTTATATTTTAAAGCAGAATTAGAAGGAAAGGTAAATAGTTTAGACAAAATAAATTGCTATCACAAGGCAGCATGTAACTAACTACCGTGTAATAAAGAAAATAATAATTAAGAGTTACACAGAAGAGGAACTGCCAGAGAGTTGAACAGTCGGAACATGCATCTTAGAAGTAGTGTGAATAGAGTTACCTATTAAAACATTAAAAGATATGGGTAGGCACAAATCTCAGGAAGAGAAATCAGGCAGATAAAGGGAGAGTAGAGTAAAATATTCTGGGGGAAATTGGAGATAAATAGGTAAAAACCCAGAATAAAGTAGAGGATTAATGCAGGAGGGTCATGAAAAATTAGGTAGAAAAGCAGGTAGGTTTAGAATACAAAGTCCTTAGTGATAAACTAAAGAATTTTGTCTTTATCTTTTAGAAATTAGATGACTATAAAATATGGGGGGAAAGGAATATGACAGAATGACCATCACTTCTCAGAAGATTAAAGTAGTAACTAGTTGTGGAGAGCCTACTACAGTGGAAAGACTCAAAGGGAATAAAGACCAGGTAGGATATAGTCTAGAATTTAACCCAGAAATAAGATTTTTAACTTAGAGCAGCAGTGGTCATGGCAAATAAACTATAGTCAACCAAATGATGTCTATCTAATTAAGTGAAATGACGAACCATACATTCATTTCAGCAGTTACACTCATATTGACTCTGCCAATACATAGTAGCACTATGTATTGTGGTTACATAATCATGAAGGTCTTCCCAGTGACCAGATTAGCAATCAAATCATGCAACCAGTTACACTTCTCCTTTCTAGTTAGCTGCCTTGACGTTGGTTTGCTTTTTTTTTCTACTTCAGTGTGTCCTAAAAGCACCCTCAGTGTAATCAATTAATTATGCTCTAAGGAGTATGACTCAGAGGTATTATCTATACAAGGAACAGGGAAATGACAGATTGAGACTATTATCTGATTCAAAGAGTCCACTACCTTAAGTGACATAGCCTAAATAAACGGGACGGTACCTGTAAATCAGCTTGAAAGATCAAGATAATGTTCTCTGTACTCTACATTTCTTTGTTATATTCTTTCTAGGTTATTCCCGTTCTTTTTCTTCTTCTTCTTCCCAAGTTTATGTTTCTCTCCTGCCTGGCACTGATTCTTCTATTTAAGAGTAGATACAGTAAAAAAATAAAAATGGGTCAGCATTAAAATGTCTAGATAAATCCAGGGAAGGGCGATGTGGAGGAGTTTCACATGTGAACGTGATGTACATCGTCCAGGACAAGGGTCTCCAGGCAGGGTGAGTTTGCTGAAGTTAGCGACATCTTAGAGTCAAAAACGTGACGCAGACGATGGTAACATTAGCAATGTCTGGAATACCTTTCTACATAGATGGGATTGGACAAGGCCCACATAGTTCCAGAGGCCGGGAAAACCCCTCAGATAAATACCGCATCTGTCTACTGATGCCTGAAATTATAGACGAACAGTTTCATTTGTTAGGCGAGCACATTTGATTCCTGTTAAAATGCAGTTCTTCTTGGTATGGCAGAGTCAGGTTTTGACAAGGAGAGGGATGTAGCCACGGGACCCTGGTGGAAAACTGTGCAGCACTACGATTTTAATCAATAGACGCCTGGGAGGAGTGAGAAATGCAACAGGAGGCATGTGAAAAGACCTTACTTTCTCTTTTGATTCTGAGAATGGATATTGCTGGCTGAGACTATCCTCTCCTTAGCAATATGTATCCTTTGTTTAAGGTGCAGCAGAATTCAATGCATTTATATCTCTGCCAATGTATAACTTGGGTGGAAATAGACACTCCTCTAACATCACAGGATGATTAAGTGTGATATACCTTTGCCAGTTTGGGGTGTGGTGTATGGAAATTACCATAACCCACCCCACCTTTTTTGCTGACTTACAGTATTTCTCTTTTAAACATAGCTGTGCCAATCTAGTAATTAACTTGGAAAATATCATCATAAATTTTTCAGTGAGGCTCATTATATACATATTGTATTATATTATATTCACCAGGTTTCTTTTACCACTTTCTGGAATAGAATCACTAGTTTAGTCAAAATGAAGCAGATCATTAATATGATATTCACTTAACTACTGAAGATTGCTCTTACTTAATCTATACAGATTGTTAATGCAAAAGAAGTTACAAATAGATACTTCCCAAAAGAATACAAATGGCCAACAAATATTAAAAAACAAAAGCTCAACATCACTAATTATCAGAGAAATGCAAATCAAAACCACAGTGAGACACCATGTCACACCAGTCAGAATGACTATTGCTAAAAGGTCAAAAAATAACAGATATCGGTGAGGCTGCGAAGAAAAGGGAACACTTATACACTGTTGGTAGAAATGTAAATTAGCTCAGCCCACTGTGAAAAGCAATTCAGAGATTTCTCAAATAACTAAAATTAGAACTACCATTTGACCTAGCCATCCCATTACTGGGTTTTTACCCAAAGAAATATAATTACATTATATATTCTTCCAAAAAGGTACATTCATGCATATGTGCATTGCCATTCTATTCACAATAGCAAAAACACGGAATCAACCTAGGTGACTATCAGTGGTGGACTGAGTAAAGAAAATGTGATGTGGCACATACACACCATGGAATATGACACGACCCTACTGAAGAGTGAAATCATGTTTTGCAGTAACATGGATGCAGCCAGAGACTATTATCCTAAGCAAATTAATGCAGGAACAGAAAACCAAATACTACATATTCTCATTTACAAGTGAGAGCTAAACATTAGGTACACGTGGATGTAGAGATGGGAACAGTGGACACTGAGGACTAACAGAGGGGGAGGGAGGGAAAAGGAAAGGGCTGTAAACTACCTATTGGGTACTATGCTCTGCCTTGGTGATAGGATCAATCGTACCCCAAACCTCAGCATCACACAATATACCCAGGTAACAAAACCTGTCCATGTTCCCCTGAATCTAAAGTATAAATAGAACTGTTCTTTAGGTCATGAACAAATTCTCTGGTGACTTTTGGGTTTGTGGGAAAATGCTTAATTTTGAAAGAGGATTAATTTGCTTAGATTAAAATCAATGGAAAAAAAAGCATCTACAAGACACTGAATGGCCCTTGGCCTGATTTTTGGACAATTATAGTAATTTTTCAGTTGCAGTTTTACATTTTGCTACTTCCCAAAAGGCTCTGACAAAATAAGAAAACCTGTGTGTAACAACTGACTCCAAGAAAATGCTCTTTTAAGTGAGAAAATTATTTCCATAATTGTTTGTTCACTTTGAATTTTCATAGAGTTGCTTAAATGTACTAATATTAATATGCTTTTGTTATCTATCTAGATAAAATTCAGGAAAATCATGAGAATTAAGAAAACAGCAAAAATATTTATGTTTTATTCCATATTTCTGCTAAATTCTCACCTAATTGTCTCAAATTTTTAAAAAATGACTATGTTTCTAGTTTTAAATTTCAATTTGATTTAAGTTTAGGGTTGCATATGGAGAACATGTAGGTTTGTTACTTAGGTAAACATGTGTCATGGTGGTTTGCTGCACCGATCGACCCATCACCTAGTTATGAAGCCCAGCATGCATTAGCTATTTATCCTGATTCTCTCCTTCCCCCAGATTCTCACCCCTGACAGGCCCCAGTGTGTTTTGTTCCCCTCCCTGTGTTCATGTGTTCTCAAAAAAAAAAACCATGATTTTTATGAAAGTGGTTTCATCTCTTTTTAAATAGAAACACCTGACCCATTCAGATAGGAGTTGTTATACTGTCATGTCAATTTTGACAACTTAACTTGATATCATATCTCAAAGCATTTCATTCTAAAGATTTAGAGAACTTCCTGTTTACTCCCTTTATTTCAAATGGTGAAAATTGCACCAAAGAGTTTGAATAATGCATTCAAAGACTTTGCCAAAACAAGTATTTGATGTGATTTCCTAATTCTCTGCATCATGAATATTTTGCTGTAGAATTCCCACTCCCACCCCCCACCCCCCACCATTAAAAATAGTTAATATGCTTAAGAGCTTAGGTTTTGGTGAGTTTCAATGTTTATAGCTAAGCATTTAAATTTTTATAAAGCACAGACAAAATCTAGTCAAAATTCCTAAGTGGAACCATCCAGATAGAAAAATGGAGTTTCTGATTTTATTAATTGCTTCGGAAATTAAGGCCCAAAGAGATCAACTGTCCAAAGTTCACACAAGTAGTCAATGGTAAAGTTGCAACTAGCGCCATAAGCTTTTGTTAGCCAGCTTTGCAGCACAGCCTCTTCAGATGCCAAATGTACAGAGAGAAATGTGTTGAGAGCTCTGGTGACATGAAATCTTAGCTGGAGTTTACAGGTAAGGAGTTCTTCTGAAGAAGTGCTTAGCCATACCAAAGTGTCCTCTGATACTAATGAATTTATGCTGTTAAGATTTCAAATGTCTGTGATGTACCTAGAGTGGTTGAACGTGAACAGAGTAAATCCAAAAATAAGAGTGAGGAGGTGAATAAGAAGCAGTGAAAACATTTAACATGCCTTAAGCATAAAATAAACCAGACTTTGATGCAAATGCCCAAAATTTCAGAAAACCAAATACTGCATGTTCTCACTTATAAGTGGGAACTAAATGATGGACACATCGAAGGGAACAACACACACTGGGGCCTATGGAGGGTGGAGGGTGGCAGGAAGAAGAGGATCAAAGAAAAATAACTAGCGGATACTAGCCTTAATACGTAGGTGACAAGATAACCTGTACAACAAACTCCTGTGATGTAAGTTTACCTTTGTAACAAACGTGCACATATCCCCTTAAACTTAAAATGAAAGTTTCAAAAAATATGCATTCCTAGGCAACTCATTGTCTTGCAATATTCACAAGATGTAAAACCAACACTTTTGTGACTGCAGTTGTATCATAAGGGCACATAACTCTTTCTTCTTTAAGTATTTGATGGTCTTTTCTGCAAATCAAAACCCCAGAGATTCCCTCATGGATGAATAATCAGGTCACAATCATTTTTATATCCTCTCACTTATTCCTAGCACCAAGCAGAATGCCTACCCACCGTAAGTTCTTTAAAAATATAATTATTGGCCAGATGCGGTGGCTCACACATGTAATCCCAGCACTTTGGGAGGCCAAGGCAGGTGGATAATGAGGTCAGGAGTTTGAGACCAGCCTGGCCAACATGGTGAAACCCCGTCTCTACTAAAAATACAATACTTACCTGAGTATGGTGGCTACTCTAGCTACTCCAGAGACTGAGGCAGGAGAATCGTTTGAACCCGGGAAGCAGAGCTTGCAGTGAGCTGAGATCACACCATTGGACTCTAGCCTGGGCAACAGGGCAAAACTCCATCTCAAAAAAAAATTATAATTATTAAATAAATGAAGAAATGGCTACATGAACAAGATGAACAAGAATAAGTCAGCCCAAACCATTACTTGAAAAGAAATGAAAATTTCTGAGCAGTTGTTTACAAATAATGACTGAGAAAGAAGCCAATGACAAGAAGAGAAAATGTTGATGTGTGTAGAATGGCACCCCAGTGTTCAACACAATTAGTAAAATTCTCAAATTCAACCAAGAGAAATGTAAACTCAAAGAAGTCACCCACATCAGTCATTTCTCCACAGAGATACGTCAAGGGTCTACTATATGAAGAAGACATGGCAAATGGTGTCCTTCACGGAATCTCAGTGAAGAGGCAGTATGATAAAATGCTGACAAAGCGATTAGAGAAACGGTAAGCTTAAATATCAGAAAAATTGAGATTAAAATCTTACCTTTTCTATTCACTACCCACGTAACCTTACATGACTTATTTAAATCTTCTAAGGATCAGGTGCAGTTGTGACATTTAAAAAGCCAGGATAGTGCTTAAGTGCAAGATGGTCCTGAGAGTCGAAATGATGCGCATGTGGCACTGAGAAAACGTCTCATATAGAGTGAATGTCTAAACGCTGCTCCGCTTCCTTCATTTTCCTCATCTGGAGTTATGCCGGCAATGACAAACAGCACATGGTTATTCTGTGTCTCGAATACAAGAGTGGAAAGTTCTATCAGCTGGGCTTGGATGCACTGCTTGTGGCTCTGTCTCACCTCGTTAGCCCATAGAAGATACAGGTCCACTTCAATAACAGTGAATATTTCCAGGAAAGCATAAACCCTTTGTGAGGTATAATCTCGCTGTCCCCAAAGAAAGTGACAACATAAGCAGTCAGAAGTGCTGAGGGGCAGGAGGTCCTCAGCAGATTCCTGGAACCTGCTCTTCACTTCACTCCCACCCAACTGCTGTTAGAAAAGCGAGAGGTGTGGCCAATTCCTGTTGCTCTTTTTCTTAGGCACAAACTGGACTGCATTGCACAGCCTCTCCCGTAGCTCTTGTGGCTAGACAAATGAGTTCTGACCCGTTTCCAACTAGTAGAATATGAGCAGATGTGCTTCTAGCCCCACAAAGACTTTTCTAAGTCTCCATGATTTTTCTCCTTCAGCCCACTAATGCATGGGACTTTTAGGTCATAGAGTTGAAGAAACCTGAGTCCTGAATTATTGGTGAAAAGACAGCTGCCCAGTAACCTTGGCACGTGCCAGAAATAAGAGCTGGTTGTGGCTCAATGCAAATAAAAGAGGGAACTCTATTTCCTCTAGGAGGGAAATATTTTCACCACACAGATGCAAGTATGACTAAGAATCTATTTTAGCAGATAACGACTGCCTGCAATGAAGAATTTGAGAAGGAAGATGAAGAAAGACTGACTTAGTTTTGGCTCTCTCATCAGTGTTCATGTAAACAGGATAGGCAACAGGCAACACAAAAACAAAATGATTTGTAGATGCCAAAGGCACTTCCAGCTGCTAAATATCTCTTCAACTCCCACCCAGTGGACTTTTTGACTTCCTGTGTTGAGCTTACAGGAGTAGAAGGAATTGTCTCAAGGAACAGACTCTTGCATTTCGTTTCCTGCCCTTGGTAGGCACAAAACATATACCTATTGAATAAAAAGTTGTATATAATGACTCTATCCCAAAGCTGCCTCAATGTTTATCCTCTGAAACATAAACAGAAAAACTGTTTTTATTCACAGATACAGAGTTGCTGATACTGTGACACTCTAGGACTAAAGCATTGTGTGGTTAGTGCCTGGGTGTACCCTGCAGGTGGAGCAGAGTTCAACAGACAGCTGTAATGGGGTCTCTCCCTATTTAAGGGGCATTTATCAGGGACAAAGAGGGCGAATCTCAGAAGAAAAGACCATTGAGAAATGTCCTGCCAGTGGAAACAGTTACTAAGAGTCAAGGTGAATTTATCCTATAAAACTTAGTCTCCAGGCCTGGCATGGTGGCTCACACCAGCACCCTGGGAGGCTGAGGTGGGTGGATAACCTGAGGTCAGGAGTTTGAGACCAGCTTGGCCAAAATGGTGAAACCCCTCTATACTAAAAATACAAAAATCAGTCAGGTGCTCTGATGCATGCCTGTAATCCAAGCTACTTGGGGGGCTGAGGCAAATGAAACTCTTGAACCCCGAAGGCAGAAGTTGCAGTGAGCCGAGATTGTATCATCTCACTCCAGCCTGGAGGACAGGCTGAAACTCTCTCAAAAATAACAACAACAACAACAACAAATCTTAGCCTCCAAATGGCTCTGCCAACAGAGTGCTGAAAACAACAAACAAATTGAAATAAACCAAATGAAATAAGTGTTAAGTTAAGGTAGCATAACATTGAATTTGAACCTTCATATAGCAATCAATGCCTCTATAAAAAACACTGCTCTGAACTTGTAATGAAAGTTTAAAAGCGATAAAGAAATGACCTTAGGAATGTGTGTTAGACACAATCCTTTGGCCTTACATTCTAAATCCAGGGTTTCAGAATTTAATTCTATTTACTTCTTTTCTAGTGTATAAAATGGCAGTAAATAACCCACCAACAAATAATAATGTGCAGTTGAACATACAAACACCAGGTGTTTTGGTCTATGTGCAACCAAGATAATGCAAATGCAAATCTATTGACATTCAAAGGAAATGATGAATGCTTTACTTCCAGATACTTTTCTGCAGACAGGAAACGTTCAGTTGCCCTTTTTTTTTCCTACATTATTTGCAGTTAGAGGAAGTTATCAACACACCAGATGCAATAGGTCATTCTTCAAACCTGACTCGTTTCCACCTTAGCAACAAGTCCTTGAACTATGGAAATTCTACAAGCCAGTCAATTTGTTCTCAGAACCAATTCTAAAATGAATCGGTTGGAAGCACAGATGTAAAAGATTTAAACTCTGAACTGAATCCTAAAATATTGCAACAATCACTTTCATTTTGCCAGATTCGGCTGACTGCTTTTGATGACTTTATGCTTCTCTCTGGAACTTGTGATCAGCTATGACTCTAATACATAATGATGAGAGCCCATAATTAGCTCTTTGATACCAAATTACATCAATGCCTTGAATTTTTATTATTAATTACGTGGACCAGGGTTGATAACTGCCATGGCACTTAAGAATCAACAGGACCTGACCCTGCCTGCATCCTGCATCTCTAGTTGTGTCTTCCTCCCTTCCTTCTCAGCACCCTCTCCTATATTCATTCTCTAAGCATCATGGTGTAGTTTCCAAAGATGTCCTGTTCTCTCTGCTTTCTCTTTTATGCCTTTGTATCTGCTATTGAAGTAGGAGGCAGGATTCAACTCCAGATTTTGAACTCAACTCTGGACCAGATTGAAGACTAACTAAAACAGGGAAGAGGGAAAAGCTCCCCACCGTAAGACACATGCTCCCCAGCGCCACATTAGTTTACCGTTGCCATAGCAACACTCGGAAGTTGCCGCCCTCTTCCATGGCAATTACCCAAAAGTTACCACCCATTGTCTAAAAATTTCCATATAATCGGCCCCTTAATTTGCATGTGAATAAAAGTGAGTGTAAATATGACTGCAGAACTGCCCCTGCTGCTCTTCTGTACACACTGCCTGTGGGGTAGCCCTGCTCTGCAGCAACACTACCAGAGATGTAACACTCCTGTCTTAACAAAGTTGTTTTCTTCTACCAACATGGTCCATGGTTCACTCTTGACTTCTTTCCTGAGCGAAACCAAAAGCCCTCTTGGGATGAGCCCCAATTTTGAGGCTGACTTGCCTTGAAACACTATTACCTCTTCCTGCTTACAGGAAAAAGTTTCCCCACCCTAAAATATCCTCTGCTCGTCACCTATTTAACTCACCTCCTCCAAAGCTCCAATAATCATTGATATATTTATTGTCTTTACAGTTTCCTCTTTTCCAGAATATTCTATAAAGGAGATCACACAGCTTTTAAAACCGGCTTCTTCTACTTAGCAATATGCAGAAACTCATGCTTCTGCAGGGTTTCACAGTTCATTACCTCTTATCACTGATAGTACTCTGCTGTGTCGCTGTACTTCAGTTTATCTATCATATATGAAAGGACATCTTGGTTGCTTCCAGTTTTTGGCAATTATGAATGACTGTGTTATCAATCTTCACATGCATGTTGCAGACATAAGTTTTCACATCAATTGGGTAAATACCTAGGAGCAGGATTACCGAATTGTATGTTATGACATGTTTACCTTTGTTAAAAAACTGCCAAACTCTCTTCCAGTGTGGCTGTACTCTTGCATTTCCACCGGCAACAAAAGAAACTTCTTGTTGCTCTGCATCCCGGCCAACAATTGGTATTTTCAATTGAAGAAGGATGGCAGGGTTGGCCACATAGTAGGTACATAATGGTGTCTCATTGTTGTAATAACATGCAATTATCTAATGGCAAATGATGTTGAGCATCATTTCATATGTTTCTTTTCCATCTGCATATCTTATCTGGTGAGATGTTTATTCAGACCTTTGGCTTATTTTTTAATTGGGTTGTTTGTTTTCTTATTGTTGGATTTTAAGTGTTCTCTGTATATTTTGGATATAATTCCTTCATCAGATACAAATTTTGCAAAGATGTATTCCCAGTTTATGATTTGGATTTTCATTCTCTTAGTTTTTTTTTGCAATGCGGAAGATTTTAATTTTAATAAAGTAAATTTATCATTTTCCCTATGGGGTGTACTTTTTGTCTTGTATCTAAAAATACATTGCCAAACTCCAGATTATACATATTTTTTCTTTTTTTTTTTTTCTGGGAATGTTATAGTTTGCATTTTACACTTAAACTTATGATCCACTTTGATTCAGTTTTTTAGAAAATGTAAAGTTTCTGTCTGAATTTTATATTTATATATGGGCATTTAATTGTTCAGCTCCATTTGCTAAAAATATTATCTTTTCTCTAGTGAAAGATTGCTTTTATTCCTTTGTCAAAGATCACTTGGCTATGCTTGTACTGACACAAGCATGTGTTGGTCTGTTTATAGGTTATTTGTCTTGTCCCATTGATCCACGTGGATATTCTTTCACTAACACCACATTGTCTTGATTAATGTACCTTCATAGGGAGTCTTTCAATTGGGTAGTATGAGTCCTCCAAGTTTTTTATTTCCAGGTTACATTAGCTATCCTTGATCTTCTGCCTTTCAATGTAAAATTAGACTGTTTGTTAGTTAATATTGAAAAATAGTTTGCTAGGATTTTTATTGAAATTGCATTGAATGTATAAATTAAACTGGGAAGAATTGACATCTGAACAATAACGAGTGTTCTGATTCCTGAACATGGAACATTTCTTTGTATCTTCTTAACTTCCTTTATCCGTGCTTTATAGTTTTTTATATGTAGATCCTGTACATATTTTCTTAGGTTTATAACAAAACATTCCATATTTGCTGCTATCATTAGTGGTAGATTTTAAATTCTTCATTTCAATCACTCATTGGTGATACATAGAAAATTGGTCAACTACGTATATTAATCTTTTATCCTGCCACTTTGTTCATTAGTTCTAGTAGTATTTTGTAGATTCTTTGGGATTCTTTTGTATACAGATAATTATGTCATCTGAATAAAAATAATTTCATTTATTCCTTTCCATTTTATACATTTTAAATTGATTTTTATTGTCTTACTATTAACTTAGACTTCCAGTACAATGATAATTTAGGATTAGTTACAGAGGACCATCTTGCCTTTTTTCTTTATCTTAGGGAAAATGTGTCTCTTTATTGAGTATAACATTAACTATAGGTTATTGTAGATGACTTTTTCAAGCTAAGAAAATTCCACTCTATATTTTGCTGAAAGTTTTGTCATGAATGTGAATTTTGTCAAAAGCTTTTTCAGTAGCAACTGGTATAATCATATAATTTTTCTTCTTTAGCATGTTGATATGGTAGATCATATTGGTTGATTTTCAAGTGTGAAACCAATCTTGTATACCTCAAATAAATTTCACTTGTTCATAGTTTATAATTCTTTTTATACATTGCCAGATTCAGTTTGTTAATATTTCACTGAGAACTTTTGCATCCATATTTATGAGAAATATTAATCTATTTTCTTGGTTAGTTCAATTAGAGATTTAGCAAGGTTTTTTCTAAAAAAAATAAAAAACCTCAAGGAAAAATTTCTGGTTTTTGAGATTTTTTTCTATGACATTTGTGAAATTTGTGGTTTCAATTTCATTGATTTCAGGTCTAATTTTGTTATATCTTTTCCGCTGATTACTTTAAGCCTAAATTGCTCTTGTTTCTCTAGTTTTCTTGAGTGGAGGCTAAAGTAATTGATTTTTTAAATCTTTCTTCTTTTCTTATATAAATATTTGAAGCCATAAATTTCATTCTAAGCACTACTGTTGCTACATACCAAAAATTTTGGTAAGTTCTGTTTTCATTTTTCTTTAGTTCAGAATTATTTTTCAATTTCTCTTGACACTACTTCTTTGATCCCTGGGTGATATATAAGCATGCTTTTAAATGTACCATATATTTAGAGATTTCCAATAATTTTTGTTATTAATTTCTAGATTAGTTACGTTGTAGTCTTTTACTATTATTTTATCTTTCATCGTTGTTTTTTATTTAGTCTTTTGTTTTTATTTAATCACCCTCTTTATCCCTGCTCATCTTCTCTGTTCTGAGGTATGTATTTTCTGCGATTAATATTTCTACTCCAGCTTGCTTTTGACTATGGTGTCACGATACATCATTCTACTTCTTCCCTTTATGTTCAACTCAGTTTTTTTTATTTAAATTCAGTTGTTTTTTTATTTTTTCCACTCTGGAAATCTCTGTCTTTTAATTGGCATATTTAGACCGTGCACATTTAAAGTGATTATTAATGCAGTTGGATTAATATCATGTTTGCACCTGTTTTCTATATGCGGCATTTGTTTCTTCTTCCTGCCATTTCTGTCTTCCTCCTTCTGCCCTTGGACATCAACCCTCCTGGTTCTGAAGCCTTTGGACTCTTACTGAATAAAACCACTAGCTTTCTTGCTTCTGTAGCTTGCAAATGGCAGATCATGGGACTTCTTGGCCTCCTTAATTGTGTGAGCCAATTTTTATAACAGGTATATAGATGTATATATACATATTTATATTATTACTTTTTTTCCTGTAGGGAACTCTAATGCAATCTCCTGTTACTGAATCAAGGTGGTACTTATATTCTTTCTCTGTGTCTCTTATATCTCCTTCTAGAGAGGGAGGGACATAAAATAAAAATTGGAACGTGAAATTTACTTGCCTAATATTTGTAAATGGCTTCCCGAAATGCTAACATTTATTGCACTGCTGTGACTGCTTTGCACATCTAGTTCTCTGAGATCAGAGACTCCGACTTTTGTTTTCAATGGTATATATCTATAGAGCCTGTTAGGAGAACTGACATTTTGTAAAGGGCAATAATTATTTTGTGTTTCATGAATGAATCTGTTAAATGAGAAAAACATATTATCATATCACGTCGTTATTACCTAATTACAACTGTCATTATCTTTCTACCCCCAAACAGACTGTCATCTCCACAAAAACAGGGGCCACCTGCTTTTTTCACTAAGTCACAGAGTCAAGCATGGTGCCTGATGCAATTCAATAAATATCTGTTGAATTGAATTGATCCTGTAATGTAAACATTGACACGTTTATTTGAAATCAAGTTTCTTTATAGCATAAGTCATTTCATTATTACTAAGTGCCTTATTACCACATTACTACATTAATATATCATTAATATCATTTAAATTTTCTGAGTTTCCCTCATGGAAAATAAGAGCCTGGAGAACTTGCTACAGTTGGAAGCTTGGGCTGGGAGCTAAGAGTTGACATGACTTGTAATAACTTTTTGCATTTGCATATTATTTTCAATTTTCTGAATAATTGCACATGTATTACCTCATCAAGATCCCACAGGAGTCATTTGTTTTCTTTCTCCTATAAGCAGGTTCTATTTGCTGATGTGCCTATTTTCCGCTATATGTTTCAGCCTCTGTTCCTCATGGAAAAACAGGAATATAACAAATAAAGCCTGTATAGTAGACTCATAACATACAAGCACCAGGAAATTCTTGTTACAACAGGGGAGGATTATTAGCCCTACATCAAACTATCAGTCCAATTATTAGAAATTATATGTATAATGATTGCATAATTTAAATGGATTTAAATTTAATATTACAATTGAATTACAGAATTTGGATTCACAGTTATGATCTCTTCATGAAAATGTTGGATTGGATTTGGTATTTCCTACAGGGCTTATGTACCTTTTACTTCTCTAGGGAGCAAAGGCATCATACACAATCAGATTTAACAATCCATGATAGGTAAGAACCTAAATAGTATTAAAATATATTGTGCAGCAGTTTTTAACAAATGACCTAAAAATAATAATTGCCCTTTGAACTCCTCAAAAAATTATATCTTCCTCAAAATGAATTGGTTCTAAGGACACTGAATTTAGCTTTTTTTTTAATTGCATTTTAAGTTTTGGGGTACATGTGAAGAACCCGCAAGATTGTTGCATAGGTACACACTTGGCAGTGTGATGTGCTGCCTTCCTCCCCATCACCTATATCTGTTATTTCTCCCCATGCTATCTCTCCCCAACTCCCCACCCCCCACTGTCCCTCCCCTATTTCCCCCCGACAGACCCCAGTGTGTGTTGCTCCCCTCCCTGTGTCCATGTGTTTAATTTAGAAACTCAATAGCCAAAGTCCAGAGTTTCTTGAAGGCTGAAGATTGTGCTTCTCTGGATGGCAGGGTCGTCTCATGGGAAGGGTCCCGTGAAACTTGGGCTGAATTAATCACCTTCTTCCTACAAGACAAGTAAGCAAGGTTTTCACTTTCTATAGCCATGAAGCATATCAACGATGCCTCAAGGTTGAAAATAATGAATACTGATGATAATAGTCAAGAATAACCCAAAAATTAAGGGAAGATTTCAAAAGGTAACTAATCCTATGGTCAATATCCTTCTAATATGTTAACTTGAAGAGAAGAGAGAAAAAATAGCTTAAGTAAACCCTAGAGATGATTGCAAATGAGGAGATTACACACTCAAGACTAGAAAGTTAAAAACAGAGACACTGCAGATGGATCTTGAGAGTTTAAGATATAAGAGAAAATCAAGTGAATAAGATTTAATTTAGATAGACAAAATGCCTTTATAAGAAGTATAATGCCAATGGGATTTATAAATCAAGTGAATACCAATTAGAAGGCAGAATAAAAGACAAGAACCACAGCCAAGTGAAGTTTTAATGTCAGAGGATATAACTAAAGATTTGTATTTGGGTCAAGTTTCATTCTTTTGGAATAACAGGGTACATTATTTTGCAAGTAGGTTTTTATTGTTTATGTCAAAAGTGAAACATTCATGTTTGAAAGGTGGGGGGAGTATAGTAACCGAATATGTTCACCCAAGATCTAGAATAATTCAGTTTAGCTAATAAACATACATAAAAGGCTTATTAGCCGGGCACAGTGGCTCATGCCTGTAATCCCAGCACTTTGGGAGGCTGAGGCAGGTGGATCGCTTGAGGTCAGTAGTTCCAGACCAGTCTGGCCAACATGGTGAAACCCCCTCTCTACTAAAAATACAAAAAATTAGCTGAGCATGGTGGCTTATGCCTGTTATCCCAGCAACTCAAGAGGCTGAGGCCAGGAGAATTGCTTGAACCTTGGAGATTGAGGTTGCAGTGAGCCAAGACTGTGCCACTGCACTACAGCCTGGGTGACAGACTGGGACTCCGTTTCAAAAAAAAAAAAGGCATATTATATGTGGGGGTACAGGAGCAGAAATTGGGCTAGATACCGGAGGTTAAAAGATGAATAAAACACGGTGGTCACCACCTTTCATAAGTTTATAGTCTACTGAGGGAAACTGTTACATAATTAGGTAATCTCAATATATTATCATAAACGTTAAGTAAATTATATATGTTTAAGTGACTTCAGAGTTCAGAGGAGGTTATAAGATGGAGGAACAGTGATTATAAAAGTTGGATTGACTTACTTGAATCACACATACCTTGTAAAACTTTTCAAGGGTATTCATCATTTCAGGCTTTATGGAATGAATATTTGTTGAAAGAAGCTAAAAACAAACAACAAACATAGAACTGTAAAAGAAATGTAACCAGTGACTAATCGTTGACAGAAGTGTGACCAGGAATAGAAAACATATTTTGCAGATTGTTTTCTCTTGTATTAGTACAAAATCTTTTGTAAATTGCAAGGCACATATACGTATAAAGTCACAGTTAAAGGAGATTCCTCAGTTTGTCTCTTCAAATGTAAATTTGGGACTTCTGCATGTGACCAAGATGGAATAACCAGGACCAGATTTACCCTTGACCTAAAACCACCTAAAAATGAAACAGATATGTGAAATAATGGTTTTCAATGCACTAGACCTCAGGCAGTGAGGGACCGTGATCCGTGAGAGGCTGCAAACACACAGTAAGCACAGTAGCTGCTCCACGTACTGTCTTGGTAGAGTTTCTTGGCTAAGCAGGAGACCCAGGAGGAACCGGGTGGTCTCCCTGAGTTATGGAGAACATGTTAGGCAATTTGTTCTGGTTACTGTTCCCTCCCACTGCTAGAGCCATAAGCGAGCAACATGAGCTGAGCTAAGGCTCCCCAGAACAACAGAGGCCAGCTGTGAACCGCAGCTTCAGCCCACACAGAAGAGTTTCAGCCCGTCTTTCCAAATGACCTGCTCCCACAATTGGACAAGTGAGTTTCTTGCAATAAATCTCTTAATCTATATCACCTATTGCATTTGCATCTCTGGTTGGACAGACTGTTACGTATAGAACACTCATCAATAATTTATTTAGGACACAGATTTCCCAACCTGCCCATCTCACACCAGTCTCTGTAGGCAGAATCAATGCCTCTTTCCTATGCATCTCCGTGTTCTTCATACATTGTCCAATTGTCCATTGAGCATAGAACACATACTCTATTATAGATGCTGTCAGTTCCATATCCCTCTTCCCTATTTGATTGTGAGGGTTTTTTTAATATTATTCATCCTTTCTCTGCTAGTACCTAACAAATTCTTTTTGAAAATCTATTGATTAATTAACGCTAATTTATGTATTAAATAAGTGACTCAATGCATTTGTCAAACAGGTTTGTCTTGTCTCCCAGGGAGTGGGCTTTTACTTTTTGCACCAACAGCTGTCTTTGTCTACAGGCTGTGAGATTATTGTTCTTTCCCACTTGTGACAATCACAATCTACATTTTAAAAGATGACTTGAAATTCAAATCACCTATACTGCCAGCTACAGTTACTTAACAATTTTACGTTAAAGCACATAGAGTTCTCAAGACACTTCCCTTGGCATTCATTCCATAAACACGCACAACACAACACATTGCCAAGGGCCTGCTATAGTGTAAATTCTTGAACATTCCTGTATGACTGCAGGTCACTCTGTGGTTCTGATTTTTCTAATGGCCACCTTTGTCATTGAACTATTCACAGCAATGCAACTTGAAGTTTTCAAAACCATTTAAACAGCAGTTGTGAAAACTGGGATTATCTCAGAGGCATTTTGTACCGTCAAATAAACATGTTTCCTAGGAAATTTCTTTTTAGCGTTTTGGAGATGGCAAATGAGACACAGTACAGTAACAACGTTTCACCTAAACAGCCTGTTTTCATTGCTGGAACTGTGACTGTTCATCAGTAAATGTTTGTCCTCCTTAGACCAATCACCGCTGGACTATTCCAGCTTGTTTATTGATTTAAACTAGAATACTTTTGACATAAGACATAGAAGATCTTCCTTCTATGTCTTCCAGCCAATTAGTACTGTAGAGTACCAGGAGGGAAATTGTATTTGTAATGGATTTGCCTTTCTGTGCCTCTTCTTATGAACAAATAATGAGGGAAATCTGGGTCTTTAACGCATGACCTTCATGGCATTACAAAACAAAACAGTAACAATGAAAGCCTTTCATATTTTATTTCCATTTGTCTTTCACGCAGGCCCATTTCTTCGTGTGTGTGTGTGTGTGTGTGGTTTTTGTGGTGTTTGCTGGACTGAGACACTTTCACAAATTCTCTGAGGTAAATAGCCACATGGAAATCAATAGGAATTTTCTTCGTTGTATATCGAAAAGTAAAAATCCAGCACAGTATATTTCTTGCAGAGCTTATCTAAGAAAAGTTGGTCGAATCTCTCTTTGTCATCAGTGTCACATCTGAAAATCTCTACATTACTGTAATTGCCTTAACAGCGCTTAACATCAAAAATATCCAAAGAGCAGTAAGTACTGAGTATCTCCAAAGGACATCCACACAGATTGTGTTTCATTCTGTCATTGCAGTTTGCTCTGTGATCTTTCAAAATAGTTTACAATTTCATTTCTCTAAACTTGTCCTAGCACATTATTAGAAAATGCCGTCGTTTTCACTTATTCCTGCCATACTGATGACAACTGTTCTATGGAGACTCATCTGCTTTCTCAGCTTTATTTGTGTTTCACCTACGAATGTCCACAAACAACCCATGTTAATTTTTTATATTACAATGGAGATTTATCTATGTTAACACTAGGAAATGAATCACAGCTATTTGAAGTTTAAAGTCGATGCTGTTAGGAAAGATCGAGTCCCTCTCTTGCTGAGCGCTGTACACCTGTTAGTTTCCAGAAAGGATCATCGTGCGCCCTAAGTATCCCAACACATGTTCTGATTCATGAAGCAGAAATGTAAAATGCTTGTTATTACCTCAAGGGGTGTTCATTGACATCATGCCAGTGTTTAAATTGAGCAAACTTAAAACTATTTAGGTCCCACACAAGCCAGCCAACCAAGAATCCAAGACAAGTGTCCACTGTCTCAATGAGTACTAATTATTAGTGGAAGCAGAGCATACTGTTCATCAGTGAACTAAAGAGAGAATGGTAAGTCTCTGTCCTCTGGCTTTAGAAGTTCAAGTCAGAAAACTATATATCAAAAGACCAGCGTGCCTTCAAATATTTCACCATCAAAGAATGGCTTTGGAGCACAGGGAAAACTGACTTGATACAAAATTCCTATTGTAACCATCTATTTAAATAGATTTCACTGCGATTCCCATGACGACAAATATCAACGATTTTCCTTCTCTTACATAATTTCTTTTTATTATTATGTTTTCTTCTTCAGCCTTTTCCCCCTTTGCCCAAACACTTCTGCAGGCCATGTGCATTTTTTTCTTAGCTCTTCACCACACAGTCATTGTGATAAACACATACTGAATATCTCCAGCAGACGTGCAGACATAACACTTAACTGAAGGCTGTAAGTACATGATTCATAATAGAAAAGCTTTCACCCTTGACTCCTAGGAACTTATAACTAAACTATAACTAAAGATTTCAGATATAAATCATTAATAAAAGCTGCAGCAACAGGAAATGCTCCAAACTAAGGCCAGCTTCATACTAGCAATCTCTTGGTGGTCAGGGCATCATGATAGACAAATATTTTAAGAACTCTACAGTGGGAAAGAAAGTCCCCCTATTACATGACATGTTGGTGTTCTCTTGAGCTCATTATATATCAGACGCTGACCTGGATTCTGTAAAATACACCAAGAAGAAAACCCCTTCACAAGCTTCCCGACCACTTGCTTTCTGTTTGCTAGTGCTCTTTGTTTAGTTGCCTGATACATTCTTGATGATTAGGCATCATGGCAAGTATTTATATAGGCCAGTGACTCCCGGTGTCCTGGACACACAGACGATGCATGAGAGGAGGAAGGAAAAAAGACTTGCAATCCTGGATGAAATTTGAGTAAGCACACCCTTCCTATCCCAGTCTTTTCAGTTGCCATAAATTTGGCACAATCACCTCTGCAGGAAAATATGTACACACACACACACACACACACACACACACACATTCCTTGATTATACATACACTTAAATTGCATATATTTGAAGAAAGTGAGGGAATTGGGTGTCTGTAATGTGGATCATATTTAATTGAGTTGGAGAAGGGCCCATTGAAAATGTAAGTTGTAAGCAAGGGTTGAAAATGATGGAGTGGCCACCGTCTTCTAGAGAGGATGAGGGACACGGTTCCAGGTACTTCTTCTTCATTTCCTTCCTTATCAGTGGAGTTTTTCAATCAACCTAATCTAGCAGAACATTTCTCCTAGGCTACTGAGATATATTTGCAGGAAACAACTTTCCTCTCACCGAAAGAAATAGGTTTAACTCCTTCCTTCCTAGAATTCTATAATTCAGGGGGAAAGTGAGTTTTCCAAGAGGTATTTAAAGGAGGAAGGAGCGATGAATCTACGTGGAAAATTAGGTGAAAGAGTGGAAAATTACATCGACCATATAAGTCCCACTACATATAGATCTATTCCTCCATGAAAAACTGGAAATTTCGTTTTAACACGGCACTTGCACAGTCAGCAGCAATTCTTAACAATGTCTTTCTTGCTGTGGACATCATATTTTTTCACCCCAATAATAGGGGATAATTTGAACCCATTCTGCTTTTCATATAGTTCTGTCTATTTCTTACTGCACTTCTCCCACTTCTCTTCTCACATGAGAGATGATTGTATTACTTGTGGAATATGATGAATCACCTCAACAAGAAATATGTGGCATCTGGTTAAGGTTCTTTCTAGCATATGAATTAAGCTTGAATGACAGCTGGGTCAAACATTTTCTTTGAAACGGGCTCCTGTGTGGCAGGTAGAATCAAGTATTCTCACTTTATCGGCAGGAGGCATTTCTGGGCTAGCTGATGTCTCTAACCTTTATTAAAGAGAAGTGGGTCACTTGGCCACACCCTAAAAATGATTGAGAAGATGAGAAGAGAGATTTGGGCAAAGGAAATGGAAAAATGCGTTAAATAACTATGCTGATATAAGAAATGCCAAGACAATACAAGGGTACTGGTAACATTAAAAAATATAACAAAATACCTACAATATCCAAAGAAAATCACAATAAATAAATAAGTGTAGCCATTCAATCAATTTGAGACCCACTGGTATATATGTCCTCCTTTAAAAATTCCCTGGTAGGAAAAGAGACAAGACAAAAGATATTTCTGATTCTTTTTTAATATTTTTAATTTGTGTGATTTTTTTTTTTTCCCTTAAGCAAGAAGCTTTTTTTTTTTTCTTTTTTCTCTTAAACTGTCTCATGGAAAAGGCACCATCTAAATAATCAAGACTTAACTTTCTGAAATGCCTTCACTTTGTAAACTTCATGATTTTTAAACATTTTATTTGTGGTCATAAAAATTACTCCTCTATAAGGAAATTCTATTTATTTTATATAGAAGCCAGCAAAGGCACAAAAGCATCAAACAAGGGAAGATTCTCCAACATTCCACATGATGGCAGAAGATCTTTTCCTTATTAAATAGTCAAAGCTTACAGGTTTGTATTATTCTATTAAATATAGCAAGATAAGCAATCTCCCATATTCTCTAAGCCATTTTAGAGTAATTTGTTCTCAGGACAAACCAGAGCGATTTGTTTTCCTGTGTGCAAAACAAACAACTTGCTAAAAAATAAAATCATCCTCAAGTTTTTCTGAATAATGTTGAGATTATGAAAACGGCTTTTCAGAATCACAGTTAAAATGGGATCTTTTAGACGACATTTCCCAAATGTCAATAATCATTTTTGTCTCTTTATTTTTATTAACCACAACAAACAAATCCTGTGAATGCGCTTATAAAACAGGCCAGTTAGTAAAATCCCCCTTGCAAAGGGAAGGCATCTTTGAGAACCTTTTTTTCAGAGAATCTTTCTCTGATTTGCGAAGTTGGCTACTGTCCAGCCATAACTCAGTGGACCCCTTGCTCCACAACCCTATTTCTAGGCACAGCTAACCTAGAATTCTGCCAGCTTTTTGAAATACTGCTATTTCCTTCTAATGGTGCAAATGTTGTATACCTGTGCTGTAAAGTGGAGTTTCTGTGCAGTTCATAAATACAGCATTTCCTGTTATGTCTTTGGACTACCTAGTTGATTGTCTACCTCACTTTTTCTTATTTGTTCTTTTAATTTACAAATGATGATGAGATAGAGAAATGCATTAATTCTCTTCTTTTTGAACTTCTTAAGTTTAAATACGGTCACTTCCACTATGTGCTAACAAAGGCAATCAATGGCACCATCTGCCATACAAAGCTCAGATCATTATCAAGGTCATGTGTGCATTGTAACTCACCCACCTAAGTATGGTATTGGCAAAATACTAAATGTGCAAACCTTAGCCAGGTAATGATTTACACTAGTGCCTTCATTTAACTACAAGCAGAAGCCCACCCTAGATATTAATAATGCCTTCCGTTTTTATTTTGCCTTTAGAGTGTTTACAATTGCCTTACATCCACTATGGCATTTGATTCTGAAATAAACCTTATATTCTGGCCATCATCATTATTTTACAAATCTTGTAACTGAGAATGAGAAGTTAACTTTTTTAGAATGAGATCAGGTCCTTTTCAGGGACACGACTGGAGCTGGAGGCCATTATCCTTAGCAAACTAAAGCAGGAACAGAAAACCAAATGCCACATGTTCTCAGCTATAAGTGGGAGCTAAATGATGAGATCACATGGACACATAGAGGTGAACAACACATGCTGGGGCCTGTCAGAGGGGGGAGGGTGGGAGGAGGGAGAAGCTCAGGAAAAATAACTAATAGGTACTGGGCTTAACGCGTCAGAGATGAAAAAATCTGTACCACAAGCCAACATGGCACAAGTTTACCTATGTATCAAATGTACACATGGACCCCTGAACTTAAAATAAAAGTTAAAAACAAATAAGTAATTTTAAAATAAATAACTTTTTAAAAAATAAGTTAATTTTTCCCCTAAGATCATAGAGCTATTTGAAAGGACAGGAATTGAAATCAGAAATTAAAGTCCTATTTTTATATCGAGGAGAATAACATCATGACTCTAGATAAGAGCATATCTAACTACCGATGTTACCTTTATATAAACATTTGGCCAAGTTTATCTTCAAAGGACCTCACCATGGGGATGAGGATTATCATGTAATCAACTTGCTCCTCCATTCCAGTATCACCTTCGGGATGACCAAATGCAGGAACATGGAGACCAACAGTCTTTTTCTAAGTGAAGGTTGATTGTGAGAATCTCTGCCTGGGTGACTGTTCTCTTTCTCCATTTTAAGACCACACAAGGTGTCTTACTCGAGACCGGTCAAAATGCAAAACAGGAATTGCTTTCTGCTGGCATATTTGTTTGGCACCATTGAAATATCCATGTCACAGAATTGTCCATCTCTTTATCAACCCTAGTGTTGATCTCATTGAAATGACATGAAAGCAAGAAGTCAATCTCAGTGAGTCCTTCAGTAACTCCTCCGGGGACCTAAGTGTAGTATGGAGGTGATCATTTCCAACAGTCACCATGAAAAAGATTTGATGGCATGTTCTCATGATCAATCTGTGTGATGAATTAAAGAGCTCTGAAGAAAAACAACAGCAACCCCAGCTGTCTACATGGAAACAAAGTTTGAATACATATTAAATACTTATTTCTTATTACAAAACTTCAGTTTATTTGGCTCAGCTGCTATGCTGACCTACACTTATATTGTCTTACTAAAGTACTAACGTAATTTTACAGAAGCAAAATAATTAATAATAATTAATAATAATAACCTATTAATAAAGGTCAACAGATCTGAGTAGTATTGAAATTTCAAAAATAATACCTTTCCTATGTATTCCTATAAAGAGTATGAATGCCAAGAGAGGTTAATCTCACTTATTATTTATTTGTGTATACTTTAAGGGAAGTTTGGAATTCATAAAAGTAATTTGAACAAGTTCCATGTTCTCAAACGCTTTTAGGGTTTGTTTGTTTGAATTAACTAAAGAAGTCCCTTCCCATTTTGGTTCTAGGTTTTTAAAGCTAGAAATCCATAAAAGTTCATTAAATTTCCAGTCCAACTAAGATTTTCTGTTCAGGGAAATATAGCCAGAATCACGGAGACTTACTGAGAATCCCACAGTGTTAAAGACAGAACTGAGGCTAGAATCAAATTCCCTTGACCCTAGTCAAATTATGTTATTACTATATTATTTCATACATATTTCCAGGTTTATTACCTATGGATTGTTTGTCTAAATATTATATAGATTTTTATAACTAGATTTGTAACACTCAGGAAAGTTTATGGATAAACAAATAAAAAGAGAACAAAAACATCACTATTAGAACACAAGTTTCAGTCTGAAATATTAAGACTTGATTATTCTTTCCAGACATTAATTGTCAAGAAAAACACAAGAATTCAAGTAGGAAAATGAGAGGTACTGTATATTGAACTTAAATTTCTCAATCCAGAAATCAGCTACCATAAGTAATTCTAGCTCTTATTTCTATAGCATCTCCTGAAAAGAACGAAATCATGACTCTAGATAAGAACATATCTAAATACTAATTTTAGTTTTATGGAAACATTTGAACAAGTTTATCTCCAAGCAACCTCGCAGGAATATCCCATAATTAGCTTTTTCTCTTATTGATCAGAGAAGTAAAATTTATGTATGGAAATAGGGGAGACCCTGTCTCTATCACTGTTTTCGAGATTACAGAATTTAGCCGAATTGGATGACTTCAAACTCTTAATGAGAGTTTTCTAGTTAAGTAGCAAAGAGGTCTCAAGGAAGCCTCTTTGATTTGTGTCTCATTGCAGCAAACACTTCCAACAATCCTGCATAGCCCTCTGTTTTACAGGTGAGGAAAGTGACTCAGAAAGTTTAAGTAACATGCACAAGGTCACTTACATAGCTGGAGTTTATTGCAGAGAAAGTTGTATGTCTAATTCCAAAATAGTTCATGTCCTGTTACTAAGTTAGCATGCATCAAGATAAGATGATTCTCTGACAGTGTCCTTCGGGTTTGATTTTTAAGTATAATATCATAAATAATTTGAATACTTTTATTTTGAGCTAAATATACGTTTCTGTACTTAAAATGAGAGACCTATAAGAATACCCTGATTAATTATAAAATGCACCTTTGAGGCCGGGCGCGGTGGCTCAAGCCTGTAATCCCAGCACTTTGGGAGGCCGAGGCGGGTGGATCACGAGGTCAAGAGATCGAGACCATCCTGGTCAACATGGTGAAACCCCGTCTCTACTAAAAATACAAAAAATTAGCTGGGCATGGTGGCGCGTGCCTGTAATCCCACCTACTCAGGAGGCTGAGGCAGGAGAATTGCCTGAACCCAGGAGGTGGAGGTTGCGATGAGCCGAGATCGCGCCATTGCACTCCAGCCTGGGTAACAAGAGCGAAACTCCGTCTAAAAAAAAAAATGCATCTTGAATAATACTTCACTTTTCTCTTTATCCTCTATGTCATTCAGACATTGCCTTATCATATGAATTTATTACTGGAATACAAGAGTACAGATAAAATAAACTATCAAGTCCTGTGATCATTTAAATTGTACAGTTTGGGACTTTTTCCAGCCCTATATTTTTTGACCTATTTACTAAAATTACATGCTTCAGATATTTTGTAATTTGATGCATGGTACTAATAATGGATTTTAACTTTTTAAAAAATTACTTAAACAAATTTGATATATTTAAATCAAGATGTCCCCCAAGAATAAAGAAGGCAATTGTTACTCAATTTTAAGCAATTTTTAAAATAATTTTCAATTTATTGAAAATAAATAAAATTTATTTATCTTGCTGGGTCACTAGTAAATTTGAGGTATAATTAGATTTATAAAACTGCTATGCTTTATTTTGTGTATCTTTGCATAAAGCAAAGTGCAACTGTATCTTTCCTGACAATATTCATTTTAAAAATACCTATGTTATGGTTACAAATTTGGGTTGATGTTCCATTGCATTCTCTATGCTGGCCTTAGAGCCTTTTAATGCAACAGATATTTACTGAGCTTATACAATGGAACAGAAACACAAAAAGAGAAGAGAAAGAAAGTAGAGAGAGGAAAGGAGAGGAGATGGGCAAGGGGAGGGGAGGGGAAAGTAGAGGAGAGGAAAGGAGAGAATAGAGGAGGGAAGAGGAGGGGAAGGGAGAGGAAAAGAAAGAAGAGAAAAATGGAAAGATTGATGGGATTTTGCTTTTAGACACACTTGTTGTGTAGTCCCTAAACGTGTTATGTATCACATTTATTTAGGTGAATTTGCCACTATTTTGGTATTTTAAACTAAAAAGAGCAAGCGTTACAATCATCAAAGTGGCAGTAAACATCATCTGTGGATGCATTTCCCAAGTCACACCTTTGAACAACAATCTTGTGCATGATCATAAAATTAATGACTTTCATACACCCGTAGATCCTGACCAAGCAGAGGCCTTGGAAGCAAACAGAGCTCCTGTCTTTAATCCAAGAAGGTAATATTACATCTATGTTAAAGACAATTCAACTAAGAGACAGTGCATGTCAGTAGCTTTCATAAGATCCCAATAACCCTTCAAACTCTGACTTGGTCTATATGAATAGAGAGGGAGTCCATGTCCACATACTACAGGTATTCATTTAAGCGAAAGTCCACAGAAGCATGTATCTGCAGCATGATTGAAGTCTCCTGATTTGCAGAATGGAATTCTGATATGTTTTATTACGTGTCATAATTGCATAGAATAAGAAATAAGACTAAGGTTTCTTGATTTCCATTTGGATGCTTTTCTCCTTACTCCACACAAAAATTTGAAAGGGGATTTAAACAGGGGAAAGGGCAGCAGTGTGGATGGGTTGGCTGTTGAGTTTTGTATCCCTGAATATAGTGATTACGCTGATTTGTCTACTCCATTTATGAACCATTCTCTTTTTAGTTATTATTTTCTGTCAGAGCTCTGTTCTTCAAACCAGAATAAGGACTGAGTATTAAATCAATTTGAATTACCCTAGTATCTGACAATACTTTGTACATTAAAGATGTTTAATATGAGCTTTATTAGTTACATTTTTTAAAGGCCATTGCATAAGATATTAAAGTTAGAATAAATTATTCAATTCTCAAAACATGCATAATCAGTATTTTATTTAAAATATTAAGATAATTACAAGGAATTATATAAAAATCAAGAAATTTTGCTTAACAAAGTTATTTGCAAAAGAATTCTACCTGTGCTTGAAACTATTCACCTACATATTTCTAAACATTTTTTGTTATTCACTTTTAAAATAGGAAACAATTGACTACATTAGAAAATAAATGGTATTTAGTAATATACTATGTAAAACTCTCAATAATTTTTCAGAAAAAGTTATTCAAATTAAAAAAGTTTACTCTTTATAAGCAATATTTTTTACAATTTTTTAATTAAAATATTTTAAAATGTATCTTATATTACTTGATTTTCTTTTTAATACAGAGTTTCACTCTAGTTGCCCAGTCTGGATTGCAACAGCACGAACTTGGCTCACCCCAACCTCTACCTCCTAGGTTCAAGCAATTCTGCCTCAGCCTCCCAAGTAGCTGGGATTACAGCCTGAGCCACCACGCCCAGATAATTTTATATTTTTAGTAGAGACAGGGTTTCTCCATGTTGGTCAGGCTGGTCTCAAACTCCCAACCTCAAGTGATCCACCCTCCTTGACCTACCAAAGTTCGGGGATTACAGGCATGAGTCACCGCGCCTGGCCTGCTTGATCTTCTAAAACAGCATACAGAACAGAATTTAGCATTTTTACTGCAAGACTCGGAGGATTCATTATTCTTTTTTTTTCTTTTATTTCTCCTCCCTTGAACTAAAATGTCAGCTATCACTTGCTGTCAGTATGTGGCTACCTCCCCATAGATTTTGACTGATAGTAAGTCTTGCTGACAGCACACCAGCTCAAGTCATTATCACCTTCCAGAACTGCCCCTCAGTGCTGCCCAGTTTCGAATAACACACCTTTCTTCACTCTTCCCAAACTTTCCAACTTCCCAATTTCCTTCAGCCAGTAAACCCTACCTCCTTGTCCTACCACAAGTTGATAGAATGGCTACTACCCACTTAAACATTTCCTCAACTCTGCTGTAATGTGGTTGGCTGGCAAAGGGCTAATAGAGTGGGTTTTTCGCTTCCCTGGAAGACTTATAAATTCATTGTCAATACATCATATAGGGTACAAGGTGTGAATCAAGTTCACCTTTTTGGCATATGAATATCTAACAGTTCAGTGTCATTTATTGAAAGACTCTTCTTTTTCACTAAATTAATTTTACACCGTGGTCAAGGGTCAGATATCTCTCTGTATGGCTCAATTTCTTGGCTTTCTACTCTGCTCCACAAGCGAGCAGTTTGACAGTATATCAGGATGGAGGTAGTCAGTTATTTTAATGAATATAATAGTATCCCACAAACTCAAAGCAGCGGTTCCTTTCTCACACAGGTAATTCCAATAAACTTGTTTTGAAGCACTGCCTTTAATTACTGGCTCCAGGCTCTGAATTTTTAGAAGTTATTTATTTATATATTAAGTGCTTAATATTGCTAACACCCAGGGCTTCCTTTAAAACACACAACGAGTATCCTTTTCATCTCTCCTCTAGACACAAGTATAGAAACTTATGTCTGGAGAGGGAATTGTGGGAATTTTAACTGCAGGTAAATGCTTATGTTCTTTCAATCCCTTTATAGTGCAGCACAAGATAAAGATGAATATTTCAGTGCAATTGAGAGCTGAAAAGAAATTTGAAATAACATTGTTAAACATGTAACAGACCATGATTAAACGTTAGAATCTCAAAATGATGTTTAAAGATGTATAGGCTTTGGAAAATCCTTTCCAATGATGCTCTTTACACTACCTTTCCTGAGGTAAATCCAGTCAGATTCCATACATAGTTTACATAAATATTATTATGTACGCATCTTATAACTTATTGCACATCTATTAATTCAGCATGCATTTGAACATGCATTTAACAGTAACCCTCAACTCTGATTAATTCAGTGATTATTAAATATAATGAAAATCTAGAAAAATTTTGTCCAGCACTAAATATAAATTTATAATTTTGATGACAGATTTTATACCGAATAATACATAGCTTTCCCTTTTCCCCAAATTTCAGCTCTAGTCTTCTATTTCTGTAAGACTATGACGTTTTCTAGGTGTCTTGGGAAAAGCATTGTACTTTAAATGTATCATGTAGGGCAGGGCGCGGTGGCTCACGCCTGTAATCCCAGCACTTTGGGAGGCCGAGGCGGGTGGATCACGAGGTCAAGAGATCGAGACCATCCTGGTCAACATGGTGAAACCTCGTCTCTACTAAAAATACAAAAAATTAGCTGGGCATGGTGGCGCGTGTCTGTAGTCCCAGCTACTCAGGAGGCTGAGGCAGGAGAATTGCCTGAACCCAGGAGGTGGAGGTTGCGGTGAGCCGAGATCACGCCATTGCACTCCAGCCTGGGTAACAAGAGCGAAACTCGGTCTCAAAAAAAAAAGGTATCATGTAAAATTAAGCATACAATATTAGACCACATGATATCAGAGACATAAAGATTTTTACAGTAATATGCTTTACAGATGAAAGCACTGGTGACCAGGATCATTAATTGACTTCATGAAGGATACAGACAGTTAATAAATTGATAGAACTGGTAGCCACACCTCCACACCAATGTTGTTTCCCCTTCAAATGAAGGCAATGAGGAACTAATTAGAAATTAGGTTGTTACCAGTCTCTACAATCTCAAATGACACTGTTTAACACAGGATTGTAGAGATTGGTAACACCCTCAAGAAGGTTCACAGGAAACAAAAGACAATGTACACTTGAGTATGGAACCTACAGGTTCAATATTACGTGTTTGGGAAAGTAGTGCAAGTGAAAGTGAGTTTAGTTAATGGAAGAGGAAGCAAAGGAAGAGGAAGAGGGCCACGTAGAAGAATGTGGGAAAAATTAAAATCAAGATCTCTTTGGATTGAGGCAACCAGTGAAAGACTAGGAAGTGGAGGCACCTGATTTCACGCTTGAAAATGGAAATTTGAAATCTGAGAGTAGAGAAGAAAAACCAACAAGGAAAACATTTGTGCCAGGGAAACTTAACAAGTGTACAGATGAAGAGGCAAGAAAGTTATGGCAAATTACCCTGCTTCTTTTTGCCATGCTGCCTTCTCGCTGACATCTTCGTTCTCCGGCAACCTTACGCTTTGATGATGACTTGCTCTGCCTCCATGGAACTACTGGACTTGGCCTATGGCACAACGCGCTTCCTCCAGGCAACATTTGCATCTTGGGAGGGGGCTATGTTTGCATGCATCTAGTCCATTGCAATCCATTTGTGCTTGAGGGGGAAGATAGAAACTTTGTTTTATTATCTGCACTCATGAAAAACAAGTTTCATGCGCCATTCCGAACACTTTTCTTTTTTCTATTTTTATTTTAGTAAAGGTGGGGAAAGCTTTTAGTGAAAGTCATCCACATCTCAACTCTGGTAACATTAACATTATGGCCTGGCTACTTTTCAGCATCACTGTGATAGAAAAAAAGCACCCTCCAATTTAATAACTAAATTAATTTTTCCTCCCTCCACAGCATGTGCAATTATTAAACTCAGAAAGATCTTGGCAGCCTCTTGCACTGGTAAATAAAACGTTGCATTCTCATCATATGATTAATTAATGTTCCTGATTCAAGGAGATATGAAATCGCTTTACATGCCTTGTGTTATTGAATAACCCAATGTGCATTATTACTCAGGCACTTTTTATATTTATGCAGTTAAATGGCAAGAAATAAACTGCAAAGCCCTAACATTATTCTGCAGCACCATGTGAGTCACAGAAAATTAAACTCGAGGAGATGCCCGAAAGGGGAAGAAGGAGAAAGGCAACAGGAGAGGAAAAAATAAAAAGAAATGGGGAAAAAATTAGACTTAGCTCATCGACTGTGTTCAGGAATCTGACTTCTTTCTTGCCCATGGTTTGCAAACTAATTTAGCAATTTCTCCATGACCTATTTCCTTATTCACAATTCAGGAATAATAGAAAAATAAACATACAACAATCAAGAAACCTACCTGTGTGATCCTGAGATGTTACAACTTTTTGGTCCCTGTATCTACAGCCAGAAGGTGGTTTTCTTTGGGTTTCCGATAACATAATTCTCCAGGTCCAAGTGAGTATAAACGGGTTGCTTTGTTAGATTAAACACAGGCAATATGGAACATAGTGTATTATTCATCACTCACTTGCAAAATATTCTGAACTCAGAAAGAAAGGGGGACATCATGCCTTCAAATACGTTGTCTCAAATGTTTTTAAAAACAAAACAAATTACAACGGAAGAGACAGTTTTATGCCACTTTGCTTTCTTTTCTCTTCAAGTTCAGAATTGAATTATTATGGTTATGTATTCCTTCCAAAAGGAGCAAATCACTTTCTCACAGATAACCAACATAGCAAGTCATTCAAATAGAAAACTGTGATGGCGCATGCCTGTAATCCCAGCCACTCGGAAGGCTGAGGCAGAAGAATCTCTGGAACCCAGGAGGCAGAGGCTGCAGTGAGCCAAGATCATGCCACGCACTCCAGCCTGACTGGGCGACAGGAGAGAGAGAGAGAGAGAGAGAGGCGGGGGGTGAGGAAAGAGAGAAGGAGGAAGAGAAAGAGGAAGGAGGGAAGGAAGGAAGAAGAAGGAAGGAAGGAAGGAAGGAAGGGAAAAAAAATCTATCCTGTTTTTCTGAAAAACCCAGTGTCTCCCTCATTAGGAAGTTGGGATTTCATCCCTTCAGATTTGAGGGATGTTCATGTGTTCAAGAGCCAGGCTGGGTCCACCAATGAAGAACTCATCAGACCCAGGAACCATCTCATCACGTCAGATGACTAACTGCCCCTACGGAAGATTAGTAGAGAAAGAAATTCAAGGAGAATGACAAATCATCTTGCAAACAGAAACTGAAGAAAATGTCTAGAAAATAGACAGGAAAGAGAAACCAATATGTGTAATGTTAAAGAAAGAAAATGCATTTATCTATTTTTAAAGCACTTTCCTCGTCCATCTTCAATATAATATGCAACATACAATCACTTTAATTTTGCTTTTTACCAAATAGAGATGCTTTCAAAAGAAAGAAAAACCCATATGTAAGTAATATGAAAGAAATAGACCCTGTCACTCCTGAATAATCCAGGAATCTGTTAGAAAGATTTTCAGAATCCTACACTCACAAAACTCTAATATTTAAACCTTAATGTTGCTTTCCAGTTAAACTCCTAGAGTACTGATGAGGATTATCGAATTGAGCTTTGGGTAATTGGCAACAGTCACAGAAGGGAAAAATGATTCTGGGTAAAGGACAATGACAGTCTCAGTCCCCTCTTCCCCATTTCTTAGTTAAGTTATGCTTAACGAAAGCACAGACTCTTGTAAGCACACAGCCCTTACAGAAATACTGTGTTTCTCGATATTAAATACACTTTGCTTTTTAATTTTATTTCCTTCTAATCCCCCATATTTTGTTTCCCTTAAATATGGAGTTGAAAATATTTCTGTACCTTCTGAAATATCTCATGTATTTTTAATCACTTAGTTAATTTTAATAAATTATAGAAATAAAAATATAATTCAGGTATTAGTATACTTATTTTCTCCTACTTTTAAAAATGTGCATGTCATTTCAAAATTCACTAAGAAGTGAAAATTCTGACAACATTGTCTAATGCTGGGGCAGGAAATTTGAGTCTATTTTAAATTTAAAACCAGAATTGCTGTATGACATGGTAGAAATTCAACTGTTTCTGACTCACTTTCTCTCGATTATAGGAAGTAGTGCTTACTTCACAGGGAAGCCGAGAAGGTAAACACGATGGAAAAGAAGTATTTATTTTTCTCCTGGAGAGATAAGATGTTCTCAAAATTCTCAAAATTTATGAATTATTATCCATCATGCTTTGAAAACTGTCATAACAGTAGAAGATGTTATATTTAGGCTTTTCTTGCATTTTTACCAAAAGGGCATTTAATTTCGACTAAGATGTCAGTAGAAAATGTTATATTTAGGCTTTTCTTGCATTTTTACCAAAAGGCATTTAATTTAGACTAAGATGTTAGGTTGTCACGTAAGTATGACCTAAGACATGCAAAATAAATAATTACATCCAAATCCCAACCTGTGATACCGTTAGTTCTTTTTCTCCTCTAGAAAAATGTCTTTAATTTTAAATATGCGATGGTATACTAATAAACTACACCAAATCATAATATATCTTATTTATGGAAAAAATGGTTCTGAAAGTCAAATTTTATTCAACAGAATTAGTCATATTAGTACTAGGGAAACTTGGGTTTGGACGTCATTCCCAGTCAACCAAAGAGTGCAGTGTTCACTAAGAAAATAAATTTAAGACAAATAAAAACCCACTGGGGAAAATTCTGCTCCCTTTAGTATGCAGAAAGCACAGGCTAGAAGTAGCTTCACCTGCCAGTTGTGATTAATTTGCTATTTCTTACAATGTCTCACTTTGATTATTAATGATAATGATTTGATTTATGAGTCCTGTTCACTGAATATTCTCAATTTCCAAAGATGTACTCTTTTGGAAAAAAAAAAAAAGGAGGGAGGGAAAGGTGTTGGGGAGATAGTGACTCACGTAATGGAATATGGCATCATTTACCTCTAGACTCTAGTTCAAATCTGTCTCCCCATGACTTCCTAAGGTGTGCAAGGAAATCTAGGCTCTGAGGCAGAGATCCTGTAAATAATGAATGAGAGAAGGATATCATGATCCCACCTCTGTTCTGAGGTTTTGTCTCTTTGTGTGTTGTTGGAATGAAGAACATCTGAGACCAGGGCTTCCGGATTTCAAGGCTTTTCTCTATGCAGAATTATAACATGTAAACTCTGCCACTTGAATTGCATATTAGTGCATTGCCATTCATGCATATATTAAGAAGCTGAGATCTTTAAGACTGTATGAAAAGATGCGAGTTCTCAGAAATGAATAATAGAGAATTAAGGCAATTAGAACTCCGAGGGGCAATACCCAATGTTGTTAGAATCTCATCATCTCTACCAGTTGACCTCCTCATTGATCACAGAAAACAAAAATTCGGTAGAAATTAATTTGGCGCTTTTCATAAATGAAAAAATAACTCAGGAATAATTGATTTTTAAAGGTTGAAAATTACAAAGCCTCTCATCTTCCTTGAGAAATATCTTCTAGGAAAACAAGTGTAAGAGAGAAAAATAATGTAATCATCTTTGTCCGGATCATACCCTCCCCTGGGAATCTGAGGACCTGAAAAGATTTCAGCGCCTTCTGCTATCTCTGCGAACTACTCACCAGGAGTTTCAGAGGCTCTGGTCCCACATTCCTTAACACATGTATTAATTGTAGCTAATCTTATTATTAGGAACTTTCCAGAGGTTAAGCACCTCAGATATCTTGTCTCATTTAGTCCTCACTACAAAATAATGAGAGAAGTACTATTATCGCCTTCTACAGATGAGGAAATTGAGGCTCAGAGAGATTAAGTGACTGACCCAGATCACTAAGCACGTAAGCAATGCTGACCCTGTAGCAAAATCACGGTGTCCTGCCTCTTTACCCCTTTTATTGGCATGGCTACGCACATCACACTTGACTCTAAAACCATGCTTTTAGCAGGAGACAGACACGAATTCTGTCTCCTGCTCTCAAGAGGAAAACCCTGTTGCTTCGAATGAGCTAAAAATTAGGGTGGCAGCTCTCGCCATTTGGTGGAAAACAAACAGCAACAGCTACTTTCCTAGCTTGTGATGAGAGTCTAGGAGGCCTCTCAATTTTAGAAAAGGATCACTCACTGTCTGGAACTTGTTGAAAATCTCCTCTTATACCTGCATCTGAAAGCTTGGTACCTAGAGCCAGCTAAAGTGTTAAACTGACAAATAAAACTCTGGTTTGCAACCCTCAGAGCATTGGTTCTCACCTGGAGGGCTTCTTGAAAATTCAGTGACCTGGGACACATTCTCAGAGACTCTTTAAAGTCTTTAAAATTCCTGGCCCTTAGCCACTTTCCTAGATTTATTAAACCTGAAATCAGGTTCCCAAATCTTCATGTTAAATAAGCATCCTGCAAATTGGGCTTCTTTTGTGAGTGAAACAAATCCTTGTAAAAGGCTGTGCCAGTTTGTCCCACTAACCTCTCCTTTCGGTGTCTCCCACACTTACTTGAAGAAGGACGAGAGTCTAACAGACACCCGTGTTTTCAGAGTTCTGTCATCCTATACTCTCAAAGGGTGTTCCCGTCCACTTTCCTGGTTTCAACAACCCATGGCTATATGACTGATTTCCAAAGTTTTCTTTCCATCGAGACTCCTTGCTCTGTTCTTACACATAAGCAAATGCCGAGTGGCAACTTCACTTAGGTCTTGTACTAGAATATCACAAACCGCATTTTGAAACTACTTACCTATTTTCTAAGTCTCTTTTTCTTCCCATATTCCCCTTTAACACTCCTGTAAATCCCCTTCCACCTAGAAATTGGAAAATCTTCCTGGTGTCCTATACCATTATCACCTACATCAAATTAGTCCCATTGATTCCAATGTTTACTTTCTAAATAGTTCTCAACTCCATCTCATCTTCTCCATTCAATTCCTGTTGCCACGCAGGTCTGTATAAGCTCTCACATAGATTGCAGTGATGGAATGGTCTTTCTACGAACTCCCTTCATCCTGGTCCTCTTCAAAATATTTGTCCTTAGTATTACCAAAGGAATCTAATTTGCTGTGTTTCTCCACGTTTAAAGTCTTCCCAAGGCTCCAAACCCTCAAGCAGAAATTTTAACCCTGCCTTCTTCCCTGACTGAAACTTATGAAGCCCCTTTTTCACACATTACACTGAGTAACTCAACATTTGCATAAACTATGCTCCATGTCTTTCCATGATATTCTCTGCTTACCCATTTATCATGCCCTCAATAGGAGGTAACTTAAAGTAGTATGAAGTACTTTAGACTCAAATTATCCAAAGTTCTCATCTTCCAATTTTTTTAAATTTTATTTTCTAATTTTTCAGGTTTAATGTAACATACCATATCATGTTATGGAAACAAAATATGACATGATTGAAGTGTATGATATTGCATCTGTATCTCTGTAGAGCGGTGAGACTCTGGGTGAAATACTCACCCCTTGGTGCTTCCTTTCCCACGTCATAATTTAAGTGAATTAAACTAGACTCAGTGATCTCTGAGTTCTTGTGAGGCACAGACAATGAGCACTTATCGATAATTTGGGATTCAGATGTACCATTTACAAGGCACTTTCACAATCATCTGTCTCTTATGATGACTGTTCAGTAAGTATATGTCTCACTTTACAAATGAAAAAATAGACAAAATGTTTAGACAACTGGTTTTCAGTAACAGGGTCACTAAGTGTAGCTTAGTTCACTTATAGAACGGCAGGAGAATTCAGCACCTCTGGCTCCTAGCACTCGACCATGGGGATCTTCAATAGGCCTACTGGTCTCTATGGATAGTTCATATATTGAATTGCATTCTTCAAAGCTAGAACAAAACAAACCAGAAAAAATTAACACATATATACAGGTATATACATATGTGTATATATGTGTGTACATGTGTATGTGTATATATATGTATGTATGTATTCATGAATATATATGCATACATACCAGATGTATATACACATATATGTATATAAAAACACACAGTTACTTTAAAAGTATATGTATATATTTAGCACATTGTCAAGATATAGAAGGGGAGATGGATATATTTCTTTATAGTAAAAACTGCCGTTACATAGAAGATATTTTTTCTATAATAGGCATATTTATATTTGAACTTAAAACAAGTTATTTTAGTCAAAAGAGGTACATTTTATGGTATCATTTCAGGCACCAAAAATATGGGGGAAATATTTTGAATATGGAATATTTCAACAGCCTTTATATTTCCTTACATAGATATAAATTTTAAATATCACTATTTGAATTCACTTTATTAAGCCCTCAACTGGAGGTTTTATTTTCTTCATAAGAAAAAAAACAAACCCCAGAAGCTTGATAGAAAGGACTATCAAGACCAGGAACCTGATCAACATGATGAAACCCCATTTCTACAAAACATAAAAAATTAGCCGGGCCTAATGGCACATCTGTAATCCCAGCTTCTTGGGAGGCTGAAGTGGGAGGATCACTTGAACTCGGGATGCAGAGGTTGCAGTGAGCCAAGATAGTGCCTCTGTACTCCAGCCTGGTTGGCAGAGTATTACTTCCCCTCAAAAAAAAAAAAAAAAAATAAGAGGAAAAAAGAAAAGGCTAACAAGGAATCAGAGGAGGGAAGGGAGAAGACTCTGTTTGACTAACTCATCTTTTTTCTTCTTTTTGAGGCTTTTATGTTCTAGTGCTTATATTTCCAAATATATGTAGAAATTTTGTCACACTTGAATCATGACTATTATGCTTTGTAATTTTTAAAAAATACATTGTTCATACTCCAAGTCCCATTGCTTCAGTTATATGTAGTATCATTATCCAACCCTGGAATTACTTTGCTTTACTTAATATTTCAAGCAGAGAACTTATTAGTATTTATTTATTTGTTTGTTTTTGAGGCAGAGTTTTCCTCTTGTCAGCCAGGCTGGAGTGCAATGGTGCGATCTTGGCTCACTGCATCCTCTGCCTCCCAGGTTCAAGCCATTCTCCTGCCTCAGCTTCCCAAGTATCTGGGATTGCAGACACCCACCACCATACCCTGCTAATTTTTGTGTTTTTAGTACAGCTGGCGTTTCATCATGTTGGCCAGGCTGGTCTCGAACTTCTGACCTCAGGTAGTCCATCCACTTCAGTCTCCCAAAGTGCTGGGAATATAAGCGTGAGCCACCACACCCAGCCTCAAGCAGAGAAATTAAAACACTAGGAACAAATTCATAGGTAGAGATGTAGGGTATTTCTGAACTCAGCACAAGAGAACATCTCTCCTGACCTCCTATGGCTAAAGTGCCTTCCAGATTTTATTACTATTAATAACATTTCCAGCAGGCATTTTAACATTATTTTTACACATTCGATGTGAATATCCATATTAGAAATATGATTTCAGAACACAGGCATTTGTTGAAAAAATATTAAGACTGAAGTTTGCAGAATAGTATTCCTACTTAAAATGAGCTTTTGCATATACAGCAGAAAACCAGGAGTGTCCTCAATGTGCTCCTCTATCTTATTAGCTGCATCCCCATGAGCCCCTGAGAAGGGAAATTAACACTACCTTCTCAGGAGACAAAAGGCACGGAGGACCCAGGAGGACCCGTAATAAGTTGCTAAATAAAACGTGATCACATTTGTGTTTAATTAATGATATATCTTTATAATACACCAATGGGTTTTGCTATATTGGAACACAGGTTGTAAAGGATCACAGCATGTGGTATACAGACAAAATAATATCAAGTATTTATGGGACATAGATGGTTTGTGTTTTGTCCATGATTTAAAGACAAAGGCACAAAGCACAAATTTTCTTTTTCGGTCTATTGAAGTAAAATCAAAGAGAATTTTTGAAGGGCAAGATTTCATTGCTGTGTACTGGCAATCAGGCCCTCGTCACACTTAATGGGTGTTCCACGCCAAGTTCCCAAACCCCTGCGGGTGAAAATTTCCCCTAAAAAGACCTGGAAGGAATTCAAGGCTGCTAAAGGCTTGAATCAAACTTGACTTAATGTGTATTGTACATTTTTATTACCCTGAGATGATATAATTACCTTCTTAAATCATGTGAGAAAATTCTAAGCACATTATTAACAAATGATAATATTCCCAAACCAAACCAGTTTGGTGCTGGTCTCTCCAAATAAGAGAATAGAGTGGATAGCAAGCAGGCCAATGAAATGGCAAACACGTTCAAAGTAGGAATTAATATAAAGTGCCCTGATTCTTCTGAAAACCATAAATCTTAAGAGAAACAAATTAGCCTCTGCTGGAGCGATGTGGTAAATAGACAGAAATCCTTTTGAATTGTGCAAGAAATTCTAATGTATAATTTTCAGATATTCCATAAATTAACCAACGTAGAAATATGTACTTCCCAAAATAAAGTGAATAGAGAACAATCTTCCAGGACGAATACCTATTTTAGCTTCTTAGAAAACAAGTCGAATCCTTATTCAGTGATAGTTGAAGTTAGCAGAATCAATTTCTTAATGGTGTTTGGGAATAACAGAAATGCATGTTAGCTTATATTCTTTTCTTCACCCTGCCTGAGTTCAACCAATCCTAAATATTAGAAATCAGTCTACGGCCTGGGTGTGGTGGCTCATGACTGTAATTCCAGCACTTTGGGAGGCTGAGCTGGGCAGGTCACTTGAGGTCAGGAGTTTGAGACAAGCCTGGCCAACATGGTGAAACCCCATCTCTACTTAAAAAAAAATAAAAGCTCAGTGTGGTGGTATGCAACTGTAATCCTAGCTATTTGGGAAGCTGAGGCAGGAGAATCACTTGAACCCAGGAGGCAGAGGTTGCAGTGAGCTGAGATCAAGCCATGGCACTTCAGCCTGGGCAACAAAGCAAGACTCCTCAAAAAAAAGAAAAGAAATGGGTCTAAGAAGAAACTGTCTTAATAATTCTTACATTCAACTACATGCTATGAAATATTTTCTGCAAAACATCTTTTAGAAATCTTAGAATTGAAACTAAAGCTCCTAGTCAGAGGTGTATTGCCACTCTCTGGGAGGTTCTGACTTCTTAAGGAGGGCTGAGAGGGTGATTGCCTTCTCTCTAGACATTCTGCAGGCTGCTCTACCTGCAGGAAGAGGCAGATTTTCTCCTGGAGCCACTGTGTGAAGTTCTCTGGAGGGCTGGCTTCCAACTGCAAGTGATCAACTATAGTTGGAGGCTGGTTCATCCGTTGCTTAACCAAAGATCAAAACAAATTTGGTTTTGCAAATGTCTTTTTGAAATCAAAACGTCAGAGCATTTAAAAGTTATCCTTTAGCAGTATGTTAAGGAAGATGGTCTGGGAGTCCTTTTGCAGTACCTTTCAGTATTACATTTTGGCAGAAAGTGACTGACATGGTTAATAATGCTAATTGGTTATCCAGGAGCCTAACGCACAAGGAGAGGTTTATTTTATAAAATGATGAAAGAGAGGGAAAGGGCTTGCGTATTTCTGCCTCTGTTAAAATTACACTGGCAGTATCTACACAAGTACAAAGGCTGTATGTATGTTGAAGTATTAGAAATATGAATAAAATACAAGCCACTTCCACTCTTTTGAGTACCCTACATCTCCCAGATTTTTGAAATCTGGTGTAAAGAAAGCAAAATTGGACCTAGAAATAATGATTATTGGCTGAGGAAAACACATTCTACATAAGAAAAAAATTTTTTAATTGACAGTGTAGTATACATATTACAAGTTTCTCAATAGTTCATGGCATGAAACAGGTTGATTTGCGATTTATGGATGTTTTGGAAATCATCCATGAGCAAACTGTGCTCATAAATATTTCTGCACTATTTTAGTAGATAATAAAAAATATTCCCTTTTCCTAACCATTTCTTTATTCCTTGAAACTTGTGATCAATTCAGGTTGGTCAGAACTAGCCTCTAAGGTCATTAAGTAAGATAATATCTGATGCATATCTATGCAGCAAAGTCAGGACTTTAATCTTTCAGAAATAGGCAATAAAAGATGCTATTATCATAAACTCGCATCTAAACTGTCAATAATTCAGAGGCTTGAGCGATCATCTGGACAGTCTAGAAAGTCAATTTAGACAATTCAACAACCACATTTTGTACTAAATTTATTAGATAACTCTGCCTTGCCAAGGTAGACATAATCCAAGCTCATCTAAAAGTTCTCAAGGGATATCTAAAAACCTACATACTGCCCAGCCCCAAACTGTGACCATTAAGAACATGCATAAGTTCACTAACTAATTGCATGAATTTCATTCTCAGATGACATTACTAGTATGGTTTAGCAGAAAAAAAAGTCACAACATTTTATAGTTTAAAATGAGGAAAAAATGATGTATATATTTCCCCAGCTTTATTAAGGCATGGTTGTCAAATAAAGTTGTATACTCTTATGATGTAATGTTTTAATATATGTATACATTGTAAAATTATTAACTGAAGCTAATTAACACATCGGTCAACTCACATACATATCATTTTTATGCTAAGAACATCTAAGATCTGCTCTCTTAACAAATTTCAAGCTTATAGTATATGATTATTATCTGTAGTCACTATTCTCTGCAATCGATTCCAGAACTTATTCTTCTTCTCCAATTGGAATTTACATGCTTTGACCAACATTTTCCCTTCCCCCTTCCCCCTTCCCCCAGTCCCTAGTAACTACCATTCTACTTTCTGCTTTTATGAGTTCAACTCTTTTAGACTTCACATATAAGTGAGATGCCACAGTATTTGTCTTTCCATGCCTGGCTAATTTTATGGAACATAATGTCCTTCAAGTTCATCCATGTTGTCACACAGGATAACCTTAACCTTTTTGAACCTCGGTTTTAGCAAAATTGTAGTCAATGTCTTTCCAAGGCATGAGGCAATTGATTTTTTACAAACAGAGATTCCAGAATATTTCCAATTGAGTTTCCTAGATCAAAGGTTTTGACACTGGTCTTGAATAGAATGATGCCTAAAACTATTTCAAAACCAGGAATCTGTGTCTTTACAGTGAATAGGGCTCAGATTCATTTTATTCAACCTATCAGATTCATTTTGTTATAATATAATGACTTCTTAAAACATAACATTAAAACCTAGTTTGAGACCTGTGAATTTTGCATGGTCTAGACAGAGACAGCCATGAAATTAATCCCACAGCAAGGTTATACAAACTGTGTCCAATGGTAAATAATTCCCATGGAAAATTAGCTCACAAAAAATCATTAGTAACCACATGGCAAATTCTAGCATCAAGAATGAAAGTGGACAGATCCCGTGCGAAAAGGAACTCACATGTAAGGAGCTAGAGATAAGATCCACATCTTAAAATAGCTTTAAAATAAATGTTTTGATTTTATTTTAATCTTCAGAGATTCAGAGGAAGGGATAACATCCATCAAGCAAGCTCAAAATGATTTAAAAAAAAGAATATATTTCAAATATTTCACTAGTCAGTTGTTTGTTATAGGTTTCCAGAATGTGTGCTTTTTTAGGTTAAAGGTATTCCCATTTGTTTCTAGGTTGCTTTGCTTTTTTTTCCCCTTTCAAATCAAGAATGTACATTGAAGTGTAATGATTTTCTACAGCATGGGTAATATCATATTGTTTTTCTACTGTCATCTATTAAGATTAAATTCCTGTAAGTTTTCCAATATTGAAGCTTACTTCCATTCCTGGGCTAAATCCTTTTTGGTTGCAGTGCATTTTTCCATAAATTGTTAGGTTTCATTTTCTAATTTTCACTTGGAATAATATCCACATTTAATGTGTAGTATTTTTGTTCCATAATGTTTTCCTTCAAGTAATATTTCCTCTCTTTTTCATATGTGAAACAAGTTATATAAGATAGGAGTTAAATACCTATTGAAGATTGTTAGAACTAGCTTGGAGCAACTTTGAAATTAGTGCTTTGATGTAGATAGATTTTTGACCAGTGATTCAATTTCTTTAGCATCTATTCAGTCCTTTGTCTTTCTTCCCACTAAATTCTTAGTTTTCAAGAAACTAGTTTTAAAATAAAACACAAATTTGTTTCTAACATTCTCCTTGTTCCAATATTTGCTGTATCTGTAATTACGTCTTCTTTTTTCGGTATTCATAATTTATTCATGGTTTTTCTCTTTACGCTTAAGGAAGTGCTTTCTTTTACATTTATTAATATTTTCAAAGACACTATTTTATTTTTATGGTTTTTTCATTGTATTTTATTTAATTTAATTCTACTTTTACTTTATTTCTACTCGATTCAGGTCACTGGGTGTTTTCTTCCAATCTTTCAGAGTTGGACACTTAGCTCATTGATTTTCTTTTCTTATTTTTTTCTATTAAGTGCAATTGAAGCTATACATCACACTCTAAGAATACAGTTTCCTCTTACAAGCTTTAGCCTGCAGTGTTTTTATTGTCATTCCGTTCCAATATTTTGTAAATGTTAGCATTTCTCTAATGACATAAATAATTTAGAAATATATTGGCTTTGTTTACAAAAATATTTGTTTCTTTTTAAGGAAAATATGCTATACTTTTGTTGTCGATTTTTCATTACATGGTTCTACTGGTAGAGATAGTATAATACAATAAACTATTGATAATATAAAAATATCCTTACTTGGTGTTACAGCAAATGCTTCAGTTCTTTTCTTGGAAAGAACATAGTCTATGTATGTCAGATGATACATCTGTTTGCCTTTTTCTATAATTTTGTAGCTTATATTTGATTGCTTGATCTATCAGTTTATGAGAAAGACCTATGAGAATATTTTACTGTGACTCTGGTTTTCAAATTATCCTTTTAATTCTCTCCATTTTGATTTCATGTACATTGATACTATGTTGTTAGACATTTGTTAGAACCGTACAATTTCTCAATTATTTTGTCACTAGAAAGGCATTCAGTTTTTAATTTAATAATTACTTACTTCATTTTACCTAATATATTATTTTCATGAAAAAGCTATTTATTGTTCTAAGTGCCTCATTTTTCTTTGGGTTATGTCTTATGAATTGTTTACTTGTATTTGTTCCGTGTCCCTATCTGCTTTTAATCTTTGTCTCTCCACTGGAGAATTTTGTCGATTTTCTATCAAATATATACTAATTATATATTTTGTTAATTCTACCATAACTCGTTATTCCTATCAGCATGATTATTTTCATTCTCTTGTTCAGTTTTACTCAAGTGCCTAATTCCAGAAGGCACAGCTTTGAAGCATACTGAAACCTCAGCAGTATACTATGGTAGGAAAAATGTGGAAGCTGAGCCAAGATGGCCCTTGGTCTAGCAAATGCATTTCTTGGAGAGAAAAACTAACTGTCACATGGAACGTTCTAAAGGCATCAGGCACAATCCAAGTACAGCAATGCCTCATCCAGAGGCAATATCCTCATTTGGCAGCAACATTCTCTGTCCAGGTCATCAGTACGTTCACAGCTGCACCCAACCAGTCCTGGGCACATAAACAACAGATCAAGCTCCACCTATCATTGCATAAGTTAGGCACCAAGAGGTAGCAAGGGTATTCAGTCTCCAGTTAATTCATTTGCATATCATGTAGGTTCTGGTTTCAGTTACGAACTGAAGTATTAAGCAGAAAACCAAGACAGTGTTTCAAAAACTCAACCAAGCCAACAGAATAAAAGATATTCAACCCAGAAGCACTTTTCTGCCAAGAACCCAGCCTAAATATCCAAGAAACTAGACTGTGAGATTCAGTTGATTTGTAAAGATCATCTGAAGTCTCAAGGTTGTCGAAAGCCCATCTATTTCCATTAGAATTGTCTCAGAAACTACACTGACTGCATATTCAAAAGGATAGCAAGAAAAGGGCACAGTATCTGTGAACCGTAATCAGAAAAGTAATAGGTTCAGGGGGTAGTTCCCATCTCTATCAAAAATATAATGCATTATTTTAAATAAATTCTTGAGGCAAAATTCACAAAACACAAAATTAACCTTTAAAGTCAAAAATTCAGTGGCATTTTATACATTTACAATGTTGTGCAACCACCTTGAGTTCCAGAGCATTTCTATCAGTCCAAAGTAAATTGCCTCACCTATTAAGCAATTTGTCCGTATTCCCTGCAGCCCCTGGAAACCACTAATCTGTGTCCTTTCCCTGTAGATTCATCTATTTGAGATGCTTCATGCAAATGGAATTATAGAACATACGACCTTTTGCTTCTGTCTTCTCTCACATAACATAACACTACATTGCAGCATATATCAGTATTTCTTCACTCCTTTTTATGACTGAATAATATGACACACACACACACACACACACACACACACACACATATATACATATCACATCTTTGCCCATTTATACATTGACGGATATTTAGCCACTTCTATATCTTGGTTACTATCAATAGTGTTGCTATACACATGAGTATGCATGTACATGTTTGAGTATTTGTTTACAATTCTCTTGAGTATTGAGATAACTCTATGTTTGATTTTCTGAGAAATTATCAAACTGTTTATATAGCAGCTGAACCATCTTACATTCCTATTGGTAATATATGGGAGTTCCAATTACTCCACATCCTCACCCACATTTTTAAAATGATACCCGTTTTTTAAATGATACCCATTCTATTATAAAAATAGTGAGTGTAAAGTGGGTCTCATTATGGTTTTAATTGGCACTTTCCCAGCAACTAATGATGTTGAGCATTTTTTCATGGTTTTATTAGTTATTTGTATGTCTTCTTTGGATAAATGTCTATTCATGTCTTTCACCTATTTTTAACTGGATTTTTTTTTATAATTTATATTCAAGAAAAGTCCACTAGATGAAAATAAATTAATTTGCTAAATGTTTTAAAGAGATGAATTTTGTAGATGGTACAGCCATCTAATTTGTCTTCACTTTTTCTAACCCTTTAAAATTACTTTCAAATATGAGTTTAAGAAAAAACTTAACTTGTTAGTTTTGGCAGCTGTAAAGTAGATCCAGTTAAAATTGACTTCTGTAACACTAAAAAAAAAAAAAAATTAATTCCTAACTCAGTAGTGGGGTAAAACTGAGAACCAACCTAATTTTCACCACAGGGTCCTCTGGAAATAGAGAAACTAAAATGAGGACTGTTTAAAAGTTAAGAGGCAGATTCCTAGAAAGTCACTGCTACTTCATTCCCTACGGACACTCCATACCCCTTTCTTTCTCACTCAGATAGGAGTCTCTCTGGATTGCTTGACATCATGCACAGTTAAGAGCTTGAATGTGATCCTGGAAACAGGGGCTTAAGTGACCTTATGCACACTGAATGCAGCAAACTTTTCTTCCTCTAGTTGACGTCTACAGCTGTGCCAGCCAGTCCTAGTCCCTTCTACAAGAAAATCAGATGATACGTTTCTAAGTCATTTTATTACTTCGAAAGAAAAAAGCTAAGCATAATAACATCACATTTCTTTTATTAAAAACTCACGTATATAATTGTCCTGGAAAACTCCAAATCAATCAGCCTCTTCACCTGCTAAGAAAAAAAAATAGTTCAAAATAAATTAAGATTAATAGTCAGAAACACAAGATAGTATATGACTGAAGCAAGAAGAAAAATTATGCAAAAAGAAATAGAAAACTAAAAACAACATCTAGAAATTAAATACATATTAGCAGAGTCTCAAAAGTACATGGAAGTCCAGACAACAACATTGAAAAGGAAAAAAGAAAAGATTTTCAGACTCAGAAGAACGAGAAAAAGATGGGGGAATAAAACTTATATATATATATAAAAGTAGTATAGTTCAATATCCAACATGATAAGGTTCCTATGTAAATAAACAGAATAAAGAGAAATTAAAAGTCATTGAAATAGTTAAAGAAAATTTCTAAAAATAAATTGACAGACTGAAATAGCTGAGTGCTCAGGAAAATAAATGAAATTAGACCAACTCCAAGGAATAAAATTTCACAACATAGTAGACAAAGAGAATATTCTGACAGTTCTCAAAAAGAAAAAATCAGAAATCAACATGACTTCAGACATTTTAACAGAAATACTAGAAACAATAATCAGTGGAAAAATGCCTTCAGAATTGCAAAAGAAAACTATTTCCAATTTAGATTTTTACTCCCAGACAAGCTGTCATTTGAGTATCAGAGAAGAATACAGTATTGGCTAGTATTGACAGCCTTTCTAACAATCCTTCCACTAGAGATAGAATATACTTGTTCGAAACAAAAATTAAATTTAAAATAGATGTGAAATATGGATATAAGAGGGAGAACACAGGAGTTCAGCAAAGCGTTAAGACTTGGAGGAAGATAAAGGAAGATCCAAAACTGGACAGGTTGCAACAGTATGACTCAAGAAACAGACATATTGAGGGCTGCCATTACAAAGAGTTTCATTGTTATGATATGGCCATCAGAATTGATAGTGAAATGTCTAGCTGAGCTTGGTCCAGGTTCTTATCTCTTCTGAGTCTGTCTTAATCTTGTACTGATGAATGTATTGTTCTTGCCTCTCTGCCTTCCTACCTGGATTAGCTGATTTCCCATCATACCATTCCAGAAGTGTTTTGCTGTCACCTATGCCTATAAAGAATAAGCTCAGAAGGCAAACGTAGATACCATATATCAATAGAATACTAGTCCTTGGTCCAGCACTAAAAGCCACAACTCTGGTAAACTCTGCTCATGTCTCAATGCAAGATTCACATATAAATTATTCTAATAAACCAAATTATTAGAAACTTTTTCTGGGAGCCTTTATCTAACAATGTAAATATTGTCTTTCTTTTATATAGCTAGGGTATGCTGGCTACTCATTTTTTAAAAATGAAACACATGTCATTCAGGTCTATATACACACATGATACATTTTTAAAGAAAAACAAGGAGATGGGCAGCACACCATGCAAGCAAATGGTTTTCTCGGTATTGGAAGAAGTACACAATTATGGAAAAGCAAAGAGATTTCTAAAGTACTGGTAATATTCTAATCCTTAATCTGGAAGGTGCACATGGAGGTTTGTTTTACAATCTTTTTTAAGTTCTACACATATATGATCTGCTTTTCTGTATTATAATACATTTTTCAATTTAAAAAAAAAAGTGGCTCAAGTAAGATGATTGCAAGAACAGACCTCCTAAACAAAGCAGGCTGGGAAATGTTCCACAGTCCCAAATAATTCATTTCAAAGAGTGGAAGCTCTCACAAAAAAAAGTTACTTCACATATTCAAATTTTATTATTATAGTAATTAAATCATGCAACCTTTGTTCTTTTAAATATTGACCAATCTCTTTTTTAGTGGCCAGCTGCATTGATGGCGCACTGATTTGTAATATGGAAAGTTCCAATTTGGTAACTAAAACTGAGAGTATAAGTAGCATCTCTTCACTTTGATTTAATTGTGTGGAATATGTAGGAAAATTAAATTTGGAAGAATAAAGCAGTTATCATTCATGATTTATGTGTTAAAATCAGCCCTGTGGTTATGGAAGGGATTAAGTAATTATAGGTTGGAAAGACAACTGCAAAGATGTTTTAAATAAATCCTAATTCAAGAATTCTTATATTATAATTGAATGTTTGGCATAATAATCTGAAATTATTTTTGGGTAATGAAAGTGCAATAAAAAGTTTAATTAGAAAAAATGCAATGGATAAGAAGATAATGGAAACAAACTTTGAGGGAATATAATCATGCCTTATATCACAAAAGTATATTTAAGACACCATCAAGTGCAATAAGTAAGTTAAAGATAATCAAGGAACACTGTTATAGAAATATATTAATGTGATGGTAATTTCTTTTTAATTATTTTTAAACATTATATCCAAGGATCTTAATGCGTTTTGTATTACCAATTAACTCTGTAATAAGGCAAGTATTTCCCATCATTTCTGTCATGGTCTTGCTAAACTGAGTCAAAGAGGAAAAAATTGTCACCTATTTCAGAGTAGCAGTAACTACACTAGACCTGTAGCATGAAGTATATACTCTAAGAGCCCAGTGAGTCCCAAAAATAACAAATGCGATTATACATTTAAAAACAGAAGATTATATTAGGATGCTATTGAGCATGCCTCAAGGGAGGTTCAATTAACTATCTAAGTGACTCTGTCTTGCATAGTCAACATCACTGGTGCATTCCAATTCATGACTATGCAAAATTACAAATCACATCATGCCATACTCACTTTTCAAAAATTAAAAATTTATAACTTCACATACCAAGAATTTATTAGATTCTTCTCAAGTGCAATTTTAATTTTAAAATAGTTTCCAAACTAGTCCTACTGCAGATACACCTCAGGAATATTAAATGCATTGGAGTCAATGACCAATCTTTTTTGAAAGCCTACTACAGTCAGGAACTCTACTTAGATCTTTATATGTTACCTTTGTTTAATTGTCAAAATAATTCAGCAGGTTAGGCATTCTTGCTGTCCCTGTTTCTAGATGGGTGTTACTCTAAGTAACTAGTCCAAGTTAACACAGTGAGTGAGTGAAAGATTAGGCAGCCAATGGCTTGAAGGGGGTAAAATACATGTTTGCATTCCAAAAGCTTGCTTTTCATTTTAACTGTTAAGTACTGGAAGGTTCAGATTATAGATTTTTATCATAAGCCAAATCGTGAGAGGTGATGCACAGAGAAATAAGATCATTTCCTCCCCCACGGAGAAGATATGACATTATCTGACCTGTGGCAAGAGCATAGAGGAATCTCAGACTGGAGAAAACCAAGTTACAAGCTAGTATAGGACTCCTTCCTCTTCCCATTCCCCAGCCTTTACTTTGAAATAAGTTCTAGGGAAAGTTAAATTAACAAAAAGCTAAGATAAGATAGGCTTAAAGAAAATAAAAGAACAGAGGTGTGTGTACTTCAGTTTCCAGGCGGTAGCCTCTGACTAAAAGGGTTTAGAGACTGGTCCAAGTATTAAAATAGCAATGGCTGAGTTAGGTGAGTCGTCAGAAAAGCAGGCTCCAAATGTCTAGAGCCCTATGTGCCCAGTGAGTAAGCACTTGAAAGTTTCAGATGCATATCCCTGGAGGACATGGACATGACCAAGAGCCACTTCAACTGAAAGAGGCTACAAGAACACAGCCAAGGAGTCCAATCAGCACACCCAGCCCACTTCATACAAGATGGCGGACACACACAGTATAGAGACATCAGATACTAGTGGCAAGAGCAGAAGTGAAACCCCAAGACCTGAACACAGAGCAGAACTGTTCCCCAGAATCATTCTCTGCTGTCTTCCCTTCCACAGATAACCAGGAAGATTCAGAAATTAAGAGAGGATGATAGTGACGAATCCTCATTTCACTAACTACTCATGGCGATACATATTTAAATAGGAGGTGGCTGAATAACTATCATCTAGTCTATATTTTGCTACAAGAAGATGGAATGAGTAATATCTCGTATTTGATATCACGATAATAATTTGTTGTACTCTGTAAAATGACTAAAAGGGTATAACTGGAATGTTTGTTACAGCAAGAAAGGATAAATACTTGAGGTAATGGATACCTCATTTGCCCTGTTATGATTACTATACATTGTATGCCTGTATCAAATTATCTCAGGTACCCTGTAGATATATACCCTTACCATCTACCCCCAAAAATTAAAACATTAAAATAAATAAATTTTTTAAGATTTTTGTTTTTCTATTTCAGACTGGAAATGAGTTTCTGTAATAAGGAACTTCTTTGGCCTGAGACAATGTTTACTCATTTAAGAAATGGCCCCTCGAGGTTTACCTCTCACCTTCATATCAATATTCTTACTGTTTTCTCTTATATTTTCACAATTTCTTGGTCATAATTGCAATCGCAGATCTCCTGACTCCCACTGTTATTCTGTTTCCCACATTCTCTCTCTCACCCACCGTAGCTTAGCATTCACAAACATAGGACAATATCTATTTGCTATTCTCTTTAGGTTACTCTTGTAGACAATCTGGGCACATTGCCTCATTAAAAATGGGAGACCTGCAATTTTTGAAACATTGTTTGCATATTTTTTGTCATAGTTTTAAAAAGCTGTGAAAGAATAACCCCCCCAAAAGAGTTTCCCATGAAAAGAGAATCAGAAACTATTAATAGAATAGATATGGATCTACAAACACTGATCTCTAAACCCTATCTTTTCTTTCTTCACTCCTTCTCCTTTTTTTAAATTGCATTTTAGGTTTTGGGGTACATGTGCAGAACGTGCAAGATAGTTGCACAGGTATACATATGGCAGTGTGTTTTGCTGCCTTCCTCCCCTTCACCCACATTTGGCATTTCTCCCCAGACTATCCCTCCCCAGCTCCCCCCCCATGCTGTCCCTCCTCTATTCCCCCCAGTAGACCCCAGTGTGTAGTACCCCCTTCCCTGTGTCCATGTGTTTTCATTTTTCCTCACCAACCTATGAGTGAGAATATGTGGTATTTCGTTTTCTGTTCTTATGTCAGTTTGCTGAGAATGATGTTCTCCAGATTCATCCATGTCCTTACAAAGGACACGAACTCATCATTTTTGATTGCTGCATAATATTCCATGGTGTATCCTCCTTCTGTTCCTGAATGTATTTCATTAATCTTCCAGCACACTGAGATCTGTATTTTTCATTTTATTTTACTTTGAGTTCTGGGACACCCATGCAGAATATGCAGGTTTGTTACATAGGTGTACATGTGCCATGGTGATTTGCTGCACCTATCAACCCATCACCTAGGTTTCAAGCCCTGCATGCGTTAGGTGTTTGTGCTAATATTCTCCCTCCCCTTGCCCCCCATCCCCTGACAGGCCCTGGTGTGTGATGTTTCCCTTCCTTTGTCCTTGTGTTCTCATTGTTAAACTCACACTTATGAGTAAGAACATGCAATGTTTGATTTTCTGAGAATGATAGCTTCCAGCTTGATATATATCCCTGTGAAGGACATCAACTTGTTCTGTTTTATGGCTGCATAGTATTCCATGATGCATATGTGACATATTTTCTTTATCCAGTCTATTATTGATGGGCATTTGGATTGGTTCCAAGTCTTTGCTATTGTATATAGTGCTGCAATGAATATACATGTGCATTTGTCTTTATAGTAGAATAACTTACAATCCTTTAGGTATATACTCAGTATGGGATTATTGGATCAAATGGTATTTTTGGTTCTAGATCCTTGAGGAATCACCACACTCTCTTCCACAGTGGCTGAACTAATTCACACTCCCATCAACAGTATGAGAGCGTTCCTATAAAACCTGTCTCTTAAGATTGAGTATAGAGTCCAGGACCTAAACAGATTTGATAAAGGAGGCTTTGCCAAGATAGGAATGCACAGGACTCATCTGAGCATCTCAGTGTTCAAGAACAAACCACACTTGGTCATCTCCAGGAGGGTGTGGGCTTGTGCAAAATTAAATCACACAAACACTCCCTGGTTTGATTAAGAAAGATGTAAAGCAAAAAGACTGCAAAAGAAAAAAAAAAGGAAAAAGAGGAAACCTGATACTTTACAGAATATCAGGTGTGTCGTAGTGAAGAACAGACCAGTCATGCAGATTCCCTACTAATCAAAAGAAGAAATATATGGGAAGGAATATGGCAAGCAGACCTGGCCCAGGGCCTCAGCTTTAGTGATTAACGAAGAGACTGTGGATGTTAAAGGAAGCCTGTGTTTTTATCCTGTAATTCACATAGGACTTATCAAAATATCTCATGTACCCCATAAATATATACACCTACTATGTCTCCCTAAAAATTATGCCTTGACTTTAAAAGTCTCCCATTTTAAAAGGGCAATGTGTGGGTCTATGCTTACACTGCCTACAACAGTAAACTGGAGAGATTAGCAAATGGATATTCTATACTTACAAATGCTAATTTATGGTGGGTGAGAGAAAGAATGTGGGAAACAGAATTACAGATAGGTTGGTTAATTTTATGTGTCAACTTGACTGGGCCATAGGATGCCCAGATATCTGATTAGACATTATTTCTGGGCATGTCTCTGAGGGTGTTTCTGGAAGAAATTAGCATCTGATTTGGCGGACTGTATAAAGCAGATGGCCCTCACCAATGTGGGTGGGTGCTATCGAACCTGTTCAGGACCCAGATAGAACAAAAGGGCTGAGGATGGTTAAATTAACTCTGCTTGACTACTTGAGCTGAAACATCTATCTTCTGCCTTTGGACTTGAACTGGCACTATGCCATGAGTGCTTCTGAGTTCTTGGGCCTTTAAACTGAGGCTGGAATTGTACTAGTTTTCCTAGGTCTCTGGCTTGCAGACAGAAGATCCTGGGACATCTCAGCCTCAATAATCAGACAGAAGATCCTGGGACATCTCAGCCTTAATAATCACATAAGCCAATTCCCCATAAAAACCTCATTTAAGATAGAGGTAGAAATAATAGTGATAGAGAGAGATGAAGACAGAGATATCTCCTATTGGTTCTGTTTCTTCAGAGAATCCTGACTAATATGCACTGAAACCATGATGGGAGGTGATAGATACCATTGGCAAACAGTAGAGTAGTGTGGAAGACTTTCCAAAGGCAGTAGAGAGTGGTGGGGCTGGCATAAAGGATATCAAAAGGGATCCCAGGCATAATGTTCTTTGGAAAGTGGGAGGGGAAGCTAAGGCCACATGTAAGCAGAGGAGAAGAATAAAAAACTCAAGTCCACATTCCAAAAGATGAACTTAAGAGTAGATAGAATAGAATTTTAGAAACGGAGATATGACTAGAAAGAGCTAAGTATCTAGATACAGTTTTCATTTATCATATATCCCAGAGTCTTGTAGAAATAAATTTCTAAACATAAGCATGAAACCATCTCACAGCTTGTTTTCTTTTGGGAAATAGAATGGATTTTCTAGGAAGGAGATGACATGGAAAATAAAAAGGGATTACCAGAAAGTCATTTCAGAATATTTCCCCATCTTACCTAATAATTCTAAACCTAATTTATCTTGTGGAAAATAATTTCATAATTAAATAGAAAATATAAAATGTTAAGATGTAAGTGGACTAGATGGTAATATTTTACGTTTCTGAGTATCATCAGCTTTTACTAACTGCTTTTTACATGCATCATCCCACTTTCACCAATGATCCACTAATTTAAAAATATACATATGGATTTATCAATCCATATTCCATTGCATGGATAAAAAAGTTGTGATTTCGGGCAGTTTAAGTAGTTATTCCAAGGTTTCAAAACTAATAACAGAGCTGAGACAGAACACCTTTTCCATATGCTTTAAGTTGAGTGATTTTCACACAATTGTAAGATTATGATGTAGAAGTCCTGTTTTGTAGAAGTCCTGTTTTGTAAAAAAGCTTTCTTGTAAAGGGTGTTTGGGGTAGGGAAGTGGGCAGGGAAGGATCTGTGAGCCCATGAACTGTCCATGAACTGTTCTGGGGCGCTAAGAGCTCTTGGCATTTCAGAACGATATCTTGGGGGCTGGGACTCTGGCCAACTCCCAGCGCCCAAGAAATAGTCAAGGACAGGGCACTTATGAAACAGATCTTCCCTGTTTACCGACTGACCCAAAGATGAGTACGTAAATTAGTTATGTAAGCTGATACCATAAAGGAGCAGAGGAACACAGAGACATTGGATCAGAGCGACTTCCAGATGTGACTTGTGAATCGCCCGTGCTGCTGTCTTGCCGGTGCTGAGGTAGAGTGGTTTCTGTGTATATATGTATGTATGTATGTATGTATGTATGTATGTGTGTATGTATATATATGTGTGTGTATATATATATATATATATATATATATATATATATACACACACACACACATATAACTATCGTCTTTCCACCCTCCTACTTCTCTCATTAAAATTTTCTATCATATTATTGTTCTCGGTCTGGTGTTTTCTTCCCACGAACCTGCCTGTTAAAGAAAAAGAAAACCAAGCTTGGTACGTGCAGTTAGCGCAACAACAGCATCTCACTGACTTACTAAAATGTGCATGGCTAGAAGTGGACCGGGACTATGCTGTGGGCAGGGGCTTATCTAGGCACAGAATTTGATTTCTGAGAGTATTTCAGAGCAGAGCAATACCATTTGAAGGTATACTCAAGGAATAACACCAACATACCTATTTATTTAACTAGGGATCTAACTGTTTTCTTGGATATATTTGAATTACTACCCACAGAAAATAAATCTAAGGAGACTTCCAAGATGAAGGCAAAGCTCTAAAAAAATGTTACTTCCTTCCGTTTAAGGTTAACATGGGTCTAACTTGAGAGTGTACTATTCCTGAGGACATAAGCTAACTTCAGATCAAATCGCCTTAGATTCAGTTGGCCAAAACCACTACTGAGTTTATTTTGGAGCTATCCAAGGTGCTCATCTCGAACTGTAGCTTTCAGATTATCAAGCCCACCCACCTAGTGACTTTCCTGGTCCTACCTGTCACATTGAGGCAGATGACTGTGATTTTCCTTTTTATTTAACTACAACCTATTGTAAGTAACACACATGCCTATAACTTAAAAAAAAAGACAAGGTCTTGCACTGTCACGCAGGCTGGTGTTCAGTGGCATGATCACAGCTAACTGCAGCCTCAACCTCCTGGGCTCAAGTGATCTTCCCACCTCAGCCTCCCAAGTAGCTAGGACTACAGGCATGTGCCACCATGCCAAGCTATTTTTTTGATTTTTTTTCCATAGAAATGAAAAAAAAATATTTTTTTTTCATTCTTACTATGGTGCCCAGGCTGGTCCTAAACTCCTGGGCTCAAGCCATCCTCACGCCTCGGCCTCCCAAAGTGCTGGAATTACAGGTGTGAGCCACCACACTCAGCCTGAAAAGGACTATTAATGACCATACTCATTGGGTATACCTCTTTGTCCCATGTCTCATTCACCACACCTGTCTTTGTCCTCTTGCCTTGAATGTGTGCTCAGTCCTTCTCTCTGCCACATTTTCAAAATGACATCAGGCAAATCCCTAAGGAAATTATGGTCAGTTTGATTTGGTCTCTAATATACATCCTCCACTAACCCAAGACCATATCCTAGAGAGATCATGGAGTGGGGGAAATAATTGAAATCTAAATTGAGTGTGTTCTTTTCAAAAAAGATCTGCCAAAGAAAGACTGAAGCCACCAAACACAGGTAACCATTCACATGGTTTTTCCATTTTCACCCCATGTGCTCTTCTTTCATTTTTATCAACTCAAGGTCAAATGTAAACCACTCTGTTGCTCATGACCATGTTTCATCCACGTCAAAGTTTGCAAATGACACTTTCTTTAAAGTCACACAGTAACTCTACAGTCTGAATTATTCTCTTCACTTCTGTAGATGTGAAAACTCAGCTTTCAGGAAGTGAAATAGCTTTCCCAAGATAAAATACATAGGATGTGATAGACATTGTTAGCTTATTATATTAATTGGACAAATAAGAATTGTTTGAAAAGGCATTCCATAATGCACAGTCCAATAATATGAGCAGTTTAGATACAACATTATAAACCAGCATGTATTAAGTAAGTAAAAAATAATGAAGCCTCTATCATTACTTTAAAACACTATTAGACCCTTAATCCTTGTGCTATTGCACAACTTAATCACTGAGTGACATTATTTTAACAACCCTGGCTACAAGATAAACAATCTTAAGTAATCTCCTAATGAGAAACTAAAGCATGGATCTTTTTCAACTATAGTACAAGAATCTGGAGTAACTACCATTTACTCTGAGTGTAGCTGTGATCATCTTAAACTCAGTCTTAATCAGGGGAACCAATGAGGGAAAGACACTGAGTTTTACTCCTGTTTCTTGTTTTTTCTGTGAGCTTTAAGAAATTCCAATAAATATTTGAACCATTAGAAATATAGGCAGGAGAAATATTAAGAAACAGAAATGGATCCAAGGTATTTTGAGAAACATTAAGACATAAGAAAATACAAAGGCAAGAAGACAGAGATCTATAATTTTTTGAGTCTGTAAATGAGATAATACTTTTTACTCAAATAATAACATATAAAAGTAAACAATAATTATGGGAGTAGTTATTTCAAGATAATGCATTCAACCATTTCTCACAGGGAAGGAGTTTCTAGAGGCAGGGATATCTGAGAAGATTTGAAGAATCACTGAAGTGAAAAATGAATGGTTAGAACACAAGAACCCTGAGGAAAGGGTAATAGTTACAGCCATTTGAGAAATGAAAGGAAAGCAAATGGTGACTGAGAAAGTCTTCATCTCAATTCACGTGTATTTAAGAAAGAGCCCAACACCGATATATTCCCACTTTTTAAAATGCTTTGATTGCCTTAAATCAATTATATTACAAACATATAAGGAAAGTTAAAGTGAGATAGTCATTTCAGTATTAGCACAGGCCACATGATGGGGAAACAACTATTCCTAAAATTCTCAAACTATAAAAGCAGGCTAGCTAAAGGGAAATAGGTGATATCTATTCTGTAGTGTGTATATATGAGGTTTTATTCTCATGACAAGAAACAAACCGTGCAAATCTCTTTAATTTCTAGCATTTCAGCTTTCTAGAATTATTTTCCTGTCTAACTGAAATTCGCCACGCTATTGTGATGACAAAGTATAATTTTACATTTTTATGTAGTTTGTGTCTTTAGCAACACTATATTCCATAACTGATAGAGACCTAACATTAGTATAATACCCTCAAGAAAATAGAATTTCATCTGCTCTTCAGAAATGTATTGTTCTAGACCCTCCAGAAGATGAAGAGCTATGCCCTGGAGGCCACCCCTACAGAAATATTCAATTACCTATTTTTCTATATTTCTTTGACTAAAAAAGAAACACTCAAAAGTCAACCCACAACGGTACATGGGGGTTAAAGAAAGAAATTATGCTATGACCACAGAGAAACCTACCAACTGAAACAATGTTAATTGAAGAAATTATGTAAATGATTCATTTTTCAAATTCTCTGTCATTTTCATTAAAAAAAATGATAATAGAGGCAAATTGGTTTTATGATCCATATCATCTAATAAATTTTCTATTTCAGGCGTTTTCTGCCTCATAGGAACATCTGTGTTCTACCCACTGAATGGAAACAATCTGCCAAAAAAATTAACAGCACCTCTCAACTAGTAGTTAAAAAAGATACAATTTTCATACTTTTTTCTCGTAAAATTTTCCGAACCTTTGATAATGTATGTACACTAGACTCTAGTAAAAACGATTAGCAGAAGTTACACATTTAGTTATTTTACATTAAGTGTGTCAATATTTCATTCTCTTCTTTCCAGCACATCCAGGCCTAGGTGATGTAAGGAGCTGAGAACAGCTTAGAGTCCAGGCATTTGGCTCTTTCCCTAGCGTCTTGCCTTCCATGTCTACATACTTTAGTAAAACTTTTGAAATACCAAGAGGAAAATATTTCGCAGTATTTCTAAGGTTCCTGATGAAAAAAGTTCCTAGATCTAATCAGACATTTTATTGAATAATGCTTTTATTTTACAATCCAAACATTGAATTCCTTTTTAAGATTTTTGAATTATCATACAAAACAAAATACAAAACAAGTGAAGGAGAGAACAGAGATTTACCCCAATAAAGGTATTCATTGTCGCGAAGGCCCGCGGCAGGTGTTGACGCGATGTGATTTCTGCCCAGTGCTCTGAATGTCAAAGTGAAGAAATTCAATGAAGCGCGGGTAAACGGCGGGAGTAACTATGACTCTCTTAAGGTAGCCAAATGCCTCGTCATCTAATTAGTGATGCGCATGAATGGATGAACGAGATTCCCACTGTCCCTACCTACTATCCAGCGAAACCACAGCCAAGGGAACAGGCTTGGCGGAATCAGCGGGGAAAGAAGACCCTGTTGAGCTTGACTCTAGTCTGGCACGGTGAAGAGACATGAGAGGTGTAGAATAAGTGGGAGGCCCCCGGCGCCCCCAGTCCCCGCGAGGGGGCGGGGCGGGGTCCGCTGGCCTTGCTAAACTTGGTATTGATGGAACATATCTCAAAGTAATAAAAGCTATTTATGACAAACCAACAGCCAATATCATACTTAATGGGCAAAAACTGGAAGCATTCCCTTTGAAATCTGGCACTAGACAAGGATGCCCTCTCTCACCACTTCTATTCAACATAGTACTGGAAGTTCTAGCCAGAGCAATCAGGCAAGAAAAAGAAATAAAGGGTATTCAAATAGGAAAGGTGGAAGCCAAATCGTCTCTATTTGCAGACGACATGATAGTATACCTAGAAGACCCCATCACCTCAGCCCAAAAGCTCCTGCAACTGATAAGCAACTTCAGCAAAGTCTCAGGATATAAAATCAATGTGCAAAAATCACAAGCATTCCTATACACCAATAACAGACTTAAAGAGAACCAAATCAAGAACGAACTGCCATTCACAATTGCTACAAAGAAAATAAAATACCTAGGAATACAACTCACTAGGAATGTAAGGGACCTCTTTAAGGAAAACTACAAACAACTGCTCAACGAAATAAGAGAGGACACAAACAGATGGAGAAACATTCCATGTTCGTGGTTAGGAAGAATCAATATCATGAAAATGGCTATACTGCCCAAAGTAATTTACACAATCAATGCTATCCCCATCAAACTACCATTGAATTTCTTCACAGAACTGGAAAAAACCACCATGAATTTCATATGGAACCAAAAAAGAGCCCGCATAGCCAAGTCAATTCTAAGCAAAAAGAACACAGCAGGAGGCATCACGCTACCAGACTTCAAACTATACTACAAGGCTACAGTAATCAAAACAGCATGGTACTGGTACCAAAACAGAGATACAGACCAATGGAACAGAACAGAGGCATCGGAGGCAACACAACACATCTACAACCATATTATCTTTGATAAACCAGACAAAAACAGGCAATGGGGAAAGGATTCCCTATTTAATAAATGGTGTTGGGAAAACTGGCTAGCCACGTGCAGAAAGCAGAAACTGGACCCCTTCCTGACACCTTACACTAAAATTAACTCCAGATGGATTAAAGACTTAAACGTAAGACCTGACACCATAAAAACCCTAGAAGAAAATCTAGGCAAAACCATTCAGGACATAGGAGTAGGCAAGGACTTCATGAACAAAACACCAAAAGCATTGGCAACAAAAGCCAAAATAGACAAATGGGACCTAATCAAACTCCACAGCTTCTGCACGGCAAAACAAACAGTCACTAGAGTGAATCGGCAACCATCAGAATGGGAAAAAATCTTTGCAGTTTATGCATCTGACAAAGGGCTGATATCCAGAATTTACAAAGAACTCAAACAGATTTACAGGAAAAAAACAAACAAGCCCATTCAAAAATGGGCAAAGGATATGAACAGAAACTTTACGAAAGCAGACATACATGAGGCCAGCAAACATATGAAAAAGTGCTCATCGTCATTGGTCATTAGAGAGATGCAAATCAAAACCACATTGAGATACCATCTCACACCAGTTAGAATGGCGATCATTAAAAAATCTGGAGACAACAGATGCTGGAGAGGATGTGGAGAAATAGGAACACTCTTACACTGTTGGTGGGAGTGTAAATTAGTTCAACCATTGTGGAAGACAGTGTGGCGATTCCTCAGGGACCTAGAAATAGAAATTCCATTTGACCCAGCAATCCCATTACTGGGTATCTATCCAAAGGACTATAAATCGTTCTACTATAAGGACACATGCACACGAATGTTCATTGCAGCACTGTTTACAATAGCAAAGACCTGGAACCAACCCAAATGCCCAACAATGATAGACTGGACTGGGAAAATGTGGCACATATACACCATGGAATATTATGCAGCAATCAAAAATGATGAGTTTGTGTCCTTTGTAGGGACATGGATGAATCTGGAGAACATCACTCTCAGCAAACTGACACAAGAACAGAAAAAGAAATACCGCATATACTCACTCATAGGTGGGTGAGAAAAATGAGAACACGTGGACACAGAGAGGCGGTCTACTATACACTGGGGACTGTTGGGGGGAATGGGGGAGGGACAGCGGGGGGGGGGGCTGGGGGGGATAGCCTGGGGATGAATACCAAGTGTGGGTGAAGGGGAAGAAAGCAGCAAAGCACACTGCCATGTGTGTACCTATGCAACTATCTTGCTCGTTCTGCACATGTACCCCCAAACCTATAATGCAATAAAAATTTAAAAAAAAAAAAAAAAAAAGGTATTCATTGAAGCCCTTATTTGAACAGGTTCACTAAAAGGTGAATATTCAGACAAAAACTAGAAGATGACGAATACAGCAAGAAAAATCCAGACACCTAAACATTCATAATAAACTTTTATCTCTATAGATTTATAATTCTCAAGTAGTGGGAATTTCCCTGCTCATTTTCTACATCAACTTTTCAGTGTAGAATTTTGTCATATGAGGTTCCTTGTTCAATAATTTCCAATAGCTTTCATATGAAGATACAAATTTGGCCAGGCATGGTGGTGAGCATCTTCAGTCTCAGCTACTCAGGAGGCTGACGTAGAGGAATCATCTGAGCCAGGAGTTCGAGGCCTGGCCTGGGCAATATAAAGAGACCCCTGTCTTTGGAAAATATGGTTTTAAAAATTATAATCTTTGGAATATATTACAAGGCAGCATGGACAAGAGTCATGCAGTCCATGTGCAGAGGAGCTAAGAAGATTAGTAATTAATACTGTGACACACCTACCATCTGATAAGTCCTGACACTCAGTTGAGAAGCCTTCCACTTCTTAGACTATCTTAGTAAAGAGAATCATTTTCTCATTGAGACTAATGATTGCTGGAAATAATTGTATTTATCTGTCGTATATTTTACATGCATGATCGCAACTCACCCTTTAACCAAACTTATGAGATAGGATCTATTATTGAACCAATTTTTTGTCTGGCAAAACGTCAAATCTGGAATTCAATCATTAGGACTCTAACAATGTAGTTTCCAAAATACTATGTGCTTTCATGTCTCTTTTGAGTCAGAAATCTATATTAGTATTTCTCTTTCCTTTTTTCTTTTTTTAGATGGAGTCTTGCTCTGTCGCCCAGGCTAGAGTGCAGTGGCCTGATCTCAGCTCACTGCAACCTCTGCCTCCTGGATTCAAGTGATTCTTCTGCCTCAGTCTCCTGAGAATGACAGGTGTGCACCACCATGCCTGGCTAATTTTTGTATTTTTAGTAGAAACGGGGTTTCACCATGTTGGCCAGTGTGGTCTTGAACTTCTGACCTTGTGAGCCTCCCGTTTTGGCCTCCCAAAGTGCTGGGATTACATGCATGAGCCACTGTGCCTGGGCAGTATTTCAAAATAATATAAAGAGTTTAAGGTGAGCAAGCAATCAGATAGTAAAACTAATATTCTAAACCCTGGAGATACGTTACACCAGTCAAAATCTTAGGCACACACACACAAAATAAGCCAATGAAAATCTAGGTATACTTTATCAGAGATAGAAAATGTAGCGAATATTTCTCATTTCAAATTTTCTGATACTAGAAACATTGAAGTCTTTCTAGAAAAAGGGCTCTGACATAGCAGACATGTTTTATTGGCATAGTTACCTGACTAAATATCTCGGTATGTCAATTTAAATAGAAAAGAACATAAACATCCCATTCCCTCAGCAAAATAAAATATATATATTTATATATACATTTTTAAAAGCCTTCCTTACATATGATTTTATTTAAAAACTCTATGCCATCAGTATTTCTAAATGTATTACCAAATAAGTAAGAGATTTTAGATAATTTTCAGTTCACAGTACAATTCTTTGAAATGAACCACAAATTAGTTTTACCTTATATTTTATCAAACCCATCTTTCTGACGTAGGAATTTCTTTTCTTGAGATTCTTACAGTGATGGTTATCAGGCACAGAGTACACACTAGCCTTTGGTGGTTTTAATCTCAGCTTAGCATCTTTGTGTTTAGTACAATTCTTTTCTTTCATCTGATCATGTACATGCTAGGATGTCAAAACTGAAGTCTCCTGACATATCAGTCATAGGTCCTAGAAAATGTGGAAAACCCTTCAAGGTTTCAAATTCAGTTTAGGCAAGAAGATTAGAAATTCATCACAATGATAAACTGTATTATCAAATCTTAATGAATGACATTTATAGTTGGTGCACAGCCAAATGCACATTTTTATTATAGTTTGAGTTGAATGTCTCATCTATGGAGAGACAGCAGAAGAAAAGACAAGTTTTATTGTAGATTGTCATCAAACTCAAATATAACCTTTCTTGGTTATTGGGCATTCTCATAGAGGATTTCGGACTAACATGCCTATAACCAACAAAATTTACCTAAAATGCAGTTTTCTGGAAACTGATCTGGTCAATTGGTTTGTGAGCAAAGCTAACTCATACTATATTTTCTCTCCTCGCAGTTCGTTTCCCTTATGTAGCTTCAAAGTTTTCCCACTATCAATTTGAGAATGAAATTTCACTTAACTTAAAAAAATAATAATAAAGGCAACAGTTGTATTTACAGCTAGCTAAAACTTCAAGACAACTATTAAATTCATGGGAAATTCACCTCTTTGAAGAGCCTGGCAACAGAGCTCCAGATCTTCTTAAGACAGCTCATTACTGCAGATTGTCTATGCAAATTGTACACTGACTATGGGCCCTCAGGGAAGGGTTTTCCTGTTTTCTGTCTCTGGTACTAACCTAGTATAACTTGCCATATAACTGCCCTCTTGCCAGTAATGTTAATGATGGTGATTATTAGTAATAACTCTGAGTAATGAGGTTTTCTTCCTTGTACTCAAAATAATTGTTCTGTGTAAATCCACAGCAATTTTTACAGTACGCTAAAGATTAGTAACATTAGAAACTTGGCAAATCTTACTTAGAGAGGCGTTTTACCTAATGATCTAATCCATCAGTTCCTAGGCTTAACAGTTATGAGACTCACTTAGGATGGAGGGATCTCCCCACTTTCCACAGTAGCACTCAGAAATAATGTAGTCACCAAACCGCATTTCTAGGAGTTAATTTTTTTTTTTAAGTGCCTTGAAAATGTGAAGTCTAGTTTAAGCAAGGGAAGCCTGTCAGGGCAAGAATATATAAAATTTACTGAAGGTTAGTCACATAGACTGAGAAATACCTTAACTGATCACTAATTAAACATAACTTAGTTTCAGACAAAGTTTTTCTTATATTTTGATGTCTAGACTCATTTCTAACAATGCTAAACTTGCAGTCAGTGTATCAATCATGTGAGCTAGTGTATGAGAGTCAACAAAAGGTTAGAAATATGAGTTACTTGAGTTTTCTCAATCTCATCACTTTTCATACATCCCAGAATCTCTGAATTTTTTTTAAAGAAAAAGAATGTATGTACGGATAAAGTCTCTATTGGTCTTTCTACCTATTTTTTCTAACTTCACGGTCAGTTCTTCCCAGGAAAGGCATGGGACCACACATGCCAATGAGGAGGGAAAGGGAAAGGCAGGGAATGCGGCTTGGCCGTCTTGTCCTGCTTTTTACACAGTGCTGCTTACAAGTAAGAACTAGGCTGGCCAGAGACAAGAACTCAAGTTCACACACTAGAAAAGTTCTTCTTTGTCCAAAGAACCTTCAGGTAATTGGATCTTTTCAATGTATGGGAAAGTAGCACAAGTTTTCCTACATTGTCAAGGTGCCCTTGATGCAAACAAGGGTATAAGTAGAGATCAGTAATCTACTCATAATCCCAACTCTATTGTACGTGGATTTTTCATACACACACACACACACACACACACACACACACACACATATATGTTTATTCCCATATATATGTTTATTTCCCATGTTTTTATTTATATAAATGTTTATTTCCCATGTTTTTATTAATATAAATGTTTATTTCCCATATATGTGTTTATTTCTAGCTGTTTATGTTTGAGTGCCTACCTCTAGTCCAACACTGTCTCACTTTATTTATTATAATAACATAGCAAGTCTTGATATTCAGGAGGATAAGTTAACCTTAAACTGTATTATCCTTCTCCACTTTTAGGATTGCCCTAAAATTTACCATGTGAATTTTACTTAATTCACTGTCATGACACACACTGGTTCTATGTTTAGTAGAACCGCAGGATATTTCAATACAAATGTCCAGCTTAGGGTTTTGAGTTTTCTCATTAATGATCACAGTCTACATCTTATATTTGTTTCTAATGTACTATCTAATTCAAAAGGCTTTTATTTCATTGATTAATGTTTGTTTTCTGCCTCATTTGCTTTTTATCTTTTTATTTTCTATAGTACACTTTCTTTCTATTTAATCTGTTGGCTTTTCCTAGTTGGACATATTATTTATTTTCAATATATTTAATCTATTGAAGGCTTTCTAATTATTTCTAAGCATGATGTTCACTTCATCCAATAAGAGTTGTTCTATGTACTTTCTTATTTAGCTAAAAATACTTTATAAATTCCATTGATGTTTCCTTTTAACTCATAACTTATACAGTAATGCATTTTTAAGCTCCCAAATATAGAGGATTTTTCTTCTTTTTAAATTGTTAACTTTAAATTTATTTTCATTATAATCAAGTAATGAGATTCAGTTTCCTGTTGTAGAAATATATCTATGTTCTTCTGCCTCCTTAGGCCCCCAGCTCCACATAAACGTCACTATTTTGGAAGTAGTGTTTTCCAGCTTCCTTGGAGCAAGGAGCTCTCCCTCAACATCTACCTATAAGCCAAAACCTAGCTTCTGTAAATTTTCTGCTATGGAGGATCTCTTAGTTCTCCTCATCCCATTGAATTGGTACTTGGAAGTAGCACATTACACCAGAATAATAAAAATTCACTTGGTAAACGCTACATGCATCATTTCGTTTATCAGGGAAAGATTTACCTCTTTAGGCATCTAGGTATGATATTTATTGTTTCTTTTTAAAAAATACTTCCAGTATAATTATTAGGTGTTTAGAGTATAGGAAGCACTTCAAAGCATGAATTTACTTCAGCATATTTTCTATGCTGTGGGCAGTTGGAAACCCTAGATAATATTCATAATTGCTATATCAACCATCATCAGAATTAGATATTATTATTCGACGGGATAAAGAAACAACCCTACAGAAGTTAAAAGAGTCAGAAGTTAAAAGAGTTCATAAACTCTGACAGTCAGAGTTCATGTAGCCCCTGAAGAGAGGAATGCAGTCGCTCAAGAAAACGTTTTGACGCACATGTTTGAAAGGAATTTTTAAATTTTGAGAGTTTTAAAAAATTATTTAAAAAAACGTTAAAACGCTAAAATTCTGAATTGGCACAGCAAAAATACACATATATTGCTCTTCTTTCATACCTTTTCTCAGGTTTGTGTAAGCATGTAAACATGCACACTTAGTGTCTGTATTTATAAATGATCATTATTTTTGTAGTGCATCACCACCATTTTTTCTTAATATTTATGAATAATCTTTGCACACATAGATCTAAAACACTCCTTTTAACAGTTGCCTGATATTCCATAAATAGATAAAATTGTATCATCTGTTGTATTGATGGATTTTGGGTGATTTTGTAAAGTTGGGGAAATTATGTTTAGTATTATTAAATTCTTCCTGTTAAAATCTATGCAGCCCACTCATGGCCTGTTACCTCGATCACTGCTTGCTCTCTTTCAGACTTCATGTCATCTGGACTCTCCACATGTGGTTGGTGCACATCACAACTCATACACACGCCCTTGAGTTAGTCTCCTTCCTAAATGAGGGAAAAAGTGACTAAGAGAAACGATAAAAAACTATACACCTCAAAACATGTCATGAATTTTCCTCAAAACTTTTCTACCAAAAGTTGAAGAAGCTATCTGAAGTCTACTTTCTGAAGGAATTTTGTTTCAGTCGCATTATGAATAGTGTGTTTCCAGATGGGAGCGTTTTCCAGAAATGGTGATTTTTCTTGCCCTATGATATTTGACCACCCCAAATGTATTAGTAAAATGCTATGAGGCTTCTCATCAAGGTAATGCATTTCAACTTTCCCATTTCATTTTACAAAGCATAGCAGTACATGTTCTGGAGGCAGGTATGGCAGAAGATTCCAGCTACTGACCTAGAAGAAAGTAGAAATCATCTCATTTGAGCATGTAGTAAATATATGTATATATGATATATATGTGTATGTATATATCTTTTTGAGGGCTAAAGGTGATTAAACTTTTACATATATATATTTTTTTTGAGGGCTAAATGTGATTAAAATTTGATTCACTAAAAAATAAAAGTTTTAGATATAAATTATTTGGCCTCTTCACCTTTATTACTTAATAATATTTCTTGAGTCCCTCTGTAAGAGTCACCTAAATTAGTTTCTAGATGTATGTTCAGAAAATAATTTCAGATTTTTACAGTAATTTTTATACAACAATGGTGGTATTTTGTGAGTGGTCACCTTAAGTCTTACCTTAGCTCACGAACACCATGTGAGCCAGGAAACAAAGAAGGTATTTTACAGTGATAAAAAGAAATGACATATTTACATACCCAAGTTTTAAGGTATGTCATTTACTAAAACTGAATTGAAAAAGCAATGATATAAAATCAGAGAAGATATCAGTGTTCTTTAATTTAGTGGAGCTATAATTATATAATGAGAACATTGGCTCCTTTGAGGCCATGTAAAAACCGTGCTAGACTCTCTGTCACTTGGACCAATGGATCCATTCATTCCAAGACTTGATTTCCTGTCCAGTTTAGCATGCCATTAGCTGAAGGTAATTGTTGAGAGGATACTCTGTTACAAAAGCTACAGAAGCCTCCATCATTTCAGTGCAGGATAGGTACCCTGAATAAAGGATCCTATTTCCCCAGCGTCCTTCATTATGTTTGTTTCTTCACACAATTGTGTGATTGTGTACTGCTAAATAGTTATTTGGTGGTAATGGTGCATTTCAAATTGGTGACTCAAATAACAAGAATAGAGGGAAAACGGGGAGTGAGTATGATCTTCGCCGAGCCATACACCTGCACATTTCAACTTAGTCAATCGGGGAACAGAATCTCACAGAAATAATTTCAAGACCTTTTGCAATGACTGAGTGAAAAAGTTCTGTGAATAAATCATTTTAAAACTATGTAGCTATTATACAACTTAAGCCTATCAGTTTACTTAGACCTGCAGTTACTGTCTTCCTAGATAGACAACCTCATTCTCAATCTTTTTCTACACATTAAATTCTCTGAATTGTGGAAGTGAGCAAGAGCTTCACCTACCTTTTTCTTTTTTCTCTCAAAGAAACAGGGAATGTGATCTGGATTGGCATCTCTTTAAACTGTATCTTCCAGTTTAAAGAGGAAGGAAAGAACATTTTCCCACAACAGACGCAGAAGTACCGCCTTTTTTAGTACATGAGCTTCAACACATTGTTGAAGAGATGTGCTAGTAGAAAACGTGTATTTGAAGAGCTGTAATGGTGGAAATGGATATTTTCTAAGATTTGCTTTTCTTTTTAAATTAAACCACATTTAATTATGTAGATTATTCTCCAGCCGATGTTATGCAATTTGATAAATAGCATGAATTACATTTTGCCTTAAACAAGTGAATCTTGAGTCTTGAAAATTTTTATACTCCTTGGTGTAATTTTATTTGAACTATATATGAATTTGTACCTATGAAGAATGAAAACAAAGTTAAAACCACTGAAAATGCAATTTGTAGTCGGCAGAATTGTCTAGCCATTAAATTACTGAGATAGGCCATGTTTCATGGAGTCCTCCAATATTTTGAAAATACTGAAATTGCTGTGAGGATACAGAAAGAAAAAAATGAAACTTTTTACAATTTTCAGACTGAATCTGTGAATGACATGAATAAACATGCCCGTGTGGGAATGGAAAGATAACTACAAATAAAGCACTCTTTTACTAATATAATAACCAAGACATTGATGTGATTCCATCAAATGGAGTTGATTGATTCATTATCTTTGATCAGCATCATGATCAATGTGTCTGTCAATCAAGTCTTAAACCTTCTGAATCTCAGTTTATGCTCTAGTCAATTCAAGTTAATAGTTCTTATCTGTCAGGCAGATTAGTCACTTTGGCTTCGCCAATTTAAATGTTAGAAAGCATTTTGTGAAGTATCAGTCTATACATGTTCATATCTGAACATGGCACTCCAATACTCATTTGATTTAACCGTTCCCATTTAAATCAAAACTTGAAATGCCTTTCTGTTTATTAACAAGTTGTTCCGCAAGAAAAGAATTACCAAAATGCAGAGTTTTTATTTCCTCTCCTCGGTCTGTCGGCAAAGATATGGCAGTGAATCATGCATAGAAAGCTTATTTATACTTGCACGTTATACAAAGTTTCCCAAAATGTACTCATCTGCAAATGTTTTCCCCAGCTTTACAAACAATTACGTTGGCCAGAACAATGGTGCAGCTGTGTCCTAAAGTTCAGTCACCTGAAGAAGCAATAATGTTATAAATCGCCCAATGATGAATTTATTGACTGAAAACTAAGAAACATAATCAAAATATCTTTGTATTTTCGAGAGCACTTGGAAACGAGAAAATTTATATGAAATCCACACAAAGGTCGGAATTTTTACTTGCATATATTTCCCCCTGAAAACTCAATAATTCAAACTTAATATTAAAGGGCTAGAAAAGATTATCCAAAATATGGCACAGGGTCAGCCTACCATTTCTGAAGTAAGCTATTATACATCGTAAGTAGCCAGAGCCAAGCATTCGTGAATAAGAGTTGTATCAGAGTAGCTAGATGATGAGCCTGTTTAATTAGGAAAATAACAGAATAGTAAAGGCCAAGGAATGCACCCCTAGGAAGTATACTCATGCTAATTTTTAATAGCATAACAAAGTTTTAGAATTCCTTAAATGCAAAAGTGGACAGACCAATAACACAACCAGAAATTATAAATAGAATGTGGGAGTAATCAGCCCCCATGTCTCTTCTGTCATAAAGTGTCTAAGTTAGCCTGGGGAAGCAAGCCCCATGGAATGTGTTTCCAGCCTCTATAAAATTAAGGGACCAGGCTAAAATTAAGGGACCAGGTGTTAGATACCCTCTAACACCTTTATATCATTACGATTATCAGTTTGTATATTGCCAGAGTACGATAATAACTACCCGTGTATATAATAATACTAAATTTGGTAAATGGTAAAATTACCTTTTAAAACTCACAAAATAAAAGAAATAAATTGTTATTCATTAACTGTTTTACTTACCTTTTACAAAGAATGCAGCTAGTTGCAAATATGCTTTCTATTGAAAAAAAAACCTTTAAACAATCTGATTTATTTTATGCTTGGCCTTAATTTTATTTATACTCTATAGTCTTATAAATGAAAGACAGAGACAGAGAGAGATCCTTTAGGAAGAAGATAATTCAGAACATTGGTCCTCTTTAAGTACCATATTTTATGTAAGTTTTGTAGCTATGGATATTCAGATGTTACCTCTCCTCAGAGATGTATTTCTTACATAAAATATAAGAAACATGTGAAAAGATTGGGTATCTCTTCAGAAAAGACACTCAATGAACTTTTTAAACAGAGTAATTTTCATGTGTAACTACTACCAAAACCCACAGGGTTAAAAAGAACAGAAATACCTTCAGTGCAATTTTTTCTTTCAAATTGCTTTAAGAAGATAGCTATATTTCATCATTTGAAAGCAACCGATTTTCTGAATTGGGTGATGACAGAAATATACTTTTGCTGTAAAAATGTTACACACTCTTTGTATTACTGAAGAGGGTGTAGGGTACCCATCAATCTACATTATGAATCAGGTCCTCCTGAAAGAGCTTCCCAGGTGGTCTGTGTGCTTCTACCAACAGGTAAACTAACCCAAAAGTATATTAAGGAATGTTGTAATTGTCTTTAGGTAATTGTTCTTAAATCATCAAATTTATTCCTGAGAATGTGGTATATCTCTGTCACTATTCAAGTAAAGGTCAGCTATGAACCAGGTATGGCATCCACAAGAGTCTATTACTCTGGTCTCTGCTTTCATAGTTCCTAGGTTTACCTTATCATTTCTGCGTGTTCAATTGATCAAGTAGGGCTGTATTTACACATAAACACCATTCCTGCCTTGAACCAATTCACCATGACTAGACCATTAATGGAGTTCACTTAACGTGACAAAAGATCCTTTCTACCCTAAGCAGAAATCATTAAATAAAGGTGTTTCTTTTTTTTTTTTCCTCCCAGCAATGCAACCTGCATGTACAAAAGACCATGGTATATTCAGGCCACTGACCAGAGGGCTACAATTAGCAATTATTTCTCTCATTTTCAATGGGCCATTTAGAATTAACCCAAACAAGCCCTGGAAATGTTATTGAAAAGTACGAATTACATTTCTGCTGCTTCTGAATCTTACGGCTCAGGAAGACATTCATATTTAAGAAAAATGTACACAATATCTCAGAATAATAAATCGGTCTTTGCTTCCTGAATTCTAGCAAAACTAAATTAAAATTTTAAATACCTCTACCCAAAATAAATGGTAGCAACCAGTACCTTTTATAAATGTTTACAATTAGCCTTCTTTTCGGACTTGTGATTGATTTGAGATTGAGCAGTAGGTAAACATTGAGCTATTAGCAGACCTGTTCCACGTTCAGTTGGACACCAGCCACTACACAACTCAAGGGATATGGTATATTGAAAAGTTACCTGAGACTCTCAAAAGGTAAAAGAAAAAATAACTCTAAAACATTTTGTGGTAGGAGCCAAGGTTTATGCAATAGGGTCTTCCAAAATGTATGAACATGAAAGATAAATTAGAGAAACATTTTCTAGCTATTCCTTGAGACACAACACACTTTTTTTTTTAAATTTTAAGTTTTTATTGCATTATAGGTTTTGGGGTACATGTGCAGAATGTGCAAGATAGTTGCATAGGTACACACATGGCAGTGTGTTTTGCTGCCTTCCTCCCCTTCACCCACACTTGGCATTTCTCCCCAGGCTATCCCTCCCCAGCTCCTGCCCCCGCTGTCCCCCCCATTCCCACCAATAGACCCCAGTGTGTAGTAGACCCCCTCCCTGTGTCCATGTGTTCTCATTTTTCTCACCCGCCTATGAGTGAGAATATGCGGTATTTCCTTTTCTGTTCTTGTGTCAGTTTGCTGAGAACGATGTTCTCCAGATTCATCCATGTCCTTACAAAGGACAAAAACTCATCATTTTTGATTGCTGCATAATATTCCATGGACAACACACTTATTGTAATAAGTTGACAATCACCTAGTTGCTTAATAATAAAATCCATACTAAAACAGAAATTAAACTTAGTTTTGTTATTTAATTGCTTCACTGGTAGAACACTGATTAGAAGGCACACAGGAGTTAAGCCTTTATGATTTGATTTACACTGCTTTGAATCAAACTAATCCTTATCATAGTCATCACCATAGCAATACATACATCACATTTCGGTTGCATTTCATAGTTTATTTTATTTAATCCTCAGAATAGTCTTGGAAGAAAAACAAGCAAGGCATAGAGGAAAAACAAACAGGGTCTAAGTGAAATCGATAAGGCTGGAGTTTGAATCCATGTGTTATCTTTTTGTACATTTGGAGAAATTTCTTAACCTTCATAAATCTTCATATCCTAATACTTAAACTGTAACTAAATAATATGAACTTGGAGAGTTGCTATGGTTATCGATGTTTAAGAAATGGAATTTGTCATTGTTCACATTTTATGGATGACGGAGGTTAAATTTAGAAAATTTAAGTTACCTGTATAAAATCGTGCAACTAAATAGCAGAACTAAGACAATAATTTGAGTCCAAGATTTTCACCATCTGTTTATTTCAGTTATAATTTCTAGCTTTAACACCCAAGCTTAAATATTACCTTTGCTTTGAAAACTTTGAGAATGACAGTTTCTCTCCTAGTTTATAGCAATTTCTCATTTCTTTTGCCTCCCATAATACTATCTATTTACCTTATTGGGGACATTTTATGATATATATTATAAATAATAGATGAGTCAATAAGTAGACAAATCAATAGATAAGTGAATGGATATATAGACAGACAATATGAAGAGATTCTCTACCTAACTGCACAGTAAGTTTCTCAAGGACAAAGAGCAATACTTACCTTATAATGGAGATGCTCAATATTTCTGATGCTTTTCTTTTGATACATGAAGTTTACTACCCATAAAGAGTAACCCAAAAATGGATTTTTAAGATACATGTCTTTTATATTTTACTATGAGTATGATGTAGGTAAAGTCAAGTAATAACGTTTCAACTCTATATTGCTAATAAAATTAAAACTGGAGTGATTTTTATTATATGAATTATAATGATTCTGACTCTACGATAGGTAACCCCTTTCCACTGGTGATGCCTTTTTCCGTAATAATTCACACCAAACAGGATGAATAACTGCTCTTGAAAAGAAAAGCACACATTCACGATGAACCTTTTACTGTCATGTCCTTGGAATAACTTAAATTCTTTAAGTCTAGAGACTGTTATTAACCCTGAGCGTGATGTTTAGGCTGAACATCTAATAAAACTCTTTTTAATATTTCAGATTTGATTACAACAATGGTATCAGCTCACGACTCCAATATAGTTCAGTAATTAGACTTACACTAAAAAATGTGTTATATAAGCAGATGTTGCAAAGAGTTTACTGGGCAGTTGGTGTATATGTAAATCACTCAAAGCAGGGACAATTACACAATGTCTTCTCACTGTGATTCTTCAACACCTACTACTTCATACTTCAAGAAGCCATGAAGTTCTTCTCTGGGCCTAACAAAAGGTTACTTTTTATTTTGTGTTTGTCCCAATACAAGTTCTACTTAAATAACCAGAATAGCTAATTCATTTTCTCTTTATAATATTATTTTAAAACTGTGAACATAATTTTAAGTCACCTTAAGCTAGTGTATTTTTAACAAGTCAAACGCTATTTGGTATCCAACATAATTATCCCAATTTATTTTTCCTGATTAAATTGCAGTAAATATATCCACCTCCTCCTATTCATATATCCGTATAATTATTTCTAGCTTAAAATAACTGTCTTAAGCTACAGTGTACTCAGGTTCGACATATATACCTAGATTCAACTTAATTCAGAAGGGAGGGAACGTTTCCTATTTGCTAGCTTTTCAGACGGTAGGGATCAGACTGAGATTACCGTTTTGTTTTGCTATAAATTTTCCTTTTCTGATATACTAATTAAATTTTCATTTTAAAAATAATTCAAAAATAATAATAATCCCTCCATCCTATTCCTGAATGTCTTTTCTAAGGATCAGTAGAGCATATGTTACTACATTAACATGAATGTTAGTAAACATGTTTCATTTATTCCTCCAATTCTAATGGAATGGAAAATATTAAAAATTCCATTTTTGTTCAAGTACAGTAATTATATGCTTTATATAATATAAATGTATCCGAGGTTAATAATCCCCTTTACCTTATAGTAAACTTTTCAAATGATAGAAAATAGCAACCCAACCTCAGCAAAGTTTAACCATCCTAGTTCCAACTTAAACTGAAGTATTTACCCAATGTAACAGAATTCAGTTCATTTGAATGCATCCTGAGTACCTAGCACAATCACTGCATGTGAATAAATAGCTAAGGAAAGAGTGAGAAGATGGGTAGATTAAATCAGAACTGATGGGTAAAATATAGAGAAAGTTGCGTAATTATTACTTATATGGTTGAAGACTTTAGCCATGGGAATAGCCGTGAATGTGCACATATAAGGCAAATCACACCTTTGCTTCCACAAAAAACACAGCAAAATGCTTGTACATTTTAGTAATACTGAACAGTCTAGATGCTGTTTTGCAGCCTCATATTTCTCTAGTAAAAATTTAAAACCTATTTAGAAAATGTACAAAATTCAAATAAAACTGAAAATTTCCTTCAAATACCTAGAGTTTTCCATGTCATATGATTAGTAATGTTGGGGTAACACTTCCCTGATATGTGAAGCAATTTTAGTTTTCACAAATAATGTTTATTACTCTGTTTCCCCCTTTAAATCTATCACATCTGCCGGGCGCGGTGGCTCACGCCTGTAATCCCAGCACTTTGGGAGGCCGAGGCGGGTGGATCACGAGGTCAAGAGATCGAGACCATCCTGGTCAACATGGTGAAACCCTGTCTCTACTAAAAAAAAATACAAAAAATTAGCTGGGCACGGTGGCGCCTGCCTGTAATCCCAGCTACTCAGGAGGCTGAGGCAGGAGAATTGCCCGAACCCAGGAGGCGGAGGTTGCTGTGAGCCGAGATCGCGCCATTGCACTCCAGCCTGGGTAACAAGAGCTAAACTCCATCTCAAAAAAAGAAAAAGAAAAAGAAGAAAAAAAATCTATCACACCCTTAAATGCTAAATGACTTTGCATCAAGTATAGATGTCTTAGTCTGTCCAGGCTGCTGTAACAAAATACCTTAGACTGTGTCATTTACAAACAACAGAAATCTATTTCTCACAGCTCTAGAGGAGGGAAGTTCAAGAGCAAGGTAATGACAGATCCAATGTCTGTTGAGCCTTGTGCTCTACCTCAAAGATGGTGCCTTGTTGCTGTGACCCCCACACCCACCCCCTTAGAGCAGAATGGCAGAGAAACTCCTTCAACCTCATTTATAAACGCCTTAATCCCATTTATGAGGGTGGAGCCTTCATGACTTAATCATTTTCTAAAAGGCTCCACCTCTTCATCATATTATTAGGTTACAACATAGGATTTGGGGGGACACCAACATTGAGACCATTACGATAGGTGTTTCTACCTTGTATTGCACTTTGCCACAGCTCCCTTAGCCCAGTAGAAACACATACATTTAGCTCAGATTAGGGGTTCCCACAATATAAAAGGCTGACACACTCATTTCTGTGTCTACTCCTGTTGAATCTCGAACGCAGATGCACTCTTCTACTCACCAGGGCTGGGCTTATAAATGCTCTAATCCACAATTTAGCACACCACATAATTTATCATTCTATTGTTTTACTGTCAGTAATTGTTTCATGTGCTTTCCTTGTCTCTCCACCTACAGCGTGAGTATTTAAGGGAAGAACCCGTTCTTTTGCTTCTTCTGTGTCACTCAGATGGTCTAACACATGCTAAGCATATAATATACACCCAATAAACAGAACGTTTACTGCCTAAGGAGAGGATTACACAAGAACAATAACAATAAGAATACACAAGAGCAGTTAATTTCAAGGCTATTAAGCATAATATCCTGTTTCACTTAGAAAAGGTACTGGAGAAAAGTACTGGAGATATGTATTATAAAGACATATCTAATTTTTGTATCTTGTTCTTTGCATTATGTATTTTTTAAAGAGGAAAGAAATACTGGAGCTTATTTATTTAAAAAATTAAAAAGTGGAAAAATATTTGCTTAAAATGTTTGTGGACTATCCTTGAATTTAAGGCAATTTTGACTCCGCTTTTAAAACTTTGGTATTTTGATTTCTGTTAGTAACAAGTCTAAACAGCACGTAAGGAAAAAGAGGACTGTGTAACTCATATTAATGAAACAATTAATATGTGTATGATGGATGCAAGCTGCAGTTCGCAGGCAGCTACCTGTCTGGTCCAGAACCCTATCAGTCTATTGCCATTCATCATATGAGTCAGCAGTAAAACAGCTCAAGGGATGTTACAGACCATAAGTCAATTCTGACCAGAATGGTCTCTCATCGGTTTTATTTATTTTATATTAGCTGATACTGATGTACTTGCTACTATATTGTGTTAGAGATTGTCTAACTTAAAGAAATGCACCCACATCCCCACAAAAGTCAGACTCTAACATTTAGCCTGGCCTGATCCAAAACCAAGGACAACATTAGTGTCTAATTTCAGTAAACAGTTAGCATGTGAACTGACTTATTCCTAACCCTTCCTATTTGTTGCATGTTTATTCCATTAATGTGGAACATACATTTATGGATAGGACATAAATTGTTGGTGGACTTAACCACGATTCAATGTGTAGCAATATCTATCAGGATTCTCATTCATTTTTGAAAGAGTTTCTAACCACAAGGAAACACTTCATGTAAAAATACCAAAAGAACCATGTTTTGAAGAGTTTCTCATAGCTTGTATGATGTCCTACTAAAGATTTCCTTTATGCCACAACAGAACCATGCTCTTTTTCCCACTGCCTCCCTGCAGGGATCCCCCCACAATGCCCAACACAACCACCATTCCATGTCAAATCTCTTCAATATAATAGGTTCCTTTTCACAAAATTTTTCAAACTCCTACAACTACCAATATCAATAAGTTTTTGTTAAACCCCAAACACCTAATATTTACTCTTTTTCCCTTGCATCCTACAAATTCCCTGGTGCAATTAAAACCTCAACCATCCCTGTTCTCCCCACATCGTAATTGTTTCAGAGAAAAGGAACACAGTATGAGTATGCAACTTGATGTTGTGACATTGGTTCTCTGTCCATTGGGAGAAAGAGGTCCCACCTGCCCTCACTGAACTCACAGGGCAGCATGAGGGCCTCTGTGTGCCACAGCACTGGACGAATGGGCTACTGTGCCTGCCATAAGGGAAAAGGATGTTTCAAACTGTAGTATTCAGTTTTTCCAACCACATATGATTTCGAAGACATCAGGTTAAAGTGAATATGAAGGGGAAAGACGTGTCTCGATAGCATTACGCAGCCTGAATGCAGTAAGTGGGAAACGGGTGTTATTTTAGGACCATTTGACTGGCACTTGATGGGTAAAAAAACTAACAGCATCCTGAGTAGTGTCAGACACCACAGGTGCAATACAATTTTTTTAACTGAATGAACAGGCTGGTATTATGTAGATGGTTAGTGGACACGCCACTCATTAGCTGATGAAAATGTCACTGTCGAATCACATAAATTCTAGGAATGTTTTGACCTTTAGATAATCGGTGGATTAGCACCTCAAGGCTCAGACTCTATGCCTACCTTTAAAAAAAAATCCTTTCCCCAGCTTAAAAGAAAGTTAATTAGACATATGTGATTGACTATTTCTGGAGTTTTATTCTCTTCCATTGGGCTGGTTATCTATCCTGATGTCATTACTACACCTATTTGACTACTTCAGTTTTAAGTCTCGATCAGGCAGTTAATAATCTTCAACTCTGCTCTATTTTCAAAGCTGATTTGACTATATTATTGGTTCTTTGCATTTCAATATAAAGGTTATTCTACAAGTATTTTTCTACAGAAAAGCAATTTTGTATCAATTTTATTTTATACCTTTCTTTCTAGAGCAAAATTCTACTGGGATATTGATTGGGATAGATTTGAATCTATAAATTAATCTGAACAATTGAACTAACATCTAAACAACCAATATCCATGACTGGTTAAAATCCATAAGCATGGCATTTCTCTCTATTCATTTACAGTTTTAATTTTTCTGGCAATGTTTCCTATTAGTACATGTACAGGGCTTGCCTATGTTTTGTTCAATTTATCCCTGCAATTTTATGCTAGCTATTATACTGAATTTTTAATTTCAATTTCTTATTGCTTTTGGCCAATATATATGAATGCAATTGCTACTCCCACATAATAATAGTGGGAGACTTTAACACTACATTGTCAATATTAGACAGATCAACGAGACAGAAAATTAACAAGGATATCAAGGACTTGAACTCAGACCTGGAATAAGTAAACTTAATAAACATTTACAGAACTCTCCACCCCAAATCCACAAAACATACATTTTTCTCAGTTCCACATCACACTGACTCTAAAAGTGACCACGTAATTGGAAGTAAATCACTCCTCAGCATTTGCACAGCATTTCACAGGTTTAAATGAAATATTGGTTGGCTGCTTGTTTGTTATTTTCCTCCCTTATTCCTTCCTGTCTCCATTGTTAAGCACATTTATTGTCATAAAAGAGGTTTTTAATATCCATTTTTAGACTGCATTCTAGCCTGGGCAATAGAGCAAGATTCCCGTTCTCTCTCCCTCTCTCTCTTCCTCTTTCTTTCTCTCTTTCATTCTTTCTCTCTGTTTCTCTTTCTTTTTCTTCCTCTCTTTCTTTTTTCTCTTTCTTAAAAAAATAAATAAATAATGCAAGTGCTTTGTTGAATACTGATTTCATATCCTATTTCCTTGCTAAAGTCAATCATTATTTTCAGTACAGATTTTGTAAATTCCTTAGAATTACCTATATTGATGTTCAGGCCATCTGCAAATAGAGAGTTTAACTTCTTTCCTTTTATTGAATATGACTCTTGTTTCTTCATCTTGTTTTATTACACAGGCTAGAGCTTTCAGTCCCATGTTGGAAGGAATTGATAAGTACAGACATCCTTGCGTTATTCCATTCTGAAGAGGAAAATATACAATTTTTTATGAATAACTTTGTTAACTGTTGGTTTTTCCTCCCAAACCCATTATTATCTCAGAAAAGAGTTTCTTTTTATTCTCAGTTTACTGACGGTTTTGAGTTTTATTAATGATGAATGGATATTGAATTTTGCTAAATGTTTTTTGAATATAATGAGATTATATTTTTGTTTTTAATCCAGTAAATTACATTACATAATTTTTAAATATTGAACAAACCTTAATTTTCTGAGATAACCCTTGCTTTGCCATGATTTATTATTGTTTTCATAAATTGCTATATTTGACCAGTAATACGTTGATATTTTATTTATCTACGTGATGAAGATGTAGATCTATGGACTTCTTTGTCTGGTTTCAGTACCAAGGTAATGCTGGCTTTATAAATTGTGTTGAGAAGTTGTAATATGCTTAATTCTAAGACAGTTCCTCAGGCTTTCCAGCCCCAGCGTATATCTTGCTTTCTAGAGCAAAATTCTACTGGGATATTGATCGTGATAGCATTTAATCTATAGATTAATGTGAACAGAACTAAGATCTCAACAACCAATATCCATGACTAGTTAAATCCATAAGCATGGCATTTCTCTCTATTCATTTACAGTTTTAATTTTTCTGGCAATGTTTCCTAGTAGTACATGTACAGCCCTTGCTTATACGTTGTTCAATTATTGGACTGTACACATGAATATGATGAGATATCATATCACTTCCATATGAATATGATGGGATATCACATCACTTTCATGGTTATATTACATTACATGGCAAAAGGAGTTTGCAGACATACTTAAGTTTATTAACCAGTTGCCTGAGTCCATCAAAAGAAAAATTATCTGGGTGGGTCTAGTCTGATCATGGGAGCCCTTTAAACACTGAGTTTTCTGAAGCTGATGATAAAAGAGGAAGTCAGAGATATTTTAAGTATGAAAGGGAATGCAGATAGCCACAAAAAACGGAGAACAGGTTGGAGGAAATGGGGATATTAGTTCTACAAACCCAAGGAATTGAATCTTACCTACCAACAACTAGAAGGGCCTGCAAGGGAACTTTTCCCTAGAGCCTCCAGGCAAGAGCCCAGGCTAACATCTTGATTTTTATCCTTGTGAGACCATAAGCAGGGATCCTATCTGAGCCAACTGGACTTCTGACTTACAGAACTATGGGTTAGTAAGTGGGAGTTGCTTCAAGCTATTAACTTAATGGTAATAAGTTACATAGCAATAAAATGGTGACACAGAAGTTTTCTTTTACCTTCAAATATAAAATATTGTCACTGGTTGTTAGAAATTTGATTATCATGTGTTCTGGAGAATTTTTCTTCATTTTTTTTTTTTGTTGGAGCTTCTTGTACCTATGAATGTATAATTTTCATCAAATTTTAAAAGTTTCATTATTTTTTTAAATATGTTTTTCTATTTCTTTATCTCTTTCCTATCCGTTTAAGACTTCAATTATACATATGTTTGGACTACTTGATTCTGCCCCGACACTCACTTCATGTTTTTAGTTTCCTTTTCTTTCTATAGTTCACTGTCCACAGTGAACTACAGAGGAAAAAAAAAGGAAACTAAACTATATTCCTTCTGTAGTTTCTATGCTGCTATTAATCCAATGTGGTTTTATTTTTATGTCAGATTTTTTTAATCTTTAGGTATTAAATATGCTTCTTTTTCATATCTTCCCTTTTTCTTATATTCTTTCTTTCCTCAAATTTCCTAAACATAGGCATACATTCATAATTGTATTAACGTATTTGCCTACTCATTGTCATCTCTTTTATTTTTGGCTGTTTCTACTGATTAATTTTTTGCCTCTTGGTTATGGGTTATATTTCCCTGTTTCTTTGCATGACTGATAATTTTTTATTGGATACAAAAAATTATAAATTTCACATTGTTGGATGCTAATTTTTTTTTAATTTGTGGGGCTTGCTGCTGTGAGTAAATTGCATAACTTAGAATTATTTTGATTCTTTCCAGAATTAATTTTAAGCTTTTCTAAGACAGGGCCAGTACATCCTATAGTCTGGGGCTAATTTGGCACCACTACCAAGGCCTTCTGAGGACACTCCACAATCCCCCATGTATTAAGAGATCTTCTCCCTCTGTCTGGCAGGAGCACAAAATATTAACAGCCCCATGTGTGCTTCAGTGATTGTCTCACCTCATCTACTTTTCCAGCATTTTTTCCCTGCCCTCAGTCCCCTTATACACACACGTAGATGAGTGCGTTGCCAAAGTCTCAAGGAAGCTCTTTGAGATTTTAAAGTTCACTCTCTTTGTGTACCAAGCTTCTTTCTGATACTTAGCCCTGCAACTTCTCCTTGGAACTCTAAACTCTGCCTCCTCAACTCAGCAAGACCATCAAGATATTCTCTGGGTTTCCCTTCCCTGATCTGTCTGCTAGAAAATACTTTCCTTCTGTGAGCTGAAGCACTTGCGGGACTCATCTTAATCATTTCTCTTCTGAGTACTGGTATTGTGTGCTCTGTGTTTTCCAATATCTAAAACCCACTGTTTCACATATTCTGTCTGTTTTTCTAGTAGCTTAATGTATAAGGGTAAATTCAGGCTCTTCTCATAGCCCACAGCGGAAGTTTTAGGCACTCAGTACTCATAAACTCCAAAACTTTAGACTAAAAACCTACACAAGCCAGGCGAGTAATGCAAATGAATATTAAAATATCACTGGAAAACAACAGGGCTTTCGCAATTAATTTGTACTTTAAAAATAAAATACAGCACAAAAAAGTCTATCTCAACCTAGCAGGCCACCTTTTCTTGTACTCATTTCTAAACTCTTCTCCTTCCATTCCACCTTTGAATATTAATCAAAATGATTAGAAAGCCCTCTCTTGCAAACCTCTGATAGATGTGTATAATTGGTATGCATTTATCCATCACATTAATCTTTAGGAATGTTTGCATTTTCTGCCTCAACTATACTTATGTTGCGTTTCTTCTTAGAAAATTAGAGAATTTCAGCCAAAATTTGAGGGAGGTGTATGTAAGAATGTAGCAGAGCAGAGTGGAAAAGTGGAAAGCTACAGTAAGAACTCTGAAAATCACACCTGCTTTATCCTGACTGGTAGCCAGAGGTACAATGACTCCATGCTGAATGCTAAAACTTAAGCAGGGATCGTGGTTACATCTATCTTTGTCTTCAGAAAAGACTGTGGCACTCTAGCTAACTGCTGGATCTAATCAGTTCTGAAGGATTAAAATATAAATATACATTCACAAGTTATAAATACATGTATATAGTTATGCATAATTTGTTTACAATTGACTACATATAAAGTACATTAAGTAACATTTCAAAATGAGTGTAAACAACCCATATCTTGAAAAAGCAGTAACTCTTTAAAGACGCCAGGAGGAAGTGGGTAGTTATTACCCACAAACATCCTTAAATTAAGTCTCAAATTGTTATCTCGACTTCACATACGTATAGTAAGCAAAGCGCAAAATGCTGATCTAGGTGAGGATTATCTAGCTGGCTATCTCTATCAGAGAATAACACCAACAACAGCAAAGCCCCCGTGTCCCTGCATCGTGACAAAGTCATTCAACTTCTGGGGGAGTAGAATGACACCTGGGAAAATAAAAGAAACATACCTAGAATAGTAGATTTGACTGATCAAATTCTGCGAATTGGAAAGGTATTTTACAGCCTTGGAAACTTTCAAGGGATTAAGAGGAAATACTATAAATGCTGCCAATATTTCCCACCAGGACCCCGGAAAATGGAAAACCGACGTTTTGCATACTTCAACTGACATAGGAGTTAAAAAGAAATTATTTAGGCAGTTAGTAAGGGTAAGGAAGCCCTCGGTAAGGTTTTCCTTTTAATGGAAAGCAGCCCCAAAATAATTTTCTTTTCTAACGAAGAGCAGCCTGTAACATCGAGCTGCAGACATAGACAAACAAGCTGGAAGCTTGCATGGGTGAAGAATGCCGGCAGTTGTGCTTATAGGAAAAGGCTACCTGGGACTAGAGATTATAGACATGGACACACGTGAGGAGGACTAGGCATGATCAAAATGGCAGCTCCATCTTCCCTTCTCTTTGCCAAACCACGTGTACAGTAGAAAAGAGCAGACAAGGTGGTGCTGGGGAAGCAGAAAGTCCATTTGCATAGTAAGACTAGGGTGTGGTGGCCAGCCTTGCCCCGAGTGGTACCTAATCGTCTCACCTGGTCAAACCAATGTGTGGGCACTGTTAAATCAGACACCGCCTCCTCAAGCCTGCCTATGAAATCTGCTACAGTCACCGCAGGCCGGATTTTCCTTTTGGAAGCCTCTGTCCCTCACTAGGAAAAGAGGTCTTCTCCTTTCACCTTCTTTTCCCTATTAAACCTCTGCTCCCTACCTCCACTTGCTCAGTCTTCTGAATCTCTGTCCAGGGTTTACATGCCCAGGGGTGGGTTCTGAGGCCCCTGCCCAGATTCACATTCCAGCCCTGCAGTGTTGGGGGCTGAACCTGCTCAGCCCTTCATCGCTAGGAACAGGGTAGATGCGGTAGTCAGCCGTAGTGGGTAGGCATCAGATTTCAGGTTTCTCTTCAACCAGACTTTAGGTTTTTCTTCTACAAATAATGCTGATGTGTGTGCATTGATTTGTTAAAACAGATACAAACAAACAAACAAAAACCTCTGCTCCTAAACTCCTCATGTGTGTCCACGTCTATAATCTGCTTGGCGCAAGATGTTGATAGCCGGGTGTTTGCCCCAGACAACAATGCTGCTTCACAACCTAAGAATAAACCTATGACAGAAATACAGCAATACGGCTCTCACATAGGAATGCCTGAGGGACTGTATGATCCAACAAATGAATGATCAGTAGCCACAGCTCTCATTATGAGAACCTATGTGTCTGATGTGTGCTGCATATACCATCGCATCCACCTGAAGGCTGCTCAGTGATGATGGAAAAAGAAATCATTCATTTCATCAGCTCTAAGCAAATTTATTTTTTAAAACCACCAAGTGAAAACGAAGCCTGGGCCTTCTCAGAAATAAAATAAATTTAATTGCATACCAGCCCTTATTATTTTAAAGTAGCCACGGTCTTCCCTAGGGCTAATCTTTGGAGAAGTTGATGGTACTTGGTATGATGTAAGAGCAATCAGATAGCACCAGCCATTCTTGACAAATTCTTAACAAGCTACATCTGCCTATAATCATTCTTGACAAATTCTTAACATGCTACACTTACTTATAATCCACCAATTGGAAAATCATGTGAACTAACGAGTGTGATGTCTATTTCACAGGTGAGATAGTTACTAAAAGTGTTAAGGTCTGTGAAACCAGTCAGGGCTTGCTATGAACTATTGAATTGTTATTGTTTTATTGAAGGCAGAGTCATTTTCTCTTTTTACTTCTTCCCATTTCAATAGTTATCTTGCCCAAATTTATGTGTGTGTGTATACATATATATATGTATACACACACACACATATACATATACATATGTATGTTTCAACTTTTATTTTAGATACAGGGTGTTCATATGCAGGTTTGTTACATAGTTATAGTGCATCCAGCTAGTAAGCACAGTACCCATACCCTGCTCTTTCCCTCCACATTCTAATAGTTCACAGTGTCTACTCTTCTCATGCTTATGTCCATGATTGCTCAATGTTTTTATTTTAGCCAGGTTTCAGAGACAATCCCTATTTCCGTCAACTATTCAGCAAATAATCATGTTGATCACCTCCCTCCCTCCCTTCCTTCCTTCCTTTCCTCCCTCTCCCCTCCCTCGCTCCCTCCCTCTGTTCCTTCCTTCCTTTCTTCCTTCTTTCCTTCCTTCCCTCCTCCCTCTTTCCTCCCTCCCTCACTTCCTATGTCCTTCCTTCCTTCTTTCCTTCCTTCCTCCCTAAGTCAAATTGCAGCATATGTTCCTGGAAAAAATAGGTGCAAATATAAATCAAATAATTGTAAGTTCATTCCATTCAATGTTATTAAAAGGGAAGTAAAAATGTAACTGCTATGCTATAAATATATCCATTGCTATTAGAGAGATTTCTGCTCAGGAAATCTCTCTAAAAGCAATGGATACATTTATAGCCAATAAAAATCTATTTTCCCAAATAAATAAGGGAATCTTTCCATCACCATGTAAAATTTTAAAAGCTCATGTCTGTATTTTTCTGAATGATCATTTAATTTTATGCTACTATTGTTGAAAAATTATGCCTAGTACACTGCAGATTCTACCATCTGCCTTCAGAAATTCTCCAGAATATCTTTCAAAGATTGATAAATTATTCATTTCCTGAGGTTGTGCATCAGACCTTTACAGCCCATAAATAGTAGATAGTAAATTATGCAGGGTATACCTTACAGACACAAAATTTGTAAAGGAACCCTGTGTATGTTCTGTTTTCCATGCAGAAAATGTGGTTTCATTCATTGATACGTTTTGACGTTCTTCCAGGGATTATGGAACTTTACCTAATCTAGCCATTTAATTTGCATCTAAATAGATAGGTTTTAGATTGAACCAATTTTAGATGTATCAAAAAAAACTGACTTCCAGCAGCGTTTAATCTCCATTTGGAAAGAGCCAGTATACAGAAATCCTTTCGCTTTGTATCCTTTTCTGATCAAGTCCTAGACTTCACCACGTATTTATACATTTGATGACAGAATTTTACCCTTAGCTCTTCGTTTTTCTCATGTAAATTGAAATCCTTTTTCTTTTTCTGATCAATTCACTGCAAGACCAACCTGAAGTGAATTTTCGTACATGAAAGGAGAGGTTGTCGGTGGAGCTGATTTGCCTACAACCATGACGTGATTATTTTGGAATAATGTGACATAACAGGACCTTCTGAGAGCCACCCCATCCTGCTATTCTGTCCTCAAAGCTAATAAGCTTCTCTAGTTACAGACTCCTTGATATTTGTCGAAGTTAATTTTAACTGTTAAAAACATGTAAATAAATAACAGCAGTGGAGATTTTACTTAGGCACTGTATGGCTGAACACTTAGAGACTTCAGAAAGGCAACCAGTTTTTGTAATAGTGTGAGAAACTCCAGGATAGGACGGTGGAGACAACTCTATACTCACTCTGACATGAGTTAAAAGCACAACTCTATGAACCTGCTATGAAGCAAAATGCCATCTTCACTTTCTACCTGTGTTTAGCTCTTGCATTTGAGTTAATATGAGATATACCTTTCATCCCTCGAGAATCCCAGGACCATCACCTTACCATGTGTCAGTATCTACTAAAGTAGAGCATCTCTTAACCTTCATGCCTGCAATACCAACTCTAAGTATGAACTTGAACAAAAGGTGTGTATATTCACCAAAAGACACATTCAAGAATGTTTTTAGTGGTATTACTAGTAATAGCCAAAAATTAGAAGCAACCCAATGTCCATCATCAGTAGAATGAACAAAATGTGGTATGTCTGTGCCATGAAACACTATGCTCAGTGGGAATGAACATAACGATGTGAATTAATCATATAACATTAAGGAAATGAAGTCAGACACACACACAAAACACATAAATCATTTACATAAAGTTCAAGCATTAACATAGGGTACCAGAAGTCAAATAAAATCACCCTTTGATGGGCAATATTATTATTTTTATAAATTAATAGCAACTGAGAAATTTTTGTGATATATTTTATTTCTTCTAATATCATCCTTTGATGGGCAATATTGATTAACTGAGAAGGATCAGTAGGATTTTTCTGCAATTTTTGTAATAATATATTTTCTTTCTTTTAATATCACCCTTTGATGGGCAATATTGATTATTATTCTTATAGTTAATAATAGTAACTGAGAAGGATCAGTAGGATTCTTCTGAAAGTTTTGTGATATTTTATTTCTTCATCTGGGTGCCAGCCACATGAGCATGTTCATTTTATGAAAATTCATTATCCTGTGCCCTTACAATCTGTCCACATTTCTGTATGTAGGTCATATTTCAATAACAAGTTTAAAAAATTTAAAAAGTCTAAAAATGACCAAAACATCAACTAGAAGAATGAATATTTTTTCCAAGTTATCAGCTCACATACAATGTGGGAACTAAAACGCAATGAATTTTCAGAAAAATATAGAGTGTCTATCTTTTCTGTTACCAGTTTGAAACTTCCTAAAGAGATCGATTTTATCTGGAGGTCCACACATTTCATGTAGATCAAAGTAGAGTTCTGATCTAGATGTGTCAGTTCATTGCATGATTTTTGAATGGACATTCGGCACTGAATAATTATACAGATCATCACTTAGAAATGGATCAAAATCATTTGGGGGAAAATTCTCTGACCCACCTTTTACATATGCGGCTGTCATGCTTGCAAACAAGAAAAAAAAAGACTCACAGAAACTAGAATGCCATCCCATGCTTCCTTCCTTAAAGGTCACTTTACTTTGTTGACAAAATTAGAGCAGTGATGAAGACCCAGTGCCCTCAAGGAATTTCCCATTTTGGGGATCTTTTGCAGATCTCACTTGCTGTGATGTCATAACCATGGACTTCATCAGAGCGATTCACACCAATCACAGCTGACAAAATTAAGCTGTGTCATATGCGGGTGACTGAAATGCAGAGTCATGTTTCCTCAGTTTTGCTGGCTGGGCTTTTTGATCCTCTGGAATGGTTTTGAAGCTGCAAATTCAGTGATGCTCCTACTGATTGAATTAGCACCCCTGATAGAAGTCTGATTCTTTCATCTCCCCTCCAGTGTCTCTTATCCACTCGCACAAGGATTTCAATTTAGGGGTGATCAAGAAAGCAAGATCTAGTTTCAAGTAGTAATTGTCTCTTTTGATGTGATCTATTTTACATAAAAATGAATGAAGATGCACATCTCTGGAGGATAACTTGACATTTTTAGAGTACTGTACTATCAGTAAGCAATTTGCCTCCTGAAATTTCATAAGGAAAATTAGTCTTCCTCCATTCGTTTTGCATTATACTGTATTGATTGGTTGATTGATTTTTGGTGTAAAAGACACTGAATTCAAATGGCCTAGCCAAAATTTGTGAAGCAAGTTGCTTATAGGGCCAAGTCTGGGACCAGAAGTTACGTTTCCCGAGCTCTTTGAGTTGAAGGCATTCTTGCCTTGTGAAGTTACCTAAAATGCCATGTGATAATATATATGACTGCATCTTTATGCATTCCTTTATCTTTACGATTTTGTCAACAGACTAAATCCATCTATTGTTATAAATCCAAAACACTTCACTCACCATCGGGGCAGACACAGAGCTTCATATAAAATTTCATACATCTTGGTCCATCAGACTCTGAGCACTGAATCTTATAGAAGAAATAAACTCACTTCCGAACCTTTGTTGTTCCCTAATACCAAATAAAGCAGGGGCAGGAAAAAGCTTAGTGTACCAAATGTAATAGGAAAACACATTAAATAGCTCAAGTGTTCCCCTTTAAATATTGTACTTTATCAAGTGGAAAATCTACACAGTACAAATAGAGTAAGATATATTTTGAAAGTTTATTAAAAATATCAGGCAGTCTTGATCTTCTAACGTTGACATTTCTGCTCATTGCAATCAGATCCTTGGATTTTTCTCAAGCTGTTCAAGTTGGTTTCATCCCACAGTAAATTTGTATTATTTTGAAATGTAGGAAATAATGGTAGACCCCCATGATTAATCCAAAACTTGAAAATATATGTATAGCAATTGGAGTAGGAAGGTAACTCTTTAAACTTAATTATCACCTTTTAGGTGGAAACTGCAAATGAGAATGAGGAGAAAGGAAAACATCTCTATGTCCCAATTCCTATATGCACAGTTATATTACACCTCATATTTTAGGTCTGTTTTCCAATCCCAGAGGGTTAGACCCTACAGTCTTTAAAAATAAAATAAAAAATGTCAACATGCACATAAATAAAAGTGGGTCACCATTATGTCACATAAATATATGTGGAATGAGAGACTAGCCCTTTTTATTCATATTCACGTATGTATTAGGGGATTTCTATTCATTTACATTATATATACTTGGAAAGAAGTTTGTCTTAGTTGGGTAAATATATTTTCCACATCTTGATAAGCATATTCCTCAGAATGCCAGACCCAAAAGATGATTCTTGGTAAATTATTTCTTTGTTCAACTGAGTTTGGGAGGCTGAATTCTCTGCAGCACATTCAGATGTTAGGGAGCATAAAAACATAACGAAGACTCAGAAACCATGCTGTAAAGATACCTGTTTAACCTCACCTCTAATATTTCTAACCTTATTATCTCTAGTCATAAAAACCTATTTCTTGAGAAACACATTAATAGCTTAAGAACTATTGGGTGGAGGTGAAACAGGTATTAAATTATAATTCAAATAGTTACCATTAACTCCATTTTATATTTCTTTCAGTCATCTTATACTTTTGAATACAGTCATGTGCCACATAGCAACATTTTGTCCAGCACTGACTGCATATGTGATAGTGGTCCCATAAAATTATGATTCCATATTTTTACTGTACCTTTTCTATGCCTAGACATGTTTAGAAACACAAAGACTTCCCATTGTGTTACAATCGCCTGCTGCATTCAGTGCAGTCACATGCTGTACAGGTTTGTCGCCTGAGCAATAGGCTACACCCTCTAGCCTAGGTGTGTAGTAGACTCTGCCCTCTAGGTATATATTTTCACTCAGTGATGTTCCTGAACAATGAAATTGCCTGATGATGCATTTTTTAGAACATATGCCCGTCATATATGATGTGTACCTATAATTACTTGAGAGTACCCTACTACCCACCTTTCTTTGTCTATGTGAATATTACTCAAAATTCAAACAGTATGCCATGCTTCACTAAAACCGTTTTACACTCCAGCTCTGGGGTCAGTCTTCCTCTCTGTGTTTTCAGGTCCCTCTATGTCATCCGTTGTCTTGCCTGCACTATCATATGTTGTAATGGTCTGGTGACATCTTTGCCACCCCAATTACACATGCAAGTTCCTTGCAGGTATAAAGATGTCATGCCTTTCATTTTCCATGTGGTGTCCCACAACCATTCTCCATCCATTTCAGCCCTACTCTGTGCCCAGGAGGCCTCCTGTCACAGACTACGTTAGCTGCATCCTTGGGCTTGGGTTTGCCCAAGGGGAGGCACAGGAAGTAACGGAGGAGAGGAATTTGCAGCGTTTCCTTGGACCTTGGTCCTGGCAACTACAGCTCTTGAGAAGGGCCCAACCTTCACAGGTGCATCTTACAAAGAGCTGTCATAGCTATTGCCTCCCCTTTCCCCTTCAAGCCCTGTTGCCTAATAGCAATGCTTTCCTTTGTTACTGATCCTAGGGGCTGTGAAGTCTTCTCTTGAACCTGCTCACCTTTGTAAATAGTCCTTCCTTAACGTCTCCGTAGTTGAACAATCTGAGTGGCGTCCTATTTGAAGCCACAGACCTGTCTAATGCGCTTGTGTTACATATTGGAACACATTTTCTAGGGTAGTGCCTTGCATACATTAAGGATATATTTCCTATTATTACTTTATTTATTTTTTGAGATGGAGTTTCACTCTTGTCACCCAGGCTGGAGTGCAATGGCACTCTCAGCTCACTGCAATCTCCACCTCCAGGATTCAAGCAATTCTCCTGCCTCAGCCTCCTGAGTAGCTGGGATTGAAGGCACCCACCACTATGCCCCCCTTCACTTGTTCATAAAACATTCCCTCATGCGAAGAGAGGAATCAAAGCAATGAGTATATGCTTCCTAATTTCTGTTTTCAACATCCACTAATGTTTTACAATCTTGGTTACGATTGAAATTACTCTGCATAGGATTCCATGGTGCATATTACCAAAGCTTCTTTATCCAGTCTATCATTGGTGAACATTTAGGTAGATTCCATAACTTTGCTGTTGTGAAAAGAGTTTCAGTGAACATATACGTGCATGTGTCTTTCTAATAGAATGATTTGTATTCCTTTGAGTAGCAAACTAACACAGGAACAGAAAGCCAAATACTGTATGTTCTCACTTATAAGCGGGAGCTAAATGATGAAAATACATGGGCACATAGAGGGGAAAAATGAACACTGGGGCCTGTTGGAAGGTAGAAGGTGGGAGGAGAGAGAGGATCAGAAGAACAATGAGTACTAGGCTTACTACCTGGATGATGAAATAATTGGTACAACAAATCCCCATGACACGGGTTTACCTATATAACACGTGCACATGTACTCCTGAACTTACAGTAAACGTTTTTTAAAAAAGAAATTTCTCTCCCTTTATGGAGTTTGTTTACAAAACTAGGCAATTTCTCCCTAGAGCTTAACCCATAAGTGGAGAAGGAAAGAAGGGAATCACTTTGTGATGAGTTGAGCGGGTTGCGTGATAAAAACAGATTTATAATAACACAATTCGCAGAAATGAATAGCTAATGATAACTTAACACTTTCTATGCACCAGGAGTTTTCTCTTGGCAAACTGCATCACAGTTTTACATTCTTGCAACAGAAATTGCCTAGTTTTGTAAACAAACTCCATAAAGGGAGAGAAATTTCTTTTTTAAAAAACGTTTATTATAAGTTCAGGAGTACATGTGCACGTGTTACATAGGTAAACCCGTGTCATGGGGATTTGTTATACCAATTATTTCATCACCCAGGTAGTAAGCCTAGTAATCAGTATTCTTCTGATCCTCTCTCTCCTCCCACCATCTACCTTCAAACAGGCCCCAGTGTTCATTTTTCCCCTCTATGTGCCCATGTATTTTTAAGGTAAATACTCTTACTCTTCCCATTGTACAGATGGATTATATTACAGATGTGTGTTACAATGTATATTACCTTGTACAGATGAATTATATTAACATTATGTTAATTATATTGTACAGATAAATTAATTAAGAAAATAAAATTGTGAAACATCACATATCTAAAGATGAACTGATGTCTCAATCCAATTCTATATTGAATTGTAGAATTTAGCTCTGAATCGGAAAGCTATGTTGCTAATTTTGGACCAATTGAAATTTCCAAACTTCCCTGAATCATTTTCTCACCCTGGTCATCCATTTTCCTATTCCTGCCCCAATCCCTGAAAGATTCCTTAATAGGTGGACATGATAACAGTGTATACAACTAGAATTTTTATAAGATTGCTGAAATTAGGGTGAACATCATCTACTCCTCTGATTAAACTACAATTTTTTCAGTGAGTCCTGCTATAAAAACAGTGTCTTTGGCATTTTCAACCATATAACTAAGGAACATGTTATCTCCCAAAGTTAATACCCCACGTAACCTGTGCACTTCCCAGACTAGCCTTGAACTCAATATAGTTGTCAAAGACTTTGTTTCCCCATGACCTTATGTATCAGTACTGTTTTCATTAAATTATTATTGTTTACAAAATTAATATAAATTTACATTAATTATAATGTAAAACTTCAACTACATGAGTCCAGGTGCTTGACTTCTGGAAGAGAGATTGACAGGGATTATATTTTAAGGAAGAGAAGCTTGTTTTCTCAGGACACCTTGGATCCAAGCAAGGCTGTGCAGAGTGCGCTTTGCCTAGGATAATGAGGATCTGACCACTTTTTTTCAATCTGTCAGTTTACCGGTGTGCCATAACATTGCCCACAGCACTCTGCAGCATGCTTTGCAGATATCATCATTTCAGTAAAGTAAGCTACACTTTTACTCTTTCCCAAGTTTATGTGCCACTGAAGATTTACTGCCAGTTTGATTTATGATCTTCCTTTGCTCAGTTCCGATATCAATAGAATGCATGACCCTATTCTTTTCCTTCTATTCAAAGTTTTCCTGAACATAAAAATAAGCTGTGTTAGATGAAAACATGTGTGATATTCTCTTTGCATTGGAAGACAGACCAACATAGGGGTGCAGGGGGAGGGTTGTAAAATGAAAAAGACTACAATTCTAAATGCGAAAAGAATTCCACCCTGAAATATTTACCACTAGCACCTTAAGTAAGACATTTAGCTTTGGGGGTCCTCAGACTCCTAAAAGTAGTACTAGAAAAATACTTCCTGCCCTCACTTTTTTGTACATAGCAAATCATATGTCAAAGTCTTTGGAAGGAATAAAACATTATACAAAAATATAGTAGCTTTGTAGTTTTTTTAATAACCTTATCAAAGACTAGAGATAGAGTCGTCAAACAGGTTTCCTCTTGCTTTCCCATCTTCCTGCATGAAGTATGACAAAGACAGTTCTGGAAGGAAGACATGCCTCTTTGCTTCCACATCACACATTCTATCAATGCTTCTCCCCAACTCCTTAGATCCTTCTATCATCATGATGGTTTGGCTCCGGATTTCCCAGCAATCTAGTTTAAAAACCAGAGACGTTAAAATTAAAATTCTGAGTAATTTTGAGAAAATAATTTGACCTCTTTGAAACAGAGGTTTTCAAATAGCTTAACTCTGAAGTTGGAGTGTATACTTTCACATATTTATTTTATATTCATCTGTAAGCATTATGTATATTTTACATGTTTTTAAAATTACTTAATTTTAAAATTAAGTATACTCCATGTCATTCTGATTCTTTTTGCTTAAATTTTGTTTTCTCAGGCTTATCTATATGAATATATAAATTCACATTTAGAAGTTTTAAATATGTGCACATTTGTGTGGTAATACCAATTTTTGATCAATTTCCCATTAATTGTAATTTTAGTACTATATTATAGACAATGCGGCAGTAGACACCATTGACTATATCTTCATTTGCAACCGAGTGACAGATTCCCTGCCAAATTTCAGGAGACAAGTTGCAGGGTCAAATATATTAAATATTGACAAGTTGTTTTGAAATGTAATCATACCAACTTCCACTCTCACCAGAAACATGTAAATGTCTATTTCTCCACATTCACCCAAAACTTGTTTCATACTTTAATTTTTTTTTCCCTTTATTGTGAAATATGTAACATATACAAAAGGGTGAAAAAAGAGCAATTTTAAAGACAAGACAAAGAGAAGGGAAGAAGAAAAAGAAGTAAACATTTATGTGCCTACAACACAAATTAAGAAACAGAACATTCATATTTCACTCTCTTTCCTGAACTTTTCTGCAATTTGGGTTTTCATGCTCTTGCTTTTTTCATAGTTTTGCCATATATTAATACACAAATAAGCAGCATGTTAATTAGGTTGTTTTTGAACTTCATATAAGTGACATATAATAATTTGAATTCTTTTATACCTGATTTCTTTTGCTCAACATTGTATTTTAAATGCATCCATGTTGATGAGTATAGCTTTAGATTATTTTCACAACTATCGAGTATTTCACTTAGAGAATACAAACAATGCTTAATTACTGTTAATTGACATTTGGTTTTTGTTCAGATTTTTATATTCATGTTTTTGCTAAGTTTTCTTGTTATTTGCCCTTGCTATAAAATCCAGAGAAGCTCTTTATGTTGTGGTCGATGCCCTCTGAAGACAGCCATCATCAATTGTGTCCTTACCTGTTTTCAAATGTTTTTACATCCATCAAGCAGTGGAGTCAGTTTTCCATCTTCTAGAATCTGGACTGGCCTTGTGATTTGCTTTAATCAATAGCATCAAGCAGAAATAATACTGTGCAATATCAGACCTAGATTGTATGGGGCCTGGAAGCTGCCACTTTCCCTCTTGACTTTATTTCACCCTTATTATTAAAAGATATTTTAGCTGGGTATAGAAATCTAAGCTAACTTCTCTTTTTTTAGGACTTTGAGGATACCTTTCACTATCTTTTGGCTTTAATATTGCTGTTAAAAAGTAAGCTATTCCTCTGATGACCAGTTCTTTAAGGCATTGCCTTTCCTATCCACACTCCTGCATGCAGTTTCTCTATACTGCTTTAGGCAAAAACCCCTTATTCATTCAATACTCTGTGTTTATCAGATATATATATACCTTTATTTATATAGCTATTTATTCATATATGTATGTATGCATGTATGTATTGAGATTTAATTATTTTAATCTGTGAATAGTTTCTTTTATCATTTATAAAGAATTCTTAGCAACTATCTGTGAAAATGTTTATCTTCCTTAGCCGTTCTCTGCTCTCCTTCTAGGACCCTAATTAAATATATTGTAAAACTTGTTTTCTTACCCTTTAAATCTCGTAATTTTTATCATGGTTTATTTTGCAATCTTTTTGTTTCTACACGTTATGTCTAAGCAATGTCTTCTTACATATATTCATGTTTATTAATTTACCATTGGCTATATTTAATCTGACACTAATCCTATTCATTGAATTTGTAGTATCAACTGTTAAGTTTTCACTTCTAGAAAATCTATTTTTTTTTCAAATATACTAGGTCACTTTATAGTTTCTTGTTATATACAGATATTTTCAGTGTTGTCTTAGATTATCTTAAACATAGTATAATGTGGTGATTAATTTTGTGTCATTTGACTAGGCCAAGGATGCCCAGATACCTGATTAAACATTATTTCTGACTGTGTCTCTGAGAGTTTTTCTGAAAGAGATTAGCATTTAAACTGGAGAACTGGGTAAATGGATCCCCCTACTATGCATAGGCATCATCCAGTCCACTGAGGGCCTGAATACAATGGAAAGATAGAGAAAGGTTGAATTGACTATACCTGATCACTTGAGCAAAAACATCAATCTTCTTTTGCCTTTGGCTCTCCTGGTTCTCAAGCCTTCAGACTCAGACTGGACTCTACACCCCCAGCTCTTTGCCACTCAGACCTTTGAATGATTCCATTGGCTTGTCTGAGCATCCAGCTTGCAGATGGCAGATTATGGCACTTCTCAGCCTCCATAATCATATGAGCCAATTCCCTATAAAATTCTTTATAGGTATATCTCTCCAATTGTTTCTGTTTCCCTAAAGAACCCTGACTAATACAGTAAGCATAATTGCTTTACAGTTCTTATTTGGTGTTTCTAATATTTGACATCTTTACCAGTTTATATTGATTCTCTGTCTTGTTTTATCCTTTTCTTCTGATGGTTCATTGTCATGGTTCCTTATTTCCTTGTATATTTATTATTTTTTAACTATGTGGTCTAATTGTCCTTGAAAAATTATTTGTGGGGTTACCATGAGACCTGTGATGAAAATTAATGCTTTCTTCCAAAGAAAGTGAATACCTTCCTCTTAATCCTGCGTTTTCTTTGGTTAGGCACCTAGGGACTTTCAGTCAGGAAGTAGTTTAAACTAAATTCTAAATTAGTAAATTTGCATCACTCAGGTGATGCAAATCTCAACTAAAAATGCACACAGGGATTTGAAAACTTTTCTTTTTCTTCTTTCATGTTCAGTGCAAAACCAGCTTTCCTTGTGACTGTTTGAGGCTGGGGCAGGAAAGGTTTATTTCTGATTCATTGTTTCTCTAAATTTGTAGCTACAGAAGGTTCCAGCTAAAAATGAAAAGAATACCCTACTAGTTCTGGGTTTTAAATTATTCATTTTTCATCTCTAAGGCCCATTTAAGATTATCAAATGATCTGAAGGCTGTGGCAGCTTGACTGCTTTCTTTACATCTCTGTATTTTGTCCCTAGATTTTTCCCTGGTAATTTTTTAATATTTGCATTTTAAGTTTTTAAAAAAGTTTTTATCTGCATTTTCAATTATTTTCAGTGATTGGATGGGTCCGAATAACCTATTCTTCCATATTCTAGGAAGTAAATTTTAAAAATTTTATTTCTTATATTTTTAATAACCAGATGTGTAATTTGATACTTTTCCAAATCTGCTTAAAATGTTTGTTTATTTTGTTTATGATGCTTTCAAACTTGATTTCTTTAATAAGCTAAACCAAATTATTTTATGTTTTATATTCTATAATGTACAGATCTGATAGCTAAGATTATTATTCCTATGACAATCATAAAATCTTTTCTCATTACTTATTAATTTCTCAATTGGGGGCTAATTTCCTTAGACTTTTATCAGTAAAAGTAATTTGAAGCCTAGTTTTAGACATATTTCACTGGAGAGTCTTTGCGTTTGCTTCTTCCAGACTCTTTGAGATGCTTCCAACCTAGCCTGATTATAAATTAAATTTTCAGCTTAGTATGTTGTGTGTCATACAAATAGCTGAATTTCATACAGCTATAAGGGTAAGTTTTATAGTCAGAAAAATGTTCTACTCTTGTCGAGGCAAAGATGGGTACCTGTAGTTCTTCTCTTGCTTACTCTCTGAGCTGGTCACACGTTGCATAGTCTTACTTAGCAGAGGGGTCTTTGATTTGAACTCACCCTGCAAAGGGACACAGCTCTCTCTCTGGTCCTCCTCCACACACAACCCATTGAGACTCAGTCCTTAGCCCACCAGAAATGTGCACACCTTTCATGGTGAAAGCCAATGCCAACACTACCTTACCTTTGGAGAACTGTACTTTCTCTTTTGATCTTTTTTTTTCTTATTCGTTTCTTTCTTAGTCTTAAAAAAGGTATTTTACATATTTACCCTTCATTTTTATATGTTTGACAATGAAAGGTGTTTTTCTGCCTTTCAGAGAATCATATTCTGAAAAATGGAATTCATCACATGCTTTCAAACCTTCCTAATTGTCTTCTTTCAGCCTGACCTCCACTGATGTTCATTATATCCCTTATACATCACACTTACCTAAATTTTGAACTTAATAAATGTTTGGTGAAGTAAATTGTTGCTAAATAAGAGAAAACGTGTTAGTTATTTTTCCAAATGGGTAATATGTGATTGGCAAAAAAATAGTATATGAAAAATACCTTTCTTTACCAGTTTTTAACTTTGAATTTTATAGATATTATTAATTTGCAAAAATAACAATTAAACTAATTATTGTATGAGTTATATTGTCTCTTAACTATTATGTTGTGTGTGGTAACAAAGTTATGTGTGACCTTAGAATTTACCCTGCAAACATTAGAAATGCACATCTATCTTCTTCAATTTATTATAATCTTTCTAGTCTTTCTATTATTAACATCATTATTAGATAGTAGTGTAGACTTATGCAAGAGCTTCTTCCAATAACTAAATGGGTTTTGTGGAGATGAACAGTTGAAAATTTAGTCTGATTTATCTACTTAACACCATTAATCTCAGGCCAAAAACAGAGGTTGCTGTCTGAAACAGCTTTCAACTATTAATAGTCATATAATTTATACTCAGTCAAGTCTATGTGTGGTTAGTGGTGGGGGGTTTTGAATTGTGAGGGTAATATATAATGACATCCCTTTTCACTCAGAACCCAAAGGAACCATAATAAATGCTTTAAAATTCTCAAAAGTAAGGAAGAAACAAAAGACTCTCAACTTCGGCAAGTTGGGTGAGCAGTGTAACACGGAACACACTATTGAATAAGCAGAGGGGCTTCCTGGAGACATTATTCTCAGAAAGTCCCAAGGATCCCAAGCAAGGAACTTGGAAATTACTACCATAGATACCCTGTCCAAGATTATCAACAGTCCTAAATCCAAAATATTTTAGCCCAATTCTCACAATCTATATTTACTCAACACAGAGAACTTCTTTCAAATCACTTGAGTTTAAGAATGTTATAATTCTAGGCATTTATCTGAAAAGGAAGATTTAAATGAAATTATGTTATAATTGGAGCTTCCAAATAACATCAGATAAACCAGGATGACTTCAACTAATTATTTGGTTTCCCCATGCTCATTTGGAATGTAGATGCAACCTTTCTAGCCAATTTGTAAAATAAGAAACACATGACCCTTTCTAGGGTCTAGCATTTATGTATGAGCTCAGTGCTGAACAGAACATTTGAATTCTTGTCATTATTAGTGGGGACGCTACGTAGTGACCATCTAATAAGAATTAGTTCAAAGTCTGATTTGTTATTTCACTAAACCTTAATCTTTCAGAGTTGTGTTTGCCTTTCTGTAAACCCTCCTCACCAAAAAAAAAAAAAGCTTATACACCATAATATCTTTTCTAGGAGAAAATTAAAAATGAGAATGGTCTTATAAAAACAAGAATATTTTAAGATAGCGGTAGCGGTACTTGACTTTTCCTGCCTAAGTGAGAATTTCCTGTCGAGAGAGTTGACAAAGCGGGTTTGAGGCAGTTTTCCTGTAATTAATTTTCTTTGCGTGTGAATTTAATACTGATGCAAAGGTGTTGCTCATTTGATGTCTCCAAGGTTTAATGTCTAACCATCCAACAGGAAAGGAATAACAGGGCTTCCCAGAATTCCTCATTAATTAGCTTCAATCCTCACTCGATGATACTCATCCACTCATCTAAGACTGTTAATTGTTATCAATTGAATGATTTTCAGGATGAAATCAATACCTACGAAGAATATAACTCATTTACATTGCTTGTTGAACAGCTAGGTGACAAGGAATGTTCATACTTATGACTCTGGGCCAGATTTGAACTTCTACTAAACAGAGACATAGCATTATGTATGCAAAGAGCATTGAACTTGAAATAATAATGACTGGATTCTTGTTCTACCTGATTATGGATAAATTAAATAACCTGAGGGCTATGAGACTTCATTTCTTCAATGGCAAAATACAGATGAGGTCAAAGTCTTTTCTAATGGTAGATATTTTTTAAATTGTGATTTCCAGGACACTAATCAAACTCCATGGTTTCATGTAACAGAGAAAGCTCAAAAAATACACATTTCGTGATGTCACAACTATTGTGTTAAACATCTCTCCACTTTAGTCAAGAGAAAAATAAGAACTTTGAAATATCTGCATCTATTTCATTTTCTCTTTCTATTCAACGTTTGGCTTTACAGTGAAACTAACTGAGATATTTGAGAATACAAAGGGTTTTGGATGAGTGAACATGGAGTGACTGAAGCTCTCGGGAAAGAATTTGAAAGATCCCAGAGGCATGCAGCCACGTTATATAAACATATTTTGAACTGTACCATCCTATCTATAGTACTGGCGCCACAGTTGCATTAAGTGAAATTCTATCCAAAAATTGGGAAGGTGCTCTGAGTTTGTTTGTCTGCTCTTCTGTTCTTTCTCAAAATCCTTAATGAAATGAAGGTAGTGTAGACAAATGTACCCAGTCTTAAAAAGCTCCTAACTGGACCGAGAACATTTTAATTGCAGCCAACTTTGTCAAAACTGTCACTCCAGCCTCGAAGTGATTCCTAGGGGGAACTTCAAGTTACATTAATTTTTCTAGATGCTCATTCTTTTGAACTCTAAGAAAATGTATTGCTCCTTCATTTTTCTTTTCCCTTTTAAAAGAAAGGATGGGAGGAAAATGGAATAGAAACAGTTGCATCTCTAACTTCTGAAATCCAACTGACTGCTTCTATGCTGGTCTATTAGAGTTGTCATGAAAATGCGTTTACTTATCTTTTATGCATGCCTCCCCTGCCCCATCAACTAAAATAAAGTTTGTATTTATTTTTTCTGGAAATATCCAAAGTGGTCCTGGCTAAGCTTCAAATCTATTTTTCTATATGCTGTGGCTTTAAATGTTGCCGTCTGTACTTGGCAAACAGAGATAACTGGAGTAAGCTCAACAATAACTGAACTTGAAAAAAATGCAAGGGCAACTGACTGTCGAAAAGTCAAATTATGATTTTCATTTGATGAATTGTAAAACCCTTTGGTGGTGCTAGTAAGGCTTCTCCTCCTTATATTTCTCATCCTTTGAAATAATTGCTATGAGTTATTTGTTTTACCCAGGTTTTAAACAAGAAACATGTATCTTTTCTATTTGCATGCTGTACTGTACAGAGTTTAAGAATTCATCCTTTCACGACAAGTGTGTCTGAAAAATTATTGTTTGACTCTGTGCCAATGACACAACTCAGCTTGGTTGGAGGAGTAGACATGAAGGCTGTTACACGTTTGAATGAAATGACTTGATATGAATATTCACTCCTAAAATTATCTGCCCAGAAATGGCCTTGATAGCCATCTTTTTCATTTATCATCTTTACTACATGATTATTTAAACTAATTCAGATTTTTTTTAGAAATCATATTTTCTTAAGAATTCAGCCTCTCCCTCACTAGCAGAGTAAGGAAGTCATCTCTTTTCTGTTTGACTTGAATCCCTCCTGATCTTTTATATTAATTTTTTCTAAATTAATATATATATATGAATGGGGAAATATAAACATGGCAACATTCATTTGTAAGAGCACTAGAATAGCATATTCTGTTTTTAGAATCCCAATTATACAGAAAATGATAGGCCTGTGTCTCAGATGAAATCATTTAGAAACAAACAGCAGTGAGCAATCATAATATTGGACATCTTGTAACTCCATTCTACCTTAGAAATGTGACTTCAAGTTCTCTGGGCCTCAATTTCTTTCCTAGTGGAATGAGGAATTTTTTTTCTCTGCTTATTTGTTTATTGTCCTCAAGAAAAAAGCAATATTGTCAGGCTCCCTCACTCCTATATCCCCTTGTATGGCAGAGGACTGGGTAGTGCCATTCCTGGGTTGTCTAATGCGGACTGTGCCTTTTTGAGATCTGGTGGGTTTTGTTATAAATATTTTTCCTTGGGATATAGCAAACAAATACTATAAGTTTGCCATCAATCATATTTTGCCATGAATTACACCTAAATTTTTGTGAGGCATTTAGTTGAATTTGTCTTTAGGCAACAATGGTAGATTTTTTTTTTCCAAAAAGAAAAATATTCTTCAAGAAATTTAGGAATAACCCCTAAAATGGAAATTTATTATATATTCTGTCTGCAATTTTTGAAATATGGTATTATGATCCAGACATTGATTTTTTTTCCATTCTGCTATGAAAAATAAAATAAAATCATGACTTGCTTTCCCCTAAGATTCCACACATACCTAAATTTTCTAGGTTTCTGGTCTCTGTTTACTATATAATAGTGATGGAAAATGGGTAAAGAAATAAAACAAAATTAAGTGACTAAGTGGAAACTTGTGGAAGAGAGGGTCACTCAATGAAGCACAGGTGAGTTGAGGGAGCTGAGGTAGAGGAGAGATGCCTTTTCAGAGAAGGGGTTCAAAAAAACTATGGGGATTTTGCTGGCTCTGCAAAGTTAAATTTCAGTAGAGAAAATCATGGGAAAACATCCTATGGTACATTTATAAAGTTACTTACAGGAGGCATTGCAATGAATTTTATTTATTGGAAAAGAACTAGAAGGGAATGTGAACACAAGAATATAGTTCATGTGTTGGAGGAGTAAAATAATAACCATTTATGTTTATTCTGTATTATTCTTTTGTTACAACAGTCAGGAAAAATACAGAAGAAAAAGAAATAGGCAATACACTAAATTAAGAGAAAGAGAGGATATTTTGTTTGTTTGCTTATTTAAAGACTTTGTGTGAAGACCTACAAGTATGCAGGTTATTTTCTCTCTTTAAGTCTTAAAAATTTGGAATAGGCTAGCTATCAATACCCCTGTTTAATAAATAAAGCCATTACATCTAAGAAAATTCTCAGAGTATTGTAAAAGTGAATACGCATGATCACTTGGACACACATTATTTGACAGCAGATTGCTTTCTTCCCTACAGCTTCACACATATAATTTCACTTTTTGGAATCTAACATTGCTTCCTAAAATTAAAACATCCAGATGTGTTTGGTTTTACCAATTGCACTAAAATACAGTTGTATTTTTCCACTCTTGTTCTCCAACATTGATCATTTAAAGTCACTTTTCACTGTGCAATTCATTAAAATGCTGTTTTTATCTGTTTCATGACTGTCTTTGCCTGGCTTTCTTATTAGAGCCTCAGCAAGATTTGAGCAATATAAAGCAATCGTGGAACAGAAAAAAAGAGAAAGAATTCTTGGTTGGCAGCAGTGAGAAAGCCTGGGTATCTCACTGCTTTGGCTATCACCGAAGTACCCTCTGTGTGTGAAGGGCCATGGGCAGTGCTGAGTCAGTCACCAGACAATGAGGAAAAACGGCCGTGACTATTGAGGAGCTGACCAAGCTGACTAGTAGTCTTACCACACCCACCTCAGGCTTCACTAGAAGAAACAAACCAATTCTGATGGGGATTTTTGACACACATACTGTCAGAATGTCTAGTCAAATATGCTTCTTTTATGGGTTTCAAAGCAATGGCTCAGCTGATCAGTCCGTTCCAATCTAAAGTCACACTGGGACCTGACACATCTCTGGTATTTAAAGCATGCGTCTTGAAACTTAAGAAGCTGAGCTAGTGCTGGGCTCAAAATGTCCTCTCCCACATTCTCCACTCCAAAACAAGACTGCAGTTTGGAAGAAGAGGCAAACGGCTATGTTCTCAGATGTACACAGGTACTCACTCCAGGCTCATTTTATGATCCAGGAAGGGTTTCGCATATGTGATCCTGTCTGTCTTTGAGCCTATGACATTGAGACTCGGATGAACACCATGCATATTCTCACCATCTCCCCACTAGAAATGCTCATTCGTGCCATGTTTTTCATTCAAAGAACACTCTTGAGCAAATAAGGTAAATGGACACTCGAGCAAATGGGGCAGACGAACTGCTGGCATAACCTGTCTTCAAGTATTATAGTTCCTTATTCTGCAGAAATACCCATTAGTAAATAGCAATAGATCTACACAAGTCTCTTTCCCACCCCCACTCTCTTATAATTGTATTGGGTTTCTGGTGAATCGGAAAGTGGCACCCTGACCTCAATTTATCATTGCATTTAACACTTGCTTTTTCTAGAGGGCTTCTGGCAGCTGAGTTTGATTCCAGAGGTTCAGTCTCAAAACTCCTTACTGCATCCGATCTCACTTGACGTTAGCATCTGCCTTCCCCCACCCTCCTGTGATAGTCAACAAACCCATTTGGATTGGCTGTGGAGACACCATGGTTTCCAGCAGAGCCTGTTTGTGGAAATGAACTGAAAACCATTGATTAACTTAACACTTGTCTTTGCAAAAACATTTTGGTCACAGCTTCTGCACACACACACACACACACACACACGCACACACACACACACACACACACAGCAGCAGCAGCTAACACAAAAACCATCCGTCATTTTTAACCAGCCCTTCAATCTGTCTTCTTCATCTACTTTGACGAAAAATGCTGAATAAGAAAAGTGTTGGGTGTTTCTCTGTTGTTTTTCATTCTTTCGTACTCAGAAGTCCCACAAGAGCTTTATAGGGTAGCTTTTCTGAAAACCCACAGACTAGAGAGAAAATTCAACTGTAAGCTAGCTATCCGTTAGAATTTTTCCTTGCCACCATGGATGACATGTAAAGGTGCCTTCTTTATTAGCTGGGGAAAGAAGAGTTCCAATCCAGTCAATGTGAAGCAGCTAGTGTTCTGGAAAATGAACCTAGGAAACTTTCTCACCATCGCGAGCTGAGCTAACCTGATAGGCCGTGGGAAAGGACAGCATATTGCTCTGGGTAAATGAGAAGCACACAGAAAATAAAATTGTTAGGTTTTGCTTGGAATTGAAAATTGTTGAAGGTTGAAGACTTTAATGTAGGGAGTTTATCAACAGCCACGGAATCAGTGGCTTTATCACGCAGCAGTGAGGTCTGCAAAAGCCACTTCCTGCTGATGAAATTATAGACCTAGAGATTCGGGTCCAGATTTTATACTCAGGAAGCCCTTGAAAACTTGTTTTCTGCTGTCATGCTGAGGGAATTAATAGATTAGACATTAACCACTAAAATTTTTTAGGTATCCCCTCAAATATAACATCTAGTGAAAGAGCAGAGTGCCCTTAAATTTCATAATATAATATGGAACACTTTATTTTATATGAAGGTCATTTGTAATAGATTCTAAAGCAATGTTTACATGGGGTAAACACCTAGTAAATGGGTGAATCACACCTTTAGTTTAAACTTCCCTTATTCCCTGGAAAAAGAAAGGGAGTGACTATAGGCAAAGCTCAGGTTGGATAATATTTTTCTGTTACATATATTTTCTATTTGTTAATATAATTTAGAATTCCATAGACGTCCGTGCTGATAAACTGTTCAAATTATTTTGTGAATTTAAAAAATATTTTAATTGAAACAAACAAAAAATAATTTAGACAAATATATATCCCTTTGTAGGTTAATTTGGTTTTTACATTTTTTGTATAGTGCTGTGAAAACATTAATTATAGTCATTGAATATTTATTGAGCAACTGCTACATAGTAAAATTATGTAAGGTAGGTAAAAAATAAAATGATTGTTAAATTCAATAGAGTCTGTTCTTGTGGGCATTGGATATATATACATATATATAGTGTTTGAAAACTCATGGAATTGAGCATACTTATTATCATTTAATTAATAACAGAACAGAATCTCTGACTTAAAGAATATCAGAATATTCTAAGGGAGACATAGAAGTACAACAATAACCACAATATTGTGCGATACATTTACATTAAAAATGTGCCCAAAATATTAAGAAAGCTTAGAAGAAATGCTTTGAAGAGGACACTTAACTTTGCTAAGCAACTTCTAAGATGTGGCGATTCTTGAAATAGATCTTTAGAAAGTCACAATGGGAGAGGAGTTTATTCCAGGCAAAGGAACAGCTCAGAGAACTTGGCATTCAAAGGGATAAACAGATCAGAAGGGCTGTACTAGACTGTGTGTGGAGATATGATGAGAGATGGGCTAGAAAGGAGAGCTGAAATCAGGATATTAAGGACTCCTTCAAGTCTAAACTTTATAATAAATCCATTAGAAATAAAGAACTTAAAGACATAAAAGTTGATTAGAAATTTTGGGTAGAAACACTATGGAGGATGAATAGAAGGCTAACCAAACTGAGACAGAGAGATGAGAAAGAAGAAGCCATTCTGTAATGTGATCCTCACCAGACCTTTATATTTTTTACTGTTTATTTTTAGTGGTATGTAATACCTATAAGAAAGATTAGCAAATTCAGGAAGCAGAGTTTAACTTATGCTATTCAAAAGCTGTTTGCCAGCTTGAATGTATTGGCATGGATTGACTTACCCCAAGAGTTGACTACCCTCATGTCTCTGCTATGAAATGCAAAACATATTCATTTCAACTACATTATTAGAAATTTAAATAATCATCACTTATCTCTAGGAACCAATAACTGAAAGAAAAATGCTTCATCTTAATTAAAATAAAGCATTCATCCTGGTGAGATTAATTTGCAAATTATTCTTCCTTACTAAGGAATATCCACTCTTGTACTTTTAGATTTTCCGCAAACATCACATTATTTATTTTCAAAGCCTTTCTATGATTACTTAAGACAGTTACATTAATCCCTTGTAGGATTGCCATCAGGGACATTTCTAATATCATTCTCATGGAATTCTTCTTTAACATTATACTACAGACTCAAACAAACAGGTTAAAATGTTTTTCTATGCATTGGCTGCATGACCTTGAGCAAATTATTTAAACTCTTAATGGTTTCATTTTCTCCTCACTAAAATGAATATAGTAAAAGCCTAATAGATTGTGTGTAAGGATTTGGCAAGAGAGCCTATATGAGTTACTTAACACAGTACCCGTCACTTAGTAAGCACTCAATAAATAAATCTTAGCATTTATTGGCTTTTGAGGATAGGAATTGGCTTGGGAAAAGTTCATTTAAAAATGTAAAAGAAAAATAATCTGTGTGCCCGCAACGGAATAGACCAATGATTAGTGCCCATTGAGAAATATTGGCTTTGAGAAAAATTAGAAACTTTAAAGAAATGACCTCATTGTAGGGAAAAAGGAACTCAAATCCCTAAAGATATAAATATCTGAATTTATGTTATTCATAAGCTGCAAGACCAGAACTTAAAAAAACTTTGGTGTCCTGAGAGGACAGAGTGTGAGTCTTTTTAATTATACATTTGAAAAATAAGATCATAACTTTTAATCAAGGAATATAAACATCTTCTTCAATACCTCTAATAAGTAGAAAGAATAATGCAATTTAATCTGAGAAAAATAGACAAAAATAATTCTCACAGTTTAAGGCTGAGATCCCTGACATATATTATTTAAGAAATTTAAATATGTACTCAATTATTTTTTCCAAAACATTAATAGATGTAAAATATATATGATATTTTAATTGATATTTTATGAAAAAGATATAAACCATGAATTCATAATATGGTTAATACAAAATAGCTTTCCCTTACATTTTCATCATTTAATTATGAAGAATTATTTTAAATATATGCAATATATGCAACTACATAGTAAGTTTTTTTGTTTAATTATGAAGACTTTTAGAAAGAAATTATAGAATAAATCTAATAAACAACTTTTTAGAAAAATAAAATCACATCTTAAAACATCTTTTTAGTTTTCTTGTTTTTGAAATTGTAATTACTGCCTTCCAAACAATGCATAGAACTGAGTTTTACATCACTCATGTTTTTATAGTCAAGACCTGCAAATAAATAAGAGTGGTTTTGTCTACAGCAAAGGTCAACAGGTTGAACAAAGTTAGAGAAGCTGCCCAGCATGAAATCCAATATTACAGGGCCTGCCCTTTAATAAATGTGTATAGAAGTTTTCTATGGAAGCAGATTTGTGTCTGTACCTTCATGGGGTCACTTATTTACTGTCTGTACCTTCATGGGGTCACTTATTTACAATAGCTACAGTACATTTGCCAAAACCTATATCATACTAATGCAATTCTGCTTCCTACTTACACGTGAGTTTTCAAAGTGATTTCCAAGTAGGAGCTATTATCCCTGCTTCACATACATGCTAAATGATGCCCACACACAAAAATAAACAGAAGTGACTTTCCCTAAGTTGCAAACTTCATCAAGCCACCCAGAGAACACAGAAATATTAACTCCTCTTTTACCCAGGAAGCATGAACGCTGCTGTTTTCCTATATTTAAGGCCATCTGAGTATCAAATTAATATCACTTTTTATAGGCAGCATTCCAGAATCATTCAGAAGCTGCCATTCTTTAGATTTTCACCTTCAACTTCAATTTAAAATACTGTCAGATGGCTCCAAGGAGTCTATGCTTAAATGTTGAGGAAGGCTTTTATCACTTCTAAGCTGTTTGCTATTACATAAAGCACATCCTCCTGGAAATAAAAATTCACTTGAGCAAAGGAAAAGTTTTCAGAAATCTATTCAGTGAAGACTTAGGTAGAATGTGGGAATCCAGCCATATAGTGATTGCCAAAGCATAAATGGGCATGGGATATTTTTCAAGTCTAACTACCTGGGAAGATGACTGCTCTGTTGGTCAGAATGATTGACATTTTGAGCATAGCTGAAAATTTAGAAACATTTTTTCCATTTCAAGATGTAGAAGTCAACTCTTCATTTACTTACTATGAGTAGAGAGGTGAAATATTACCTCTTTATTTAGTAGCTCTCCCTATATGCTGAGTAAGACATAAGTTATGTAGAAACCAAGTTTCATTCATTACAGCTTCAGCAGTTGGAAGTATTGAAAATTATCATTCAGCTCATTAAGAATTCAGCAGGAAAGAGTTTAATTCTCATTTTTCTTTATATCTTAAAAATAAAGCAAATTTCATAATCAAATAAGTAATGCTATTTTCTACTATTAGGAATTAAATTAATATTTTGAAAAGAATTTCTGCTAAGTGATTATTGTGAACGTGGGTCAGGAAAGAGCCCTTCTATCCCACGGAAGTATCTGAGGTGTGCTTTATGGCTGCTGCAGCCTCTTCTGTCTGTTCTGTCTGTTCACTGTGTGTTTCTCTATGTTTCTTTTTCATTCATCAAATATAATGTTACTGTCTGGTATATAGTGGGTATAAGCAAAAATCACAAATAGAGCATATTTTTTGAACAGAGAGTATATTTTTACTCAGATTATGAGAAGTTCTGAATATGATAAGACTGACGTAGCATATTTTATAGATAAAAGAAGATCTACTTTCAGTGGTTTGTACCTTTTTTGTTGCCACATAAAAACTGGGAAAGGAAAACACAATTCTTATTCATAAATATTAACCATTGTGTTTTCCTGGGACATACTTTTTTTGTGAAAAAGGCATGCTACTGACTACTAAATTCCATAGCCCTTTTCAGGTCTGTAGTTTAATTTTCAAAAAGTACAAATGTAAAATAAGTGGAAAAAAATTACTATGCAGTATCATAAAATATTATTATTTTTTCTTCTGGAAACAGCTGGTTTTAGATCTAGTTCCCCTGCTGGAGTTGATGAGGTCACTATCGCCTCAACTAGCAAAGGAAGTGGAATTCTTTTCAATGGCTTTGTTGCTTTGGATGTTATCCAGTGAAGCAAGAAGAACATTAAATTTGATTCCTGACAGATTAGCAAAGGAGGAACAACTCTGTAAATACTCTGATTTTAAAACATATTTATTTACAGATGCATATTGTCACATACTAAGGGTCAAAATATACCCTTATTTACTTAGCACATTACTTAGTTTCTGAAATTAAACTGAATCACATTCGTTTTCATGGTACATTAGTTATTTTGCAATATTCAACTTCTTACTTCTCATAAGTAAAAATTTATTTTACCAGCCTTGGGTTTAACTCTGAAAATATATTTCATTCAAGCCATAATAAAATAGGACAATTTTTTTCTTAAAATACATATTATTTTTTTAATTAAAAAAAAACATTTAAAGAATTTTGGCTACTGGAAGCAAGACCATTGATAGTGTGGTTTAATTTAGAAATGCTGTAGAATACCAAAGCCCTTTAGATGTGAAACAGAAAGTTACAACTGCATAAATAATCTTGCTGATGTACATCATCATAGATAACTGAAATAACTGTATTATGTGCTTTGTTTTATATTGCTTTGCTCTTTTTTTGGCATATCTGCTAACAGGAAAGTGTAGTTTACTGAGGGTTAAAACATATGTTGAAAATTGTAAATGTGTTTATTAGCTACATTATATTAACTCTATTAGCAATGTGAGAATTAGTAGCAAAATATAGTTAGCTAGAATATTGAGTATAATTTTGTTCTTATTTCAAAACGTAAATAACTTGAAATTATGTTGTGGACAAGTACGAGATGAAATTGTGAGACCATACTAATTTGTAAAATTAATTTAAGAAGTTGCGAAACTATGAACATCAACTTTTGTATTATAGAAAGAAGTTAATTTAAAAAAATAGGACAAGGTGAACTTTTTTTAAAAAATTGCCAAAGTAGAACTATATAAGACAAAAAGCATTTCCAGAGGTTTGACTTTCACTAGAAGCTCTCTCTGTTTCTCTCTTTTCCACCATTCATACCATTAAAAAAAAAGACAACATTGAAAATTACTATCAGTGTTATCGACTGTTGAAGGTTGAGCCATTGTTATAAGTCAGACACTATGCTGGATGCTGTAAACTTATGCCCTACTTCAAAGTAAGGCCACTGCATGTTGCACACACCAGTTTGGTTCAAAATCTTTAAGAGTACCAAGAATGTTTGCCCAAACTTAGTCACATCACTGAGCAAATCTACCTGATGGAATGAGCTTGGGATGTCTGAGAAAGCAAGATGCCAGTTGACAGTAGCAGTCCTGCTTTTTGTCATCATACTTGTATAGCTGTGCTGCCTTCAGCAGTTTTCAGTTCAGAACCTTTCTTCAAGAGGTCCTTCCTGTTTGTGAAGCGGTCCTTCGGTTTGGGACTCCTCCGTTTACCTGATTGAGTCCTGCTCTATCTCTACTGGCTCCTGTAAACCAACTTATTAAAACAGTGCTTCCCTATCAGAACAGGTTGATTTATTTCGAGCCAATCTTAGAAAATACAATTATGTGACCACATAAAGGATGGAAGTGTGGAAGAGATAGAAGTTGAGTTTGCCATTTATATAGTGCATTCTGTATGTAAACTTTGCAATGCACATTCTGGAAATCACATCATGGCCTATGCAAATTTAAGGACACTCTTAATCTACAATATGGTCTTCTCTCTTTCATACTATACTTGCAAATTTGAATATGTTTGGATTAAAGGTAATGTTTCAAAATACATCAGAGCCTTGGGTCAGTTACAATTGCTGTAAGTCATGCACTGTGCTGGATGCTGTAAACTTATGTCCTGTTTCAAAGGTAAAGCCGCTGCAACTTGTACACACATTTTGGCTCAAAAGCTTTAAGAGTAATAAGAAGGTTTCCAGCAAATCTCATCTCTTTTCTTATGCCCAAAGATATGCTTAAGGAAAAACAGGTAAGAAACACAGCCTTTCGGGTTCATAAACTTTCATCAAAGTGAGTGTGGAGTTTCTCGCTAGGTGATCACAGGCTTCTTTTTTTTTTTTCTTTTTAACGTCTGTAGGAATTTAACAGCTGAGACATTCCCTGAAAATATTTACTTTTTCTAAATAGAGAATTTGAACGTTTTAAGTAAAGCAGTGCCCCAGCTAAACAACTTACATGAATACGTAAATTGAAGTTCAATTTCATACTATGAAATACGTGTAAGCACTATTTCGCTAACACCTTAGATTTTAGATAATTTCTCGAGGTGCAGTGTGTATAAGATCTGATGGCCACAAGTGGTGCAAGTTATCTTGATTGAAGTAAATTACTATTGATAAACATTTGGATGCATATTTTACATCCTTTTGTGAACTTCTAAAAATACATGACATTTTTGGCTGGAAAATGTATTAATTTAAATTTCTTCAAAGTTATCTATTGTAATAAATGCCATCTGACATTTATTGGGAAATAAGCTTATTTTCACCAAAACCAATTTGAAAATATTTCGTGTTTTAGTATTTCTTGCTTTCATTACAATGGACAATAGGTCTATCTTTATGGCTACATTAGCAAATGAGAAAACAAATACTATATTGCAACACCCAAAAGAGAAATTCTACTAGAGCTTAAAGACTATTTATTAGTCTACTGAATAGATTCTATCTCATTCATTTTTATCTTTAGAATAATTAGATAGTCCATCTATCCTCTCCTGCACTTACACGGTGCCTCCAAGAATTCCCAAATACACAGCGAGAATGTGTGGCAATGGGTTTACAGTATCTTACTCTGTCTCTCACAGACCAGTTATGAATAGGAAGATATGTGTAAGTGTTGGCACTAAGATATCGACTCGCCTTGTGGAAGTCTGTTTTCTCCTCTGCTAGCTGGTGAGCCGTACTAGCCAACAGTGATGCTTTATTTGTTTGAACTTGAAAAATATTCTCTGTCCCTGGACTCCCATTGGGTCCTGCGTTCCCTCCTGTTTCCAGCCGCTTACCCATGTACAGTTCCTGCTGAGTCTGGACAACATAGTGTCTCTTGACTGCCTAATGCCAACACTCTATATTTAATACATCAAGCTAATGTCCAAGCTAGACTGTTACCATGCACAATTATGGAAGAAAAAGCTTCTATAAAGACTACGAACATGAACTTAAGATACTTAAACATTTATTCCCAGTATTAAGAAAGCAAAGAATTCTATATCCAGTTAAATGAAAGAAATTATATAAATGAAGGAAATCGTTGCTTAAAAGTTAGACTTTCTTTGGTGGTAAATCTGTTAATTAATTTGAGACACAGAAAGTATTTACAAATTTGACCTTTAGGAGAAAACAAACCTATACTGTAAGCTTAGTCCAGAAAGAATGCTGCTAATGATGGGAAAAATTGTAACAATGGCTGATTTTAACCTATAAAGAAGAGATAACCAAGTTATTCTATCTCAGCTAACATTGATTATCATGGCAGAAAAATTGCCTTTCAAGTAAGCAGAAATTTGAATATGCATCTGTAATGTAATAGACAAAAAAGTAAGATTATTCATGCTAATGTTATAACAATTGGAGAAGGTGGGCGTTAGGATATACTTGTTTTAAAAGCAGTATAATTCATCCTCAGTGAATGTTGACAAAATAGCTTCAAAATTGCATCAAGTGAAGGCCTGTTGTGCAGGCATTTAGCTAGGAATTTCCTGACGTTAGCCCCTAGATGACCTCATGGTTAAATGGTAAAGCAAACTAAAAGGAATTTAAATCTTACATGTTTATGGTGCCATTCACACCTTATTTATTTATTTTTGTTAGCGTGGATTAATATAATAAAAGCCAGGTACCACACTGAGGGACAACTGCAATACTTTGAAATGTTATATCAGAAAAAAATCAGAAAATCCTTTTAGTTTTTATTCTTTTGTGTGTGCTATTTTCATCAATTTAAAGTGTAGCATGATTAACTTATGAAGATAGAGCCACAGTTCATAAATATCATAAATTGTCTTTTTCCTAAATTCTTATGTAAGTTGCCAGTTGAACATGAATCATAAGAGAATCCTTTTTTTGTACACTTTTGAGAATAAAAACAAGTGAAAATAGAAAATATACATTTTCTTGGATAAGAATTGCTACAGTAATGGAATTTTTAACCCTCAACAATTTGTCAGGGCAAGAATAACTCAGAAGCAGGTATTGCTGGATGTATCTGATATATACAAAAGAAAAAACGTTTTACATATACATCTATTGCATCTGGAAGTGTAGAAACTGCTCAGCAACATCCCCAAACATTTAGACCAGCAGTCCAAACAATATTATAATTCATTAGAAGAAATTCAAGCATTCTATTTACTCATCTTTAATGAAATATTTATTCAATTTTATATTAAAAAAAGAATATGATCTTTCAACAGCTTCATCTGAAACCATTTAAAAATCAAAGTTGCTATCTGAGAAGCTGTTTTCTTTACAGCATATTCATACAGCTTCAAACTTCCTTGAGCTTCATTTTTTTAAAAAAGATCAGGTGTGTCTTACCAAGGAGAAAGTATTCCAAGATCCAGGAAAGTGAGTTTCCACCATTTCAACCTGTAACATTTGTTTAATCTTGTTCATTTGCATTTCAAAACTTCTTAATCTCAAAATGAAAAAAAAGAAAAGCAAATATGTCTTGTATAGACCTTCCTGCTGTTTTCAATTTCAGTGTAGCTCATCTCTCTCTCTCTCTCTCTCTCTCTCTCTCTCTCTCTCTCTCTCTCTCTCTCTCTCTCACACACACACACACACACACACACACACACACACACACAATCATTTTTAGCATTAACATTTGTGGTTAACGACCTTAGACCATCCATCTGCATACACTGGCGTTGGGAATGCCCAGGGCCAATCTCTAATATGGGAACACTAGCATAAGGACCAGGTCTAAAACACCGAGCAGATGAAGCCCAAGATATCAGTTGCCCTAGTTTCAGAACAGCCACAATTTGTATGTAAATCGTTTTCAGAGAACCCTGCTGACTGCCACCAATAAAGAGGAACTCCAAGTATGTGACAATGCTGAAGATTACCACCAGAGGAAAAAAAAAAAAAGGAAAAGATCTTGATTCACACCTGGGCTATTGTCATGGTAAAATACATTTGCTTTCTATTCTTTGCCTTTAGTTTGATGCACTATGTTGAATGAAAAGTTCATACATTTTAAAGCCATTACAACTTTGTACCTTAATTTCTAATGCATAGCCCAGAAAAGGAGAGACCCACTTACTACCTTTCTTGTAGGCTTCCAGGGTGCATAAAATGAGTATTCTCCAAAGTCTATTCTACTCTATTCTCCCTCAGGCTCAGTACTTTACCAAGGTCATGTCAAGTAATTTTTTTAACTGTTCTCTGATGTGGGCGTGGCTCTTAGCCCCACTTTGAAGACAAGGAAACTGAGAACAGGTAGTTGATTCTCCTAGAGCCATTAGGTCAATGGGTAACACCAGCAAAACCAAATATTTCTGTGCTAAGCTTTTCCCACAGCACAACATTGTTTTCCTACATGATCCACCCTGATTAATTTCAAAAACAAGAGGCTATGTAAATTAAATTCTAATATATTGAAAATTCTAGTTTCACAGATTTATTGTGTTGGAATAGAAATAGACTCTCTTATCCATTCTCCATTCATCTGACCAAGCAGAATCCTATATCTTTCATTCATTTTTAACATTCTTGAGATTTCTCAATCTGGGTGTCTGTATCTTATTTATACGTTCATTTCCTCTGAGGTATTGCTTATCCTACATCGGTGTTTTCAAAGTGAGTGCCATCAAACCTACATGTCCAAGGCACTTTGGGGACCACTGCAGAAGATCATCTGTGGGAGGTCTTCAGGGTGGTCTTCGGACACTTTCACTTTCCTTTAATATATTGACACATACATATCATATCAATTTTTTAAAGTACTTGGTAGAAATAAAGTGAAGAGGGAGGGAGGAAAGGAGCAGGGAAAGGAAAGTAAGCAAAGAGGCACTCTGCTAGACTATTAGTAAGAAATTTGAATTTGGAATCAAGAGGTCTTCCTGAGATGAGAGATACTGAGAGAACAGAATAAAAGTGTTCGTAATAATATTGGATCCTGTATTATGCAATTGCAGTGACCTGTCTGACATTTAAGGAAGAAAGGTGAACTTTGAATGTCTTAACACAAACTTTTCTTTTGCAAGGCTTCAGCCTTAAGCAAAGGGAAGGCCTGTGCAATACTACAAAGACTGTCCAACTTCTTGAGAGCCCTACAATACCTTGTATAATGCACACCTTACACTCTGCTAACTCGTCTTTCCCACGCCTATGTTTCTGACTTAGAGAAATTTCAAAGAATCCTAATTTTTTTTTCCTATGATATCCCGGGGGGATGACAGTGAGGTGTATTATCTAAAACAATCGTCTGCCACCGTGGATAACTTGCCCATCACCCCGACTCTCAGGGGATATTGGACGATGTCTGGAGACTGACATCTAACGCATACAGCTCAGAAATTCTGCCAATTGCACACAGCAGTCCCTACAAAGGAATTTTCCAGCGCAAATGTCGATAGTGTCAAGGTTAATAAACTGATGTAAGAGTGCACGGCTGTGACCTTGACAGCCTTGAGTACTGCATGAATCCCTTCACCTAGTTCTATGTTCCCCCACACCTGAGCTTCGCAGTGAACTTTTGAAACTTTTCTGCAAATGTTATCATTGGTTGTAGATAGGGCAGAATAAATGGAAATGCATCTGCTTTCCAGAGAGAATTAGGAAACTAGAGAGGAAGGGTGGAGGCAAGATGCCATTAGTACAGAAGGTTCAGTTAACCACCTTAGAGACCACTGAAGCATCATCCCTCCAACGATGTGTTATTAGGATTTTCACATTTTCAAACTTTATTTAAACTGAATGTATCCTTCTTAGTAGGCTTTTGGACATTCTTGACATGCCTTTTTACATTTCTGAGTTTCACCCATGCTGTTATGTGTAGCTATAACTTTTCCAATTTCATTGCTATGTAAGTATCCCATTATGTGAATATACTCCAGTTTATTTTTCTGTTCCACTGCTGTGGATATTTCTTGTTTCCAGTTTTCCACTATTATAATTGTTCTGTGATAAACACTCTTGCTTATGTCTTTTTGTGCACTTACAAAATGTTATATATTATATATATAATTTATATACTTAAATTTATATAAAAATAAATATAAAACAGAAAATAAATATAAAAATAATTTACATATAAAATATGCATATTCACTATATATATTCTATATGTTTACATACACATATATACATATATATACACATACACACACACACACACACACACAGACCTTGGAATAGAATTGCTAGGTCACAAAGCACAACCATATTCAATTTTATTAATAACCTCAAAAGGCTTTCCAAAACAATTATGTCAGTTTACATACCCATCAACCATCAAAAGTATTTCAGCGACCTATGACTTCATTGACATTTAAATTTTTGTCAATCAGGGAGATGTAAACAACTCATTTAAAAAATTTTCATCGCTTTGATAACTAATTAGATTGAACTTTTTTCTCCTTTAGTCATTTTTTATTCTTGTTTTGTGAAATATCTATTGGAACTTTCGTCTGATTTTTCTAATGATTATATCTTATTGCCTCATCTATATCTATCTATCTATCTATCTATCTATCTATCTATCTATCTATATATATATATATATTAGTATTTGAAAGAGAGAGAGAGATTCTAAATGCTAATTCTTTGGAGTTTTATGTGTTACAGATATTATCTTTGATGTTATGCCTTGTCTTTTCACTCTATGCGTTATTACATTTGATATACAGATGCTATTTATGTGTTAAAATTTATCATGTTTTCTTTTATTGATTTCACTTTTTGTTTCTTTTTTAATCGATCCATTTTCTATCTCAAGGTCAAAAATACATCTGAGTATATTTTCTAATATTTTATAAAATGTATTTTACAAAAGTTTTATAGTCTTACCTTTCACATGATGGTCTTTTGTCTTCCTGGAATTAATTTTTGTGAAATGTGAAACAGGGATCCATTTTTTTAGTATTAATAGCCAATTCTCCGAGCCTCATTTAATAAAAGAGCCATCAATCTCTAGTGATCTGTAATAACAGCTTTGCCATAAATCAAGTTTCCATGTTACTGGATCAGTATCTGTACTCTATATTGTGTCCCATTGATCAGTTAATCTACTCCTTAATCAATATCATAGTCTTAATTACTATAGCTTTAAAATTAATCTTGACATCTGGAGGGTAAATTACCTCCCCGTTCAGTTCTTCAGAACTGTCTGCACCACTCTTGGCTTTGTGCTCTTCCATATCAATTTCAGAATCAGCTTGTTAAGTTTACATGCACTCAGAGACATGCACAAACCTGTCCTGATTAAGTTTGCATTGAGTGCTTATATTAATTTTGGTGGAAACTGCCATGTTTCTGGGACTTTCTTTTTCCTAAAGGGAAACCATTCTTTCATAAAGGGTTTAAAATAAGGTGTTTCAAAAACATTTTGTAAAATTTATTTCTAGATTATTTTAATATCCAAAGCTATCAGAAGAGGTTGCAAATATACTTGCTGCTTGTGTTGGGTGCTCTGAAATGTAACTGATTTTTGTACATGATTGTTTAATCTAGTGACAATAAAGACATTTCATACATTTTAATAATTTATCCTTTTTTACAGTTGAAAAATTATGTTATTTGCATTTCATCGTTTTCAGACTTCATATTTACTTCCTTTTATTTTTTCACTATTCTCTCAAGGTCAGTATTATTATCATGAAGTCAGATGTTTGCTTTATTTTTTTTGTCATTTTGATTTGTTTTCTTTCAAGAGGGGTAGTATATGCAACAATTATAAAAGAAAAAAATGCTTATTTTAGCTTGTCAATTTTTATTACAACTGATGTTAAATTTTATGAAACTGTCTCTGTATTTGATTTTTCTCCTTCAGTCTGTGAATATGGTGAATTGAAGTATGCTAATTCCTAATTAACCAAACAAGTAATAGTTCAAACATAATCCAAGCTAAGTTCAGGGTAGGTAATGAGGTTGCTGAAGACATCTCTCTCCTTCAAAGAGTCACTTGGAGACAATCTGACAATGATCCTTTCATCTTCAACATTTGTTTTCCAACATCAATTTGATACTAGTTATCACCATAGCAATCCAGGAATAAGGAGAAACACACATGGTAGGTTTTCTAGGTCAGGTCTGGAATTTATACAAACCCGTCTGTCTCATGAGCTTCTGAATAAAACCCAACCAACATTTCCTATTCTCAGCTAGCGAATATTCTCCAGCTTTGAAAAAGTAAGTATAAATTTGGTGAGAAATCAACCACCTTGCTGTATGAGATGGATCATATGAATTGATTTTCTAATTATCAAGCCATCTTTGCTTAATGTACCAAACTAGATATATTTTGAATAGTAATCTTGATTTGATTGGCTAATAACTTTATTGAAATTTTGCATCTTTTTTCAAGATTAAGATTGGTCAAAATTTTTCTAAACTCGGTAAGACATTATTGTTGCCATGGTCAAGATTTCATTTTCTTTATTTATATATTTCCTCTTTACTCCTGTATTTTTGTGAGTTGATCTGGAATCTTTTCCTTTGAAGAATTGCACATGTACATGCACGCATGCACACACACACACACACACACACACACACACACAAGAAGTATGGCTGTTAAAGACTCTTAATGAAGACTCAGAAGGAAGTGAGGCACATGATGAGGAAACCTAAATCATCTTCAGGCATATCTAAATCATCATGAACAGATTGTTGCTAGAAGTAGGAAAGTCAAAAGCTCTTCTGGTGCAGACTCAGAAAGAAGGGTAGGGCATGCTCATAGAAACTGAAAGAAAGGAGATCCTTGTTACATAGTTCCAGACAGCCTCATTGAGTTGTGCCCTACACTTACGTGAAAAACAAACTTCTAGTAAGCAATGAACTTCGGCATTTAGCAGAGATCTCCAAACCTACTGCTAGAGATGTGTCCTGGTTTCCTCTAGCTGCTGATAGAAAAGCATACGAGAAAACAGCTCATTTGAGGAAAAAACATTAAGCCCAAAGAAACCAGGACTTGATGATTTAAAAAATCCTCAGCCTTCCAGATTATAACAAAATCCTAAATTAGAAGATGCGCTATCAACAACACATGCTCTAGAGAGAAAGCCAAAGTGTACCTAGACAGCTTTTGCTAGCACCTTAGAAAGATCAATCGAAAAGTCAAAAACTTTCGTAGCAAGGAGGATTAGGCATTGTCTCATGGATCTTTTAAGCTATCTCAGCAGAAGCTAAAAATATAGATGGGAGTATCCAGGAAAGATCTGTGGAGAAACCTCTTAACTAACAGAATGATCCTTATGCCATACACAGGAGACCCACAAGGTTTTTATGCATGCCAACAAATGCCCTGACAACTTGGACTGAGAGAAACAGAAAGGAGACAAGACAGAGAAAGAAAGAAAGAAAGAAAGAAAGAAAGAAAGAGAGAGAGAGAGAGAGAGAGAGAGAGAGAGAGAGAGAGAGAGAGAGAGAGAAAGAAAGAAAGAAAGAAAGAAAGAAAGAAAGAAAGAAAGAAAGAAAGAAAGAAAGAAAGAAAGAAAGAAAGAAAGGAAGAACACAAGCTGTCAGATGAAATACCACAAGCAGAAAACGGGCTATTAAAACTACTCAGTTTCAAGAACATGGTACCCTTCATGAGGAAGAAATGATGACTTCAAGGATAGAGCTGTGAGCCCAGAGGGCAGAACCTGAGACTAGAGAAGATTATTGAAATTAAATTGGATTTTCCTAGTTGGATTTCAAAATTGCTTGCGTGTTTTTTTTTTCTTTCTTCCCTTTTGAAATATCAATTAAAAATTACCTTATATTTCTTTTGTGTTTTCACCTTATCCCAGTGCTGTATTCTGGATAATTTTCTCAAGGCTAACTTCCTGTTCACTAATTTTTTCTTTAGTAAAATAATACATTGTCAAATATTCTCATTGAGATTTTCATAGTAATCAGATGTTTTATTTCTTGAAGTCTTATTTAGTTCTTTCTTTATAAAATTGACTTGGTCATTTTTTTATACTCTACATTTTTCTAAGGCTTATTGGCACAAATAGGGCCAATGCCTTCTTGATTCTGTAATTACGTTATACATATAGAGTTTATATTATGGAATTGTGGTGTTCTCATAATTGCAGCTTTAGAAATCTTTCTGGATATGTAGTCATTCTTTGTTTTGCTGCTTCCTCTTGTTCATAATGCCTTGGTTTTGTGTCTTTTTGTCTCATAATTTTCGCCTAAGAGCTCATGATTCTTGGAATTTACCTGTGAGAATTCTTTGGAAGTGGAGATGAAGTTGTGTGTTTTTGCGAAGATTTGACTTACTTCTTCAAAAAGCCAGAGAGAGAACAAGTGGTATTATTTTGACAAATGAACTAGTATGGATTTGTGTTGCAAACTTGTGTGAGGAATACCTTATAGCAATGAATTATTAAGGAAGAATTTTTTTCTAGTCTTGATACAGCTACCCTTTGTTTCAGACCATTGGTGGGAGGATTGATAAGTTTATTTCTAGTTCATTTAACTGAGAGTGTATACTTGGAGTGCCAACTTTTGGGGGGCTCTTTTTTTAATGTTTTTTAGTTCTGGAGTACTTGTGCAGGATGTGCAGGTTTGTTAAATAGGTAAATGTGTGCCAAGGTAGTTTGCTGCACCTATCAATCTATCAACTAGGTATTATGCTCAGCATGCATCAGGTATTTTTCCTAATGTTCTTTCTCCCCCAGCCCACCCTCCAACAGGCCCCAGTGTGTGCTGTTCCCCTCCCTGTACTTATGTGTTGTTATTGTTCAGTTCCCTCTTACAAGTGAAAACATGCAGTATTTGGTTTTCTATTCCTGTGTTACTTTGCTGAGGATAATGGCTCCTGGCTTCATTCATGTCCCTGCAAAGGACACAATCCCATTCATTTTTATAGCTACATAGTATTCCATGGTGTATATGTACCACATTTTCTTTATCCACTCTATTGTTGAAGGGGATTTGGGTTGATTCCATGTCTTTGCTATTGGGAATAGTGCTGTAATGAACATATGCATACATGTATCTTTGTAATACAATGATATTCCCTTGGGTATATACCAAATAATGGGATTGCTGGGTCAAATGGTATTTTTGGTTCTAGATTTTTGAGGAATCACCATACCTTCTTTCACAATGGTTGAGCTAATTTACTTTCTCACTAGCAAGTAAAAGCATTCCTATTTCTAGGAGGGTTCTTTTTGACTTTTCCCCATTAGAGGGCTCTGAGCTTTATCTGATGTCCTTCAAGCTCCCAAATAACCACAAAAACTAACATTTAAGTTTATTGGTGCACTAAAGCTATAAGTCATCTTCAGTGTTCACATTTTGAATGAAATGCTTTCTGCAGGTTTTTGACAAATTATTGAGGCACTTAAGAACATGGTTCCCTATATTTTCAGCATGTTTAGCTGTTTTTAGCAAAACAGCAAGCAAGCTTAGGCTGCTAGAGTGAGTGCTTTCATCCCAGGAATTAAAATCTACCTGACTTTTATATAGCATATTTGTTTTCATGAAGGCAATAAATTAATAAATACTGTGCCTACTGTCTATATATTAGTGAAGTTATACCATTTCAAATATTAGAGTAAGGATATCTGTAAAATTCTGCAAGAGGAATTTCTAGCCCAATGTGTTTCTTACATGTATCATCCTGATATTTGCAAAAATATTTTTTTTATGTGTAACTCAAGATAGAACGATGGCGTTTGAAAACAGCAAGCTCTTTTTGAACAGTAAATGAAAAGAACATGCTGGAAAAAGTCAAATTAATAAATGGAAAATCCCAGTGTAACCTCCCCAGACACACTCATATCCACCCGATGAGAAACAATTGTTCACCTGCAAATTACATTTTCTTGACTTGCATAATGATTTCCCATGAACGAACAATCACAACCTAATATTGCAATTGCACAATTGATTCCTGCATTGCATCCAAGTGAGTCATTCCTGCATTAGGTAGGCAAATGGTTTGAGGTTAAAACACCATGACCAACAACAGCTCAAAATGGATTTAATTACAAGAATCTAATTATTCACCCTAGAGATCCTGTCTCAATGTTTTTAAGGCAAATAAAGTTTCCTTCTATTCCTGGAAAAGCCAAACCACTTATTTGAGGTGTCCTTTCATAACCAACTCTTAACAAAAAAGATATTGCAAATAATATGAAATATTAACTTTTAATAAGCTCTCTTTTTTATATGAGTCTACTTAAATGTGAGTTCTCCAAAATATAATAATATGTACAATACCATTTCAACAGTTCTAATGTTGTTACCGTTGTAGCTTAAGCATAAACTATACCATACCTAAGTGAGTATCCTAATTTCCCAGATTAATCAGATTATTTCATTATAATGTACATACCTGGAAAAGAAATTTTAGGGACATGTTAAAAATGGCCTCTCAAAAGTAAGAATTAAGCACTTCCATGAAACATTAATACTAATATGTTATATGATATTATTGATTAGTGTGTTAAAATCTGCATTGAGCTCAGCTTTGCTTGTTAAATTTCCAGCTAGGGTAAACTATGCCAAGCCCTTCAGAATGTGGTCCCATTCTTGCTGTCTTTTTTTTTTTTTTTTTTTTGAGACGGAGTTTCACTCTTGTTACCCAGGCTGGAGTGCCATAGCGCGATCTCGGCTCACCGCAACCTCCGCCTCCTGGGTTCAGGCAATTCTCCTGCCTCAGCCTCCTCAGTAGCTGGGATTACAGGCACGCGCCACCATGCCCAGCTAATTTTTTGTATTTTTAGTAGAGACGGGGTTTCACCATGTTGACCAGGATGGTCTGGATCTCTTGACCTTGTGATCCACCCGCCTCTGCCTCCCAAAGTGCTGGGATTATAGGCGTGAGCCACCGCTCCCGGCCTGCCGTCTTTATGACGTTTTTTTTGTTTTGTTTTGTTTTTTTGAGACGGATTTTTGCTTGTCACCCAGCTGGAGTGCAGTGGTGTGATCTCGGCTCACTGCAACCTCCGCCTCCCAGATTCAAGCAATTCTCCTGCCTCAGCCTCCTGAGTAGCTGGGATTACAGGCACCTGCCATCATGCCCAGCGAATTTTTTTATTTTTAGTAGAGACTGGGTTACACGATGTTGGCCAGGCTGGTCTCAAACTGCTATGACTACTTTCATTTGGTGCTCACAAAATGCTTGATATTTAAATCAGGTTTTCAATTTTAAATTGCAATACAAAGAATATTGCCAAAGGGACAAGTTAAATCAAAATGAAATATAACCCTATGGTGTTAGAACCAAAGGCATTTAAAGACGAGTTGATTTAGGACTTGCATTGTACAGGGAAGCAAATAAAACCCTAAGGTTGCAAAATTAATAATGGCTGAAATTGCAACCTGGGATTTTGTTATACAGTGTCCATTACATCACAAACCATTCCATATTATCTCCCCTATTCAAAATTACATCATTTAAACCTACTAAGGGTCAGTTTCACCTGTGCTTATGATTTAAGGTTTTTCCAGAGACACACAGAACAAAAGCTTAAAATGAGACATGAACATCATATCTCTCTGCATTGAGCTTTATTCGAGTTCTGTACAGCCAGAGGACGTTTAGTATTCAACCCAGTTATGCGCCCTGTATTTATGCTGAAACAAATAACTACAGGCTCTGTAAACTTAGAGGCAGCAAATGACATGAGATGTAAATGGACCCGATCTACTCTCATTGCTTTGAATGGTTAACTAGAAAACTCCTTGACTATATTTTACATAAATCAAAATCCAAGTGCCTTAACTCTTATCCTGAAATGACCCTTGGAAATTACTATTTTTATGTAAATTCATAGAACCACAGAACATTGAAAGGACCTTGAGATGATCTGCTGAATCTTGCTTTGTGCTGTAAAGGAGACTAAACCACAGTAGGGTTAAGATTTTGTTTTTGGGCTGGGCGTGGTGGCTCATGCCTCTAATCCCAGCACTTTGGGTGGCCGAGGCGGGTGGATCACGAGGTCAAGAGATCGAGACCATCCTGGTCAACATGGTGAAACCCCATCTCTACTAAGAATACAAAAATTAGCTGGGCATGGTGGCGCGCACCTGTAGTCCCAGCTACTTGGGAGGCTGAGGCAGGAGAATTGCTTGAACCCAGAAGGTGGAGGTTGCGGTGAGCCGAGATCCTGCCATTGCACTCCAGTCTGGGTAACAAGAGTGAAACTCCGTCTCAAAAAAAAAAAGATTTTGTTTTTGTTTGGGGTGGGGTGGGGACAGGCCTGCAGTTAACAGAACTAGAATTAGAATCCAAGTTGTCTGCCTGCCTGGCCAATTGTTACTACGTCTCCTGTTTGCAGGAACAATAAGGAAAGACATTTAAGTCATGTTAGTTTTACATCCTCTCCAGTCATTCTTTGGAATACTGCTTTGTTTTTAGTTCAAAGCATGAGATGAGCGTCACAGATTCTAATTCTAATACCCAGATTATATCAGTCTTATAGTAACTCATCAAACTGTTTTCTTTCATTTTTAAAATCTTGCTCCTTTACCAATATCTGCAAGTGAAGAGATTGCAGATATTGGTAAGGGAGCAATGCTTCCAAAACTGAGGAGTATTCTGCTTCTTCAAAATCACACCAGTTTATTCAGCCCTAAAAAAAAAAAAAAAGCATTACTACTTCTTAAAAACAGAAAAGAGAAACACAACCAGAAATTTTCTTTGTTTTATACTGTACAAATGCTTGTAAAGTGCTTTTCCATTCCTACCATACCTATTTTGGTTGATTTAAAATATTTGGCACAAATGGGCAAACTCATATCCTTATATTTGGCTAATACTGAAGTTGTAATTGCCTCATCCAAACATAGTAATAACATGTTGGTTGATTTTACACTACTTTTGAATACATTGAACTACTAAATATGAAGATATCCTTAAATTTAGTTGTGAATGATGATTTTTTAACATAGCAAAATTTAATTATTCATTGACAAATGCAGTGGTCATATTTGATATGATCATATGCCACCTTTATTAAATGTTATAAGAAGTCAAGAAGTTCTCTCAAAGTTTTATTTAGTATACAATTTTTCATTGCATGAAATGTTTTTAGAAACATGTCTACTGAGGAATGTTGCATGAAACCATTTAGAACCAATGAATAAAAAGTCAGGTTGAACCTAGAAATAGAAATACCATTTGACCCAGCAATCCCATTACTGGGTATATATCCGAAGGACTATAAATCATTCTACTATAAGGACACATACACACGAATATTCATTGCAGTACTATTTACAATAGCAAAGACCTGGAACCAACCGAAATGCCCATTGATGATAGACTGGACTGGGAAAATGTGGCACATATACACCATGGAATATTATGCAGCCATCAAAAATGATGAGTTCGTGTCCTTTGTAGGGACATGGATGAACCTGGAGAACATCATTCTCAGCAAACTGACACAAAAACAGAAAATCAAATACCACATGTTCTCACTCATAGGCGGGTGATGAACAATGAGAACACATGGACACAGGGAGGGGAGCACTACACACTGGGGTTATTGGGGGAATAGGGGAGGGACAGTGTTGGGGGGAGTTGGGGAGAGATAGCATGGGGAGAAATGCCAGATATGGTTGAAGGGGAGGAAGGCAGCAAATCACACAGCCACGTGTGTACCTATGCAACTATCTTGCATGTTCTTCACATGTACCCCAAAACCTAAAATGCAATTTAAAAAAAAGAGAAATATAACTCATAAAAAAAAAGTCAGGTTGGACAGTATTAAAAACAGCTAGGATTTCAATGATAGTAACACCATGGGATCCTAGGCCAAAGATCGTTAATTGCTCCTAGGATCTTGATTCTGGAAGCAATTGTGAAGATGGGGGTGGGATGGAGATTGTATTAGTTTCCTAGAATAATTTTCATGTAATAGATTTTTCACTTTTACTTTTAAAATCTTCCTTGCATTCTTGTTTATAGTTTTTATATATCTGTTGACAGTTCCTATCTCTTCATTAATCATAACTGTTCTCTTCCTTCAAATCCTTGAAAGTCCTATCTGTTAATTTCAACATTTTGGTCTTCTTAAAGTCTGTTTCTATTGACTTATTTTGCTCTTGAAGATGAATCGCATTTTTCTGTTTCTTCATATGTCTAACAATCTTCATCTATACTTGAAATTTTGAATAATACTCTTTAAAAATTGAAGTTTGAAAATTCTATAGGTTCCTCAGAAGAGTGTTGGTTTTTGATCTTGCAGACAATTAACTTGCTGGCTGATTACTATGTACTTGTGGAAAGATAGTTTTAACTTTGCTCGTGTGATTCTGTGTTGGTTTTGCCCTTGTTCTGAAATGAGTCCTTTAATCCTGAGACCAAGCAAGATTTTATTCCTGAAAGAATAACCCTGCTAGAATTTCAGTCCATTCCTGAGGTGTTTATCAAGCCATTCTAACTTGTCAGAACTCAAAATGCAAACTCGATCTCTTCTGTGGATAATGCCTAAAATCTCTGCTTGGTACATTCAGACTTCCAGCTGTGGCTTTCCATGGGTTTCCTTATGAGGGAATCCTCATGAACACACAGTGCCAACCAGGGATTTTCTCAGCACTTGAACACACTTTTTCTGAAGCTCCTCTCCTCCGTTTTACCCTTGTATTTAAGATTTTCCCCTTCACTCCTAAATATTGCCAATGCCCAGCTGGGTGCAGTGGCACATGTCTGTAATCCCAGTGACTCAAGGGGTTGAAATAGGAGGATTGCTTGAGCCAGCATTTCAAGATGAGCCTTAGCAACATAGCAAGATTCAATCTGTAAAAACAAACAATAAAATAGAGAGTTAGAAAAATAGTAAAACTATAAATAAACACACAAACAGTATGGCTGTCCTGAATTCTGTTTTCTGAACATCTCAAACCCATAAGGCTGAAGTTTCTGATTGAGATCTAGATGTTGTCATTTGAGAACTGGAGGTGGCCTCAAAGGAAAAGCTGTATCAACATGGTTATATACCAATGTAGCTTCTTTCACTCAATTATCAATTCCCTTCCAATTTCTGCCTGCATTTGGTCTCTTTCCAAAGCCTTAAATCATTGCTTTATTATTTTTATTTTTTTAGGCATTTAAAGTTGCTATCTATAGGATGGTAGCTCTCTTGAAATTTACATTATTATCTCTCCTGGAATTCTCTTGTATGAGAACTAAGTAAACATTGATGTTTTTTAATCCACTACAGTTGAGTCTCTGTTACTATGAAACCAAGCCTAATCCGGACACTGGTAGAGTTGGAATACCCTTCCTAGGAATGGAACATCAGCCTTGTGATGAACTTGAGATAGAAGGAATAGCGAGTTCTGTGAGAAAACAGGTGCTTCCAACACCCATCACTGGAAGTTCAAAAAGCAGCCAGTGGAGAAGCAAAAGGCAGTTTTCCCAGCTTTGGCAATAAAAATTCTCATAAAATGATCACATTAGTTTGATACAGAAAAACTAAATGGGACACTAGGAATGACACCCCATTTGTATATATTCAATAGTCATGAATTACAAATTTAGAATATTTTCAAAACATAAAATACACTGTCCCAAAATCATATGATACAATCTGGCTGTCCATAACACCCAATGTGAGTTAGAAAAACATGCTCACTATCTATACACACCATTCAGAATGCAAGATGATTTTTTTTTTTTTTTTTGAGACGGAGTTTCGCTGCTGTTACCCAGGCTGGAGTGCAATGGCGAGATTTCGGCTCACCGCAACCTCCGCCTCCTGGGTTCAGGCAATTCTCCTGCCTCAGCCTCCCGAGTAGCTGGGATTACAGGCACACACCACCGTGCCCAGCTAATTTTTGTATTTTTAGTAGAGACGGGGTTTCACCATGCTGACCAGGATGGTCTCAATCTCTTGACCTCGTGATCCACCCGCCTCAGCCTCCCAAAGTGCTGGGATTACAGGCTTGAGCCACCGCGCCCGGCCCGCAAGATGATTTTTAATTATATTTCCTATATTCTTTCTTCTATATTGGATGAATTTTTGTTATCGCTTGCCTGGATGTTTCATGGCTGTGGAATGCATTTACACGGAGTACTTTCTCTCAATCCCGTATGCAGATATAGACCTATACACCCACATATAGAATGTTCTTACCTGGGATTTACAGCTAAGGCAGAAACAGGAGTCTGGACCCAGAAAAATGATCAAAAACTCTTGGCTGATGCTACATCCCTGGCTAGAATGCCCCCAGAAGAAGCTATTCCTCCTTAATTAAGTTCTACTTCTGGCCAGACACGGGAAGAGGAGGCAACATGAGACAATGGCAGTGAACCAGACAATGTTGTCATGGTTGAATCCTGCAAACCCTGAGAGAGAGAAAGTGACCTACAGTCGCTTGTGTCTACCACGTTGCTTTTCTGAGTGGTTATTCATTAAGAAAGTAATTTGACTTGATCATATGCAATCAAGTTCGCTTTCTGAGAAGAATCGGTGCCTGCTGTGAGTTTAGGAAAGCTCTCTTCAGCGAATTGGAATCTCTTCATGGAAGAATAATGCTGTGTGTGTTGTTACTGTTATCACCTGTACCTAAGAAGCTGGAGTGCATTTTTTTGTTCTTTTTAAATTATTTTATTATACTTTAAGTCCTGGTGTACATGTGCAGATCGTGCAGGATTGCTACATAGGTATACACATGCCATGATGGTTTGCTGTATCCATGCCCCCGTCATCTACATTAGGTATTTCTTCTAATGCTATTCCTCCCTAGTCCTCCCACCCCCTGCTATCCCTCCTCTAGCCCCTCCCACCCCCTAACAGGCCCTGGTGTGTGATGTTCCCCTCCCTGTGCCCATGTGTTCTCATTGGTCAACACCCACTTATAAGTGAGAACATGCGGTGTTTTGTTTTCCCTTCTTGTGTCAGTTTACTGAGAATGATGGTTTCCAGCTTCATCCATGTCCCTGCAAAGGAAATGAACTTACCCGTTTTCATGGCTGCGGAATGCATTTTTACTGGACAATATATTCCTTAGCTTAATTTTTCTCTATCTTATGAGTCTGCAGTCCCCCAAATAGTGCCACTATACCGACTTTGTGCTACGGGAAGTCACTAATAGTTCCCAACTAGGTGACGTTTGTTCACATCTTGCTACCCACACATAACAGGGTCAGAGTCACCTTGTTAGCGGGACAACATTCCTCTCACCACCCCGACAACACACCATTCCATGCACGTACACTCCCCTCACTCCGTACACACGTTCACATAGGAAAAATAATACCAAGAGGATTTTGAATTTTTTTTTTTTGGTCAATAAAATTGGAAAACAGAGGCTTGGTTTATCACACTGTATACAATATTTTGTATGACTGATTTCAAAACCCATTTCAACGAGTACATGTTCCCATCAACTGTGTGACTTCTCTCTGCCCACTCTCTGCAGCCCGGCAGGTTATCCTCTCTGCTTGCACTGTGCTTCACATTCATTCAGCTCTGAAGCACAAGCAAAGCCTGCAGCAACCAAGCAGGGCATTCCTTCAATCTGTATTTAAGAGTTAATTGCGATCCCGCTCCTTGAAGTACTGCCACAATTCCCTGCTTCACTGAAGAGTCTTTGATATCAACCTACTGCTCTTGGAAAGATTACAACTTATGCACTTGGATTCCCCTAGTCAGGGAGCACAAGAACACCAGGTATGAAAGCGAAATTGCTTTCTGTGCAGCTTGTGAACTCCACACCTCTCAATTGCCACGTTAGGTGCACTGTAAGTGAAGGAGCTTGTGGTCTCTGAAATTTTGAGCTTTATGTGTCATTTCAAAGAGAATTTTCAGTCCCTGAGGATAAATGTCTCGCATATCTGTTGCAATTTGCCGAGGAGTTATGATCTTAATTCTTTGATGCTACTGTCCCCCCGGCCAGTTGGAGATGATCTTTGAAACGTTTATTTCGGAAAGAAAGTATCAACTTAAATTGTTTCCTTCATGTTACTTTCTGGACTCCGGAAAAACTAGAAGTCATCTGCAAGTGTTAGGCAGGTGTGAGGAGGCATTTTCCCTGTCACATGTGCACATCAGACCAGCTAGCTCAGGGTCATTAGAAAACCATCAAGAGTGAGAGAGAAATAGAAGAGAATATCAAAAGGCATTCACATGTGAAAGATGTCTTACACGGTTTAAATGAATTTAACTTTTTTAGTTGTTTGGAAATTCTAAGGTATCAAGAAGGCCTTTTTCTAAAATAATTATCATGTGTTAAACCTATTTTTGAAATAATTTGACTAGAAATTAGTAGCTAGTCAGCACAATGCCACTGTGCAAATATTAAAACCTCAAATCCCCTTCAAGCAGATGAAAACAATAAGTTTGCACAGCTGGCACTATTCACAATAGCACAGATTTGAAACCAACCCAAATGCCCATCAGTGTTAGACTGGAGAAAGAAAATGTGGCACATATACACCATGGAATACTATGCAGCCATAAGAAAGGATATGAGTTTATGTCCTTTGCAGGGACATGGATGAAACTGGAAACCATCATTCTCAGCAAACTGACACAAGAACAGAAAACCAAACACTGTATGTTTGCATTCATAGGTGGGTGTTGAATAATGAGAACACATGGACACAGGGAGGGGAACACCACACCATCACACACCGGGGCCTGGTGGGTGGGAGACTAGGGGAGGAATAGTAGGGGGTGGGACGACTGGGGAGGGATAACATTAGGAGAAATACCCAATATAGATGATGGGGCGATGGATGCAGCAAACCACCACCATTGCATGTGTAGGCCTATGTAACAAACCTGCACAATCTGTACATGTACCCAGAACTTAAAGTACAATAAAAAATATATATATATATATAAAAGTTTGCATGCCTGGATTGCAGTTGTGCAAACTTATTGTCCACTTGACTGCTTTTGAACATTGAGTTTAAAATCTGTTTTTTGTACGTTATTCCTTAAACTAGGATATTTGGAATACCTATGTTAGAATAATAGCTCTGAAATCTGTACTTTGTATAAGTCGTAGGCAATCCGTACGGAACGTGAGATGTTAAGTGTCAGCTTCGAGGAGCATGTTATGGCAGAAAGTAAGGCCCGCCTTTATGAAGACAAAAAACGATTAAGTGAAATGCGGCTGGAAGTTTCCAGACAAATGGTTATGGCTAAAAACCTGCTGTATTATTTAAGGTGAAAAAAAATTGCTCTGTCTCTATTTTTTTCCCTCATTAGATTGATATTTAAAATCAAAAACAAAACAGGAAAATTGAAGCAAAATATATCATTGTATCCTCGTGTTCAAAGTTAACAATTGCTTTCTCTCCTTTCTCAAGACCACACAGCACGTCAGTGGCAGAACTCAGGGTGAGACTGGCAATATCAATATTCTTTGGGATTTTATAGTTCTTTTCATCTTCAAAGTGCTTTACAAAATTCTCTAATTAGGCTCACAAGTTCTGGCTCATAGTCTTGCTCTCTAATCATAAGACAGCATACCTGTTCTTTGTTCCTTCGCTCTGAGCAACATACCATTCTTAATCATTACTAAATTAAAGGGAAAAAGTTGCTGTAATAATTTCAACTTAATTAATGACAAATCTGGACATTTCTTTAAATACAAGTCCAATTTCCTGGGCCCTAATCCATATTAGCAAAGTTTGGCCATTATTTATACAGAGTAAAGATAAGTTTTAATTATAAAATTATCTGTAATTAAATGCACTGGGTTAAAATAGTTGCAATTCTGACCAACCTAAAATATTATTCTAAAGGATTTTGTTTTGTTTCCTTGAAAAATATTTTTGTTTTACATGTCCCTACTGTTTTGAAAATTATCTTGTAGCTTGCTGTGCTTTTTAATAAACTTTTAGGTACATGTATAAGAAAATTGGTTAGTCTTTAAATGAGAACAAAACAAGACAATTTGGAAGCCTATATTTTATCTTCATTTCTGTCACTAAATACTTCCGACTTTGGATAAGTTGCTTATTGTGTCTGGATCTTGGTCTTCTCTTTTGTAAGTCACAGGTTTCTTTCATCTCTGGGACCCTGAATTATTGTTCACCTCTCACCGTTCATACAGTGGCTCTGACTGTCTGAAGTCCCCTACGTTACTTCTTCTCTCACCACCGTGTGTATGCAGAGTTTGAGCATCTGTAGCAACCTGGATGGAACTGGAGACTATTATCTTAAGTGAAGTAACTCAGGAATGGAAAATCAAACATCGTATGTTCTCACTCATAAGCAGGAACTAAGCTATGAGGATGCAAAAGCGTAAGAATGACACAATGGACTTTGGGAACTCAGAGAGTAAGGCTGGGAGGGGGTGAGGGATAAAAGACTACAAATTGGGTATAGTGCATACTACTTGGGTGATGGGTGAACCAAAATATCACAAATCACCCCTAAAGAACTTACTCATGTAACCAAATACCACCTGTTCCCCAAAAACCTATGGAAATCAATTTTTTTAAAAGAAGTAACCTCAGTAAGCCCTCATTTAATGCCATCTGTAAGTTTCTGGAAACCATGACTGCAAGCAAGATGTACAGCGGGTCCTCAAATTATGCCCTTCGGTTCAATGTTGTTTAGTTATATTGTCGATGATTTAAAAAAATGGTTTTATCATATGTGCTTTCACTGAAAGTCGCAGTTTCCAAGAATAAACCTATGGATGACATGAAGTGAGAACTTACTGTACCTAGTCATCAAGCATTTTAGTCCTCAGCCATGATATAGCCAATTAAACAGCAATACAACAGGTCAAAAATATAAGCAGCTGAGCCCATGTTTGTACAGACTGTGTTTTGACTACAGACTCATGGGTTTGAAGCAGTGTGGTATGCAGAGGGAATATTGAGCCATCCAAATACTGCCTCCCATGTCCTCAGAAGACTTCTCCTCGTAAATTGTCCCCTCCCACCAAATGCTAAGAAACACCTTCTTCAGAATTAGAGTTGCTTCTTTTGTGAGATCTGTAGGGAAGAAGTATGAAAATAAGTTGCTATTTTAAGTTTGATCAAGACTCACACCTCTAAGTGAAGGGGATTTAGGATTTTTTCTGAGAGCATGTGTCGATAGGGGAAGGAAGGTACAGCTTTGGTTTGGGGGAGGGTGGGTTTTAAGAAAAGAGACATGATTTCCATCAAACTGAAAGAACAAGAATGCATGAAGAGCATATAAAGAATGATAAATAGGAAACTAAACTTCATTTACATCATCATTTTGGGAAAAGGAATCCCTGCCTACCCACATAATACTAGCAAAGAGGAGCAACACCCAGACCACAAGAGCCTATGGTTGCAAATAGAATAATCCGCACTGGCAACATCTCAGGAGTGTTTCTCTAAGGCCTAGACCGTGTGTCTAAATAAATAAATAAAAATAAAGAAGGCTTCTAAATCAAAGTTCTCAGTTCTATGACTGTGTGTGTGTTTGTGTGTGTGTCTGTGTGTGTCTGTGTGTGTGTGCCGGTGAGGCAAGGGAAGGAAGGAAAAGCAGAACACAAATTCCTAGAACAATTTCACTTTAAAACAAGCATGTTTCTGGGTACAAACACAAGACAATAGAGAGACTGGATTTTCTTCCTAGATTCTGTGTCTGCAGTTGTAGCACAGCATATCTGAAAAAATCATCGTGTTTGCTATTGTTGATGCTGTGAATTCTCCCTTTGATATAATCTATTTCCTCAGGTATCTCAGTCTGGAGATGATCCAGACGAATCTTGGTAATAAGCTCAGAAGCAAAATGGGAGTCTGAAATATTCCAATTCAATGTTTTACTCACAATGGATTCCTTCACAAAGGAAAATAACAGTGATGGGTCCATATTTTTGGAAGCTGGTTAAAATGTGCACTTCTCTTTCAGGAGAACATTAGGAGAGGTCTTAGTAATGCTGCTTTAGCCATCCACTTTCCCGCAATGGTTCTACAGCCATAAAATCAAGTTTAAGCAATGAGATTTTAGGGTAATTGTACTTAGCAAATAACAACATGGGATACTTAATTACATTTGAATTTATGATAAAGAACAATATGTTTTTTACTATAACTATGTCCCATGCAATATTCAGGGCACACTTAATACTAAAAATCTATTCTTCATTTATCTTAGATTCAAATTTATTTGAATGTCCTGAATTTTATGTGATATATCTAGGTAGTTTTCAGCAGAAATGTGAATTATTTTAGTCTACTTGCAATGATGGCTTGAATTGAAATATGGAAAGAAACTTTGTTCCTACAGCACCTTTCATGTGTTCCTATTTTACCAACAAATTCTCATAGGTTTGTAACTAAAATAATGAGTACATGTGACCATGTATGAGTATGAGCTATGGCCTAATTTCATTATGTTAAATAACAATTTCCAAATAATTATTTCCAAGGTATTGTTTGTAAATTATAGAAAAGCTGTGCAGTCTCCATAATATTGGGTTTAAATTCAGGTTCCAATGAGTTACGTTAAATGATTTACTGATGCTTTGTTAATCATCATCTGAGAGTAATTGTACATTTTTGCATCTCTGTATTTTTCACACCTGAGCACCTTGAGGAAACAGTAGTCATTGTTCTCCCTGCCTGACTTGCTCTCTGCTACAGGTTGTATCCGTCACTGCAGGGACTTGCTCCAGGAGGCACCAGAGAGGTCCTGAGAACCCAAGATCAAATCCTTAAAGCAGCTGCCTGCTCATGACCCACATGAGTAGCTTCAATGTCAGAGATTGCACAGCCAGGAAAGCCTTTTAATAGATGAAATAGGCTCATCCAATTTCATCCCAGCAGCTTTCATCTCCTACCTCCTAAGCAAAATCTATGAATAAGGAAAGAAAATACTCAGCTAGAAAAAGAAAGCATATGTCTTTACTAAAAAGTCTTCACCACTTTCCTACAGCCACTATTTCCCATATTCCTCCAACTGTCTCAGTAAACGGCTTCACTGTCAGTGTCCCAGAGAAAAATGAGGCCATTAGGCTGGAATTTGCTTACTTTCCTGCCTGTTCCCTCTTGAGCACTGATAAAATAACCTGTGTCCAGAATCATGGCATTTTCAGACCACAAAAGGGCTGGTTCTCCTTAATAGAAGCCTTCTCCTTGCATGCATGTCCCGGATGGACGTTCCTCCTCTCTCTTGAGATCTCTGTTCTTTCTCTGTCATTATCTCTGCTTTTAGCTCCAGCCTCCCTCTCTTTCTTCTCTCCCCCCATGATCTGTGTGCATGCTTGAGTTTCACCTCTGTTAGAAACACAGAAATAGAAGTTTTGGCTTCTGCTTCGCTGTGGTTTCCAGCCCAACTCTCATTGCCTCCAGTGGAGAGTCGTTTACCTACCCTCTCACCCTGCACATGCTCCTCAACTTCTACAGATGCTGGCTTTCTCCTGTACGTCCCTCCCGGAATTCCCCAACATATCCAATTGTGAAATCCAGTAGACATTTCTTTTTTCATTCCTTATTTCATTGCACCTCTCTGCAACCTGTGACACTTACTTTTCAAACTTCTGGACACCGCTTCTTCCTTCCTTCCTTCCTTCTCTTCCATCTCCCAGTCTTTGTTATCAGGTTCTGTCAGCTTCACTTCCACTAAGCTCCCCTCATGTTTGTTTATTCCCTCGGGTTTTATTCTAAGCCCAATCTCATGATAACGTGTATCTCATTCCTGGGTGATGTCAGTGTTTCCCGTTGCACCAACTACTATGTGTGTTTTAGTGCAGAGACTATGAACCCAGACAGGGCTGGAGCCCAGGTTCTATCACTCCCTAACTGTCTTATGAAAGGAAAATCTCAAATCTTAAAAACGAAAATAGTATGTTAAACACCCTTCAGCCAATGACCAATGGGAACCACTTTTTAATCCAAAAATCTGGGTTTATTATCCATTGCAGTGAGAGACAACACAGACTATGGGGAATGACGGGGTGTTTGAGTAAGAGGATGTTGAAAAGAATTTACATCCAGCTATCACACCTCTGAGTGCATCACACCTTTTGAGTCCTAAAGACTCAAAAATCAGTATTCAAAGAGATACATACACTCCTGTGTTCATTCTCATTATTTATAACAACCAAGTTATGGAATCAGCCTAAGTATCCACTAATGGAAGAATGATAGAGAAAATTATATATATATATATATATATATATATATATATATATATACACACACACACACACATATATATACATACATGCATATATATATGCATGTGTATATATATATATATAAAACAGAGACACACATGCACATATCTATATCTATATCTATATCTATATATAGATATAGATATAAAACATTTGGAATCAGTGTGGAAGAGTTGAATGTGTTATGGAATCAGCCTGAGTATCCACCAATGACTGAATGATGAAGAAATATTTATATATATAAATAAAACATTTGGACTTGATGTGGAATGATTGAATCAATCATTGATTTATAACAATCAAATATTGTTTTCTATATACATATATACATATGAGTGCATATATCTCATTGAATATTGATTTCAGGTCCTTAGGATATATATGTGTGTGTGTGTATACACACATATTTCACGTGCCCATAAATATATACGCCCACTCTCTACTCAAAAAATTAAATAGGAAAAAAAGTTTCATAATGCTAATTAGAGTTTATTTCAAAATTTTCCTAATACCTGTTCTATGTTCCATCCCAACAAGTTGGTTTTGTATTAGGTTAAGATACTTGTGCTTTGAATATTTGGATCAATCTAAATAATAAATATAAGTAATAAGTGTATATATATATGTGTACATTTATATACAAGTATACATATAAACATATATGTACTTATATATATACTTACAATTATATATATATACACACACACACAAACTCAGACACACAATTTAATACTATTTTGTCATAAAAGAGAAGAAAATCCTGTCATTTGTGACAACATGGATAAACCTGTAAGACACTATGCTAAGTGAAATAATGCAGGCACAAAAATACAAATACCACAGGTTCTCACTTATTTCTGGATGCTAAAACAATTGAACTCATAGAAACAGAATGTAGAATAGTAGTTGCCAGAGGCTGGGGCTGGAGAGGTGGGGAAACGTTGGTTAAAGGGCACAATGTTGCAGTTAGACAAGAGGAATAAATGATAATTACTTAAGTTAATGGATATGTTATCTTGATTCAGTCACTCCACACTGAATACATTTATCATAACATCAAAACATCACTGTGTATAATTACAGGCAATTATGATTTGTTCAATAAATAAATGCTACTTTATATTTTTAAAAAAATCTTTCAATATATGATTTGGGCATCAGCTGGGTTATTTGAGGGAGGGCCTATGAAAGAAGGACTATATTTTAGAATAGATATTGGAAAATAAGTAAGTAAACATACATTTAAGGAGTCAAATTTTTGTCTTTCAGTCTAACTTGCAGAGAATCACATGGTATATGCTTTTGGGAACATCATTGGACATTAGGAGTTTGCAGCAGTGGTGGAGGACAGAGCTTTCAGATACTCACTTTGGAGAAAGCTAGAGCCAGGGATGGGAGAACGGCCAGAGTGTTTGGTGTTTCAGATCAACGCTATGAAGTACAGATATTTCTGTGAAGTTTATCTGACTTCATCTGAACAATTCCAGTCTAAAAATCAGGTTGCAAATCGACCGCAGAGATTTCTTTGGCAACAGTTCCAGAGTCTTCCTATTTTGGTCTCTCTCGCTATGTCTTACTTCCTGTGCTTCGTTTTTTTCCCTCTAGAATAAAAGAAGCACAATGGTACACTTAAAAGACATACCCAATGGAAACAAACTCAAAAAAAGGTTTTCGCAAAGGATAAGTGCTTGAGGGAATGGATTCTCAATTTTCTGTGATGTGATTATTATGCATTGCATACTTGTACCAAAATATCTCATGTGCCCCATAAATATATACACCCACTGTCTACCCACAAAAATTAAAGAGGAAAAAGTTTTTGCAATGCTAGGGTTTATTTCAACATATCCCCCAGTAAGTGTTCTGTGTTCTAGCTCATCAAGTTGGTTTTATATTAGGTTAAGATACTTATGCCTTGAATATTTGAATCAATCTAAAAAATAAATATAAGTAATGAACCAGGCACCTAATTTGAATGTCATTATAAATGTAAATTTCTTACTAAATTTCTCAATTAAAAATTAGTGCTTTGTAGAATTGAAACATCAGCATCTTCGTGATTATTGAATCTGAACCGCTCTTTTCACAATTGAGGGTACTTCCCAAGTAAAATTCTCAATCATGTATTGCAAGCTAGAATCTTAATAAAGTAAGTCTTCCATATCAATATTTATTTGATCATACCATTTTACATTTTGCATATTTGTAATATTTATTTGATATAAAATCTTAACTTGTCACTCTAATCCAGTAAAGATGACTTCAGTAACAGACCGTAGTAAACATTTAATTAGCCATAGTAGAAATTAGACTTACTGACTGTTTACTAGGTGCTAGGTGCTATGTGAAACATTTTACATAAATGATCACATTTAATATAGACAATAGCTCTATGAGGCAGATAATATTATTTTTCAGGTTTTATGGATGAGGAAACCGGATTTTTTGCAAACTTAAGAAACTTGCCAAAGGCCACACGGCTAGTAATTAACCAAGGCAAAAATCTGAACTTACTTCAATACTTCATGTCTGAGTTACCAAAGGGAGAACTCTATTATGACTATAAGAACTTGCAATTTCTGAGCTATATCAACATAAATATTTTTAAATATCACTGAATTACTTCCCCAAGCATTCTCTTACATTTTCAATTCAGTTCAACAAAATTTTTCCCCATATGGTGTCTATAAGGTTTTGTACACAATGAATGTGAGTCGGAGACCCCCCAGAGAAGTGAAACTGGGTGGTTGTGCTCATGTCCCTTTGTAGCTCATGACTAGAAGCTAAAGTATTAATAGAAAGTGCTGGTTGGGTGCAGTAGCTCACTCTGTAATCCCAGCACTTGGGAGACTGAGGTGCGTAGATCACTTGAACCCAGGAGTTCAAGACCAGCCTGAGTAACATAGGGAAACTCCATCTCTACTAAAAATACAAAAATTAGCCAAGCATGGTGGTGTGCACTGTGATTCCAGCTACTCAGGAGGCTGAGGTGGGAGGATCACTCGAGCCAGGGAGGTCAAGCCTGCAGTGAGCCACGGTCATGCCATTGCACTTCAGCCTGAGAGACAGAGTGAGACCCTGTCTCAGAAAAAAAAAAAAAAAAAAGCGCTGTCCTCATTGTTAGTAGCCTCAGTTATCTGAGTAACAGGAAACTTATGTGAATGAACACTATCCTTTAGACTTCACTTGCATATAAGCCATGCCCATGTCAGCTGCATGCTTTTTGATATCACAGAAGAAAGGGCAGCACGAAGTTTGCAGCCAGAACTAAATGCAATGGTGAAAAACTCCCAAGAGAACTTCTTCGGCCATTTCACAAAATAACCATATTGTTGAGTTACTTTTCAGAAGAGTTGCTCCATCAGTATATATAATTTTTCCTTTAGACACTAAGAAATTTTGAAGTACATTTAATTTTCAGTTGCAATAAGGATCTTACTGTATGCTCCTGGAAAGACCACACCACTGCACTCCAGCCTGGGTGACAGAGCAAGACTCTGTCTCAAAACAAACAAACAAAAAACCATCTCAGCAATTTAGGAAATAAAATTAGACGAGAATTTGATGCCAGGCATTATTCCATTCCCCTGAGCTCATCTCTTCCCAACCTAACGTTCTTTCTCTCTGACTGGCTTCTCCAAAGTCATCAGTTCTTGTCTCAGGGTGGCCCCGATATGATATCCATCTCTCAGCTCTCCAGCCCAGTGAAGATCTTGTTCTGCCTGTTTATGCAGGACTTGCCTTCAGTGCACCTGGATCTCACCCTCGGCAGACCTCAGACACCTGAAGAGTGATGCTCTCTGGGTTTTCCACCACGGAAATGCCCTATGTCCACTCTTCCATTAACTAGTAGTTACTATAATAGTTATCCCTCCCTGCTCCTGGCATTAGTTAATTCTTTTTTTAAAAAAACCTATACTGTTCTTTTTCTTTTTATTATTTTTTACTTAGAGACAGAGTCTCAATCTGTCACCCAGGTTGGAATGCAGTGGTGTGATCATAGCTCACTGCTGCCTCGAACTCTTGGACTCAAGGGATTCTCCTGCTTTCAGCCTCCCAATTAGCTGGGGCTACAGGTACACACCATCACACCTGACTAATTTGTTTTGTATTTTGTAGAGAGAGAGGTCTCACTTGCCCGTGCTGATCTCAAATACCTGACTTCAAGCCATTCTCCCGCCTCAGCCTTTCAAAGTGCTAGGATTACAGTTGTGAGCCACAGAGCCCAGCATTTTTTTTGTTTGTTTTCTTTTGTTAATTCTTCACATGTTGAATTAAACCAGTTCTTAACCTGAATCTAATGTCGCTTACCCTCTTCTACTTAACCTGACTTTCACACAAGCAGTGCTGTACCCACCTTCAGCTAACAAGCTTTTCACAGACATGCACACATACACATAAACATCTTTATATTAAATATCCAAAAAGATAACTACAGCTGTCAACTATAAATGACACTGATCCAGACACACGTGTTATTTATGCTATATGAGAGCATTTTCTGACGTGAAATATAAAAACTCTTTAATACACTGTAATGCTTTTTTTTTTTTTTCTTTTTTGAGACGGAGTTTCGCTCTTGTTACCCAGGCTGGAGTGCAATGGCGCGATCTCGGCTCACCGCAACCTCCGCCTCCTGGGTTCAGGCAATTCTCCTGCCTCAGCCTCCAGAGTAGCTGGGATTACAGGCACGCACCACCATGCCCAGCTAATTTTTTGTATCTTTAGTAGAGACGGGGTTTCACCATGTTGACCAGGATGGTCTCGATCTCTTGACCTCGTGATCCACCCGCCTCGGCCTCCCAAAGTGCTGGGATTACAGGCTTGAGCCACCGCGCCCGGCCAATACACTGTAATGCTTTAAGAATAAATGTTCATTTCAGGGAAAATGGCTTCCTGGGTTATCTATTTGAGAGGAATAAATTGAAAATTATAAAAGCTAAAAAGTTACTTGCAATAACAGCTTAACCTGCACATGTTGCCCTGTTTTTTTTTGTTTTTTTTTTTTTTTTTCTTTAGGCCCATTGTGTGTGTTTCTGGTTCATCCTACGGAGTTTTTTTTATTTATAATGAAATGCCTTCATTCACATAACTGAATGATTAAGCTGATCTTTCCTCTTTTATTACTTCTTCTTTTCACCCTTTCTTTTTTTAATTACTGAGAACTCGTGGTGGAAAGACATTTTAACATTCACCGGTAAAATTAAATGGGTTAATCTAACCATCTACTTCATATCTGTGAGCTCATACACATTAACTTTTCTCATTTGAATGGCAATCAAAATTAAAACAACTATGAGGTGTCTCAAAACTATGTTCATACATTTTATTTAAAATAAGAAAAAAAAAAAGGCCCGGTATAGTGGCTTATGCCTGTAATTCCAGCATTTTGGGAGGCTGTGGTGGGTGGATCACCTGAGGTCAAGAGTTTGAGGCCAGCCTGGCCAACATGGTGAAACCCCATCCTACTAAAAATACAAAAAAATTAGCCTGGTGTGGGGGTGGTCACCTTTAATACCAAGTACTCGGGAGGCTGAGGCAGGAGGATCACCTGAATGTGGGAGGCAGAGGTTGCTGTGAGCCGAGACTGCTCTATTACACTCCAACCTGGGTAACAAGAGTGAAACTCCACCTCAAAAAATAATAAATCAATAATAAGAAGAAAAGTTTTCTTTTTCAGGTTGCCTTCCTGATAAATCAATTAAGGCTGGTACATAATCAACTGAATAGATTGTAATGATAGTCGAAATTAAGAAGTTTGCTATCACTCATCTCAGTTCTCCTGAAATGTTATAAAGGCTCCAGAGAACAGAGATTCAGAATAGGTAATTCATTTTTACCAATGACATTCTTAGAATATATATTTTTGGAGTGTAAAGACATACCTTTCATGCTATAACAAAGCACACTTACTTTGATGTTGCTTCAAGGACAAAATGATGCCTTTGGTTAGTAAAATTCTCTGGGGATTCATCTATGCAAAATCGGGGCCAAAGTTTGACCCTGACACACTTACATGACAATAACAAGAAAATATAACAGTACATATTGTGAAGTGTGAAGATATATCATCAGTAATATATATCTAGAAATTACAATTAGATAGGTAAAAAATGAAGTCCATGCAAGACAATTTGTAGAAATAGAGAAGCATCTCTCTAATTACTGTTTATTTAAAATAGATTATTCTGACACCGTAATTGACTTTCCAATTTTGTACATAAGAACTTTATTGCTCTGCTTACCATTTATGTCAAAGATATATATGTCTTCTGTAACTAGCAGTTAGCTCTTTAGAACATAAAGGAATTTCCCTCCTTTGAACAATCTTAAATATAAACTAATATATGTGACATGATTCTACTGAAATCATGTTACATACAAAGTTCTTGAAACACCCATAAATATGTAGAAAATAAAATATTTAGAGAGGTCACAATTTAAATATTTCCTAATAAGAGGTAAACCAGCCTTTTTATTCATATTGTAAAACCATCAGGAAGTAAGTCTTTTATCCAGTTGGTAAAAGACTTACAGGAAGTCACCTATGGCAATAGTAAAATGGAGATTTTAATCTCAATGCCCACTCTCAAACTTATTTACAGCTAGACTAACATGCTCATTAAATACAGACTATTATTTTAATCTTGTAGCTTATACAGTTATTCAAGGTTTTTTTTAATAAAAGCCAAAGGCATAAAGTTAAAATACAATTAAACAACAACCAAAAAACTAAAAAACATATAAAACTCATATCTCTAATTTTTAAGATGACTTTTAAGGATATTTTTTGCATTTGCCGTTTATTTCTTTTGGCATTTGCAATTTATTTATTTTTCTTTTTAAAATTTATTTATTATACTTTTAAGTTCCGGGGTACATGTGCAGAATGTGAAGGTTTGTTACGTAGGTATGCATGTGCCTTGGTGGTTTGCTGCATCCTTCACCCTGTCATCTACATCAGGAATTTCTCCTAATACTATCCCTCCCCAATCCCCCAACCCCCTGCTGTCCCTCCTCTAGCCCCCCATCTCCTGGGAGACCCCAGTGTGTGATGTTCTCCTCCCTGCGTCCATGTATCCTCATTGTTTAACTCCCACTTATGAGTGAGAACATGCACTGTTTGGTTTTCTGTTCTTCTGTCAGTCTACTGAGAATGATGGTTTCCAGCTTCACAGGAGCACTGGTCAAATCCAATACATCAGTTTTCAGAAAGGTGTTGAAGGTCATTCCCTAAATCATAGTCAAAACAATAATAGGAGTAATAACCAATAATAACCAAAGGATCAATGCAACAATAAGAGTTAACGATCCTAACACCCAGATACATAAGACCCATAAAGAGATTTAGACTCAACGAGACAGAAAATTAATAAGGATATCCAGAACTTGAACTCAGATCCGGAACAAGTAAACTTAATAAATATTTATAGAGCTCTCCACTTTACATACACAAAATATTGATCGGCCATTATTAATACCCATTTTTAGAATAAAGCAATATTCCTGTTCTCTCTCCATCTTTTGCTTCCTCTTTCTTCATCTCCTTCTCTCCTTTTTTTTCTTTAAAAAAAAATAAACAAACAATTGTTTGGGATTTCCTTTACAGCTTATAAAAAAAAATTTTTAAAATAACCATTAATTCATCCCAATCGATATTTTAAGCCGTGAATATTCACTATGTCCAGTCCTCACTACAATCCTGTGAAGCGGTGTGATTTATCTCTAAATGTCTTCCTTAAGACCACACAGCTGGTAAACGGCAGATCCCTGGTCTAAACCCAGATCAGTCTAACCCCGATGCTTTTCCACGTTCCATATTGCTTCTGGTGACCCTAACATGTTCCTGGTGGCCACAGATCAATCGATTATCCAAAATTGAAGAAGCAGAGAAAATTGAAAAATGTTTATTGCTGATTGTGCCTTTGATTGCCATCATTTTTATTTCTATTCCAAAGTCTGTTTCCTAACAAAAGTGACAAAAAAATAATATATATGGTGAGTTTATCACCTACTTAGTTAATAAAATGCCTAAACTAGAATCTGTGTATTTATCCCTTCAGGCATGTCAAAACTTTGTTTGGCAATAATAAAATACAAAGAAAAATCATCTTGTCATCTTTTAAAATAATTAAAACTCGTCTAACTATTTCAGATTTAGACCACACTTTCAATCATTGATCAGGAGAATTCTCATGTCATTTGGATACAGATGGCACAACTTCTGCTTTAGAATTTATATCACAACAGAAGACCCACTTCCCTCAAAAGAATGCGCAACATTCTTCCACGATCCATAATGGAACTTTTTCATTTGGATTATTACATTTCTTTTGCTACAAGACATAAGACAGAACACTAAGGAAAATGAATGTAAAGGTATGTTTTTTCCAGTAAAGTTTAATAAACATATTTTTATGACGAACCAGAATAAGTCAGACACTAAATTCCAAAATAAACCTTGTCCACCATCTTGGTAATCCTCCAAATCTTCTGGGTAGGTACAAATTCTTCCTAAATTTAGCTCCTGCTCAATAGACTCAAGACTTGCTTAAGGTCTTTCCACTCTCCAGCACACTCAAATACACATCCCCATAATGCATTCTGTCCCAGGAATCATGTAGACATAAGCTGTATAGAAGGATAATATTGGAAAATTTTTATCTAGGCTCTAGACTCTTAGCAGAACCAATAAGTAATTCTGCAGGAAGGTTGTTTAGGCTCATGCCTTGTTAATGCAAGTGAAGTGATCATCCAGTGCCTGACACAGATGCACACTAAATTAAATATATACTAATGCATTCAGGCCCAGAAAATAGGGGAAGTCAGAGAGAAAATAAAAATACACCTATGTAGTTACTTTTGTCCCTGCTTTCTTTCTCAGTATTTATCCCTTCAGGCATGTCAAAACTTTGTTTGGCAATAAAACAAAGTAATACTAGCACCTACCCCAGAGATTTGGAAAACAAAAAAACAAACAAAAAACCAAACAACAACAAATTGTGGCACTCCGGCCAAATTCAAGCTGCCCAGCGTTTTATGTGGCTAACTTAATGTTGCATAAAACTTTTGGGCTGGACGCGGTGGCTCACACTTCTAAGTAATCCCAACACTTTGGGAGGCTGAGGAGGGAGGGTCACCTGAGGTCGGGAGTTCTAGACCAGCCTGACCAACAGGGAGAAAGCCAGTTTCTACTAAAAATACAAAATCAGCCAGGAGTGGTGGCACATGCCTGTAATCCCGCTACTTGGGAGGCTGAGGCAGAATAGCCTGAACCCAGAAGGTGGAGGTTGCAGTGAGCGAGATTATGCCATTGCACTTCAGCCTGGGCAACAAGAGTGAAACTCCGTTTCAAAAAAAAAGTTTTAAATTTGGTGTCAATATTTCAATATTTTAAAAACAACAACAAGAAGAAAATCTTAGTGAAAAATTCGTATTCCAGTTCTCTGCAAAAATCCGTCCAGCCTGGACCCCAAACCTTCCATGTCAACACCCAGCAGACTCAGAACATTGTCTGCCTTCCCTTAGACAGGCAGAAATTCTTCAATTGCCAGGGTCCTGCCCTGTCAGCCTCAGTCATTTCACCATCCATCTCACTCACCTCTGTAGAGAACTGAGTTTTCTACCCATGATCTGCCCAGTTACGCTTGCCAAAAACATGACATCTGTCCCAAATTTCACCCTAAATACCTACATATGCATACATCTCACCCCCAATTATCTGTATCTCCCCTCTTCCGCCTGAATTCCTTCAGTCTCCTTCCACACGGTCATCTCCCTACCTCCAAGCCCAGTGCCTCCCACGAAGCAATGAGCAAGGTATTTTCAAAGGGCCAACTATCAAATCACTTCTCTACTTAGAATAGTCCCAGAATTTTCAAGATGAAGTTTAAAGTCTTTGGCTTGATCACACAGCCTTGCTAGAACTGATCTTCTCACCAGAAACTCTCTTCTCCTAACATAACCCTCTATATTCATGGGCTGATCCACAATTTTGCATTGGTTGCACTAACTATGTAAGGTATTTAGAAAAGTATGTGATTCTGAGTGCTATGTAAACACTTGTTGTAGTTGTTACACAAAGAGTTGGTTTTACATTATTCATCAACATATGTCTATGATTATTCTCTTCAAGTGAAAAATATAGTTACTGTCCTCAAGATATAAGCAGCTGCCAGAGATTCTCTGCATAAAGGTGAGAGATACATCCATGTGTACAAGTGTTCAAAAGCACCTAACACCCTTAGAAGAGATAGATAAAACATCCCCTAAGACCAAAGATTATTTTCTTATTTCTTCTTCTTTTTTGTGTGTGATTTTTTCTTTCTAAATTGAGATAGAAATAGAAGGGCAAGGAAAGTTGAAGGCAAGATGGGAGAAGAGGTGCCAACAAGGTTAGTTTGATTGATTTCTAACAAGAAGTTATTTTGAGGAGAATATACACATTACTCTTTATATGTCTGTATAGTGATAATTATGTGAACACATTCATCAGATAGAGTTCTTCACCTTCGACAGACTCTCCCATGGTGGGAATGCAAGCTTTCTTCCTAATAAGAGAAGACTCTCCCAGCACATCCACCAGAACATGCTGCTGTGTAAGTGCTCAAAACAAAATAAATTAATGCAGAAAGGAATTAAGAAGTGCCTTCAGTTGTACAACATATTGTATATGTACCTGTGTCAAACTGCTTTCACTACTAAACAATGCTTTGACATTTAGGGCATGGATGTCATTGTTTAATTGTTCTGTTACAAATTGCCTCTGCAAAATCAAGCTAGGATTTCAACTAAAGAAATGTTTTTTTAAAAAAGATTGTTAGACGCTGGTAATTGTAACTGTGTGAAAGTGCTGTGGTGATCAGGATTAAGTGCTATACTAGACAAAATGCAATAAAAATGAATTACTTATTTTTAAATAATTATATATATATATATTTTGAGACGGGGTCTCTCTCTGTCACCCAGGCTGGAGTGCAGTGGTGTGATCTCAGCTCTCTGCAACCGCTGCCTCACAGGTTCTAGTGATTCTCCTGCCTCAGCCTCCCTAGTAACTGGGATTGCAAGCACGTGCCATCATGCCCAGCTAATTTATGTGTTTTTAGTAGAGATGGGGTTTCACCATGTTGGCCAGGCTGGTCTCGAACTCCTGACCTCAGGTGATCCACCTGCCTCATCCTCCCAAAGTACTGGGATTACAGGTGTGAGCCACCATGCCAGGACGTATAGTTTTTAAATCATTATATTAGCAACAGAACTATGTGAGCAGAAAAATATGTCTGTAGGTACTTGTCCCAGGGTCCCACATCTTCGTCTTCCTTTCCACTCATTGTTTAAACAACCAGAGGTTGTTTACCTGTGGTTCGTGAACACCTAACAGCTCAGAGAACACATCTAGGAGGTCAGATGCATGAAGCCCCAAAATGGAAAACAAAGCTTCATATGTATACGCCTTTGAGTTGTTTTGCTGTTGCTTTTGGGAAACGGATGCTATAAATACTATTAGAATTCCATAATAAACTCTGAAAGGAAAATAACAACTACAATTTGGGTAATAAATAAGAATAGCCAGGAGTCCGTCATACTTTGGACTGTTACTTATGTCAATGGGCAAAATGACAGCCAGCATTTCAGGGGACTGCCACAAGAGCTGGCCTTGCTCTGTCCATAGCTGGTGAGCTCCAGCCCAGCTGACTACTAATAGAGCTGAGGTTCATAGCTGCAATATCAAGTTACCTAGCAGTTAATAATTGGGACCGTAGATACCATTGTGTATAAAACCAAGATTCAATCTACTTTTGCTCCCAACAGTTTTGGGCTGGAGGATAAAAATAGAAAGGATATCAATACAGAGAACACTTGATGAGAAAGTGCCCAGGAAAGCTGTTGGAGAGATATTTTATATACTACATAATGGTTAATTAGGCTAGATTTACAGAATTGATTTATTATATAGCAAGTATATTTTAAAATAAATATGGTAATAATCTTCCTTCACAAATTCATATTTCAAAGAAATTGGGTTGGATTATACGAGGTTCTTTAGGGAAGAATATTTTAATGATCAGAAAAAACTTTCCTATTCTTTACCCTTTGAAAGGTAAATTTTGTGAATTCGAAAGTATTTAATTTAAGATTAAACTGATTATATGTTCTATGGGGCTTTTTGGTTGTTTGATTGACTTTGTGTGTGTGTATGTGTGTGTTTTTAGGATGAGGGGTGGAGAACGGAAAAAAACATGTACATCAAGGTTTTTCCTTCAAATTGTTAGTTGCTAAACATAATTTCTTAGTATTCTTGCTTCACTGACTGGAAAGGCCGGTAGTTGATGGCATTTTATTACAAACTTCCTTTAGTCAGCCGCCCAGCAATCAGGCACGTGCATGCTCTGTGACCCCTCGCTGCCTCCCCACCGGCTTTGATTGAAACTTTGCTCAGTGACACACGTCTAATAGCCAGGAGTGGCACGAACTGAACCATCAAGACTCTGATTTATTCCTTAACCCATATCCTTGACCAAATAGGGGTGTAATGAGCCATTGTGACAACTGCCAGTATAACCCAAGCTTGTGTTCAGGATGGGGCAAAAATGAAGCAAATCAAAACAAAACAAAACAAAAAGGCATGCTTCCAGACTAACAAGATCGTGAAGACAGCGCTGCTGGAATTCCAGCCCTGAGATTAGGCAGCATCGTAACTTGGAAACAAACTAATTCTGCAATGAGTTTTCTCTCTGTGTTTTCCCTTATAGGAAATTCTTTATTTTACACAACAGAACTAAAAAGAGAAAAGACCTGTTTGAAATGAAAACAGCAAATGACAAGCAAGATTCTTCTCCAGTAACAGTCCAAGCTGAATCATCTGAAATTATGAACATTCAATGGGGAATAGCTCTTGAGGTAGAAAAGAGTTGAGAAATGATTACCCACACTTATTTTTAATCTTCCATTGATGGCTGTAGAAAAATAAAATAGCTGTGACTTACAGTGCCTGCCCTAACAATGCAAGCCCCAGGGCAGCATAAAACAGGCAGACTAAAATTCCAACAACCCAAAGTTCTACATCAGTAGTCTCCAAATGTATGTTTTACACATCGCTCGGGGCTCTTGTTAAAATGCAGATTCTTATATGGAAGGTCTGAGTTAGGACCCGTTTCATCATTTCTAACAGGCTCCCAGGTGAACCCACTCACTGCTGCTGGTCCCTGAACTCCACTGGGCAGGTAACCAGGGGCTCCATAACTCTGATTGTAGCCATTTTTCGTTTGATTCATTCTCATCATGATCCTAATTTGCCACCTCGTCTTGCATTTAAAAATACTCTAAATTTCTTTTTGCCTCCTTCTTGCCAGATTAGAAATATTATGAGGCATTTGGAATGAACTCAGAAGAAGATAATTAAATAGTCTTTCTTGGAGACATTTAAGAATTGAAGTTCAGGAGACCTTTTTTAGATTTATTTTTAATAATTTATTTTTTCTATTATTGTAGAAAATATGAAATATAGAAAAATTGTAATTAGGAAAAAACCACCCATTATCTCACCATTCAGAGGTGGACTCTAAACTTATTAATAATTATTTCTCATGAAAGTCAAATGCGTATACATGTTTTGGACCTAATTATCTTAATTTAACGTTGCATTATGTACATTTTCTGTGTCATTAATTTTTCTCCTAAAAAAATGAGTTTTAGTATTTTAGTCTAGGGAGATACTATAATTTATTGAATGGTTTTTTTTCATTCAGCAATTATATGGCTTACAACTTTTCCTTATTTTAAATATCACAAAAAATGATAGAAGTTTTTAATATCTGTCACTGTTATAGCTTACTTTCATAAGTCTTAAAGGGGACAGTTGCTCTTCACCCACAAGGAAGTTCTCTTATGCTTTTTCTTTTTCATCCTCTAAAAGAATATTCTCTAGAAGCCAAGCCCACTGTTTACTATTGCTGTTGTTCAGGTTTTTAAAAACTTACAACTCTGTTACCACCTATATCTGCTGAGGCACATCTTAATTGAAAACCACTAATCGCTCCTCCATTTCTTTTTATTGTTATTGATTTCATATTTTTCCTTTGGTGGAGAGGAATATCTTTTAGCTGTTTATTTTTCTTTCATTTATGTTTCAAAAATGACCCATTCTCAGTTTAAACAATGGTACTAATCACCCTAATGAAAAAAGTAAGTTTTATTGCCTACACATCCTCTGACTCAGGGTGCTATCCCATAATCAAATTTAACATCTCTCCCATTTACTCCTCCCCAAACACACATAGTTTTCCCCTCCTACCTCCTCCTGCCTAGGAGAACCAGGTAGTTTTCCATAAATACAAACTAAATTACCTGGTTGCTTTTGTGGGGATGACATCACAATAGCCACCCTTAGGTTTATACCAGACTGGATTCTGTTTGTTTGGTTTTAAGTGATGAAAATATAATTTAAACTAGCTTTAAAAGGGGTAGTAGTAAATTCATTGTCTCTTATAACAAGAAGAATCAAAAGAAAAATTATTTTCAGCAATTCTCGGATTCAAGGATTTTATTTTATTCCTCCTTTTACTCCTACATCTTTCGACTTCTCCTTTTCTCTGCTTTGGCTTTATTCTTGGGCTGGCTCTTCCCACCGAGCTAGCTACAAACACAGTCACTTGAATTCCTAGGCGCCCACGTTGCTTGGCACCTGCATTCCCAGAAGAAGGCGGTGCTCCCTTTTTGGTAGTTCCAGCCAACCACTTCCCTATCGGAGGGCAAGGATTGGCCTGGCCTTGGTCATATTCCTATTTTTGAACCAATCTTTGAGGTTAAGAGATTCAATATTCTAATTGACTGTCTCACAGATTGTGTACCTGTCCCTGAAGTCATTAAGTACATTTAATATGACCTAAGACACATACGCTTAAACTGGAAAAGTACAGTTCCCTAAAAAAGAAAGTAAGGCATATTACTAAAACAAGAAAACAGACCAGCAGAAGACAAACTAATAGGTGTCCACTGTAGGTATCGTAACCATGCATTTCAGTTTGCCCAAGGAAGTCCTCGGTCCCTGAATGGCTTATCATTTGTCTTGCATGTTTTCATGTTCAATGTATTTGTCTTAATAATGGAGATACAATCAGTCGGGGTAGATTAGTTAGATCTCTATACTCCCCACTTTTGCCATCATCTCAGATGATACCACACATAGATCTATTACTATTGATTTGGTTTATTGTTTGGCTATACTGGCATAATTTGCAATAAACCCTTTGGGCAGTAATGGGTTCAAAACATGACAAGCAAATTTCATGAAAAATGCATGATTGAATTTCTGTGTATCAAAAAAACTGATGATAAATGTGTAAGTGGCACAAAATGTTTCAGTGTACCTACCATCTTCTTCTCACCACAGTAACATCACTATAAAACGGTTACAGGAAGCACAGGAGACACCACCCTGTGAAGAAGCATCAGTAGGTATTTTAAATGTTGGTAGTTATGTGGGAAAGTGTGTTTAACACAGGGGATTCATATGTGCTCTTACAGGAAGGAAGCCTGCACATCCCTCTGAGAAGTGTGATTTTTCATTTAGATCAGACAACACTTTTTGCATTAATTGTGCTCATTTTGAATTCCAAATTTTCTCGGACACGTGCAAAAGTGATAACTATTAATATTTTGGATCTGTTTGCAAAACAAAAATTAAAGAATAAAACTTGTATACTAGCATCATAAGATGTTCAAATAAAAGTCAGTTACTTTGAAAATTAGTTCAGTTTTTCTTGCTATTTATAGATAAAATTTATGTTGTTTGTGGTAAAACATTTCATACTATTATAAATGTCATTATAATTTCAGTTGAAAAGTTCAAAACTAAAGATCAAATAACTTTGGTGAAGTATAATATGATAAAAGTTATGTCCTTACTAAATTAAGAAATCCATAATTAAGAAAATTATCTTCTTACAAAATTAACACTATCAACACTATTCTACCAAATGAAATGTAAGCCATATTTCTTAAAATTTACAAAGACTTTTATTATTTTACACAACAATAAAACTTTTTTTCTGGTGAAGCTGATGTTGATCCAACACACACACACACACAAACACACACACACACACACAAACACAAACACACACAGTTTAGCAAGGCAGTAAACCCTTAATCTTTATTGCTGCCATCACTATAGGATTCTCAAAATGTTTGAGTCTTTTAAGAATCACATCATAAATCAACCAAAGCGTTCTACAATCGTATTCAACTTTTTATAAATTAGTCACCTAAATTTTGGTTATATTTTATTCCAAATCATTTGGAAAGCTTTAAGCAAATCAAGCAACAACAAAAAAATCATCTTTTGAAGATTCTAGCCAACTAAAATTATTGATAACAATATTTGTAAACAGGAAGACATGATTAAGTGTTGAGGGATAAACTGTATACATGATTTACTTTTGAGGTTTTACAATTGTGCTTTGGAATATCTCAACTTGAAGGATATAACCTCAGATGATCCTGCCTTTTTGTATTGAGTGAATATACATTCTTTACCAGGATAGAATGAAATTGAGAAGTCCTAGGATTTTGTACTATTTAATTTGGTGAAACATTCAAAGGAGTCATGAATAGGGACACTTATCTTAAAAGTTTTGACTTGTAAACATATGATATTATTTATGTGAGGGCAGTGCATGTATGTGTGTGTGTGTGAGAGAGAGAGAGAGAAGGAGAGAGAGAGGCCTTTATTTCTGCAAATAATCACAATTAACCGTGATTGCTTCTGGGTAAAAGAATAGAGGAGTATGAGGGATAGTGAATACAATTTTTCTTTTGAATCTTACTATTTGAAAATTTTATCTTGAGTGTGCATTGCATTAATAATAACAAAAATGCTTCTTGATTTAAAGACATAGATAAATACAATGTAATATTTGGAAGAATACTTTTCCAACACCCTTTATACGTATTAGAGAGAAGTTTAGAGATCTTTTTAAATTCATGTAAATAATTTTAATGCTGAGAAATTTGCATGCTATGCCTGGCCATGGAGAGCGATGTCTAGATGTTAGTCCAGGTTTTAGGTATTGTCAAGGCTAATTTATTCTAGTTAATACGAATAAAGACAGACACATCTTGTTCATAAGGCGAATATTTTTGTTGCCAACTTATTGAGCTGCCATGTCAGCCACATAGTCACAAAATCCAAGTTCTTCCCTGTTGAAAAAAGGTAACATATTAATCCTGAAAGTAGGTAATTGACTATTTTAATGCTGGAAGATTAATAGATGTTGCCTTTACATATTTCACCACGGTTACAATCTCAAAGGAAAGAATGAGCAGAGTTGCTACAGTTGTTGAATTTACCTTGGCAGCAAAGAGCATTTTCACTGGCAGTGATCATGTACTTAGCTGATAAAGGAAAAAATATGTGTGGGAGACCACATGTGAGTATTAGGAGCCATTATTTTCTTTGAAATCTTCTTGGCTTCAAAGAAACTGCTAATTGTCGTTCAAACTGCAACCCAAGCCGCTCAAAGAATGTGTTCTCTTTAAGATATGTTAGGTTGGTGACACATACAGTTATAGATGTAGATGCAGATAAGGATATTTTGCAATATTTAGGCACTTGATGCTAAATAAATAAAATGTCCAAACAGACCGTAGGCTGGTATTTTTCACATCAGCTTCTTTAGCACCATGACACAATCATAATTTCTTTCAGGACACAAACAGTTTTGTATCTGTGAGGACATAACTCTAGATACAGCTTTAGGTCCCAGAATGAACTGAACGTTATCTCATTTACTCACACACTCCACTCTAAGAGAACGTATTGTTTTCCCAGAGTTAAGAGGTATCAGGTCTCTCAGTGACACCATCTCCAACCACTTTAGTCAGAAACAGGTGAGGCAGAGAATGTTATCAAATAGCCATCCTGGATGAATTTTGTGAGGCATTGGCAACCATGACAAAATCTCAAACCATTTTACAAAACATTTACATTTCTCAGGAATGATCGCAGGAGTTCAAAGGTTTTTACTGGGAAATTTGCTGAGAATCGGTCATGAACTTTACATCATGTCAAGAGTCTGACCTCCAAATGTGGTACCAGACTGACATTCTGACAGTATTCTCATTTGCTAAGTCGCTGTGCAATGGAACATAAAAAAATAAAGGTAAAAAGTAATGACAACTAGCCCAATAGAGTTTTTTGCCCATGCGAAGTTAGACAAGATCATGTGCAAAACTGCTCTAGCCTTCAATATGCCTGAACTCAAGTAAGGTATGGCTCCCTCTTCCCTTTTAAATTCCAGGTTAGGCATTTAGCCAAATGTAATCTCTTCTCTATTCTAAAAAACTAGAGTTCCCAAACACAGTGAAACTCTCTGTTCTTATAACAATTCTCCTCAAAAATAAAGAAAACCCAAGACCAAGAAAAGAATCAGCTCATCTTTGTGTCGTCAGAGGAAGAGTATTCTCAAGCGCAGGTTTCTGCTAAGCCATAGATGGGGTGAGCATTATGAGGACCAAGTATGAGGTTAAAATGCCACCAGAAGGAATAAGACCCGGGAAGGTGTGACAACCGAGTCTAAGACAGCCTTCAAGATTTCTGCCTCGCTTCACTTTGCACGTGGGCAGGACCTGTGAATCTGGTAAGGCATCACTTCTATGATTGAGTAGTTCTATAGCAAAGGTAAGGGGGTTGTTTGATGTAATTAAAGTGCTTGATCAATTGACTTTAAGTTCATTAAAAGGAAATTATCCTGTGTGGACCTGACCTAATCAGGTGATCTCTTTAAAAGACAGTCTAGCAGCCAGAGATTGAAAACGTCGGAGAGAGCTGAAACAGCAGAGAAGCTGGGCTTGAAGAAGCAAGTTGCCATATGAGGAGAGGGCCAGAGGTAGGGTCAGATGGGCGAGCTGAGGGCCTCAGTCCTACAGACAGTAAACTGAATTTTACCAGAAACCCATGGGCTTCAACACAGGCTCAAAGCTCCCTATTAGACCACAGCCCAGGCTGACATTCTGATTTCAAACTTGTAGGACCTGGGGTGGGGATCCAGCTAAGCTGTACCCAGACTCCTGACCAGTGAAAACTGTGAGAGAATACAGATCCTAAGCCATGACATAAAAACATACTGCTTTTCAGAAAGAATAAAAATGTCAAGGAAACAGGAACCTAAGAAACCTCGAACATGGAGAAAACTCAATGAGCTTTTTGTCACTTTAGCTTTCATGAGCAAAATAAGTAAATTCTCCCAATTTTTTAATTCAAAATTTTTTTATTAAAAGATATTGTCACCCAAAATTGATTTTCTTCCCACCTGAATAGAATCACAATATGCTTGTCTGAATATATCTAACAATTCTTTTAAACAAAACCTTACTTTTAAAAGTAGAATGAGTCATTGTTTTAACAAGAATAACAGGAATGTGAGCCACATGAAGAAGAGTGAATCAGACATTATTCCAGACACCATCTTACACTTGTTTCATTAGGGCTTTAAAAGTAATGGGGTGCAGGATATTTAGAAATAATGCCCTTGTAAGAAGAGGGGAGAGAGTACTGTGGGACATGAGGCGAGTCACAAGGTCATTTTACTTCCTTTTTTTTTTTTTGAGTTGGGAGTCTTATTCTGTCACCCAGGATGGAGTGCAATAGCATGATCTCGGCTCACTGCAACCTCCGCTTCCTGGTTTCAAGCGAGTCTACTGTCTTAGCCTCCCGAGTAGCTGGGATTACTACTAGGCATATACCACCACACCCAGCTAATTATTTTTGTATTTTCAGTAGAGATAGGGTTTTGCCATGTTGGCCAGCCTGGTCTCGAACTCTGGACCTCAGGTGATCCACCCACCTTGGCATCCCAAACTTTACCTCCTTTTGTTGTTTAGGTTTTGAGACAGGATCTCACTCTGTTACTCAGGCTGGAGTGCAGTGGCTCAGTCACAGCTCACTGCAGCCTCAACTTCCCAGACTCAAGTGATCCTCCACTTCAGCCTCCCAAGTATCTGGGACTACAGATGCATTTCACCATGCCTGGATAAATTTTTTTGAATTTTAGTAGAGACAAAGTCTAGCTATGTTTCTCAGGCTTTTAACCCCTGAACTCAAATGATTCACCAGCCTTAGTCTCCCAAAGTCCTAAGACTACAGGAGTGAGCCACAGTACCCAGCCCCATCTTACTTTTGACTCTTTGATAAACTGGAGATAAAGCCATATGATTTGGGATCGTAACAAACAGACCTAACCATGAAACACTCAAAAATAACGGAAGCTTGTTTCTTGCTCATGAAACAGGCTGGGGGGTGCAGTCATGTCAACAAAGTGTCCCTCCTCCAAAGGATTGGTCCAGGACTTAGGCAGACAGTGGCTCTTCCATCTTCAATACAGCTTCCAGAGTCATCCTGGAGCTCACTAGCTCGGTCAGACTGAATGGGACCGAATCTGGAGGACCATATGTGGGAAGCCTGGCTGGGTACAAACTATAAGAAGCAAATCTCATTTTCATTAGCATTTGACTGTCTGGAACTTAGTCATGGGGACTTACCTGACACAAGGGATGCTGAGAAATATATTATAGTCAGCCAGCCATGTGCCTGGTGCTTCTATGATGAATGGAAGGAAGGTAAACATGGACTTTGGCAGACAACTGTAGTCCCCTCCACAATGTCAGCTATTGCACTTATAATGTCTTACTCTAAGAAGCCATAAGAAGATGAAAGTAAAGAGAAAATGTTTTTTAATGTTACATAATAAAATAGACTATGCATGACAAATCTACTTCATTCACCTACTGGAAATTGTAATCCTATAGAATTAGGGTGAGATACAGGCCCAAAAATAAATTATCTTAGAAGCAACATCATCAAATTGAATTGATTTCATTAGACCTAAGTTTTGAAAAACTTTAATGCTTCTACCAAACCAATAGGAATAATGTAAATTTTAGAGAGAAAAACATATGACCTTCTAAAGTCCACTTCTTTCATTCTTCAATGCAGATTTTACCCTCCACAAGTAATACCAGCCCACAAAATATAATGATCCTGAGACAGGATTCAACTTCTTTGATAGCTGTAACTTTCAAATTCAGGCCGCCTTCATCAATACACAAAATGTTACATGCTCAGAGAAATCATGCTGCCATTTTCCTAACAATGTACATCAATTTTGTTTTGCAGATAAGCACTATAAGAACGTAACAGAAAAGAGCAGTTTTTTCAATGACAATGCATGACAGAAGCCAAAAGGTTTTAAAGCAAACATACAAATGTGTCATCTAATAGTCCATCAACCAGCCCTTGTCACACTGATAAACCTTTATCTTGCTTTCCCAGATTTTAATCAGCAGCCTGGCTCGCATGTTTCCTGTGTCACTGCGGCAACCAACCTAATGGGGATTCTTTATGCCCTGAGAAATCAACTTATTTGGGCCTAAATGAGACATTTCGCTGTCCTGTTTTATCTCCCGCTCTATTCACATTAACATAATAACTTTTAATTGGATTGTATTTGTGACTGGAGTCAGCAAAGGTGGCGTTCTCTCAGAGGAAACTGACTGCAAGGCAAGCTGCTGAGACTCCATCTGGGAGAATTTTTTGAGCTATTGCCACAGGGCAAGATGGCTTCAGGAAGTGTCACCTCAAGACGCTTTTTCTACATAATGGAAGTCCACCAAATTTATCATAAAGGCTTACAGACTCAAATATCTCAACTAGTTTATTGGTTTTCAAAGGTTTATTCTAAAAAATAGAGCACTTACAAAAGGATAAGAAAAATATAGGTAAATAGTTGTATAATTTAAGAGATGGAGGGAACACCCCTAGGCCTGATACACACCACAGCTCCATAGATAAAAAGTCTGCTGTGTGTGATTACATAGAAATACATTTACAAATCAAAAGTAATATAAATGAAACAACAACAAAGGCAACATATTTGTAATTTTTTTCACAGCCAAAGGGTTATTATTCTTAACATATAAAGAGGTCTAACAAATTAATGCAAGAAACTGAAATAATACATATAGATATGTAACATAAAAAGAAATTTACTAAAAACGTACAAATGTCCAATAAGCACAAGAAAAAAAATACTCAGGATTGAAAGGTGTTTACATTATAAAGATAGCATTTCTTACTTTAAAAAAATGATAAACAAGTTCTACCATTTTTTTCAGAGAACAAAGTAAGCATACTTTCAACATTCAATCTACTTTTCAAAATTATCTCTAGCAATGAGGCAAGAAAAAGAAATGAAAGGCAGGTAGATTGGAATAGAAGAAGTGAAACGATCTCTATTTACATATGACATAATTGTGTATATAGAAAATTCTAAGGAATGCACCAAACACTATTAGAATGATAAAATGAGCCCAGCAAGGGTGTAGAATACAAAATCGATATACAAACATCAAGTATGCTTCTATATACTGGCAATGAACAACCTGCAAATAAAATTAAGGAAACAATTCAATTTATAATAGCATCAAAAAAGAATAAAAGACTTGGGAATAAATTTAACAAAAGAACTGCAAAATGTGTACATTGAAAATTAAGTGTACATTGAAAAAGAAATTAAAGAAGACCTAAATAAATGAAAAGACATCCTACGCTTACAGATTGGAAGATGTCATGTTCTTGAGATGGCAATACTCCCCAAATTGACCTACAGGTTCAACACCATCTCTATCAAAATTAAAGTTGCTTTTTTTACAGGAATTGAGAATTTGATTCTAAAACATATATAGAAATTTGAGACCCAAAATAGCAAAACAAAACAACTAAACATATTAACAAAGAACAAACTTGGAGAAGTCACACTTCCCTATTTCAAAACTTACTACAAAGCTACAGTAATCAAGACACTGTAGTTCTGGCATAAATAAAGATAGACACATAGGTCAATAGAATAGAACTGAGAGTCTAGAAATAAACCCTTACATGGACAAATGGTTTTTGAAAAGGATCCCTTTGTGTACAAAAGGAACCAGACAGGTTTGTGCCTCGGTTTTTAAATTGTTATTTCTACCTTTTTTTTTTTCCAGTTGCCAATACAAAATTCTCCTCTTTTATCCAAATAACAACAAAAGTCAACCACAGAAAGTGGCACATTTATATAGGTGCCTTTGAATCCACCAACCTCATCATTACATCAGACACACTCAGAATAACCCCTGTATATAATCACCAGAAAAAGAAAAACTAGGAATACCTTAATCAATTCCTGTCACACCAAAAGATGAAAAGCCAGATGGGAGTGGTGGTTCATGCCTCTAATCCCAGCATTTTGGGAGGCCGAGACAGGAAGATGGCTTGAGCCCAGAAGTTCCAGACCAGCATGGACAACATGGTGAGACCCTGTCTCTACAAGAAATGTAAAAATTAGTCCGGTGTGGTTGTGCACAACCGAAATCCCAGCTACCAGGGAGGCTGACGCACAGGGTCACCTGAGCCCAGTAGGTGGAGGCTGCAGTGAGATGTGATCGCTCCACTGTACTCCAGCCTAAGTGAAAGAACAATACCCTGTCTCAAAGAAAAAGATGGAAAGCTAACAGTCTAATAAAATTTAGAAGTGAAATAGTTCAAAAGTAATTATGACACTTCAATTCAATGCTTTATTTCTGCATATACTGATGTATTTGCTTATGTATTTCACTCAAATGTATTTCTAGATGTCATGTGTGTCAGATGCTGTACTAGATACTGGGAATGTAAAAGGGTACTACTCACTCCCCACCCGCAGGCCCATGATTTCTATCCCTCAAGAACAAAGCATGGTGTTGTTTCTTCAGCTGTGAAACCACATAGGACATAGTCCCTGCTTTACCAAATGCACAGTCCTCCATGAAAGTGGATGAACAGATAGGGAAAAGAAGGAAGGGAGGGAGGGGGGAGGGAGGGAGGGGAGAGGGAGGGGGGAGGGAGGGAGGGAGGGGGGAGGGAGGGAGGGAGGGAGGGGGGAGGGAGGGGAGGGGGGAGGGAGGGGGGGAGGGGGGAGGGAGGGGGGAGGGAGGGGGGGGAGGGAGGGGGGGGAGGGAGGGGGGGGGGAGGGAGGGGGGAGGGAGGGGGGAGGGAGGGGGAGGGAGGGAGGGAGGGAGGAGGGAGGGAGGGAGGGAGGGGGGAGGGAGGGAGGGAGGGAGGAGGGAGGGAGGGAGGGAGGGGGGAGGGAGGAGGGAGGGAGGGAGGAGGGAGGGAGGGGGGAGGGAGGGGGGAGGGAGGGGGGAGGGGGGAGGGGGGAGGGAGGGAGGGAGGAGGGAGGGAGGGGGGAGGGGGGAGGGAGGGGGAGGGAGGGAGGGAGGGGGAGGGAGGGGGGAGGGAGGGAGGGAGGAGGGAGGGAGGACGGAGGGAGGGAGGGGGGAGGGAGGGAGGCAGGGGGGAGGAGGGAGGGGGGAGGGAGGGAGGGACGGAGGGAGGGAGGGAGGCACGGAGGGGGGAGGGAGGGAGGGAGGGAGGGAGGGAGGGGGGAGGCAGGGAGGGAGGGAGGGAGGAGGGAGGGGGGAGGGAGGGAGGGACGGAGGGAGGGAGGGAGGGAAGGAGGGAGGGAGGGAAGGAGGGAGGGGGGGGGAGGGAGGGAGGAGGGAGGGGGGAGGGAGGGAGGGAGGAGGGAGCGAGGGGGGAGGGAGGGAGGGAGGGAGGAGGGAGGAGGGAGGGGGGAGGGAGGGAGGGGGGAGGGAGGGAAAGAGGAAGGTAGCTCTAGTTTGTGTAAATAAGTATAATAAAATTGTATAGATGCAATATAAAGAGCATTGTAGGATTTGGTCACTTTTATGGAGTTTGAACCTAATTCCATAGGCAATGGTAGGTCTCACACCCAGAAAGTACAATTTCCCTTTTATCTGACCTATAGTCCCAGAGAAAATAAGTATCACTGAATGGATGTCACTACAAGTGCAAGTGACATTATTCTACCCTGTAAAAAATAATAGCAGCTATTAGAAAGATTTTTTCCCCAAGCTGTATCTGCAGTTGTAAACTAAACAGATATTTGTAGAAAATGGCCACCTAAAATGTTAATTTCATGAATGTTTACGATAATCAAAGTTAAAAGGATTAACGAGTCTAAGAGAAAGTTGATATGGAAAGAATGGCAAATTAATTCAATGTTTTTAAAAGGACAAAAAAAATCATCTCTGTTTACAAAATAAAAATAAAAACAAAGTCCATGAATTTAAAAGATATGTTTTTATTATGTTTCACAAGAGAAATGCAAAGTTAGAGTAAGGGGTGGGAGGAGAGTGAGGGTTGAAAAATTACCTATTGGGTACGGTCTTCAATATTTGGGTGAGTGTACAGGAGAAACTCAGTCCTCACCATCACACATGTGTTACCCATGTAACAAACAAGCACAGGTACCCCGAATCTAAAATTTAAAAGTGCAAGTGTTAATTTTTTTAAAAGAAATAAAACATTAGAAAGTGTTGAGAAAATGCATAAGCTAAAAAAGGTTAGCAGTACATTATAAAAAGCTGAGAGCCAGCCTCTGAGTCAATGTCTCTAACTGAGCCAAAACTGAATGGAAACTGTTCTGGGTTTCCTGGGGTCAGGGTCCTCTCTTTCTGTTTTCTCACAGTAGGCTGTGTAACTTACTTTTTTGACAAATGTGTGAGATAATATTTGTGCTATTTCCAAAGAATTACTTGTATTTTTTAACTTTTCTTTTAGCTTCAAAGGTACATGTGAAGGTTTGTTACACAGGTAAACTCATGTTATGGGGGGTGTTGTACAGATTATTTCATCACCCAGGTATTAAGCCCAGTACCCAGTATTTATCGTTTCTGCTCCTCTCCCTCCTCCTACTCTCCACCCTCAAGCAGACTCCTGTGTCTGTCATTTCTCTCTTTGTGTTCATGAGTTCTCACAATTTAGCTCCCACTCATAAGTGAGAACGTGTGATATTTGGTTTTCTGATCCTGTGTTACTTTTCTAAGGATAATGGCCTCCAGCTCCATTCATGTTCCTGCAAAAGAAATGATCTCATTATTTTTGATAGCTGCCATTATTATTATTATTATTACTATTATTATATTGTGATGAAGTCTTGCACTGTTGCCCAGGCTAGAGTCCAGTGGGTGGTCTTGACTCACTGCAACCTCTGCTTCCCCGATTCAAGCAATTTTCCTGTAATCCCAAGTAGCTGGGATTACAGGCACCTGCCACCACACCTGGCTAATTTTTGTATTTTTATTAGAGATGAGGCTTCACCATCTTGGCCAGGCTGATCTTGAACTTATGACCTTGTGATCTGCCTGTCTTGGCCTCCCAAAGTGCTGGGATTACAGGTGTGAGCCACAGAGCCCAGCTGGCTGCCATTATTAAAAAGTCAAAAAGAATAACATGCTGGCGAGGTTGCAGAGAAAAGGAAACACTGTGGTGGGAGTGTAAATTAGTTTAATCATTGTGGAAAGCAGTATGGAGATTCCACAGAGAGCTAAAAGGAGAGCTACCACTTGACCCAGCAATCCCATTACTGAGTATATGCCCAGAGGAATATAAATCATTCTATCATAAAGACACATGTACAGGAATGTTCATTGCAGCACTATTCACTAGAACATCATTTTAAGTTTATTTTTAGCAGAGTTAAGCCTCTCTAAACATTCGTTGCACATTGACATGCTCCCCAATAAGTACATTTTGTGATGCCCAGGTCCCCTGATCGTACATCTGAATTTACACAAGTCTTTTTGATAAATACTATGCAGTCAGGCTCAATAGCCATAGCAGTCATTTTGATGTTATCATACAATATCTGCCCATTCCTAATGTATCATCCATGATAAGTTTGTTGGTGAACAAACTGTAGCCTAAGCTCCTCTCAGAGCAAATTCATTATGTTCAAAATGTAGAAAAATGGTGGCAGAAGACAGGATTTTCTTACTCTTCTAAGAAAGACATCCCATTTTGTACAAATGTAATGACTGTCACCAAAGGACCAAGAATGTGTTTTCAGACACCTGAAACCTAAGGGCCTGTTTATACTGATTAAAGATAATCAATTAAAGGTGAGAGAGGTAGTCAGAATCATCACCATCTCTTTGAGTGTCCGTTATATACATGACAGCAAGGTAAGCACTTCACACACATTTGCAGTACATTTCATCTGCTCCTTAAAACAACTCTTAAGGAGGCATTACTTCCTAGCTTCATTGTGCAGAAAAGGCAACAGGTTTGGAGCATTAACTGACTTGCCAAAGTTTGCACGAAAAAGTGCCAGAGAGGAGATTCAAAGGTAGCCCGCCATTACCGCCAAACAGGTTTTCAGAGAATTCAGATTAATTCCACATCAGCAGTAAGAGTTGTTTCATGTTGTTTGCTGGTTGGTCGGTTTCAGACTCTTGCCCCTCTTGGCCTGAATGTTATCATCTGGGAAACAGGTGAAGGAGAGGAAACACAAAATGGAATTCCTCCAAGTGGGACCTGAGGAGCCACACAATTCGAATCACCGTGTAATTGCTACGTGGCGGTATGCACCGTACTGCAGCAATTGTTCCCAGTTTTTTGTTGTTGTTGTTGTTAATATACTAACTTAAAATGCTGGACAATTTTACATCTGGTCATAAACAGAAAGATTATAGGCAGTGTGTATGCATGCAAGGCTCGAGAAGACCATACAGAAATTTGTTCTAATTCTTTTTTTAGGTGGAGTCTCACTCTGTTGTCCAGGCTGGAGTGCAGTAGTGTGATCTCAACTCATTGCAACCTCCGCCTCCAGGGTTCAATCGATTCTCCTGCCTCAACCTCCCGAGTAGCTGGGACGAAGGGCGCACGCTACCATGCCCAGCGAATTTATGTATTTTTAGTAGAGACGGGGTTTCACCATGTTGGCCAGGATGAGTCTCCATCTTCTGACCTCATGATCCACCTGCCTCAGGCTCCCAAAGTGCTGTAATTACAAGCGTGAGACATCGTGCCCAGCCAAATTTGTTCTAATTTTATCTGTACATCTATGAAATGACCCTGTGAGTGCTCCTACACAGTGCCTGTTAGCACTGCTGTTTTAAGAAGACCTTTGTTAACTAAGTTTGCAAATATAAAAAAGGCCTCTGATCAAATTAGGAAACGTGTCTTCTCCCAAGTGTCTGAATTCTACCTCCTAAAGCCGTTTCCTTTCCCACGTAATAGTGTAGCAGAAGTTTTAAGATGGGTTTAGCTGTCCTGTAACTTTGAGGTTTTATCTTTTTATACAGATTTCTCCTTCAGGAAATATAGTCTTTGTGAACAACAGCACACCTACCTATTTAAAAAAACAGACTAAAAGTTTCTTCCTGCCTTTCTGCACTCCCTTCCCTTAGGCAAAAATTGTTCCCAAATGCAATGTACCCACCATTCTTAATAAACTTGCTTTTGCCTTTGTGATGCTACTTTTCATAGAAGAAAGGGGGAAAAAAAGAAGTGGGATGGGGAAGTACAGATATTGCTGAAAGGCGTATGCCACCCCTACTGCTGCATCTCAAAGATTCCTTGGGTTTTTCTCTAGTGAATGTTCAGCTACCCTTTTGCTCTCAAAATCTAGAGGTCTTAGAGGTCTTTGCAGTGATTCCAACATGTGAAGACTGGACACATACATATGACTTCTGTACATCCACAAATTTTGTACTGGAGAAAAATTACTGAAACTAATAGGAAAAAATAACGCTGTTGAAACCTTGCTTGTTCAAGCTTTTCATTATTGCTATAAAGCAAAGTAGAGAAATGTAAAATCCAAGATTCTACCTCAACATCTTTATTATCATCTGCATTCTAACTTTAAAGCACATACGTTTTTAGATACTTTGGCCGTTTTTCTCTTCACTTGACCATTACTAAGAGTTGTAAGGAGTTCAACAGGAGAAAATTTTTTAAATTATTTAAGACAATTTTTCAAAAGAAGATAAAATTGAGTTGATTTTTGTCTTCAGATACTTTTGCCATTTTTCTACCCTTTTTAAAAAATACTTTTTGGTGCTGAAGACTTCTGAATCCTTTTCTGAAAATTTACTCTTTTTATGATTAAAAAAAAACAAGTCAGAAGTTCTTTGAACTTTCGCTTGTTTTATTTTGTCGAAAGGACTTTTCACCTCCCGACATCACTGATGAATCAGTGGGTCCAGAAGTATTGCAGCTACTTCCCCACGAGACTATGTGGCTTTCTAGACTGTAAGTTTGGTTTCTATGATTGAGACAAAATAAAAGTCTGAGAGGGATGCAGGCTAAGGGAGCTTTAATGTTGAGCTGGTTCTTGAACAGAAGTGTACTTTGACAGCACATGCAAGGGTGGAAAACAGGACTCCCGTGACTAATCAAACTTTGTCAAAGTCTCGTCAGAACAGATCTTGGCAAACAGGTCTTAACAATGAATAGTACCAGATTACAAAACGAGTACGCACATATTACCAACGGCTTAAGAAAAACACCAAGAGAAATGCACCAAGATGTTTTCTCCCAATGAAAGCCTCATCTCGGTCTGAATCCAGTGTTGCTTCCATGTAGGAATTTGGATTCAAGGTACACATTCAGAGATCCTTTGAGCACTCAATTAACAGCACTATTCTGTCTTCCTATTTTTCTGGCTACAGATCACTGCTGGGACACCTAAAAGAATCCTAGATTCACCTGTCATGGTAATGGTGTGCATCCCAGAGGTAAGAATGTAAGTACTAGAAAATATACTGGCCTCTTCCCACTCATTTGTTTCTGACAGGGCAGTAAACACCATCCTGCATGTCATGTCTTCCTTATATTGAGTAAAGTAATAATCTCCAAAATGATGTCTATGTCCTTCCAGACGATCACAGGGTTATAAACCTATTGAGAACTTAATGCATGCTAGGCCCTGTGCCAGGCTCTGTGCCAGGCACTTTGCATCTATTTTCACATTTGAGCCTTACAACTATCACGAGAGGGAGGTATCGTTAGCCCCATTGACAGGTGAGAAAACTAAGGGTTAAGTTACTCATATGAAGTCACAGAGCCATTAATTGTCAGTTATGTTGAAGGACTCCAACCTGTGCTCTCAATCACTATAATCTCCAGTAGTCAATGAGTCTACAGTCTAGTTGAAGAGAAAAAATATTGCCACATGAAATATTGGCATATTAATAATAATAACAAAACACCAAAAATCAAAATACGTACAAAATTCTTTTTTTCTTTTTCCTGTACTATCTCTTTAGATAGCATAAATGAATAATAAATTGGAAAGGAAGCGTAGAGTGACCTTTACTAAGAGTTTTAAGGAGTTCAAGAGGAGAAATTTTAAACAATTATTTTAAAAAGAAGATAAAATTGAGTTGATTTTTGTCTGGCAGGTAGCATTTGAAGATCAGAAGTGTTTCCAGTGTTGTGGGAGGATGTTGAGGCTATCTTCGTAATACACAATGTATATACGTCTGTTTAATAAAAAACTTCAGGAAGAATAAACCATTCTTTTCATGGCTGCTAATGTTAAGTAGGAAATCAGGTTCCTATAGGGAACCTTATTTTAAAGTTCATAAACTTTGACTGAGTAATCCATTTCTAGAAATACTTTTCAAAGAACTGGAAGACATTCAGAAGAAAATAATTATTTATTCATTCAAAGCATTTTGATTGAGTGCTCACCATACCTGTACTGCAAACTGTGCTGGATCCTAGGGCACAGCAGTGAGCACGACTAGGAAGTTCCTCCCAGACTTTCTGAGAGTATTTTTTACAATAATGAAAAATTACTTTCAAATGAAACATTCAACAGTGCGAGGATGTATAAATAAACTGTATTATGGCCATAGAACTTAATACTAAGCATCCATGAAAAATCATGTTTTCAAATACATTTAATAGCACTGGATAATATTCACAGTGATGCACTGAAAAAATAGAAAAAGAAAAAAATATTCGCCTCTGTGACTTTGTGGCTTTTCAAGTCAAATTTTGGGGCTTTTCTAATTTCAATGTGAATAAAAATCTGAGAAGGACACAAGCAAAGTCAGTTTTTAAGTGTTGCTTGCATTACGATTCCAATTTTAAGAATATTTATATAGAGTACTCCAATATTAAAGTATGCAGTTATACCTATACTTAAATGAATGTGGTTATTTCCTAATGGCAGCATTGCGTCCAACTTTTATATTCTTTTTTATATGTCTTTATGCTTTCTAAAATGAGAATGTTTGACTTTTATAATCAGGAAAAAATATTTTGAAATAAAATAAGAACAAGAATTAAGCAGCTTCCTTCACATATGTTACTGTCCTTCTTTCAAATAATATCAGAAAAAAAATGTGATATTTCCTTACACTAGAGAGCTCTCCCAAGAGTCTCCATATTTTTAGTTCCTGTTTGTGGAAATAACATGCTATAAAAGTGAGGCGAATCCTTTTAAACGATAAGATTCAGTTAATTCCATTTCTTGTTCAGTTGGTCTTATATCCGGGAACTGGAAGCACAGGTTTTGTCTCTAAGATAACCTGCAATGAATCAGAGCATCCACCTTTTTTTTTTTTTTCTTGAGATGGACTCTCACTCTGTCACCCAGGCTGGAGGGCAATGGTGCAATCTTGGCCCACTGTAACCTCCACCTCTTGGGTTCAAGCAATTCTCCTGCCTCAGCCTCCCAAATAGCTGGGCCTACAGGTGCCCACCACCACCTACCCCCAGCTAATTGTTTTGTATTTTCAGTAGAGATGGGCTTTCCCTGTGTTGGCCAGGCTGGTGTTGAACTCCTGACCTCATGATTCACCTGACTTGGCCTCCCAAACTGCTGGAGTTACAGGTGTGAGCCACTGCTCCCAGCCAGATCATCCAGCTTTTATGGCTTCATGTCCATCATGTCTGGGCAGTTCCAGCTTGAGACAAACAGCCTTCCAGTGAATTTACAAGGAAGATTGCAAGAACCTTGTGAAGTTCAGAAAACCACAAGTCACATAAAAAATAGGTCTGAGAAAGTAGGCTTTCGAAACTCCCTCCTTAAAAACAAAGTGACTAATACCTAAGATATTTCTATAAACACACTCAACACATAGTAGGCATTTAATACACATTAGTTTCCATTCCTCTTTCTATTTATTTTAATCCTATCTGAAAACAACATGTACTCGTAAACTTTTATAGCTGAGTCAAACTGTCAGAAAAATGGAAGGAATGTTTGCATTGCCATTGTGATAATGTTGTTGGGAAAAGTTTGTTCCATGAATGACTGGGGGTTTGTTTGTTCTGTTTTCTTCTAATGACCGAATAGTCAACACAGTAGGAATATATTACATGAGACTAGACTAGAAATATATTATGTGAGACTTGGAAAAGATAACTCATAAGAGTTAGAATTTTATCATTGGCCAGTGGAGTTTCTTTTCCCAATAAAATAAGAAAATCTGAGCTGAGGATCCGTTTGTGGAAAATACATGGTGTAAATAAGAATACTGCTTTGAAATTAGGGTTAGAAGTGCTGCTTCAACAGAATTTTGTTAAGCCTGGTTCTCCTTTTCATAGGAGATTGAAATCCCGATTTTTTCAATCTGAGATTGGAATCCCGGATTTTTTCAGGTGCCTGCATTTTAAAAGATTTTGTTTATGTTAAGGCTGGTCACTTTAATAGATATGTTTTAAGGAAAACATTACCTTTGTGTGACCTTTGGGATTTGAAGGTGAAAATTCAGTCCCTGGAAAAAAGCCATCCCCGTTGTTACGGGTGAAATCTTTAACATTAAAGACAATTGTGTCTCATCCTGTGAATGTCTTCATACAGCAATTAGAAAAAAAAAAAAAAGTTGAATCACAGCAGGGAAAAGTCAGTTCTGATGGATCATGATTCTTAACTAGAAAAACACAGCCTGGTCAAAAATAAGTGTGTTCAAGGAAGATAAATAAACGAGCAGAATTTTAGGAAAGCAGCAAAACATTTTCAGTGATCCTTTACAAAGCAAGCTTCAATCCCCCAACCCCTCCCAATTCTTCATTTGTTATTATAAGCTAAGCACTTTACCTCCAAAGGGAAGAATAAAATTGTGCCAGTTATCATATATCAGAATTACACAGGACATCATCTGTTAATGATCATTTATTCCTAGCTACTTGAAGAATAATACCCAGTAATTATAGCAAATGTAAGTCAAATAGTAATAGCATACTTTACATAGTATAGTAATTATAAGTTATGTCCATGCACCCGGGACAAGGGTCTTTTACGCTTGGTATTAAATCTGTTCTGCAATTTATTCGTAATACCATCGCTGGGGTTGAAGAAAAGAAGCTTGCCTGTAGAAAGGAAACTTGTCGTCCTTTCACATTTCCAGTAAGTCATTTGAAGAAAACCGTTCTTTGCATGCCTTGCTAAACCCAATTACCACCAAGACATCATAAACAAATATTCATTGCATTTACAGCTAGTTCTTTATTGCACAATGCAAAATGTATTGTTAAATTTAAACCATTTAAAAGGAGTAAGCGCTCAGATTTCTGCATTCATTTTAAACTTAATTGAAAAAAATCAAGCATGTGTTGCAATATTTTCTTATTTGGAGACTGCTTCTAAATGAACAATCATATAATACCCTCAAGTACAGCAAATGCCAGACAAAAATGTGGGCATCTCTGGCTTTGATATTTGGTAATACGGAGATCTACCAGTTGCTTCAGTGGAAAGATGCTAAATAAAAGTTTCATGAAGTTATAGGATAAAGCAAAACTGCTTAAAAATAGCTTGATTCTCCTGAAGCCCACTCAAGAGAATTAGTCGACGTGAGTCTTTTGAATGCTCAGAGCATGTGTTGAAGCATTCCTTACCACTGCTGCTGTCTTACCTCTCCGAAGCTAATCGATCCATTAACCATGTATGTCCATAATTCCAGTCTATGGTGGGAAGTTGGCGGGGCCGGGGGACTTGAATTGATAATTCAAGAAAGATATTCTCATAAGAAAAGATGCTCCTTCAAAATTTGATTCATACCAATCGCTCTAGGCCTGTTCAATGAACGACACTCAGTGGCATCTCCAGCCATAGTGAAAGAATCTCCCTTCAGCCTTTCTCTTCTACAAAAGTCACTCTTTTGTAACACACACCTCTCCTCTATTTCTTCATCTGGTAAACAACAACCTATCACTCAGGTTTTCGCTGAAGTGTCACCTCCTCCAGGAAGTTTTCCATGCCCACCTCCACCCCTTAGCTTCACTGATGTGCTCTGTTAATATCCTTTACTTTTCCCTGATGGTGATATTTATCATATTTCATTACAACTGCCTGTTTACTTTCCTACCAATCCCTTCTCATGGAGGGCAGGCAAGATCTCTCATTCCAACTCAACATCAAGTTTTAGTTCCTACCACACGGACTGGCACAAAGCAGAAGCCCAGTGCGTATTTGTTTTATTGATGAATGACCCTAGGTCTAGCTTCTCATACTGCTGTTCACAGCAAAGCTTTGGGAGTGGAGGGAGAGAGAAGGAAGAGTTTATAGGCATGGGCCAAAATTTATTATGGTGTACTGGGAAGGAGTCTACCGTGGTACACTTAAGTTTGCTCACTTAATCTTCAAGTAGATTCCTTCCTACCTTCTCTTCTTTCTCTGTCCTTCCTTAACTAATTTTATACATTTTAGCTTCTCAGAACCTTTAATATATGTTCATGTGTATTATAAAATTCCATGAAGGGCATTTTCCAGCCTTATTTGACATGAAATGTATTGTACTGGAGGCACCCACTGAGATTTCAGAAAAAAATGGTATTCAAGGAACACAATTTGAGCAGCTCTGCCCTGGGTCACCATTTTTGTGATTTTATATGTTTAAATCTATAAAATGGAGATGCAAATTGTCTGCAATGATCAGCAGGAACAATAAATGTGTTATGAGTCAAAGCATCTATTGATCTCATTGGTCTATGGCATGATACTCACCTTACGTCACTTGAAAGAGAAGCATCTCTTGAATGAAGAAATGGAAAAGATCTGCACAGTAATGTTGACATATATTCATAAATTTCTATTTTTCTACACATTTCCAGACTCCCACTTATCATCAAATAGCATTTCTTAAGCATGTGGTTCTTACGTCTGTGTTTAATAAGTAAACAATCTCTGAATTAATAGATGAACGAGTGAATGATGATCTTCTCACAATTTCTCTCTCTCATCACCTTTTAGAACAAACTTTGAAAGGAAAGTGTAACCCAATAGCAAAAACATGGAATCAACCTAAATTCTCATCAGTGATAGACTGGATAAAGAAAATGTGGTACGGAGCCAGGCACAGTGGCTCACGCTTGTAATCCAGCACTTTGGGAGGCCAAAGCAGGCGGATCACTTGAGGTCAGGAGTTAGAGACCAACCTGGCCAACCTGGTGAAACCCTGTCTCTATTAAAAATACAAAAATTAGCCAGGTGTTTTGGCTGGCACCTGTAATCCCAGCTACTCAAGAGACTGAGGCAGGAAAATTGCTTGGACCTGGGAAGTGGAGGTTGCAGTGAGCTGAGATTTTGCACTACCCTCCAGCCTGGGTGACAGAGAGAGACTCCGTCTCAAAAAAAAAAAAAAAAAAAGAAAAAGAAAAAGAAAATAAAATGTGATATATATATCTATATATATAGATATATATACACACACCATTGAATACTGTGCAGCCATAAAAAGAGATGAGATCATGTCTTTTGCAGGAACATGGATGGACTTGGAAGCCATTATTCTTAGCAAACTAACACAGAAACAGAAAACCAAGTGCCACATGTTCTCACTTGTAAGTGGGAGCTGAATTATGCCAATACATGGACACATGGGGGTGAACCACACACACTGGGGCCTGTGGGAGGGTAGGGAGTGGGAAGAGGGACAACATCACGAAGAATAGCTAACGGATGCTGGGCTTAATACCTAGGTGATGGAATGATCTGTGCAGAAAAGCACCATGGCACATTTACCTACGTAACAAACCTGCACATCTTGCACATGTACCCCTGAACTTAGAATAAAAGTTGGAAATTTTAAAAAAATTAAAAAATGAAACTGTAAGCAAAAGAATGTAATTGAGAAGGCTTCCACATTCCATCTCTTCCCAGTCTTATGCACACATCACTGATGTACATTCACTGAAATGCAGTTAATGAAGAAATTTTTCTCATTTCCTTTTTTTCCCACCAGAATTGTCTTTCGAGAATAATACTGATACTAGCACAACCAAACAATATCAGAGTGAATGGTTAACTTCTAGAATCCACTATTAGAAGAGCAGAAAAGAAAAAAGGAAAGGTCAGATGAGCTAATGTTATTATGTTCAAGTATAAAAGGTGTAACAAGCATAAACTCGCAGGCCTGTAATGCTATTAAGGAATTTTGGAGAATCGATCTAAATTCTCACTGTCCATGCTGAAGTGACGGCTTCATGTTTCACAATATTCCCATCATCCACTGTGCATGAGGGGACTCAGAAAAACATTTAGGAATTTTTTTAAACACAAGATTATTGCTAATTACTCAGGGATAAGGATGAAATAATTTTCATGATTGAGGTCTGTAGCACTCAAATTAAATTTTAGAAAATAGAGAACACGCTGGGTTTGGTGGCTCATGCCTGTAATCCCAGCACTTTGGGAGGCTGAGGCAGGTGGATCACCTGGGGTCAGGAGTTCAAGACCAGCCTGGCCAACATGGCAAAACACCGTCTCTGCTAAAAGTACAAAAATTAGCTGGGCATAGTGGCACGTACCTGTAGTCCCAGCTACTCAGGAGGCTGAGGCAGGAGAATAACTGGACCCTGGAAGGTGGAGGTTGCAGTAAGCCAAGATCGCGCCATTGCACTCCAGTTGGGTAACAGAGCACAACTTCATCAAAAAAAAAAAAAGAAGAAGAAGAAAGAAGGAAAGAAAGGAAGGGAGGGAGGGAGGGAGGGAAGGAGGGAGGGAGGGAGGGAGGGAAGGAGGGAAAAGAAAAGAAAAGAGGAATAATTTGAGAAGAGAAAGGGCTATAAGACTTTCCATGAGTCTTATATTTGGCAGTTGCCAAAATAAATAAGATTAAGTGAAATTAAATTAAATCAAATGAGTACAGCCAGTGTTTTTGACATCGTTACTTTTAAACTTAGCCCATACCCAACATCTAAACGTCCATTTAAAAGATGAAACCTTAAGTTAGTCTTGTATATATGATATGTGTATGGTCTGATACACGGATATGTAGAAGCATCTAGCAGTTTTGGCTCTGTGATTCCATGGTTAGGGTTTTCTGAAACACAGAGGTTAACAAATTCAGACTCCAGACATCCCAGTGACTAACACCTCTCATTTAATCTGGCTATCCGTATATCTCGTAGGTTCGGCCTTCACCTAGAAACTAAGGAAAAGTTTCATGGGATTTAATCTTTGGCACTGTTCTTTGTAGCTCTGTAAACAGAGTACATTAGGCTTCATTTGGTTAAGAGACCTGAAAAAAAATTGACTTAGGGAATAAAGGGGACTGGTGTATCATAGAACGCATAGAAGGTGTGGAAAGTTAAACTACAGAGAGAGCAAAGATGTGGCTGGAATCCAAGTGTAACTGGAACTAACAGCTCAGAAGGTCACCTGTGGTCACGTTGATTTGGTTCTCTCTGCAGGTCAACTTGTGTCTAACCCTGCAAACTAGCTTTCCCCACAGAACGGGAAACACAGGGCCATCATATTAGTTTTCTGCACTATGTAAAAATTCCCACAAACTAAGCAGCATAAAACAATTTTTATAAATAAATCTCCCAGTTCCTGTGGGTTAGAAGTGAAGGCTTGGCTTATCTGGGTCTTCTGCTTAGAATTTCATGTGCCTGCAGTGAAGCTGTCAACCAGGGCTTGATCCTTATCAGAGGCTTGGCTGGGGAAGGATCTGGTTCCCAGCTCCTGGTCACGGCTAAAATTTATTTCCTTGTGTTTGCAGCACTCATGGAAGCTTGCTTCTCAATGCCAGCCCATGATGGAGTCTTCTATAATTAATGTAATCACAAGAATGGCATCCTTCTCCTTTGCCATTCTCAGTGAAGGTTAGAATCAAGTCCCAGGTTCTGCCCTTGCCCAAAGTGAAGGGATTACACAAATGAACACCAGAAACAGGGATGTGGGGGTGCCATTAAAGTCCATCCACCACAGCCACTAACAACCTAGGAATTTTACTCCTTTTAGTTCTACTACTAGAAAATAACGGTCTCTTTCTCTTCTGTCTCTGTCTCTCTCTCTCTCACTCTCTCTCCTTTTGTTCTAAGTTGTCCTGTTTGGAAAATCCTAGGGAAAGATTCTAACTGACCATTACTGGACCAGTCAATGGCAGCCAAGCACGTGCAGCTCCTAAATTAGCGCGTGTGATGAGTCTTGGCAAAGCACATTTCCCGAGAAATGGGGAATAAGGGTGCAAGTTCCCAAGCCCTAGTTCTCTGAAACCACGTTTACAGTGTTTTAGAAGATCTGACCCATTATATGGCTTTGTGTGTCTTTTGAACTTGAAGATCTAGTTTTCTTCACAATTTCAGAGTAAGGGAAGAACTTCCTTTTACCTACAAACAGTGTCAGATCCACTACAATCTCTGGTCTTAGGACTCAGAGGAAAATACTCTACTTTTATTTTTAATTTAATTCATTTATTATTTTTGAGGCAGGGTCTAACTCTGTCACCCACACAGGAGTCCAGTGGCATGGTCATGGCTCACTGCAGCCTTTACCTTCTGGGCTCAAGCGATCCTCTCACCTCAGCCTCCTGAGTAGCTGGGACTACAGGCATGCACCACCACACCAGGCTATTTTCTTGTTTTGTTTTTTCTTTTTCCTTCCTAGAGATGGTGTCTAGCTATGTTGCCCAGGCTGGTCTTAAACTCCTGGGCTTAAGCAATCCTCCCACCTCAGCCTCCCAAAGTACTGGGATTACAGGTGTGAGCTACTGTGTCCAGCCAAGATAAACATTTTAAATCCAACAAATAAAGTCTGAAATAATTTTTCTATAGTGAAATAAAATTAAATGCCAAAAAGGTAAGCCTCCAAGTGTATTTATTCCTGTGTCATCATTCGAAATAGAAAAATATCTCTCCACTTCTTTTTAATAACTAGTTAGATGTAGCCATACTAGAATAAATTCATGCTGTAGAATTACAAAATACTGCTTAGTTTCTCACTTTTTTTTTTTTTGCCATGTCAGATGCAAATTGCAGGACTAAAATTCAAGATTTTTTTAAAAAATGGAGTCTCACTCTGTTGCCAGGGTTGGAATGCAGTGGCATGATCTCAGCTCACTGCAACCTTCACCTCCTGGGTTCAAGCAATTCTCCTGCCTCAGCCTCCCAAGTAGCTGAGATTGCAGGTGCCAGCCACCACAACCTGCTAATTTTTGTATTTTTAAGAGTGACAGTGTTTCACCACATTGGCCAGGCTGATCTCAAACTCCTAACCTCGAATGATCCACCCGCCTTGGCCTCCCAAAGTGCCGGGATTACAGGTGTGAGCCACCACTCCCATCCCCAACAATGTTTTATGGTTTTTTATTTTTATTTTTTGGTCTCCCTGGCCTAACTGGACCTACACAAAGATAAAATAGTACTGCGAAACTAATAGTTAGGGACGGAGCGAGGTCAACATAAATATGATAAAATGGAACCCCATCACCTAGGAACCAGTGAAAAACTTTTCTGTATTTCAAAACAATGCTATGAAAAACAGCACCCTAATCTTGACATTTTTATACTTTTCAGTTAGTAGTGTTTATTTTTAGAAATCCAAAGCTACTGAAGACTTTTTTCTAACATTAATATGTTCAATTTTTATATTTAACATATGAAAAACACTAAGACAAAATTTTGCTGAGCTTTTCATAACAGAAAATACCCCCACCACTGCATGTTTGAAAAAGATCACATTTGATATTTGGATAAAGAGGTACAAAATATTTAGAACTATGATGCAAACTTTAAGAAATGCTAGAAAATAGAGTGAAGGTTTCCAAAAGAGCTGTTTTTGTTTGTTTGAAATGTTAAACCAGGAAAGCAAATTGCCAAATAAGAACAGAAACATACATTAGATCAAGAGACAGCTAAGACATCTTTATGGAAAGAGAAAATTGATGAATCCAGCCCGGGAGGAAGGAGGTGGAGTTAAAGTGCAGCTTGTCTTCTATCAAGCAATCCTTAAAGACAATGAACAGTAATGTTCTAAAAAATGTCACTTCTCAGGATGTCCTTTTTATATACATTTGCCAAGCAAAGGTGAAGTGTGAGGGCAACCCTTTATTGGACTGGCCCATCTGTCAGATAAAACTAGACTTCCTGGAACCAGGACCTCAAATGTCAACATGATGGACCTAACCCCTGAGGTTTTTAAGTTAACACTCCCCTAGAATTATTTGACAGTGAGTTTTTTAGATGAGATTTAAAACAAAAATCTTTTGAATATGGTAAATCCAGTGAAAATGTATCCTTATTGATTTAGGCATATTCTAAACATCTTTCTTTTTTAATTTTTAAGTTCGGGAGTGTAAGTGCAGGTTGTTACACAGGTAAACTTGTGTCATGGGGGTTTGTTGTACAGATTATTTTATCACCCAAGTATTAAGGCTAGTACCCATTCGTTATTTTTCCTGATCCTCTCCCTCCTTCTACCCTCCACCCTCTGAAAGGCCCCAGTGTGTGTTTTTTCCCCTGTGTGCCCACGTGTTCTCATCATTTAGCTTCTGTGAAAACATGCAGTATTTGGTTTTCTGTTCCTGTGCTGGTTTGCTAAAGATAATGGCTTCCAGCTCCATCCATGACCCTGCAAAGGATATGATCTCATTCTTCTTTATGGCCGTATAGTATTCCATGGTGTATATGCACCACATTTTCTCTATCCAGGCTCTCAGTGATGGGCATTTGGGTTGATTCCATGTCTTTGCTATTGTGAATAATGCCATAATAAACATGTGCATGCATGTGTTTTTATAATAGAGTAATTTATATTTTGGGGCACATGTATGATACACAGAGACATAAATTCATAGAGAGTTAGCAAGTAGTTTAAAAAAAATGTTCTCTGGGAGGAAAGCCAAACAATCCTCTGATTTGTGTGATATGAAAATTTAGTGTTGTAGACTTTATGAAGGAGATATAATCACACAGAAATCTTCACTAACTTTTGATTAATGGCAACTTTAGCCACCCTCCAACCCTTAGTTCTATAAAGTTGATTGTAGTCACCTTTTAAAATAAAGATAAATAGTGGTCTATGATTTCATAAATAAGATAATTAGACAATATAATGATGATTATGGTGATGCTGGTAGCTGCCTCTGTTTCCTGACTACCTTCTAAAGAAGCAGCATAGAAAAGGAGATATAAGCAAACTTTGGAATTCACTATATAACTCTGGATGGGAACCCCAGTGATTTAGAGTTAAAACCACACTTTAAGTCTTAGGTTTTCTTTCATCTGTTAAGTGAACATAAAAATAATACCTCTCAGCTGTGGGAATTTTCTGAAATGACATATATAAAGTGCCCAACACAGGGTAAAACTTAATAAGACTAAGTTATAATTATTACTGTGTACCATGTATTAGTCTACTGCAGACTTATGGTTTGTTTAATCCCTAGAGCAACCCATTCGTTACAGATGAAGGAGACGGATTCAGAAAGGATAGACAGTGTGCAGAAGGCCACATGATTTAAAGAGCAGAGCCAACATTTAACCTCAAGTCTGTCTACCTTCAGTGATCTGTTGTCTCCTACTTAGCAAAACAGGAGAAAAACTTTTGTTGTTGTTGTTTCTCTGAAGAACAGAGAGAATGGTATTCCAAAGAAAAGAAGGAAAGAAATGTTAGCCTGTATGGTGCTTCTGATAGACGGTTGTAAAGCTAAGTCTGATGTCTGGATGTAGGCAAGAAAATTCCAACCATGAAATCACTCCCTTTCTAGTCTCTTTACCATTGTCCTCCTTTTCTCCAGGACATTTAATTGTGATTCATGTATTAATTCATTAATTGTTAAACATCCCTTGTGCACTCAGTATTGGGTTAGGGTCCATGTGGGTGCAGGCTAACAGAGGATGTTGACTTGTCTGTCAACTGCAGGCATAAATTCCAAATTCACAGAGGAAGCAGAGAAGCTTCAAAAATGAATATCAGGTTGGTACAAAGGTAATTGCGGTTTTTACCATTCAAATTAATAGCAAAATCAGCAATTACCTTTGCACCAACAATATAATTAAGTTGAATTAGAAATCAGAGTAGCAGTTCAACCAGAGAGAGGGGTGCCGTCTAACAAATACCTGGGGCATGTTATGTAGTAGATTTTTAAAAAATTCAAGACCTTCAAGACCCATGAGGCAATTTGTGATAGAAACTCAAAGTTTCTTAACCAGTATCAATGCATTGATATTAGAAATGAAAAAAAGAGATGAATAAAGAGGTATCTTCTTATTAAAATCACATGTAACATTGTTTTACTAGCCAATAAACTTTCATATTCATACCCTAAAAACATACCCATCGAAATAGATATTACCAAACAGACACTGACTAACTGTAGTTACAGAATTGGAAGCCTGTTACAAAAACCTTAAATGCATATGCATCATTTGTATTTTGAGAAGGGAGAGCTGTGTTTGTATTAGTATATAAAGTCCTATATATACGCATTTTATTGGTCAATCATCAGGATGGCATATATGTTGAATTAGACTGGTTGACAATCTAGTTCTAATTTGGTTTAGCAACTTTTCCCAATGGCTATTACAATGTGTCTCCTTGTAGCAGAGTCATCTATTAGTCATAAGAACAAACTATAAGGTACATAGAATGCAGGGCTCCCTATCCTGGTTCCCTTTTTAACTGCCTCACTTTCCAGCAGCTGTGATTGCCCCAAGCTGAGCTCAGAAAGTGCACAAGTTTTCCATTGAGTTCTAACCAGTCAGCAGTTCAGCATGTCTTGGACAGGCCCACTAGCAGCCTCAAAGCCATAAAAACAGAAACTCACACCTCGCTGTTCCCTTCACCTAGTGTCAGCTTGCCTCCTGGATCCACCTGCTCTGGGCCTCTTTCCAAATGCCCTCATACAGGCTTTTTTTTCCTTTATGTTTTATCCAGAATACATAGTTATCTGTGAGAGGGTTAATCCAATTGGAGCTCACTCAGCTATAAACAAAAGAGGAACTCCCAACTTGACAGTAATAAAGTCAAAATTGCACTATTAGCCTCATTTAAAGACTATCAAAGTAAAGACTCTCTCCATATATTTTTTAATTTTTTTACAGTAAAAGAAATACATTCTTCCATCACAGAGAGTTTCTGTAGAAAGTTCACAGATCTTCAAAAACAAGAAAATCATTTTATAATTTCAGACTGATTTGTTTTAAAAACTCAGTAACTACAAACTTTGGGTGATAATTACTAGGGCTAATTTAGGCATTATGAAAGAGTCTTAAGTCACATCTATTACAAATGCCTTTGGAAGATAAACCAGAATGCAGGGAGTTCTAATCATCTCATTTGCCTAATCAGTTTACCAGCAAAGAAATTGGCCATTAAGGAGTGTCTACTAGTAAAAGGAGGTTTTGAGACCATGAAACATGTATATATATGCATACATTATAGACTTCATAATTTAAGATTGACATGTTTGATATTGAAATTAAGAATTGAAAGATAGATGCTGAAAAGGAGATGCAAGAGGAAGAATAAATTTAACTTGTGGTCAAGCCCCTTCTTTGTTGCTGCTGACTTTGGAACACGTCAGGCAGTCTCCGTTGAGCTTCCTCTTCGTAGTTGCAGTACTTGAACAGAGTTACAGCATTCTGAACTTGGCATATATCTGATAGGAAATATAACCTGATAAATGAAATTGTAGCTCTTCTTGTAAAACAAACATAATTTTGAATTATTCAGCATCATTCTTCATCAGTCCATAAAGCCTTAGTAAAATAGCATGTTATTTATTCAGTTATACTCAGTGATTGGCATTTTCACTACAAATAAATCTATAGCCCTAATAAAGGTAGATGTGTTAGTACTGTTTGCACGTAAGGAATATAGTGAAGCACTATTTTTGCCCGTTACGTCATTTGAAATATCATTTGAGAAACAAACCTCAAAAAAAATTAATGAATCAATAAAAATAGACAGAGTTACCTTAAAAAGGTAAAATGAACCCTGGGCCAGCAAGATTGGAGAGCAAGAGAATGATATACATATACTTACATGCCGAAAGAAGGAATGTGTGGACAGAAACGTGTTACTCACTCCTGAAGCAAAAGAAAAGAAATCACAAAAGCAGAGCTTAGCAAGCCAGGTGTGGAGGTGTATACCTGTTTTCCCAGTCACAGTCCCTCCTGACTGACTGAGAGGATCACTTGAGCTCAGGATTTCAAGTCCAGCCTGGTCAACATAGCAAGATACCATTTTTAATTAAAAAAAAAAAAAAAAAAAAAAAACTTACCAATGCTCACTCAAACAGGGTGAGGTTTTAAGGAAGAAAAAGATATGATTTAATTTCCAAAATATTGCATTTTAGAAAAATTACCTTTGGTAGCCCAAGGTCATTGTCCATAAGACCAGTTTGATGTCATGTATACTCCTATTAGAAAGAGGGTATATCTGAAAATCCCATTTATTCATTTACCCATTTATTTATTTTACAATCTTCTACTGTGTCAACAAAATTCCAGGCACTGGGAAAGACAGTGATAATATGGTGGAGAGGTGAATAGACAAAACCCTCATCATTGAACTTTCACTTTAATTGGAATGACAAGCAAAAAATTGTAATTTACACCTAGAATATAATTGCAGGTAGGTCATTTCTAGGAAGGGGATGTTGGGGAGATTACAAAAATATCAAGAAATGGGCTCATGGTGGGTTGGAAACATACCCCAAGATCACACTATTCTAGATTGGCAGGGTGGGATTTGATCCCGGGCATTCCGGCTCTGGAGCCCATATTTGTAAATTACATGCATGTTAGCAAAGCAAATATGCATTGAATGTAGCTTTAACCTATTTCTAGACAGGTTTCTTGTTTTTCAAAGTAAGTTTTGCTATTGAGCCAGCTCTCTCCGGGTTGTCTAGTCTCTGGTCCTTTACCGACATTAATCATTTAAATCTTTTCTATAAACAAATATTGGAAGCAAGATTTGAATTCTGTTACTGTGGCCATGCTGGCTCTTGACTCAGCCTTGATACTGTAATGCAGAAGGTCCATATTGAAGAATTTACATTCATAAAGTATTTTCTCTATAGTGGTTTGTATCTCTGCATACCGATTCCAATGTTACAAAGGCTGGGAGAAGGGAGTTCAATTGTACAGCACATTGGAAAGAGTAAAAACAATATATTCTTTAAAAATGCAGCACACACTGTTGCTTTTCATTCCATGTGTGGAATTGTGATACTAAAATGATTCTCTAAAAAAACTCAAAGGGAATGCAGCCCATTGACTTTCTTAAGCAAAGGACAATCCTAGATTCACTGAAGTCTGATATATGACAAGCTTCATTTTCAACATGCTTTAAAAACATGATGCAACTCTAACAAGTCAGACTTTGTAACTTGGCAGAAGCAAAGTTTTTGAAATGTATTTATGTATGTGTTGGGTGTAAACTGTTATTGTACTGGAAAACTTCTTGAAAGGGATTTTCATAAGTCTCATCTTGTCTCTCTCAAGTGGCTGTTAAAAATAGAGACTTTATTGGCAACTATTTTTTTCTTGTGTTAGAGAAGGATTAGCTTAATCCTGGTGAAATATCTTAGCATTTTACTCTATTCAATTTTATACAACTAAAATTTTTATTATACACTATGCTATAATAACTTCATATATCCTAAGTGAATCAAAAGTTATACATTTGCCAAGTCTGTTTTTACAGACCTGTAAAAACCAAAACACTCTTGTCTAAAAGAGATCTTCCTTTGCTTTCCTACATACATCTAAACTATTTTAATTTTGGAGTAATGCTTATTTCCTATTTTTCTATAAAATGTTGGAAACTTCTCTATGTTCTTAATATAGTTTGATAGAATCAGTGAAGCAAAGAGCAAACATTCTGAACTTCAGTAAAGTATGCAATTTATAAAACTATTTTACTTGAAAATAACCCTATTTAGATTTAGGACATTTATTTCTACTGTAATTATTCTTTCCCATTATAAAAAGTCCAATTATGGCTTTTTGTCCCTCAACCCCACATCTGGGCCAGTCCAAACCCCAGTTAAAAAGGCAAAATATGTCCTAATGCCCATCAACCCCTTCGTTTTCCTTCTTTTTTCCTTCTCTGCTGTTTCCTCTACTCATCTCCCTTCCTATTTTCAAATACCAACTGCCCTTCCAAGAACAAAACATGAAATCATAAAATAATCTATCTTGGTCACTACTAGAACAATTTGAATTTAGGCTCCTGTGGTCCCTCTCACTGAAGTATTTATTTATTTGTTTGTTTGTTTATTTTGAGACGGAGGCTCACTCTGTCCCCCAGGCTGGAGGCAGTGGTACAAACTCAGCTCACTGTAACCTTCACCTCCTGTGTTCAAGCAATTCTCCTGCCTCAGCCTCTCGAGTAGCTGGGATTACAGGCAACTGCCACCAGGCTAATTTTTGTATCTATAGTGGAGACAGGGTTTCGGTATGTTAGCCAGGCTGGTCTTAAACTCCTGATCTCAGGTGATTCACCTGTCTCGGCCTCCAAAATGCTGGGATCACAGGCATCAGCCACCACTCTAGGCCTGAAGTATTTGTCTTCTAAACCTCATCTCCACTTTTGGGGGGGAAAAGTGTGGTCTTGTTATAGAATTTTGAAGAATCGTTTATCATGTATGTAAGAGCATGCACCTGGTAGCCTCGTGATCTGGAGCTTCCTAGGTCAGTGACGCAAAGAACAAGAGATATGGAGAAGTCACAGCAGCTTTTAACTGCCTCCAAAGTCACCCTTAGCCCTCCCAGTCCATCAGCCAGGCCCAGACACATACCTCAGCAGGAGGGCAGTGGGAAATGTGGGCCACATGTAGCTGGTTACTATCGAAGCTCCTTTGGTTCCTTCTTCCTGTGCCTAATATGCCCAGCACTTCCCTGCAAGAGATAACCCCAAATGCTGGCCACTCACAGCACCCAGCTCAAAATCTAGACATTGCTCAATCGTGTCTTCGTCAAACCTAGACATGAGCCTTCTTGATCAGGAAATGTATGAACTAAAACAAACATGCTTTCCCCAAACTCTCACGCTTGAAACCCCATGGAGAAATGATGCTAGGAAAGCCACAAAGGACACTCCTGTTTAGAAAGGGGAAAAGCAGGAGACAGAAGGCAGCTGTGGTCCACAGTCATGGCTCATGGCAGTTCTGAGATGCTGCTGGATGAACATTGTAAGGCCTCCCACTTGAAGAGCTCAAGAAGTGCCACAATTAGGTTCCTTGCCGCTTCCCAGGTGCCACTGTACGGGAGCTCCCTTCTCGTTCATTCTGACTTGGCCATACATGAAATGAGCACTGGAGAACATGCACTCTCTGAAGGCTGATCAGTCTTTTCCACACACTTCCAGCTTGCGGTATTTTGAGGACCCAAGAGTTGTTTTAAGTTTCATCAAAGGTTATTTGGGCCAGGCACCATTGGCTCATGCCTGTGATCCCAACACTTTCGGAGGCTGAGGCGGAAGGATCACTTGAGGCCAGGAGCTCGAGACCAGCCTGGGCAAAATGGTGAGACCTCATCTCTATAAGAAAGAAAAAAAGAAAATTAGCCGGGCATGGTGGCATGCACCTGTAGTCCCAGCTACTCAGGAGACAGAGGTGGGAGGATCACTTGTGTTTGGGAATTCAAGGCTACAGTGAGCTAAGATTATGCCATTGCACTGCAGCCTGGGCAACAAGGGAGACCCCATCTCTAAAAATAATTGTATAAAAAGTTAAAATAACAATAATAATGTTAAAAGTTATTTTATCCAGGCTCAATGTCTTTGGCAGCTCATTTCTCTCCAAAACTAAGCAGGTTTATGAACATCTTAGATCTGGAAGCATCTGACTGCTGGCCCAAGATGTTTGGTGAGTAGGAACCTTCCACCACAGGTAGGCATAAATTTAATCCTCACAGCAGCCTGATGTAAAAGCATTGCCATGCTGACCACTTTAGAGATGAGGAATGTAGGAACAGTTATTGTGAGAGGAAGAGCATCCTTCTTACAGCATCTCAAGTTACACCAGGTAGGGAATGCTGACCTTGCCAATATGATGTCATTTTTGATATACATCGATGTATTGGATTGGTCTACAGAGGTAACTACAAAGGCAATGAGACATGAAATTTGAAAACTGAATTCTTTCTCAAAAATTCAGCACTTGAAGTGATCGTTACATTTATGTCATATACATGATTTTTGTTTGTTTAACTCCACGTACATTAGGCTTTTTGTTGCTTTCTTTGCTTTTTTCTTTCTTTCTTTTTTTGAGACGGAGTTTCGCTCTTGTTACCCAGGCTGGAGTGCAATGGCGCAATCTCGGCTCACCACAACCTCTGCCTCCTGGGTTCAGGCAATTCTCCTGCCTCAGCCTCCTGAGTAGCTGGGATTACAGGCACACGCCACCATGCCCAGCTAATTTTTTGCATTTTTAGTAGAGACGGGGTCTCACCATGTTGACCAGGATGGTCTCGATCTCTTGACCTCGTGATCCACCCACCTCAGCCTCCCAAAGTGCTGGGATTACAGGCGTGAGCCACCGCGCCCGGCGGTTTCTTTGCTTTTAAGCCAATCATGGAGATGTCATATTTTGTCAGTGAGGTGCCTGTCTCTCTGATTTGGGGCTCACCAGAAGAGACTGGATACCACTTATTTGTTAAAAACACGTAAAACTTTGAATTGCACAATTTAAACTTGTTAAGTGCCTTTTGCTGACTATGAGAAGCATAACTTTAAAATCTTTATTTCTCATTTGTCTCTATGGCCTAATCTGAACAGGCAAAGTTGGCTGTAGATAATATCTACTTGTTCTGATTTCTCATCAAGAGTTGTACAGAGCTTATGCTGTGGGACCGACGTTTCCAAGTCACAGTTGAAAAGTATTGCCAAGGCTTTTTATTCATGTCTAATTCTACACGGCACATATGCTACCTTTCCTTGGAGTATGATTTTGTGTTAGAAATGAATTGCATTAAAGTCACCTGAGAAACTGATTTAAATTCTGTCCTGCCAATACTCTTTGGAGGATACAGGTACATCTCTGAGTTCCCTACATGAAAGCTTGACTTGCTTTCAGTGAGTTTTATAGTAATACAACCCTGGAAAACCACCGCCACTTCTCCTCCTGGTCCTTCTCTCTCTCCTTTTCTCCTCTCGCTCCTCCTTATTTTTAAAAATTTGACTGAAACTGAAGATCTCAGACATTTCCAAAAGCAGACCATCTCTGACTTGCGACAGATGGTGGCAGGGCCAGGATTTGGAGGAGGTAAGCGAGGCACTTGCTAGAGGCATGCAATTTATTACCAAAAATACTCAGTAATCCAGTTAGGAACTATGTAAATGCAGCATATTTTTTAAAACAATAATTAAAGTAAGACACCCATGATGAACAAAATACCAAATTTTAGAGTAAAATACATTGTTCTTTGTTTGCTTTACAATCCCACAATCCCCCTGTGACACAGGAAGAGTCACCTCCAATCAACCCTGGGCTCATGGCCGAAGAGGCCATCAGAGTCTTACCAGTGGGGTTATGGAAGTTGGCAAAGGAAGAGCCAGGAGCTTGGGCAACAAGGCTTTTGATATATCAGGTTTTTACTATAGAACTGGTATTACTGTCTTACTTGGTTCAAGATATAAGAGAATATTTTAATAAGTCCATTTGCTTAGGCTCTGAAACAGCTCGACCAGGCATTGAACAATGGCCGCATCCTCCTCTTCTTGCATTAGAGCAACTGGTCACCCATTCAGCCCTTCCCCCTCCTTTAGTTTCTCTCTCTTCAAAACTATTCAGACTCCTCTTCCAACCAAATCTCCAGCTCTTTTTCGAGTGATTCTGGGGTTTAGATGCAGAAACATTCAGCAAAGACTCAAAAGAAATGAAGACTTGAGATCAGAGATATTCACGGCTAAAATCAGACCAAAGACAGCGACTTTCATGAAACTCAGGAGTACTAAATTTCTACGTCTATTTCCTCACATTATGTACAAAGTAGAATTGCTGTGGGCCACACTGGAGTGGCGCCTGCTGTTTACCTACATTGCTTCCCTGAGAGACTGCTTTCCAGTTCCCAAACTACTCACTTCTTTACAAATGAAATTTGTGAGGACAACTCTGTACACTGAAGGCTGCCTGTTCTTATTTAGGAAAACGGTCTGTTTCATGCCAAAACCTAGAAAAAAACTGCAAAAAATAAACAATATGAAAGTTACATTAATCAAATAGATGTCTGGCTTACAATACAAAATAACCAACACATAGTTTGATCTATGGGTATTGACCAGTTGTTTAAATATTTTGATAAACAATCATTTCTTTTTAACAGAATATATGCACTGTAATATATTCAATGATGCTATGGAGATGTTTTTGAACTTTTTCCCTTGGCACATTTGTAGTTTCAATTTGTAAAATTCTTTGACTTTGTTCTGTTTGAAGCAGTCTATTTGACTAGGTTTCATAAATGTTTTCTAATTTCTGAGAGAAAGATTCTTGCACACCCAGGCTTCTCATTAATTATTCTCATTTTGCTTAATGTGGTTCTATTGGGATAAAAGAGCATACAATAAAATACGCTTCCAGCACTCAACAAAATCCCTGATAAGAGAAACTTCTGTAATAAACTTACACCTTTTGCAGTAGACTTCCACACATGCATTGGAATGTCTACTGATAGCTATTCTGCGTTAACATGTCACCAAAGACTAATTCAGTCGTTGCTTAGCCAGAACAAGCCCCCATTTCCAGAATCAACATTACCCTTTCCTCAAAGGGGAAGCTGTAAGCTGCTAAAGACTCAAAGTAATTGACGTGAGTCTATACCTCAAGTCTGAACAGACACAGAGTAAACTGCACAGCGTTTGGGGAAATATGTTACTCAGGGTTCCTTTTCCAAACCCTAATGACTGTAATTCAATTAGGCTTATTGCCTGTTATTCAAGATGATACTACTGTAAAATTGGTTCTTTTGCATGACAAACTTCAGAGTTAAAGAATCTGCTTTTTTGATGAAAGAAGCCCTCTATTATAGAAACAGGATTTCATGTATTTAAAAACCTTTCCATCGTTTACTTTATCACTGGGGTCAGATAAAGGAGTGGGAGTCAGAATTAGTCTCTTGACCTGGGATGGGGGAAGTGAAGAGAGAGGGAATCCCCCGAGTAAATTCACTGTGGATTTATTTGTATTTCCCTAGTTCAGAAATTACAGGAAGATTAGCAGTGTTAAAAGAACTTGTGGAAAGAGAAGTGGTCATATTTGTACTATTATTTTTATTCCTATGTACTACAAGTAATCCTGAAATATTTTGGTACAGGATATTTAAAGTAGCCTGTGAATCAAATGTTTTCAATCTCAAGGTTTTTCACCATTAAAAAAGCTTTTCCCAGGCTGAGCTAACCAAAAGGAGTTTATGTATAGTTTCCTTATCTAACCGTGAAAAATATCTACATATACGGTTTATGTTTAGATTGAAAAACAATTATACAGGTTCAAGAAATTTTCATGCAACTTAAGTAATCATATCTGAGTAGCTATGATCTACAGGATGGGTTGGTATTATCTCCAAAACTGTAGACAAATTACTAACTGTCTTGTACATCAGAAGATTTTTGTAAACGAGTTAGTACAGATAAAGTGCTTAAGATAGTCCCTGGTACATTGCAGGTGTCAAAACAAAGTTAGCGACTTTATTCATATTATTATTATCATTATGGCTATTGTTCTTTGGAATAACATTGGAAGTTTGTCTATCCTATGAAGTCCCCCTCAGTTTTCATCTCCACAGAACTCTCCATGATATTGGATTATTTTCCATTAATTTGGTGACCATAGTATACAATTTAACACATGATTATATAGCGAATTCTCCAACTATAACATCCTAGCTGTGACTATCTGACAGATGTAAACAGACTGCAGCTTCTTCCACTTAGCAGTGGAAGCTCTGGAAATGTCCCCCTTGAACTTCCCTAAGCTGGGAATACTCTTCTGGGTATACACACAGACATACGCATGCACCCCTGTGCGCACCCCTAACTACTGTGTTTAATGTAGAGAAGTGGAGATTGATGTCTTGTGCTTTTAGTATCTGTTACAGTGTACACTGCCCATTAGAGCCTTAAGAAATATCACATTCAATTTTGATTTACAACATTGGGACCAACATTATTAGTACATATCACTACAGGACCTGGACATTTTGACCTAATATATGAATTTATACAAAACTCTTAGAATATTAAAGAATAAATGTCAAGAGCCACAGTTTTTCTTCCAAAATTGCTTAGGAAATGTCCACATGTCCCCTTTCCATTGTTCTTACTGAGTAATGCAAGCCTTAAGCTACCTGTTGCTCAAATATTCTGATATTCCTATTATTAGGGTGTCTCTGATGTAATATCCAGTCGACTTAGCTTAAGGTCACTGATTCTGAAGTTGCCATGAACTGACATGGAATGGAATTTTGCACTGAACAAAAGAGCCCCATTGTAACTGTCCCTTGACATTTGTATTTTGTACACAAGCATTTTTAGTTCTGTTTTCATGGTAAAAATCAGTTAACTTCACATGGCACTTCAGACTTCTTGTTAAAAGTGATACATTCAATTAGTTTGTTGAATTTATAGGGTCTCAATTAATCTGACGTGTTTCTTTATCTTCACCATGGTAAATAAACCAATTCGTTTTCCTTTCGACCCTTCCCTTCTGTTCCCCTAACCCAGCTGACATAACCAGGCACAGGCATGGGTCTGGAAAAGCTCGAACTCAGATTATTCATCTACCACTCACTAGCTCTGTTTCCTGAAACACATTTGTTAGTATCTGCTTTACAGATGGGTTATGACTATTCCGTGAGAAACAGAACATCAAGCACATCACACAGTGCCTAGCACGTTACAGGCCTCCCTGACCAAGAAAAGAAACTGCTTTCAGTTGGGAAAATAAAGAGGCTAATTTAGGTGGTGGGTGTTTGGAGGACACTGGGGATGATTGTGGAGCACATTGTCATAGATCTCAGGGCAGTTATGGGGAAGACAATTACAGAAAATAGTGTGGAGAAATCCAGATAATGTTATTTTTTTAATGGAGCAACAAATTAAAGAGTCAAAAAAATATATAAAGACCCAAAACATTTGTTGTGGGCAAATAGTTAGAACTGAGTCCTGGATACGTAAGTCCCTTGTAGGAATAATCCAGCCAGGCCCACAGTGGCGGTGCTGAGTTAATGGATCTCAGTTCTCCAAAACAACAGTTTCAATGTTTCCTGCTCATGATGGAAAAGAAGAATGAATGCTTATTTCCAGACAAAAAAGCGCTCAGGCCTTCTGGGACCAAGATACATCTTTGAAGTATCATATTTTATTTTATGTTTTAAATTCAGGGATATTTTAGATGCTATTCTACATACCTGTGTTAAGCTTAAGGGTTGTTGTTGTGGTGGTGGTGGTTGTGGTTGTTTTTGAGACAGAGTCTCGCTCTGTCGCCCAGGCTGGAGTATAGTGGTGCAATCTTGGCTTACTGCAAGCTGCACCTCCCAGGTTCAAGAGATTCTCCTGCCTCAGCCTTCTGAGTATCTGGGATTACAGGTGCACACCACCATGCCTGGCTAACTTTTGTGTTTTTAGTAGAGATGGGGTTTCACCATGTTGGCCAGACTGATCTCGAACTGCTGACCTCATGATCCGCACACGTTGGTCTTTAAAAGTGATGACCAAAAGCACAATTACTTCACACTGACCTAATAAAAGCATTCATAAGGAAACAAGTTTTTATTTCAGGTCATCTGCAAGTTCCCTGAAGGAAGATACTTATTTTTTAAACTTATTCTTTCCTTCTGTAGATTTTTAGAGGGTACAAAGGCATCCTGTTAAATGGGTATATTGTGTCATAGTGAAGTCTGTGCTTTTAGCACAGCTCCATCCAAGTAATGCTGTGGGTTAGGAATATAAGCTTCTTCTCGAGCCCTGAATATATAATTCATCTTTGAAAATGCTTAGCACTAGTGAATACCACCCTCATAGTGTCATTGGACCCATTAATTTTCCATCTCTTGTCTCCATCTCACCCTTCTGCCTTTCTAAGTCTTCAGTGTCTATTATTCCACTCTCATTGTCTGCATGTGCACATTATTTAGCTTCTGCTTATAAGTGAGAACATGTGGTATTTAACTTTCTAGTTTATCTTCACTTAAGATAATGCCCTCTAGTTCCATCCATGTTGCTGCAAAAGACATGATTTTATTTTTTATGGATGAGTAGTGTTCCATGGTGTGTGTGTGTGTGTGTGTGTGTGTGTGTCATGTTTTCTTTACCCAGTCACCTGTTGATGGACAATTGGGTTGATTCAATATCTTTGCTATTGTGACTAGTGTGATGATAGACATACAGGTGCAGATATCTTTTTTATATGATTTATTTTTCTTTGGGTAGATACCCAATTGTGGGATTTTTGGATTAAATGAGGGTTTTAAACTTTTACTTCTTTAAGAAATCTCTGTCCTGTTTTCCTAGAGGTTGTACTAATTGACATGCCCACCAACAGTGTGTGAGCATTTCCAGCATACACTTCTTTAAAAGTGATCCTTTATATATTAAATACGTGTCTGTGTGTGTGTGTGTGTGTGTGTGTGTGTGTGTACAAAATGTAATATATATATAAAATATGCTCCTGAATTAGTCCTGGACAGTTTGGATCCACTCAAGATTACCCAAGGATTGGACCGAAGTTAGGGAAAGGGACAACATGCTCACAAGATAAGTTCTCCAAACATGTGTCAACTGTTGACAATTATGCCTACAAGCAACTGCAGGTCAGCAGATTTCTTTGGATGAAATTGATGTGTCCCCTTGGACTACTCAGAAGATAGAATTCTGCCTAACTCATGGTGTGAATACCAGTGGTACACCTTCTGGCTATACTGGTAACTGTGCACTTCTTAGAAAACCAGGTTGTTCTTCAGTTAAACTAATGAGAAAAATATTCCTTTTTTGACAGTTGGCAGACTTATATATCCAAAAATACCAGTCAAAATCTATGCCTAATTATTTTATAAATTATGTTGTGCTGTCACAGACTTCTCTGGGAGTCAAGCATTTCCAAGCATTTTCACTCCTCCCCAGCCTGAGGCTGAGGGAAACACAGCAATTGCCACCAGTCTTGTCTTGTTCATCCACCCTCACTCCTGGGTGGGGGGGAGGGGTTGTGTTTACCTCCTTGGTGGGTGGTCCCTCTCAGTCTGCCGTGGATTAATATAATGGGACACCCAGTTTAATTCCTATGCTATACGAAGATATTTCTTAAAATGGTTTCTTCCAGGGAAGTGGGGGTGTGAACCTCCAACATGCTTTCTGCATGCACTCTTTCTGCCAAAACAAAAGGAAAAATCACTTTTTAACAACTAGAATTATTTTTTATTTTCAGAATGAAACATCATAAGTAACGTTGTGTGTTAAGACTATAAACTTCTTCTTGAGCCCTGGATATACAAATCATCTTTGAAAATGCTTAGCACTGGAGAATACTTCTAGACCTGCCTTAACGATCATCTGTGAATCACTCGCTTCTCACACTCACACAAATGCACATGCACATAAGTTCACTGCCATGGAATTCCCCTATTTCTAGTCTGATGCTTCTCATTCCTATAGCAGAGTACACTTATTTCATTCACTAATAGAAGACCTAACATACAAATGCTCTTGGAAGAGATAAGAAATGGCCTAAAATCACACTGAAGACTGAATGAAAATTCCAGTTAGCTATATTGCCTCATACTGTATTTTGAATTATTATTATTTAAAACAATTCATATACTATGAAACATACACCTTTAAAATTATTTCATGCTACTTATAAATATATGATATTATCTTATACTATTTTTTAAATCAGGTTGTTTTGTAAGATACACATATTCATGAATACTATGTAATACTTCATTTCACTTTGTCAATTTCACCTTCAGGCATACTTTTAATTATAATAGATCAATATTATTTTATATGTACAAATGCTACTAATGCTTCAAAACCAAGTAAACAGAGGAAAAAATATATTTTTATTTTTAAAAGTCACATAGACTTGAGTTTTACTAATGACTATCATCTATAATTCTTTAATGGAATTTCTTCTCAGATGGTTTAGAGAACTATTTTGCACAGTGGGCAAATCCAGGCTTGAGCAAAGTATTGCAAGTACAAAAGTGTGTGCATTTCCTTAAATGCTGATACTTCATCAAGAGCTTGCTACTGCCAAGACAATTGAAGGTGGAAGAAAAAGTGAGATGGCAGGCAATTAATGAAACAATTCTAACATCGCCACAGATCATTTTCTATTGCATACTTTTTTAAAGGCAAAAATGATATCCCTGGCTAGATAATAAGGATAATTGCAACAATTATTAATCCTGTCTTTTAGATAAACAGACACAAGGTAAGCTAAATAACTTATCAATGGTTATCTAATGCCAAGGATCTTTGAAACCAAGACACCTCAATCACTTTCACAAAACTGACCCAGTATTTGACAGAATAACAGGGTAACTAGAGTCAATAATAATTTAAATGGACATTTAAAAATAACTAAGAGTATAATTGAATTGTTTGTAACATAAAGGATAAATGCTTGAGGGGAGGGAAAGTTCATTTTCCATAATGTGACTATTACACATTGCGTGCCTGTATCAAAATATCTCATGTACCCCATAAATATATACACCTATTATGCATGTACCCACAAAAATTGAGAAAAAAAATTAACGCACCTAAAATTTCTATGTTTTCCATTAGCCAAAAGACATGATTAAAGTGTTTCATGATTAAAGTGTTTCAAAGCACAAAATAGGAAAAAAAAGTAGAAATACATATATATACATACACACATATATATACGTATAATATACGTATAATAATGTGTGTATAAACACTTTAATCATGTCTTTAGGCTAATGGAAAACATAGAAATTTTAGGTGCGTTAATTTTTTTCTCAATTTTTGTGGGTACATGCATAATAGGTGTATATATTTATGGGGTACATGAGATATTTTGATACAGGCACGCAATGTGTAATAGTCACATTATGGAAAATGAACTTTCCCTCCCCTCAAGCATTTATCCTTTATGTTACAAACAATCCAATTATACTCTTAGTTATTTTTAAATGTCCATTTAAATTATTATTGACTCTAGTTACCCTGTTATTCTGTCAAATAATGGGTCAGTTTTGTGAAAGTGATTGAGGTGTGAAAGTGATTGAAAGTGATGTGTATATATGTGTATATATGTGTGTGTGTGTATATACACATACGTATATATGTGTATATATATGTATATGTGTGTGTGTGTGTGTGTATATATATATATATATATATATATATGTTTATTTCCTTTTTTGCACTGCTAAGTTTAAAACACCTATCCCCACCCTCAGCTGGGAATTCACTACAGTGGCCAATTGATTAATTTATTTCATCTTCAGATCCTAAAGATGCCAATGAGATTTCAAAAAATATATAGACTTAGAATGAAAACTTCATTATAACAAGTGTTTAAAAATGCTTTTCTGTATCAGTTACCTAAAAATGATGAAGTGCTTATATTATATATCTCTCTGAGAATTGTGTGTTTTCATTCTGAGAGCTTGGTACTTTCTGTTATTTTAATATATTTAAAAAAATAATATATAGGGCAAAAACAAAGACAGTTTGATCAATGTTAAAGCCAAAATCACTTAGAAATATAACCAAAATAAGATGCTAACTTTTTTTAATGGTGGGATCTGATTTTATCTAAAATGCTTTCTTTTAATATTTTATTTTGGGGGTTATACTCTGGAGTTTTTGGAGACCCCAAAATACTAGGAAATCCTGTCGATATACTCTAGCCACTGTTCTGTCAATCATATAAAATCATGAACTGAAGAAATGTCTTCTAAATAGAAATCTTTGTTACATCCAGTAAAACAGAGAGGCAGAACATACAAATTTGGTACTCAAGGTCAAGGTTTTTCTTCTGTAGATTTCAAGATACTTCCTTATATTAGAACAGTTCCCAAAGTTTCATCTCCTATAAATTTGTATCTAGACACAATCTTTTGTTTCAGCCGTGCATTATAAATACATTTTAAATACATCATTTTGACATTTTAAATACATTATTCTTCTTAAACAGCAGCTCTCCATTCTAATTGTACTCTTACCACTGAATTAAAATATTCTACCACTCCCTTCCATAAAATGCTTGCCTTTGATTACCTAGAACAGGTCCCCCCCGCAAAAGAAATACAGTGCAGTTCACATAAGTAGCCACATTAAAAGACAGCTTTAAAAAGAAGAAAGAATTAATTTTTACCATAGGTTTATTGAGATATAATTGATACACCATAAAATGTACTCTTTTAAAGTGTACACTTCAGTGGGTTTTAGTATATTCAGAGTTGTGTAACCATCACCACTGCAATACGGAATGTTTGTGTTCCTCCCACAGATTTCATATGTTGAAATTCTGCCTCCTAGTGTGACAGCATTGGGAGGTGGGGCTCTGGGAAGTGATTAGGTCATGAGGGTGGAGCCTTCATGGATGGGATTAGTGCCGTTATAAAAGATACATCAGAGAGATCCTTTGCTCCCTCCACCACGTGAAAACACAGCAAGGAATGACTGTCAAGTAACCAGAAAGTGGGCCCTCATCAGACACCAAGTCTGCCGGTGCTTTGATCTTGGACTTCACAGCCTCCAGAACAATGACAAACGCATCTCTGTTGTCTCAAATCAACCTTATATGGTACTTTAGCTACAGCAGACCAAACAGACTAATATAACCACTATTTTTTTTAACTTTTAAGTTCAGGGGGACACGTGCAGGTTTGTTATATAGGTAAACTTGTGTCGTGGAGGTTGGTTGTACAGATTATTTATTTTACCACTAAGATATGAAGCCTAGTACCCATTAGTTATTTCTCCTGATCCTCTCCCTCCTCCCATCCTTCACCCTCTGAAAGACTTCAGTATGTGTTGTTCTCCTCTATGCATTTATGTATTCTTATCGTTTAGCTCCCACTTATGAGAACATGCAGACAACCACTAATTTTAAGAGATTTTCATCACCCCAAACAGAAACCTTGTACCCATTTGCAGTCATATCTCACTCCCTCCTACCCCACAGCCTCTGGCAACAACTAATCTATTTCTCTGCCTCCAAGGATTTTTCCATTCTGAGATATTCCACATAAATATTATATGGAATGGTTAGGTTATAATAGAATCATACAGTGGGTGGCCTTTTTGTCTGACTTCTCAAGATAACGTTTTCAAGGTTCACCCATGTTGTGGCATGTATCAGTACTTCACCCTTTTGAGTTGATGAATATTTCATTGCATGCTTATAACATGTTTTATTTTTTTCCATTCGTCAGTTGATAGACATTTGAATTGTTTACATTTTGACTATTATAAATAATATTGCTATACATATTTGTGTAAAAGTTTTTGTGTGGACCTTTCAGTCATCTCTGGCTGTCATAACAAAATACCATAGACTCTGTGCCTTAAACAACAGAAATTTATTTTCTCACAATCCTGGAGGCTAAAAATCCAAGATCAAGGTACCAGCAAGGGCAGGCTGAGGGCTATCTTCTTGACTTGTAGATAGCCCCCTTCTTGCTATGCTCCCACATGCTGGCGAGAGAGAATGAGTAAGCTCTCTGGTGTCTCTTCTTATGAGGGCACTAATTCCATAATGAGTGCCCCACCCTCGTGACCTCATCTAATAACCTACCGAAAGCCCATCTCCAAATACCATCACACTGAGGGTTAGGGCTGCCACCTATGAATTTAGGGGGAGGGGCATAACTCAGGTCATAGCAACATGCCTTTATTTCTCTTGGGTATATACTTGGAATTAGAATTGCTGTGTCATATGGTAACTCTGTGTTTAACATTTTTAGGAATGTGTATTTTCTAAAGCAGCTTTGCCATTTTACATATTTACTAGCAATGTACAATAATTCAATTTTCTCCACATACTTTCAAACCCTTGTTATTGTTTGTCTTTTTTATTTTAGCAGATGATTATTTGCTTGGAAGTAAAATTGCTGTATCGTATGGTAAGTCTGCATTCAACATTTTGAGGAATGAGTAGATGACTTTCCAAAGTAGCTGCACCACTTTACATTTTTAATAGCAATGTGAAAGAATTCTGATTTCTCTATGTCCTCTCAAACCTTTGTTATTATCTCTTCTATTTTAGTAAAATTGGTGTATGCATGGAAGTAGAATTGTTGTATCATATGGCAAGTCCATGTTCAGCATTTTGAGGAACAGGTAGACAATTTTCCGAAGCAGCTGCACCATTTTCTGTTTTTACTAGCAGTGTACAAAAGTTCCAGTTTTTCTGTATCTTCTCAACCCTTTGTTACTGCCTGTAATTTTTTTTTTAATTTTAGCCATACTAGTGGGTGGGAAGTGGTATCTCATTGTGGTTTTGATTTGCATTTCCCTGACGACTGATGATGTTGAGTATTTCTTCACATGTTTGTCAGATATTTATATATCTTCTTTATAGACATAACTTTCTAAAACTTTGCCTGTTTTTAATTAGACTAAGCCTCTTTATCACTGAATCTTAAGAGTCCTTTGTGCATTTAGAATACAAGTCCCTAATCAGATATGTGAATTTTCAAAGATTTTATTCTGTTCTGTGTGTTGCCTTTTTTACTTTCTAGATGGTACCTTTTGAAGTAGGAAAGTTTTTACTTTTGATCTGTGCAGTTTATCTAATGTTTCTTTGGCTGTGTTTATTTTTGATACAATACTTTGCAAACCATTAGGCAAAATGAATTTTAACAAATATTTCATTTAACCTAGTTTATCTAAAATACGATTGTTCAAATATTAATAGAAATAAAAATATATTAAATCTAAATTTTAATTCAATGTATAATATAAATCAATATGAAAGTCATAAATGAGATTTTTCCCTCTTTTTGTGCTAAGTTTTTAATAACTGACATGTATTTTACACTTACAGCACAACTCAATTTGGATGCTAAATTGTCATTGGAAATATGTGTCTGTGTTTAGATGTTACGAAATTTACAGTTGAAAGTGTCAAGTCACTCAAATAATCCCAAACGTATTTTTAAAAGACCCAATAATCAAATTGGGGAACAATTTTTTAATGTAAATTTACATTTATTAAAATTAAATAAAAAATTTTAATTACATTTCTCACACTAGTCACATGTGAGTAGTGATATCCAGGAACATAACTTACATACTATTCACATATTACCATGCATTATGTGTGGAGACATGAAAGTGGTAGACGCACATGCATATATGTATATCTACGTATATACAAACACACACGTCTACATATATGGATAATGACTAGAAGTAGAAATTCTCTAAGCTAAGGTTTGACTTAAAGAGATTTAGGTTAGCAGATCGCCTGTTTAGGGCACCTACAATCCCTTCTCCTGAAGCTGAACTAATTTTCTAAATTGTTTTCACCATTAGACTGCAGGAGAATGAATGCTATGTGGCTTTTTAGCCTAACCTTTAAAAGCAGCTTCCATTCTCCACCATGTGAAGAATTCCATGCTATGTTGCTGAATGAGTCAATGCCATGTGAAGAAAGAAGCCACATGCAGAACCAAGGCAAACCCACCAGCAGTCAGCAGTCTGTGAGTAAGGCCATGTTGAATCCTCCAGCCCCAGCTGAACTGTCCCAGGTGACAGCCATGGTGGAGAGGTGCCTGCCTACAGGTCTCAGCCATCTTACCTGGTACTCTGGACACTGTGGGGCAGAGCTAATCCATCCCTGCTGAGCCTCCTTCAAATTCTTCACTTACAGAATAGCAACAACAACAACAACAAAAAACAAATTATTGTTTTAAGCCAGTCATTTTGGGATGTTTTGTTCGCAACAATAAATAATCGATGTAGAAGTTGAAGCGAAGAGGTGATGTGCTCCCAGAACAAAACCTAAAACACGTGCTCTTGGCTTTCGGAGCGAGGAGCAGAAAGAGACCGGAAGACCGCAAGGGACTGTTGAGAGGAGCCTGGAGAGGTAGTGAGAACATCGCTTTGGAGGCTGGAAAAACAGCAACCGTGTTGTGCAGTGGCAGAAAAATGAGCGAAACTGCTGCCACATTAACTAAGAAGACAGAAAAGTACCCTAAAACTTGTACATTTGGGTAAGATTCAGAGAAGGGCTGGTAAAAGTGCCGTTCGTCTTCTTTTAGCTATGTATGAGGTGTTGTAAAAGAGGAATAACACTAAAGAAGGGGCCGGGCGCGGTGTCTCACGCCTGCAATCCCAGCACTTTGGGAGGCCGAGGCGGGTGGATCACGAGGTCAAGAGATCGAGACCATCCTGGTCAACAAGGTGAAACCCCGTCTCTACTAAAAAAAGAAATACAAAAATTGGCTGGGCATGGTGGTGCGTGCCTGTAATCCCAGCTACTCGGGAGGCTGAGGCAGGAAGATTGCTTGAACTCAGGAGGCAGAGGTTGCAGTGAGCCGAGATCCTGCCATTGCACTCCAGTCTGGGTAACAACAGCGAAACTCTGTCTCAAAAACAAAACAAAACAAAACAAAACAAAACAAAAAACTAAAGAAGGAACTGCTTATGGTTCTTTTTTTTCTTTTTTTTTTTTTTTTTGGTGAGAATTTAATGGGAATATAGAGGGCTCAGAAAGTCTCTTCAGTCAGCAAAAGACCCTCAAGACAGAAATGGCTTCAAGCAAAGGAACAAATTCAAGGCTGCCAATAAAACTTGGCCTTGGGGTCAATATTACATCAAGGATGAAGCTGGAAGTTCTCTTGTAAAGCCTCAGAATGACCTAATTCAGTGATTCATAGGTGTTCTCATCTGGACAAAAGGTTTCTAAGAATTTAAAGGGCATTATCGCACGTCATCCCAGCTCATAGCCAAGGTAAAGAAGTGTGTCTGGAAGAAGTTTATGAACATAATTATGACACTTATAATATGTTTGTGACAAATAATCTAATGTATCTGATCATAATTTGATATATAGAAGCCCACAACATTTTAAGGAAGACTTTTAGTGGATAAACTGGGAAAAAAGAAGAAGATTCCATAAAAGGGGAATATACAGGCATTAAAATATTGACGTGTGAACATTTTAATTTACTAAACTAACATAGCAGATAAAAATCACATAATCAAATGTGGAGATGTATTACAATGTACTTTTTTCTGTTTTGACATTTCTAAGAAATTCCTTCTGGTCCTTATAAATAATTAAATATTTAAACATGCATTAAATTAAATATGAAAATTCTATGCATATTTAATAGCTGTGTGTGCACATACTTACGTATCTACATGTACATGTATATTTATGTCTGCATCTGAGTTAAACTATCTTTTGTTATTATGAAACTACCAGCTGGATGGGAGAGTAGGAGGAAGGTGGATGACAAAAGATTACTTGAGGGGAACAATGTACATTGTTTGGGTGATGGATTCCCTAAAAGCCTTGACTTTGCCACCATGCAGTCTATGCATATAGCAAAATTACACTCCTACCTCATAAATGTATGCAAATAAAAAAGTAAATTAAATGAATAAATAAAAGCTAAAAAGAAAGAAAATTTAAGCTTTGTTAATCGTAAGAAAATAATTGACCTATTTTAATTTATACAAAGCATATTAGTGATTCCATAGTAACAAGTTAACATCACAGCTCTGTTTCTTTATCTGACTGCCATAACTTGCTCTATTAGAGACTAGTCATCATTTAGAAGAGTATATTGTGACACCAGGTAAACAAAGTAAAGAGTTAATATAAAGGTCAGCCATTATGAGCATTACCTGTTGAGCCATTTGTGGTTCATTCAACAGTGTCAAAACAGAGTTGGAATGTTATGCTTACAACATGATCCTCTATCTGTCATCTGTTTGACATAGACACACTGATTTTAAATAATGCCTTGAGCTTTACTAAGAAACAAATAAACCAAAAATTTCAGTGACCATGTCTAATTTCTAAAATGGTATTTCTATTCATTTGACAATTCCCTTTATATAATCTGATCAGGATAACTACGTAACTGCATTTTAAATTTCCAAGGTACAGACATACTTTTTTCAGCTTCACTTGTTTATATACTTACGATATTCACACACATATTAAATGATCTTTTAAGGCAGTTTGTTTCCATTCTTATTATCCATAAATACACATATTGCATAGAAGGGCTGAATCCTGTCCTTTTGATTCAGTGGCTGGGAAGTTTTGATCAGCACTCTTCAGTTTCTCTAAGTTTATGTAGTTTGTGAATACTAGTCGGGGGGCATACAGATATGTCTGCAAATGCACGTTTGTGAAAAGGAGAAAGTGATTGGGGGAATGAAGCAGAAATATTTTCTACTAGGTGGCTGTTACACTTCATTTTTTAAGCTATTCCCAACCTACTGTACTCAGATCAGTTCCAGCTTTAGAAGTTCATCTTCATCGTGCATCTCCCTAGGGAATATGAAAGTGCCAACGTTTGTTAAATTCCTTCTTGTGTGATACCACTGCTGTTCCCTTGTTAAAATCTATGGCCTGCCAGAAACATTCTGTAAGCTAATTGGAACACCCTCTTATTCTAAATCAACTGAAACTTCTCAGTTTATGTTTCAATTCCATTCCTAGGCAGGCCTCTGCTAGCCCCTGATTTCCTTCTCTTCTAGGAACACATGATTTTCTCTTCCTGAAGCAGGGGACCGATATTATAGCTTGCCCTTCGGGGCAGGATAATTTCCTCATTGTGGATTAGTTACCTTCGGCAGGTAAGTCTCACCTGGGTCACATCCTTTAAGGGCACATCCATGGATAGAATTGCCTGAAAACTTTCACTGGAATGTGCCAAATTCTGCCCTGGCTTGTCTTGCTTTATTTGCCCTTTCTTTCCAGAGCTAATTTTCACTCAAAAGCCAACATTATTATTAGTGAATCTGCAACTATTTTTTGCTTTTTATTTCATTCTTTTTAGTTTTTCTCGTCATCAGACAAGTTGTGCCCAGAAGAAAGTAAACTGGCATTATAGAAATCTTTGACTGCGTTATTACACAAAATTTCTAAAGAAGTTTACCTTCATTTGTCCAGGCTAATTTTTACATTTGGTGAATAAACTGGATAATTAATAAATATGTGTGTATGGTGGGATAGGAGGAACGTTTCACTGTGGCATGGAAACAATGTACCTGAAAGAAGAAATCTGGGCTGTTAACCCAACAGAATATAAAATATTTGCCCATCTGTTGTCCAGCTTAATATCACCTACTCCATACAGAGGCTAAAGTTTATGGTAAAGAATTTGTTACATTCTAGCACATATTGGCATTGAAAAAAATTATCTTTTAATCAATAATAGCAGTAAGAAATTGGTATTATTGGCCAGGCACAGCGGCTCACTCCTGTAATCCCAGTGCTTTGAGAGGCTGAGGCAAGCAGATCACCTGAGGCTGGAAGTTCAAGACCAACCTGACCAATGTGGAGAAATCCATCTCTACTAAAAATACAAAATTAGCCAGGTGTGGTGGTGCATGCCTGTAATCCCAGATATTCGGGAGGCTGAGGCAGGAGAATCACCTGAACCCAGGAGGCAGAGCTGAGCTGAGATTGCACCATTGCACTTCAGCCTGGGTGACAAGTGCAAAACTCTGTCTCAAAAAAAGAAAGAAATTGGTATTATTGGTATTATTATAAATTAATAATGTCTAACTTGAAGTCCATAGTGTATTGAAGCAAATACATAAACTGCTTATGAGCTCAGGAGATACATGAATTGCCTGAAATTAAATGCATATGTTTGCACTTATGTGCATCTTGGCCAAAATATTGGTCAAAGTTTTTATTATATTCTTTAAAAAACTCTGACTCTTCCAAAATGTAATAATAACCCATACTTTAGGTTAACTGTTGTTTTGAAAGATACGGAAAATATAGATTCAGCATGATCGTTTTGAAATGATGAAAGATGATGCTGTATTCTCCTTTTTATTATCTCTATGTAATGGTCTGTGGCTTTCCCTCCATATTAACGTCCCACATTCATTCATCTTTTCATTATTCACCATCACACAGAATCATTATGCAACTGAACCTTATGTGCTGCGCTTCTTAAAACACACTAAAAATGATGGTCACTATGACCTGGATGGAATCATTTGAAAGGGAATATGAAAGTGAAAACTGCAACTATGGATATTCTGTTTATTTAAATGGGAATAATCTGTTAATAATTAGAGAATACAAACAATTGCTGGCAGAAAAGTATTTTACAATAAACTGAAACTAAAGGGTATATGAACGAATCAAACTTTTCAAACTCATAGGCCAACAAATTAGAAGTTATCCAATATTTTTGCCCAAATTTAGTCAGATAAACTAATTTCTAACATTCATCGATATTTTTCATAAGAGTTGTATTTCAGACTGTTTACAATTCCTAACATCACAACATGTCTTTTTTGTACCAGGTATATCATGGTTATTGAGTAATTATGAAAACTCCATTATAAATCATGTAAAATTACTATATATAAATTTACCAAGTTATTTTTAAAACTCACAGGTGGAGTCATTTCAACTGTAATTTTGTGATTGCTATTTTCTGAGATAAATATTCACAATCTTTTGCTAATCCCCAGCAAGGAAATAGCAACATCAGTCCTAGGCCTACAGGGAGCGGAATTATGCAAACAACTTTCATGAGCAAGTAAAGGGATTCTCTTCTAGAGCCTTCAGAGGGGAACACAGCTCTGTTGACATCTTGATTTTAGCTTCGTGAGACCCATGTCACAAAGCTATGATTTAAGTTCAGTGAAATGTAGTCACACTCTCTCCAGTGAAGTCTGATTCTCAGCCCTGGGAGTGAGTTCTTTGAATGCTCTGTCAGCCCTGGAAGTCATAGTTGTCTGTTTCTTCTATTCCCGTATTCTTCAGAGTAGATTATACTTTTTAGTCCATCCCTCATTATTCCAGTCCCTTATCAATGGTTAGTAATTCTTTATGTTAAACTTTCCTGTTGAAGTTGCTCTATTGTTCCTCTATCCTGATTAGACTCTGATATGGTTTGTCTTTCTGTCACCACCCAAAATCAACCCTTGAATTGTAATCCAAATTGTAATCTCCATGTGTTGGGGATGAGACCTTGTAGGAGGTGATTAGATCGTGGGGGCAGTTCCCCCATGCTTTTCTTGTGATGGTGAGTGAGTTCTCACAAGATCTGATGGTTTGGTAAGGTTTCGTTTCCCCTTTGCTCTGCACCCATTCTCTTTGCTGCTGCCCTGTGAAGAGGTGCCTTCCACCATGATTGTAAGTTTCCTGAGGCCTCCCCAGCCGTGTAGAACTGTGAGTCAATTAACTCTGTTTTCTTTATAAATTACCCAGTCTCGGATATTTCTTCATAGCACCGTGAGAACAGACTCATACAGACCCAGATCCAGTTTTGTCTGGGTTTGGTTATAGAAGTCATTGCAGCTTCCATCTAGTCACACATTTTTTGATCATTGGCTGATAGGGGAAGCATGCTGTCACAACCCGAGCATCAACTGCAGAGGCCCACGTAGTGAGATGCTAAAGCCTCCAGCCAACAGCCACATGAAGGTGCTTGGGAGTGAATCCTCCAGCTCAGTTGAAACTTCACATGAGACAGTGGTGCCAGCTGACACCTTGACTGCAGCCAGAACCACAGAGTTAAGCCGCTCACAAATATCCAACCTCCAAAACTAAAGAAGGCAATAAAATTTGAGGTTTTAAGCTGCTAAGTTTTGGGATGTAGTAATAAGTAACTAACCCACTTGGCTTAAGACTTATTTTAAAAGTAAATCAAATTATTCCTATAGGTAATTTACAATGAAATTTCTTTGTCATCTAGAATTTTGATCAGTCACTAGAGCATATTGATTCCACCATGTGCTGAAATTGTGATTGGGGAGCATATGGAACACAGTGTAAAGATCACAGGCTCTGTGAAATCACTGTGAAAGTGTGGCCAGGGCACAGCTGTTTTACCCCTCTGAGCTTCAGTCTCTCAAAACGTGAGTAATGCCATCTACCTCAAGCAGCCATTGGTGTGAATCAAATGGATTAATGAAGGTAAAGAACTTAATAAGGTGTTTGGCAAACAGTAGACACCCTTAAAATTGATGCAACATAACTCGAATGTACAGAAAAAAACAGAGCAAGTAATAGCAGTTTGCTTGAAAATAATTACATCTGAAGCATATATTCTTGTGGATTCACCTTTCAGGCGTGTTACACCAAGAACTTCATCCCTGCAGTCTGTTAACTGCTACTTTGTTTCATTATTATTCCCACTAGACCTAGCTTCATTAGAACAGATATGACAATCTTCTATTCATGATTACAGCCTCAGTACCTACAACAATATCTGACCTATGATAATCTAATAATGCTCTCTGTTCAATAACGAGCGCTCTAGGACATAGAACAATATTCTTGAAGAAATTTGAATGACCACTATTCATGGAACTGAATTTAAAATATCCCAGCCTTAAAAATATTTGTAATACAGTTGGGCACGTGGCTCACACCTGTAATCCCAGCACGTTGGGAGGCCAAGGCAAAAGGATCACTTAAGGTCAGGAGCTCAAGACCAAAATGGCCAACATGGCGAAACTCTATCTCCATCAAAAATACAAAAATTAGCTGGGTGTGGTGCCACATAGCTGTAGTCTCAGTTACTCGAGAGGCTGAGGCAGGAGAATCTCTTGAACTGAGGAGGCAGAGGCTGCAGTGAGCTGAGATTGCACCACTGCTCTTCAGCCTGAGTGACAGAGCAAGACTCTCTCTCAAAAAGCATATATATATGTGTATATATATATATATACATATATATATACATATATATGTATATATATATAAATACATATATATGTGTATAATATCATTATATTTTTTAGTTAATAGTGAATGGTGCTAACAGTATACTTTATAATCATTATGGGATTAAAATGCAAGAATACTATGTCCTTTAACAGAATTTCAGACTTCTTTCCTTAATAAGCAACAACTTAAGAAATTTTGTGTGTTATACTGCTCACATTTTTAAATTAATTAGGCTTTGATAATGAAGTTGGGCATTTTTCTAATCAATAACTTTTATTGTAATAATTAATGATACTGATAGAATAATATCTTTTTATTGAAAATTTCTTGTTTCACTTTGGGTTATGAAATAGGTGGCTAATGATGTCACCTCTTTCATCACATGGAATTTAACACATTCAAAGTCAAGGACAACGTGTTCCATATTTATAATGAAATTAGGGTGTCTTCACTAAAAGGCAAATCCTTCATTTCAAAAATCTGAATGATTCTTAAAATAGAATGCCAGATGGCTAAATTTAGGTGCTGAAAAAAGCCTAATTCAAGAAAACTTTCTGGCACCATTCCCAAAACTGTTTCATTTGATTATGGATTGAATATATTTTCATTCATGTTAAACTCTTGCCTCTCTGTATGTTGTTCTGAGATAGGCAAACTAATGTTGGTAGACAAATTGGCCTCAAAAAAATATGCCACTCTGCTTAAATGATCTATTTCTGTTGACATATTGGGCTGATGGCCTTATGCTTCATAGTTACCAAGGTCACATATGTCCCTGGTAAATTGTACATAGGTATTCTGCTTCATGATGAATGGAGATCCCTGAATTACAACAGGTAAGCCACAATCCACAGAGATTGTAAAGGCTAGGAAACACAAATCACATGGTCAGCTACGCCTTGATAGGTCTTTCAGTTCCTGTTTTTGTTTTTCTTTTGTCGGTTTTGATTTTGCCATGTTTGTCTTACATTTTTTAATATTTCTTGTGCATCTTCATCCCAGATTAGCTGAAAATTAATTGTGAAATGAAGTTTACTTTTTTACTAGTCCTCACCATGAATTCATGAATCATTTTATTTTATTGTTCAGACTTTTATAAAAAAAAAAACATTTCTTCTTATTTTTGTACAAATTTGGGCATAGTCAGCAACTCTGCTGGCTCTAAGTCTCCTCCCATTTAACCTAATCTACCGTAGCACTCTTCACACCACGACTTAGCTATTGTAGTAAACCAAAAAGCCGAAAGATGTCAAGCACGTGCATCTGAGATTCCACTTTAGTGTTTGTGGCAGCTCTGCAGAACTACAGTTTGCACATCTGTAAGTTGTGCAATAACAACTGCCCTGCCTGTTTCACAGGGTTGCTGTAAGAATTACATGAGCTATTGCTTGTGAAAGTGTTCCATAAGCCGCCATGTGCTCTGAAGCTCACAGGTATAATTATTCTGGTCTAACCTACTTATGTTTGCCCTCTTTTCTGCAGTTGCATCTTTGTGCATAAAGATTCTCTCTCCAACCTGTGCAATTGATTCATCTTTAAAGACCAACTCAAATTCAGCCTTCTAAAAGAAATCTCTGACCTTCAAGCACTGACTAGTGTAATTTACTAACTGTATCCATCCTTTTCAAACTCATTATTAGGTCTTGATATTGTTACCCGTTGGTATTTACTATCCCTGCAACCAGACAGTGGGCTCCACGTGTTAGACTTCACATCCCATTGCTCATTGCATCTCAAATATACATCTCCCAGATCTCTGGCACATGTCTGTGTGAGGGGCATAAACACACTGTATGTTCATTGCCTCTGGCTCTTCCTCTTGCTGCTCAGCCTGCCAGCCTCTCCCTGGACACTATGACTGATGATCCTCTTTCCCTCTCCCTGTCCAAGCTTTGTGGCATGAGATGTTTCCTTGTGGTGCATGCAAATGTTGAGAATTCACTTCAGAGATTTAAAATATTTATTGTAAAATTTCAGGGGTTTTCGCAAGATGGCGTCATAGAGGCGACTCAGGATTGCAGCTTTCAGTGAAGGCACAGAGGGTGAGTTTTAGCTGCATTATCAGACGGTCCTTTTTTGCCCACAGAACATTGAAAGTCCCAGGTGTGGGAGAGACACTGGATGCTAGCACAGCCAGCTCGTGCGGCCGGTTCGGCCAAGCCGTCACCACAGCGCAGCAGCACCGGGCACAAAACTCACTGGTCTGGGTGCCCTGTTAAACCGGCAATCTGAGATTTGGAAGGGCAGATTGGCATGTCCATCTGATTGAACCGGACTTGGAAAATGAACCAGACCAGGAGATTCCTGGGAAGCGTCATCTGAGCCGGTGCAGTGGGCAGCGGCACGGGAGATCGCACGGATCCCAGTGCCCTATCGGCAGGCTACTGGGGCACCAGTGAGAGAGTCGACTGTTCAGCTTGGGGAGAGGAAGAGAGAGAGAGAGGACGGACTCTGAGGCAGGGAGCTGGGTGATCAAGCAGTGGGTCCCACCCTCATGGGGACAAGCAGGGCGGCAATTGGAGGCGCTCGGGGCTGAGAGTTTTGCTGCTGGCATTTAGGACGGTGCAGCCCAGTGGGGGAGGGGCATCCACCACCACGAATGCAATCCGCCCCTACTGAAGTGCCGCCCAGGGCTGACGCAGCCTGCCGTTGCCGAGGCAACCTGCCATAACAGAGAGACTCTGCCAGGAGGGGGGAGCACTCCACAGCAGAAGGGAGCCCAGTAGCAACAGGGCAGACCCGCGCTAGCAGGTCAGAGCCCCGGCAGGCAAATAGTGAATAGACTGCCTCCTAGTGGGGCAGGACAGTGCAACAGATACTCATAATGAAAGCTCCAACTCCCTGAGACAGAGCATCTTAGGGGGATAAAAGGGGGGGGGGTTTATGAGTTCTGTTGCAGCAGACATAAACAACCTCCCAACAACCCTGAATGAACAACGGAGCTCACAGCTCAGCACTGGAGCTCCTATAAAGCACAGACCATCTCCTCAAGCAGCTCCCTGAACCCTGTATATCCAAAGAGTCACCCCAAAAAAGGACTAATCAGACTGACATTTGGTGGGCATCATTCTGGAACAAAGATAGCAGAAGAAAAAACTGGTAGCATCCCTCACTGTTCTGCAGCTGCTACAGGTGTACCCCAGACAAGCAGGGCCTGCAGTGGACCTCAGCACTCGCACAGCAGAGGGGCTAGACCATTAGAAGGAAAACTAAGTAACAGAAATACTTCATCATCAACAATCTGGGTGTCCACTCAGAGACCCAATTGAAAAATCAGCAACTACTAAGATGGAATAAATCCATAAAGATGGGAAGAAACCAGCACGAAAAGGAGGAAAACACCCGAAACCAAAACACCTCACCTCCTACAAAGGACCAAAACTCCTCACCAGCAAGGGAACAAAGCTGGACAGAGAATGAATGTGACGAAATGACAGAATCAGACTTCAGAAGGTGGATAATGAGAAACTTCCGTGAGCTAAAAGAACATGTTCTAAATCAGTGCAAAGAAACTAAGAACCTTGAAAAAAGATTTGAAAAAGATTCGAGGAAATGATAACAAGAATGGACAACTTAGAGAGGAATATGAATGAATTGAAGGAGCTGAAAAACACAACACGAGAACTTCGTGAAGCATGCACAAGTTTCAACAGCTGAATTGACCAAGCAGAAGAAAGAATATCAGAACTTGAAGATCAACTCAATGAAATAAAATGAGAAACCAAGATCAAAGAAAAAAGTGCAAAAACGAATGAACAAAATCTCCAAGAAATGTAGGACTATGTGAAGAGACCCAACCTACGTTTGATAGGTGTACCAGAATGTGATGAAGAGAATGAATCCAAGCTGGAAAATACTCTTCAGGATATTATCCAGGAAAATTTCCCCAACCTAGCAAGACAGGTCAATACTCAACTCCAGGAAATACAGAGAACACCACAAAGATACTCCGCAAGAAGAGCAACCCCAAGGCACATAATCGTCAGATTCACCAGGGTTGAAATGTAGGAGAAAATACTAAGGGCAGCCAGAGAGAAAGGTCGGGTCACCCACAAAGGGAAGCCCATCAGACTCACAGCGGATCTCTTGGCAGAGACTCTACAAGCCAGAAGAGAGTGGGGGCCAATATTCAACATCCTTAAAGAAAAGAACTTTCAACCCAGAATTTCATATCCAGCCAAACTGAGCTTCATAAGTGAAGGAAAAATAAAATCCTTCATGAACAAGCAAGTACTCAGAGATTTTGTCACCACTAGGCCTGCTTTACAAGAGCTCCTGAAAGAGGCACTACACATAGAAAGAAACAACCAGTACCAGCCATCCTAAAAGCATACCAAATGCTAAAGAGCATCAACAAAATGAAGAATCTACATGAACCAACGGTCAAAACAGCCAGCTAGCATCAAAATGGCAGTATCAAATTCACACATAACAATATTAACCCTAAATGTAAATGGGCTAAATGCACCAATCAAAAGACACAGACTGGCAAATTGGATAAAAAATCAAAACCCATCGGTGTGCTGTATCCAGGAAACCCACCGCACACACAAGGATATACAAAGGCTCAAAATAAAGGGATGGAGGAAGATTTACCAAGGAAATGGAGAGCAAAAAAAAGCAGGAGTTGCAATTCTTGTCTCTGATAAAATAGACTTTAAAGCAAGTCTATAAATGTGATTCACCACATAAACAGAAGCAAAAACAAAAACCACATGATTATCTCAATTGACGCAGAGAAGGCATTTGACAAAATTCAACAGCCCTTTATGCTAAAAACCCTCAATAAACTTGGTATTGATGGAACATATCTCAAAGTAATAAAAGCTATTTACGACAAACCAACAGCCAATATCATACTGAATGGGCAAAAACTGGAAGCATTCCCTTTGAAATCCGGCACTAGACAAGGATGCCCTCTCTCACCACTCCTATTCAACATAGTACTGGAAGTTCTAGCCAGAGCAATCAGGCAAGAAAAAGAAATAAAGGGTATTCAAATAGGAAAGGTGGAAGCCAAATTGTCTCTATTTGCAGATGACATGACAGTATACCTACAAGACCCCATCACCTCAGCCCAAAAACTCCTGCAACTGATAAGCAACTTCAGCAAAGTCTCAGGATATAAAATCAATGTGCAAAAATCACAAGCATTCCTATACACCAATAACAGACTTAAAGAGAACCAAATTAAGAACGAACTGCCATTCACAATTGCTACAAAGAAAATAAAATACCTGGGAATACAACTCACAAGGAATGTAAGGGACCTCTTTAAGGAAAACTACAAACCACTGCTCAACGAAATAAAAGAGGACACAAACAAATGGAGAAACATTCCATGTTCGTGGTTAGGAAGAATCAATATCGTGAAAATGGCTATACTGCCTAAAGTAATTTACACAATCAATGCTATCCCCATCAAACTGCCATTGAATTTCTTCACAGAACTGGAAAAAACCACCATGAATTTCATATGGAACCAAAAGAGAGCCCGCATAGCCAAGTCAATTCTAAGCAAAAAGAACACAGCGGGAGGCATCACACTACCAGACTTCAAACTATACTACAAGGCTACAGTAATCAAAACAGCATGGTACTGGTACCAAAACAGAGATATAGACCAATGGAACAGAACAGAGGCATCGGAGGCAACACAACATATCTACAACCATATAATCTTTGATAAACCAGACAAAAACAAGCAATGGGGAAAGGATTCCCTATTTAATAAATGGTGTTGGGAAAACTGGCTAGCCACGTGCAGAAAGCAGAAACTGGACCCCTTCCTGACACCTTACACTAAAATTAACTCCAGATGGATTAAAGACTTAAACCTAAGACCTGACACCATAAAAACCCTAGAAGAAAATCTAGGCAAAACCATTCAGGACATAGGAGTAGGCAAGGACTTCATGACCAAAACATCAAAAGCATTGGGAACAAAAGCCAAAATAGACAAATGGGACCTAATCAGACTCCACAGCTTCTGCACGGCAAAAGAAACAGTCACTAGAGTGAATCGGCAACCATCAGAATGGGAAAAAACCTTTGCAGTTTACACATCTGACAAAGGGCTGATATCCAGAATTTACAAAGAACTCAAACAGATTTACAGGAAAAAAATAAGCAAGCCCATTCAAAAATGGGCAAAGGATATGAACAGACACTTTACAAAAGAAGACATACATGAGGCCAACAAACACATGAAAAAATGCTCATCATCACTGGTCATTAGAGAGATGCAAATCAAAACCACATTGAGATACCATCTCATGCCAATTAGAATGGCGATCATTAAAAAATCTGGAGACAGCAGATGCTGGAGAGGATATGGAGAAATAGGAACACTCTTACACTGTTGGTGGGAGTGTAAATTAGTTCAACCATTGTGGAAGACAGTGTGGCGATTCCTCAAGGACCTAGAAATAGAAATTCCATTTGACCCAGCAATCCCATTACTGGGTATATATACAAAGGACTATAAATCGTTCTACTATAAGGACACATGCACACAAATGTTCATTGCAGCACTGTTTACAATAGCAAAGACCTGGAACCAACCCAAATGCCCATCGATGATAGACTGGACTGGGAAAATGTGGCACATATACACCATGGAATATTATGCAGCAATCAAAAATGATGAGTTTGTGTCCTTTGTAAGGACATGGATGAATCTGGAGAACATCATTCTCAGCAAACTGACACAAGAACAGAAAAAGAAATGCCGCATATTCTCACTCATAGGCGGGTGAGAAAAATGAGAACACATGGACACAGAGAGGCGGTCTACTACACACTGGGGTCTACTGGGGGGAATGGGGGAGGGACAGCAAGGGGTGCTGGGGAGGGGTAGCGTGGGGATAAATGCCAAGTGTGGGTGAGGGGGAGGAAGGCAACAAAACACACTGCCATGTGTGTACCTATGCAACTATCTTACACGTTCTGCACATGTACCCCAGAACCTATAATGCAATAAAAATTTAAAAAAAAAGAAAAATAATTCTATTAAAATATTTGTGTTACGTTTGCAAATGTAAATTTCTGAGCTAAATTTGTAACTTTTATTTTTCAGAATTTGTCTGTATCTACTCAAAATGAATGTCTCTGAATTAGCCAATGAATAAAAAAGAATAAATGTTCCCATAGCACTGATGAACTGCACTGTGTCTTTAAAAAACAGACCCAGGAACAACTTGAAAGACAAACCCAAATCCAAACTTAGGTGGAGATTCTGCCAAAAACAGTGTTTACCAACAAATGCAGTTGATATTCAGGTACTTAAAATATTTTTCAAGCCAATTATTCGATTGACATTGAAGGGGTATGTAGCTTACTCTACTAAAGCGTTAGCATCAGATAGAGCTCCACTTAGATAGTGAGTGAAGAGGTTGAGAAGGATGGCAGTTTACTGAAGTTTGACAATGTTGTCCTAGGATTCGTCTTCCTTTATTCACTTTAAAAGAGTTAACTGAGAATGGACCTAGGTGTAATAACATCAAGAAAAATTAAAAAAAAAACTTGCCGCCAAGTTATTAATTATCTCCTAAGCATCTATTTTGTAGCCAAAGATAACTGTTACAGTATCTTTTTGGCACTTTTGTAAGCATCTTATGAACAAATATGGTAATTTTGCCAAGAATTGAACAAAGCCAGGTGCAGTGGTTCGAGCCTGTAATCCCAGTACTTTGTGAGGCCCAGGCAGGTGAATTGTCTGAGCTCAGGAGCTGGAGACCAGCCTGGGCAACATGGCAAAAACTCAGTCTCTACAAAAAAATACAAAAAAATTAGGCAGGCATGGTGGCACACACCTGTAGTCCCAGCTATGCAGGAGGCTGAGGTGGGAGGATCACTTGAACCCAGAGGCAGAGGTTGTAGTGAGCCAAGATTGTTCTACTGCACTCCAACCTGGGTGACAGAGTGAGACCCCATCTCAAAAGAAACAAAATGACAACCAAAAACTTACTCTCCGCTAAAAACCTAAAATGTTATCTTTGAAGAAATTTTTTAAAAAGAATTGAACAAGCTATACTTCACCTTCTTGGAATAAGATCTTTTGCCAAATACAAAATTATGCAAGGCATTTTTATAGTAATTCATCTATCTGCTCCTCAAATTATATGTTCCCCAAATATTCCATTAAACATAAGTTTGAATAAAGTGCCTTGTTCAAGTCTGCACAATCCAAGCGAAGTTCACAAAACACTTTACAAACTTTGTTTAGTTAAACATGATACCACACCTTTGCTTTAAATGTAACAATCATAATTTCTTGCAGACAATTTTTAATGAGTTTGCACTTTGCTATACCCCTCATATATTTTCCTCTCCTTCCAGGCACAAGTGATGAAATTGTGATCAACATTATGAAATTGGATCACAATTATGTCTTTAATCAAAACAAACCAAGCCTTATGCCATAGGTGTGGAAATCCATTTTGCTATGCTATCCAATTGCAGTCGTATTTTGTAATCAGCGCTTTTGGCCAAACGCATGGTGTAAATTATCTGGAAAAATGAGAAGACGTGTTCTGTCTCATGCTGTTGTCAGGTACATTTCATACCTAGGTATAAACAAAGAGAGAAATTCAAATTTCACAAGAGTTGAGTCATTTCTGCCACTATGAACGCCTGTCGTTTGTTTGTAGTTTCTCATGGTTTTTATTAATAGCAAAGCTGCTGCATGGTTTGGGATCATTTCTGAACTTAGATTATTACACTCTCACCATGTTGTCCCTGCCTATCTCAGTCAGTACTGAGCAATAATTCAATTGCCTTGCCCAGAGAGCAACTCAAACTCACGTACTGATTGAACAGCAGCCATTCTGCACAAAGCAAGGAGTTAGGTGGGGAAAATACCATGATCACAAAGTTGCTGATCTGCATCTCACCTCTAAAATGAAAGTTTCCTGATTTTAATTAATGCCTATGAGGTGTAAGAGTTCGATACCCTAAATGCTCCCAACTGAGACATCCTTCTCAAAACTGTTGGAGGGGTGTCTAAAAACCTATCAGAAAGCCAAATGTTGCTCTTTCCTTTACAATGACTTCATGGAGATGAGGTCTTTACGATGATGAATTTAGGATAACATCTAGCTAAGTGGAAGGAGTTCCTAACAGTCTAGCAGAATTTTCTGAGTTTCTACATTAAAGTGCTAGAACATGTTGGAGAGAAATCTCTACCATATGATAAAAGCAACATGGAGAAAATGTTTTAGGGTTTTATTCAACTTGACCATACCTATTTTTCCAGCCTTTTTTTTCTACACTGATATATTGCTGTCTAAATCTTTGAGGAAAAGGTACTACATGAAATTAAAATAATAACCATAAAATCATTATCAACATTTTAATCAGCATATCCAACTGAAGTTCCCATGTGTGTAAATACATATTCTGAACACCATTATGGAAATAGTCAATCACAGGTGTTGATATAAAAGATTGACATTTTATATGGATTTTTCTCCTACTTTATTCTGCAGCTCTTTCTAGTCTAGAAAATGTATCTATTAATACACAATCTTTTAAATTGCATTCTTAGTTTAATAATAATCACAAATTAATCGTGTGTAGTCACGTGTCCACTCTCTCGGAGGGAAATAACCATATGCTTCAATAACTAAAACTTCTATTTCCACAAACTAATTAAAAGGCCTTGTGGCACAGTAATCAGAAAAACAGGTGTTTCATTTAGTTTCTCTCCCTTCAAGGTTGAATAGTTGCAATTCAAACTTCCCTATGATTCCTTTAAAGTCAAAGGAAGTCACATAGTCCTATACTGCCTGTCAGAGGACAATATCCTCCTGTCCTGCACCAGGATTTGGCAGAATATAAATCAAAAAGAGAAAGAAAACAGTTTGCAGCACAATACGTTGAATTATGAGTGAGATTTTTCACAGCAGATTCTGGGAAATTTAGAAACAAAAAGAGTTACAATCCTGTTTACTTTTCTCTTTGATATATTTAGTGGGTGTGGATGTATGTGTGGGTGTCTATGTATGTGTGTGTGTGCATGTGTGTGTATATGTATACACACGTATATATTGACACATAGGTTGATTCCATATCTTTGCTATTGCAAATAGTCCTGCAATAAACATACAAGAGCAGGTATCTTCTTGATGTAATGACTTATTTTCCTTTGGGTGTATGCCCAGGAGTGGGATTGCCAGATTGAATGAGAGTTCTATTTTTAGTTCTTTGAGAAATCTCCATACTGTTTTCCACAGAGGATGACCTAATTTACATTCCCTACAACAAGGTATAAGCCTTTCCTTTTCTCCAAAACCTCACCAACATCTGTTGTTTTTGACTTTTTGAAAATAGCCACTCACTGGTTTAAGGTGGTATCTCGTTGTGGTTTATTTCAAAGGGACCTCATTTATATACGTATATATACATTTATATGTAATTGTATATATATATATATACACATATACACACAGATATACACATATATAAAAGAACTTAATACACACATGTATATATATGCATGCACACACGTATACATAGACATACACAGATATATTCATATATATACACATATGAAAAGATATCTCTCCTCTAAGAGATAGAGTCCATTTTTCTTCTCCCAAATGTTATCAGCTAATAAAACCCACATCTCCTAAGACCTGTTTTTATGAATACAGGGTGCATTACATACCTTTTTATAATACACACAGTAACTTTGGAAGGCTTCAGCCTCATTCCTGCTGTTAATTATTTAAACTCTGACATATTACAATAAAACATTTCACCAAGCACTCCAGTTCAGGGAATGAGAGGCATCAACACTGTATTGGTAATGCAAAATAAATGGATTGGGGTTGAAAATAATGAGTTTGGTGGATTACATCTGTCATCGTGAATTATTATTATTGAACATAATAGGGCAAAGCACTACAAAAATAAAACTTGTCTTCTCTAGTTAAAGGTGAGACAACTACCTCTAATGAGATACAGAAATTCAAGTGTGAGTTATTAATTATACCCACAAAAGGTTTATCTGCTTGCTCAATCTTACATTTTTTTATATATATATTACTACAGAACAAAAGGTTCCCCTTGCTAAAGGGGGATAGTTCATAGTTGCCAAAAACCAGAGAAGACATTCCCTTTGGCCACATTTGACCATGCATTTAAAAAAAAAAAAAAAAAAAGGAAAAGAAAAGAAAAAGAAAACTTGGACATGCGACTAGGCACCCACAACGGCAGACCCTGATTGATTCTGCCAGCCTCCTCTGTGATAGAAGCTTCCTACTTCTGGAATTCGGGTTCATCATCTGTAAAAGTAAGGCCTCGAATGTACTTTTTTCAAGTAAGAAGAACTGGTGACTTCAACTCCAGTTTCAAAACATTTCCGGATTTTATATACAATGAGTATGTGTATCGCTGGGTTATAATTGGGATAACTTGAAAGTTTTTTCTTTTTGTAAGCAGAAAGCTTGAAGAACTTAATTTGAGTAATACCCTGAGCTGTTTCTCTTAGTAAGGCCTCTGCTAGTGAGTCAGGAGGATGTCCACTGTTCTAAAGAGAGACCTCAATAGAATATTTATTTCCCTAGACATGCTGCCGAATGAGAGCAGGGGAAATGCTGCTGGGTGTGAATATATCATTTACAAAGATGTGATCACATTACTTTGTTTGCTTAGCAAATTGTTATAAATGTTACCATGTATTGAACAGTTCTGTAATATGACTACAACATGAAATATTATATCCCATGACACAGTTTGCCATCACTCGAACATTTTTTATTGTTAGACATTCAAATTCTTTCCAGTTTTCTAAATATCCCTAAAACGAACATCCTTGCACCTGCCACTTTGTGCATACGTCTGATTCTTCCACTGAATTGGAATTGTAGGATTAGAATGCAATATTTTGTAACCTGCAACACAAAAATGTAACTGTTGTTTTCTCTCTAGTTGAGAAGAGTTCCTGTGGTACAGTGCAGTTCTGGTATATGAATCTGCTGTGTGGACCTACTCAGAGTTTAATCAAAAAAGTTCCACAGCCATTGAAAAATGAATGAGGCCCCTGTGAAATGAACCAGGTTGTGATGTTTATAACGGAGCCAGAGAGTATTTGAAACATTTATGTACAAACCACAAATAACCAATATTGAGGAGATGTCAGAATAGCAGAATAAATCGTTTCTTCTTCCTTTTCTTAATCAGAAATACACATGGGCAGGGGTGGTGGCTCATGCCTGTCATCGAACATTTTGGGAGGATGAAGCGGGCAGATTGAGGTCAGGAGTTCGAGACCAGCCTGGCCAACATGGCGAAAGCTCGTCTCTACTAAAAATTCAAAGATTAGTCGGGCATGGTGGCACACATCTGTAATCCCAGCTACTCAGGAGGCTGAGGCAGGATAATCACTTCAATCTGGGAGGCAGAGGTTGCATGCAGTGAGCAGAGATAGTGCACTCCAGCCTGGGCAACAAAGCAAGGCTCCATTTCAAAAAAACAGCAGCAACAACAAAAAAGAAATACACATGGAGGAAATAGAAACAATCAGGTAGAAAAGTAGAAACACTTGTACCTTGATGGAAAATATAAAATCATGAAATCTACATTGCTTACATAGCATGTAAGAATCTAAATTTTTCTCTTTCTGCTGCTCACCATAGATGAAAAATCCTGAAAGAATGGAAGCCAATGAGTCAGAATAAAGGTCAGTGCCATTGTTTTAAATAAGCCTCACCAATCAAGCATGGAAAAGAGATTCCTGGTGAATGATATAAAGAAGAACTATTGATAAGTATAAAAAGCTTTTTGGAAGAGTTTCTCATGCTAAGGTTCTCAGAACCTTTGAAGACTTTCATAGCTTTTTCTGCTTCCAAATGTAGTTTAATAATTAGGTAGCATGTGGAGTAATTTTTCTCAAATCATAGAGAAAAGCTGAGTTCCATAGGAGGCAGTGAGCAGTTATAAAGTAGCAAGTAAACAATGTAATTTTATAACTAACCTAATTGTATTTTTGTCTTCAAATTGTAATCAAAATTATAACCTTAAATAAGTATAACATTTACATTAACACTGCTTATATCAGGTTATGCAAATGAAGTTATAACTCAGAGGTGGAAAAGCATGTTCTAATCAGTCTCACGGACAGGCGTACCAAACTGAAGACTTGCTGCTGGGCCAATGATCTCATCACATCTTGTGGTTGTACCATGGTTAATACGTGTGGCTAAAACAACAACAATAACAATGTATTGGCTAAAATAAAATAACTTGCATTTATATCATTAACATTTAGTTGTTGTTTTGTTTTTTAACAAGAGAAACTTTCCTATTTCAACAGAGGAAATGGAAAAAGATTAGGCAGGAATATTTTTCCAATGCTGAAATGTCAGAGATCCTCAGAAAAACTATCTCTTCATGTTACTCAGTAATATGGATAAAAGTTTCTTGTTTAGAGCTAATTTTACAGTACATTGTTCTTTTCAGTCTCATAGATCAAAGAAAAAAATAAAGTTCTTCTGGAGAGTAGAAAGTCAAAGGATAGGACTCTTCTCTTGACTAACCTCGACTTCATTCTGTTTTTAAAAAACTAAACATTCTTTCTCCTCCTCTTTCTAAAAGAAAAACAAACCCTCAAAACTGTGTCATTGCTGTGAATTCCCAGACAACCTCTGAAGCCAGAATAATACTTCTTGTCCACAATAAATCCTCTAAGTTTTTTCAACATACTCACATCATCACCCCACACCCCTCCACACACACAAACACAATCACAGGTATCACGTGCCATCATCCCACATTGCTAGAAAAAAAAAAAAATCTGGAAAGGAAAAGCAAGTTGCCACAAGAACTATACATTAGATGGGAGTAAGTGACTGGGGAAAAGCTGAGATTCCCTTACTACAACTTTGCATGTCTTGAGACAATGGTGCAGTACTTAGGGTGTTGTGAAGGAAAGAAAGTGTAAGGACAAGGAAGAATTCTCAAGCCAAATTGTCTTTAAAATATAAAGATAATAGCAGACATGCTTACTTAAGAATATGCCCATTGGTGCCTTAGAGCTCTTTTGGACAAAAACTATGTGATTAAACTTTTCTTACCAAAAACAATCAAAAAAAGAAATATGAAAAACACAAAGAAGAAAAAACTAGATATTTTAAAGTTTAAAGAAAGTTTTGAGACTAAACCCCTGGGGAAATTTTTATTGCAGAGTAAAATATAAAACATATATATATATATATATATATATATATATATATACACATATATATCTGCATAAATATTATACATATACCTATGCATCTATATATAATGTAACTCAACATAGTAAAATGACATAAGCAATGAAATTACAAAGTCATTTATAAAAGATGGTCAATTGATGCACTTTAAAACTGAAACAGATAATTTTAACATATTGTGGCTCTTAATCTTTTATATTTATTTTTAATTTTTAAATGATATTGTGGGTACTGATATCCTTTGAAATGAATCTGATTTTTAGGAATTTCTTTATCCAAGTCAATTAAAGTAAAATTAAATACTTAACTATTTTGAAAGTAGTGTGTATACTATGACCCATTGATATAAAATTACTTCTCAGTATCTACTGATATACTTCTCCTCCTTTGTCAAGTTTTATAATATTTACATTCTGTTCTGCAACAATCATTCCCCCAGCTGCAGAGAGAGCCTCAGCAATGTTCTTCAATTATGCATCAGTGCAGCATAATTCAGGGTGGTAAGATTTGTGGTGATTTGTTGTTTTTTTCTTTATATTTTTTACTACTCGGTTTGTTAAAAAATCATGAACAAATGTATGTTTTTATAAAAGTGGGCAATAATTTTAAAAAATTAACAAAAATGTAACATCTCAGTAACAAGTTCTAGATGTATTTAGATAAGGACGTCATATTTGTGATTATAATTTACTTTTGCATGTATTCTGATACAGGTAGAACATATGAATACAGGAGGTACTGGAAGACCTACAGAAGCAACTGAATGAACTTTGAGAAGCCACAGGTGTGGAAGCTGGATTCTGAAAAGTGAAAAGTCTGTGGCCACAGCACTGTGAATGTACCCAATCTCTAGTTTCAAAAGCTAAGCAGGGTCAAGCCTGGTTAGTACTTGGATGGAAAACCACCTAGGGATTCTGGATGCAATGGGCTAAAATAATAATAATAAATGAATAAAGACCGAGACTGCAGAGAAGCTTTCCACATGACTGAGAAAAGGAAGATACAGGAGGATAGTATTACTGTTTGTGCAAAGAGCAAGAGGGAAACATGGGAAGGGTCCACAGAACTGTGAAGGGTGCAGTGGCACTGGAGGGAAGGCGAGCATGACTCAGAATCCTAAGAAATGAGGAAAGAGAGACCCATGCCTTGATGTCATGGGGCTTCTAGTCCAGTGAATGACACAAGTCAACAGGCAAATTCGTCCAATGAGATAAGCACTCTAATCAGGAAAAAAGAAACAGAGTGCTTATGGGGGTATATAAAATGTTCCCCAGTATTATTGTGAAGTCAAGAGAGGCCTCCTGGAAGCATTTAAGCCAACTTTAAGAACCAGTAGAAATTAGTGACAAAAGAGAGCAGAAAAATTCCTTGTACTGTGGGTAAAGAATAGGAGAAGAGTAGCCCAGAGCAGAGCACTGGACATTGCCAGGCCGAGACAGGGAGGGTGTGACTGAGGCATGAGGCGTGCTTGGAAGTGGAGCTCCCGCCTCACTTAGAACTTGGTAGTCCGGTTGTGGGCCTAAGGTTTCTCTGTGCAGGCCACATTCTCTCCCTTCTCGGTGCACCTTCAGAAGAGGCTGAGGCCAACTTTCCTACCCCTTTTATTGAGAGCCTAACTTCCCTTTTGACCTAGAAAAATGATGACAAATTTTATCATTATTGTTTCTTCCAGGAGATGTACAGGGTCTTCATATATGGCCTGACCTAACGCCCAGGGTTCCCAAGAGAGGTATGCAGACTGGTACTCTGACATGACATTGGGCACAGCCCTGCCCATATTTTGCCTTACATATCTTCCTTCTCCCTCTTTCCCCTTATAGGTTACTTGAGGACATGGCATTCTCTCTCCCTTTTTTTGTAGAAATTTAGGGAATACAAGTGCAGTTTTGTTACCTGGACGAAAGAGATGAAGTTCAGGTCTTTAATGTAATCCTCATCCAAATAATGTACATTGTACACATTAAGGAATTTCTTATCTGTCATGTCCAGTCTCCCATCCTTCCGAGTCTCAGTGTCTATTATTCTACTCTCTATGCCCACGTGTACACATTATTTAGCTCCCATTTACAAGTGAGAACATGCAATATCTTACCTTCTGCTTTCGAGTTGTTTCACTTAAGATAATGGCCTCTAGTTCCATGCACATTGATGCAAAAGAGGATTTTACTCATTTTTGCGGACGAGTAGTATTCCATATGTGTTTGTGTGTGTGTGTGTGTGTGTGTGTGTGTTGTGTATCACATTTTTTATCCAGTCATCTCATTGATGGACACGTAGGTTGGTTCCATGTCTTTGCTATTGTGAATAGTGCTTCAATAAACATACAAGAGCAGGTCTCTTTTTGATATAATGATTTTCCTTTGGGTGTATGCCCAGGAGGGGGATTGCCAGATTGAATGATAGTTATATTTTTAGTTCTTTGGGAAAACTCTATATTGTTTGCCATAGAGGTGGAACTAATTTACATTCCCTGCAACAATGTATAAGCCTCTCCTTTTCTCCAAAACCTCACCAACACCTGTTGTTTTTGGCCTTTTAATAGTAGCCACTCTGAGTGGTGTAAGATGGCACATCATTGTGGTTTTAATTTGCATTTCTGTGATGTCAGCAATGTTGAGCATATTTTCATACACCTGTTGACCATTTGTATGTCTTCTTTGGAAAAAGTCTGTTCATGTTCTTTACCTACTTTTTAACGGAATTACTTGGTTTTCTTTTTTCTTTTTCTTTTTTTTTTTTTTTTTTTTGCAGTTGTTGAGTTGTTGGAGTTCATTGTAGATTCTGAATATAAGGCCCTAGTCAGAGGCATAGTTGGCAAATATTTTCTTCCATTCTGCAGGTTATTATTTCTTTTGCTGTGCAGAGCTTTTTGGTTTAATTAAGTCCTATTTGTCTGTTTTTGGTTTTGTTGCATTTGCTTTTGAGGTCTTATTCATGGATTATTTGCCTAGGCCAATATCTGGAAGAATTTTTCCTGAGTTTTCTTCTAGTGTTTCTGTAGTTCCAGGCCTTACACTTAAGTCTTTAATCCATCCTGAGTTAATTTTTATATATGGTGAAAGATAGGAATCCAGTTTCACTCTGTATATGGCATTTTCTTATTCATAGGACCTTGCTCCCAATGAATTCTAAATAAACGTTTGTTACTTGTCATTCAAGACTTGTGGAAAACAAAAGATCAGACGTATATTTTTTTCAATATATTGAAAGATCAGATGTATATTCCTTTTCAATACAAGGAATATACACACCTCTTGACGTTAACACTTTCAGATAGTAATCCTATTTATTTCAACTCTATTTATTCCAAAACATAAATAACATTATCCCTTTGTGGTACATGCACTTAAATGTTAATGAAGTCATAAGCTATATGACTGCAGTAAGCTTTTCATCATACACTTCTCTTGAGTAACACATACATTCCTGAACTTCCTTCCAAAGTTGTAGAAACAGAACTAGACAGACTTGAAGCAAGTCTGAGCTTCTTGGTTTTATCCATTGATAACATGAAGCGTGATCTAGTGTCACCCCTCCTTATATTTGGAGATAGTCTTATCTGATTGCCAGGAGAAGGTCTAAACTAAGGTATTTCTCATTCATAGAGACAAGGCATGTGAATTCTCTTCAAATTAGCCCAGCTAAAAAGGTATGTGTTATTTCAATATTGATTTAATAACAAGCTACCCACAGTAATTACCTCTCTAGTTTCTCGTAACTTTCCTTGTCTAGACTTGGGCCAATGAGTACGTTAAATTTGCTACAAAAACAGTCTACTCAGTGTAGAACTAAAGACAAAGGGGGAGGAAGGAGCTTTTCTACATAGTTTTATCAAGAAAAGGATCATCACAGGAGTGTGACACTGAGGACACACTATATCCTCTAACGGAAAGCTACAATAACCAGTAATGTTGTACATTTGTTTACAACTATATATGTATCAAAGAGTTTTCACACACACTATTTCATTCAGTTCACCCAACAAAAGGCTAGAAGGAATCCAAGTAACCCTCTAGGGTGCTTCACACAGCACTTACGTTCTGCATATTAAAAAAAAAAATCTTTCATGAGTTTTGTCTGCCTTAACAAGGGAAGAGAACTAGCAAATGAAAAATAAAAAAATCAACCTCCTGCCAATTTCTACATAAAGCCACCATTTCCTTCAGTTATCTTGCAAAATACCAGAAATGGGCAATTCAACCCAACTATTTCCTTAGGATGAAGAAATAAAGTATGGGCAAATAAACACATTACTACTATCTTGACTACAAGGTATTTGAATTAGTCAGAGAATATATGGAACCATTCTTCGTTGACTCAACTCCATTAATGCGTTTAACGTTTGCTGAAAGAAATCTTCATTGAGTCATGTTTATGTAGCAGACATAGCCCTTCACAGAGACCATCTATACCATCAAAGCGCATGGCTGCCATGATTCTCAGAATAAATCTCTATCTTACCAAAACATCTAACCATAAATTTTTTGAAATAGGAAACCATTTGAGTATCAAATTCTAGGACTCTAGGGGAAGAAGTGTTCTAGATGACAATATCTTTTTCAGAAAGTTCTTATTTGGCCAGGCTCATATGGCCAAATGAGATTACAGGTTCGTGTCTGTAATCCTGGCACTTTAGGAGGATGAAGTGGGAAGATTGCTTGAGTCCCAAGTTTGAGCCTGGACAACAAAGCAAGACCTTCTGCTGCTATTTTTCTTAAAAATAAAGAGGGAAACACAGTTCTTTTCTGTGCTTCATCTGAAATGGAAAGTACCATAGAAAGAAATGCCGTAAGGAACGCCCAGGTCAATGGTTCACGCTGTGAAGGGACACTATGTGGTTTGCTGCGTATTTGAGAGAGCAGTTCTTCCCTGCTGATATAGAGACTAAATTACAAAACTTGGCTCCAGATGTCGAACTCAGCCTCCAGGTTTAATGTAGTGGGAACTTTATCAATCAAATCCCTGTACCGAGCACAGGCATGAAGCCATAGCTATGTGCATAGCTGAGGTATTCTTTAAAAACAAAACAAAAAACTGTGAACATCAAGCCTCAGGTGTGGGCACCTGGGCAGTCTTCAGGTGCACTGTGCCCCTCCCCTGGGTGTGGGCCTCTGGTTTCATTTCTTCCTGAGGCATCTTTTTATCTCTAGTTCATCTTTCATCAGCACCTGTCAGTGGAATATCACAATTCCCGATTGGGAAAACAATTCTTAAGGAGTTAAGAAAATGAAAAAAGATTTTGGTCATGGAAATCCCCTCTACTTTCAACCAATATTTTATTCATGTTTGGAAAATACCACTTTGTTGTTTCCATTTTAACCTGTTTCAGTATTTCCTGTTTTAATTCTGAAACCAAATGTATGACAAACCAGGAGGGTCTTGGGCCAATTCCAAATCAATAAAACCAGAAGTAACCACGAACTAACCAAATTACTGCTCATGCTGGATTTTGTGCAATTTTTTTTTATTGTACTTTAGGTTCTGCGGTACCTGTGCAGATCATGCAGGACTATTGCTTAGGTACATACATGGCAATGTGGTTTGCTGCCTTCATCCCCCTATCACCTATATCTGGCATTTCTCCCCATGTTATTCCTTCCCACACTCCCCATCCCCACACTGTCTCTTCCCTAGCCCCCCACAACAGACCCCAATGTGTGATGCTCCCTTCCCTGTGCCCAGGTGTTCTCATTGTTCAGCACCCATCAATGAGTGAGAACATGCGGTGTTTGCTTTTCTGTGTCAGTTTGCTGAAAATGATGTTTTCCAGATTCGTTCACGTCCCTACAAAGGACATGAACTCATCATTTTTCATGGCTGCGTAGTATTCCGTGGTGTATATATGCAAATTTTTTAATGTGTACATCAATTGCATAAGACGAACTCAGAGTTTCAGATATGATGTGTATCAAAGTTAACCAGAGACAGCCCAGTCCTTTCTCTATGGTGGGTAACATTTATGTGTAATCTGAGGGAAATGATGAATGTATCATAGGAAAATATTTGGTTGATTAAAACATGAAAGAGAGAGAAGAAATTGCCTTTTTGACTCACATATCTACTTTTCCTTTCCTTGTTTCTTCCCCCTTTGTTTTGCAACTGGAGAAAGTGTTGGTCAAGTGTGAATTGGTAGACTCAAAAATTCATTTAGACCCTGAGATTCTGTAAGTCTGGAATAGCAGTAATCATAGAACTAGATAATTTTCTTAATAGAAGGAAACTGCACTCAACCTTCATTTATTAGGCATCTATTCTGGGGGAGGAAGATTAGCCTGACCCCATTTTACAAACATAAGAAGTGATCTGTAGACCTGGTGATTGCTCTGAGATCACTCAATCAATGAGTATCAGAGCCAGTCTTCCTGAATCCGAGGCAGATCTTTTTACTCTGGGCCAAGACGATTACTCTCTCACAGTCTCCTAACCATTTCACTTCCAGGGTCAATGTGCAGATATGATCAAAAATTATCTTTATTCAATATCCTATTTGATCTTTTGGGAAGTATCATTTGTAAATAAATAAACAAATTGCCTAATTGTTAGCCTGGACTAGGGACAGACATAAATTTGCAAAAAGAAAGCTATGGATCACAAACACTGTTATTAAAATTGGAACCAGGAAACATGACCCATTAAACTGTCAATTAAATAAATTATCAAATCAAATAACAGGATCTTCGTCTGCAGACCATGGTGGGAAAAGGCTAAAAGGAAAACTGGCCAATGCATGCTCTCCCTAAGGCAATCGAGAGCTGGGCTCACAAATTATGAGAATCTGCAAATACTGTCTAAGAGAAATAGGATGGCCACATGCATTCTTTAGATTCATAATGATCTAACACCTTATGATGAATTACTATATCACCAGTAAGCATCAAATGTATTTCCTTAAAATGAATGTTATTAATTATATTTAATTTTCCATGAAGACTGCAGAATATGATTATTAAGCATCTTACCCATTTCACATATTGCCTGTTTATAAATTACTTTCCCAAATTATGTATCATGTTTCCCTTATTGTTCTCAAAATTCAGCATTACTATCTTACTTTTTTCTCATTTTCAGAAATTAAAGTTAGGAAAAATTAATAATCCATGGCAGAAGTTCTGCAATTTGTAGCAATTCATACAAAAGACTGCTGAAATACATCACCTCCTTTTAATATTCTGATGTGTTCAGCAAGGAAAACAGAGTCAACACCCACTTCCCCACATGGCTTAAATAATTCACCAATGAACTAAGAGCACGTTTTTAATCCTACCCTTGTCTCCTAACATGCCAATTTTCCTTGTATCGGTTTACATTTATTCAGAAATGCAAACTCACTTTGAAATGCACCAAATTGGAAAGGTAAGTGAGCCACTAATATCATCCTACTCTGTTTAAAACCTAAGTAAAACGTCTGTTTAATTTTTCACAAAGATGTTTCATCCATAATTATGGCTATTGACAAATATATTGAAACATCGGAATACTCAGAAACAACTCATTGAACTTATCACAGATTATAGCAGTTTTAGAAAACATGGAGGATACAGGCCAGATTTGGACAACATAGGTTTATCATGGAGTTTCATATTTGCATATATAGATAGGGCAGGTTTCCGCACATAGGTTTGAGGCACAGTAATGGCGAAAGAGAAAATGAAGGTAAGCAAATTTACCTTTATTTTACAAATTTACTTTCACTTTACAAAATAGATGTTCCAGTTACCAGCTTGAAACCTTGAAGATCAGTTCCAAGGCTTGAACTGTTCAAGCTGAAGTCTTTAAGCTGCTGATTAGAACATCTTTTTGGGCTCCAGAAACTGGAGTGCTAGTGACCCCTACAACCACACGTTGAATTATAGAATTATACCATCAAGCTTCGCAGTTGTATAGCCCAATCCTTCCATGGGTCATCATAAAAATGCTACTCTGCCTTTAACTTTAATAAAGTTAATTAATTTGTATTAATAAAAATGCCTTGGCAAACCCAGATGAAAACTTTCATATAGATGCAATCAACTACTTTTCTCCAGATAATTGCCACTTGGGCTGAGACACTGAAAACATGCCAGCCTAAAATGCTTTTAAAGACTTCAATCAACGTTCTCTCCCCAGATGAATTAAAAGTCAGAGGACAGACTGTACAGGCTGCAGACTCCATTCTTAACATCGCCCAGCAGCATGTATGCATTTATATTACCAGCATTTGTCCTCCAAATTTGACCTGGAGTTGGCCTCTGAATTGGTACAGGGAAGGAAAAGGACAGGGGCTGTAGAGCCCAGAAAAGCTAAAAACAAACTGTCTGCTTAAATTACCCAGATTTGTAACCAAGCTTAAAATAACACAGCCCCGCCAGCCTTCAGCCCTAACATCTGAAGCTCACTCTCAGAAATAATAAAACAATACTGTTGTCTTGGCCTTATTTGTTTTATTTCTTTGGCTCTATGTCCATTTCCAAAGCAATGAATAAAAGGCCCTATCCCCTTTTTAAATTTGCCATTTAATCTTGTTTTAAAGCAAATGTATACTTCCCAGAAGAAAAAATATTTTCTTTCAAGAAGCAGTATTTGAACAGTTTCCAGTAACTCACAGAATAATTTTGGGTTACTTAAACTAAAAAAAAAAAAAAAAACCCTAAGCATGCATTTATTTAGAAAATTTTGAGTTGTTAAAGTTTTAAAGCACAACAACACAGGTGTGGAGAAGTAAGGAGATTTGATACGCGATTTTAGGTTTCTTTCACAGTGAGTAGCTTTGGGTTTCTGTCTGTATTACTGTCTCATGCATGACCTACTTCTTTCAGTAGCCAAACTGAGTTGGATCATTTGGTTAATCAACATACAAAACATACACGTTTTGACCCATTTGGTAATTTCATGTAGATATACCTTAATCTGTTTTTTTTAATAATCTGTTACATTGGTTTAGTTAATATCTCTTATTACAAGGAGAATAAGATCAAAGTTACATAACACTGGAGGCTTTAAATTATTCTGTCCTACGTATGCATTGTGTGGCCTCCCTTACATAGTGATGAGTACATTTAATGACATTATTTTTGTATTCAAGAATTAAAAAACTTTAGACAAGGCCCAGGAGAGATGAGCCTTAAATCTCACTTTCTAAAAAGTGTAATAAAAAGTATATTAGGGAGAAAAAAAGCTGAAGCTAAGAATGATATGAACAGATACTGCATAATAAAATCTTTTTTGTTGAATTGCTTAATAATCACAAATTATCTTCTTATAATAATTTAATAATCAATAGAACTAAGTATTTCAGATTGTGATCATGTTACTTGGCTCATAGGAAATTACCATTGAGTTAAAAAAATCACCTAAAAAGTATGTTATAACAACATTAATAAAACAGTTTTTGGCTTAGAAAGAACAGGCTCCTCTCCTAAAAATCTGTGTAGAGAGGATTTTTCCTTTTTACAAATCCTGTGTTTAACAAACCTGCCCCAGCTGATGCAGCTAAGAAGAAAGCCTTCCCAAGTCATATCTCTGCCTCTATGCTTTGAGATCTGTTCCCATAGTTACTTTAAAGTTTAGGATAATTTTTAGTGATCCTACGCATTTTTCATTTCCATCCTCACATACCCAAATACCTTGGAGATAGACACTCACTAGAGGCTTTGTGAACTTGCTTACTTGGGGGAATTACTTAACCTGCCTGTGTTTCAGATTCCTCCTTTGTAAATTTAAAACAATAATAAAACCTACCTCCTATGATTGATGGTTGATGTGAAAAATTTTAAAAAACTGTACATATGTCAAGGTCTTAGTAAGTCAACAAGAATTAGCAATGGAGGAAAGAGCAAATCACAAGAAAATGTAACCCTTGCAACTCTACAGATTCCACCATTTCTCTCCCTGGGCTTTGCATGCCCCTCACAGAATCTGCTGTGCGTGCAGAGCTTGCAAAGAAAAAGATCCCTTGACTGACCTTGAGTAAAGGGTCAACCATTAACTGATCCTGAAGTGATAACCTTATGTAGGGACAGCCAATCCTCGAAGTAAGTTGGTATCTACTGAGGTGGTTTTGCATAATAAGAATGATCGTAATCATTGGACCAGTTGGACTCTATAATTAAAATGAGAAAACAGGGTGAGTAAGCCAGTTAATGGATGAATAAACCATTGGGAATAAAAGCATGGGTTTTTTAATTGAAAAAACCTAGAATCAAATTTGGTTCTGCCTAGCTGGGGTCCTTTGGGATGAATGGACTCGTTCATCCAGCTGAGCCTGCTTCCTCCAACATTCCTACTACCCAGCCCTAATTCAGGCCACTCTGTCCACCTAATTGGGTTCCATGTTTCCTGCCCAGAATCCGCCAACCCCATCACCTACACTGCCCTGGAACAGGGTGGTCAGATAAAATACAGGAAGTCTGGTTAAATTTGGAATTCAGATAAATGACAAGTAATATTTAATACTGTATAAGTACGTTTCATGCTAAAACGTTACTCCTCATTTATCTAAAATTCAAACTTGGCCAGACGCCATGGCTCACATCGGTAATCCCAGTGCTTTGGGAAGCCAAGGCAGGAGGATGGCTTGAGTCCAGGAGTTCGAGACCAGCCTGGGCAACACAGTGAGACCTTGTTTTTAAAAAAAGAAAAAAAAAATCAAACTGAACTGAGCATCCCGTTCTTTTATATTTTACTATAAAAGAGTTTTATAACTTACAGTAAAACATAAAAGATATAAAGAATTTTATACTTTATAATAAAATTATATCACGACCATACACCAGGGTTACATTACATACAGAAAAAACATTTGGCCTGGGTGTTCTCATCTTAAATTATCAGATGGCAGCCTATACGTATTCAATTCATGCTTTAATCTATTTAAATATGTTTCACAAATGTCTTCATGACACAACCATATTCTGCCTCTCCGACATCGTGTTCCATCTTTCTACCACCTCAGTTTCCTACATACGTGACTGTTTCTTTGCTTAACTTTTCACTTCACCCAGAAATCCTTACTGAAGTAATTTGTCTCCTACTCATCTCAAACACATACCAGGCACTCTCAGCTAGCCATGAATTCTGCTGGATTAGTGTCTCTTCTTTACACTCTTAGAGTCATGTATATTTCTACTAAACATATATGTGTGTATGTGTGTGTTTGTGTATGTTACACTAGGAGTTATATATATATATGTATATATATATATATATATATATACACACACACAGATAATATATATATTTGAAGTTTGGGGATAGCTATATATATATATATAAAACTTAAAAGTAGCATAATCACTCTTTAGCCACCAATCTCCTCCACAAGAATATACATACTTTTTTAGAGCAGAGGCTGTTTCTTTACCTTTGTACCTCCAACCCCTAAAGGAGTAACTGACATTTAATGCATATTTGCGGTGCTAAACTGGACTCATGCACATGGCTCCTAATTACGCTCCCCCTGCTATTGTTGTGTGTCATGCCTTACTTTGAAAACAAAGCAGCAGTTTCTTTCATGCATGCTGTGAACTAATTTCATGTCTTTCAGTAATAACAAAGAAAGCTTGCAGAAAAGATTTTTGTAGCATTCAAGAAATGGTCCCCTATATTAATATACAAGAGTCCTTCTGCATTTAAAGATCTCCTTCTGTTATTCATTCATCCATTTAAGAAGCATCTGTAAAGGTCGGGACTGTGCCTCATACCTGTAATCCCAGCACTTTGGGAGGAAAATGTGGGTGGATTGCTTGAGCTCCGGAGTTCAAGACCAGCCTGGGTAACATGGCAACACCCTATCTCTATAAAAAACACAAAAGTTAGCTGGGCATGGTGCACCTGCAGTCCCAGCTATTCAGGAGGCTGAGGTGGGAGAATCACTGAACCTGGAGGCAGAGGTTGCAGTGAGCCATGGTTCCACCACTGCACTCCAGCCTGAATGAGAGTGAGACCCTGTCTAAGAAAAATATAAAGGTGGGGGGAGCATGAATTTGGTGGCTATTAAAGTAATACATTATCAAAAATGAATAGGGAGACAGAGTAGGAGTGTTATAGCAGAGATGAAGTGGTTTCCATAGTCAACAGGGCCAAAAACTAATAGCAACAAAAGTGTCTTCCCTTCTTAACCAATTTTTCCCCCTAGTACACAAGATACCTTGAAGGAACTATTCTTGGAAATCCACAGCAGCCCACTTGAAGACTGTCACTGGACCGAATTTTATTGTAGGAACTACTGTTCATCACTACAGAGTTATCGAAAAGGAGCACCATGAAGAAAGTTCTTGATGAACTGCAACTCACTCAGTGGAAAAGGGAGGCTCTGAGGCTGGTGGAAAAGCATCAGTAAACAATCCTTCAGCTTTCAATTCACAAAGGGGACGGAACCTAAGACAACAGATATAGACAGACCTTCAGTGAAAAGGATGGAGGCAGCAAGAGACGGTGGGCTCCTGGTCTAGGCTGTAGAAAGATGTACGCAGGTCCAAAGCTGATAGGAACGAATCAAGTTTACAAGATCCGCATCCTTGGACACCACAGTATTCACTGTAAAAGTCAATCACCTCAGGAAACGAGTGTCACCAGTGTTAAGTTTTGAGGAAAGCAAAATAATCTGTGCTTAATGAGAGCCCCCTTTAGAATTTCATTCTAAAACACACTCCCCCAGAGCGGTCCGTTATGGAACTCTCGACACTTTTCAAATCGACTAGCAGCACTTTCTGTACCTCTGAGATTTGCATTATGACCTGGACATGTTGGATAAGTCAGGAGATCTTGTTATGGATACACGTTTCATTTTTTTAATGAATTTACAGCCGGCACACAACAGTTTTTAGATTATTAACTACAGGCCCACGGCCTCTCCCCAGCCTCATCTATGCTGTAACTATAAATCCACCGACGTCATTCATCCCACATTGCTTCCTTGCTGCCACCTCATCTTTCAATGCCGCTGCCTATTTCTGTTGTCTTCCGGTAGATCTTCCTGTCACTAGACCAATTACCACCATCTATTCAGCTTTTTCTTCTGACCCAATGGACTCCTTGTTCTCCCACCGATGACAGTCTTAGAAGGGAACAACCAAACTGGCCGTTAGCTTCTGACCTCTCTATAGACAACCTTATTATGGTAATTGAAAGGCTGGAAATAGCAGACACTAGGCCAATTACACCTGTCCCTGTCCCAGTTCAGCCTGGGTTTGAATTACTCAGACGGGGTGGAGAGCATGGTTTGGTCAGCTGCACAACAACTTTTTCTCTATTCTTGCGATATTTGGAGTCAGACATTTCTCATTAGGCTTGTCATTAGGACATAATGGCCCAGTATTTCTTTAAATGGCGTAATTCTTCATCAAACAAACCAATGTACTATATTAATAGATTACTTTACCGTGGTATTTTAAAGCAAGCAAATCTTTAAAATGTCACTCCTCCAAATACAGCAAGACATAAACTGAAAACAATATACCCACTGTTTTTCTCTGCTGTCGTTTTTATATGAATGATATACATAGATGTATGTATCTGAAATGAATACAGCTTTATAAATGTTATATTTGTATATGCTTAAATTTTTAAAATTATACATAGTTAAGTCTATAAATGTATAGCTGTGGCACACATACATAATTATATTAAAAATATATATGTGCACATTATAGCTAAATTAATTCTTTTTTAAATTGCATTATATAAAATATTAAGAGAGAGAAGCTTTTACATTCATTTTAAAATTAAATGTTGTTCTTGTTGACCATCCTAGCAATACCAATGTCTTATAATATGCCCCTATTAATTTAAATTGAAATTAACTGAATATATTCTTGTTTTAATTTTAGTTAATTCTGAATAGAATGCCTTTATTTGCTTTTAAGTCCTGTATTTCCAGAAAAGCTTACCCCCTTAAATTACCCTTAAAAAGAAATTTGAGATGCAGAGATGTTTGAGCTCTGAATTGGTTCAGTAATCCTGTTAGACTTATAAAAATCTCTGAGGATGCTCCGAATCTGAAGCAGATTCCTTCTAGAAATAGGAATTCCTGGGACCCTAAATCAAAAGATTTCTCCATTCTCAGTGCTGGAGTCACTATTGGTTTTTTTGCTAGTCTTTTCTGTACTGAAAGTAGCCACTTAAGTTACGCTGGAAAGAACAAGACCGGTCTCTATAAACACCCTTCTGTCTTGAGTGAAAAGGCTTAGTCTCCATCATTCCAATGAGATGTTAAAGTCTGTTAAAGTCCTTCTCTGGCCTCCAGAAATCTTTCCAGGATGAGCTAAGTAAGGTCTCCCCACAACCAAGAAATCAGAGCCCAGCCTCATGATTTTACCACAGGTCCATGTGGCTCCCCCTTCACTGAGGTCCGCCGTTACTTTTACATCTCTGGAGCTGTCATTCCCCCACGAAATCAGAGGCGAAGGTGGAAGCCACAGGGCTTTGTTCCCCTGACTCCATTACTGCTTCCTCTCTCTCAGGCTGTTTCCGAAATCGGAGATGACAATCATGCCAAAAAAGAGAGTCATTGTGAAATTTGGAGAAGTCAGTATTTGCAGTTCTTAGAGCTCAGTGCCTCACTTATAATGGGAATCTCACTCATTTTGGCATCCTACAGGGTTTGGAGTCAATCAGACCTAAGCTCAACTCCTGACTCAAAAAATGGACAGACTGTAGGAACTTTGAGTCAGTCACCTAACTCGCTGTAGGAGTGTTAGATGAGATACTATACGTGAAGTTGTCAGGACTCCCTTGATCTGTGCCTAGATACCTCCCACTGGTTCTTGCACTTTTACGTCTTTCTTCCTCCCTTTCATTGCTTCCTTAGTTAAGTGATAAAACTATCCACTGTGTAAGGACCACACACAGTCATATCGTTGCTGTATGGTAAACATAACTGATAGCAACAACTTAAGCATACCCTGAGAATGACCCTGAATACATATGGCAGATGCACTGAATGTGTGTTCCAAGCCAGGGGACCCTGGAACAGCCAACCCGGAGATTCGTTCCTTGTCTGTGAAGAACATTCGAGCCCTTCTGCCTGTCCAGTGGAACACGGGCCATACAGGGGATTGAGCCCCTGAGTTTTGGGTTGGCTGAAGGTTGCCAGGTGGAGGTCGTTAGGGGAGGATCTTAAGTGAAAATGCTGTGTAGACTGCATGTTGTTTGCAAGTGATGATGGTTTTCCTTCCCAGCCAGCTGCCACTGGACTGTCCAGAAGCTCACTGTGCAGCCCACTGCCACTGGACTCTCTGTCCGATATGTTATCCCCTGATAAAACCCCATTTCTCATTGGTTGGCTCTGGGTCTCTTCTTTCATGTCTTGAACCTGTGCCTTCTCTATGGAAATTAGTAGGGTTGTACTTCCGTTTCTCAGAAGCATATCAGGTCTTCCTGCTGCCCTTGGTTGGGCTTTGATATGGTTTAGCTGTGTGCCCACCCAAATCTCATCTTTAGTTGTAGCTCCCATAATTCCCACATGTTGTGGAAGGGGCCCAGTGGGAGATAATTGAATCATGAGGTCAGATCTTTCCCATGCTGTCCTCGTGATAGTAGTACGTTTCACGAGATCAATGGTTTTATAATAAGGAGTTCACCTGCACACACTCTCTCTTTGCCTGCTGCCATCTATATAAGATGTGACTTGCTTCTCCTTGCTTTCAGCATTGGTTGTGAGGCCTCCCCAGCCACGTGGAACTGTGAGTCCATTAAACCTCTTTCTTTTGTAAATTGCCCAGTCTCAGGTATGTCTTTACCAGCAGTGTGAAATGGACTATCACAGTCTTGCTCTGTACTGCCTTGACCTCCTCTTTTTCCACATCTAAGATGTCCAGCTTTGCAACTCCTGGCAGCAGGTCCTGGCAAGTGATCCCGTCCTACAGCTGAGGTAATTTCCACTCACAAGGTCATCACTGATGGATCATTAGGTCACTTGGGTTAATACACTGACAGTGGCTATTGTACTTTCCAAACTTCCGATAGACGCTAAAGACACCATAGCAGATCACAGGGGCTTCTTTCCCTGTATTCACCCTCAGATTCTTCCAAAACAAACTGGGATTCACCTAGGGAACAAGACTATTCCAAAGGCTTCTGGCGTCTCCCCCTTCCCGCAAATACCATTCAGTTATTTCTTGTTAATGTCCTAAATCTGTTTATTTTGAGTTTATGGAGATGCCTTTTCAACTCTGGCCGAACAACATTCTTGGAGCATCTCTGCTTTGGGATTTTTATGCCACTAGGCACCAAATAGGAGCAGTGACAGCTGTCTCAAAACCCCTGTGACTGTGGAGCACACCAAGCAGTGATTCTCAGCCAGGGAGCACCTCAGCATCACCTGCGGGCCTTGTCAAAGCCCAGGTGGTTCAGTCCCACTGCCAGTTCTGGGTCAGTTGGTGTGATGAGGCCTGAGGATACACGTTTCTAAAAGTTTCCAGATGATGTCGGTGCTGTGGTTCAGGAGCTGCTGTTTGAGAACCATTGATATTAAAACATGAGGGGTCTTTGTTACCCTCTCCTCATCACAGGGATTCTCGCCCGAGTCTCTCTGCTGCCTTGGTGCTTCAGAACATAAGGAAGGCCGAACCTTGTTGCTATGAATACTTCTTGGAGACCACTTGTTTCTGCTTTAAGTGGCATTAAGTCCTGCTCAAGCCGTGGGCAGGTACAAGAAGAAAGGAAAGGAGAGAACAACAAAATTTATGAAGTGTGCCTCGGACTTCATAAAGCAGTGGATAAAACTTCATGGATAGCAACATTTATGCAAATTCGAACTTATTTCCCTAAACCCAGATTGAAATAAACACAAAGGATCAGAGGAGAGGCAAAGTCATTTTTCTTTTAACCCAACAAGGTACACTGTGTTTTTTAAATCCTCTCTCTCTTTCAGATGAACAACACGGGATTGCCTGGCCAGAGCTTGTCATCTGTGCTGATCTCATCTGGGCTGTCCATAATTAGATTGCAAGCCCCTTTGGGCAGTAGCTGTGGAGCTGTAATCAGATTTTGTACAGTGCCTGGCACAGTCTCTTAACCAGAAAGAGGGTGTTCGATAAATATTTATTGATGATGATTATCTTTAATTCCTCAGGAAGCTTAGGCAATTCTAGGCCACTCTACTTAGTTGAATGATAATGGGATTGATAAACTATCACGGGAGGAGAAGCAGGTCTGGTAGCTTTCTTAAAGCCAACCCACCATCAGATATTCAAAATTGGGAGGTATTATTTAGTACCCTAGGGGAATTAGAGGTTTAATGCACTACTTTGTGCCAAATGTTTAAGAGTGGGCTAAGCACTGGAAAAGAGGAAGCCACCATAAACCAGGACTTCTAAAGGAACTTTCTGGCACTTCCCTTTAGGGATGCTGAAGTTTGTAATATTAGAAAATTTTCTCTTCCCCTGTCCAGTTTCCCAGTGAGTGAAATAAATTGATCTACACGGTAAGCATTACTTTTTACTTTAATTTTTGTCAAGCATTGTCATCCACCAGATGATTTTTCTTTGCTAAAAATCATGGAACTGACATAACTTGAAACACGATACATGTTTGGCTACCGTGGTCTCTTCCATCTCAAAAACGTTTTGAACTTTTGAGAATCAAGCCTGACACGAGAAGTGAAGTCATTGGGGATTGTTTATTCTACATTCAAAAAGAGAAAAAAAAAGTTTAACGGTTTCTGAAATGCCTCCAAGAGACATGTGTCTAATTAAAAACACACGTACAGCCAGTAAAAGAGCAGGTGCTGTGTCAGTAACTGGAGGAAGTGAGACAAGAAATTCCAGGGCACAGAAAAATCTTGCAGACTTCTTTTTTCTAGGCATGCTTAGGTACAAAAAGAAGGCTGCACCTAAAAGGTGCACCCAGGTAAGATAATAACTCCATGGTGGCATACACTCTTGATTTCTAGCCCAGCCAGTGAGGATATTTGGCTGTCTTCCTGATACTCTATTGGCAAGAACTCTGGTAAGCAACAGATTTTGTGAGCCTTTACCCTACTCTTTGATGCAAATACGGGGTTAAAGAAATACATTGTGTAAGAGGTAAAAGGGTGAGAGACAGAGACAGAGAACAAGGAGTTCAAGAAGAAAGCGGTGAGATTGCCCAACTTGAGCTTGTCCGTTCAATACATTGTTTGAAGAAGACATAATTCATTGTTTCTTGAAGATGATTCCTCTGGAATTCTTTTCTTGGCTTCTAAGCCTCTGTCACCTCATGACCTTAAATACTTCACTTACCGCTTCGTTCCTTTGACTTTGTGGCTTGCTCCTGTCTTCCAAACATGGAGCTTCTGTTGATTGAAAAATGGAGATCTGTGGTCATTCAAACAATGACAACACTTCACATGGGTCTCTCTCACCAGAGCTAAGGTTCAAGCGTCTGTTACCTTTCATCTATTTAGCACAAAGAAAGGTTTGCTCTCATAGTTAGGGACATGGTGTTCTGGTGATGTTTCTCTTGTATTTGATCTTTCCTGCACATTTGGAACCGGAGAGTCAAAAGTCCATCCAATGACTTACATGGGATTGGAATTTTGGCTTTCATACATTGCCTTGAGTTTCTGGCAAGTGGAGTTTAACACCCTAGAGGCTGAACTAGACTTTTCTTCCCCCCACCTTTCTTTTATTTACTTATTTATTTATTGAGACAAAGCCTCACTCTGAAGCCCGGGTTAGAGGGCAGTGGCACAATCTCAGCTCACTGCAACCTTCACCTCCCAGGTTCAAGCAAGTCTCCTGCCTCAGCCTCCCAAGTAGCTGGAATTACAGGTGTGCACCACTGCACCTGGCTAATTTTTTTTTTGTATTTTCTTAGTAGAGAAGGGGTTTCATCATGTTGGCCAGGCTGGTCTTGAACTCCTGCCCTTAGGTAATCTGCCCACCTCGGCTTCCCAAATTGCTAGGATTACAGGTATGAGGCACTGCACCCAGCTGAACTGCATTTTTCCTAGGTAAATTTCTAGCATGTGAAAAGTAAATGAAATCTGAGAAGTTCGTGTGTGTGTCATGGAAGCTGACTCCAAAAAAATCATGTTGGAAATGATATAAAACTGTTCACCTGAAAGAAGCTGCCCAGGGTTCAGAAACACCTTTCTGTTTCCCCTAACTGGAGCCCTGCTCAACAGAATGAACACCAGGCTGCTAGCCAGGGTATTTGGATGTTACGCATGACCATTGACCAACTCTATTTCCTTTGGCAAATTGCTTCAGGTCTCGGATTCTCAATTGCCCCTTTTATAAAATAAGCAATTTGGAAAAGATGACTGCTGGGATGCCCTCTAACTCTAAGAGTCCAGGAAAGAAGTAAGTATTCATTTTGGTTCCCAAAAGTAAGGACTCTGCCCAAAAGACCTGTTTGGAATCCCAGCCCCCCAGTTCACTAGCTGGGTAAACTTGGCCTTGGGCAGGTTTATTGCCTCTCTAAGTCCCGGTTTCCTCACCTAAGAAATGGAGATAATCATAGTATCTACCCCAAAGATTATTACGGGGATTAACAAGGATGACACATGGTCAGTGCCTGGCACCATTCTGGGATCCTAGGAGCACACTTTCAGAGAGTACTGTCAGTTGGGAGCAGTGTGGCAAGAGACCAGGAGCACAGATGATCAACAGACTGCCTGGGTTGGCATACCATCTTGGTCACTGAGATAGTGACACGGTGCCTGGTATTAAGCTGACAATGCCTGTTCCTAGGTCCAGTCTCTCATCACTAAGGATGCTGCTGTCCTTGGGAGGGGCAGGGTAGATTTGCCAATGTCCCATTTCCATCTTTGCACTTTGTATATTCCAAATTTTCTACAGTTACTTTTAAAACAGAAAATAAGGTCCCTTTTGTCGGCTTTAAATACCATAATCAACTAGATCAGGACCTCATCACTGAAGCATGCATAAACTTCTATCTTATGGACACTAATCATTTCTTTGATTGAAATAAAAGTTTGCCTTCTCTTCATTCAAATGCTTATCATGAGAGTAAGTCTGGCTTCGTGAATCAGTGCAGCAGGAATCAAGCATCTGCTGTTTATGGAAATATCCTGAGGCCTCCAGTCCACACCGTATATTTTCTCCCAGCAACACGAAATTTCTCCCCAGCGCTTAATTGCTATGGGGTAAGGACTTTGTCAGCATAGGATGACAAATACATTTCCCCAGAGAGTTCATGGGAGAATCTTAACAATTGTGAGTTCAGTTAGAGACTCTAGGAGCAGATACTGTGGCCTGTAAGACAGGGACCCTCCTGCTTCTTCTGCCTGAGCTAATGAACAATTCTATTTGATAAAGGTGCCGGCTAAAGGGTGAGGTAAGGGTCTAAATAATGCCTCTCAGCACTTCAGATGATTCACTACAGTGATTTTAAAAAACTTTTTGAGACAGGGTCTCACTCTAGTCGCTCAGGGTGGAGTTCGGTGGTGTGATCTCAGCTCACTGCAGCCTGGACTCCCAGGCTCAGGCGATCATCCCACCTCAGCCTCTGGTCTCTTAAGTACAGGCATGCACCATCATTTTGTACTTTTAGAAGAGACAGGCTTTCACCACGTAGCCCAGTTTGTACAATAAATGATTCTTAGAGAAAAAGGGAGAAAAAAATCTAGGAAGAAAGCCAGAAAGAGGAAGTTTCCCAGAGGATAAGGGACGGGATGCCAGTGGGTGGGACTGTGGAGTGGCAGAGCATAGCAGAAAGACAGGGAGAAATGATTTACCCCAGGGCAGGACACTTTTATTAAAACTTTCCTGTTAATTTACATATACCTGACTTGACAGTTTATAAAAATGCTTACCTATATCAACATTTTTCCCCACCAATGTGTTCCCAAGGGCAAAGGTAAGTAAATACGTGTTTCCATGCTTGTATCAGGGGCATACAGCAAGGGAAGGCAGAATGGGAATGGCCTACATTAGACCCCAGAAGCCTTCAAATTTCTTTTAACACTTGGGACTGTATCTTAAACTAATATTGAGATTTTATTCTCCTATAATAAAAGAAAGGAACCAAATCCTGGTTGTCTGATTCTTTGCCCAGTGCTCTTTCTAATGTCGCACGCTGCCTCTTCTTGAATAACTATGACACTACAGAGAAAGACCATTGTTTGTCCCATTCAATACTCAATTCCATAGGTACTAGCAATTATGAAAAAGGCTGTTAAGTGTCCACTGGGGGAAGCAGAGGATCCGTAGGTGGTAACACCCTACTGAGGGGAGAGGAGGATGAATACATACAATTCTTCAGAAGCACATTGGGAATTCCGCCATCTTCCCGTAGCACCGATGCAAGCTACGGCTGACAACCCGCCAGGAATAATCAGACGATGATCACTACCCACCTCTGCTGATTCATGTAGGAACACATGACACAGTCATTAAAAATCCACCGTGTCTCTCTGGAGACTTTGAAGTTCAGGTCAGGAAACAGAGACCTGAGGGCACAGGTAATGTCTGAATTCCTCTTTCATCCTAAGACCTGATTTCAGAAAAGAAGATAAGGTTTTTAACAATCAATTCAGTTGATGGCAGAGTAATAACCAACACTTTTTTAATTAAGCCCTTGTGACTTATACTCAATGAAAAATATTACAATGTGTATAGGAAGAGAGAAAATCCTTTCTCATTTTAGAGTTATGGTTTAATAGCAAGCATACTGACTGACAAGAGAGAGGAGTTTGTTTTGCAAAGAACAAGTGGGAAACTTTTTGTCAGAGGCTCCGAGATGGCATCAAAAAGAAAGGATGCTGAATTCAAGGAAGAGAGTGTAAGAAATCCAGAAAGAAAAAAAAACTAAAGATATATTGTATGGACAATATGACTGCCACAAAACGGAGGAGCAGCTTCCAAAGAGGTGATTATCTTAGGAAACTTGTCAGGAGCAATCTACGTAGACATATTATAAACAAAGTAAATATAGGATTTAGGTTTCTAAAATGGGAACTAAATGTTACTATTTGTTTAAAAGCAAAAGATCTACTAAGGAAGCAAAGCATAGTGGGTACGAGCATGATGAAGGTGTATACTCGTGCAGAATCTACCATCCTGAGAGTAAAAGACCATTGAGATTAAGATTAAAAATTAGAGGAACATTCCCACCACTCTTACATAAGCAAAAAGTTAAAAAAAAAAAAAGGAAAGAAAAAACTTAGAGAAAATTGTCATGGTGGGAGAATAAGGCAGGCAGCCCAGATTTATGAAGGCTGTGCATCACGCTTACTTCATCTTTATTCTAAAATCTGAGATACTTGAAACTTATCTAAGTGTGTCCCACCCCAATAGGAAGCAGGGCTAAGATGTTCCTTCACGGATGTTTTCAGCAGGGACAAGAGGTCAGACTCCTTCATCTCACGTATTGGGGACAGGGCACGTTAGGAAGGGAAGGTAACTTCAGGTGAGGAATCTGTCTTCAGACAGGTGGTTCCCCAAAGCAGCTGCGAGCCTCCTGCCTACAGCACCCTCAGCACCAGGAAGGAGGAATCCCTCTGTCCTGAAGACAGCCGGGGTAGCACATCACAGGGGCGCTGCAATGGCTAAAATGAGTTCCCAAGTATGATACATTTTCTCAATACTCCTTCGGAGGAATACTATGGTCAATGGTAATTCCGAAAGGAGGAAACTAAGGCACAGAATAATTAAGTAACTTATCTATCCAGGGTGACCCCGTCAATGAGGTGGCAGCTACAGGATTTGAAATGGAGACCGTCTGACTCTGAGGCCCCTGTGCTTCTCTGTATTTGATGGTGCCTTCAGTCACGGACCGCTGTCATTTTCAGTCCACGCAGGAGCTGTTATTATTATTTTACTTTATTTATTTTCTATCCCAATCCCCATTCCTACTGTCTTCTTCTATGCATGGTTTTGTGCTAGAGAGGCCACATTCTCCTTTTTTGAATTCAGCACTCTTTTTAAGACCTTTCTGTGTTAACATATATGCCTCTACTCCATGACTTCAAACTCACTAATAATTCATCTCTTTAAAAAAGAGGGACAGTGGGGGGGGTGGTTGGAGTTGGGGAGAGAGAGCATGGGCAGAAATGCCAGATATAGGTGAAGAGGAGGAAGGCAGCACATCACACTGCCACGTGTGTACCTATGCAACTATCTTGCATGTTCTTCACATGTACCCCAAACCTAAAATGCAATCATAAATAAATAAATAAATAAAAATTTAAAAATAAATAAAAATGTTCCTTTTATACTATTTTCTTTCAGATTTGGTTTTCCTATGTCAAATTTTGGGGGTTAAGGGTAATATTCTGATTTGTTGAATGTTTAGACTTTTGATTGTGAGGAATTTGTTCCTGGCATCTCTTTAAATGTTGAATCCTGGGCTCTTCTTCAGTAAGATTGTGTTCTGTGGTAATAAGTTCCAACTGCCTAGGTTGAGGGAAAGTCCCTCTGCAGCAACTTTGAGTTAACACTGAAAGGATGCGTGATGCTTCCAGATGTCCTGGAAATGTTAATTTCTCAGCTAGAAATTCAGACTCCTAACCTACTTAAGGAAAGACTTGGGTTCTGATTTCTTATAAGGAACTTTTAAATCAGTAAGAAATAAGTTTGTTTGTTTGTTTTTTGTCTCTCTCTCTGGTGGTGAGCAATTTTTTTTTTTTAATTTTCCATTTGCTGAATGTGTAACTTGGGCTTTAAGCTGGGGTTTCTATACAGCTCCCTCTTCACAAGGTCTCGTCTGCAATTTGTACATAGGTGTTAAAAAACAGTTCCTTCCTTTGTACTGGAACCAAGCCCTTGCCTCCCAATTTGCTCACCTACTTAAAGAGCACTTGTAGTTCCAACATCTGACACCTATAATGCAGGCTCTCATGCAGGCTCAGGCAGTGTCTTAAAATTGTTTTGCTATATTTTATTCAGCATTTCTAGATCTGGTTGCTGGAATGTGTGTCTATTAGTTTAGACAATCACATTGCCAAAAGCAAAGTCCTCTCGTCTGAATCATGCATTCTTACCCAAAGGGTTCAATTGGCCGGGAATGGAAATGCTCACCTGCATATACACCAATGGCCTTTTGCTTTTAACAGCTCTATTGAGAAATATCTCACATACCATAAAATTTGCCCTTTAGAGTAAACAATTTCATGGCTTTTAGCCCATTTATAGAGTTGTACAACTATGACCACAATCAATTTTAGAACATTTTTATCACCACAGAAAAGCCAAACCTATTAGTATTCAATCCCCTCTTTCTCTGACCCAACCAAGCCTTAGGCAATCGCTAATGTACTTTCTGTCTCTGGATTTGCCTACTTGGGACATTTCATGTAAATGTGGTCATACAATATGCGCCCTTTAACGCCCAGCTTCTTTCACTTTGCACTATGTTTCCAAGGTCCATCTGTGTTGTAGAAAATATCAGTACTCCATCCCCTTTTATTACTGAGTGATACTCCAATACACAGCTATACCACATTTTGTTTATCCATGTTAATGGACATTTGCATTGTTTTCACTTTTGTATTATGAATAATGTTGCTATAAACATTGGTGTACAAGACTTTATGTAAATACATTCTTCATTTCTCTTGGGGATATATGACAATTGGAACTTTTAAGTCATGTAGCAACTCTATTTTAACTTTTTGAGGAACTGGCAAACTGTTTTCCAAAATGGTGGCACCATTTTGCGTTTTCACCTGCCATGTAGTACGAAAATGTTGGGCCTTCCTTTTGATGCTAAGATGCGTCCTACAGAGTCTTGTGTTAGGTTCTAAGTGTTCGGACACAGATCATTCTCCTTGGATGTTCTACAAACACCTCAAACCCAGTAAGTTCTAATAGAAATCATCATTTCTCCCTTTCTCTTGTAGAGTTGTACAACAATGACCACAATCAATTTTAGAACATTTTTATCACCACAGAAAAGCCAAACCTATTAGTATTCAATCCCCCCTTTCTCTGACCCAACCCAGCCTTAGGCAATCACTAATCTATTTTCTGTCTCTGAATTTGCCTACTTGGGACATGTGCTTCTCTTGTATTCACTATCTTGCTCAGTACAGAAATCTGGGAATTATTCTAGACACGCAAATTTCACTCATTCTCCCATTTTTTTTTTTTTTTTTTTGAGACGGAGTTTTGCTCTTGTTACCCAGGCTGGAGTGCAATGGCACGATCTCGGCTCACGGCAACCTCCGCCTCCTGGGTTCGGGCAATTCTCCTGCCTCAGCCTCCCGAGTAGCTGGGATTACAGGCACGCACCACCATGCCCAGCTAATTTTTTGTGTCTTTAGTAGAGACGGGGTTTCACTATGTTGACCAGGATGGTCTTGATCTCTTGACCTCGTGATCCACCCGCCTCGGCCTCCCAAAGTGCTGGGATTACAGGCTTGAGCCACCGCGCCCGGCCCTCCCATTTTTAACTAATCAGTAAGACCTGCCTTCTCTTCCCTAAAAAAGTTAACAAACTCGTTGTCCTTTCCTGTATCACAATCTAAATTGTTTTTCTCACTTAAACCATTGCAATGGCCAGTGTACACAGCCCCCTGTCTGTCCTCACCTCCCTGCCACCCACCAACCAACCCGTGATGCATGTGGTCACTGTACATTGCAGAATGCAAATCCAGTATCTTTCTCCTGCTTAATCTTTTTGATGCTTCCCTGTAACTTACAATACAATAAACAAACTCCACAGCAGAGCATTCAGAGTATGTATCCAGTGTAGACTGGATAAAGAAAATGTAGCACAAATACACCATGGAATACTATGCAGCCATAAAAAAAGAATGAGTTCATGTTCTTTGCAGGGACATGAATGAAGCTGGGAACCATCATCCTCAGCAAACTAACACAGCACCAGAAAACCAAACACCACATGTTCTCACTCATAAGTGGGAGTTGAACAATGAGAACACATGGACACAGGGAGGGGAAATCACACACAAGGCCTGCTGGGTGGTAGGAGGAAAGGGGAGGGAGAGCATTAGGACAAATACCTAATGTATGTGGGGCTTAAAACCTAGATGATGGGTTGACAGGTGCAGCAAACCACCATAGCACATGTATATCTATGTAACAAACTTGCATGTTGAGCACATGTATGCCAGAACTTAAGGTAAAATAAAAATAAATAAACAATAAAGGTGACATTAGTTTTAATAATACTTGTTATTTAACAAAATACATCCAAAATATTGTCATTTCAACATGCAATAAACATAAAACATATTGAGTTATCTTTCATTTGAAGTCTGTAAAACATTTTGTGTAATTTAGACTTACAACACATACCAGTTCAGACTAGCCACATTTCGAATGCTCAGTAGCCACCTGTTGGTAGCAGCTACGGCACTGGACGGCACAAACACAGAGCTCTTGCCAGCTTTCTATGGAGTAGCAACCAAGCATTCCTTAGGCAAGATTTGCATTATATTCAATTTGTCCACAGTTCTCATTACAAAGAAATGCCCAGTCATATATCAACCAGTTAGCAACTGTGATAACAGACAAGAAAGAAAAATATGCTAGTCTCTCATTTTACTTCTAATAATAAGGTTTAATCCTCCATGCTAGTCAAAATACTGAGCTAAAAGGATAGCCATCAAATGACTTGGCTTCATCTGTTTTTCTCCTCTCAAGCAAGCAAACAACAGTGGCAAAAAACAGTGTCTATTGTCTTGCAGCCACTGCCTGGGAATCTCCCTCTTGTCATAGAGACACATGTCAACAACTTGAATGAGAGCCACATTGGAGAAGTGGGGAAGAGTGGAGCGTGATTCACCAAGCCCAGCGCCCAGGGGCAGAGATGGAAAACCCATGATATGAGCTAGCACAGAAATCACATTAGAAGATTGATTCATTAAGTATGTTTCACGTTCCATCCCTCGTCCCATTCGGAAACGTTGCTCTCAAAATACACCTAACTGTGCGATCCAATATTCTGTGGAGGGAAAAATACTTCCTGATTTCATGCTCTACTGCATTCAGATTGATAGGCCTGTAATTTTACCCAAAGTGGAGCAACCACAAATGCTCTTTTCTTCATATACAAATATTTAATCCCTCCTAGAAATACCCTATGCTGCAAGCCATAGTGATATCTCATCATCATGGGTTCCACAGGTTAATTATACATTGCTAAAAAGACAGCCTAACTTATTAAGTCATGAATATAAGACACTTCCAAGGGAAAAGAAGTTCTGTGTTCTTAAATAAGGAGACAATAGAAAACTTGGAAATGTTTGGGTGGTTGTTGTCAGACATAAATTTGGGGTGTGGTGCAATTTTCATAGAAGTGGGTTGTTGTATCTGATCTGAGTTAGTGTTAGGCAAGTCATTTATCTTCACTCATCATTCCAAACATATAAGGGAAAGAGGCATAGGAGAAATAAATTGTAAGAGAAATTTGTGAGTTAAAGAAATTGGCCATACTGCATTGAAATCTAATAGAACGGTACAGTGGAATTTGGTTTGTTCTGTTTGCAGCTTGTAAACTGACACAGGAACAGAAAAGGAAATACCGCATATTCTCACTCATAGGCGGGTGAGAAAAATGAGAACACATGGACACAGGGAGGGGGTCTACTACACTCTGGGGTCTATCAGGGGGAATGGGGGAGGGACAGCGGGGGGGGGGGCTGGGGAGGGATAGCCTGGGGAGAAATGCCAAGTGTGGGTGAAGGGGAGGAAGGCAGCAAAACACACTGCCATGTGTGTACCTATGCAACTATCTTGCACGTTCTGCACATGTACCCCAAAACCTAAAATGCAATAAAAATTTTTTAAAAAAAGAAATATAACCTATTAGCTACTCTGCTTACGTCAGTTTACTTGAGTGCTAATACATCTGTCTGTTGTCTATTCTGATGAAATGAGAAAGTATTATCTCAAATATTTGTTTTTAACAGTAAAAAAGTGAACAGAATGCACCCATACTGTCTGGAACAGTAAGTGCAATACATCACATTTAAATAAAATTTTAGGGAGAAGTGCTGTGGATCACACCTATAATCCCAGCACTTTGGGAGTCCGAGGCCAGGTGTATCACTCCAGTTCAGGAGTTCGAGACAAGCCCGGGCAACATGGTGAAACCCTCTCTACTAAACATATGAAAACTAGCTGGGTATGGTGACGCACGCCTGTGATTCCAGCTACTTGGGAGGCTGAGGAGAGAGAATTACTTGAGCCCGGGGGGTGGAGGTTGCAGCAAGCTGAAATCACACAACCACACTCCAAATGAAATGAAATTTAGGTAGTTTTAATTATGTCTGACCTTAGTCCTTTTCATCTTAAAACAAGAGATGAAAACAAAAACCAAGTTTCATATAGAAAGATGTCTTAATGAGTCTGAACTGAGCATCAAGACACTTGATTTGACAAACGATTACTTTCTGATTAGAAATTTATTTTATGAAATTAGAGGTGAAATTAGGATTGCCCTAGAAATGATAATAGCAAACACTTATATAAGCACATGCATCGGCATTTACTATTATCTAGGTGCTTTGCATTATATTAGCTTTAATTCCTACAATAGCCCTCTGATGTAGGCACTCTTTCTTTTTCCTTCTTCCTTTACAGATGAGAAAATATAGGTACAGAGAGGTTAAATAACTTGTTCAAGGTAACCCAATTTTTTTTTCAATAGTCTGGTGTTTATTTTATATTTTCTATCATTCAAAGTTTCAGTGAATAATGAACTTCTATGGAGTAATCAGGACGCTGTTTAAGATAGTCATGAATTAAGTGCCTTCCTGACTGATACACATCTGGGTGATAGTCAGGAGTCTATTTCATCTGAACTCTAATTTTTTTTTTAAATTTTTTAAATTTTTATTGCATTATAGGTTTTGGGGTACATGTGCAGAGTGTGCAAGATAGTTGCGTAGGTACACACATGTCAGTGTGTTTTGCTGCCTTCCTCCCCTTCACCCACACTTGGCATTCATCCCCAGGCTATCCCTCCCCAGCCCCCCCATTGTCCCTCCCCCCTTCCCCCCAATAGACCCCAGTGTGTAGTAGACCCCCTCCCTGTGTCCATGTGTTCTCATTTTTCTCACCCGCCTATGAGTGAGAATATGCGGTATTTCTTTTTCTGTTCTTGTGTCAGTTTGCTGAGAATGATGTTCTCCAAATTCATCCATGTCCTTACAAAGGACACAAACTCATCATTTTTGATTGCTGCATAATATTCCATGGTGTATATGTGCCACATTTTCCCAGTCCAGTCTATCATCGATGGGCATTTGGGTTGGTTCCAGGTCTTTGCTATTGTAAACAGTGCTGCAATGAACATTCGTGTGCATGTGTCCTTATAGTAGAACGATTTATAGTCCTTTGTATATATACCCAGTAATGGGATTGCTGGGTCAAATGGAATTTCTATTTCTAGGTCCTTGAGGAATCGCCACACTGTCTTCCACAATGGTTGAACTAATTTACACTCCCACCAACAGTGTAAGAGTGTTCCTATTTCTCCACATCCTCTCCAGCATCTGTTGTCTCCAGATTTTTTAATGATCGCCATTCTAACTGGCGTGAGATGGTATCTCAGTGTGGTTTTGATTTGCATCTCTCCAATGACCAGTGATGATGAGCATTTTTTCATGTGTTTGTTGGCCTCATGTATGTCTTCTTTTGTAAAGTGTCTGTTCATATCCTTTGCCCATTTTTGAATGGGCTTATTTGTTTTTTTCCTGTAAATCTGTTTGAGTTCTTTGTAAATTCTGGATATCAGCCCTTTGTCAGATGTGTAAACTGCAAAGGTTTTTTCCCATTCTGATGGTTGCCGATTCACTCTAGTGACTGTTTCTTTTGCCGTGCAGAAGCTGTGGAGTTTGATTAGGTCCCATTTGTCTATTTTGGCTTTTGTTGCCAATGCTTTTGGTGTTTTGGTCATGAAGTCCTTGCCTACTCCTATGTCCTGAATGGTTTTGCCTAGATTTTCTTCTAGGGTTTTTATGGTGTCAGGTCTTATGTTTAAGTCTTTAATCCATCTGGAGTTAATTTTAGTGTAAGGTGTCAGGAAGGGGTCCAGTTTCTGCTTTCTGCACGTGGCTAGCCAGTTTTCCCAACACCATTTATTAAACAGGGAATCCTTTCCCCATTGCTTGTTTTTGTCTGGTTTATCAAAGATTATATGGTTGTAAATATGTTATGTTGCCTCCGATGCCTCTGTTCTGTTCCATTGGTCTATATCTCTGTTTTGGTACCCAATTTTTAATGTAAAGCTGAGATTCAAAATCCAGGCTGGAACCAGAAGCTGGCCCTCAACTGCCTCTGTAATGTGTGCTCATTAGTCCCGTGAATGGCAGAACGGTATTTCTACAAAGTCCTTAGGTTAAAAGTTATGTTGCTCTTTAAAATATCTTCTTCCATGCACCCCAAATTCCTATCAGTAGGGTCTGTTCTTCCAATAAACAGCTAACAGGAATTCCCTAATTAAGTGCAAATGGTGTCATACAGACATTAATGTTACTATAGCTTACACAGTAGCCCAAAATATTTAGGAGCTTTGATGACAATTTTTAAATGTTTCTTAGCTATAAGGCATAAAATCCTGAGGAAGTTCAATACAGGAGAGAGAAGTTTCTTGGATCAGAAGAAGGGATCCAGAAAAATATGGAATCAACCTGGGGATATCAGAAAAGAAAAGAATATGTAAGAAACAAAGCAAGGAGGCAAAAGACAGTAAACGACCCTGGTGTATCTATCTTCAGCCAAAAGTGAACCCTGTCCAAAGCCCAATGAGGTATGAAAAACTCCAACCCAACAAAGATTAAACAAAAATCCAAAGCTACCTGTTAATCTAAGCATCCCATTTTTACATTTCTCAAGTAATTACTCTGCAGCTATAATAATAATAATAGCAGCAGTATTTCAAACATATATGGACCAACAAAATGTGTTCTAAACATTTTGCTAGGATTATTTTATTAAATGCTCATATAACCAACCCTGTACAAAACGTATTATTGCTGTCATCATTTTAAAGATGAAAATATTGAATTATTATTGTTGTTTTATTATTTTGAGACAGAGTCTCACTCTGTTGTCCCGGCTGGAGTGCACTGGCACAATCTCGGCTCACTGCAACCTCTGCCTCCTGTGTTCAAGTGATTCTCCTGCCTCACCTTCCTGAGTAGCTGAGATTACAGGTGCCCACCACCATGCCCAGCTAATTTTTATATTTTTAGTAGACATGGGGTTTTACCATGTTGGCCAGGCTGGTCTTAAATTGCTGAACTGAAGTGATCCACCTGTCTCAGCCTTCCAAAGTGCTGGGATTACAGATGTGAGCCACCATGCCTGCCTGGCTTGAATTATGTTATATAATATTATGATATATGTTGATTTTTATCATAATCAAAATTCTATGTGATATGCAAGATGACCTAAAGTGAAACAGTAGACTCAGTAAACCGTAGGAAAAATTTTAAGAGATGATTAAGATTCCCCATTTCTCTTCAATATCTTTTTAATATTTGATCGCTTTACAGACAAGCCACTAACCTGCACTCATAACTATAGCATTACATTTAAAATAAATAATTCTTTTATTGGAAAGCTTTATGGTGTGGAGAGGGGTAGGGGAAATTTGCATGTGTTTTATTTTTTCAGTATCCACATTCTCTTTCCCCATCCTTAAACACTGATCAATAGTCACAACGCATTTAAAAGTTTGTACTTTAAAACCGAATGTGAAAGTTAATTCCAGCTAAACACCCTGCAACTGGTTCACGTAGATGATCACAGAATGCAGCTCACAGATAGATGTCCCCTTAGGCTCGAAGGACAGAGGGTCATCTTGTAGTTCCTTCCAAAATAAGTTCTCCTGAAAAGGAATAACCTCCCCTTTTAAGTTTAGCTTCCTATGGAAATTAACTCTGAGTCCCCTGGAAAAATACTACTACTGCAATGCAGGATTTTTTTTTATATTCCAACACATTGGACCATTACTTCAATGGTTCTTAATCTTTTTGGTGTTGTGCACTCCATGGAGAAATGCATGCAAGCTGAGAAAGATGTCCTCCAGAAAAAAGCACGTAGACACATACATAAAATTTCAGGAATTCCATAGACCCAATGAAGCCTATATATTCTGCACACAAAGGTCATAGACCCAGATTAAGAACAATCGAGTTCAATCCAAAGGCCAAGAGATATTAGATGTCAGGAGTGGGGAGGGGAATGCATCTTTGAAACATCTAAATTCATGGAACATGAACATCTTTAGCTCCTACATGGATGTTGGAGTCTATCATGAGACACATTTATTTTAAAAACCTCCTAGAACAATAGAAGAGAATTATCTTTCAAGCACTTCACCACTGGCCTTCTCTTTATTTTATAGTGATGTGTCCTTTTGCAGTGAGTCTCTCTCTTAGGAATATATACAAGAGAATGAATCAAGTTCACCTGTAACATAAGGGGAAAGGGATGCTGTTAATTAACAGCAGGGCAATTCAAACTTCTTCTTCACCCTCGGGAGGAATACCCAGGTGTGCTGAGACAGATATGCTTGGAGAAAGAAAAGAGATGCTCTGTAGTCAAACACACAGCACCAGGCCTTCTTTCATGAATTGATTTTCCCACTGGGTGACATCCTGGCAATTTCTGTTACCCAACCAATGACATAAGTAAGTAGATGAAGCTGAAAGCTGGGTCAGATAAAAAAAGAATGTTTAATCTAACAAAAGCAGCCTCAGTTTTTGCCGTGAAGGGAAGCTGATTTAACAGGCAGAAGATTAAATAGGAAGCAGAGACAGGGAGAAAAATCATATTAAACCATTAAGAAATGAAGATAGAGGAATGTCACAACGCCAATTATTTGGAGAAAAAGCACAACATTACCATAGAACTTTCAACAATAAGATAAATGATATCTGCTTCAGATGTACAAAAATAGGTCTTTTGTTCACAGTATATATTTTAAATTAAATGCTATTGTTTAATTAATAGACTGTAACTTTATGTATTAAAGAAAAGCGTAAGGTCATATGATTATTTTAGGCCACAAAGTTACTTACTCTGAATCTCAAAAACAGGGACAGCCAATGTGTTTCAAATTATGGAACATGAATCACCTGTGCTCGAATTATCAGGGGTATTTTTTAAAATTCAGATTCTTGGGCCCCACTGACCTATCCAAAACCTGATAAAAAACTTTATGGGTAAAGTATAGGAATCTTCATTTTAACAACCTCCCAGGTAAGAAATGTGCTAAAATATGAGAACCATTAATTTTTACCCTCATTTGGAAAGCGCCAGAAAACATCATCATAAGAAAGTAGCTCTCCAGGCTGGGTGTGGTGGCTCATGCCTGTAATCCCAGCATTTTGGGAGGCCAAGGTGGGCGGATCACCTGAGCTCAGGAGTTCAAGACCAGCCTGGCCCAATATGGTGAAACCCCATCTCTATTAAAAATACAAAAATTAGCCAGGCATGGTGGCAGTCACCTGTAATCCCAGCTACTCAGCAAGCTGAGGCAGGAGAATCGCTTGAACCCGGGAGGCGGAGGATGCAGTGAGCAGAGATCACACCACTGTACTCCAGCCTGGAGGACAGAGTGAGACTCCATCTCAAGGAGGGGGACAAAAAAAGGAAGTAGCTCTCCATAGGAACACCCTCTTTCTCCCATTGCTGTAGAACAGGATTCTTCTTTCTTGTTCATTCTCCTTCCTCCCACACTAAAATCTCCTTTATTATTTGGTAGGTCTCACCCTTAACTTATTCTTCATCCCGGTGACATCCCAGAATGGGTTCCGGAGGGCTCTTCATCCCCTCTACACTCTTATCTTTCCTTTACTGCTTCTCATCGACAAGATAGTTCTCTCTGGTCCACTCCAACCCAGCTCCCAGGTTCCCATGGCAGAGGTCTAGCCCATCCCCACTGTTAAAACAGCTGGCTTTGGTGGCATTGAAATAAAAGGAATTTTACTTTCATCTTTTTTTATGTCCAAAGACACACGCATCTCTCCATCATATATCTTTAGCTACTGTATCTAAGTAGGAACATAAGAAGGGAAGGGACAGGGTTGTAGAAATGAATTTTCTAAAAAAGAAAAAAAAATCTGTTCTGTTTATTATTAAGACTATAGTCAAATTACCAAGGATCAGAAACAGATTGAAAGCAAAAGACAACAAAATTAAGGGAAAACAAGAGGTCCAATTCTTGTGTCACTCAGAATAAAGAGGTGGTTGGAGAATCCATGCTGCACCAATAACAGCCATTCAGGACTTCTGTTTGTAAGAAGTCCCGGGCCCGGCGCGGTGGCTCACGCCTGTATTCCCAGCACTTTGGGAGGCCGAGGCGGGTGGATCACAAGGTCAAGAGATCGAGACTAACCTGGTCAACATGGTGAAACCCCATCTCTACTAAAAAAAAAAAAAAAAAAAAAAATACAAAAAATTAGCTGGGTGTGGTGGCAGGCACTCGTAATCCCAACTACTCGGGAGGCTAAGACAGGAGAATCCCTTGAACCCAGGAGGTGGGAGTTGCGGTGAGCGAAGATGTTGCCACTGAACTCCAGTGCAAGACTCCATCCCAAAACAACAAAGAAAGGAAAAATTCAGTAAATATTTGTCAATTAAATCTTCACAATAATGCATTCAAGATAGATATTATCATCCTTCCTTTATGGATGTAGGAAAAAGTCCATTGGTTTTTAAGAAGCCACCATTGGCCTCTATGTTTAGAGGCAGCTGAACACATACAAATTGGCTGTGATAAAACAGTGTGATTATTCAGAGAACTGGTCTTAATTTTGTAAATAGAATCTAATTGATGAAATGAATAAATACTGGTTATGTTTCAGGTTCACTAACAAAAGATCATTAAACTTTGACTGAATCTGACCCTGACATGCTGCAGATTAAATTCTCAAATGGCAATGAAGAGTCTCTATAGAAAGAGGTTTAGCACGCATCTTGTGACAATAGACCTTTGCTACTTAGAGGAAGGCTTACTCCTACTTCTAACTGGCTATTCTCTATTGAGCAGTGAGTTCGATGGCTTCAAATTCTTCCAAGTCAACTTGCAAGCTGAAGCTTGGGGTTGGGCGTTGGTGTGATGGGATGAGTAGGAGCTGAAGTAATTGGAGCGAAAACTGAAGGAATTGAAGTGAGGGACTTCTTTTTTTTTTTTTTTGAGACGGAGTTTCGCTCTTGTTACCCAGGCTGGAGTGCAGTGGCGCGATCTCGGCTCACCGCAACCTCCGCCTCCTGGGTTCAGACAATTCTCCTGCCTCAGTCTCCTGAGTAGCTGGGATTACAGGCACACGCCACCATGCCCAGCTAATTTTTTTTGTATTTTTAGTAGAGACAGGGTTTCACCATGTTGATCAGGCTAGTCTCAAACTCCTGACCTTATGATCTGTCTGCCTTGGCCTCCTAAAGTGCTGGGATTACAGGTTTGAGCCACCATGCCTGGCTCTTACTGATTTTTTCTATATGCCAGGCACTACTGATACATAGACCATGCCCTTAAGCAACATAAAGTCTGTCTGGAAAGACCCACAGGAAAGCAAACCATCTTTTACCTTGTGGTAAGTGCCCTGGAGATGGTGGAGGTGGTGGTGAATAAAAAGCACAAACATCTTAGAGCAAAACACAAACCGTTCTTGAGGAGAAGAAATATTCAAGGAAGGTGTTGCAGAGGTGCTGATACCCAAAGAAGAAGCTGGTATTTGGAAAGCAGATGAAACTGGGAGCGGGCAAGGGGCTTGTCAACACAGAGAGGACATCAAGAGCAAGTCCTAGAGGCAATCCAGATGCAGTACAGCAGAGATTTGCAAGCAGGCAGTGATCAGGGAAGAGAGGTGCAGTGAGAGAGTGAGGTGAGGGCGGAGCAGGGAGGGAGAGTTCAGCTCCAGACAGAGGAGAGGTAGGAAGCCATCAGATCCAAAAGAGCATTTCCTGTACCTAGACTCATGTCCCGAGATGGGCTAGACTCACATCCTGAAGACATGGACAGCCGTTGAATGGCATCAGGCAGGAAGATGACACCCTCAGATTCCACTTAGGAAAATCACTCTAACGAAAGTGAAGATGAGCTGTCACGGGCAGTATCTGGCACTTAGTAGATTCCAATGGGGGGCAGCTGGCGCTGTTTATTAAATAATTTGCCTCTTGTTGACTGGGACAATACATTTGTTCTCTTTAGGGGGCACTTTTTTTTCTTTGTCAGAAAATATATTTATTGTTGCTAGTGAGTGAAGATGTCACTATTTACAATGGAGGTTACATAAGCCAAGGTTGCCTTCATCTTGATTAAAAAAATACCTTATTTCACTTCTAATCATACACATTGTCCTGTAAAAAAAAGCGCATCTTCTCTCCTGTTTGCTTCCTTGCTTGCAGGATCGCCAGAAGTTAAAATGAAATCACTCTTATATAATCAAAGGTAACAAGAAAAAGCAAGAAAGCCAACATGCCACAGCCTAGACAACTCCACCCAGCACCGCTGCCCCGATATTCATGTGTTCCAGCTCTCTCCTGTCCCCACTCCAATTACTTTAGCCCACACCCCCAGCCCATGCCATCCCACTTAGTTAGGGTGGAGGTTCACCAAGTGATGGGGCTTTCCTAGAAGAGAAACATTTTATGGTCTGTAGAAGCTGAAGAGAAAGTACCAAAAGGTGGAGAGGGCTGCCCTTCCCTTTTAGTCATCATAAAAGGGGTTTACTAATACTGAAGAGCATCCCCTGATGACTGATCCTGACCTAGGCTTCCACTGCCCTTCAAATTGCTGCCAATCAAAATGTGATATGATTCTATTGAATTCATTCCTCGCTGTCTGTCTTGAGTGGTCTTCTCATTAGTGTTCTCTTTAAGTGGGTTTTCTTACTAGGAAAACAAAATAGTCCCTCTCTGAAATTAATGTTGAAAGTGTTTTGCTTGTTCTAAAAGCTTTTTTATATTCCTTTCTCAAGCATGGTCTGTTTGGCATGATTGACACTGTGCATATACCAGCTGGCCAGAGCGGAGCATTGGAGGGTCTGGTGGGTGTTTTTGTGGTAACGCTGAAGAATGTTGGCCTGCAGGTCAGCACAGACTGGATGAGACTCATATGCTTGAACCTTGCTTCCACCTCTTCAGCAGCTGTCTGATACTGTTCAGTGGTGACTTTGTAGAGCTCTGAGTCCAGCCAGCTGCGCTTTGCAGGATGCGACCTGCTTTATTAGCACTAGCTCTTTCTCCACCAGCTGCCTAGCCAGGTGATTTGCCTTAGCACATTCCTTCTGGCTTAATATGCTCTCGTGAAGGATGGCTCTGGTTAACTGCCCATTGGCAGGGGCTCTCTCTCGGTCTAGCTCTTTGGTTTGCTTTAGTCATTTCTGATCTTCAGCTTCTTTCTTGGCTTGCTTAATGTCAGCTTCTCCGCTACTCTTCTTTTCAATTCTTCATCAGAAACCAAGGCATCATAAGCACCAGAATACCGCTGAGACTCTGAATGGGATGGAGAGGATTCCTTCATTCGATCAATCCCGTTTTCTGAAAGCCCGATGCCCTTTGCTATGGTGATGGGTGATGTTCTCATTCTTTTCTGCCTTGAAGGTGACCCAGTGGATGCTGGAGGTACCACCCATGGCTTCTGTTCCTGCCCCCACAGAGACCTAGCATAGAACCACAAGCACTTCAGTTCCCCCATGCCCACACTCACGGGGAGGGGCCTGGATTCTTTTTGCGCACAGCACGACCTAGGAGATACTTTTCAAGTGAGCTTTCTCGTCCTGAGGCAGTGTGTACATTGCGTAATGCATTATAAATTATGTTATTGGCATTCCACTCATCCAATTCTGAATATCAGATTGTAACATGTGAGCGACAGCTCATGACCGTTGATGTTGCTACAAACACACCTGTGGTTAAGACACTGTGGATCTGGTTTCTTGCTAAGTCTACAATGGTGAGGACTCTCTGCAATTCAGCTTGGCGTTTTAAGTACTCGACTGTTTTGAGGAAGAGGGAGGACAGTTGACCAATCATCGTTATTACTCATGATTGTAACCTAAACTTGTCGCCTTCCTTCAGCCAGTCACAGGAGTAACACATGAGGCGCGGGCCTGAAGCAGAACACATCCACACAGACCCAACTCCAGGTGGAAGCCAAGAGCCTAGAAATCCAGTTATTTTCTTGTCTTCTGGTGATGCTAGGCAGCTTTTCTCTGGTGTTAGTAAAAGAGAATTGCTGTTGGTTGTCACTTTTAAAAATTTTAAGGCTAAAATTGAATTCCATCTGCCAGAGCGTTGCTTATAGTACACGCAGGAGAGAGGAGCGTGGTAAGGTCATTTATTTTTCCTAATGTTCATGAGATGTGAGCTTGCAGCACTGCACATCTTGATCACCAGTTAGCTGGAAAACATTCGTCATATTTTACTAATAATCACTCCAAGAGAGACATGTACTCTGATCCATATATGAGTAACTGGCCATCTCTCATACACAAACAAGAAAGTCAAGCATGAATGCCACTTGTTTCCTTATGAATCACTCCACAATCAAGTAACTCAGGTGTGGAAAAACCACAACACTCAAGATCCTTCCACCTATGACATAAGATTTATTTGTACAAGTCTGCTTAATTTTTATAACTATCCATGTCTTAATACCAATCATGACATTATCTTGAAAGTTCTCATTTTCTGGTCTTTGTTTCTTTTTTCTCTCTTTTTTTTTTCTTACTTTGGTTATCATTTAAAAGTGGGCACATTTCATATGCACCATGGAATACTATGCAACCATGAAAAATGATGAGTTTGTGTCCTTTGTAGGGACATGGATGAACCTGGAAACCATCATTCTCAGCACACTGACACAAGAACAGAAAATCAAACACCACATGTTCTCACTCATAGGCAGGTGTTGAACAATGAGAACACATGGACACAGAGAGACTGGGGTCTGTTGAGCGGGGGAGTTAGGGGAGGGATAATGGGAGGGAGGGTGGGGAGGGATAACGTGGGAAGAAATGTCAGGTAGGTGATGGGCGTGGTGGCAGCAAACCACCTTGCCGTGAATGTACCTATGCAACAATCTTTCATGATCTGCACAGGTATCCCAGAATCTAAAGTATAATTTTTTAAAAAAGAAAAATCCACAAAAACAAAGCTGCTGCATTTATTCAGACACATTCTGCAAATGCGTATCAAGTGCTTTTTAAAATATTTTACCACTGCTATAAGTATTATGGATGTAGCAAATGCAAAATTTTTAATGAAAAAAGATACCTATGCATGCTGAAAAGATACAAAAGAGATACGAAAGGATGTGCATATGTTTTTGTTTTTCTCACTCCATTATTATTATATAGTTGTCTGTGCTTACTGTTTATTAATGAGTACTACTAATAGTAATAATAATATTTATTTAGTGCTTCCAGTGTCTTATAAATGTATAAATGCCTTACATCATGTTGTTTAATATTCCCAATAAATCCATGAAGTACTGAGTATTAATAGCCACAGTTGACAGATAGGAAACTATAACATAAAGAAACGACATGACTTGTTCATGGCCACATGATTCAGACGTGGTAGAGACTCCAGGTTCTGTTCCCCTTCCCTTCATATGCTGCCACGATGAATATGAAAATAAATGAAATATATATGCTGACCTCAAGAAAAGAAAAATCTTGTTGTAGAGAGAAAACTATACATGCGTAAAATACTGAATTACAATATGAGAAAATATAAGAGCTGCCATTAAGCCACTGCCAGGTGAATAGAGCAGAGTCAATAAAAATTCAAAAGAGTGCACAATTCCACAAACTGGAGAAGCCCAAGAATCACTATGGCTTTGGCGACTTTGAATTGGTTCTATATGGGTATAAAAGGATGGAGAACCCTGCAGCCTCTGGGAGGAAGAGGTCATGGCGTGGGAATGTCTATGAAGGCCAGAGAGTGAGTCAGCCAGTTTAGCCGGAGAGGAAGAGTAAGGATCGACGGACACAGGTCAGTTTGCAAAAGGTTTCTCATGCAGGGCATTTGCCTTCAGCCCATGGGAAAACCAATAGGACACAGAAAGAGACTTTCTGATGTCACTGAACAGGCAAGAGTTTCACAGCCAAAAAGACCTAAACCCAAACCCATACTCCAGGTGTGACCTCAGGCAAATGACTTACTCTCAGGACACGTTGGTTTCTATAAAATGGAAATGAAAAACAAAATATTTACCTTGCAAGGTATTTTGTGGATTACAGATCATTTGCATGCAGTACCTAACACTATGCTTAACATAAAGTGACTTGTCAGTAAACAGCCACTCTCACTCATTTTATTCACACATTTGTCACTTTGATTCCATTGTTTAAAATACTTTTGATCTTCTCACTGATAATTTCCCTCAGGCAGAGACCGTGTCTTTATTGCAAAGGAAAATCTGACTTGTTATTTTTTTTAAATGGGAATTGACTTTTTCCTACTATAAATGTACCAAAAAACCATTCACCCTAAATCCAAGCACCCTAACATTAGCATTTGGTATGTTTTCTTTCATATGGTTTTCAGTGGGTATTGCACGTTGTTTTATTACCCATAATCATAGTATTTCAATCATCGATACATATTTCATACGCATCATACATACAAGTCAATACATATTTCCTGTCATTGATTTTTTATTGATCTATTAATTTTCCTAAATATTATAAATATTGACAATGTATTTTACCAGATTCAATTTCAAATGGGTTTTGTTCGTTGCAAAATATAAAATTTAACTCAGAAGTTAGAGATTTTTCAGATTAATGTAAAATAACCGACACCTTTTAAAAAATTCTTACAAAGCACAAGTCACAAGTCACTGTTCTATTCCTCAGAGGGAGTTTCTAATCTAATAAAGTGCAGTTCCTGCCTTCACTCTCACAGATCTTCCTAGGGAAGACAAAATAAGGATGCAAATAAGGTTAAAAATCGTATAAAATGGTGTCCTATGGGACCTGAATACAATTTCAAGATGTTTCCAAAGCTGTTACTGCACCATTTTGCACATTATTGAATATCTTGTAGAGCATCCCAAAGTTACCTTAACCGAGGAGCTCAGACTCAATTGAGTGCATAAATCCAAGTGGATGCTAGAAACCTGTTACTTTATTTTATAGTCACTCTCCCTCCATCTGGAGTGAGAAAAATAGATGCACTTTCCCACTCATCCACTTTGCCTGTCATTTCTGGCCACTCCGTCAATGTTTTGTAACATGCGAGAGAAAGAAGACTTTGAAAAACAGGACTGAGTTCTTTTTTTTAGGGACATACAATGTTGACAGAAATACACTCCAGAGGAATTTAATGCAGCTTTTTTTGGTTCCGGGCACAGCTCCTTTAGTGCATCAGTAAATGAAAAATGAGCACGGGAAGCTCCTGACAGTAGGAGAGGACCGCAGAGAGCCCTCGCCTCCAAACCAATGACTGGATTCTACTGTACAAACAGAGAAACGTCTGTGAACTCCTCACCTTTGAAAGGTAAACACCAAGGAGGAAATACTCCTCCCACGTGCTTTGAAGCATTCACCTTGCAAAAGGAAAAAGGACTTCTTTAAAGAGTTCTTCATGCAGAGAAAAGAGGAAGTTCTTTGAAGTCTGGGCTAATTTTGGGTCACCACGAAACTAGCCATCCTTCTACCTACAATATCCCCTGACCCTCTGGACCAAAAACAATAGAACCACAACCAGGTTATTTCATCAGTGTGAACAAAAACTAAAAATAAAAATCTCCAGGAAACATACAAAAACCATAACCCCCAAGAGGCAGCTCTCTTTCACCTCTCTCTCTTCCCTTCTCATTCCTTGGCTAAAAGGTAAGCCATTCACTGGGGACAGAGTAATAAAAAGATATGCATGATAGGAAAGGTATGCCTATGCAATCAATGTACAGTGGCTCACTCCTGTAATCCCAGTAGTTTGGGAGGCCAAGGTGGAGGATCACTTGAGCCCAAGAGTTTGAGACCAGTCTGGGCAACATAACGAGATCCTGTCTCTACAAAAACTAGAAAAGAAAGACAAAAAAAAAAAAAATATATCTTCATCAATGTAAGAGATCCAGATAATGTAACATCTCTGTTTTTGATTAATTTAGTACTCACAGCCAGGATCCAAGAGGTAAGTAAGTATCCCTCTGATTTAACTTTGAATCATACATTAAATAGCTTATTGGAGTCTCTCTGGGAAGGGCTCCAGGAAGACAACTGCAAAATTCTCAGAAGAATGGGCCACTTGGAATGTCCTGTTGATTCCTCCATTTCTCTGAGTGGTTCACCAGCCCCCAGCCTAACAGCTTCTGAGCTAATTCAATCCCTGCAGAGATGCTGAGCTACAATACTGTTAGAGTTCTTCCAAGCAGTTACAGTAAGGAGAAAAGCACCTTAGGCCATCTCCATGACCAATAAATAGGCGTTGAATAGGTGTAGATGATTTGCACCAGGAACTTTGAAAAAAAGTTTTGGAGGACATAAAAGCTAAACATTTTATTTTGTGACATCTAGTTACACAATTGCCATGCTTGCTAGAAAGGATACGTTTATTGTGACACATAGGGTATCAGTGTGGCTTCCTCCCCTGTTTCTCTATGTCTATGGAGCTAGTGAGGACAAGGTGATGGAACTGTCTGCCATGTGGGCCCGACAGCTGTGACTCCCGTGGAATGACTGGCAATACACAGCATATCCCCTAAGTCATGGCTAGGAGGCTCTCGATGCACATAAATCTGGGCAAATAGAACTGAAAATTGACATGATTTTTTTACCAGTTTGTAGAGGCTTAGGCTATAAAGTCCATGATAAGTTACTATCTCTTTCTAAAAAAAAAAAATAACAAATGCTATATATAAATAATTCATTAGATACATCATAGGTTGCCTCACGCTTGAGAACTTGAAAGAAAAATTCTCAAAACTTTCTTCAGTGTTTAGCATGGTTTAAAATTATGTGGGTAATCTTCCCTATATTCTAAATCTGAAGAACATATTCTGAATATACACACTATAATTATAGGACAAATAAAAGTACACACTCTAGGTAGCAGATAGGGAGGGTGTAAACAGACCTTTCCATCTCAAGATGTGGTTCAGATTGTAGATAGGAAGATTCAAGTGGAGTTCAAACAAAATTCAATGAATATTTTGTTCTTGACTAAATGCCAGAGACTTATCTCTGCCTTTGTGGAAATTACAGGGGAGGAGTTCACATGAAAATACACATATCAATTCACAAAGGCTGACAAAAGGTAAGTTAGAAGTACTCTATGGATTTTTTCTGAGCCTTTAAGGATAACAGAAAGGGATTTGATGTTGCTAAAATCATTGCCCCTATGAGGAATGCCAATTAATCACAGCCATGACTTGGTCCTGTATTCTCACTTGTCTGTCTTGATCTCTTATATCTAACTTCATTTTTGCTATTTTGTTTAATTTTTTACATTTATTTAGCATTTTATATCATTTTCACCCCATAACATCTGTTGGGGATGGGTATTTTTACCCAGATTTTACAACTTAGCAATCTAGTTTCATAATTTTCTCTCAGTTCTACTCTAATGAGTAGAACCAAAACTTGAACCTGGTTAGTCAGAATCTCAATCCTGACAATTCTCCTGTATAACATACCAGTCACTGAATAGGCATTCCCCAGATGACAAATAGATCATATTCACATATTTTATTCTGAAATCTGAATTTAATCCTTAAGGAAACCACTTTTAAATGACAGTTGAGTTCCCGACTGGTTTATGAAGGATGATTTAACCCATAACATAAATGAATTTACTATAGACTTGTTAGACAGAACTCCGAGATAGGGGAAAAAGAGATTTGTGATGACAGCACTTCAGACAACCAGAGGCATTTGCCTTTGTACAAAAGGTGCTTAGCATGCAGAATGAAGCTATAATTGGTGAAATTGCAAATTATATTTCAGAAGGAAGTAGAAAGAAATAGCCAGTATAGGGAGAAGATCCTTTAGGACAAGAAGTCAGGCACATCTGGGAATCTACCACTGAGTGACTTCCACCTGAGACCCTCTTGATTTTCATAGCTTCTTTTCTCCCTCCACTTAAAAGAATTGTAAAATATAATGCATGTATAATAAAGTACACGGCATGTCAATATAGAACTCAGTGAATTTCCATAAATTGAAAACCAGTGTAAACACCTCAATGTTCAAGAAATAAAGTGGTGGCAGCATTCTACAGTACTCCCCTTCTGCTGCGTTTCACTCTAAATCCCTGCTGATCCGCCCTGGGAAAAATACTCTGCCTATTTTTGTAGCACTCCCTTGCTCTTCTTTATCTCTTTACTGCCTATGCATATATACCTAAAATGTTTAATAAAGTTTTGCCTATTTGTTAAATTTTCCGTAAATAGGATCACACAGTAAGCATTTAAAAAAATCTAGCTTCTTTCACCCAATGCTGTTTGTGACATTCAACTATGCTTCTGAGCAGAGCGCTGATTCATTTATTTTCAGTGCAATACAAATGCCACTGGACAAGTGCTTCCACTATCATGTTGATGGTTTTTCACAGGGAAAAATAATCCTGAAGCAGTCATTCTTGTTCATGACAGTCACACATTTTCATTGGGTATACACCAAGAAATGGAAGTGCAGATCACAATGCTTGATTAAAATGCTTAATTTAAATTAACATAATGTAATGAATTTACATTCATTAATGTAAATGCTTAATTTAAATAGATGAGGCCAAAATGCTTTTCAGTGTGGTTGTACCAATTTTTACTCCCATATGCAATGTGTTAGAGAGTTCCACTGTTTCCATCATTGGTTACACTTGGCAGTTGCTGTTTTCGCTTTAGCTATTCTGGTGAATGAGTAGTGTCATATCATTGTGGTTTTAAACAGTGTTTCCCTGGTTCCTGATAAGATTATAACGTGTGTAAGTTTACTGCACAGTTGGATAGCCTCATTTTAAAAGTGCCAGTTAAAGCTTTTTGCCTATTTAGCTATTGGATTCTATGTATTTTAATTCTTAATTTGTTGAAGCCCATTATATTTTGGGTATTTGTCAGTTACATGTGCAGCAAAATTTTTCTCTGCTCTGTGCCTTGCATTTTTAGTTTCTTGTGTCTTTGGATGAGCAGAAGTTTTTACATTTAATGTAATCTAAATTCTCAATCTTTTCCTTTATGAATAATAATTTTTATATAGTTTAAGAAATCTTCAGGAACAAGTAAACTTAATAAGCACTTGTAGAGCTTTCCACTTTAGATACATAAAATATACATTCTCCACTTTAAATACACAAAATTATGATCGGCCATTATTAATACCCATTCATAGAATAAAGCAATATTCCTGTTCTCTCTCCCTCTTTTTCTTCCTCTCTTTTCCTTTCCTTCTTAAAAAAAAAAGAAAAAAAAGAAATCTTTATATAACATAAAAATCTTTTTTACATACAATATTCCAGAATTTATAGCTTAATACAATCCACCTGCAATACATATTGGAATATGCTGAAAGATCAGGGTCAATTCTGAATTTTTTTTAATTGACATTTCTTTTTATTTATCAAAAAGACTCCCACTGTTCTACTATTCGACATTGTCAAGAACAAGTATCCAAATACTCATACATTTATTTCTGAGCTCTCTATGCCATTCCATTGGTATAGCCTTGATATGGTTTGGCTGTGTCCCCAGCCAAATCTCATTCTGAATTGAGGCTCCCATAATCTACACATGTGGGAGGGACCAAGCAGGAGGTAATTGAATCATGGGGGCAGGTCTTTCCCATGCTGTTCTCGAAATACTAAAGAAGTCTCATGAGATCTGATGGTCTTAAAGATAGGAGTTTTCCTGCACAAGCTCTCTCTCTTTGCTTGTTGCCATCCATGTAAGATGTAACTTGTTCCTCCTTGCCTTCCACCATGATGGTGAGGCCTCTCCAGCCACATGGAATTGTAAGTCCCTTAAACCTCTTTCTTTTGTAAATTGCCCATTCTCGGGTATGACTTTATTAGCAGCATGAAAACAAACTAATGCAAGCCTTGTGACAGTATAGTATTGTCAGTATTGACAGTATAGTACTGTGTCTTTATCAAAATGTCTTGATATTTATTAGAGCAAATTCTCCCACATGGCACTTCTTCAGATAGTTCAATTATTGATTTTTTTTAATTTTTACAATTCATTCAGAATCTCTCTCTCTCTCTGTCTCTCTCTCTCACTCTCTCTCTCCATCTCTCTCATATATGCACTCTCTTTCACACATACACATACCACACACACACTCATACACACAGTTTGTGGTTTGATTAAAATTTGAGACAGCTGACATTTTTTACATCTTTTGATGATATGTCCCAGTATATATTAGATCTTTAATTTTTCTCAATAGATTTGTTCAAGTTTCCAGTGAGAATTTTCACATATTTGATTAAATTTACTTTGATACATTTCATGTTATTTAATGCTATTGTAAACTGTATATTCTTTTTTTTTTTAATTTTAAATTTTTATTGCATTTTAGGTTTTGGGGTACATGTGCAGAACGTGCAAGATAGTTGCATAGGTACACACATGGCAGTGTGTTTTGCTGCCTTCCTCCCTGTATATTCTTAAATGTTTATATTCCATTTCTCACATATTGACTTTAAATAGCTTTAATAAAGCGTATTTTATATAAAGTACACATATTTAAAATGTGCAATATGTTAAGTATTGACAATGTATACACCCAAGTGGCATCACAAAATCAAGATAATGAACACATCCATTACACCCAAAACTTTCCTTGTGACTTTTGCAACCCTTCAACCTTTCCTCATGACTCTCTGCCCCAGCCAAGTACTGAGCTGCTTTTTGAACTACAGATGAGTTTGCATTTTCTAGAATTCTATTATTAGTGGAGTCATACAGTGTGTACTTTTTTTGTCTGACTTCTTTCACTCGTCATAATTATTTTGAGATTCTTCCATGTTGTTGCATGTGTTGAAGATTATTCATTTTGTCATTAAGGGGTATTCTGTTGTATGGATATATCATGATTTTACTATCCATTTATCTGTTGATATGCATTTGAGTTGTTTCCAGTTTGGGAGTATTATAAATAAAACTGCTATGAACATTTGTGGACAGTCTTTATTTGGACATATGATTTAATTTGTTCATGTATAAATACCTGTAAGTGGAATGGCTAGAGAATATGGTAGGTATATGTTTAACTTTTTTAAAAAATTATAAAACTTTTTGCATATTAGTATCATTTTGGATTTCTACAAGCAGTGCACAAGAGTTTTAATTGCTTCAAGTTCATGTCCTGTCCTTTCTTTTATTTATTTATTTTTGAGACAGGGTCTCTCTCTGTCAAATTAATAAAAATCTACCAATTTAGAATTCCAAGTTCACTGATTTATTTTTTATTTTGATCTTACTTTAGGTTTTATTTCCTTTTCCTTTTCTAGTTTCTTAATTTAGAAGCTAAGGTCATTGATCTGTGATCTTTCCTTTTTTCTAATGTGATGCTCAATGCTATAAATTTCCCTGTAAATTATACTTTGGCAGCATCCAACAAATTTTTATATCTTGTGTTGTTATTTTAATTAAATTCAAAGTTTCTTCTATTTCCTTTTAAATTTTCTGTTTAACCTAAGAGTAATTCAGGAGTATGTTCTTTGGTTTCTTAATACTTGACAATTTTTCAAAGGTCTTTCTATTGATTTTAGTTTCATTGCAGTAAGAAAATATACTTTGTATTACTGTTGTCCTGGTACACTTTTAAAAGTGTGTTTATTCCCAGCATATGATCTCTTTGGTAAATATGTTTTAGGCCCCATGGGGGGCAAAAAGTGTATTCTGTTGTTATTTGGTGGAGTTTTCTGAAACTGTCACTAGGTTGATTGGTTGACTGTAGAAATATAGTTGACTTTATATAAACACAAAGTAGATGGGTTGATTGTAGAAAGTGGATTTGTAGTACTGCTAAAGTCTTTAATTTTACTTATTTTTTTCCACTTATTCTATAAGTAATTGAAACCTCTGACTATAATTTATGAACTTATCTATTTATTTTCACAGGTCTATTTATTTGTACTTCATATAGTTTAAAGCTGTTTCAGTAGGTTCAAAAATGTTTGTAATTTATATCTTCATAAATTGACCCCATGTCATTATGAAATTATTCTTTAAATCTTTATTCTTTACTCTGAATTTTGTTTTTTCTGATATTAGTATAATCATTTTCATTTTCTTCTGACTAATGTTAATGTTGAGTATTTTTTCATTATTTTGCTTTGAGTCTATTTCTGCTTTTATACTTAAAGTTGGCTCCATGTAAGCAGAATATACATGGGTCTTGCTTTTTAAAATCTAATTTAATAGTCACTGCCTTTTAATTTAAAACATTTACATTTCATAGGGTTATTGCTATTGTAGGATTATGTCTTTTGTTTCTTAATTTGTTTTCTACTTATATCATTTATTCTTTGTTCTCTTTTTTTTTTTTTTTTTTGAGATGGAGTTTCACTCTGTCATCTAGGCTGGACTGCAGTGATCTGAACTCAGCTCACTGCAACCTCCACCTCCCAGGTTCAAGTGATTCTCCTGACTCAGCCTCTCAAGTAGCTGGAATTACAGGCACGTACCACCATGCCTGGCCATTTTTTCTTTCTTTTTTGAGACAGAGTCTTACTCTGTCACCCAGGCTGGAGTGCAGTGACATGATCACAGCTTACCTCAAATTCTTGGGTTCAAGTGATCCTCCCACCTCACCCTCCCAAGTAGCTTGAATTACAAGCACATGCTACCACCCAGCTAATTTTTTATTTACTTTTGTTGTTGAGATGGGATCTTGCTGTGTAGCCCAGGCTAGTCTAGAACTCCTGACCTCAAGCAATCCTCCTGCCTCAGCTTCCCAAAGTGCTGGGATTATAGGCATGAGCCACCACAGTCAGCCTGACTTCTTTTAGATTGAATACTTTTTAATTATTCAATTTTATCACCTTAGTTGACTAACTAGCTAAAACTCTTTGATGTTTTATTTTTGTGATTGACCTACAGTGTACAGATGTCTCTTTAGTTTATCACAGTGTACATTCAAGGAATACTGCATTAAAATACAAGAATATTACAGGTGTCCTCTGATTTCTTTCTTTGTCCCCTTTTTACTATTGTTGCCATTTATGCTATAAATCATACAACACATTCTTATTTCCTCCTTTGTCAATTATATTTTGAAGACATTAAAATAATAGTGAAAACATTTTTAAATTTATCCTCATAGGATTTCTGGTGCTGTGTGTGTGTGTGTGTGTGTGTGTGTGTGTGTGTGTGTAATACAGATCCAGATTTTTGACTGGTATCATTCTCCTTTTTAGCATTCACCATAGGATAGATCTGATAATAATAAAGTCTTACAGATTTTCTGTGTCTGGAAGAAAACTTAATTTTGCCTTTGTTTTTCAAGTATAATTGCTGAATGTGAAGTTCTAAACTGGCAGATTTTTATTAATTTGAAGATGTTGCTCTACTCTCTCATTTGGATTGTTTCTAAGCAGAAATTTGTCATCATTCTTATCATAGATTCTCTGTAGTGATATTTTTTTCCTCTGGTCACTTTTAAGATTTTCTCTTTATCAGCAGTTTCTAGCAATTTGAAAATGCTGTGATTAGGTATTGTTTTCTTAATGTTTCTTATAATTAGGATTTCTTATACTTCTTGAGTTTCTGGGTTTATAGTTTTTATCAAATTATAAATACTTTTATATTTCAAATAGATTTCCCCCACTCTCTTCCCCTTCTTAAGAGACTCTGACTGCATGTATATTAGCCTCTTTTAACTGTCCCACTGACTATTGATTCTTTATGATTGCTTTTTCAGTTTTGTTCTCTGTGTTTTATTTCTGATTGTTTCTATTGCTACGTTTTCAAGTTCCCCAAGATGTACTGCCTTCTACACATCTTCTGTTGGTTACATTAAAAGATTCCACTATGTATGGTTGACTTATCAAAGTCTAACGTAATTGACATTTTAACAATTTTTTCTTGACGATGCAATGACCTGAAAACATTTTAACTTTATTCCCTCCCCATCTTATATGACATTGCTATCATATATTTGATTTCTACACACATTTTAATACTCCCAAGGCATAAATATTATTTCAATCAGCGAATGTTGAATATATACTACCATTGCTCCCTTGCTTTCTCTCTGTTTCTTCCTTAATTTCTGACCCCACTCTAGAGTCCATTTCCATCTTATTAGAGAACAATATTTAGTATTTTCATTGCTGCTGGTCTATGGATAATGAATTATCTCAAATTTTGCCTCAAAATATGTTTCATGCCTAAAGGATACTTTCTCTAGGTATAAAAGTCTAGATTGTCAGTTACTTTTTCAGAAATTTAAATGTATTATTCTATTGTCTTCTGGCATTCTTTCCTATTGAGAATTCAGTCATTATCCATTAGTACTCCTTTAAAAGCAATATGTGTTTTTTTTCCCTTTTGGCTTCTGGTGGTAAGATTTTTTATGATATACTTAAGTGTGGTTTTCTTTTTAGTTATACTGCCTAGAGTTCATGAGGCTTCTTGAATTATCATCTTTTTCATCTTGTTTTAGCTGCATCTTACCTTCTATTTAGCCTAAATATAATTTGTTATTAAAACCATTTTCAATTACTTTATTTCAATTGTAGAATTTTCATGTAAGTTCTTGTTAGACTTGCTAGTTGTCTAATAAAGTTATCAATTATCTTTTATATTCCTGAACATAGAATATAGGGGAGCTCCTTTGGTGTCTATGTTTGAATATTCCAGTATCTGGGGCTCCTAAGGATCTCCCTCTGTTATTGGACATTTCTGCAGGTTTTACTTCATATTGTCTCGCTTCCTCATGTTATGATTATTCTAGACAAAATTTAAGACCAAGATCTATGTTTTCTTCCTTCAGAAAGTTTCTATGTTTTGAGTTTGCAAGTTACCTGGAAGAACTAATACCCCAGGTAACCTTTAATATTAAGGGTTGTGATGGTACAAAGCTGAGTTTCTTTAGTTGTAAGGCCCACTTTTTGTTTACTCATATGCTTAGGATACAGCCCTCAGAGTCTCAACTAAAGTAAGAGTGGTTCACAGATACCTATAGCTTGAGTGAGTCCTGCTAATCAATACTTGTTGCCTTAACCCAAAAGATTGTCAAAAGTGCACTCAATCTCTCCTTACTTGGAATGGAAGCGAAGAAAACATCGGGGTTAAAGGAAAGCCCCCAAATATTCTAGTTATTGCCCTAAACATTCATCCTCCTCAAGCTCCTGGTCTAGTAATTTATCTTTAATTTGTCTTCTCTTCAGTATATTCAAATATACTTTTTAAAATATTTTTCCAGTCAGGGTTGAGCTATTTAAAGTGTCATTTTCAGAAAGAGAAGTAACTTTTTTCACCCGCCCTCACTTTTTAAAACCATTGCTGTGGCAATGAGGACTGAGAATATTGGCAAATGAAGTTTGTGGCTGGTAGTGACCAATTGTTGGAATATGAGGTCATTTATAATTTGAGTGTATGTTGTTTCGAATCTGCCCAAGAGATTAAACGCAGAGATGTTTCTTACTTCATTGTTAATTTAAGCAATGTAGATAAACCCAATCTAAAAGATTGGTATCTCTGAATTCCCAGAAACTCTTCTCTGAAAGACTTACTTGGCCTTTAGTCAAACTACTTACATTACAATTCAATTGTTTTATGTCTGTAAGTTCTCACTCCTTGAGTAGTTTGAAAGGCACTTTGAGGGTAAGAATATATCTTAAATTTCTTCATATCTTCTGATTCTTAATGTAATATATCTCATTAAAATGATAGGTACTAAACAAGAATTTCACTGAATGAGGTTTTAATACCTCCAATGCATTCAAGAATAAGCCCAAAACTTATTTTGTTGGCATTGAAGATCTTCATGACCAGCCACTGCCATATTCTCCAGCCCTATTAAAGCCCTGCCTCCCCAGTGTCTGACCTAAGAAGTCTCTCTCAAGTCCTGTTGAGCTGTCATGAACATGTCATTCCCTAACCCATGTCACTCTCACAGCTATACCTCTGTTGATGCTGTTCTGCTTCAAATGCCCTACTCTCTCTCTCTCCCCCTACCCTCCATCACTCTGCATATCTGGCTTCTGCTAACTTGTACTTACCTATGAGAACTCAGTTTAGACATCACCTCCTCTGGGAAGCCTTCCCTGAAGTACCCAAGATCGGTACACTGTTCTAGGTGTTCCATCTTGCTCACCCCATTACAGTCCTTTCAACACTATATCGTAGTCATCTATTTATTTGGATGTCTCCCACACTTAACTATTTGTTTCACTAGAGAGTTATTAATTCACTGTTTATCTGATTACTGTTTCCCCAGCTCCTAGGTCCTCAGCAAATGTTGACTAAGTGACTAAATAGAGGGGTAGAGGAAATGAATGAAAGGCTAAAATAAGTCAATTTTTGAAAATTAAAAAAATGACAGATTATAAAAATATGCAAATCAGTTTTTTTGGAACATAGCATTAGAACTCAATCAACTATGATAAAGAAATAAAAAAGTCGTGCACATCAAGGAAAATCCTTAAAGAAGAGAAAAAAAGTAAATACAATGTCAGTCTTTAAAAGAAAGGAAAAGAAATATTGGTCAGCCTAAAACACATGCCAGGGAAGTTACGAAGATAAATCATCAAAATGATCAACTTACAATCACCCAGAAGAGCATAACAAACTGGGTAGCAACCAAATGGCTTTTAGAGGAACAAATCATGCCAGACCAATTTAATTTCTTTCTATGATAGAGTGACAGACTTTGTAGATAAAAAGGATGCAATAGATGTAATCTCTCTTGACTTCTGTAAGCCTTTGATTCTGTCCTACCTGACATTCTCATCAACAAACTGGGGAGATCTAATCTAAACCACACAACTATTCAGGGGACGCACAGCCCACCAGACAGAGGCATTCGGAGAGCACTTGTCAATGGCTTAGCATTTACCCAGGAGAACATTACTGGCAATAGCCTTGTTGTGGAGCCTAGGATCATTTGACAATTTTACAGCCAAATGAAAGGTTAAAGCATAAATAGCGGTGTATATACAATAAAGGATATGTTTACACGGCAACATCTGCAAATGTATTTGAAGTTGGAGGAGTGTTTCTGCATAGAACTACTTGGCATAAAACAAATGGATCAGGAAACAAATATATACTTTGAGAGTGACTTGTGTTCATACCGAAGAGATTGTTTTACCTAAAAATTGCAGCCCTAAGTCCACAATGCTACCCCAGGAAGTGCTATGACACCACCGCAGCAGCACCGCCTGTACTGTTTTCTTGAGTGAAGTCTCTGCTAATCAATACTCTGATATCTCCTTCTATCATGTTTGTTCTGCATCATGTGGATTGCTGTTCCATCCTCTGCTGTCCTCTTCCCAGTGTCCTCCGCCATCCAAATGATCATTTCAGCCTGACCTTCCCTCTTCCCATTCTGCCTCATGGCGTCTACCTTCACCCATAACATCTGACCATCCATTCTTACTCATGTTTTCTTCCCCTGCTCAATATCCCGTAGGTACAGGTAGATGAGATAGAGTGAATGGAAACTGAAGGTAATAAAGAAGTTAATAAAATTTAGAGATGAGATAGGCCAGAGATCATCAGGGTTACCTGTGATTTTTTTTTTTTTTTTTTTTTTTTGATACGAAGTCTCACTCTGTCGCCCAGGCTGGAGTACAGTGGCACAGTCTCGGCTCACTGTAACCTACGCCTCCCCACTTTAAGTGATTCTCCTGCCTCAGCCTCCCAAGTAGCTGGGACTGCAGGCATACACTACCATGCCCAGCTAATTTTGGTAATTTTATTAGAGGTGGGGTTTCACCATGATGGTCAGGCTGGTCACGAACTCCTGACCTCAGGTGATCCACCCTCCTAGGCCTCCCAGAGTGCTGGTATTACAGGTGTGAGCTACCACACCAGACCAGAATTATTTTTTAAAAGACAGTTCAGTAGGCCCAGGGAAGGGGCCTATGAGGGTGTGGGTGATAGAGTGGTCTGAAGGATAGGCAGAAAATGGTTGGGATCAGGTTTGGGAGTTGAGGTAAGAATTGTTCATTGAGACAATGGCCCAAAGACCAGCTGAGTGGTAGAAAAGGCACTTAACTTGAGGTCATTAGATCTGCCACATATTTCTTCTTTAACTCTAGCAAAGTCATTAAAACAGTGAGTCTTACTTGTCGACTAAAATACAGTCATTATCTAACCAAGCAACACCAGGTGAGGCTCAAATGATACAATATACACGAAATCATAGTGTCTTCCTCCATTGGGTGTGACCACAAGGGAATGCGTGAGACTGGGTAACTTATTTTAAAAAAGAGACATTTGTTTAGTTCACAGCTCTGCAGGCTGGGAAGTATGAGGTTGGTGCAAAAGTAATGGCAATTTTTGCCATTATGGCATAAACCGCAATTACTTTTGCACCAACCAAATACATGAAGCATGGTGCCAGCCGCTGACTGGCTTCTGGGAGGGCCTCAGACTGCTTCTGCTCAGGGAAGGAAGTGGCAGGGGAGCGGGCATGTATAGAGATGACATGGCAAGAGAGAGAAACTGAGGAAGCCAGACTCTTGAACAACCTGCTCTCAAAAACTAATCAATTCTCAGGAAAGGGAGAACTCACCCCAAGGGAGGGCACTAATTTATTCACGAGGGTTCTGCCCCCCATGACCCAAACACTTCCTGCCAAGCCCCAGCTCCCAACACTGCCACATTGGGAAACAAATTTCAACGTGAGTTTTGGCAGGGACACCACATCTAAGCCATAGTGCACAGTGAACTCTAAAGCAGTATCCAGCTGTTAGACGATATTGCTATTGTCACTACTGCATAGAGATGACTGCCCTTTAGGGGTCATGAAAGGCCTCTCAGCAGCTGCACTGCTGCAATTTTATACAACTCGTGGACCACAGGTAAAGCAAGGGCTGCTCTGCTTCCTGGGGAAAGAATCTTAACTCTAAAAGGGCCAATTAGATTAAAAACCCTTTCTTGAAAGAATAAACTAACGACTAAATGGAATTTGCATTTCGTAAAGAAGAGGTAGTTAGGTTTAGTTTCAGATGAACTTAGAATCCATTTCCAGGTCTTTTTCTTCGTAGAAACCATTAAGCTAGACTCTAGAAGTAAATATAAGAGGTGGCAATAGGGCATATGAGGTAAAATAGAGGACTGTGGTTTTATTAAGAAAACGCAAGCCAGAAATATTTCTTTTTTTTTTTGAGATGGAGTTTCGCTCGTTACTCAGGCTGGAGTGCCATGGCGCAATCTTGGCTCACTGCAACCTCCACCTCCTAGGTTCAGGCAATTCTCCTGCCTCAGTCTCTTGAGTAGCTGGGATTACAGGCACGCACCACCATGACCAGGTAATTTTTTGTATTTTTAGTAGAGACGGGGTTTCACCGTGTTGACGAGGATGGTCTTGATCTCTTGACCTTGTGATCCACCCGCCTCGGACTCCCAAAGTGCTGGGATTACAGGTGTGAGGCACCGCACCCGGCCCAAGCCAGAAATATTTCTAAAGCACTATGTTCTAGACATCTAATCAATATTTCAGATGGCTGAATGGCAGAAAAAAATCCTTCAATTCACTTTGTATATGTAGATTGTAACAGGTGATCCTAATAATACCTGTCATAGGTTTACTAATTTCTAAGTTGCAAAGTTTCATGCACATACCTTATCTACTTGGATTCACACTATTTCTGAAAAGTAAATAGAAGTAACATTATTGTCATTTCACAGGTGAGGAAAGTGGGATAATATACAAAGTCTCATAATTGAATACTGGTTGAACTTGTACCTAAACCAAGACCTTTGATTTCTAGGAGATGATTATGATAATTTTTCTACAGCTGTTGGTATAGTTCAAATACGTACTCTCAGTCAAGATAGTGAGCACCACTCTCCCGAGGCTGCTTGCAAGTTCTAAAAGTTCATTCGTAATGGATTTGGTATTTGTTTGCACTTAATAAAATAAATTTGAGGGTGTGGAGACAGTGGTTTTCTGCCATTCAATTAGTTAGCTCAGGCAGCCCGTTGTTAGTGAAGTCTGAGCAAATGAGGTGTTGAGATGACGAAGGGTAAGTCAAAGATGGAGGCTGAAGAGGTGTCTACAGGGTCCAAACCCGAAGTTCTCAGCTATGAATTAATGTGCTTTGGAAAAGGAGTTACAGTTCATGTTGCAAATATAGTGATGCTTGTGTTCTAAGTATATTTTAAGCAACTCACTCGAATTCAAAGAGGAAATCAGGGCCCAGAGAATGATGTGGTTTGGCTGTGTCCCCACCCAAGTCTCATTTGAATTGTAGCTCCCATAATTCCCATGTGTTATGAGAGGGACCTGGTGGGAGGTAATTGAATCATGGGGACAAGTCTTTTCCATGCTGTTCTCATGATAGTGAATAAGTCTCATGAGAGCTGATAGGTTTAATAAGGGCAGTTCTCCTGCACACGTTCTCCTGCCTGCTGTCATGCAAGATACCCCTTTGCTCTTCCTTCGTCTTCTACCGTGATGGTGAGGCCTCCCCAGCCATGTGGAACTGTGAGTTCATTTAACTTCTTTCCTTTATAAATTACCCAGTCTTGGGTATATCTTTATTAGAAGCATGAGAACAGACTAACACAAGGTGATTACGTTGCCCATTTAAAGCCTCCCAGCTAGTAAATGGGTGAACCAGCGTTCTAACGCTGCCTGAAGAACCCAGGCCCTTAAAATAGTTTTAACAGTAATACCAGCCTCACAGAGTTTCTATGGACATCAAAATGAGTTGATGTCACATCCTCTGAATGAGTAGATTAGAAGAAACAAAGACCAGAGGAGGCTGTCAAGCACCAGCTCCTGAGCCTCAGCCAAGGAAATCAGTGAGTAAAAGCACTATTACTATACACCCTGCTTCTTGGATGGAGAAGAGTTCATGGATGAGCTGGACCCTGAAATAAATCACTACTGCTGGCCTTTGATGAGAAGTAAGGGGTAGGCATTTCAGGTTAGAAGGAAAACATAAGCGAGAATGTGCACATGGCTGTGTTTATATCCACCCTTATGACAATCTATGCAGAAGGGCAGGCAGTGGGCAAAGGGATAGGTGACCCAGGAACATGTATTGACTGCCAGCTTCGAGAGCACATGGTTCCTATACTTTTGGAGTTGAGCAAAACAGTCACTACCAACCTGTGGCCAGTGAATCCTGCTAACTGTGCATTTGTATCAGCAGAGAATGTCCAACATATTTGCTTAGACTCTGTGGTCTGAATCTGAGCACAGGTCACTTACAGGTAGAGACTTCACCTCCTTTATGCCAGGTTTCCTTTTATAGATCAGGCCAAAAGCCACCTGCTTAATTGCATCAAGGACTAACAAACATCAGTGTACAGTGACACCCTAATCTCCAGGCACTCAGCTTCTCTAAGTAGAAAACTTTAGTTCTCAGGGAAGGGCATTTTTAGGAGGGATCCTTTCTTCCTCAATATTTACTGGACACCGAGTTTGAGGACAGAAGGATAAGCAAGGCATTGTCCCTGCCCGTAAGAAAACTCAACTCACAGTCTTTCACGTAGTATCAGAACAAGACAACAATTTTATTTGCCACCTAGAGGGTGGACTTCCTAAACTCAACATGTGGACTTAAGTTACCAAAGTAAGGATCGTGTGTGTGTGTGTGTGCGAGCATGTGTGTGTATGCATGCATGTGCAGATGAGGAAGAGGGATCAGAGGTTGGGCAGAGGCGAAGTGACACTGATGACAGTTAATGAGTTGACCAGTGACTGGTGGTGTAAATGGCTACAAGGACTGAACACAGAAGCAGAAACTATTTTAGGTTATATCTTTTATTGTTGATGCTTTGCAAAAAAAAAAAAAAAAAAAAGCATAGCTTTCCTTCATACGTCGCTGGCCTTTTTCTCTGGCTTTTCTCTTCTTTATCTGTGAGTAATCTTTGGAACAGCAAATATTTAAGACCCATTTTAAAGTTTTTTCAAGACTGAGCTTTGATGTGCTTGGCCTGCTCCTGACAAGGAAGCTCCTCATTTTTATCAGCCGTTTCTTTCATTTCCTTTCTTAGCCCTCTCCAGCACGGCACTCAGGACACAGTATTCCTGAAGGCCCTTTTTGGCCATGTGAAGAAAAACTTCTCTGCAGACTTTGCTCTGCGTACACTGATCCTTCCTAAAATGGAATGCCAGCAATGTTGCCTAAAGCAACCTGACACACACAATATGTGTATTCATTGGAACATTAAACAGTGAGACAATCCTACAACACAGGTTTTCAGTGTGTAGATTACAGGCCCTTAGAGCCTAGCTTCGTCCTTCTCCACATGTCACCCTCTGCCCCCAGAAAATGCATTTTATTGCACATTTTGTGGCAAAGCTTATGACAATTATCACCCAAATCCATAATTAGCAAGTGGTAACATATAGGCAGATAGATCCACTTAGGGTGACATCTCTGACAGATTGACATCCTCCCCACCCACTCACCTTCAAAAACCCCTGCAAGGCTCTTCATTTTAAATGTGACCACACTCAAACACAGTGCTGGCAAGCCTAGTCTCGCGTTCGTGGAGCGGGGAGGGGGCTATAAAAGCGACATGTTCACACAAGCATGGCAGAGCCCATGCATAAACCATTTGGTTTTGCAATTAAAAACAGGTTTGACTTCCTTCTGCAACAGTAAGACAACGTCAAAGCAACAATCATCCTGAAAATTTTCCCTTGTGAATTCAAATGAACTGTGAGTCTTGGGGTTCTCTTTGTTTGCATGTGCATGCTTTGAGAGTGAGTTTTTGGAAGGGTTCAGCGTATTTCTTTTCGGGGTAGTGCCGTTGAGATGTGTGTTGAATCACGGCTACCAGATGGGTCTCGGTTACACTGTCCAATTCAGGTTCCTTAGATACAGAGTTAGCACGTTTTGGATTTGTCCCATCAGGTTTATTACTGCAGGTAAACCAACTCTCCAAGACCCATCCCTTTGCCCTAGAAAATAATCACTCGTCTTGAAGATCTGCCTGAAATCCAACCTCACAGACTGGACCTGAGTTTCAAAGGGACTAAAAACACAAATGTGCTTCCTACAAGGAAGTGTAGTGAACTTGACTACAATGAGGGCTAATTATATCTTTACTGTTGTCAAATGATACACTGAACGATTAGATCTTTTCATATTGGGAGAAATCTCGACCCTTAAAGCTAAAATCCTACACTGTACAAGGAAGGGCTGAGGAGGATGCTGTAAAAGCCGATTCTAGTTCCAGGAAACTCACCCATTTTCTACAAGGTAGAAGATTACTTCCACTTTCCTTTCTCATTCTTTCTCCATTCAGTTGGATGGAAGGAAATATTGCCCCTTATTTCAGTGTTCACTGTTAAAATATGAGTTCAAATTTTCTGCCCTGTTAAAAATGAATGCAAAGTAGCCAGTCCTTATCCAAGTGTCAAAACTAGCAGCACCTGGGCCACTGTGCATTTGCAGAGATCAGAGGAACAGAATAGGTCAATAGCACCCCGACTCAGCCTTTGATGTACAAGGAAAGTTCTGTGAAAAGACAATATATTAGGATTGTCAAATTTTGAATGACGATGATGATAATTAATATTAACTGAAAAGAGACAAAAGAGAACAATTAATCTCAGTGCGGCATACTTGATCTAAAAGTTATCATGGAATGAATTTGCCTCTCTTTAATTTATTAAAGCCTCACCAACTTCTTCTTAAGGAAGTTTAGTTTGTTAGAGTTTCCCCGGAATTATCTTATGTTACAATATCACCATCAAAAGTTGTTCAGTAAGATAATTTCTAAAATGTAGATGAACTTTCATTGCATCATTCTGAAATTCATAATTTGGGATACATATAAAACCTTGATAATGTGTGAAGTAAGTAAAAATACCATTGACACGAAGTAAATAAGATATACTAATACATATAAATTATATGTGTAGTTGCATTTAAAACTTCAAAATCTATTTAACATATTTTGTCCTATATTTTATTTTATATAAAAGCACAATTCATACACATAATTGTATACTTTCCAAAAATACATGTTTTGCTTGCTTTTGACCTATGGACTCAATAGGAAAAGAGAAATGAAATTTTTCTAAATATGAATTTTTATTTCTGCTCTGATAATCTATTCATCTAACAAGTTATTAACAATAAATATTTTCAATATTTATCAGTTATACATATTGGATATTTTTATTGCTGTTGGACCCTTATTTGCTGAACTGTGTGTGATTTTCTGGCCTTATACACAAAAAGCCAGGCATAAAAAGCAGTTTTAAATTTAATTTAAAGCAGGAAAAAATGCAACTTTTAATGTCATAAAAATATGTAATTTTATAAAAAAATCAGACACCTAAAAATAAATATATATCATATGGAAATAATTTTACAAAGCTTTATGTAATTTAGAATTTCCCTCTATTTATTTATCAAAACATTGCTTCTTGCTGAAAACATTTTTTAATGAGCAAAAAACTACTACCACTTAATTCAAAAATTGATTAGAGAAGTCAGACTATCTGTGCTTTCTACAAGCTTATAAATCTTACTGGAAGAGCTACTTACGTAGGTTTTTAAAAAATAATTTAGAGTGAATAGCTCCATTTCCTGACAGCGATGTATCTGAAGTGTTGTAAAAGAAAGAAGGGAATAAAGGGGGTTATTAGGTCTTTAAACTCAAGTTTTCAAATGCCCAATAAATGACACAACTGTGACTAAAGAAATTTTAAGCTGGAGATTATTAAATAAGGAAATATTCAGAACTCACACGGAATTGTGATAAATAGTTTTTGTGAGAGCTTAAATAGGCAAACGTAAAGACTTCTAGGAGGGGGCTGAAGAATCAGAAAGTTACTAATGAAAATTCTTAGATCTTAATCATGAGCTTGTATTTCAGAAAATTAAACACCTTCCGTGTAAAGGATAGATGTACACAAGTCATTATATAATTGCACTAATTTGTCACACATCTGCACTGAAAAATCCTATTGTGGAATTTATTCCCAACAACTGGAATTACATGGTAGTTTTTAAAAGTTTGGTGTTGTTTAGTTTTGGTTTTAAGCAACACATTCATCCTTATAAGTTGGAGAATTCAATTTCCCAAACTTACCATAAATTGCATTTCTGAGGAGGTTTTTTAATAGAAACAGAATGAAGTGAAAGCAGCTGCACACTGGAACCACATCACTGGTGCTGCTCATGGCACATCAAACACGAAGAAGCAGGCAAATCCTCCCTTTTTCTCCCTGTGGTTAAAGTAAGGCACTGAGCTTAAACGTGGGATTCTGTCTCTCCTCTTTCCAGTTCTGCTTGTACACATCCCATAAAAACGTGGCTAAGAGCACAGACCCACTCCACAGGTGTGTCATGGAAGCTGATAGTAAAAATGGTTTTAAAACATTTGAAAACTGCCAAGCTCTTGAGAAAATGCTTATTAAAGACCAATAAAATTGTGAAAACTGAGGAGAAAACATACAGCAAACCTTTCTGGTGTGCTTTAAGGAAGGCAGTTTCATCTCCAGCCACGTGGGCTTGGCTGTGGTAAACTCGGGCAAGAAAAACAAGCTTGTCCATGATTTCCTAATGAAGGGCTAAGGAGAGTTAAGAACAACAGTTCCATACTCACTAAGTCACCCACGAGACATAGCCCTTTTCACCCTTAGCCACCATAATCCAGAATTCTGCAAGTGATTGAAAATTCTGCAAACATGCCCAGACAGTGTCCATATTATCGATAATAAATGAAGTATTAGTACGATCAGCTGAAATTCTAAATGGTCATTGGGTCCATTTCTGCCAGACGCCTGGGCCATGAGGTAAGGGAAAGAGCGAATTTGGTCATTTTGACAACCAGTCTGGGATTGTTTCATCGACAGCAACTGTAAGGGGAATCAAAGTTTCATGGACTAATAGTTCCCAATGCTGCAGATTGATGCTATGCTACGAAAAAGCTACAGTTTTGCAAGGACCAAAAGGAAAGATGAATTCTCTTTTTTTTTGTTTGAGACGGAGTTTCGCTCTTGTTACCCAGGCTGGAGTGCAATGGCGTGATCTCGGCTCACCGCAACCTCTGCCTTCTGGGTTCAAGCAATTCTCCTGCCTCAGCCTCCCGAGTAGCTGGGATTACAGGTGCGCACCACCATGCCCAGCTAATTTTTGTATTTTTAGTAGAGACGGGGTTTCACCTTGTTGACCAGGATGGTCTCGATCTCTTGACCTCGTGATCCACCCACCTCGGCCTCCCAAAGTGCTGGGATTACAGGCGTGAGCCACCGCGCCCGGCCGGAAAGATGAATTTTCTTCCATTTTTATGGCATTTGTGTAGAATGTTTCATTCTTTATTTTTAAAATTATTTTTGCCTAACTCAATTGATTTGTACATTCTTAAAAATGAGCTAGTCATGCAGAATTAGCTGATTCTGAGCTTTCCTCAGTAACACTATTTTCAGACCTACCTGATCCTAAGAATGTCCTGTGTACTGCCTTAGACCTAAAGAACCAAACTAATGAAAATTCTAAACATAGGCCTTTTTTAAGCCCTTCATTTTTAAAAAGACACCCCAGATGAGGATTAAATAAGTTTGAGAAATTCAGCTTAAGTCTGGGACTCCCAACTTAATGGGAACAAATTCAATGTTGACAACATAAAATACCCAGGAAGAACAGAGAAAGGAGTCTTCCTTGCATAGCTCTGAGAAGCATGGTGATCTTTCTCCTTAGAGACTCTCTGAGGTCTGTTATATAGACATACATTAGGACAATAACCAGTAGTTGGTGTCCCATTTAAACACAAATGCACTACACAAACTTTTTTTTTTTTTTTTTTTTCTAATTTTTTGACACAGAATCTTGCTCTGTCACCCAGACTGGAATGCAGTGGTGCGATCTCGGCTCACTGCAACCTCCCAGGTTCAAGCGATTCTCCTGCCTCAGCCTCCCAAGTAGCTGGGACTACAGGCGCATGCCCCTATGCCCGGTTAATTTTTGTATTTTTAGTAAAGACGGGATTTCACCACTTTGACCAGGCTGGTCTTGGACTCCTGACCTCAAATGATCCACCTGCCTCAGCTGCCCAAAGTGCTGGGATTATAGGTGTGAGCCACTGCACCTGGCCCACAAATATATTTAAAAGCTATCTCAAAAGCTTTAGAAGAGTATCTAGACTAAAAATTGTAACTCAAGAATTTCAAACATAGCAGTCAAAAAATTGTGAAATAATGTTGAGCTAAAGGAAAAAAAATTGACCTTTTAATGATATGTAATTATCCAATAGCTATGTGAAATTTTTTAGTAGCAGTCCCAACATAATGAGTTGAACATGTCACATGGATTTGAGTCTAAGCAAAGTGTGTATTCTTGTAGAATAGCCTTGCAAGAGTGGAACTTCTAAAGATAAGAGCTTGTAACAGAGGCTGCTTTGAGGGAGATGAAGTAGCACAGAACCACAAAAATACGGTGCTTTGTTTCCTAAATTATTATTTCTACATTGAAAATCGTATTCATTATAAAGCCCAAAATGTCTATAAATATAGCATATAAAAATTATTTTGTTTCACTCTCTGAAAAAACTGCAACCAACTACACGGCACACCATGGTGATTAATAACTCATTTATTATAGAGAATATGGAATCACCCAGGCCTTCCATGCACTAATTTGCATAATAAGCAAGTTTTTTTAAAAAGCGTCAGTACAAGTAGGAAGTCCGTTCATAAAAGTTCCATGTGATACTAGTTACTATAAACTAACAGGTCTCACAAGTCAAATGCAGCTTCTCATTCACCATCTCTACCAAATACGCATAAAGTGAAAACAGTGAGACATAGATGAACAGATTTTTCTCTCAATATAAAATTAATATTCTAGATATTTTGCCCAGAGAGGTCTTCTGAATAAAATGTCACTAGCACTCCTCAGTAATTCTGTTTTCATGAATCAAAAATATAGTAATATCTAATAAATCGATAGTTTCACATAACCTTCTTCCAAATGGAGAAACTGAGGCCCAGGAAGCTGACTGTGGTCACAGGAGCTGTCAGGTGTTTTCAGATGAGTGAAGCTGACCGATTTCACAGAAAGACCCAGTAACGATTATGTAGAGTATATAAATTACTAGAGTTTTATCTGAATATCCAAATAAATAGTTGCGGTTTTCATAAAACTTCACAAGGGAAAAGCCATTATGAATGATTTAAAGCAAAAGTCATGAAATGAAATTTTCATCTCCAGAAATTTTAGTGACTTTGATTGCAGTGGCAGCCTGTGCAGTGGATCATTTCTTGTCCTTTTACTTAGCTTAAATGCCCCAAGGACATCCTAAGAGCTACACAATATTTTACTTTGGAATCAGATCTATTTGCTTTGGAATCAGATATCTGGAACGGTTAGCAGGTGACCTGAAAACTGAGTGATTAATTCAACCTTGGCCGTTTGCTTATATGTCACCTGTATGTCGTCACTGAACATTTCCAAAGACTGGCTTTAAAATTAAGAGTCTGGAAAATTGTACACATGATATTCCTGGGTTGAAGTCAATCGCATTGATTTAACTCTGTTTCCAAATGGAGAATAAAAGAAGACATAGGTACCTCTCCTTTTTTCCCCCCTCTCCCTAGACAGAGGGGTATATTTTTAGACCTCTCAAGAGCCTCATTCATTGTGAAAATAAAGTTTCACCCTTGAGCTGTGGCCTGCCTCTTTCTCCTTTGCCTGGATTTGGCTGTGGGGAAGAGGGAAGAAAGACCAGACCACTGTCCAATAATCTTTTTCTCTTCTCATCTTTCTAGCCTCAGTCCTACCATGCCCTAGTGTGAACAGGGTCATGTGTAACTCCAGTGAGAATTTATAGACAAGAGTGTCATTTCTACTGGGTTCACAAGAAAAACAAACCTAGGATTGCTCCCCATGTGAATTCGTGAATAGCCCAGTTTACCGCACATTCTTGATTAGCACAAGGGAGGGCTGAATCCCAAACGAAGCCCAGCGTGGCCTCTTCCTTTGTGGACAGAAAGAAAAGTCCAGTTACTGGTAAACACTCAGCCCCTGCCAATGAGAAGCCATCCTGCTGTTGCTGGGTAAAAACTCACGTGAGAAAGAGGTCAAGGCATCCGCCACCCATCAGGCCACAGAGACCTCTTGAGAAGCCTATTATTATATTCAGGAGACTGATGGGAGAAACATCAGCATATGATACAGTCCAGACTACAAGGATTTTCTCATCTCACAAGTAAATAAAATTTACACGAGGAAATCTTTTCCCAAAAAGAAAAAACCTGACACGAGAGGGTTCTATGTCTTAAGTAATAACTAAAGCAATAAATACATCCTATGTGATTGCTCAGGAGAGTAAGATCACAAGTTCCTGAGAGGGCTGGGATAGAAATAAATCAGACTCTGAGCAGTTAAACATCTGAGGGAGTTTGGAGGTGGGTTGATAATTACTTCTGATGTAAGAATCTGCTCTGACATCTCATTTGTGACTCTCCTTAATTCATTTAAAATACTTTCTAACCAACGAAAAACTGAGAGGTGAGATCATCATAGAGGAAATGGCAATAGAAACAAACATTAAAAGTTGTTTGCTTATGTTAGGTTTTTAATTTAGTTTGGTTTGATTTATTTCTTCCCTGTCAGAATGTTCGATGCCGAATTTGCTGACTTCCATCGAGAAAAAGAATGAAGCGAGGTGTCTCAGAAGTCTCTGAGTGCCCTGAATAATTATGCTCTGTTTTTCTGACTGTACCATTCCGATATTACAGTAATGGTAATTCTAACAAGTCAGTACAGATTCATAAAAACAAAGTTAGTGAGGAAGCGAAGACTACACTCAACTTGTCATTTTTTAATGTTTCTTTGTTATGTGTAGCTATTTTAGCCCAAACTTCCTTCACTATTCTCTATGTGTAATTTACATCGATTTAATGCATTGAGACAATTTATCTACCATACATTTTTCACAATTCAGCGCTGACAGGAATTGTCAGCGTAAAGCTGACAATTGAAAGCTTACAGCTCTTCAACGTTTGTGGCAGATAAAAACCTACACTTTCATCACTGCCTATAATGCATGTGTTACCAACGTCGTTTTGGTGGCTATTTTAAGAACATAGAGGAGATGATTACCCAAAATTCAAAAAAGAAGTGAAGGAAAAGAAGAAGGGAAGAAGGAAAAAATGGGAGGAAAGGGGAAGGGAAGAAGGGAAAGAAGAGGGAGAAATGGAAAAAAGAGAGAAGAAAAGAGAGAAAAGGAAAGAAGAGAAAGGAGAGCGAGAGAAAGAGAAAAAGTGAGAGAAAGAAAAGAAAGACAAAAGAGAACAAAAGAAAGAAAGAAAAAGAAAGGAGGTGGGGAGGGAAGGAAGGAGGGAGGGCGGGAGAGAAGGAAGGAAGGAAGGAAGGAAGGAAGGAAGGAAGGAAGGAAGGAAGGAAGGGAAGGAAAAATTAAAAAAAAGAACGAACAGAACAGTAAGCGTCTATTGTTTCAGAGCTCTGTCTTGGCTTGTTATGGAGATATTTCACTTGCATGAAATAAGCGTGCAATAAAGTTATAACATCAGTTACCTCAACAACAAGCCTGCCACCCACACAACCTTGCCATTCAAATTCTTGCTCATTTTTCTCATTACATTATTATGATCAGCCTCTTAGTCAAGTCTCAGTTTGACTAACCTATTGCCATCGGCTACTAGTTGGTCAATTTTCGTCCTACTTAACGAAAGCGATGAAATGGCCTGGACACTCCTGTTGTTTCCACTCCTCTCACAGCCTCAACCAGATAATCCAGCTAATCAGCCATGTCTGAGATTGAGGGGTCCTTTAGGACCACAGGCTCTTTTTTTTTATTGTACTTTAGGTTCTGGGTACATGTGTAGATCATTCAGGGTTGTTGCATAGGTACATACATTTCAATGTGGTTTGCTGCCTCCATCCCTCCGTCACTTATACCTGGCATTTCTCCCCATGTTATCCCTCCCCAGCCTTCCCATCTCCCACTGTCCCTCCCCTAACTGTCCCCCACAACAGACCCCAGTGTGTGATGCTCCCCTCCCTGTGTCCATATGTTCTCATTGTTTGATACCCACCTACAAGTGAGAACATGTGGTGTTTGATTTTCTGTTCTTGTGTCAGTTTGCTGAAAATGATGGTTTCCAGATTCGTCCATGTCCCTACAAAGGACACGAACTCATCATTTTTAATGGCTGCATAGTATTCCGTGGTGTATATGTGCCACATTTTCTTTGTCCAGTCTCTCTTTTTCTTTAGTATTTCCTTTTATAACAAAAAAATATATATTCTCAATGGCAACTGAATATTCAATGCAGCAAGTCATGTATTAAAGAACGTGTTTGTCCTTCTTCACATTTACACTTAGGAGGACATTCCAGTAGCTTGGAAGGAAATGGGGAACCAAACCTGTAAACTAATGTAAAAATAACCTATCTAACAGGTTGCTTACCATATTCCAAACACAGTTCTGAGAACGTGGCTCACATGCACCCGTTTTGCCCTCATCAGTTCAGTGAGGAGGGTGCTAGCCATAATTACCCATATTACAGACCAGACCATGAAAGCAGAGAGAAATTAATTGGTGTGCCCAAGGTCACAGAGCAGGAAAGTGGCATGGTCAGAGTTAACCAGGCAGTTTGATTCTAGATCTACACTCTTGACCGCTATGCTCCACTGAAAACAATAAGGGTACATTGTTTAGTAAAATGCTGGTGCATTCAGCACATCTGTAAAATCTGACCCAATAAAAACTCTAAATACAAAAGAGTTGTGGGAAAAACAGAGTTGAGGAATGATTTTCCAAAATCCACATAAAACTCTGAGAATCTAAATCTGTGTATCAAATTTTCTATGTCTAAAGCCTTCTTTAAAAAAATATGGGCTGGGTGGGGTGGCTCATGCCTGTAATCCCAGCACTGGGTGGGGCGGGGGATGGGCAGATCATCTGAGATCAGGAGTTCAAGACCAACCTGGCCAACATGGTGAAACACTGTCTCTACTAAAAATACAAAAATTAGCTGGGTGTGGTGGCGTGCACCTGTAATCCCAGCTACTCAAGAGGCTGAGGTGGGAGAATAGCTTGAACCTAGAAGGCGGAGGTTGCAGTGAGCTGAGATCATGCCACTGCACTCCAGCCTAGGCAACAGAATGAGACTCTGTCTCAAAAAAAAAAAAAAAAAAAGGAAAAAAGAAAGAAAAGAAAAAATATGTTTCATAGCCAAGTAGGATTGAGTCCTGGTTTCCTCATCCATATAGTGGGAACAACACAGCCCTCCTTGTACAGGCTTGGGGATGATTAGGATAATGTATGCAAAGCCCATGGCATGGAGTTTGATGTATGGTAGATGATTGATAAATGGTAGTTACTATTTATAACTGTTATTGGATCTTTTCCCCCTGTGATCCCCACTATCAAATGTATCTTGCATCTAGGTGTCTCCTCCCACTTCACAAAGCAAATAAAAGTTCCCACTCTCCCATCAAAACAAACCACAATGCTATGAAATAATATCTTGAACAAAACTCCAATTGGGAAATAGCTAATAGATCGCTAGTACTCTGTGGACTTAATAATCAGGTTTCAAAGCAAGCACTTGTATGTGATGGTGAGAGTTATTTTAGAAAGATCTGTTAGAGCAGATACAGAGATGGAAACTTGGATAGGCACACTCGCTGGAGGAAGAAAGTTACAGCCATGTAGTTATGACTACATAAGGCACCTCCAAATACATGCATGAATCAGCCACCAAACCATCTAAGCATGTGTCTACAGAGGATTCTCCTACGGCAGACTGATTCTCTCTCTCCTCTCCCCTTCCTTCAGAGAAGGAGAGCAGGTAGGCAAAGCACGTGAAGGAATGTGGTTCCCAGGTTTGCATAGGAAGTGGCCTGGGCTGGTCTAAGTGCTCCTGTACCCAGGTATTTGTCCCATTGCCCTGGCCAGGAATTCCTGTTCTGCTTTGGAGACAGATTTGGAGTCCCACTGTCAGGGGTGACAGAGCAGAGGGCCTAGATTCCAGGGACAATCAGAGAGGGTGTCTGACATCCTGTTGATATATAGAATATAAAATTAATTATAGTGCAAATGACAAATGGTTACACATAACCTAATTCAAACATCATGATTTCTGTTTACTCCTACCATTTCCCACACTGAGACAGAGAAAATTTGCAGTTAAATAGTGACCCACAGAGATCTAATACAGTGGGCACACATGTATGTATGTGTTTGTAATGACATGCACAGATTCAGATACATACATACATACATGTGGGCATGTATGTGTGTGTGCATATGTGACCAAATAAATGTTCTACTGGAAATCTTTGCAAAATTATAACATTAGTAAATGAAGGGTAAAGAAGCATACATTACTGATGCAAAATATTGATTTGACAAAATGAAACCTTGCAGAGATGCAAACTTAAATGAAACTTTTATCAACAGCAATAATTATCCTGTGCAGTAGAGATCTTCTGAGCTATTCATAAAAGCAGCTGAGGAAATATGAACAGCGGTTAATTGCCACTTACTTTTTTTGAAGTAGACTTTACTCACAGCAGTTTTGGGGTAGCAGCAAAATTTAACAGAGGGCACAGAGCTTTCCCAGACACTCTCTGCTCCCCTACACCCACAGCCTCCCCAATTAACAATGTCTCCCAGTAGAGTGGTTCATCTGTTACATGGATGAACCGACATTGACACATCATCATCCAGAATCCAAAGTTAACATGAGGGTTCGCTCTTAGTGTTATACACTCTGTAGGCTTCAGCAAATGGACAGTGACATGCGTCCATCACTGTAGTATCATACGAAGTAGTTTCACTCCCTGAAAATCCCCTGAAAGGCTCCACCTATGCCTCCCTTCCTCCCCCAACCCCTGGCAACCACTGATCTTTTACTGTCTCCATAGTTTTGCCTTTCCCAAAATGTCATATAGAATGCAACCTTTTCAGATGCATTTCATTCACTTAGTAATATGCACTTAAGGTTTTTCAGTGTCTCCTGGTGGCTTGATAGCCTATTTCTTCTTAGCACTTAATAATATCCGATTGTATGCATATATCACGGTTTATTTATCCACTCATCTGCTGAAGGGTATTTTGATTACTTCCAAATTTTGTCAATTATGAATAAAACTTCTGTAAACATCTATGTGCAGGTTTTTGTGTGAACATAATTTTTCAACCCCTTTGGACAAATACCACGGTGCATGAGTGCTGGGTTCATGGTAAGAATATATCTAGTTTTCGCCAGTCATAGTGACTCATGCCTATAATCCCAGCACTTTGGGAGGCTCAGGCGGGAGGATCACTCGAGCCCAGAAGTTTGAGACAAGCCTGGGCAACAGAGTGAGACATCATCTCTAAAATATTTTTCTTCATTGGCTGTGTGCAGAAGTGCACACCTATAGTTCCAACTATTTGGGAGGCTGAAGTGGGAGGATTGCTTCAGCCCAGGAGGTCAAGCTGCAGTGAGTCACGATTATAGCACTGCACTCCAGCCTAGGCAACAAAGCGCAGCCCTGTCTCTGGGAAAAAAAAAGGCGGGGTGGTGGGCTGGGCACAGTGGCTCGTGCTTGTAATCTCAGCACTTTGGGATCACTTGAGCCCAGGAGTTTGAGACCAGCCTGAGCAACAAAGCAAAAACCTCATTTCTGAAAAAAAAAAAAAAAAAAAAAAAATTGAGAGTATGTGTAGTTTTGTAAGAAACTACCAAACCATCTTCCAAAGTGGTTGAAAATTCATCATTTTACATTTCCATCCACAGTGAATGAGGGCTCAGTGTTCTGGATTTTAGCATCTCTAATAGGTGTGTAGCGGTTTTTCGTGGTTGTTTTAATTTGCATTTCCCTGATGACAGATGATATGCACCATCTTTTAGATGCTTATTTGCCATCTGTGGATCTTCTTTGCTGAGGTGTCTGTTCAGAACTTCAGCCCATACCATTTACTTCGTCTCTGACAAATAAGATTCACCTTGACACAATAAACCAGTAGGCACTTAAGACAATCCCTGCTGAGACAACCTCAGATGAGAAAACCCAGGTGAGAGAGAATTCCTGATACAAATCCTGCCCTTACTTTCTGAAATTTGATAGAAAAAAGTAAGGTAATAATTTGAGAGATCTCCAATCACAAGGCTTTGGAGAAGACTGGAAACTCTTAATTGGCAGCTGATAAATGTTTGATTAGAAATAAAAATGTTTAAATTTACTCTCCTGATGAAAACTTTCACACATTGGTTTTGGCTTCTCATTGTGAAGCTAATGTGCAGGATGGTTTCTCCAGGTATTTTATTTTTCAGATTCTCACTGATCATTATTCTCAGGCCAATTTGCAAAGAACAGAATTCTAAACAGCCAAAATCCCATCTAATCCTTTATTCACTAGTAGTGACAAGTATTGTAACATGGTAGAAAGAGAGAGTGAGGGGGGGAATTAGGTGATTTTAAAGATAACTTTGGAAAGTTTGTAAACCAACATGGTGTGTGTGTGTGTGTGTGTGTGTGTGTGTGTGTATGTGTGTGCAGTTACACTGGATTTAGACATCAAGGCACAGTTTACAACTCCTAGGCCGATAATCTCATCTGGACTGAATTCTCCTCTTTACACTTCACTGATTTCTGATTTCCTGACTGGCCTCAGGCAAGTCAGTTCCAGTTGCCCACAGTGGTTACAATGGCCCTTCTCAGCCAGGCTGCATGGATTTGAGCTCTCAACTACTTATGAACCGTCTAACTTCAGGCAATTTCCTTAACCTTCTTGTGCCTCTGTTTTTTCATCTGTAAAATGAGCGTAACAGTCTCTAAGCTGTGACGGCGGAGGGCGGGGGGGAGCGAATGAGATCCAAGTATTACTTGGTCATGAGTACTCAATAAATATTGTCCATTGTTATTAGCTGAGTCATAGTTTCCTCACGCTGCAGGAGAGGGACAGACCAAGTGACCTCATGAATTCTGCCAGTCTTCAGGAAGACCCTGTTATATGGAACACAACTAATTCCCCAACCTCCCAAAATCTCTGCAGCCACAGAGGCCTCATCAGATCTTATTTACCAAAGATCATCCACTACACTGCTGGCTGTGCAGGCTTCATTAATTCCTATTTTATATACAATTCTAAAAAACACATTTATTCAATTTCTCAGACTACAGCAAATCAGATGCCCAAATTAGGAAGGAGAAAAAATGCTGAAAGAAAAATGCCTTGGGAGCCAGAGGGATTGCAGGTTGTCTGGTACTGGGGAAAGAGAGACTAAACAACTGCTGTCACAGAATAATGTATCTGCGCATGACCATGACACCAGGTCACCAAAAACTTTTGAATTACATTTAGTATATTGCTTAAGGCAGTGATCAATTTTAAAACTATTTATATCAAAAAATATTATCAGGTAATAGGCGTGGGCATGATCAGTTTCTGGTTGTTTTTCTTATGGGAAAAATGTCCCTGGTTGTCATTTAGGTCTCTCCCAGACTTACTGGCCCTCTCTGTTCACCTCTGATGGGGCCTCCCTGCCCCACACCAACTGGAGCAGGGCTGAACACAACAGTTCTCTCCCAATAGGAAGACTGACATGGGATTAGAGAGTAACCACCCAGGTAGACAGCGCTGATACCCTGTTGACATTGGACTTCAAACTCCAGCCACGATCACATTGACACCTCAGTAGTGGGAGTTTCCCGTTAGAATTTACTGTTAGTGCCATTACAAGTAACAGCTAGTTACTATCTGTTAGTGTCATTAGAGAGTAACCACCCAGGTAGACAGCGCTGACTACAGCGGGACTGTCCTGCGTACATTTGACTTCAAACTCCAGCCACACTCACACGCGCACCTCAACAGCAGTGATCTTTCCCTGGCCCTCCTTCACCTGCCTCTTTTCCAACCTAAGAGGTAATGGGTCCAGGGAAGACTCGGGTAGACCTCAATAAAGATCTGAATCCTGTCTCAATCCCTTGCAACTTTGGCAGGACATTGGAACTTTGCACATCATTTTATCGTCTATAAAATGTGGATAGTAAGGCCTTACCTCTCCGGCTGTCGAGGGGAGTAACAGACTGTGGAGGTAGGGCACAGAGCCAGCAGAGAGGAGCTGTTCAAGGTGTGGTCGCAATTCCTGCTGCCCGTTTTAGTTGCATCTGGGATTTTGACAGGCCTTTCCAACCACAGCTCATCACACTACCTGCGATGCACAGTGGGTGAAGCACAGTTTTGCAGTCACAAAGACCCAGCTTGGAATTCCCTTTCTATTGGTTGCCATCTGGGTGGCCTCGGGCACAGCATTTAAGGCTTTTTGAGGTTCAGCTTCTCCCATGTGTATACTGGGGACACCCACCACTCACCTGCAAGATTTGTTGTGATGATTTCATCAGAAACATATTTAAAGAGCCTGTCTCATAGGAGCTGGTGATTAACACTTAAAGTATCTATACTGAGCCTGTACTCTTCAAAGCAGTTTCACTGACACTATTCTATTTTATTCTTAAAGAAACCCTATAAGGTAGTTGGGACAGGTGTTTTTATGCCCATTGAAAGAGAAAGGAAGAAGTTAAATGATGCTTAGTGTTTAATCCACCATCACACAGCCCATAAATATGCCAGCGCCCAAGCCGAAACCGGGCTTCTGCATCCTGCACCGCTGCTTTTCTATATGATTAGGATCGTTTCTGCACCGCAGATTTCCATTGTCAACATGGGGAGAAGGCGAAACAAGTGAACACACCTTTCCTTACGCTCTTCCAGCAGCTTTAGAATAGCTGCAATGACCTTTTTAGTAGGAGGTGATAGAATGCCCCATCACCAACCAGTTTATATGACAAGGAAATTTACTATTTCACATAACTGCAAATTCAGAGAGTGAAAGGAGGGCTCCAGGCTCAGTATGATCATCAGCACAAACATGTCAACAAACACTGTGTTTCTTTCTGTCTTACCTCCCTAAAGGCATCAATTCCACCTTGAGGCTAGTCACCCTCCTGGTCATCAGGTGGCTGCCCATGGCAGTTAGAACTACAAAGCTCTCTTGTTCACGTCTGGCAAGACCAAGAGAGAAGGCTCTCCCTCAGGCACTGAGTGTAAGTGCCTCCTTCAGTCTGTTGAGTCCACTATTACTACAGACCTACCCCTGGACCAGTAAGAGAACACAGAGGAATGCCTGCATTTACTGCCCCAGATTAAGCATGATCTGCTCCCACAGTGGAGAATGAAGTCATCTGCTCCTTAGTCATCAGAAGGACGGGTGAATGTATAAGTAATTAGGATCTTAATTAATGAGTACAGGAGCACAGGTGTTGGGTGGACAACCAACAGTACCCAACATGTGGGGCAATAATAAAGTTCGCTAAGGCATGACTGCAACAGCTTTTCCACTTTTAGTTCACCTGCACTCTCCTTCACCAAAGTATTGACTTCCGGCAATGACTGAAGTAAAAACTGGAAGACGGCAGACAAAGACATTCGCCCCAAATTGTTTTCATGTCTTTTGTGACTTTATTATCTTAACTTAAAATCAAGCATGAAGCTCTTTCAACATTTTATATGAAATAGAAGAAAGGCAATGAGCATTTTTATAAACCCACGTTTTATTGAGGAAAATCGACCTGGAACACAGACAGATTTGATTTTTCTAAAAATAAAATTTAATGGTATAGAGCCATTTGAGAAGAAACATATAAAATAAAATTGGGAGCATGACATGGTGGGGAAAATTTAAGCCTAAAAATTAGGGGAATCTCTGATTTTGATCCATCTCAATCACCAACAAATTATATGCCCGTGAGTAACTCAGTAAAACTAGAACTAAATCAGTGGTTGCAAACTGGCAACCGACAGATCAAATCTGGTCCAAGATGTGTTGCTTTCTTTTTTTTTTCCTGGCTAGCACCTAAGATCCAATTGTATCTCAGGTAACCCTATTGTTAGGAGCATAATACAATTTCTGAGAGTAAAAACACAGCCACCAAAATTCCAGGGGCCAACTACCAAAGGTTCAAAGTCACTTACAATGAAAATATGCATACGAGTTATCCCAGAGCCAATAAAGATGCATTGTATTAGCAAGATGTCAAGAAATAAACATCTTCACTCAGAATTACTCTTGGTCCATTGCGGTTGAAAGATTGTTTACGTAACTCAAGTCGAAATCTTTATATTACCTGTATTATAGAACCCAGATCTGATAGAAGAGAAGAAGAAAAAAAGCAGTGTTTTAAAAAGACAGTTCCCCAAACTGGCAACTCTGCAGGATATAATTTAACTTCATGCTGGAGAAGCATGAAGTCGATCCTGCCAAAGAATTCACTCACGTGTGTTCTGAATGTGAAAAATAGCACTTCCATGGAATCAGAAGGATTCGCAATTTGTATAAATGGATGTTTCTTTTACTCAGTTTACTTGCAAAACACTGCCTGGCTCAGTTTCACCAAGTAATAGTGAAACTTTCGTCGAGTTGGAAAGTACTCGCCTTTCAAAGAAGAACCACAGAGCTCTTCTGAGACCATGAAATGTGCTTCCTGATGAGCATCCCAGAATCTATGTCAGCACAGGTAATGCATTTGTTTTTCACTGCTCAGAACTCATTTATCCTGATTAGAAGTTTTTGGCACACTTCAAATGTTACATAATCAGATATCAGTACAGGAGTTTTAGCCTCTTGTCACTGTTTGGGCTAAGCCATCCTCAATGTTGTAACCTCACTGATATCTCCAGGAGATAACCCAAAGTTGTGTACTGGCTGCATAATTTGTCAGAGATTAATAGTGACTGGAGCTATCAGTAAACATACAGTATTTTTGTCATATTTTCCTGATAGTGGTTTTGATAAGATTTAAAGTAGCCTCAGCGTTAGCCTCCTTAAGCACTGGGATGTGTGTGTGTTTTAAACAGGTGACTTAAAAGGTTGGATGCCATCATCTTCTCTAGCCGTAAGCAAAAGAACTGCCACACTTTCTGACTTCTTTTGTCAGTTTTTGACATTTGCTTCCCCTTGTTGGAAAGACTTGGCTTTTTCAATGTGTTAGTGCTTGATCCCTTGGAGGTAATGAGAGTTAGCCTCGAGGAAATTCTCAGGAAAGTCCCTAAAGAAGGGAGGTTGTCCATCGGCAGATAAAACATTTTTCAAAGATCTTCCACAGTCGCTTTTTGAAAACCTCAGCAACTTAGTGGAAAACAGCACATAAATTCGATGTTAAACTTTTATAACTTACATGCAGTTGATTTCTAATAGGGAGTTGGGGGAGATTTTCCCTAATTGCAGTTAGGAAGCTGAACAACAAAATGAGATTAATTTTTAACAAATGAATCCATCAGTAGAGTGAAATTTCAGAAATCTTCCACTGAATTAACCATGTGATTTTTAAAAACTAATCTTGGCCAAGCGTGGTGGCTCACGCCTATAACCCCAGAACTTTGGGAGACTGAGAAGGGCAGATTGCTTGAGGTCAGGATTTCCAGACCAGCCTGGCCAATATGGTAAAACCCCATCTCTACTGAAAAATTTAAAAAACTTAGCCAGTGTGGTGGTGCCCACTTGTAATCCTAGCTACTCCGGAGGCTGAGGCATGAGGATCACTTGAACCTGGGAGGCAGAGGTTGCAGTGAGCTGAGATCATGCCACTGCACTCCAGCCTTGGAGACAGAATGAGACTCTATCTCAAAAACAAAAAACAAAACAAAACAAAAAAACTAATCTGATAAAATAATGCAAGTTCAAAAAAAAAAACTTTACTAACCCTCTTAGATTAATATTTCAAAGCTCTTTAACAACTGCCCACTTTACCTGTACAGAATTTTCAACATAGAATCTTTACAGAAAACATCCATTCCAACTAACAGGTTCTACTCCCTGCCAAGCAATCTTGCCTGTCCTTTCTCTTTGCCATTGTGCCCTGTGTGTTCTGGCCTTAGCTGCTTTCATTTTTCCTTTAATTATCTCCTAGGCTAAATTCAAGTCATGCTTCCTCCACAAAGTTTGTGCAAATGGCTTTCTCTCTGAGTCTCTAGAGTACTGATGGTTCCATCCCCAACATTTTAAGATCTCTTGGATTACTGCTATCATTGTATGTCTCTATTACTATTTCCAATTGACCAGGCATTTTATTTTATGTGCCTCAAGGAGATTTTCAGTTCCCATAGATGTCTTCCATTTGTCATTGTGACCCTCCAATGCCTTACCCAGTGGCTTACACACAGCTGATGTCTCATACATTCGATAATCCAAATAGTCCAGCTGATCCACTTAAATCATTTAACTTGAATCCAAAGACTAAGTAATGGACTGTTATGGAATAGTGGTAAAAATTGTAATCATATTTGTAGTTCAGATGCCTTAAATAGATAGATTTCCAGATCTGCCACTTACTAGAAAGTGACTTATCTTGGACAGGTCATTTCACCTGTTACAGCCCTAGTTTTCTCATCAGTAAAACTGAAAGAATAATAATGACTCTCTTGCCTATTACACTAGATTACTGAGAGTCAAACGATGTGATGCCTTTGAAGGTGTTTCTACAAAGTCAAGTACCTTACAAATATGAACGATCCTAGTTGGGCAAATGAAATACTATTTCTAGAAATCCCATATCAAATTCAGTGAGGAACTCCTAAAATGATCAAGACTGATGATAATTTATGATCAATTTTAAACAGTGCTGCGGGTCAGATTGCTATCCCCACCTTACAGGTGGACGTTGGATGTTATCTAGAAGCAAATGCTTTAAGTAAAATGAATGACAGCACCAACATGAGATGTCTTCACTCTTCCAGTTGGTAGCTTTGAGTCTAACAGCACCACTGCTTCTTCCTAAACTTTTCTTTAAGCCTCATTAAAGTTCTGATTCTTAGGGATTAATATAAGCAGACACTGATAATATCAAGCTCTCCTCTCTATAATTCCAAGAACCCTACATTAGCATAAATTGCTTTCCTGAATCCATCATTTGTTTCAATATCTCTTCAAAGTCTTTTCTGACCCTTCTCATCACCTTCAAATCCACGTCCCTCTCATAAACCCAGCTCTTTGCCATTCCATCAGTACTAACTTCCTGCAAGGTGTCTCCACGTGGATGTCCCACAAGCATCCTGAATTTAAGAAAATCAAGGGGCTAACGCAAGCAGACTGCTTGAGGTCAAAAGTTCAAGAGCAGCCTGGGCAACATGGTGACGCCCCATCTCTAGAAAAATGCAAAAATTAGCCAGGCATGGTGGCAAGCACCTGCAGTCCAAGCTACTCAGGAGGCTGAGACAGGAGGATCACTTGAGCTGGAGAGTTTAAGGCTCCATCACTGCACTCAATCCTGGGTGACAGCAAGACCCTGTTGAAAGAAGGAAGGAAGGAAGGAAGGAAGGAAGGAAGGAAGGAAGGAAGGAAGGAAGGAAGGAAGGAAGGAAGGAGAAAGAGAGAAAGAAAGAGAGGGAGAGAGGAAAGAAAGTGAAAGAAAGGAAAGAAAGGCAGGAAGGAAGAAAAGAAAGAAAAAAGAAAGAAAGAGAAAAAGAATGACAGGAGTGGAGAAGAGAGAAGAGAAGAGAAGAGAAGAGAAGAACTAAACTTGTTACCTCTTTCTGTCTCACCCCCCGTTCTGAAACCTGCAACTCTTTCTGTGTTGTCCAGCTCAGGACATGCAGCGCCATCATCCCATAGCCCAAACCTAAAATCTGGGAGTTAGTCTTGCCTCTCCCCTTCTCAAGGCTTTCTGCTGCGATTCTTTCTCCTGTCTATCTCATTGATTCATACACACTCCTGCATCTCCATCGAGAACTTGGCTTGGCTCATTGATTGCTTAGATTACCACAACAGTCTTCGAACTGTCCTCACCTTCGGTTTGTCTCTCTTCAATCCGTTGTCTCTTCTGTAAACATAGTAACCCCTTTGAGATGCAAACTTAGTCCTATCGATTCCTGGGTTAGGATCTTTCATGGGGTCCCCATTTTCCTCTGCAAGGGGGACGTAAGATGAAATATTCATCCAAACTTCACATGGCAGCCAGAGCGTCCCATACCCAGGTCGTCTCTCCCCTTCCTTTAAGCCCTAACTTAGTTGCCAATGTCTCTTAGAAGATTTTTCTATTAACTCACATACAATAATCAACTAGTTAGTGCCCTGCAATTGCATGAACATTCTCCCACTCTTATAATTGCCTTTGGCTTCCCTAGGCACCCCGTAAGTTTGATACTTCCTTCATGACAGGACTATTCTTTTCACCAACTTGTCTCAGTTACACTTAATCCCTAAACATCATCTCCAGGGTTAGGTGTAAGATACACTCTCAGTAAGAAAGAAAGACGGCCAGTGCAGTGGCTCACGCCTGTAATCCCAGCACTTTGGGAGGCCGAGGCAGGCAGATCATAAGGTCAAGAGATCGAGACCATCCTGGCTAACACGGTAAAACCCCATCTCTACTAAAAATACAAAAATTGGCTCCGCATGGGGGCACGTGCCTGTAGCCCCAGCTACTCAGGAAGCTGAGGCAGGAGAATCACTTGAACCCAGGAGGCAGAGGTTGCAGTGAGTCGAGATTGCATCATGACAGTCCAGCTTGGCGACAGAGTGAGACAGAGAGAAATAGAGAAATAAATAAATAAATAACAGAAAGTAGGCTCAAAAAGCCATCTACAGTACGATGCCACTTATATAACATTCTGGAAAAGACAAAACTATATTTACAAAAAGTACAGGAGCAGTTGCCACGGACTGGGAAAGGAGAAGGTGGCTGAGTAGGAGTGGGTGATAGAATATTCTGTCAAAATGCATAGAGCTGCACACCTTAAAGGATATTTTTTACTAAATATGAAAGATATCTCAACAAACCTGATGTTAAAATGTAAGAAGTGAAATGTTTGAGGGTATCTGCTGAGAGTGAAGATTCCCAGATCAGGCTACTGGAATTTGCATCTCTTTCCTATCCCTTACTATGTGACCCTACACAATTATTTAACCTGTCTGTGTATCAACTTGCTCATCTTTAAAATGGATATAATAGTGCCTACTTCATGCTACTGTTAGGAGAGAAATGGTGCAAAGCATCTGGAACATGATACGAGCTCAATAGTTTTTGTTTCTTTTTTTTTTCAAGTGCTAGAGTGCTAAAACTGAGGGTTTTTTTGTACTTTTTATGTTTCTTTTAAAGGGAGTCTTGCTCTGTCACCCAGACTGCAGTGCAGTGGCACTATCGCAGCTCACTGCAACCTCTGCCTCCTGGGTTCAAGGTTCAAATGATTCTCCTGTCTCAGCCTCCCAAGTAGCTGGGATTAAGGGTGCCCGCCACCACACCCAGCTAATTTTTAGTACAGACGGGATTTCACCATATTGGTCAGGCTGCTCTCAAACTCCTGACCTCAGGTGATCTACCTGCCTAGGTCTCCCAAAGTGCTGGGATTGCAGGTGTGAACCACCTCGCCTGGACTACAATAGAGCATAACACAATGTGCAATGAAATATGGTAAAGTGGAGGCTGGGTGCAGTAGTGTATGCCTGTAATGCTAGCACATTGGGAGGCCAAGGCAGAAGAATCACTTGAGGACAGGAGTTCAAGACCAGCCCAGGCAACATATGAAGACCTCGCCTCTATAAAAAATAAAAATCAAAGAATTAGCTGGTGATGCATGCCTCTAGTCCCAGATACTCAGAAGACTGATGTGGGAGGATTGCTTGAGCCCAGGGTTCAAGTCTGCAGTGAACAGCCTTTGCACCACTGCACTCCAACCTGGGCAACAGAGTGAGACCTCAACTCTAAAAAAGAAAAGTAAATGGACAGATGGCCAGAAAAGCCAATTCATAGAAGAAGGAATACAGATACTCATGAGTCACAGAAAGATAACTTTAGCCTAACTACTCATCAGAGAAATCTATATTAAATATAAGCAGCACTTTTGTTTACAAAATAAGCAAAATTTTTCTTTTCCTTTCCTTTCTTTTTCTTTTTTTCTAATTGAGAATGAGACCCAGGGTGGAGATGGATTCATCACTGAAACAGATTAAAGTGTATATAAAACAGCCTGGCAGGTGTACCAAGGGCAGAAAAGTATTAAAACTAAGGACTCTCATGGCCTGGGAAGATCACCTAATCCAACAGAACACAGAGGCCCAGGAGGAAGCAACAGGATGCAAAGTGAAATAACTAGGCAGCTCCAGGTAGTAAAAGCATGTACAAACTTGGCACAGTGGCTCCTGCCTGTAATCCCAGCACTTTGGGAGGCCGAGGCAGGCAGATCACCTGAGTTCAGGAGTTTGAGACCAGTCTGGCCAACATGGTGAAACCCTGTCTCCACTAAAAATACAAAAATTAGCTGGGTGTGGTGATGCATGCCTGTAATTCCAGGTACTCTGGAGGCTGAGGCAGGAGAATCACTTGCACCTGGGAGGCAGAGAGGTTGCTGTGAGCCGAGATTGCAACATTGCACTCCAGCCTGGGTAACAAGAGCAAAACGCCAGCTAATATGTCTGAACTCTTTTTGCAATCACAAACCATTAGAGCTCGTAAGAAAAGGCTTAACACGATGGTTTGGCTTTAGAATGACACCTTCAGCAGGCAGGAACATCTCATTTTCCTCCTTTGGACATTTAACAAATACAGATTTTTTAAAAGAAGCTTACGCATGAATAGCAGGGGTTATCTACCAAGCTCAGTATACTAAGTAGGTGATTACAAATGTGACAAGAGGCACAGTGACTTAAAACACCTCCTTGGGAAATCACAAATATTTGTCGAATCCATTGTTTTCAAAGACAGGCAACTCCATTATGACAGGCAACAGCCCACATCTGTTGTTTAGTTTGGATGATTTTCTTACAAAGGCTTGCCTCCTCTACTTTGATCTGTTTTTCTATCCTTCTGGGCTGTTTTGTCCCACTTTTAGAGCCTAGTTTCACCTCTGGTATTTCTCAATCATATTTATTTATAATCAGCCAACACCTGTGCCATGCTGCGTCCCAAATCAGCAACCCGGTTAAGACGAGCCTTTCGCCTTCACTTTTCAGTCTTCCAATCATCATTTTGCAAAATGGCAGTCGCTGCTCCTAAGTAGTAATCAACGCTTGGGGTGGTTACGCCCTGGATGAAATACAAGTCTCCTTGGCCAAACTTTTATCGAAGGCGTTGCAGAAACTCATTAAGTCACTTGAGTCAAAGATCCAGGTGAATCATTCTAAACCTCCACCCAGTTCAACTTTCCCTCTGGTAACAATTAATTATGTTTTCCCCTTTCCCACTCCCACCTCCACCAGCACACAGTCACATGTTCCACCTGGCCACACAACTCACTCTGAGTTGCAAGCTCACCTGAGGTTCACTTGCTTGGCACTCACAGGAGAGAGATAAGGAAGAAAATGTCTATGGCTTGTCTACGGAGTGCCTGGCAGTAGGAAAAATAAGTCTCAAAACCCAGCCCTAAGAGTCATGTAGCTCGATCTTAAACAGCACATGCTATTCAGCTTCACATTTTAATGCTCTAAGGGGAATGCAAGGACAATACTTCACCTGAAAATATTCAAGTGATAGTGTGCTACCTTATTAATTATTCAAATACTTGTTCTAACTTGCATTATTAGACCTAGTCTGAAAGTAGAATCAACGGCTCTTAGAAGTGGAAGTATTCACAGAATGTGCATGGGCTCTCCAGTTAATGAGATTTGATTTGAATACCTGCCCTCTCACCTATTAGCTGTGTGACCTTAAGGAAGTCATTTTACTTCATAGAGCCATGAGTCCATCTATTGGGAAAAAAACCGTGTCAGAGGATAGCCTTGAGGATTCATCATAACAATCTATTCGATGCTAGACAGGACTACCTCTTTCCGAAATAATAATGGCAACAATAAGCGAATAATCTGATAATATTTACCATTCTAAACAATCCAGCTAAACCAGCTAACTCACTTAATCACCTCCACAGCCTCACGTGGGAGATACTACTAGCATGCCTACTTTACAAATGGGGAAACTGAGTCCCAAAAAGGTGAATTTCTTCATTCACTGTCATGAAGATAGGAACTGAATAACCTGGATCTGAGCCCAGAATCCATTCACAACAATGCCTCTGAATTCATCCCCGTCTCTCAGAGCTTCAAGAATAAGAAGAGGTGAACTGACAGCCTCAAAAATGCAGTCATGTTGAAGGTCATTAACTGAAACAGAATCTGGGACCTATAAGCCTAAATCTGCCAATCCAATTCTGGTGCAATTTCCCTAAGAAACAAAACAAAGATGAACAAGAGACAGAATAAAGCACTGAATAAATGCAGACAGTGGGTTTTGAATAATGAACAAGAATGTTTCACTACTGATCTGTGATCATGAGGAGTGTGTTACAGTGACCACTTAGCTGGTAATTACTTATTTTGAAATAATCATATCATGTCCTTACCCTGCTTAAGGATCAAATCTATAATACTCTAGAAACACCCTATCTCAGAAAAAGGAAATCAACTTACTTTCTTTTTCGTTTTCTTTTTTTGAGAGGGCTCTTCTGTCACCCAGACAGAAGTAGGGTGGCACAAACATAGCTCACAGTACCCTCTACTTCTTGGGCTCAAGCAATCCTCCAGCCTCAGCTTCCCGAGTGGCTAGGATTACAGGTGCATGCCACCATGCCTTTTTAATTTTTTGTAGAGTCAGGATCTCACTATGTTCCCCCAGGCTCATCTCAAACTCCTGAGCTCAAGTGATCCTCCTGCCTCCACCTCCCAAGTTGCTGGGATTGCAGGAGTGAGCCACTGCGCCTGGTCATAGTCCATCCTTTCTTCATGCCATGCTGATGTCATAAGTGGAGTTGGCCCCTGCAATACTCTCAAGTAGGCAAGGATGGATTTTGGTGCCATGTCCCACTCTCTTCTGGTGTTCCCCACTCCCACTCCCATCCCCACACCCACCCTCATCATGCTGATGAAGTAACAAATCCCTGAAGGTAGAATGACAGGCAATGGAGTCGACATGACCTAGTTCCTGCCCAAGGCCCGCAGAGTCACCTCTTAGAAGCAGCCACCTACCAGAAAGATCATGAGGTTAAGAGATCGAGACCATCCTGTCAACATGGTGAGACCCCATCTTTACTAAAAATAAAAAAGTTAGCCGGGAGTGGTGGTGCACGCCTGTAGTCCCAGCTAGTTGGGAGGCTAAGGCAGGAGAATTGCTTGAAACTGGGATGCGGAGGTTGCAGTGAGCCAAGATTGTACCACTGCACTCCAGCCTGGTGACAGAGTGAGACTCCATCTCTAAATACATAAATAAAAAGAAACAGCTGCCTAACCAATTTGCCCATGAGATAACTCAATTCCTTCCGTGTTATCTGTACACAGGCTAAGTCTGCTAAGTCTCCCAGCCTTTGGAGATGATGAACACATTTGCCAAGTCAGGCTTCAGTCTCCAAGTTCACAGGGTTTTTCCCACGCCCACCTGAATAGGTACACTGGCCAAAGGAGCCAGTGAGGACAGATCCAGCTGTCGCTGAGGAGACAGCACGAGGACTCGGTATCTCTTCCTTGCGTGATCCTGATCAGAGCCAAGAGAAGCAGGGAAAGCATTCCAGTTCTGATAAGGGAAGAGGCAATGGAGATCAAGAAGAGATGCAGGGAAAGCATTCCAGTTCTGATAAGGGAAGAGGCAATGGAGATCAAGAAGAGATGCAGGGAAAGCATTCCAGTTCTGATAAGGGAAGAGGCAATGGAGATCAAGAAGAGATGCAGGGAAAGCATTCCAGTTCTGATAAGGGAAGAGGCAATGGAGATCAAGAAGAGATGCAGGGAAAGCATTCCAGTTCTGATAAGGGAAGAGGCAATGGAGATCAAGAAGAGATGCAGGGAAAGCATTCCAGTTCTGATAAGGGAAGAGGCAATGGAGATCAAGAAGAGATGCAGGGAAAGCATTCCAGTTCTGATAAGGGAAGAGGCAATGGAGATCAAGAAGAGATGCAGGGAAAGCATTCCAGTTCTGATAAGGGAAGAGGCAATGGAGATCAAGAAGAGATGCAGGGAAAGCATTCCAGTTCTGATAAGGGAAGAGGCAATGGAGATCAAGAAGAGATGCAGGGAAAGCATTCCAGTTCTGATAAGGGAAGAGGCAATGGAGATCAAGAAGAGATGCAGGGAAAGCATTCCAGTTCTGATAAGGGAAGACGCAATGGAGATCAAGAAGAGATGCAGGGAAAGCATTCCAGTTCTGATAAGGGAAGAGGCAATGGAGATCAAGAAGAGATGCAGGGAAAGCATTCCAGTTCTGATAAGGGAAGAGGCAATGGAGATCAAGAAGAGATGCAGGGAAAGCATTCCAGTTCTGATAAGGGAAGAGGCAATGGAGATCAAGAAGAGATGCAGGGAAAGCATTCCAGTTCTGATAAGGGAAGAGGCAATGGAGATCAAGAAGAGATGCAGGGAAAGCATTCCAGTTCTGATAAGGGAAGAGGCAATGGAGATCAAGAAGAGATGCAGGGAAAGCATTCCAGTTCTGATAAGGGAAGAGGCAATGGAGATCAAGAAGAGATGCAGGGAAAGCATTCCAGTTCTGATAAGGGAAGAGGCAATGGAGATCAAGAAGAGATGCAGGGAAAGCATTCCAGTTCTGATAAGGGAAGAGGCAATGGAGATCAAGAAGAGATGCAGGGAAAGCATTCCAGTTCTGATAAGGGAAGAGGCAATGGAGATCAAGAAGAGATGCAGGGAAAGCATTCCAGTTCTGATAAGGGAAGAGGCAATGGAGATCAAGAAGAGATGCAGGGAAAGCATTCCAGTTCTGATAAGGGAAGAGGCAATGGAGATCAAGAAGAGATGCAGGGAAAGCATTCCAGTTCTGATAAGGGAAGAGGCAATGGAGATCAAGAAGAGATGCAGGGAAAGCATTCCAGTTCTGATAAGGGAAGAGGCAATGGAGATCAAGAAGAGATGCAGGGAAAGCATTCCAGTTCTGATAAGGGAAGAGGCAATGGAGATCAAGAAGAGATGCAGGGAAAGCATTCCAGTTCTGATAAGGGAAGAGGCAATGGAGATCAAGAAGAGATGCAGGGAAAGCATTCCAGTTCTGATAAGGGAAGAGGCAATGGAGATCAAGAAGAGATGCAGGGAAAGCATTCCAGTTCTGATAAGGGAAGAGGCAATGGAGATCAAGAAGAGATGCAGGGAAAGCATTCCAGTTCTGATAAGGGAAGAGGCAATGGAGATCAAGAAGAGATGCAGGGAAAGCATTCCAGTTCTGATAAGGGAAGAGGCAATGGAGATCAAGAAGAGATGCAGGGAAAGCATTCCAGTTCTGATAAGGGAAGAGGCAATGGAGATCAAGAAGAGATGCAGGGAAAGCATTCCAGTTCTGATAAGGGAAGAGGCAATGGAGATCAAGAAGAGATGCAGGGAAAGCATTCCAGTTCTGATAAGGGAAGAGGCAATGGAGATCAAGAAGAGATGCAGGGAAAGCATTCCAGTTCTGATAAGGGAAGAGGCAATGGAGATCAAGAAGAGATGCAGGGAAAGCATTCCAGTTCTGATAAGGGAAGAGGCAATGGAGATCAAGAAGAGATGCAGGGAAAGCATTCCAGTTCTGATAAGGGAAGAGGCAATGGAGATCAAGAAGAGATGCAGGGAAAGCATTCCAGTTCTGATAAGGGAAGAGGCAATGGAGATCAAGAAGAGATGCAGGGAAAGCATTCCAGTTCTGATAAGGGAAGAGGCAATGGAGATCAAGAAGAGATGCAGGGAAAGCATTCCAGTTCTGATAAGGGAAGAGGCAATGGAGATCAAGAAGAGATGCAGGGAAAGCATTCCAGTTCTGATAAGGGAAGAGGCAATGGAGATCAAGAAGAGATGCAGGGAAAGCATTCCAGTTCTGATAAGGGAAGAGGCAATGGAGATCAAGAAGAGATGCAGGGAAAGCATTCCAGTTCTGATAAGGGAAGAGGCAATGGAGATCAAGAAGAGATGCAGGGAAAGCATTCCAGTTCTGATAAGGGAAGAGGCAATGGAGATCAAGAAGAGATGCAGGGAAAGCATTCCAGTTCTGATAAGGGAAGAGGCAATGGAGATCAAGAAGAGATGCAGGGAAAGCATTCCAGTTCTGATAAGGGAAGAGGCAATGGAGATCAAGAAGAGATGCAGGGAAAGCATTCCAGTTCTGATAAGGGAAGAGGCAATGGAGATCAAGAAGAGATGCAGGGAAAGCATTCCAGTTCTGATAAGGGAAGAGGCAATGGAGATCAAGAAGAGATGCAGGGAAAGCATTCCAGTTCTGATAAGGGAAGAGGCAATGGAGATCAAGAAGAGATGCAGGGAAAGCATTCCAGTTCTGATAAGGGAAGAGGCAATGGAGATCAAGAAGAGATGCAGGGAAAGCATTCCAGTTCTGATAAGGGAAGAGGCAATGGAGATCAAGAAGAGATGCAGGGAAAGCATTCCAGTTCTGATAAGGGAAGAGGCAATGGAGATCAAGAAGAGATGCAGGGAAAGCATTCCAGTTCTGATAAGGGAAGAGGCAATGGAGATCAAGAAGAGATGCAGGGAAAGCATTCCAGTTCTGATAAGGGAAGAGGCAATGGAGATCAAGAAGAGATGCAGGGAAAGCATTCCAGTTCTGATAAGGGAAGAGGCAATGGAGATCAAGAAGAGATGCAGGGAAAGCATTCCAGTTCTGATAAGGGAAGAGGCAATGGAGATCAAGAAGAGATGCAGGGAAAGCATTCCAGTTCTGATAAGGGAAGAGGCAATGGAGATCAAGAAGAGATGCAGGGAAAGCATTCCAGTTCTGATAAGGGAAGAGGCAATGGAGATCAAGAAGAGATGCAGGGAAAGCATTCCAGTTCTGATAAGGGAAGAGGCAATGGAGATCAAGAAGAGATGCAGGGAAAGCATTCCAGTTCTGATAAGGGAAGAGGCAATGGAGATCAAGAAGAGATGCAGGGAAAGCATTCCAGTTCTGATAAGGGAAGAGGCAATGGAGATCAAGAAGAGATGCAGGGAAAGCATTCCAGTTCTGATAAGGGAAGAGGCAATGGAGATCAAGAAGAGATGCAGGGAAAGCATTCCAGTTCTGATAAGGGAAGAGGCAATGGAGATCAAGAAGAGATGCAGGGAAAGCATTCCAGTTCTGATAAGGGAAGAGGCAATGGAGATCAAGAAGAGATGCAGGGAAAGCATTCCAGTTCTGATAAGGGAAGAGGCAATGGAGATCAAGAAGAGATGCAGGGAAAGCATTCCAGTTCTGATAAGGGAAGAGGCAATGGAGATCAAGAAGAGATGCAGGGAAAGCATTCCAGTTCTGATAAGGGAAGAGGCAATGGAGATCAAGAAGAGATGCAGGGAAAGCATTCCAGTTCTGATAAGGGAAGAGGCAATGGAGATCAAGAAGAGATGCAGGGAAAGCATTCCAGTTCTGATAAGGGAAGAGGCAATGGAGATCAAGAAGAGATGCAGGGAAAGCATTCCAGTTCTGATAAGGGAAGAGGCAATGGAGATCAAGAAGAGATGCAGGGAAAGCATTCCAGTTCTGATAAGGGAAGAGGCAATGGAGATCAAGAAGAGATGCAGGGAAAGCATTCCAGTTCTGATAAGGGAAGAGGCAATGGAGATCAAGAAGAGATGCAGGGAAAGCATTCCAGTTCTGATAAGGGAAGAGGCAATGGAGATCAAGAAGAGATGCAGGGAAAGCATTCCAGTTCTGATAAGGGAAGAGGCAATGGAGATCAAGAAGAGATGCAGGGAAAGCATTCCAGTTCTGATAAGGGAAGAGGCAATGGAGATCAAGAAGAGATGCAGGGAAAGCATTCCAGTTCTGATAAGGGAAGAGGCAATGGAGATCAAGAAGAGATGCAGGGAAAGCATTCCAGTTCTGATAAGGGAAGAGGCAATGGAGATCAAGAAGAGATGCAGGGAAAGCATTCCAGTTCTGATAAGGGAAGAGGCAATGGAGATCAAGAAGAGATGCAGGGAAAGCATTCCAGTTCTGATAAGGGAAGAGGCAATGGAGATCAAGAAGAGATGCAGGGAAAGCATTCCAGTTCTGATAAGGGAAGAGGCAATGGAGATCAAGAAGAGATGCAGGGAAAGCATTCCAGTTCTGATAAGGGAAGAGGCAATGGAGATCAAGAAGAGATGCAGGGAAAGCATTCCAGTTCTGATAAGGGAAGAGGCAATGGAGATCAAGAAGAGATGCAGGGAAAGCATTCCAGTTCTGATAAGGGAAGAGGCAATGGAGATCAAGAAGAGATGCAGGGAAAGCATTCCAGTTCTGATAAGGGAAGAGGCAATGGAGATCAAGAAGAGATGCAGGGAAAGCATTCCAGTTCTGATAAGGGAAGAGGCAATGGAGATCAAGAAGAGATGCAGGGAAAGCATTCCAGTTCTGATAAGGGAAGAGGCAATGGAGATCAAGAAGAGATGCAGGGAAAGCATTCCAGTTCTGATAAGGGAAGAGGCAATGGAGATCAAGAAGAGATGCAGGGAAAGCATTCCAGTTCTGATAAGGGAAGAGGCAATGGAGATCAAGAAGAGATGCAGGGAAAGCATTCCAGTTCTGATAAGGGAAGAGGCAATGGAGATCAAGAAGAGATGCAGGGAAAGCATTCCAGTTCTGATAAGGGAAGAGGCAATGGAGATCAAGAAGAGATGCAGGGAAAGCATTCCAGTTCTGATAAGGGAAGAGGCAATGGAGATCAAGAAGAGATGCAGGGAAAGCATTCCAGTTCTGATAAGGGAAGAGGCAATGGAGATCAAGAAGAGATGCAGGGAAAGCATTCCAGTTCTGATAAGGGAAGAGGCAATGGAGATCAAGAAGAGATGCAGGGAAAGCATTCCAGTTCTGATAAGGGAAGAGGCAATGGAGATCAAGAAGAGATGCAGGGAAAGCATTCCAGTTCTGATAAGGGAAGAGGCAATGGAGATCAAGAAGAGATGCAGGGAAAGCATTCCAGTTCTGATAAGGGAAGAGGCAATGGAGATCAAGAAGAGATGCAGGGAAAGCATTCCAGTTCTGATAAGGGAAGAGGCAATGGAGATCAAGAAGAGATGCAGGGAAAGCATTCCAGTTCTGATAAGGGAAGAGGCAATGGAGATCAAGAAGAGATGCAGGGAAAGCATTCCAGTTCTGATAAGGGAAGAGGCAATGGAGATCAAGAAGAGATGCAGGGAAAGCATTCCAGTTCTGATAAGGGAAGAGGCAATGGAGATCAAGAAGAGATGCAGGGAAAGCATTCCAGTTCTGATAAGGGAAGAGGCAATGGAGATCAAGAAGAGATGCAGGGAAAGCATTCCAGTTCTGATAAGGGAAGAGGCAATGGAGATCAAGAAGAGATGCAGGGAAAGCATTCCAGTTCTGATAAGGGAAGAGGCAATGGAGATCAAGAAGAGATGCAGGGAAAGCATTCCAGTTCTGATAAGGGAAGAGGCAATGGAGATCAAGAAGAGATGCAGGGAAAGCATTCCAGTTCTGATAAGGGAAGAGGCAATGGAGATCAAGAAGAGATGCAGGGAAAGCATTCCAGTTCTGATAAGGGAAGAGGCAATGGAGATCAAGAAGAGATGCAGGGAAAGCATTCCAGTTCTGATAAGGGAAGAGGCAATGGAGATCAAGAAGAGATGCAGGGAAAGCATTCCAGTTCTGATAAGGGAAGAGGCAATGGAGATCAAGAAGAGATGCAGGGAAAGCATTCCAGTTCTGATAAGGGAAGAGGCAATGGAGATCAAGAAGAGATGCAGGGAAAGCATTCCAGTTCTGATAAGGGAAGAGGCAATGGAGATCAAGAAGAGATGCAGGGAAAGCATTCCAGTTCTGATAAGGGAAGAGGCAATGGAGATCAAGAAGAGATGCAGGGAAAGCATTCCAGTTCTGATAAGGGAAGAGGCAATGGAGATCAAGAAGAGATGCAGGGAAAGCATTCCAGTTCTGATAAGGGAAGAGGCAATGGAGATCAAGAAGAGATGCAGGGAAAGCATTCCAGTTCTGATAAGGGAAGAGGCAATGGAGATCAAGAAGAGATGCAGGGAAAGCATTCCAGTTCTGATAAGGGAAGAGGCAATGGAGATCAAGAAGAGATGCAGGGAAAGCATTCCAGTTCTGATAAGGGAAGAGGCAATGGAGATCAAGAAGAGATGCAGGGAAAGCATTCCAGTTCTGATAAGGGAAGAGGCAATGGAGATCAAGAAGAGATGCAGGGAAAGCATTCCAGTTCTGATAAGGGAAGAGGCAATGGAGATCAAGAAGAGATGCAGGGAAAGCATTCCAGTTCTGATAAGGGAAGAGGCAATGGAGATCAAGAAGAGATGCAGGGAAAGCATTCCAGTTCTGATAAGGGAAGAGGCAATGGAGATCAAGAAGAGATGCAGGGAAAGCATTCCAGTTCTGATAAGGGAAGAGGCAATGGAGATCAAGAAGAGATGCAGGGAAAGCATTCCAGTTCTGATAAGGGAAGAGGCAATGGAGATCAAGAAGAGATGCAGGGAAAGCATTCCAGTTCTGATAAGGGAAGAGGCAATGGAGATCAAGAAGAGATGCAGGGAAAGCATTCCAGTTCTGATAAGGGAAGAGGCAATGGAGATCAAGAAGAGATGCAGGGAAAGCATTCCAGTTCTGATAAGGGAAGAGGCAATGGAGATCAAGAAGAGATGCAGGGAAAGCATTCCAGTTCTGATAAGGGAAGAGGCAATGGAGATCAAGAAGAGATGCAGGGAAAGCATTCCAGTTCTGATAAGGGAAGAGGCAATGGAGATCAAGAAGAGATGCAGGGAAAGCATTCCAGTTCTGATAAGGGAAGAGGCAATGGAGATCAAGAAGAGATGCAGGGAAAGCATTCCAGTTCTGATAAGGGAAGAGGCAATGGAGATCAAGAAGAGATGCAGGGAAAGCATTCCAGTTCTGATAAGGGAAGAGGCAATGGAGATCAAGAAGAGATGCAGGGAAAGCATTCCAGTTCTGATAAGGGAAGAGGCAATGGAGATCAAGAAGAGATGCAGGGAAAGCATTCCAGTTCTGATAAGGGAAGAGGCAATGGAGATCAAGAAGAGATGCAGGGAAAGCATTCCAGTTCTGATAAGGGAAGAGGCAATGGAGATCAAGAAGAGATGCAGGGAAAGCATTCCAGTTCTGATAAGGGAAGAGGCAATGGAGATCAAGAAGAGATGCAGGGAAAGCATTCCAGTTCTGATAAGGGAAGAGGCAATGGAGATCAAGAAGAGATGCAGGGAAAGCATTCCAGTTCTGATAAGGGAAGAGGCAATGGAGATCAAGAAGAGATGCAGGGAAAGCATTCCAGTTCTGATAAGGGAAGAGGCAATGGAGATCAAGAAGAGATGCAGGGAAAGCATTCCAGTTCTGATAAGGGAAGAGGCAATGGAGATCAAGAAGAGATGCAGGGAAAGCATTCCAGTTCTGATAAGGGAAGAGGCAATGGAGATCAAGAAGAGATGCAGGGAAAGCATTCCAGTTCTGATAAGGGAAGAGGCAATGGAGATCAAGAAGAGATGCAGGGAAAGCATTCCAGTTCTGATAAGGGAAGAGGCAATGGAGATCAAGAAGAGATGCAGGGAAAGCATTCCAGTTCTGATAAGGGAAGAGGCAATGGAGATCAAGAAGAGATGCAGGGAAAGCATTCCAGTTCTGATAAGGGAAGAGGCAATGGAGATCAAGAAGAGATGCAGGGAAAGCATTCCAGTTCTGATAAGGGAAGAGGCAATGGAGATCAAGAAGAGATGCAGGGAAAGCATTCCAGTTCTGATAAGGGAAGAGGCAATGGAGATCAAGAAGAGATGCAGGGAAAGCATTCCAGTTCTGATAAGGGAAGAGGCAATGGAGATCAAGAAGAGATGCAGGGAAAGCATTCCAGTTCTGATAAGGGAAGAGGCAATGGAGATCAAGAAGAGATGCAGGGAAAGCATTCCAGTTCTGATAAGGGAAGAGGCAATGGAGATCAAGAAGAGATGCAGGGAAAGCATTCCAGTTCTGATAAGGGAAGAGGCAATGGAGATCAAGAAGAGATGCAGGGAAAGCATTCCAGTTCTGATAAGGGAAGAGGCAATGGAGATCAAGAAGAGATGCAGGGAAAGCATTCCAGTTCTGATAAGGGAAGAGGCAATGGAGATCAAGAAGAGATGCAGGGAAAGCATTCCAGTTCTGATAAGGGAAGAGGCAATGGAGATCAAGAAGAGATGCAGGGAAAGCATTCCAGTTCTGATAAGGGAAGAGGCAATGGAGATCAAGAAGAGATGCAGGGAAAGCATTCCAGTTCTGATAAGGGAAGAGGCAATGGAGATCAAGAAGAGATGCAGGGAAAGCATTCCAGTTCTGATAAGGGAAGAGGCAATGGAGATCAAGAAGAGATGCAGGGAAAGCATTCCAGTTCTGATAAGGGAAGAGGCAATGGAGATCAAGAAGAGATGCAGGGAAAGCATTCCAGTTCTGATAAGGGAAGAGGCAATGGAGATCAAGAAGAGATGCAGGGAAAGCATTCCAGTTCTGATAAGGGAAGAGGCAATGGAGATCAAGAAGAGATGCAGGGAAAGCATTCCAGTTCTGATAAGGGAAGAGGCAATGGAGATCAAGAAGAGATGCAGGGAAAGCATTCCAGTTCTGATAAGGGAAGAGGCAATGGAGATCAAGAAGAGATGCAGGGAAAGCATTCCAGTTCTGATAAGGGAAGAGGCAATGGAGATCAAGAAGAGATGCAGGGAAAGCATTCCAGTTCTGATAAGGGAAGAGGCAATGGAGATCAAGAAGAGATGCAGGGAAAGCATTCCAGTTCTGATAAGGGAAGAGGCAATGGAGATCAAGAAGAGATGCAGGGAAAGCATTCCAGTTCTGATAAGGGAAGAGGCAATGGAGATCAAGAAGAGATGCAGGGAAAGCATTCCAGTTCTGATAAGGGAAGAGGCAATGGAGATCAAGAAGAGATGCAGGGAAAGCATTCCAGTTCTGATAAGGGAAGAGGCAATGGAGATCAAGAAGAGATGCAGGGAAAGCATTCCAGTTCTGATAAGGGAAGAGGCAATGGAGATCAAGAAGAGATGCAGGGAAAGCATTCCAGTTCTGATAAGGGAAGAGGCAATGGAGATCAAGAAGAGATGCAGGGAAAGCATTCCAGTTCTGATAAGGGAAGAGGCAATGGAGATCAAGAAGAGATGCAGGGAAAGCATTCCAGTTCTGATAAGGGAAGAGGCAATGGAGATCAAGAAGAGATGCAGGGAAAGCATTCCAGTTCTGATAAGGGAAGAGGCAATGGAGATCAAGAAGAGATGCAGGGAAAGCATTCCAGTTCTGATAAGGGAAGAGGCAATGGAGATCAAGAAGAGATGCAGGGAAAGCATTCCAGTTCTGATAAGGGAAGAGGCAATGGAGATCAAGAAGAGATGCAGGGAAAGCATTCCAGTTCTGATAAGGGAAGAGGCAATGGAGATCAAGAAGAGATGCAGGGAAAGCATTCCAGTTCTGATAAGGGAAGAGGCAATGGAGATCAAGAAGAGATGCAGGGAAAGCATTCCAGTTCTGATAAGGGAAGAGGCAATGGAGATCAAGAAGAGATGCAGGGAAAGCATTCCAGTTCTGATAAGGGAAGAGGCAATGGAGATCAAGAAGAGATGCAGGGAAAGCATTCCAGTTCTGATAAGGGAAGAGGCAATGGAGATCAAGAAGAGATGCAGGGAAAGCATTCCAGTTCTGATAAGGGAAGAGGCAATGGAGATCAAGAAGAGATGCAGGGAAAGCATTCCAGTTCTGATAAGGGAAGAGGCAATGGAGATCAAGAAGAGATGCAGGGAAAGCATTCCAGTTCTGATAAGGGAAGAGGCAATGGAGATCAAGAAGAGATGCAGGGAAAGCATTCCAGTTCTGATAAGGGAAGAGGCAATGGAGATCAAGAAGAGATGCAGGGAAAGCATTCCAGTTCTGATAAGGGAAGAGGCAATGGAGATCAAGAAGAGATGCAGGGAAAGCATTCCAGTTCTGATAAGGGAAGAGGCAATGGAGATCAAGAAGAGATGCAGGGAAAGCATTCCAGTTCTGATAAGGGAAGAGGCAATGGAGATCAAGAAGAGATGCAGGGAAAGCATTCCAGTTCTGATAAGGGAAGAGGCAATGGAGATCAAGAAGAGATGCAGGGAAAGCATTCCAGTTCTGATAAGGGAAGAGGCAATGGAGATCAAGAAGAGATGCAGGGAAAGCATTCCAGTTCTGATAAGGGAAGAGGCAATGGAGATCAAGAAGAGATGCAGGGAAAGCATTCCAGTTCTGATAAGGGAAGAGGCAATGGAGATCAAGAAGAGATGCAGGGAAAGCATTCCAGTTCTGATAAGGGAAGAGGCAATGGAGATCAAGAAGAGATGCAGGGAAAGCATTCCAGTTCTGATAAGGGAAGAGGCAATGGAGATCAAGAAGAGATGCAGGGAAAGCATTCCAGTTCTGATAAGGGAAGAGGCAATGGAGATCAAGAAGAGATGCAGGGAAAGCATTCCAGTTCTGATAAGGGAAGAGGCAATGGAGATCAAGAAGAGATGCAGGGAAAGCATTCCAGTTCTGATAAGGGAAGAGGCAATGGAGATCAAGAAGAGATGCAGGGAAAGCATTCCAGTTCTGATAAGGGAAGAGGCAATGGAGATCAAGAAGAGATGCAGGGAAAGCATTCCAGTTCTGATAAGGGAAGAGGCAATGGAGATCAAGAAGAGATGCAGGGAAAGCATTCCAGTTCTGATAAGGGAAGAGGCAATGGAGATCAAGAAGAGATGCAGGGAAAGCATTCCAGTTCTGATAAGGGAAGAGGCAATGGAGATCAAGAAGAGATGCAGGGAAAGCATTCCAGTTCTGATAAGGGAAGAGGCAATGGAGATCAAGAAGAGATGCAGGGAAAGCATTCCAGTTCTGATAAGGGAAGAGGCAATGGAGATCAAGAAGAGATGCAGGGAAAGCATTCCAGTTCTGATAAGGGAAGAGGCAATGGAGATCAAGAAGAGATGCAGGGAAAGCATTCCAGTTCTGATAAGGGAAGAGGCAATGGAGATCAAGAAGAGATGCAGGGAAAGCATTCCAGTTCTGATAAGGGAAGAGGCAATGGAGATCAAGAAGAGATGCAGGGAAAGCATTCCAGTTCTGATAAGGGAAGAGGCAATGGAGATCAAGAAGAGATGCAGGGAAAGCATTCCAGTTCTGATAAGGGAAGAGGCAATGGAGATCAAGAAGAGATGCAGGGAAAGCATTCCAGTTCTGATAAGGGAAGAGGCAATGGAGATCAAGAAGAGATGCAGGGAAAGCATTCCAGTTCTGATAAGGGAAGAGGCAATGGAGATCAAGAAGAGATGCAGGGAAAGCATTCCAGTTCTGATAAGGGAAGAGGCAATGGAGATCAAGAAGAGATGCAGGGAAAGCATTCCAGTTCTGATAAGGGAAGAGGCAATGGAGATCAAGAAGAGATGCAGGGAAAGCATTCCAGTTCTGATAAGGGAAGAGGCAATGGAGATCAAGAAGAGATGCAGGGAAAGCATTCCAGTTCTGATAAGGGAAGAGGCAATGGAGATCAAGAAGAGATGCAGGGAAAGCATTCCAGTTCTGATAAGGGAAGAGGCAATGGAGATCAAGAAGAGATGCAGGGAAAGCATTCCAGTTCTGATAAGGGAAGAGGCAATGGAGATCAAGAAGAGATGCAGGGAAAGCATTCCAGTTCTGATAAGGGAAGAGGCAATGGAGATCAAGAAGAGATGCAGGGAAAGCATTCCAGTTCTGATAAGGGAAGAGGCAATGGAGATCAAGAAGAGATGCAGGGAAAGCATTCCAGTTCTGATAAGGGAAGAGGCAATGGAGATCAAGAAGAGATGCAGGGAAAGCATTCCAGTTCTGATAAGGGAAGAGGCAATGGAGATCAAGAAGAGATGCAGGGAAAGCATTCCAGTTCTGATAAGGGAAGAGGCAATGGAGATCAAGAAGAGATGCAGGGAAAGCATTCCAGTTCTGATAAGGGAAGAGGCAATGGAGATCAAGAAGAGATGCAGGGAAAGCATTCCAGTTCTGATAAGGGAAGAGGCAATGGAGATCAAGAAGAGATGCAGGGAAAGCATTCCAGTTCTGATAAGGGAAGAGGCAATGGAGATCAAGAAGAGATGCAGGGAAAGCATTCCAGTTCTGATAAGGGAAGAGGCAATGGAGATCAAGAAGAGATGCAGGGAAAGCATTCCAGTTCTGATAAGGGAAGAGGCAATGGAGATCAAGAAGAGAAGCAGGGAAAGCATTCCAGTTCTGATAAGGGAAGAGGCAATGGAGATCAAGAAGAGATGCAGGGAAAGCATTCCAGTTCTGATAAGGGAAGAGGCAATGGAGATCAAGAAGAGAAGCAGGGAAAGCATTCCAGTTCTGATAAGGGAAGAGGCAATGGAGATCAAGAAGAGATGCAGGGAAAGCATTCCAGTTCTGATAAGGGAAGAGGCAATGGAGATCAAGAAGAGATGCAGGGAAAGCATTCCAGTTCTGATAAGGGAAGAGGCAATGGAGATCAAGAAGAGAAGCAGGGAAAGCATTCCAGTTCTGATAAGGGAAGAGGCAATGGAGATCAAGAAGAGATGCAGGGAAAGCATTCCAGTTCTGATAAGGGAAGAGGCAATGGAGATCAAGAAGAGATGCAGGGAAAGCATTCCAGTTCTGATAAGGGAAGAGGCAATGGAGATCAAGAAGAGATGCAGGGAAAGCATTCCAGTTCTGATAAGGGAAGAGGCAATGGAGATCAAGAAGAGAAGCAGGGAAAGCATTCCAGTTCTGATAAGGGAAGAGGCAATGGAGATCAAGAAGAGATGCAGGGAAAGCATTCCAGTTCTGATAAGGGAAGAGGCAATGGAGATCAAGAAGAGAAGCAGGGAAAGCATTCCAGTTCTGATAAGGGAAGAGGCAATGGAGATCAAGAAGAGAAGCAGGGAAAGCATTCCAGTTCTGATAAGGGAAGAGGCAATGGAGATCAAGAAGAGATGCAGGGAAAGCATTCCAGTTCTGATAAGGGAAGAGGCAATGGAGATCAAGAAGAGATGCAGGGAAAGCATTCCAGTTCTGATAAGGGAAGAGGCAATGGAGATCAAGAAGAGAAGCAGGGAAAGCATTCCAGTTCTGATAAGGGAAGAGGCAATGGAGATCAAGAAGAGATGCAGGGAAAGCATTCCAGTTCTGATAAGGGAAGAGGCAATGGAGATCAAGAAGAGATGCAGGGAAAGCATTCCAGTTCTGATAAGGGAAGAGGCAATGGAGATCAAGAAGAGATGCAGGGAAAGCATTCCAGTTCTGATAAGGGAAGAGGCAATGGAGATCAAGAAGAGATGCAGGGAAAGCATTCCAGTTCTGATAAGGGAAGAGGCAATGGAGATCAAGAAGAGATGCAGGGAAAGCATTCCAGTTCTGATAAGGGAAGAGGCAATGGAGATCAAGAAGAGAAGCAGGGAAAGCATTCCCGTTCTGATAAGGGAAGAGGCAATGGAGATCAAGAAGAGATGCAGGGAAAGCATTCCAGTTCTGATAAGGGAAGAGGCAATGGAGATCAAGAAGAGAAGCAGGGAAAGCATTCCCGTTCTGATAAGGGAAGAGGCAATGGAGATCAAGAAGAGAAGCAGGGAAAGCATTCCCGTTCTGATAAGGGAAGAGGCAATGGAGATCAAGAAGAGATGCAGGGAAAGCATTCCCGTTCTGATAAGGGAAGAGGCAATGGAGATCAAGAAGAGATGCAGGGAAAGCATTCCCGTTCTGATAAGGGAAGAGGCAATGGAGATCAAGAAGAGAAGCAGGGAAAGCATTCCAGTTCTGATAAGGGAAGAGGCAATGGAGATCAAGAAGAGATGCAGGGAAAGCATTCCCGTTCTGATAAGGGAAGAGGCAATGGAGATCAAGAAGAGATGCAGGGAAAGCATTCCAGTTCTGATAAGGGAAGAGGCAATGGAGATCAAGAAGAGATGCAGGGAAAGCATTCCAGTTCTGATAAGGGAAGAGGCAATGGAGATCAAGAAGAGATGCAGGGAAAGCATTCCAGTTCTGATAAGGGAAGAGGCAATGGAGATCAAGAAGAGATGCAGGGAAAGCATTCCAGTTCTGATAAGGGAAGAGGCAATGGAGATCAAGAAGAGATGCAGGGAAAGCATTCCAGTTCTGATAAGGGAAGAGGCAATGGAGATCAAGAAGAGATGCAGGGAAAGCATTCCAGTTCTGATAAGGGAAGAGGCAATGGAGATCAAGAAGAGATGCAGGGAAAGCATTCCAGTTCTGATAAGGGAAGAGGCAATGGAGATCAAGAAGAGATGCAGGGAAAGCATTCCAGTTCTGATAAGGGAAGAGGCAATGGAGATCAAGAAGAGATGCAGGGAAAGCATTCCAGTTCTGATAAGGGAAGAGGCAATGGAGATCAAGAAGAGAAGCAGGGAAAGCATTCCAGTTCTGATAAGGGAAGAGGCAATGGAGATCAAGAAGAGATGCAGGGAAAGCATTCCAGTTCTGATAAGGGAAGAGGCAATGGAGATCAAGAAGAGATGCAGGGAAAGCATTCCAGTTCTGATAAGGGAAGAGGCAATGGAGATCAAGAAGAGATGCAGGGAAAGCATTCCAGTTCTGATAAGGGAAGAGGCAATGGAGATCAAGAAGAGAAGCAGGGAAAGCATTCCAGTTCTGATAAGGGAAGAGGCAATGGAGATCAAGAAGAGATGCAGGGAAAGCATTCCAGTTCTGATAAGGGAAGAGGCAATGGAGATCAAGAAGAGAAGCAGGGAAAGCATTCCAGTTCTGATAAGGGAAGAGGCAATGGAGATCAAGAAGAGATGCAGGGAAAGCATTCCAGTTCTGATAAGGGAAGAGGCAATGGAGATCAAGAAGAGATGCAGGGAAAGCATTCCAGTTCTGATAAGGGAAGAGGCAATGGAGATCAAGAAGAGATGCATCTGCCTGAGTTAAACAATTCGGTGATGGAGCTACCGAGTGTTAACAAGTGTGATAAGCACCGGTCGTAGGAAACACTCACTGGCATGATAAGGACAACCAGCTAACGTGTGTGTATGCTCTGACCACGCGCCAGGCATTGTTCTGAACTCCTTACACAGACTATCTCAGTTACTGTCCTTACTCCAATGCTTTGAGGTTGGTGCTATTATCACCATTTTACAGATGTGGAAACTGAAGTGTAGAAAGGTTATGCAACTTTTACCAAGCTTATATAGCAAGTGAGGGAGACAGAACACAATGCCAGCAGCCTGACTTCAAAGGCTTTCTCCTTAATTCTTTATTCTCAACAGTCAAAAGCAATGGCTCGTAAGCTTTATCTGTAAGTCATCAGATAGTAAATGCATTAGGCTTTGCACACCATATAGTTCTTCTCACAAACACTCAACTCTTCCATTGTAGCTTGAAAGTAGCTATCAGCAATACTTAATAGGATTTTCTGTGTTCCAATAAAACTTTATGTATATATGAGAAAAATGTTTTTACAATAGACTTTCTTCTTTGTATTGTATTTACTTATAAATACTAAAAAATTTTAAAAAACCTTAAATATATAAACACTGACATTTGTTTTTGTTTTTTTTTTAATTGAATTTTAGGTTTTGGGGTACATGTGAAGAACATGCAAGATAGTTGCATAGGTACACATGTGGCAGTGTGATTTGCTGTCTTCCTCCCCTTCACCTATATATGGCATTTCTCCCCATGCTATCTCTCCCCAACTCCCCACCCCCCACCATCCCTCCCCTATTCCCCCCAACAGATCCCAGTGTGTAGTGCTCCCCTCCCTGTGTCCATGTGTTCTCATTTTTCTCACCTGCCTATGAGTGAGAACATGCAGTATTTCATTTTCTGTTCTTGTGTCAGTTTGCTGAGAATGATGTTCTCCAGTTTCATCCATGTCCCTACAAAGGACACGAGCTCGTCATTTTTGATTGCTGCATAATATTCCATGGTGTATATGTGCCACATTCTCCCTGTCCAGTCTATCATCGATGGGCATTTGGATTGATTCCAGGTCTTTGCTATTGTAAACAGTGCTGCAATGAACATTCGTGTGCATGTCAACACTGACGTTTGAATGTCATATTATTTTCACATTTCTTCAAATATTCTTTTAAATTTTTTTCACCCATTTAAAAACATACAAACCATTCTTACCATCACAGTCCCTATGAAAACAGGTGGCAGGCCATATTCAAGCCACAAGCCATAGTTTGTGACCCTTGATCAAGAGGACTGAAAGAAAATAAAAGAGAAAACCTTTGGAGGGAAATATTAATCATAGTGTTATCTCTGCCATTGTTATGTTACATTTATTTCAAGCTGAAAATTAAGCTGTCCGTCCTTTTTTTTTTTTACACCATCTGACCTCGCACAGACAACTCCAGAACCTGGTTCAAATCTCCCTGTTTAGCAAGTGTGTGGCGTTGGGCAGTTTACTTAACTCTGAGTCACAGCTTCCTCATTATATCAACAGTAGCTGTCCAACTTAATTGATTGTTGTAGGTGATACGGTTTGATTCTGTGTCCCCACCCAAATCTCATCTCAAATTGTAATTTGCATGGGTCAAGGAAGGGACCTGGTGGAAGGTGATTAGATCCCAAAGGCAGTTTCCCCCATGCTGTTACTGTGATCTTGAGTTCTCTTAAGCTCGGGTGGTTTAAAAATATTTGGTAGTTCCCACGCGCCCTCTCTCTCTCTCTCTCTCTCTCTCTCTCTCTCTCTCTCTCTCTCTCTCTCTCTCTCTCTCTCTCTCTCTCTCCTGCCGCCTTGTGAAGAAGGTACCTGCTTCTCCTTCACCGTCTACCACAATTGTAAGTTTTCTGAGGCCTCCCTAGCCATGTGGAACTGTGAGTCAATTAAACCTCTTCTGTTTATAAGTTACCCAGTCTCAGGTAGTTCTCTATAGTGATGTAAAAATGGACTAATACAATAGGCATTAAATTAAATAATAAATGTTAGGCAATTATCACAGCTCCTGAGTGGAGTAAATTCTCAGTTATTACTACAACTGTTATTATTACTACTAATATTATAAACATTATCATCACCCCAGATTTAAAAATTTTAAAACAGCACATCCTCTGTCATTCACCTCTGCAATTTGCTATTGACAAATTCTCTCACTAGAAGGTAAATTTCAAAGGTCCTCTAAAGCTTCTTTCCATGGTCCCCACCATGCTGTTACTCTATCACACCCCAAACATAGCCCCACAGGAAAAAAAGATCCACCTTACTCTAGAAAAATATCTCACCATTCTAGAAAAAAATCTCATGTGCGTAGCACCTAATAGAGTTCTTGCTACTGTTCTGAAGTTTATTGTCCTACAGTAATCAGCTCCATTCTAATCATTCCAATCTGCAGTCGTTACCAATAATATTTCACTCCTCCGTCTTTAGCTTTTTTGGTACTTATTTGCAATGCTCATGAATCACAGTAAGAGCAAGGAGACACAAGACCTCTATAATATACCCTCTCTGAGAAACCACGTTATTATCTCATTTAATCAGGCTGTATGTGTGTAGAATGCATCTTCGGGTTGGTAGCGAAGGCAGCACATCTCCTGAAGCACATTGCTTAAACCACTGAGAATGGCTCTCATCACCCCTGTTAGCCTCATTCTCTAATATTTATTGAACGTTTACTGCAACTCTGCCACCGTTCCCCTAATGGTTCCTGTTATGGCAGCATTTGCTGCTACAGATGAAATGGGCCAAGAGGATGCGGATCGTGACAAAGAAGTTGCTGCTGTCACTGTGTGGGCCAAGGAAACCGTGAGTCTGCTAAAAGTCACGAGGCTGCCTCGTTATCTCTCACTCTGGTCGTTTTCTTCTCAAAGAATCGTGGGCAGGGAGCCTCAGTAAAGTTCACCATTTATCGGCCGGCAAATCAGCTGAGCATGACCTGGTTATCTGATCCCCTATTTCAGAGGACTGATGGGTTATGTTCTCAGAAAAGCATGACAATTCTTCAGGAAAAGGAGCAAGCGGTGGTTCCCCGAAAATGCCTTACTTGTCATTTCAAGGTTTCCATTTCACTGGAATCAAATGTTAGCTCTGGTGATCTGGAACAGCAAGAAGGGTCCTGGCCCTTTTTGAGAAAGAAATGGGCCTTTCATAATTTTGAAAATGTGTTGATATAAAATTAAATAATCAGAGCCCGGATGATTGGAGTAATTCAGTATCTCAATGGGAAATGTTTAGAGCAAACCCAGATTATTCAGTGTACATTAGCAGACAAATGTTCACCGCCTCCTTAGGGCTAACCTCATCATTTCAAACATCTTCTCTACATGTTGTTGTGTGAAGTAAGAGCTTTTTCTGCTTCCCAAACCAGTTAGAGAGAGTGTGTGTGTGTGTGTGTGTATACTTAGTGTATGTGTGTGTATATATATGTTTGTATAGATTAATATATGTTAATATATACATATGTACTAATATATATACACATATGTATATATACATGCACAGATATATATACATATATACACATATATATCTGTGCGTGTATATATATATGTGTGTACACACACATACACTAAGTGTATGTACACACACATACACACACACACAACAATTTTGCTGATCAAATGTTCCATTTGACTTGTTTTCTAGAACCACAAAATTATTCAATGAATTGAAGATATGGTCATAAACCTAGTGGCTTAGCCAATGTCTTGATTTGGTAGTGAAACTGAGCACCTTAAGGAATGAAAAGAGTGATGATTCAACACAGAGTTCCATCTCTTTTTTTTTTTCAGGAGATCAATCTCAAGCAAAAATGTGAAGAGTTTACCTCTCACACATTCCCACCTCTAAGCTTCCAGTTGTACTTGTCCCTTCTCTCTCCTTTCCTCATAGTTACGTTTTGGGAGTGGCTTTCATGCTTCCAGATTTCTCTTAGTTATCACAAATAAGGTAATGCCATGGCCTGCACTCTACCAGTACAATCTGATAGTTTATGAAAACAACAATAATGATTAACACAAAGCAGGATCTAATCATAGCATCGTACATATTTATAACAAGATAGTGAGGATTAAATTAGTTGGTAGGACTCTTCCAAGGATCTCTCACCTCATACCAGCAGGCCATCTCCTGATTTACTCTGTCTCTGTGTATGATGCCATTTGGTTCACAATCCATTACACAACTTTAGGGTCATAATAGGGGAGATTATTTAGTACTGTAAAGAAAGCTCTGAAATCTTCCAAGGAATTAACAGACAATTGAAATGCAATTTGCCATTTTATGTCAGAAGACATAGGAGATTTGTAGGCAAGTCTTCTCTTTTTCCTTCTCTGTCTCTGTCTCTTTGTCTCTGTCTCTGTGTCTGTCTCTCTCTCTCTCTCTCTCTCTCTCTCTCTCTCTCTCTCTCTCACACACACACACACACACACACACACACAAAGAGAGATTTTTTAAAGAGTAATTGTAGTACAGAATACTGGTGAATACAGACAGCAAAGTATGTGTCAGTGTTTGTTCAGAAACGTCCTTGTTCCTTACTGCATTATCAAGTATAGTGTCTAAAAAATGGCTAGCACGTAGTCATCAATCAATAATTATTAAAGGACTGAAAGGTGCTTGAATATACCAAGTACTTGAAAGCAGTCTGAAGACAGACTTCCTTGCCCTGGGTGCCTAGTGACTTAGGATCTAGAGAAACTGTCATCCAACACGTTTAAGTGTCAGATATCCAGGAGGTCAACAATGATTTCTTCTGTACATTGCTTCATGTGTCCTATTTATTCTTACTTCTCCACCTGAAGAGAAGTAAATTTTAAAAGTATAACCCTACCCAAGAGAAATGAAAACTCATGTCCACACAAAACCTGTATGCAATGTTTATAGTAGTCTCATTTTCGTTCACCAAAAACTGGAAAAAAATCCACGTTTTTCACATGCAGAATCAATTAATCGTGATATCTCCCAACCTTGAAAATATGCTACTAAAACATGCAATATGAATGAACTCAAAAGCATTCCATCAAGTGGAAGAAACCAGAGTTCAAAAGCTGCATAGTGTACGATGACATTTATAACACCCTTGCCAAAGTGGAGCTCTAGAGACAGAATTGCCTGTGATCAGGGCAAGAGGAGGCATTGGCTAACAGTGACGGGGGGGATTTGGAGAGTGTCATCAACTGTTCTATATCTCAATTACTTGTGATGGTTGCTCAACTGTAAACATTTGTGGAAAGTCAGGCCAAAGCATGGACTAAAAGGGATGACATAAATTATACCTTAATTTATTCTGAAGAAAGGAGAAGTATAACACTTCTCTGCAGCTCAGTAAGGTAGGTATTTTATAGGTATTCAATTTTTTATCCTGTTAAGATCCACACTTTTTAAAATTTAGAACTAGTAAAGGGAGTATCTCCTTTGAAACAGCGCACTGTGGAAACCTGGTTACCACTGAAGGGACTTCTGTTTGGAGGCGTTATTGAGAAGACTGAGATTCTAAGATTTTAACAACTTCTGGATCCTCTAATATTCTAACCCATGGTGATTCTACCTGTTACCTGACAAGAGTGTTACAAGGATAAACTAGTCAATGTTTGCAAAGAACTTCGAAGATGAAAAGGCTCAGACAAGTTTTGAATGCCATTGTTAGCACTGAGACCAGACTTAACACAAACGTATTTTCGAAGCAGGTACCTGGGAGGTTTGTCTACCACTCAGCCTCATTGGTTTTCAGCTGCCTTCTACAATAACTTTAAAACTGCGACGGAGATCTCTTGAAAAAGAAAGGCCCTGTGCAAATGCTGTAAAAAACATGGTTAGCTGGGCTAAGAGGAAATTTTAATTCAAAGAATCTGGAAGTCAATATCTTAGAAGTAAACAGAGCAAAGCATATTTCTAAAGATGGAAACATCTCACCTCAGGGAGTTGATGTGTTTCCAAAATGCACAGCACACAAAGACTTATTCCACCAAGAGTTTAACTGGTGAAATAAACTATCATCAGTAATCACAACTGAAAGTATGTGATGGTTAAGTTCAGAGTTTATAAATTCGATTATTTTTAAATGGCCAGGGTCTTCACTGGTGAGGTCTGTAGCTATGGATTGATGCATGCAGATGCCAGCATTACTGTCTCCTTTTGCAGTAACAACAACTGCACACTGCTAACTGCAATCTGCAGATCATCCAAACCCCCCACGCCATGCTTTTCCTCCCGCATGGCTGCACTCACTGTTTTAATCTTTCTCTCTTTATTCCCCCATTCTTCGCCAGTTGAGGTTGAAAGCCAAGGAGTTGAAAGTAAAAATAGGTGAAAAAAGGGGTATGGCTGAGTATGATGGGATAGCCAGCCTTGAGTCGTTGAGACTTTCCACTATGACAGTGCTGCAGATGAACCTGAGGTGTATCATATAATTGAAAAAAAAAAAAAAAGCAAAAGAATAATCCTCATTTTTTTCTTCTCAAATGATAACAAAACCATTGAAAGAATGGGTACCTACCCACTTCTGATGGGCAATATGATACAGTGCAGAATTGTACTGGACCAATATTATGAGACCTGAATTCTGGTACCAATTCTGCCATGGAAAAAACCGTTGAGGACATTCGGTGAGGCACGTGGTCCTTCTGGAACTCACTTTCTTCATCTGTGAAATCAGTCTATTGTCTGAGGCAAGCTCTAAGTTTTCCTACAGTTCAGATTCTATGGTTCTTTTTAAAGGCTAAAACAGCTATTTTTGAATGTAGAAACAACTCCAAGATTTGTCTTTCCATTTTCCAATGTATGGAGCAAGGTAACAGGAAAGAATACCACTAGTTATTCTGCAAATATTAGGTCTGTTCTTATACAGAACAGGAATCTCAGACTGAGCTTAAACTAAACTTGTCATTGAAAGACATTCCTGAGTTTCTGAGTACACTTGAGTAAATAATACGATGGCAAATAATAAAAATAAAAATCTGTTGCATAACTGAGGAGACTCTCACTGGATGATTCCTCCTTGGGGAGAACAGAATCATCATAAAAACACATTTGGCCCCATTACAAGGCCTTAGTTTTACAGGAGCAAGTGATTCTCATGCAGCTTAGAGTCTGGTACTGGGATTTCCCTGCCAGCTTTGCCCCAGTAAGACTCATGGAATGTAGGATCTCAAGTAGAGAGAGGCATCCCATAGCTTTGTGTGGTTTAAGCCCCTCGAGAACATAAGTAGATCTGCCGGGGTAGAGAAAGGCACGACTTGGTTGAACTGACTGCCTGGAAGCCATATGCAGGTAGCCATCTGTCACACCAAAACCCAGCCTTGGTACACAACAGGAGACAGCGACTTATTCTACCAAGAGCTTAATTGGTGAAATAAAGCATAATGGGATTATATATACAATACTCTACTGTGTAAGTGTTGGAAAGAGGGAAGCATGCTTGCAAAATCTCAAAAGAAAATCACAGAATGTCTTTTCTGTTTCTCAGATGAGGAAACATTGAATGCTAGTGATTCCCTTGCCTCTCTCTATAAGCAAGCACAACTGAAAGTATGTGATGGTTAAGTTCAGAGTTTATAAATTAAATTTTTTAAGAGGGCCAGGGTCTTCAATGGTGAGGTCTATAGCTGTAGATTGTAACTGTAGCAGTGCTAGAAACGCAGCAAGCCAGATGTGCCCAGCCAGGGGACAGACTGAAGCTGAATAAGGTAACCAATCTCCTGACTCCAAGGGAAGGGACACAGGTGAGTTGTTTCGTGTGTGCAGGTGCAATGTCCCCAGGAGCTTCTAGTTATGGGGGGAAAGAGGGAAGGGAAAAGGAGGTAATTCCTGTAGGGGGTTTAAAGGAAACAGGAATACAACTCAACAAAATTCAGGCTGTGGTTGTGATTTTGTTTAAATTCACAATATTTCCAGAAGACTATCCATTTCACAGAAGAAGCCATAGAGAAAAAGCTACAGGCCTTAATCAAATCCACTGTGTCAGTACTGGAAAGAGGGAGGCATGCTTCATGTTGAGTGAATACTTGAGAGAAAATCACAGAGTGTCTATTTCTCAGATGAGGAAACATTGAGTGCTAGTGACTCCTTGCTTCTATTTAGAACCTGAGGACACTCTTCACCTTATTTTTCTCTCCTAATTTTGCCTCCACCCATCTATAGCATCCAATATAATGGCATTTGAATTTTTTTTCTCTTGCGGATGGTAAACACAGCTGTCTCCCATTCAATTAGTATTTCGGGGATTGAAGATTTGGGATACACTTAGACCCTAAATTCAAAACTATTCTAAATCATCTATTTTGGGGGGAAAAAATTAATGACTGCAAAATACAGTTACAGACCTATTTATTATAATTACAGAGTAAAAAAGCAGAGAAAATCTTGGAAGCTTGCTTAGAAGAAAAACTAAATAATAAAATTAGGATTGCCGTCCATAAAGCTGGTGTGGTGTTTCAGAACTGTAGGGTGTGTATGTCCCTCTTTTGCTCTCTCTACCTCCTTCCACCCTTCCATCTTTCATTCTCCTATATTCTGTGTTTCTCTAGGAAAGCCTTTCTTAATACCACCTGACCACACTAAAGGTGACTTCTCAGAGATTCTGAGGCATCTGCGTGGCCCAGGCTACCTCTTTCATCCCTGCACCAAGTCACCTGGTTGCAAGGAACCCTCTGTCCTCAGGACCTAGAGTAAAATTGTAGCATAAATGTTCCCCCAGCCAGTTATCACCAATCCTTTCTCTCATTCATTCCTTTTTATTTTACTCAATCTTTTTTTTTTTAGCAAATAATTTCAGCCCAACTGTTTGTGAGATGACACGGAAGCACTCTGTGGTTTTCTTGTGGCTTTCACCGTGGTCCACTCCACTGTCCTGGCTGGCCTTTGCTGAGGTGCTACTGTGTGCCGGGAACTGGGCTGGGCACTCCGTGTGCACCCATGTATTCCATCCTCACAACAAATCTGTGAAGCCTGCATGTTATCCACTTTAAACAGATAAGCCAACAAGCTCAGAAGGATTAAGCAGCACCACAGTAAGTAGAAGAGACGTGTCTGACTCCAACACCTGTTATTTTCCCAGTACATAAAATAGATAACATCAGAGCTACTCTGACTGAAGCAAGATAGTGGAATCCAGAAACCACACAGATTACCATCCCTCACTCTCAAGGAAACTATATCTTTTCTGGGTTCCACAATTTGAAAACAATTTCACTACTATAGTCCTTTAATCCCTGCATAATTTGAATTTCCTCAAAGACAAGAACAATATCTTATTAATTATACTAATTTTTTTAGTATATAATATATATTAATCTTTTATTAATTATACTAACTTTTCCATGTGCCATGGACATGAAGGGTGCTGAGAAGAGACAAGCTGAATTCTTCAGCACTCTTTCACATAGAGCATTAACCCAGAGGACAGCTGACATCCTCTATGAATTCCCATAGCCACCAAGCGTTATCATTGCTCTCTATGAGCACAAAAAACTCTCTTTCAGGTAAGATGTTGGGACATCACTTCCTTGTAGTAGGACTTCAGATCATTAGGGATTGCCAGGGGGAAAGTCCCTGCAGGAATCATTATAATCATTCCAGTAAGTGGAATGTAGGAGGAGCTCATTTCTACTACTGCTATTTTGTAGTCATCTGGAAGGCCAGTGGGGCACACAGTCATGCCCCACTAATACCTATTAGGGAAAGGCAAGAAGGCATAAGAAAAATAGCCTAGGGTATGAGACAGAAGAAAAATTCTACCTAAATGGCTTTTGGAGTTTGGGAGAGTCTGAAGCCAGCACACGTAGGGCAGACATCTGGTTTCAGGCAGCAAATAAACCCGTTGTTATGGAGCAGGATAGACAGAATCAGAGACTCTAGTCTGGAAAACACACCCTGGTAGGGTTGCCCAAAGTGTGTTCCGAAAACCGTAGGGTTCCGAAGATGGTAATAGGCAGGAATACAAGAAGGTTCTACGAATGAACGGGTTGGGGGATGTTGCCTCTTTCATCTTCTCTGACGTTCTCAATGCATCTTAAAAACTGTAAGTCCAAGAAGTGTCACCCATATTTACCAAACTTACTTAACCACAAACCACAGACCCCTTTTTCAAGGAGCACCAATAGCCACCTTGCAGAGCACAAACTTCGGTGGGACTCATCTTGACTACTGTTAGGTAGCAAAACGCCATTCCTTAGCGATGGCTACACTTTCGTCGTTGGTCTCAGTCTAGAAACACGGAAGCAGGCACAGGTCTAGTTGAGGCTTGGTGTTAGGCCACAGTAATCTAAGACTGGGGTGGGTAAACCATGGCCCACAGGCCAAATCTGTGCCACCTCATGGCATTATAAATAGAGTTTCATTGGCACATAGCCATGTGCAACCATATTGACTACGTCTATTTCAGTGTTACATTGGTGGAGCTGAGTTGTTGTGGCAGAGATGATAAGACCTGAAAAGCCTTTAAAAAAGTGAATATTTGTCCCTACACAGAAAATATTTGCCACTGCCTGGTCTAGGATATCTCATTCCTATGTAAATCGTGTTTCACACACACACAAAAAATTGAATTTTAAAAACCATGCTACAAATCTATTCTATCTTCTCTTTCTTGACTTTGGACTCTCACACGTATTTATTTTTTGCCATATTCCAGTGTGAGATCCCATACACAAGTACTATAAAATACTGGTTCTTACAACCCCCAGATTTAGCCTAAATAAATGACCCAATTCATATTGTCTTCTCCTCTCTTTTCCTATGTCTGCTTTTGTTGAGATCTTATTCTCCCTATTTCTAGTTAATACCCCTTACCTCCTAAGGCTTTTCAATTCAAAGGAATATTCTAGAGAAACCTAGTGATTTCCACCAGAGCTGACACAACACCCTTTGCAGTGCCCTCCACCAACAAGAAATGTGTGCTGCAAAGCCACTTTCTCGGGGCATGATAATGTCAGCCCAATGCTGGCACTACTTGCCTGCTCTCTATTTAAATGTGCCAAGGCAAGAATTTAGCGAAATAAATGAAACTTGAATCCTAATGATTTTTTTTCGGTAGCTCTATCGGGGACATCTTTCTATAGAAGAGAGTCCCAGGACGAGTCTGTTCCTTTAAGGAAGTACATGCAGCGTACACTTTTTCTTTTTCCAATATTCAAAATTAAGCCCCTCTAAATGGCTTACAAACTGAAGTTTATAACCTCAGCCTACACAAGTCCAGTGCAAAAAGATCTACAGCCTGCAGGCAGAGCGAGGAAGCTCTTTAAAGATGAATCATTTTCATAAATGAGTGCAGAGGGAGGTCAGGCCAGGGGACAGGGAAGGTTACGTGTGTGCCTGAGATAAGGCCTCATCCATCCTCCTCTTACTGTCAGGCCTTGATGGGTGAACATTGCCTTGAGCTCCCATAAAACATGTTGTTTGCAGAAAACTTGCAGGTGGTTCATAAAGAAGTCCAAACTGTTACCATGAAATTTATCTCCCACTGTGGGATCTGTTTATAATAGAAACGAAGGATCTCAAGTAGAAATTAAGTATCTCAGACTGACTTATATTGGCTGGGAGGACTGAAAAATTCAACCTGCTTCCCAATTGTTGCACTAAAAATGTCAAAGTATTTGTATTGATGACATCTTGACAAGATACGAATATGTTCAAAAGAAAAATAATGTTCCTTGTGTACACAGCCCTTATCCCTGGGGTAAGAATAGGCTAGGTGAGATTTTATTGGGAGAATTTAATCAGACAACTGAACTCTTCATCACATTTTATTTCTGAAGAGTGTCAACGATCTGTTATTTACAGTTTTTTCATCTGTATGGCCAAAGTGAAAAGGGCATCTCAATTTTTTTAAGTTTTTAGGAGATGTTTATTATCTCAAAGCCAGAAAGAGATTGGGGGCAGCAGTAATATTGGCCATAATTTGAGTTATCTCCACATAGAAATTGAAGGTGGGATGCTGAGACAATTCAGGTAGATAATTCAGACCCTAAAGCTTCTAGAACTTGAAATAAGAGATAAGTGAGGAAGATACACTAAATTTTGCTCATGTTTGTTTTTCCATAATTGTGCTTATCATTGACTCAATTTATCACATCACATACACATGCACCTGTATGGCAGTGTGAAGTTGCGGAAAAGAGTTGTAGCCATAAATTTCAAAGTGATGAACTTTAGCATCTACGTGGAAGACTATTATGCAAGAAACAATTTATAGAATCTGAGCATGTTCTAGCTGGAGAGACCTTGGATAGGACATAGCTCAGGATCTCAACTCCCAACCACAGACAAGAAAAAAGTCTGAAAAAATGAGGAGGACTCACAAGTGCTTCCCCTACTGTGACAGTAGGTGTGATCCAGATGTTCATTTTTCCTGAACTTCTCTTCTCCATTCCTTCTCACCAGAGTAGATGTGTAAGATCAGAGCACAAAGTGGGCTGAGAAGCACTCTGTTTAATTCAATACCTTCAATTTAAATGACACCTGGATTTAAAACATAGTGAGGAGTCAGAGATGACCCACTTCAGGACCTCCTTGGTGCTACTTCTTACCTGCCTGCAATCCTGCATCCTGGACATTCAAGCCACACTTAGAGGAATCACTGTGGCCTTCCCTCATAAAAGGTCCTGTGTGCTCTACCCAAAAAGGATTCAACTCCTCCTTGTTTAATTTCAAGTTAGCACTTTGTATCCATGATCTCTTCCCTCTCTCATTGTCAAGAAAAATGTGATATGGTTTGGCTCCATGTCCCCACCCATGTCTCATCTCTAACTGCAATTCCCAGTGTTGGAGGAGAGGCCTGATGGGAAGTCATGGGTCATGGGGACAGTTTCTAGCGGCTTAGCACCATCCCCCTAGTGCTGTCAGGTGATGGAGTTCTCACAAAATCTGGTTTAAAAGGTGTGGCACTAGCCAACAATGGGCACACACACATAAAAGGTGTGTAGCACCTCCCCTCCTTGCTCTCTTCCTCCTGCTCCAGCCATGTCAAGTGCCAACCTCCCCTTCACCTTCTGCCATGACTGAAGGTGGGCAGAGGCCACCATGCTTCTTGTACAGCCTGCAGAGCCATGAGCCAAGCGAACCTCTTTTCTTTGTAAATTACCCAGTCTACGGTATTTCTCTAAAGCAGTGCAAGAACAGACTAAGACAACACATCTAAGGACTGAGTAGGTCTAAGATTTAAAGTTGCCCTGTTTGTGATAATAGCAAGTCAAAGAGGATAGATAACTCCAGTCAAGCATATCGTTCAAAAAGAATGGATTTATAACAATGGAGTGCTATGCATCATGGCAGGCAGAAGAAGAGTATATTTGGGGCCGGGTGCGGTGGCTCAAGCCTGTAATCCCAGCACTCTGGGAGGCCGAGGTGGGTGGATCGCGAGGTCAAGAGATCGAGACCATCCTGGTCAACTTGTGAAACCCCGTCTCTACTAAAAATACAAAAAATTAGCTGGGCATGGTGGCGCATGCCTGTAATCCCAGCTACTCAGGAGGCTGAGGCGGGAGAATTGCCTGAACCCAGGAGGCGGAGGTTGCGGTGAGCCAAGATCACGCCATTGCGCTCCAGCCTGGGTAACAAGAGCAAAACTCCGTCTCAAAAAAAAAAAAGGAAGAAGAAGAGTATATTTGGAAATAAGGTAGTGTTATGGACTGAATGTTTGTGACCCCCTAAAATTCATATGTTGAACCCCCTAGCCCCCACAATAGGAGGGTATTAGGAGATGTGACCTCTGGAAGGTAATTAGGTCATGAGAGTGAAGCCCTCATGACAGGATTAGTGTCCTTATAAGATGAGACACCAGAGAGCTTGGCCCTTCTCTCTGCTCTCCACCACATGAGGATACAGCAAGAAGGCGGCCATCTGCAAACCAGGAAGAGAGCCCTTGCTAGATGCAGGGTCTGCCAGCACTTTGATCATGGATTTCCAGGCTCCACAACTGGGAGAAATAAGCATGTGTGGTTTAACTCTCCATATCTAGCGTAATCTGGTATGGCAGCACTAACTGACCAAGACAGGGAGCTTCACAGCACTTTACATATATATTTTTACACATATTTTTGTCAGTTCTTGTTTCATATTTCAAGTGTTGAAGTTAAGTAGTAGCTTACAATTTAAAATATTGGGTTGGAGGAATTTAGCAAATATCATACCCCTAAAGTTGTTTAATTAATATTCTCTGAAGCAGACAGCTTGAATATAGATTATATGCTAAGGGGCATTGTCTATCCTGTTGAACCGCTGTTGTCTGCAGTTTTAAATCTTGAAATAGAAATGACTTCATCTGTCCTTTAGTCCTCTCCACTTTTCTGGCAGGTTTCTATGATGACTCAGACAAGTGAGCTGCTATCCGAATCCCAAAGACTTCAGTGAAAATATTTATCCCCTATCTTTTCCTCTCATTTCAATGTTTAATATCACTCACCATCATGGAATGCTTTCCAATCTAAACCCTTCCCATTACAAGGTTTTATTCGTTACTAAGCACCACAGAAGGCCTTGAGGTATTTATTTAATAGACAAAAATAGTTTGAGCACTTTCAACATCTAAACAGCATATTAAACAGTATAGATAAAGTGTTCCACGTAGCCCACGACAGGACAAAGAAATGAAAAAGCAAATGTAACTACACTTGTAAGTCACGGCATATATAAAATAGTCAAAACTTACGTAATACTGAAAATCATAACAAAAACTACTCTGCTAAGAACTTTACTAAAAATAACTAATTTACTTCTACACTATAGCGTTATTATCCCCACTTTATAGATGAGAAAACTAAGACACAGGTTAAGTTATTCACTCAAGGACATAGAACTAGAAAGTGGCAGAGCTCAGAGTTTATTGATTAAATGAAATTTTAAGTTTTCTAAAATATTTTCAATATTTCTCACTTTCATGGCCTCAAGGAACTCATAACCTTTATTTAAAACAAAAAGAAATCTACTCTACATGTAAATGTGCCACGCAAGTGTCTCCATTTGTTATCAAACTATCTTGGTCTTAGCTCAACTTCTAAAATGATTTTTAAAGAATAAAGTTAAGGAGATCACTAAACTAGACTACAGTACCACTATGCCAAGCATCTTGGTGTTTTGCCAGTTAAGCCTTAGTGTTGAATTGTTAATATACTAATCTTCTTTGACCTAAAATAAAACCATCAAAAAAGAGAAAAAAAGAATCTCAAGGGCCGGACACAGTGGTTCACACCTGTAATCCCAGCACTTTGGGAGACCAAGGCGGGTGGATCATGAGGTCAAGATCGAGACCATCCTGGCCAACATGGTGAAACCCCGTCTCTACTAAAAATACAAAAAAAATTAGCTGGGCATGGTGGCGCATGCCTGTAATCCCAGCTACTCAGGAGGCTGAGGCAGGAGAATCATTTGAACCCAGGAGGCGGAGGTTGTGGTGAGCCAAGATCGTGCCATTGCCCTCCAGCCTGGGTAACAAGAGTGAAACTCCGTCTTGATAAAATAAAAAAATAAAAGAATCTCAAAAGCTATTTTTTCCTGCTTAACCCAGTGGGCCATGAGTTATATTTCCTCCCATGGTCACCAGTAGGCACCAGACCTGACATTCCTGAAATTTTTGGTTCACTTAGAATTATTTGAATAAAATTGGTTTAAATGACTCTTTGTGCCCGTTTACTTCCCATTCTCCAGGCTTTTGCTGAACACCTGTCATTCAGTGCAAAGCAGAGTGGAAAACAGCGAAATAAGCACTATGCCTACCTTGCCCTCAAAATGTCAGATAGTCAGTAAAGGAGATAAGATACTTACATAAATAAAAATAGTATAAGGTAAAAAGTGGGAGTAGCCACAAGAGAATAAAACTTCCAATCTGCAGAGGATTAAATTAGGCTTCATGGGAAAGAGGCTTTTGAGTTAGAACTTGGAAGTGGGAAAAAAAATGTACATTCTATTAAAGCTTAACAAAGCAATGAGAATATTTGATGTACAGAGAGAACAAAAAGCTGTTTGATTTAACCAAAAAAGTATGTTGTATAAGATCTTATGACTGTCACACAAAGGCATTTGAATTTTGTTTTCTTCGAGGAAGAAATTCATGAAGGGTTTTTTAACACGGAGGGGAAAACATTAAAGTTTTGGTTTAGTGTCATTGGTTTATATCGAGCCAGCTCTCAACACTTCCTGGAAGTGTGCATGTTTATGTTTATGTTTATGTTTATGTTTATGTTTATGTAAGACTTGTTGAGTGTATGGGGGTTGCTGGGAGGAGGGAGGATGAGAGCAATGCAAGGGATATTTTATTAGAGCCCAAACTGGGAAGCAGAGTGCAGAGGAGTAACAGATGAGAACAATTTTGTAAAGACACGGTTGATATAATTTGACATCAGATGTCAAGATGATAGAGAAGGATGGGAAAGAATCAAATATAAATTCACCGGTATCACGAGGATAGTAGTAACACTGTTCAAAGTACAAAATGTTAGATATATTATTTCTGATTACTTAATAAATTTGTAAATATTGTTCTGAACCTTCTTAATGACTATTTGCACACACATTCCACCTGTAATAAGCCTATAATGGTTTATAGATAGAGCCAAAGATGGCAGGGCGTGTTTTGCCAAGGACATTTTCAGAATAGTGTTTTAATTCTCCAGTGGTTAAGGATAATGATTTGTGGAATGACGTACAGAAAAAAACAGAATTATCAGCTTATTATTCAGAAAAATCACTTTGCTTTAGCAAGTTGCAATCATGCTATTGAGAACAAATAAACTAAAAAAATTTCAAAGATTTTTAAAATAAGAAGATTGGGTAATTAGACTTAATTTTAGCCAAAGAATCATATATATTCCAGGAGAATGTGGAAAATTTAATTTCAAATGAAGATAGCCTAGTCAAGATGGAACAAAGGCATCCGAATTTCCTTCTCACCTAAAACAACCGAAAACTTGATAAAATATATGAAATAATGATCTGTGAGACCTTGGATATAGAAAAATAAAGGTCAATTATTATTAAAAGATGGGAAACAAATACAACGAGCCTTACAATTGCCCCAGCTTACTTCCTTGAGAGAGTTTTCGGGCCACAGTGAAGTGAAGAGTAACTCAGATCAAACTTGGCATATTCCATGAGTTGTGAAGATGGCATTGAGGCTCTGGGGGGTCAAGGCAGCTAGTATTTGAAGGACAAAGCATCAGATAGGAGACAACTACCCAGAGAGAATGCCAGAGATCTACAGTGTTCCCTTCTGGTATTCAACTTAGCTCTGATCAGATTATGCATGTGAAGTCCAGGAAAAGAACCACCTGAAAGGACCAGGAGGTCACAGTGCCTGGCACTCACACAAGGCTGGGAATAGTGTCTCCTTCCAAGAGCCAGATTGGAGAGCCTCAGGATTCACAGGGTCCTCCGTAGAGTACACAGATGGGTTTTTTCCTCACTAGCGGAGAGGAATACTAGTCCTAGAGTAAGGAATGTTAGAACAATGTTACTAGTAGTAAGGAATACTAGTCCTAGAGTAAGGAATGTTAGAACAATGTTACTAGTAGTAAGGAATACTAGTCCCTTGACCTTGTCGGACCAGGAGATAGGACACATGGTTTAGGATGGATTAGAACAGAGGAGGAGGTAGCCTGGTTATGAATGAAAAACCGTGTTAGCTCACTAATGAAGAACCAAGTTAGCATGGTCGCACTAGGAACACACAGGTGTAAGAGATGTCATGGAAGCAACATGTTGGGGGAGGTGGAAGAAAAGTTGTAGAATATCTGCAAAGCTAGGGAGCCTTAGGCTCCAAACTATTTAAGCTCTTTCGAGTTTCCTCTTGTTATCCATGAATTCCAGACTGGAGTTAGTAATCTGGGCTTATTCATGCCAACATGTCCCATAAAGATACAAAAGGAGATACACAAGTTCACAAATAGACATATACATAGATATAAAGATACACAGATAGACTGATACCAAAATACATCGACTCAGAGATCCAGGTACAATGTGTAATTGGAAGGATACCTGTTTGTTATTCCAGATCTCAACTGTGCATTACAAAGAGAGAAAATGTTCCAAACTTTGGTTCCAAACATTTCTAAAAACTGGGTGATAGGTCAGAGAGTCAGTGGGAAGAACAAGAGTTCTCACTTTTTCCAAACCAGTTCTTCCATTTCCCCACCACATAACATTACCAGTATAACAGGCTTGCCGGTTGACTGAGCATAAAGGCACTCCCACTCCTGCCCAAAATGCTCCGAGTCCGTTTAAGTGCACACAGGACTCTTAAAGTTTTAAGCTCTCTTCCTAAATACACACAAACTGTGCAGCGAGTGATATTACACTTGTTGAGTCAACCACACTAGGGCTTTGAGCCTGGGTGAAGTTCCAGGTATTTCAAAACCTCAGCCTCAGGCCACTTAAACTAGCCCTAAGGCTTTTCATAAGAGCTATAATCCCCAGCTAAACACAAGCAGCAACCACTTGATTTTGCATATTTCATGAGTGCTGATCACAAGTTAAGTCACCAAGCTCTGTGTGATGCAACGGCTCTTGAATAACTAGGTAGCTGCTTTGGGTTTGTTAGTTAATGCTACATGACAGCATAGTAATAACAATTAACTCAATCACATTCTAAAGGAAGTGCTGCAAGGATCCTACACCGTGGTTTAGAAAGCAGAGGTAATTACAGCTCTACCCTATAATTTTATGGTTTATCTGGCCCTGTAAGCATGCCACTTGATGAGAACAAAAGAGATGCTATGCAACTTTCATTGAGAAACCAGGGAGTCTTGTGAAACATTGAAGATTTACCCACAAAAATCTGAATTTTTAACTTGAAACAAGAAAGTTAAGATCTTATCCATCCCAGTTTTAATTAGAGAGATAAAAGGACGTGAAAAGAAAAAAAAATAATGCAATTGGCAATTAAAGCTCATCTATGAATAAAATTCTTTGTTCTCCACATGTGGTTTAGAATTGAGTGAACAGCTTCCTGTTTAGATACTCCCATAATGGAAGGCAGAGAAATGCTCCATGTTCCAGTGGCCTCCATCCCGTCGTATCTGGCTACCCGCCAAAACAACTACCTCCACGTTCTGTAGTTCTCACACAATGATGAAAGGTCCTTGACTCTATACTTATGACCTGGGTTTGCAATCTACCTCTTTGCCAGCTCTATCATGTTGAATAAATGACTTACCCCATCAACCTCAGCTTCCGCACCCATAAATTGGGACTAATCATTTACTTTTATGATTATTGGAAAAGCATGTAAAAATGCTTGGCAAACTCTAAATATTAAAAAAAATTATCAGTATGTCATATATTTGTTATCTGATATGCTATGAGGGTTGAAATGCAACATATTGTAGAAGAAACACTAACATATTTGTATTTAGAAGTTTGTGCAAATGAAACCACATATGTAACACTTTCTAAACCAGCCTATTGTTTAAATGTGCTATCATCGTTACTGAAGTAGCAGGACTTCAGTTGGATAATAATGTAGGTTCTATTAAGCAAGGATGTATGAAGAAACAGTTGCATAGCTAAGTACAAAAATATTATGTAGTCAACCATGGTTACTGCCTAGATGATGAAACAAAATATGCCCGAACTGAAATAAAAACATCACTAGTGTTGTGTTCTGTAATAACCTTTCATATCCCAGGAGAGGAAGTTAAATAGTATTCTCTTGCTGGTCTATCAGGTAGAAATATTTGTAATAATGTGTGGAATACTTTCTGAATGTCATTTCCTGTGATAAAGAGACAAAAGTATGCCTTGATGTCTGTTTTCCCCAAATATCTGACCAAAAAAAAAAAGATGTTTTAAGTTTATTAAAGGAAACATGAAATGAAAATTCACAATAAAGAAAATAATGAGAGCTATCTGCGGCTGAGACCCTTTAGAAATTCTCTTAAGGCTTTGGAAACGGTACGACTTTCTGCTCAATCTGAACCTCTCCCACTCCTAAGCTGACTTGGATGAAAACCAGCACCACTTAAGGCCTGACTACGTAAGAACTTGTATTGTGATTCTTGGGCATGTTCAAGTCCTTTTAATAGATTAGGTCAGGATGGTATCCTCATAATTTAGTGTTGTGAATAGTACAAATAATGGCTTCAATGACATCTAATCAGAACATTTTCTTTCTCTTCTCTAAAACCCTTATTCCATAGAGGTCCAGATTTCCCCAGCCTGTCAGTCATTACAACGACAAGCTGTCTTAGAGCATTCGAAAGCCATTGAGTAGCTAATTTGCCAATATAGATTTAAAAGAGATGAGACAGCTTATGGTTGTGGTCTCTCTCTGGCTTCTCCCACACAAAGAAGTCTGGAGCACATGGGGGATTTCTTCTGCTGAAGGCAGACCATTGTTTAAACATTGATTGCCTCTTTTTTCAGTCATTCACTTTTTCTCTCTCCCTGTACACGGCCACCAGCAGACACAGATTCATTCATGGCCCATCGGCTGAAAGTCACCTGCTCACTACACTGATAAATGAGCCATTTACAGGTCAGAGCGACGGGACAAAAAAAATACACTCATATATATTAACTAAGCCTTGAGTGAATTTTTCTTATCAAAAGACCTACAAGATTTTTATGCCAGTGAACTCCAGCATATACAACAGAAAATGAACTAACTTTTGTTGAAGTAATTTCATAATGCAAAGGAAAAAATGACTATTCAAATGCAGGGTATTTGAGAAATATATGGCACATCTCATTTGGGACTAAAGAGACATTGGGACAATTTTTTCCAGGCTACTTTACATAGAGCAAGTACTGGGTGACTCTCTTCCAGAAAAGAATAGATTTTAGAACCAGACCTAAGGGCAATTCCTGACTGAAGTACTTATCAATGATCGTGGAAAACTTACTTGATTTCTTGGGGCCTTAATTATTTATTTGAGAAATGAGATAATATTACCTACCTTACAAGGTTGTATTCTATGAAAACCAGAAGCAGAGGTTGTTTTTCTCATAGTAAGAAACACAGAAAGCAATGATAGTATTAAACATGTATATAATCTTGATATGGTTTGGCTCTGTGTCCCCACCCAAATCTCATCTTGAATTGTAATCCCCATGTGTCAAAAGAGGGACCTGGTGGGAGGTGATTGGGGCATGGAGCAGGTTTTTCCCCATGCTGTTCTCACGAGAGTGAGGGAGTTCTCGAGCGATCTGATGGGTTTGAAAGTGGCAGTTTCCCCCACACTCTCTCTCTCTCTCCTGACACCTTGTAAAGAAGGTGCCTGCTTCCACGTTGCCTTCTGCCACAATTGTAGTTTCCTGAAGCCTCCCCAGCCATGCAGAAGTGTGAGTCAATTAAACCTCTTTTCTTTATAAATTACCCAGTCTCAGGTAGTTCTTTATAGCAGTGTCAACATGTGCTAATACAAACATTAACTATGTGTCATGAAGCATTCTATAATAAAATTGAGGCACAGAGAGATAAAATGATTTGCCCATAATCACACAGCTAATAAGTGGTGAATCTGGATTTAAACCCAGACAGTCTGGCTGCATAGTCTGTGGTACGAAGCATTACACTCTAAAATACATATTTTCTAAGTCCAGGAATCCATTATGCTGTAGCCCTTGTGAATATAAAAAGAAAACAAAACAGAAGAACATTTTAATAAACTTGAATAAGAAGAGTTGATTGTAAGCCTAAAACAGACTCTTCAGGTCATGGAAGTCGGGTTCCCAGTCATGACTCAAAGGAGCAGAACCGGACAGTAAGTCTGAATTCCAGGCAATGGTTGGAGAACTCAACAGAAGGAGCTCTGGTTTTTCTTTAGGGCCAACCAGCCATGGATTAACCTTGCTCTAGGAACTCCACCCCTTTTCCTGGTTCACAGAATAAAATCCTGTGAATACAAACAGAAGTAGTGGTTATTTTTCTCATAGTAAACAACACAGAAAGAGCAATGATAATATTAAACATGGATATAATATTGATATGATTTGGCTATGTGTCCCCACCCAAATCTCATATTAAACACGTATATTCTATTCACATTACCACATCTTCGGGTGGGAGTCCCCTACTCACCTTACTGAATTTTTGCATTCTGTTTCCACAATTCAATTCCTCCACAATTCAATCTGAAATTCCAAGGAAAAAAATACTTCCTGGAACCAGCCAAGTCTGCCTGAAGAGGCAGAATCCCTGCCACAAATCCTGATTCCTCTACGGTAGAAATTTTAGAGAGAGGAAATATCAACAGTCACTTCAAAATAGACCTTTCCCATTGTGACTTTGCTGTGCTCTTATCCCTCCCATCCTGGGAGGCTGAGGAACCCAGAGCCTGAACTCTGCCTTTACAATCAGTGAGCCTAAAAAATAAAACTTTTCTCTACCATAGCTGGCTGTGTGACATTAGACAAGTTACTAAGCCTCTGCAGGACTGCATCCCGTTGTGTAAAATGGGGATAATAAAAACTGCTTCATATTTATTTATTATTTTGAATATTAAATGATATATATATAAATATTTATTTTGAATATTAAATGAGATATATATAAAATACTTTAGTACAAATCTCGGCACGTAGTAAGTGTCTAGTAAATGTTACCTATATTTTAGCACTATTCACAGCTCCAGAGGCTTCATTCACGTACTTCACCATTTTGAGTTTTAAGGCCACCAGCTCCTTTGTCCTCTTCCCTCTCAAATCTTTGCTGTTTCTTTCAACACCCAAGTAGCCAAGGTATCCAAGTAACCAGAAAGGGCCAAGGATAAAAGACCAGGCAGGAAAGCCACCAAGTAAGTAGGTATATTCAGTAGATACTTCTGCTCATCATCCAGTTTGGTTATTTTTTAGTAAAAAACCTCGATATTATTTGTGTAGACATGGCACCTAATGCTACAGCTGATACACATTTTCCTACCTTCCTTGCAGCAAAGTATGGCCTCACATCCAATGTCTGGCCAATGAGTGGTAATGAGGTACTTTGTGAGTTTCCAGAAAGCTGTTTCAAGGGAGCTGGCCACAGGTGCATCCCGTGGCCCACCGATCTTTCTTCCCAACCTACAACAAAGACATTTGGCTAATGCTCTCAGAGTCGCTTTAGGATATGGAAGCTGTATGCTGAGGACGATTTGGAGACAGGGGAGGATAGAAGTAGCCTGAGTCTCTGAACCTCCTACCAGCTCTAAACTACCTACCAGACTTCCATTTTGTAAGACGGAAACCTGTATCTTCTTTAAGCTACTGTTACTTCAGGGTATTTGTTGCAGAATATAATCCTAACTGGCCACTGTAACAACATGGATGAACCTGGAGGACATTATGCTAAGTGAAATAAGCCAGGCACAGAAAAACAAATACCACGTGACCTCACTGCTGTGTGGAACCTACTAGTCAAACTCATAGAAACAGAGTAGAACAGTGGTTACCAGGGGTGGGGAGGAAAGGCCAAGGGTACCCACTTGCAGTTGTGGAGGATGAGTCAGCCTAGAGTTCAGCTTGAGGACTAGAATTAATATTAATGTATTGCCTACTGTAAATTTGCTCTAAGAATGGATTTTTGGTGTTCTTACCCCACACAAAATGGGTAACTATGGAGGGTGGGTGGATAAGGTCATTTGCTTGGCTGTAGTATTCATTTCACCATCTATATGCATATCAGAAACACCATATTGTACACCTTAAATATATACAATTCAAGTATATAATATGTACAATTCTAACTGATATAATGAATCTGGAAGTCCTCAACAAATATCAAACAATTAAAATATTAGAGACGATATATTGATCAAGAGAGAATGTGTACACAGAAATGATAAAAGAAAAAAGATATATGGAATACTTGTAATCACAAATAATATTCCTGAAAAAAAAAAACACCTGTATACAACAGCAAAATTTTTTTTTTTAGATGAGGTCTCACTCACTCTGTCTCCCAGGCTAGATTACAGTGCCATTGAAAATCATAGCTCGCTGCAGCCTCAACCTCCTAGTCTAAAGCAATTCGCCCACCTCAGTCTCCCAAGTGGCTTGGACTACAGGAGCGTGCCATCATGCCTGGCTAATTTTTTTGTTATTCGTAGAGATGGGGTCTTGCTGTGATGCCCAGGCTGGTCTCAAACTTCTGGACTCAAGCAATCCTCCTGCCTCAGCCTCCCAAAGTGCTGGGATTACAGGTGTGAGCCACTGGCACCCAGCCAAGAAAAATTATTATGAGCTGATACGCCTCACTTGAATACTGAAATACCTACCTGATCCACTAAACTTCTGAATAACCCTGACTGAATGACTTGAACTTTCTCTGTCTTAAGATTTCACTTTTCCAGATGGACATCATAACCCTTACCTTACAGAGGTCATCTGAGAATTACTTAGGGCATTACTAACAATATTTTACTAACATAATCTCACATTTTATTGGCTCTCTGACCGACCAATCCCTTTCAGCCACAGCTACCATCTCTCCAATTCTGAATCTGTAGTGAAATATAGAGTTCGACCACTGACATGAATTCCCAAATCAACAGCAAGGAGTAAAACTTAAAGGCTCCCAAATGTCTCTGTCTCTGAGACCCAGCCTGCCATGTCTTGTGACCCATGCCTATTTAACTGATGGAAACAAGGTGTGCCTATCAAATCCTTACATAGATCCCAAACCTTTTAGCTCCTTTGGGCTTTTATTTTCTCACTGGTCAAACATTGGCTTTTTTACCCACAAAGTAAAATTGAGAAGGTATTAATCATTTTCATAAATACTTGTTAGGGACCTACTATATTCCAGGTACTGTTCTGGCTCCTTAAGATACAGAAGTAGGCTAAATGCAGTGGCTCACACCTGTAATCCCAGCACTTTGGAAGGCCAAGATGGGTGGATCACCTGAGGTCAGGAATTCGAGACCAGCCTGACCAACAAGGTGAAACGCCATCTTTACTAAAAATACAAAATTAGCTGGGCATGGTGGTACATGCCTGTAATCCCAGCTACTCAGGAAGCTGAGGCAGGAGAATCTCTTGAACCCAGAGTCAGAGGTTGCAGTGAGCCGAGATCATGCCACTGCACTCCAGCCTGGGCAACAAGAGCGAAACTCCATCTCAAAACAAACAAGCAAAGATAAGAACAAACCAAAACAAAATCAATGCCCCTGTGAAGCTTATATTGTAGTGAGAGAGACAGAAAAGAGAGTATAAGGAGACTATTGACTAAGCTTTCGAGTTTCCACTGCAAACCTGCTTGTGATTGGGGAGGTGGAACCCTGCACTCTGGGTCCCCACTTTGCCAGCTGCTCTGTGAGGTTCTCCCGACAGGGCGCGCTAGAGAGCGACTTCAAGCACTGAGGAGGAGGAAGAAACCTCACTTCTGTCCCCTGCTGCAGCCTCCCCACCCCCTTCCCTCCACTCCTGCCCCCGCAGCAACAGCTGATTCCAGAAGGTTGGATTCCAACTGGCGGTGTTTCCATGCTACAACACGAGCCTACTGTCCCTGCCTCAGAGACTCCCACCCCAAGCAGACAGTGTCCTCTCCTCAGAGGTCCTAATTTCAGCTCTGGGGAGCCCCAGCTTCAGGCCTCTGCATTTTAATAACCCCAGCCTCCTCCTGTTGTTCTGTGTTATTAGTCTGTTCAGGCTGCCGTAATAAACCACAGACTGGAAGGCTTAAACAACAGCCATGTAAGGTCTCACCATTCATGGAAGTCTGAAATCTTCCAGCCTGGAAGGCAGGGATGGTATCTCCAGAAGCCTCTCTCTGTGACACGTAGATGGCCGTCTTCTCCATGTCCTCATGGGGTCATCCCTGTGTTATTGTCTGTGCCCTAATCTCGTCTTATAAGGACTCCAGTCATTGGATTAGGGCTCGCCTCAGTGATCTCATTTTAACTTAATCTCCTCTTTAAAGGACTGATCTCCAAACGCAGTCATATTCTGACATGCTGGGCCTCAGGTCTTCAGCAAATGAATCTGGAGGAGGACACCATTTCACCCATAACGCCAGCAGTTCTAGAGGTTTTCCTTCAGTTACCACTTCAGTGAAATCTCGGGGTTTTTTTTCTTTATGGTTCATTAGTATTTAGTGAAGGCTCTTTTCCACTAAATTATCTGTTAGTGTAATTACCTGGTTTCTGTCTCTTGAATGGACCCTGCCTCACACAGTGTGTCAGATGGCGGGAGTACTATGGAAAATAAAAATAATATGGCAGAGAAACCGGGAAAGAAGTGATGAGGTAAGGATGGGTTTCATTTAACCTAGAACTGTCAGAAAAGGCTTCACCAAGAAGGTAACGTTGGAACAAACCCTGAAGGAGGTGATGGAGCAAACCACTGCCGTCTTCAGGCCAGGGTATCTTCCAGCAGAAGAGGCAACATGGCAATAAAAGCACTAAAATTCTCATCGAACCTTGCGCCATGCTTATTGCAACAAGTCACTGCCAAGCAAAGAGCCACTCAATAATGTTTTCTCTGATGGGCTGTCTTTCCATGCATGCAGATCAGGAATTGCCAGGGTGAAGCCGGGAGGGACTAAGCAATTCTCACATTAAAATAATAATTTATCAAGAATTTTAGGACTGGCAAGGATCTTGGAGTTCATCAAGAACCCACCTTTTCCACTTTATAGCCCTAGCCATGGAGACTTATGAATAACTCGACCAGGTTCACACAGGTGATTGGCTGTGAAACTTGAACTTTAGTCTACCGATTCTTACAACTCAGGGGTCTTTCCACAGCACGACTACCTACTTTCGACATCGGCAACAAGTCTTATGTTTATAAGAGGCAGATAATCAGAGATCCACCTCCATGAGGATGCCAAATTCTCAGGTAAGTGTATACAGATGTATTACTCATTCATAGCTTTGGAAGGCACTCTCATGAGTCATTGATATCTGTACATAAAAGAATGAACAATAGTCCATGGACTTATTAACGAAGTAACAATATTACCAACCTATGCTTTTTGTGGTTTTAGGTTTTCTTAGTCAGCATTGCAAGATATCAGCCCCTAGATTCTCTTCCGGCTGCAAATCTCATCTCAGTGGCTTGTCTGTCCCCTCCAAGCTTGCCCAAAAGTGGCCCCTGCCCCTTGGGTAGTAAGAAAGAGCTTCCATGTTCATTATTCTCATTAGGACACAGGAATGCCCAAGGAAGCATTACCAGCTTGAACCAAAATCCTGGCAACAAACAGAAATCTGATGACAATGATAATCACGTGAAGACAGACCACGGAATAACCCACTCTTTTAGGAGTTCTCGTATTATCATCTTGCAAAATCTCAGGATACATATGTTTTCATGCCATAAAGACAAAGGCTTTTGTTTTCCTTCTACAAAAATTGGAATGTTATTCCTTTGTCTGTTGGCTCTGCCCGGACCCCTAATGCAAATGTAGCCATTGCACATTAACTCCTGACAGTGGGCCCAAAGGTGTACGGTGATTGCCTTGAAAAATGCAAGCAGTGAGTCCAAATATCCAATAGGAGTTGGCTTGCCTTTCTAAGCCATAGGTTTCCATGATATGTCTGGCCTAAACGGGAGCCTTACGTGTATTACGTTTTCTATATTTACTAAAGATCCACTTTGCTGCAAACATCATTGGCATCGTATACAAATATTTATTGATATTGACTTGCATACAAGGGACTGAGACAGGTGATAACAATTCCAAAACAGAATTACACTTACTGCCTCTAATACGGTTATCGTGCAGCTCGGAAGAGCAGAGGGTGAAAGGACTCCAGTGATTTTTCTAGTTCACTTTAAAACTGGAGACTCTCACACCAGGATGGTTGATTTACCCAGACTTATAAAAGTGGGAAACAGTATCTATTAAAATAAGTGAAAAGATCAGGAAGAGCCTCCATGAGCTTATTGTTGCATTTGGGAAGCTTTGGTGGCAACACGCTGTCATTTCAGTTAAGTAAACATAATGTTGCAATAAATATTCTTTCCATAGAGAGCTATTGACATACATGCTACACACAGTATTCGTTTTAAATTTGGCTTCCATTTCAAATATAGTTGGATATAAATTCAGTGCTCTTGGGGAATGGAATTAGAAGAGGGCATGGGGAAAAGGTGTCTTTAATTCTTTCTGTTATACATGTGACAAAACCTTCTCATTTTAAGGATTTCTTACTTTTGTTTTAACAAAATGTTAAGTAGGTGAACTCAAGGTGACCATGAAAACAGCTCCGCCTGCAGTGGAGTCTGTAAATCAGCTTAGATGTAACCAGTGAAAGAGAAGGGCTGGAAAAACTGACCAAGTCTGACTTTATGTTCCACAAAGACCTGGCTCTCGAAGAACAAACAGAGTATCAGACAAATCCCAATGTCCAGAATTCACTAAGTACTCAGAGAAGTTGCATAGAAGACAGTCTCACAGGCCCAAAGGCCAAAAGTGATTTCATGAAATAGAAGATAACCAAAAACCGGGGAGGGGGAGGGGCTTTAAAGACAAAGCCACAGCAAAGCAAAATTACATCAGAGCTCCAGCCTCTCCAAGGGAATTTCATCACTTCTGATTCAACTGTTATAAAAACTATGAAAATGGAAATTCTATTTGACCCAGCAATCCCTTTACTGGGTATATATCCAAAGGACTATAAATCGTTCTACTATAAGGACACATGCACACAAATGTTCATTGCAGCACTGTTTAAAATAGCAAACACCTGGAACCAATCCAAATGCCCATCGATGATGGACTGGACTGGGAAAATGCGGCACATATACACCATGGAATATTATGCAGCAATCAAAAATGATGAGTTTTTGTCCTTTGTAGGGACATGGATGAATCTGGAGAACGTCATTCTCAGCAAACTGACACAAGAACAGAAAATGAAATACCACATATTCTCACTCATAGGCGGGTGAGAAAAATGAGAACACATGGACACAGGGAGGGGGGTACTACACACTGGGGTCTATTGGGGGGAATAGGGGAGGGACAGCGGGGGGGGGGAGCTGGGGAGGGATAGCCTGGGGAGAAATGCCAAATGTGGGTGAAGGGAAGAAAGGCAGCAAAACACACTGCCATGTGTGTACCTATGCAACTATCTTGCACGTTCTACACATGTACCCCAAAACTTAAAATGCAATAAAAATTTTAAAAAATGGCCTTAGAAATAATAATCTTGTAAGTATTTGTGTATGTGGACTTATAACACATTTTGAGTGTTGGCTGGTAATTTATCCAAATCAACTTCTCTGACATAAATTACAACCATTTACCTTGGGCTGTTAACATTATTTGTCTCCTTACCTGTTTTACTCATGATTTGGGGGGATGCTTTTCATTGCTTTTCTTTCTTTTTTGTTTTTATTTTGTTTCACACTTGATTTTGACAATATCTTGATCATTGGGTGTGTAATAACAATAATAATACGGGAAAGACCAGCTGTGGGGGGACTGGGACCATTGGGAATTTTTCAGGAAGGAGACTTCAGTATTCGAATGTGGATTTATTTCGTTGCAAGTGGGAAGAGCACATGAAAATTTGTCATCTTGCCCCATTCCCCAAAATGAAGTCATTCTTTTTTCTTTAATAAAAATATCCACCTGCTTTACAGTTTGGGGATTTCTCAAAGAACCTAAAATAGAATTGCCATTCAATCCACCAAGATCACTACTGGTTATATACCTAGAGGAAAATAATCCATTCTATCAAAAAGACATATGCCTCTGTATGTTCATTGCAGCACTATTCACATTAGCAAAGACAAAGAATCCACCTAAATCCCCAGCAATAGCGGACTGGATAAAGAAAGTGTGGTACATATATGCTATGCAATATATGTATCCATAAAAAAGAACAAAACCTTTCCCTTTGTGAAACATGGATGGAGCTGGGTGCCATTTTCCTGAGTAACCTAATGCGTAAACAGGAAACCAAACATGGCATGTTCTCACTTATAAGTAGGAGCTGAACACTGAGTACATATAGACGTCAAGGTGGGAACAATAGACATTGGGGGTCACTGGATGGGGTTGAAGAATCACCTGTTGGGTTCTATGATCACCACCTGGGTGACAGGGTTGTTTGAACCCCAAACCTCAGCATCATGCAATTTGCCCATGTAACAAACCTGCACGTGTACCTTTAATCTATAACAAAAGTTGAAATAATAAAAAAAAAAGAATCTACCTGCTTTAATCAAATAGCTAGGTACCTTTATCTAAAAGATGAATACCAGAGCTTATACTGTTGCTTTTTGCTTATGATTTTAGTCCCCTAAATATGAAATATTGTAGAGTAAACATAGCTTCACCCACTGGACTTTAAAAGACACATAACATCCACAACGTTAATATAAATACGGTGTCGTGTAGCCACGAGCAAACATCCCCCTTAAGCTGCCAGTGCTCCACACGGCTCAGTTCATCTTGTTAACTCTCTCTGATCCAACACACCTCCCTTGAACCGACTGACTTTCCTCCAACCCACAGAAAGAGTCCACCTAACCATTGTCCATGCTGTGTGTCTCAGTCAGCTGAAATAGATATCACTACTGGTAGCAGAGATACACATTAAATAGAAAGGAGGTTTGCTTTGCACAGCTTGTAAATTGCTGCCACTGTCACTGTTTCTTCTGCTCATTAAATGGCTCTCCTTGGTTTGGACCCTCCCACCATGCAGTCTCTCTGGCAGTAAAAGTATCTTGCAGCTACCATTTGGAGGAGCCTATTGATCACCTGGGGCTTTATCTGCTCACTGATTCATTTTGGATCTTGCCTCCAAGGGTGCTCTGTTCCCTGCACTAATAATTTATTATTACCAAGGTTCTTCTCTCACCTTTTCCTTGAAGCTGAATCCAAAGTCCTGATTCACCCATGCACTTGCAGGTGTGAAGCTGCAGGGGTTTATCTGTACGGAGGTTACCAGAAGTCAATGCAAATCTGAGCCGTCCCTGTAGCAACAAAAATTAATATGTAGCAGAGTTCCAGGTTCTAGCAGTGTTTCTTCCCAATTATATTTACTCATTTTTATAAGGTGTGATTTTAATTCCCTGTATTTCATGATAAACTGTACCAACACCACTTGGTGTTCAAATGCAATTTGTGATTCTGTTACGTGAAAAGACACTATATTAAATAAAAATTAGTCTTAATATCAGGTTCCTCTGTTCTCTAAACACAAAACTGGTTGCTGAGCAATTCTCATTTACAGTAATACATCTTTGCTTTGAAAACCATGATAGCAGAAAAGTGCGTAAGGGAGAAGGAAACTGCTTCAAAATGTCAAACAACATCTGTTTCCCATTTCTGAGAATTACGGAGCTTTCTCTAGCCCTTTAACCCCTTAGCCCACATTGTATCTGTCCCTTCATAGTTTATGGGCTTTATCTTCAGAAGCCTTTCAGTAAGTGAAACCTGATATAGAAAGTGAATCTCTTCTTTAGGTTCTCTCTGAGGATTAGGGACGAGATTTATTAGAACAACACTACTTGTGCTACGATGCTTTAAGGTTGTGTCAACATTTCAATTATAAACCCCTGCTTCCAGGGGTGTGTGCACAATCTGTTAGAAAAATAATTGTCTAGCTTCAAATTTGGAAAGTGGGCTAGTGATTTGAAGATCCACATTTGGCTCTTTAGAAGACACATGGGATTGCCTTTTCTAGGTGTAGAAAAGTCTATCCAAGAGACTATATTTTATACTTCAGACTGTGCCCCACCAGCCCAAGCAAGAATGTGATACTGAGATTGTAAGTAAATTAGCCAGAACTAAATATCCAAAAACAATTGTGCAAAAAAAGGGCAAAATGGGCCGATGCTTTAACATTTCTTTCAGGAACAAGGCAGAAGTTGTTTTGTCATGTGCAGCAATAGGTCAGCCCCATTCTTCTTTCAAATGTATCGTTAGATCAACTCTTCAGCTGGGGTTTCTTTTAAGTGATTTGCAGCAAACCTTTCTGCCCTCTAGACAATCCATGGCTGAGTGGTCTGAGCAAAAAGCAATGGGAAATTAAGGGCAGTCAACAACAAACCTGAGAACGTATTTGAGTTTATCTCTCTTTTCCTCCTCCTTGTGTCCTGTCTCCCTTCTCCCTCCTCTCCGTGCCTTCTGGCCGCCATCTTCATTCTGTGGCCTCAGTCTGTCCTCCTCATTCACTGCCTTGGTGCTAAGACTCCATCTTCTTACCCTCTCGGCCATGTGGCATCACCCTCCCTCGGGAGCACCTGACTGGTCCAGAACCACATACCAGGTTGCAAAGAACCTACTGGGTTCTTAGTGATTTTCTAGCACCTGCTAATTCTTACGTGGTTGTATGTCCCAAAGATGTTTATAAACTTTTCAAGGAGCAAAGCTGATGGAATTTGGGGCATTCTACAGGCACAAGAAAAAGATGTTCTTAAGTAAAGGTCCTGAAAGTATTCTTCAGAGTATCACATATGAACAGTCATTGTAAGGTTTAAGGCTGGGTGTGGTGGCTCATGCCTGTAATCCCAGCACTTTGGGAGGTCAAGATGGGTGTATCAAGATATCAGGAGTTCAAGACCAGCCTGGCCAATATGCTGAAACCCCGCCTCTATGAAAAATACAAACATTAGCTGGGTGTGGTGGCATGCACCTGTAGTCCCAACCACTCAGGAAGCTGAGGCAGAAGAATTGTTTGAACCCAGGAGGTGGAGATTGCAGTGAGCCAAGATTGAGTCACTGCACTCAAGCCTGGGTGACAGAACAAGACTCTGTCTCAAAAATAAAAAGAGGTTTAAGTAATTTCTCAGTTGTTCTATACCCACATGGAGACTCAGACATAAACTACACATCCCTGTCCCTGAGCAGTGTTTTGTTGCTTTGTTTTCTACTAAGCACCTAGCATAGAAAACATTGTAGATACTCAATAAACATCCAGTGAATTAAGGGATAAATTAATTAATGAACATATCAAACACCTTTTTATCAATTCAAAGCCTTCATACTAAGTGACCTACAGATACATTTCCTCAAGGCAAAAAAAAAAATAAATCTATTGTAGTAAAGAAATGACAGCTGACATCTTGGCATCTCAAGTCAGGTGACACAAAAGAGAATCTCATAAGAAATAAGTGAGTAACTAAGAGAAACATCCCAGAGCAATGATCGTCCTTTTTTTCTGGCTTTTACATACCACTCAAATCTTTACTATGTAGAATGTGAAACTGAAAAAAAGTCTAACTTTTCTGTCTCACTGAGTGTCTTCTATTTCTCAAATACAAAAAATAACTCAAATCAATATTTTTAAAATAGGCAGAGCTTTGCCAATTTAGCCAAATAGATTGTAAGTGCTATGAAGGCAAGCTGATACAATTTTTAAAAAATATACCTGCAAAGATCCTGATGGTGGGCTGCCCCAGAATGTATTAAATAAAGGCATGTTATGTTGGATTGTGTCTTAAGAATCAAGACTTTCTCTCTTCACCTCTCCTCTGTAGCCAGCATTTTATATAAACTGCTAATAAGCCTCAGAATCTGCTTTGATTTTCATCTGCTCTCTCTTCCTCTGCGATGGTTCAGAAAATGCTAGAACAAGAGATAAAAGAAGACAACATGAAAATATCCTGACAGTCAGACCTTAGGTACTCAGATGATATAATAGGAGGAAACTTCATGTATTGCTTATCTATATTTTCTTTTTTTTTGTTGTTATTTTTTTAAATTATACTTTAAGTTCTGGGATACACGTGCAGAATGTGCATGTTTGTTACATAGATATACACGTGCCATGGTGGTCTGCTGCACCCATCAACCCATCATCTACATTAGGTATTTCTCCTAATGCTGTCCCTCCCATAGCCCCCACCCCCGACAGTCCCTGGTGTGTGGTGTTCCCTTCCCGGTGTCCATGTGTTCTCATCTATTTTCTAAAATAAACCAGTATTACCTTTGTGAAGAAAGCGGTATATGTATTTGTTATAGTGAAGTCTCATGCCGCTGTTGACTGAGAAACATATCTTGGCCACTGAGCCCCTTCTGGTCAGTTCCTTTGCTCCCTTGTCCCTTGGAACAACCGAATCAGAAGATCCCAAAGGCATTTCCCCAGCTGATATTCCAAGCTATTGCACCTATCCTCTGTTATTTCCATGTGGCCTTTCTGCAGAACTAAAAATACACTGAAGTTCCCCACTTCAACTCTCTAATTCTGTTTCAATTAGCAGACAGAGTTCTGGTTCCTTCCATGGAAACCAAGGGTGTTCATCTCTTGGAAGTTGCATTCTGCTAGCGAATTGCAAAGAGAGACTCCCTCTACACGGTCAAAAAATATGCATTGTGCTCCCAAGTGTTTGTGTTCTTAGTATTAATAGCAATTTTTTCATAAGAACATGAAAAAAAAAATCTACACGCACTGGCACCACCAGAGTCTGATTTCATTCCAGCAACTAACAACAACAACACCACCAACAACAAAAGCAAAGCCCCTTTTTTGGTTTAATTAAATTCTTTCAAGCCATGTGGAGCAATACTGCTGGGTAGATCTTGTAAGAAGAGATAATTAAAACACAAACAAACGAGTTCTTTCATTTGGAATAGCAACGATTGCACATGCTCAGGACAGCGAGTGCTAACAAAATCCCAGAGGATTCTTAGCATGCAAACCCAGTCGGCTTTAGAAACAGGTTCAGCAGTTTGTTAGAGAGCTAGAAGCCCCTTCATACTGGGAATCGAGCAGGATATCTCTGGGAAGTCAGACTTTTTGTGAGACATCGTCAAGGAGCTGGGCAAATGAAATGATGCCTTTGGCAACAGGCTCTCAGCAGACTCATGGGTCTCAAAAAAGAGCTTTCTCACTCTGCAGTCTTGGGCTGAAGTGAGGCAATCAGGAATCTCTAGGCCTTTTCAAAGGAGAATTAAAGTGAATACTCACAAATGTATTTCCCCAAAATGCGAGTAGAAGCTGTCTTCAGAACCCACGTGTTATACGTTCTGATTGGAAGTGACATCTAAATCTCTTCACACTATCTGTGATGTTTCTAGGGGACTGTCCATAGAGTTGACAACCATATTTTATTTTATTTATTTTTTTTGAGACAGAGTTTCGCTCTTGTTACCCAGGCTGCAGTGCAATGGCGCGATCTCGGCTCACTACAACCTCCGCCTCCTGGGTTCAGGCAACTCTCCTGTCTCAGCCTCCGGAGTAGCTGGGATTACAGGCACACGCCACCATGCCCAGCTAATTTTTTGTATTTTTAGTAGAGATGGGTTTTCACCAAGTTGATCAGGATGGTCTCAATCTCTTGACCTCATGATCCACCCACCTCAGCCTCCCAAAGTGCTGGGATTACTGGTGTGAGCCACCGCGCCCGGCCTGACAACCTTATTAAATGTAGTAAAGTGTGTTGACCTTGTAAGTTATGCAATAGCTCTGAGATAACACAGCATTTGGAGTGAGAGCCACCAAAATTTGAACCCTGCCTTCTCATGTGCACTTGGCAAAGTCACAATACTTTCTGAGCATTCCTCTTCTACTCTTAAAGGTAAGGACAAGGATAGCTGGCCTTAGAGCAGATGTTTGTCATGCCAAACTCCTGCGGTTTAACTGACTTTAGTGCAGCTGTGATGGACAGTTCTCAACTTGTTTAAAAGTGTCCTACCTTGAGCCTGGCATGGTGGCTCACACCTGTAATCCCAACATTTTAAGAGACAGAGGTGAAAGCATAGCTTGAGGCCAAGAGTTCAAGACCAGCATGGACAACATGGTGAGAACGGCCCCCCAACTAAAAAAAGAAATAGCCAGGCATGATGGTTCACACCTGTAATCCCACTGAGTTTAGAGGCTGAGGGGGGAGATCCCTTGAGCCCAGGAGTTGAAGGCTACAGTGAGCCATGATCACAACACAGCACTCCTGCCTGAGTAAAAGTGTCAGACCGTAACTTAAAAAAAAAAAAGGTGTCCATCCTTGGACATAATGCTGGTATCTGTGGCTTCTCTGCCTCCTGGCTTTCTCTGAAGCTTTTGGAGGCTACTCAATTCATGCACAAGCACAGCCAATTCCCCTGTAGGGGAAATGGTGACCCCTCCCTGGGCAACCTCGAATCAATGCAGGACAGAAATCATGGGAAAAATGTCCTGCCTCCCAGTTATCAATTCTGATGTGGTTTTACAGTGGCCTTTTTTCCCTGTACTGTTCTGTTCTACATGGATCAATTCCCAGGAGAATGAACTACTGACACCCAAGGGTCTTGTTCTGTCACCCAGGCTGCAGTGGTGCAAGCATGGCTCACTACAGCCTTGAAGCCCTGGGCTCAAGCGATCTTCCCACCTTGGCCTCTTCTTTCAGGTTCTACTTTAGGGGAGACAAACTAAGATGCTTCTTATTCCTTTTTCCCTATTTGTTGCATGGGTTAAATAAGATAACATATGCAAAGACTTATCTGAATGTATGGGCAAATGTTGGTTACAAATATTAAACTGTTTCTAGCTATTATTAGGTTACACTGAAAACGTTGAATGTTATTGTTTTGTGAGTTATTTCTATTACAAACATGTTGTACTTGTCATGTTTATAATAAACATATTTGGGGCACCAAAATATGTGGCACAAGGGAAAAAAATAACAACTTTGGTGGATGGAATTACCCACATCCTATCAGGCTTCTGTAACTTCATTCCTGTGTGGCAGGTCCCTGGAAAGTCTGTTCTGGCCTCATTCTACCATCTAATTCCTACTCATCCTTCAACTCTCAACTCCCTTTCTTCCTTCCTTTCTTCCTTCCTTTCTTCCTTCCTTCCTTCCTTCCCTCCCTCCCTCCCTCCTTCCTTCCTTCCCTCCCTCCCTCCCTCCCACCTTCCTTCCTTCCCTTCCTCCCTCCCTCCCTCCCTCTCTCTTTCCTTCCCTCCTTCCCTCCCTCCCTCCTTCCTTCCTTCCCTCCCTCTTTCCTTCCCTCCCTCCTTCCTTCCTTCCTTCCTTCCCTTCCTCCCTCCCTCCCTCCTTCCTTCATTTGCAAGTGTTTCTTGAGCATTGCTATATGCCAAATTTACATATGCTTGAGTATCTTCCACCTCCAAAATACAAAAGCCACCCTTGACCTCACCTTATTCTTCAGCTACTGCCCTATCTCTCTCCTCTTCTTCACAACCAAGCACCTCAAAACAGTCATCCAGGCCAGGCCTGGTGATTCACATCTGTAATCTCAGCATTTTGCTGAGCCAAGATGGGAGGATCGCTCGAGGCCAGGAGTTCAAGAGCAGATTGGGCAACATAGAAAGACCCCTAATTAAATAAATTAACTGAGTGTGGTGGCATATGCCTGCAATCCCAGCTACTGTGGAGGCTGATGTGGGAGGACTGTTTGAGCTCAGGAGTTGGAGACTGCAGTGAGCTGTGGTCACACCACTACACTCCAGCCTGCATAACGGAGCTGTTCACATAAGCTGTCTTTACTTCTCCATCTTCCACACTACTGCTCAGTCACCAATGTTTTACTGAGATCATTAATTGCTTTGTTGTTAAATTCCGATGGACGATTGCCTTTACTTCACTTGGCTGCTCAGTAGCATTTCACACTGCAGGTCACTCTTATTTTTTATTTTTTTTATTTTTTTGAGACCGAGTTTTGCTCTTATTGCCCAACCTGGAGTGCAATGGTGCTATCTCAGCTCTTTGCAACCTCCGCCTCCCATGTTCAAGCAATTCTTCTGCCTCAGCCTCCTGAGTAGCTGGGATTACAGGCATGCACCACCATGCCCGGCTAATTTTTCATATTTTTAGTAGAGATGGGGTTTCACTATGTTCCCAGCCTGGTCTTGAATTCCTGACCTCAGGTGATCTGCCTGCCTCAGCCTCCAAAATGCTTGGATTACAGGCATGAGCCACTGTGCTCATCCACATCATTATTTTTCTGGCACCTTTATGGTGAACACATCTAACCCATGCTTTTAGTGTACTATCCTCATGTTCTTTTTGGCACGTAACAGAAGCCACTAAAGATTTTTAAGGTGAGTAATTTTATCTATTACCTGCAGCCTCACTCCTAGACTAAAATGAAAGTAAGTTGAGGCCACAATCTGCCATATATGTGGTTATTTATTACATAATTTTTATTAGCAAGTATATTGGTTTACAGGGACTGCCATCACAAAATAATACAGACTGGGTGGCTTAAACAACAGAAATTGATTTTCCCACTCTTCTGGAAGCTGGAATTCTGACATTAAGGGTGGCAGCAGGCTTGAATTCACTCTGAGTCCTCTCTCCTTGGCTGGGGGATGGACACCTTCTCTGTGTCCTCACAGGGTTGTCTCTGTCCTAATTTCTTCTTAAAAGACATCAGTCCCATTGTTTATTTGGAATGATTTCACTTTGCCTTAATTACCTTTTAAAGAACTGATCTCTTAATACAGGCAGATTCTGAGTTCCTGGAGGTTAGGACTTCAATATATAAATTTGAGGGAGGGAGACAATTTAGCCCAAAACAGCATGCAGAAGAACAGTGTGGACGGTCTATTGTGTAAGCTTGCTGAGGACCGAGCTCTCCATCCTTCTAGATATTCTGATCTCACTGCTTGAAACATCCATTAGGGGCTGACACAGGAACATTTCAAAGGCAGCCTGCTGTCACCCTTGTTGGCACCAAACAACCAGAAATCCTCTTAGGGAATGGAGCCTTGGAGAATGATTTAGGAACCAAACTTTAGGAGAGCATTCCTAATGATAAAGCCTAGGCTTTATCAGATCCTATAGCCTATTCTCATAAGTGTGAAGGGCATCTAAAGTATTTTAGCCAATCCACATAACTTTAATTTCACCAACGAACCTGTCTCTAACATCCATCATGCTAATTAAAAAGCTACTCATTTCCCAATAAAACCCATCCCTGCTGTGTACTTGGCTCAACAGCAGAATTTAGGTCCTGACTAAGATGTTTTTTGAAGACAGGCAGGAGTGCAGTAGTTCTAACACAGCTCACTGCAGCTTCAAACCCATGGGCTCAAGCAATCCTCCTGCCACAGTCTCCCAAGCAGCTGGGACTCTAGGCATGGGCCACATGCCCAGCTAATTTTTTTAATTTTTGTGGAGACAAGGTCTCACTCTATTGCCCAGGCTGCCTAAGATATTGATGGCTGAAGTACATCACATGGGCTTCCCATAGGGTATAGCTTTTCTGATGTAATTCTAGCTCACCAGCCCCAAAGTGTGAATGTTTCATTACAGTGACTGACAGCCACCAGAGTTGAAGTTTAAATGAACCAGTGCATTCATATGAGTGAATAGGTGCATCTATGCATAGGTGCATCACAGAACACCACCACTCAGGCCTTCTTTTTGTCCTAAATTCTACCAACCTTCTGTGCATTTTGTCGTTTTTGACCATGCTGTCCCTCAACCTGGCAGACTCAGCTTTCCAGTAGTACCTATTCACTCCTACACATCCTCCCAAACCAACTAAAATATCCCTGAATCAGACACTCCATTCCTGAATTCACAACTAAATCGATTTGCCTGTGGTGCTCATTCACAGTACCCTGTACTTTTTGTACGAATGCATAAGACAATTTCCATCAATTATTTGTTTGTTAAATGCCAGTCACCCATCAGGGCTCATGAGAGCAGAAGCTATGTCAGTTTTTCTCACCACTGTAATCCCAGAACCTGACATTTATGAATTCACATAGCTGTCCACTAAGTCAATAGACGTTATTTGAGCAACTCCCATGTGCCAGAAGTGAAAAGACATGTCCCTGTCTTTGTGGAACTTACTGTCTGCTAGAGAAGAGGACATCTAGACATGTATGAAGGCTGCCTCTGATCTCAGCCTATGGGGTGGTCTGTCCCCAGACCCCCTTATCTAAATCATTTCTATCACATGTCTGCTGTTTATTTACTCTCTTCTCTCCTCCACTGGACAGTAAGTTTGAAAGAGGGGACATTTTGGTGTTTGTTTCTTCGTCCCCGCTATTTGGCTTGAATGCTAGACACATGGTAGGTACTCAGTAGCTGTTTATTAGATAAAATCCAAAGTCACAAATCACATTGCTGGGATACCTGGTCATTGCAATAAATCCATCAAGAAAACACTGAATCACTGGGTGTGGTGGCTCATGCCTGTAATCTCAGCACTTTGGATTACTTGAGATTAGGAATTCTAGACCAGCCTGGCCAACATGGTGAAACCCCATCTCCATAAAAAAATGTAACAATTAGCTGGACATGGTGGCAGGCACCTGTAATCCCAGCTACTCAGGAGGCTGAGGCAGGAGAATCACTGGAACCCAGGAGGCATGAGGTTGCAATGAGCCAAGATTGCACCACTGCCCTCCAGCCTGGGTGACAGAGTGAGTCTCTAAATAAATAAATAAATAAATAAATAAATGCACTAAATTTAGGAATGATATAAATCTCGTCATCTTTTTTTAATTGACTTTTTTTTTTTTACATTTCCACTGGACGTGTCCATTCACAAATGCAGACATAAGGAAGAGATTAATTTAAGTAAACCAAGACACTAACATTTGCAAAAGGCTTTCAAAATCATCTGTTTCCATTGGCAAATACATCCTGAAGACTGAATGAAAACTTTGGACTGGGACATACCTAACTTCAACTGGAAAGAAATTAACAAATATATGGATTTCAACTAACATTTGTGGACTTTGTGGGAAAGTTGGCACCAGGCCTTGGAGACACAAACCTTTTATAGCTGCAATCCACCTTAAAAACATACTTTTAAATTATTAGGGAAACATTTACGCACTTGTGGAGATATTTATATTTTCCTTCCTTCCTTTTTTCTTTCTCTTTCTTTCTTTTTCTTCCTTCCTTTTCTCTTTTTCTTTCCCTCTTCCTTTCTTCTCTTTCTTTGTTTTTCTTCCTTCCTTTCTTTTTCTCTCTCTTTTTTCTTTTTCTTCCTTCCTTCCTTTCTTTTCTTTTTCTCTCTCTTTCTCTCTCTTCCTTCCTTCCTTTTTTTGTTCTTTCTAAGATGGGGCATCACTATGTTGCTCAGACTGAAGTGCAGTGGCTGTTCACAGGCACAGTAACGGTGCATTACAGCCTTGGACTCCGGGGCTTCAGTGGTCCTCTTGCCTCAGCCTCCCAAGTATCTGGGATGACAGGCACTTATATTTTCTGAATCTCTAGTTGGGAAACATAATCTAACAGTGGACTTTTGTCTCTTTAACATAGTTTTATTATAAGGCTTTGCACTTTAATTAACTTGATTGCAATTTTTTTTAAATGGGAAATTCCTAGACATTGAGACTCTTTAAGAGAGATATGAGATTAAACATTTAAAGTAAATTCTGACCTGGAAAATAATGGCTTTAATAGTCACCACTAAGTGACTTTAAACAACTAAGTGACTCTAAACCACTAAGTGACTCCCTCACTATAATTTTTTGTACCATCATAAATTTTGCAAATACTTTTATTTTAATTTCAGGCTGGCTTAGCAAATAGATCTGGAGTGATTTTAGGGATAGGCGGTTTGCCCAGCTGCCAAAACTTACCTCTCAGTTCATTTGTTAATGCCTGAAATTATACCACTAAAAATTCATCCCTTTGGCCTGAGGCTCAGTTCCCTGCTAAAATGCAAATGTCCTTGGGACAGACCACACTTAAAATACTGACAGTCACTTATCTCTAACTCTTGTGTCAATGTTTAAATAGAAAAAAGAAAGGATGTGATGCTTAAACCACATGAAAGAAAAGAGTCTAGTAAAAACATATATAAAATCTGGATGTGCTAAGTCGGCAGGACACTTTTCCTAAACTTTGCCCTCAAGGAGATTTGGAACATAGGACTCAGGCGGGCAGTGCAGTCTTTCTAGGCCTGCGTATGGAGAGTAGAAACAAACAAACAAAACAAGAAAATACTTCCTAAAACACTTCTCGGTGTTTCAGACCCAATCATAATAAATAGCTAATAATCTCAAAGGAAACTGCTTCTGATGTTTGTTGCTTAATATCAAGCTGCTATATTTAGCATTACTAGATAAATAAATTTGTTCCTGGCCAACTCTGGAATTACAGAACCCAAAAGGGCTATAGGAAATTCTTGTAGGTAATTGATACATTTAGCTGAATCAGTGATTAATTAAATACCTATGGTGAGATATAAAATTTAGGAGCCAATCAACCACGTGTGACCAAAAGAAAATCACCTGTGATTGCCTCAGAAAATCGAAGTGCTGAAAATTCTATTCACATTGCATCTTGAGGCTTGAAGAAGAAAGCTGGCTATAAAGTCAGTAAGGGCTGGGTGCAATTGCTCATGCTTATAATCCTAGAACTTTGGGAGGCCAAGGCGGGAGGATCACTTGAGCCCAAGGAATTAGAGTTAGGATTGGGCAAAACAGTGAGGTATTATCTCTAAAATATTAAGAAGTCAAAAAAATTAGCCTGGCACGGTGGCATGCACCTGTAACCCCAGCTGCTTGGGAGGCCAATGCAAAAGGCTTGTATGAGCCCAGGAGTTAAAAACCAGCCTTGGCAACAGAGGGAGACCCTATCTCTATTTATTTAAAAAAAAATTAATAAAGTCACTAAGATGATTAGAAAGAATGTTACCTGTAGCCTTTAGAGGATTTCCCTCGATTCCATTTTCTCCCCTGGCTCCAAAAGGCCAGCGTCATATTCCTGCACTTCCTATGTGTGCGTCTTTTCCTTCCCTTGCAGACGGAGATGGCCACCATGAACACTGGGTACTCTGATGAATCTGCTCACCACCCAGTCTTCTCCAACTGAGGCCAAGTCTCCCAGGGCATGACCGTGTGTATGTGCCACAGGTAATGGTTAAACAGAGCATGGGCTACACAAGGTGTCCGCGGCAAGGAACGGGAGCATTCGATAGCCACTCTGCACCCTCAACCTCTGTCAAACAAGAAATGCTACTGTGCTGATTCCTCACAGTAAGGTAATACAGTTTTTTCTTTTTTGAGACGGAGTTTCGCTCTTGTTACCCAGGTTGGCGTGCAATGGCGTGATCTCGGCTCACCACAACCTCTGCCTCCTGGGTTCAGACAATTCTCCTGCCTCAGCCTCCTGAGTAGCTGGGATTACAGGCACGCGCCACCATGCCCAGCTAATTTTTTGTATTTTTAGTAGAGATGGGGTTTCACCATGTTGACCAGGATGGTCTCGATCTCTTGACCTTGTGATCTACCCATCTTGGCCTCCCAAAGTGCTGGGATTACAGGCGTGAGCCACTTCGCCTGGCCAAGGTAATAATTTTAAATTTTCTACTCTCAGGACAAATTGATTGTTGGTATAAAATCTCCAGACTTTGAGGAAGCCATATTAATGAAAAATCTATTATTTAAGGAACCAGGTTGAGAAACTATATTTCTGTGTCATAAAAGCCTTGATGATGACAAACCTATTATTTAAATAGCATAAGCTTGAGAATAGAAAAGTTAAAACACACATTAGTGCTATTAATACACAGCAACCTGAGACTAGGCCTTCGCGGTGGTGAAGGAATTAGATCAGGTCAAAGTGGTCCAATTTGCCAGTTTGCCATCATAATGCCAAGAGACCAGCAGGTCTCATGCTTCTACCTGCCCACCAGGTATTTTGAACACTTATTTAAGCCAGGCACAAATTAGACCACTCAATTTCTCAGTCAAGGTTGATTTAACTACAGAATAAATGGGAATGATCTTAATTTCTTACTTAGCAGAGCCATCAGGTCTAACATCATTCATAAATTCGGTTTTTTACATTTCGTTAATTGCCAACCTGAGTCTACCTGACTCTCTACAGCGTACAGACTTTTTGCCAAGTTTAACCCAGATGAATTCCTAAGGGGAGAATGTCAGTCCTTGTCCACGAAGGGGAGCAATATGATTGATCAGTTCAGTCCCCTGAGTGGCGGTCCGTCGCCACCCCTGCATCTCTGCTTGAAGCTATCTTTCCCTCCTCTGCTCCTGTGTTTTCTTTGCCACTTTTGAGCTTCAGTGCTTTTCCTATTCCAGCCTAGACCTATGTTTTTTAAATCCATCATTATTCAGTCATTCTTTGGAGTAGAAATCCTCTCAAGACCTCAAGTACAGAAAAATATTGCATAATGAACAATAAACATCTGGATTACCAGGAGGGCACACATCAGAAGGCTGAATTATTTCTTTCTTCTAGTCCTGGGGGAAGAAGGGAAGTTTTATGAAACTGAAATGGGCTCTTTTCCCAGAGCTCCCACCAGTCTCCCTCTCACTCCTACTGAATAGGAAGCCTCCACTGGACAGATTTTCTTACTTGGTTTTTCCCCCTGCCAACCTAGAAAAATGTGGATCTATTGCTTTACCAACATCTAGAAGATGTTCTCCTGCCCCCAATCATAAGTCTTCACTGCTTCTCCAAATTAATTTAAAACATCAAGGAAATAACACATGAGGCCTCCGGGGGAAATTAATGTGTCTCGTTAGAGCAAGCTGTCTGATGCCACCTGTCTCACTGTTTGAGCTGCCTTGTTGACTGTCTGTAGCCAGATCAGAGGCAAAGCAGGAAGGGATATTAAACCCAGCATGGACCACAGTGCACAGAGATATAGACATGAAGATGAGTGGAGCAAACAGCAGAGACTGTTCCAATGCCTCTTCGGTTACCAGGCATTATGGTTCAACTGTATCTCCCTCCCCACCCCCAAAAAATGGGTACAGCAGAGCCCTAATCCCCAGTACCTTCAAACGTGACCTTATGTAGAAACAGGGTGCCTCTGCAGAAGTAATCAAGCAAAAATGTGGTCATTAAGTTTGACTTTAATCCAATATGACGTGTGTCCCTTTAAAAAGGGAAAATTGGGACACAGAGACAGACATGCATAGAGAGAAGATGATATGGAGAGTCACAGGGAGAAAGAAGATAGCCATTTACAGCCCAGGGAGAGAGGCCCCGAACAGACCCATCCCCACAGCCCTCAGAAGGAACCAAGCCGACACCTTGATCTTGGACTTCAGCTTCCAGAACCAGAGACAATAACTTTCTGTTGCCTAAGCACCCCGGCCTGCGGCATATGGTTACAGCAGCTCCAGCAAACTAATGTACCAAGACACTAAGTTAACCTAACTGGACAGTTGGTGAGTGCTCTCAAACCCTGGAACTATATTATCTTCCCAATGCAAAAAGAATGATGGAGGGTAAATCCTCCAGCCCATTAAGTAGTGTTCCTATCCTAGGCAAATGGGGTAAAGAGTGTAATTTACCCCAAGATCACAAGTTAAATGTTAGCTCCCCTATGGGGGCAGGGTGTAACTATAGAAAAGAGTTTGGAAACCAAAATCCAGTTAAAATAGACTTGCACGTTACAGGAAGCATATATTCCTATAACAATGCCACAGTGTGATTCCACCGGGGAGTTGGGGAGCAAAAGACAGGAGGAGGGCAGGGGATGTACTCAGATGGCCCATGGGGTCAAGACTTCCTAGAGGGTCAGGAAGACACCACCAAGTTGGTTTATAACTGGCCTGCGAATGGGAATCCCTCCAGTGACAACTTAACAGTTTCTTCTTCAGTTAGTGTCACAGGTGGGCTGGTAGGAGGTGGGACAGATAACCCAAGTAATGAACTTAAGCATCTTGGAGAAAATCTTTCACTGTGACTTCACCAGCAAATTGGTCTTTATGTGGGACTCGTTTTTGGGAGCTACGATCTGCAGAGGAGAGAGGTGAAAAGGTAGCCCTGCTCTATATGTGAGTCCCCAGGCCACTCCATGGAAAGGTGCTTTGGGATCACAGTGTGGACTGTGTTTTGGAATCCCCAGTGTATTTGTTGGACAATGACCTTCATTAGTTTCAGAACCTAGTCCAGAAATTGCTTAATCTAACAGGGATAATATTATTGAGTTATGTCTTAAGACCATTGGCTGCAAAGTATATTATATGGAAAATAATTGTAGGCCAGACACAGTGTCTCACATCTGTAATCGCAGCACTTTGGAGGCCAAGGTGAGAGGACTGTTTGAGGCCAGGAGTTCGATACTAGCCCAGGCAACAAAGTGACCCCTTTCTCTACAAAAAAAAAAAAAAAAAAAAAAATCAAAACCTTGGCCTGCAGTGGTGGCACATACCTGCGATCCCAGCTATATCAGAGGCTGAAGTAAAAGGGTCTCCTGAGCCCAGGAGGTTACTACACTCCAGCCTGGACTGCAGAGCAAGACCCTGTCTCAAAAAAAAAAGAAAAAGAAAAGAGAAAGTAATTACTAAGCAAATGGCAAACAAGGGAATCTGATGAATTCTCCTAGTTACGCCTCCTACATAGAAGTATTCACTTTACACAATGTGATACTTACCCCTCTCTGTTCTTGCCTATTGGGCCCTGTATTTGTTTCCTGGGACTGCTATAACAAATTACCACAAACCTTGTGGCTTAAAGCAATAGAAACGCATTGTCTCACTGCTCCGGAGAACAGAAGTACCACATCAAGCTGCTGTCAGAACCCCACTCCCGCCAGGAGCTCTAGGGGAGAATCAATTCCTTGTCCTTTCCAACTTTGGGTGGCCGCAGGTGTCCTTGGCTCGTGGCCACATCATTCCAATCCCTGCCTCCATATGCACCTTGCCTTCTTCTCTGTGTGGGTCTCCATCTAATCTCCCTCCACCTGTCTCATAAGGAAACACACAACTGCATTTAGAGCCCTCCTGGATAATTCAATGCAAGCTCTTCTCAAGACCCCTAGTCACATCTTCTGCTATATAAGGCGATATTCACTCTTTTGCTATATTCACAGGTTTGGGGGGTTTAAAAATGAGTATAATTTTGGGAGACCTTCTCTTTTCTCTGCCTATTGTAGGTCCAGACCAGCAGCCTCTTAGGTTAACTTTTGGAAACTTATCTTGTAAAGGTCATCAACATAACATTTATTTCAACGCTAGTCCCTCATGCAGAGCTGCATCTGAGACCTGGAAGATTAAGACTTAGCGGTTGACTGGAGCCATAGCCCTCCTTTCCTCCTCTATGTTTATAACATGTAGCCAGCTTTTTTTGTTCCCCAAAAAGGTGAAACTATTGGTTCTCAACCACCTTGAGATCTGGTAAGAGAAATAAGAGAAACCAAGTCTTCGATCCTCATTTGGACTCTTCCTTTTAGATTAAGCAGCGTTCTGGTGAAGGATATAAAAGTGTATTTATAAGATGCCTTCACCTTAGGAAACTTAGACGAAGCTGTGTCTTTTCCTCCTGCGTTGCCAGGACTATGACCGAGCTCTAGACATAAGTGTGCTGTTTCCACATTTTCACATGCTGAGGGGCTCTAATGTTCATACATTAGTTTTCTCTGGAAACTTACTGTTGTGCACATTTTTCTCTCTTTTGCTATTTTTCGCTGGCCTCAGTCACCCCAACCCTTCTCTCTGTAAAACCACATAGCACCAGAGAATAAACTGAAGAGAAATGAGAACCGCTAAAAGTACTCCAGGAAAAAAATGAATTAACTACGAAATTGATCTTACAGTTTTGCCAAAGGTGATATTTGAAGGAATGATAGTTACTCAATCTAATATTTGAATAAACTGAAGAGAAATGAGAACCGCTAAAAGTACTCCAGAAAAAAAATGAATTAACTACGAAATTGATCTTACAGTTTTGCCAAAGGTGATATTTGAAGGAATGATAGTTACTCAATCTAATATTTGAATAAACTGAAGAGAAATGAGAACCGCTAAAAGTACTCCAGAAAAAAAAGAATTAACTACGAAATTGATCTTACAGTTTTGCCAAAGGTGATATTTGAAGGAATGATAGTTACTCAATCTAATATTTGAATAAACTGAAGAGAAATGAGAACCGCTAAAAGTACTCCAGAAAAAAAATGAATTAACTACGAAATTGATCTTACAGTTTTGCCAAAGGTGATATTTGAAGGAATGATAGTTACTCAATCTAATATTTGAATAAACTGAAGAGAAATGAGAACCGCTAAAAGTACTCCAGAAAAAAAAGAATTAACTACGAAATTGATCTTACAGTTTTGCCAAAGGTGATATTTGAAGGAATGATAGTTACTCAATCTAATATTTGAATAAACTGAAGAGAAATGAGAACCGCTAAAAGTACTCCAGAAAAAAAATGAATTAACTACGAAATTGATCTTACAGTTTTGCCAAAGGTGATATTTGAAGGAATGATAGTTACTCAATCTAATATTTGAATAAACTGAAGAGAAATGAGAACCGCTAAAAGTACTCCAGAAAAAAAAGAATTAACTACGAAATTGATCTTACAGTTTTGCCAAAGGTGATATTTGAAGGAATGATAGTTACTCAATCTAATATTTGAATAAACTGAAGAGAAATGAGAACCGCTAAAAGTACTCCAGAAAAAAAATGAATTAACTACGAAATTGATCTTACAGTTTTGCCAAAGGTGATATTTGAAGGAATGATAGTTACTCAATCTAATATTTGAATAAACTGAAGAGAAATGAGAACCGCTAAAAGTACTCCAGAAAAAAAATGAATTAACTACGAAATTGATCTTACAGTTTTGCCAAAGGTGATATTTGAAGGAATGATAGTTACTCAATCTAATATTTGAATAAATACTATCTGGCATTGAGCATAATTTCATATTTGTTGCCAAGAATTGAATACGTATGTATTTTTTCTGGTAATTCAGAGAATGTTTTAAATATGATATAGATAAGTAAATGTATTTAGAAGTGTCGTTCAGGACCAAGAATCATTCGCTACCCTTGGTGTGGCGAGGCTTTAGGAAGTCACTGATGCTCAACCCTAGCTGTATATTAAAATCCTCTGAGAGCTTTTTAAAAAAATACCAGGGCCTGGACTCCACCCCAAAACAATCAAATCAGAATTTCTGGGAGTAGGGGCGTTGTTATTGCTGTTGTATTTTCAAATCCCGCAGATGATTCTAGTTGTGGAGCCTACATTGAGAATTCAGATTCAGTGCTCCTTTTACTGATGAGGAAAACAAGACCTAAGTGGTGAGGTGATCTGCCTACTTTCTGCCTATGGATGTAACCAACAATAACAGAAGGAAAGGCTGCAAATAAGCAGCAAGAAATAGTAAATAATTTAAGATAAAATTACTGTAGAGAGAAGCAAGGGAGACTGCAGAAGCAGAAAGGGCTCTCTGGCTGCCAAGGGTGAGGATTGTGAAAATGTAAATCCTGCTTAAATCCTTTATCGCCAGACTGTGTGCATACCAGCAAGCCGGCTTTAGAAAAATATATCTATGAAACTGCTTCCTAAAAGTTTGAGGTCTGGGGGAAGAGAGCAAAGTCCTAAATTCCAGAACTGGCTAGTTAAGGAAATAAAAGCTGGAGAATCTCTACAGAAAGTAATTTCACCCTGTTGACTATCTTTGGGCTAATTTGTATTGTTTTTAAGTTGTACTGTGATTTGTGTATGTTCTTCAGAGAGTTGGTGAGTTGAAATAGTTATCATCTGATGACAATGATTACAAATTTCCTGTTCCCATTTCTGTAGTCTTATTTATGGTCACCATTCCAGCAAACAAAGGGTAAAAAAAGCTAAAACTTATTTTAATTTGATTAATAGCCATTTTGTTACAGGGATCTTTTCCCTTGAATGTAACAAACAAGGGAATTGTTTGATTCATATCAAAATAAACTGTGAATTCCAGTTCTGTTTTTTTCTTTTTCTTTTCCCAGGTTTCTCCCCTGGCCCACTACTCTCAGGAACTTTCATCCAAGGTTTTGATGTGCTAATTTGCTCATCAGTACTCCCTAGCCTTCCTTGGTTTAATTAATAAATATTTCTTGTTGACAAAGGAAGGGGAAACAGAAGTCTAATTCATGAATTTGATCATTGTGTTTCCCCCCACTGTGACCCTCGCTTGAAATTGGTCCCTAGTCTTATCAGCCGCTCTGTTTTAGGCCTTGTCATTTGCATATCAAATATATCGTTGTAAGCAGGCTGCTTGCAGCCCAGGCCTGCAGACGGTTACAGAACCAGCTGCCCACTGGAGGGGCAGGGAAACATCTGTAAACCCACTTCTTCTCATTCTTACAGAAGAAGAATGAGAACAGAGGATCGCCCTACTCTCTCCTCTTCAGGCTCTCCAGAAGTCCAGGTTTTCCAGGTAACCTGTTGTCATACATTTGGCGTATGTATTTATTTACTTACTGAATTTTTAATCTGAGTATTTACTCTTCTGAAATGAGAATGAGAACACAAGACGCTCTAAACCTTCAACTTGAGTTTCTTGTCTTCAAAACTCACCTAGCCGCTAAGGATGCTTTGGCAGATCCTAATAGGGACATAACTGAAATGCATTATCATTACAGAGAATTACGATACATAGGAACCATCTGACTTCACCATGTTAGCTGACTTCAATAGAGCTTCCCTTGAAACCACTTTGTGTTCTCTCAGTTAAGGACAGGCTGGTGGTGGCTACCGACTCAAATTAAATCTCCCTTCTCCCTTTTGAAGAACCTGGGAAGTTGCTTTACAAAATCACTAGCAGCACCGTGATTCTGCCCCATCCTTCACATTTGAACTGCCCAGTTTTCTATCCACCCCGTTCCGAGAATTCACCTGTTATTGTTTACATGATACCTGTGTTTATAAGATTCCTCAGAGGTAAGATGCAAATCTCTGCCAGGGCGAAAGATGTCTCAAAGATTTTAGAATTGTCCTCCTAAGCTGTTTTATTCGTATGACCACATATCTGAAGAACGCTTTAGAGATGTGGTCTCAGGCACTTGAAAAACACAGTAACCAACCAAGAGCCAGCCCTAAGGCTCATATCTAGCTTTTGTTATTGTTGTTGTTTTGTTTTCTTTTCTTTTTCTTTTTCTTTTTTTTTTTTTTTTTGAGATGCATTCTCTCTCTGTCACCTAGGCCAGAGTGCAGTGGCATGATCTCAGCTCACTACGACATCCACCTCCCGGGTTCAAATGATTCTCCAGCCTCAGCCTCCCAAGTAGCTGGGACCACAGGTGCCCACCACCACACCCAGCTAATTTTTGTATTTTTAGTAGAGATGGGGTTTCGCCATATTCGCCAGACAAGTCTCAAACTCTTGACCTTGTGATCTGCCCACCTCAGCCTCCCAAAGTGCTGGGATTACAGGCATGAGCCACCATGCCTGGCCAGATGTCTAGCTTTTAAGAGGTCCATGCACAGGCCCAGAAGCAGGAGTAACAGGAAAATAATGCCATGGACTATATTAATTACGAGCTTAGAAGTGGCAATATTACAGTGGAAAGATATGTTTTGGTTCTATTCAAGTTACCAAGTAAATGAGGCAGGAGCATAAAAAACATACTGTGGTTCTTTATCTCAGGCACTATTACCTAGTGTGCTGTTACTTGGTGTAGTGGCAGGAGCGTTCCATTTCGAGGTTGAAGATCTGAGTTTTATCTCAGCTTTGCCGCCAACTAAACATCTGCCATTTGAGCAAGTTCCATTCTGTGTGTGGACATCCATTTCTCCATCTGCAACGTGAGACACTTAGTGTACCTGGACATGCATTAAACTTTGATCCTCAGATGTGTTACCAAGTGCTCCTTAAAAAGGTTTATGGACCAAGAAGCAGCGTCTCTGCTCCTTCCAGAATCTCCAGCCGGTTCAGCCCGCCTGCCTCCGTTCCTGCCTCCACCATGATCATTAGGGTGACACAGAAGTCCTACAAGGTGTCCACCTCTGGCCTCCAGGCCTTCAGCAGCCGCTCCTACATGAGTGGGCCCAGTGCCCACATCAGTTCCTTGAGCTTCTCTCGAATGGGCAGCAGCAGCTTCCGGGGTGGCCTGGGCGGAGGTTACGGTGGGGCCAGCAGCAGGGGAGACATTATCAACGTCACAGTCAATAAGAGCCTGCTGAGCCCCCTTAACCTGGACATAGACCCCAACGTACAGGCCATCTGCACCCAGGAGAAGGAACAGATCAAGACTCTCTACAAATTTGTCTCCTTCATCGACAAGGTACACTTCCTGGAGCAGCAGAACAAGATGCTGGAGACCAAGTGGAGCCTCCTGCAGCAGCAGAAAACGGCTAGGAGCAACATGGACAACATGTGTGAGAACTACATCAACAACCTGAGGCGGCAGCTGGAGAATCTGGGCCAGGAGAAGCTGAAGCTGGAGGCGGAGCTTGGCAACATGCAGGGGCTGGTGGAGGACTTCAAGAACAAGTATGAGGAAGAGATCAATAAGCCTACAGAGATGGAGAATGAATTTGTCCTCATCAAGAAGGATGTGGAGGAAGCTTACATGAACAAGGTAGAGCTGGAGTCTCGCCTGGAAGGGCTGACTGACGAGATCAACTTCCTTAGGCAGCTGTATGAAGAGGAGATCCGGAAGCTGCAGTCCAGATCTCAGACACGTCTGTGGTGCTGTCCATGGACAACAGCCGCTCCCTGGACTTGGACAGCATCATTGCTGAGGTCAAGGCACAGTACGAGGAGATCGCCAACCGCGGCCGGGCTGAGGCAGAGAGCGTATACCAGATCAAGTATGTGGAGCTGCAGATGCTGGGGATGACCTGTGGCATATAAAGACTGAGATCTCCGAGATGAACATCAGCTGGCTCCAGGCTGAGATCGAGGGCCTTCAGGGCCAGAGGGCTTCCCCGGAGGCCACCATCGCAGATGCCCAGCAGGAGCATCTGGAGCTGGTCGTTAAGGATGCCAATGTCAAGCTTTCTGAGCTGGAGGCTGCCCTGCAGCAGGCCAAGCAGGACACGGCACGGCAGCTGTGTGAGTACCAGAGGCTGATGAACGTCAAGCTGGCCCTGGACATTGAGATCACCACTGACAGGAAGCTGCTGGAGGGCGAGGAGAGCCGGCTGGAGTCTGGGATGCAGAACATGAGTATCCATAGGAAAACCACCAGCGGCTATGCAGGTGGGCTGAGCTCAGCCTCTGGGGGCCTCACAAGCTCCACCCTCAGCTGTGGCCTGGGCTCCAGCTTTGGCTCTGGTCATAAAGAAGATCAAGACCTGCAATGGAAAGCTGGTGCCCGAGTCCTCTGACATCCTGCCCAAGTGGACAGCTGCAGCAGCCCCTCCCAGCCTGCCCCTCCCAGCCTGCCCCTCGTATGGGTGCCCCAGAGCCCAGGAGACAGGCCGCTGTGCAGGGGAGCATGAGGAATGGGAGACCCACCTGAGGCTCAGCCCTAGCCCTCAGCCTACCTGTGGGGGAGTTTACTGCCTGGGGACCCCTCTTGCCCATGCCTCCAGCTACACAGCAATTCATTTTTTTTTTTTTTTTTTTTTGTCCAAAATAAAACCTAAGCTAGCTCTGAAAATAAAGAAAGATTTATGTGGACAGAGAGTTTTTGAGAACCATAGCGTTACACACATATGCGCGCTTTCTCGGAGATTCACAACAAACATGAGCATACCAAATGCCTCCGTGAGACATTCTAATAAAGCTGTAAACAAATACCGATTTAACTGTTTAATCTAGTGTTTCCCAAACATATTTTACCAAGAATCTCATGTGTTTTCTAAACAGCCTGGGCAGTCCTGGACAGGATTTTCTAAGGGCCTTCCAGCTCTAACGGGCCCCACCCCCGGTCAGGCATGTCAGGGTTGCTTATCAGGGCCCTAGAAATTAGTAACTAAAAGGAGACTTCAGGCGGTGTGCCAAGGCTCATGCCTATAATCCCAGTGCTTTGGGAAGCCAAGGCAGAAGGATTGCTTGAGGCCATGGGTTCAAGACCAACCTGGGTAACATAGCAAGACCCCATCTGTACAAAGAACTTGAAAAGTTAACCAAGCATGGTGGTGCACTCTGTAGTCCCAGCTACTTAGGAGTCTGAGGCAGGAGGATCACTTGAGCTCAGGAGTTCAAGGCTACAGGAGCTAGGATCCCATCAATGCACTCCAGCCTGGGCAATAAAGCAAGACTCTGTCTCCAAAAAAAGCAAAGGAGAACTCAGAATCCAGACAGCCTGGGTGCATATCTATAGTTTTCTACTATGTTGCTTTGCAACCTTAATCATGTAAATTTAATTTATCTGAACTAAAGTACAGACAGAGGGAACTATCTGTACTTTAGTTCCGTCTTCTGTAAAATGGAGATAATAATATCATCTATTTCATAAAGTCACTGTAATAATTGAATGTGTTAATGCAACATATAAAATGCTTAGCAGATTCCTTAGCAATTTGTTAAGTGCTGTGTGTGTCAACATTTGCAATATCCAAAACCCTTATCTGATGCAACAGCCTAAGAGAAGAAAGAGTGAATGAAAGAAACTGCCATTTGCTGGGGATCTACTGGTTTTCATGCCAGATGCTTTACATACATAATCTCATGAAATCTCCACTATAAAACTAAGATAGAAATATATTCTTTCATTCTACAGGTGAGTAAAACAAAGCTCTGAGGTATTCAAGAATCTACCTGATGTCACATGAAAAAATATTAAGATGAAAAAATTAGTCTCAAATTCAAGCATCCCTGACTTCACAACTCAAGTTCATTCTAACACATTACACTGCCCTCAAGAACAAAAAGTAATAAGGTTTCTACCATTTTATAGATGAAGAATGAGGCATATAAACTAAAATATTTCTCAGGATCACACAGTAAGACTCGAATTAGAAAATAATTCGCATCAAGTCATTCACCTCTGGACCCTAAAAGCAAAGGGACATGTGAAAAGGGAAAAAGAACGTATCTCTTCATTTTGATCAGGCTACAACTTTTAAAATTAAGATGATTTTCTCTTTTAGTTAAGCATCTCCTGCATATATCATGTCACATTTTGCAGAGATTTTGGTCTTCCCTACCTGACTCAGATTATGTTTTTAGAGAAGCATGGGTCTGACGTAGACATTTAAAGGTCAAATTAATTCTACTGCCTCCAGAAAGAATGAGATCAAAATAATTCTCAGATAATAATCCCTTCCCTATTCTACTTTTAAATATTCAGAGAGAAAAATTCTGACTTTGGTTTTTAGAAATTCAAATATTAATGATCTATTCAAAATGTCATAGTATGCAAGGACCTTTGAGACATTTGTGAAAATAAAAATACATCCATCGAAAAAATAAAATGAGCAAAAACATGGAATAAGAAGATGAACTGATTTACCATGATGGAGCATAGTATTGTGCATTAAGAACTGAAATTCCAGACTAAGGACTTGGGGGAGTAATTTATTGGATATTAATCTTCCCTCTTAGCAGGCTAGGCACTTTACTTAGATATGTCGGCTGCATCTAAAGTTTTAAAATATGGGGTTAAAAATATATCCCTGCCACATATCCCATCCTGCCATTCTGTTTGGTTCATCTTATCACTAAATTTTTTTACAGCAATGTCAAAGATAATAGAGCTTAGAGAGATTTCCATTTTGCAAGTAAAAAAGGGCAGACAGGTGGTGCAACAGCCTGCAGTATGGCAACCTGCAAAGAACTGGAGGGATGCATGGGTGGTGTGTTAGCACCTGAATTCTCCATTGGGATCAGGGAGTGAGAGAAGGGACAGGGACAGGCACTCTTGCATTGGCTGAAAATAAACAATCTCTTTCTTTCGGAGTTTATAGTGATGTAAAATTTACACAGTGGTTAACAGAGGACTTATTTTAACCTACAGAGCAGAAAAACGAGGTACAGCTGCATAACCCAAGAACCTCAAAGGTCTTAGATTTAGAAGAGGGATGCAGAATCACAGCGTGTTCTTGGGAAGTCCTGATCCACCCTTTTTCTTGGTTTTCAGATATGCTTTCATTAGGATGAATAGGCTGTCCCCTTACAATTCGGAACAGCGCCATCCTGGAAAAGGAACATGTTTTAGGCAAGATTTTTCTTTGGATGCTAGGTCCCCATTCTTAGAGACCCACTACATGTTGGAATGCCATAGAAACTAACTTAACAAAATGAAAAAAAAAAAGGAAAATTCCTAAGATACTGAGATGTTTCTGATGTAAATTCCAAACAATTCTTGGCTCTGGCAATTCCTGCCCTTCTACCTAAGGTTATAATTAAAGGCAAATGTAAAGCAAGGTGGTGGTTGCTGGGAGGACAATTTGCTAGAAGGACATTCTGCAATCTTGTTTACTGCATACAACGTCCAGGGTCATTCCAGAAGCTCAACCTCAAAGGTCCCATTGAATAAGAGTGACGAGGATGGGCGCTCTGCTTGCATTTTTCCTGGTGCTGGTTTCTTACCAGTCTTATCTCTGGTGTAAAAATGGCCACATCCATCATTGGAGAGAAATATTTCCTATTTGTCTGAGCAAAAAGTAGCTCATATTTATAAATTGTCAAACTGAAATATCCATTCTGAATCTCACCCAGGCATTCAAGAGGAAGGGAAGCAAGGAGTATTGACGTCTTAGGGTTTGTCCTTTAAGAAAATCTAGTGGCCGGGCCCAGTGGCTCAAGCCTGTAATCCCAGCACTTTGGGAGGCCGAGGTGGGTGGATCGCAAGGTCAAGAGATCGGGACCATCCTGGTCAACATGGTGAAACCCCATCTCTACTAAAAATACAAAAAATTAGCTGGGCATGGTGGCGCACACCTGTAATCCCAGCTACTCAGGAGGCTGAGGCAGGAGAATTGCCTGAACCCAGGAGGCAGAGGATGCAGTGAGCAGAGATCGCGCCATTGCACTCCAGCCTGGGTAACAAGAGTGAAACTCCATCTCAAAAAAAAAAAAAAGAAAAGAAAATCTAGTGTGTGTCATTGCACTTGTGTTGAGTATCTTAGGTTCTAAAATGCCCTGCACAGCCCTCAGATTGTCCACTTCATGTTTTTCAACTTTGCATTTATTGTTAAGATGCCTAAGCATAAGGCCAGGCACGGTGGCTCATGCCTGTAGTCCTAGCACTTTGGGAGGCTGTGTCGGGTGAATCCCCTGAGGTCAGGAGTTTGATACCAGCCTGGCCAATGTGGTAAGACTCTGTCTCCAGTAAAACTACAAAAATTAGCCCAACATGGTGAAACTCCATCTCTACTAAATATACAAAAATTAGCCAGGAGTAATAGCAGGAGCCTATAATCCCAACTACTCAGGAGGTTGAAGCAGGAGAATCACTTGTACTGGCGGGGGGGGGGGGGGGGAGGACGGCAGGGCAGAGGTTACAATAAGCTGAGATTGCTCCACTTCACTCCAGCCTGAGCAAAAGAGCGAAACTCCATCTCAAACACCAAAGATTCCTAGGCATAAACGCTGCTACTCTTTAAATACCACTTCCATTCATTGAAACACTTCCGACTCCTTTTATCAAAAACACAAAAACAAAACAAAACTTACCAGCACAGTAGCCAACCAAAGAATACTTATATTAAAAGATGATTCAGGTGTTAATAAAAATCTCTTATTTCTCCTATTTGTATATGCAAGGGCCAGACTTCTGAGACACTTGTCAGTTTTTTTGTTTGAGTTTTGTTTTTGTGAGACGGGGTCTCTCTCACACAGACAGGAGTGCAGTGGCACAATCGCAGCTCACTGAAGCTTCAACCTCCTGGACTCAAACGATCCTCTCACTTCAGCCTCCCCAGTAGCTAGGACTACAGGCAAATGCTCATTTTTGTATTTTTTTGTAGAGATAGAGTTCCGCCATGTTGTCCAGGCTGGTCTTAAATTCCTGGGCTCAAGCTATCCTCCCACCTTGGCCTTCCAAAGCGTAGGGATTACAGGCGTGAGCTGCGGCACCTGGCCTTTGTCAGTTAAATAGTGCAGCTTCATGGTCACACCACACATACACACACCCTGCCCCAAATCTCTCTCTCTCTCTCTCCAGTTTTCTAAATAGGTATGTGATAGAGAACTCTCCAAAACTGCCTTTAGCATGCAGATATGTTTCCCTTAGAGGGGCTGCATTTTGCCCACTGCTGAGCATTAGTTCAGATTAGCTCCCAGATTAGCAGAGCATCTCCCTGTTTCCACTTCCATGCTAGTAGAGGAAAAGTCACATCAGACAGGTAAATTTCACAGGGCAGGGGAGTACCAGGGAGAGCAAAGGAGTTTTTTCAGGCAGGCAACTCTCAGCCCAGAAATCCCAGTCAGGCAGAGAATCCTCTGGCTGTCAGGCTCCTCACCCCAGAGTCCAGCCCTGAGTCCAGCCCTGGGTGTGGTATGAAATCTCTGAGCCTGAATCCACCATCCAGAGAGAGCTCTGCATCCAGGGGATGAGAGTGGGAACTCTGTGGCTGAATCCTGGCTCTGCCATGCCTGAAATTAACCTTCCAGTGCTTCAGTGTCTTCCCATTCTCACCTATAAAATGGGAATTATACAAGGATTCTTTCATCAGACTACGAGAAAATAAACTAACCTATGTGAAGTACGTGGAAGAGTGCATGGCATGTAGAGACTAAACGTTAGCTGTTGTCAGCATCAAGAAGTAATAACCACATGTTCACAATTCTTTTTTATTATTAGACTTTACATTCTGGGGTACATGTGTAGAATGTACAGGTTTGTTATATAGGAATATATATATAGCCTTGGTGGTTTGCTGCATCCATCACCCCGTCCTCTACAATAGGTGTTTCTCCTAATGCTATCCCTCCCATATCCCCCCAGCCCCTGCTATCCCTCCCCTAGCCCCCACTCCCTGACAGACCTTGGTGTGTGATGCTCCCCTCCCTGTGTCCCTGTGTTCTCATTGTTCAACACTCACTTATGACTGAGAACATCAGGTGTTCAGTTTTCTGTTCTTGTGTCAATTTGCTGAAAATGGTAGTTTCCAGCTTCATCCATGTCCCTGCAAAGGACATTAACTCATCTGTTTTTATAACTACATACTATTCTATGGTGCATACATTCCCAATTTTTAAACCACACATACCCCTATGGAAAAAGGTTGAAAGAATATACATGAAAGTTAATGAACGTCTCTTAGTGGTGGAAATTATGGTTGCTTCTTTTAAGTGTTTTTTCCTTATACGTTTTCCTAAAAATAGAAAGATTGAATGCAACCTACTATTTGATAGCACAACAGGGTGACTATCATCAATAATAACCTTATGGTGCATTTTCAATAGCTAGAAGAGTACCATTAGATTATTTATAATATGAAAAATAAATGCTTAAGGGGATGAGTTTCCCACTCTCCATGATGTGATTATTACACACTGCATGCTTGTATCGAAACATCTCATGTAGCCCATAAATATATGCACCTACTATGTATCCATAAAAATTAAAAATTTAAATAAAAATATTGACTTGGAGCTGTAATCTCAACTCTCTGGGAGGCTGAGGCAGGTGAATCACTTGAGGCCAGGAGTTCAAGACCAGTCTGGCCAAAATAGCAAAACCCTGTATCTACTAAAAACACAAAAATTAGCCAGGTGTGATGGTGCACACCTGTAGTCCCAGCTATTTGGGAGGCTGAGGCACAAGATTCACTTGAACCCAGGAGGTAGAGGTTGCAGTGAGCCATCATCATCCCACTGCACTCCAGCCTGGGCAACAGAGTGAGAGTCTGTCTCAACAAATAAATAAATAAAATAAAATAATAAAACTTTTAGAAGTCAAAGATGAAAAGGGCAAAATTAACTTTCCCAGGACTCTGAATCAAGCAACAGGTCTGAGTCCCAATTATCAGTGGACCTCGTGTCTTATAGCCACCTCCCCATGTTGGTCTGCCTGTGTGTGCCTGTGTGTTGCCTGTTCTTCAAAATGCAAATGGGAGGGAAGACTGTGGGTTTGCGAGAGGAAAGATTATAGGTACCAGACAGCCCTGAGCTGGAATCTAGACTCCTCCTTTTCTTTCTGGGTCACTTTGAACAGGTTGCTGGACATCCCTGCCTCTCAGTTACCTCCTCTATACAAGGGCCATCAAGCCCAGCACTGTGCAGGATGCTAGCGATGGAATGTTAAGCATCACAAATAAAGATTGCAGTCTTGAATAAAACTTGGTGCAGTCAGGAATAAAACTACAGAAAAGTAAAAACATGTTTCTCAGGGTCCTACAACCTGTCTCCGTTTGGAACTTTTCTGCTGGGAATTTTCTTGTTCAGCTGGACCTCTGGAATGAAAAGGGTACAATCTGCATTTAGGCTGCCTTCCAGTCCCTTAAACAATTCTCCTTTCTACCTACCTGAGTCCCCTCTGCTGAGATTGTGCTGAAGGCCAGGACCAGCAGGGAGTCCCCTTACCAAGACCACCTCCCAGAATAATTTGAGTCAAATATGGCCCCATATTTGAAAATGACAGTTGCCTTAGAAACAAAACTCACTGGTATAGAGAACACTTATTCATTCCATCTCTAGTATTTCAATTGCTTTGAGGATCAAGGTACTAAAAGTATGTTTATCTAACTTTTTTTTATTTTTTATTTTTATTTTTTTTTTTTTGAGACGGAGTTTCGCTCTTGTATCCCAGGCTGGAGTGCAATGGCGTGATCTCGGCTCACTGCAACCTCTGCCTCCTGGGTTCAGGCAATTCTCCTGCCTCAGCCTTCTGAGTAGCTGGGATTACAGGCACGTGCCACCGTGTCCAGCTAATTTTTTGTATTTTTAGTAGAGACGGGGTTTCACCATGTTGACCAGGATGGTCTCGATCTCTTGACCTCGTGATCCACCCTCCTTGGCCTCCCAAAGTGCTGGGATTACAGGCTTACGCCACCGCCACCGCTCCCTGCCGTTTATCTAACATTTTAAAGTGTAACACATTTAATCCGGGAGCCCAAATGAACGTCAATTGTCTAATTAAATGGATGATCTTGAAATCTAAAACACTCCTGGTCACAATGTTACAACTTAAAATAGACACTTAGGCTAACCTTACAGGCCCCCACGTTTGCAGCTTCCCTTTGCAGAACTGATTTCTACAAGCAGCAATTGTTTTCATCAATGTTTCCCCACTGCGTGTCTTAATGGTAAAGATTTCTGTTCACCTTGCTAATTCAAACACTCCAACTGGATACTTTTGTCACCTACAGAAAACACAAAATCATTACTCAAAGTAACAGAACTCCACTGCTTTGCAAACTTCCTATTTCACAGCTCTGAGAGGGAGAAGGAGAGAGGAGAGGGGGAAAAAAGTACACAGAGTTCCTCTGAAGCCCCCTCCTGACATTTCCAGACTTATTAGCCAGTTTTCACACTGACTTCAATCAACCTCTTTAATCCTCTAAGGAAAGAGCAGTTTTAATTCACCGATTGGCTGATAAGCTTGAAGCCAAAAAATGATTTACACGTAGATGAATTGTGCTTACAAGATGGAACTTGGAGCATTAGAAGCGGATCTGAATTTCCTATCTGTCATTTTATTTGCCACATTCATTTTTTCTCTGCCATTACCCTTGCTGATTGTGATCTTTCAGCGCTATTGGGCCCCTGCTTCCACAGTTTTTAATCTGCCTTTAATCCCATAGATTTTAAATATTCCCAGCACCCAGAGACTGGAGGCAATTAACTGCCCTTCTGATGCGCTTCTTATCAGTGGCCTCCTTGTATCTCTCAGAAGCAGCCTCAAGACACGTCCAGGCTGACAAATACTACTAGCATTTCAGATGAAGCATCCACTGCAAATGGGAATGTGAAGTCCAGCTGTGCACGCTGACGCTGAGCGATTGCAGTAGTTTTTGGAGGAAGAAATTGGGAAGAGGAGGCTGGGGAGACAGGCACTGGGTGCCAGAGCCCCTGGCGCACAGGCTCAGAAACAATGCCCTCGTAATGGCCTTTTGGACTTGGGGAAAATAAAAGGTGCATTGTCTAATCTGTTTAATCTGACTGCTGTTTTTAACTGGAAAATAATTTTCAGCTCTCTGGCTTTAATAAGGGATTTGGAGGAAGTGTCAAAAGGAGACATCAGGTAGCATAAGCCATTTGAATGTGGTTCACGCCTCCTCTCTGGGCCCTGTTTAGTTTTGTGCCCATTTTAAATGTGTTACAGTGCAAATCTGCCCACTGGATTTCCCCACCACCACTTGGAAAATCTCTAACACCTTTAAACGGATGTTGGTTCAAACTTGAGCAAATTTAGATTTTCAACAGAACTTTACACCTCAGTTTCTGCATTATATGCTAATGTGTTCTGAAAATCACCCAGAACCCTAACCAAGGTGACACAACCCAGTCACCATAAAAGAAAAGAGTGATTGTCATTAAAATGCTCGGGTTTGTTCACGACACTTACAAACTCTCTTAAAAAAAGGCCAGCCCCCTACCTCAGTGCCTACCCAGGGACCTGAGGGGAACTGTCCCAGGTAAGGAAGGAACTTCCCTTGGCCTCTTACTGAGGATAAGTCAGCTTGACTCTCTTGCCTACTCCTGGTAAAAAGTTTGAGCCTAGTGCTTTTTTGAAATTTAGTGTTAAAATTGAAAAAAAAAAAAAAAAAAAAAACAAGTTTAAAGTGATAATCCAAAAGACAGACAGAAAGGCCGTCCTTCAGCCCATCGGACATCTCCACATCTCAGAACCACCAGTGCCTGGTTCTCCTCTTAGACACCAATCTCCTAAGCAAACATAATATCTGACAACAATTTAACTTCCAAATGATCAAGCCATTTGGGCTTTTCATAAGAAAACTGTGTGTACTGTTTTCTGTTGTCTTGAAATGTAAACGCATACATTTCTTGTAAATTCTTCTTACCATCAGGTCAGATTGCCATTAGTTCACCCAAAGTTGAGTGCCTTTGTCGGTAATTCGTTTCACCACAAATTCAGCCACATTCATTTCGGTTTATGCTGACATCTCTCCTAGCAGCTGTGCCATGAGTTTTCTTGGGCAGGAACAAATGTAACCCTCCCTCCGTGGGGAAAAATGATACAAGTCTCTGACTTTACTCCATTTAAGGATTGGTCCCCAAATCTTAACATATTTTCTTTGGGTGAAAAATAGGCATTCAATAAGCAGGCCATCATGTATCCAAGAAGAGTTCTCTATCTTTTGGAGGCTGTTCTATATCTTTTGGAAACAAAAATTATAGAGGGCGATGTCAAGCAGGGAGAAAGGAGATGGCAGGAGAGACAAACAATGCTTTAAGTGCATGTGGTTAATTGATTGGCTACACTTTCCTTACTAAAAGAAAAATGCAAGCTCTTTCATTCAACCTCCGCTGTGAACCAAGCACATTGTAAATGGACGGATGTTACCGTGTGGCGATGCTATGTGGAGAGGTTGTTTGTAAACAACACCCAGCAACATAAACAAGGGAGCATCAAGAAAAGCAAGTGATGAGGGAGAGGCCACCACTTCGTTATATAACAGGAGGAACACCGGGTAGCAGCTCTCGCTGTGTTGTTTTGCTGTGACTTGCAGCTTTGCTTAAGCATTTTAAAGATTCTTGCAGGTCTTTTTCAAGCTGCCAGCTCTAGCCTACGAATTATGGTAATGTGCCACTTCTGAGCCCTCGGCAGGATTTGCAACAGAGAAATCACATCAGCCTATGCTGATTAGCAATTCCATTCCATCCAGAGATTTATATAAAAAAACTATCTTACATTTTGCTTTTTAATAAGAATGATCGCTATCTCAAATTGAGTCCCAGCAAATTTTAATAAAGGCCCAAGGTTGAGTGGCATTTTGCATGCTGATTTAGCTGTGATTGCTAGCTTTTGATGAGCTCTACCCTGGCATGTACAGCTCTCCTCAGAGCAGGTTTTAAGACCGGGAGTAAGGAAAAGGATAAAAATAAAAACTTCCAACTAAAATTCGGGTTCTTTCCTTTCTGTGATTGATTACCGAATAAATACCAACATGCACCTTTGGATTCGACCTAAGAGTGAAATTCCCCACAGCTAAACAGCTGTTTTGTTTTTAATGGCTTTTCATATACCAATCTGTCAAAATATGTTAACTTTGATGACTGCAATTATTGTTTTAAAAAGATGTTACCCATCTATTTGTCTATCTTCCACCCTTCTTGATATTTCTTCTTAAATCAGATGCAGAGCCACAAACAAGTAGCATTTTGGTTTCCTGATAAGTAAAATGTCAATAAATAAATATCTCCTGAGGGGAAGAGTTCTCCTTTGTTGAGATGGAAGGCACGTTAACTAGTCTGAAAACTGGAGGCAAACTGAGATTTTCAGCCTATGCCAATGGGTGGAGAAAGACTTCTCCAGGAAGGCAAAGAATATCTGGGGGCAGTTCCTATGGTTGTTTCAAGTGTTCTATGTCTCTTAAAAAACTAAAATGTTAGTGATTATAGTTTTATGGGATGGTGTTAATGATTGTTGTTAGACACCATTTATCTCTGTTGTCACTGATTTCATTGTTATGTACATCTGTCTACTATAATTCCATGAAGGTCACCTCAAGCTGTTAAGTAAACATCCTATTCAAGCTTGCCTGCCTACTGAAGACAGATGTGATTGGCCAACAGAAAGCAGAATTCAAATTAAGCCGAAGAATACAAATGTGATTTGGTTCATTGGCTAAAGATCACCAAATTTCACCCAATAGATAAGGCAGGAGTTTCCAAAACAGAGATTCTGACTAGGAAAAAATAAAATTTTTTTTTAAAAGACTGCAGCTAAATCATGGAAATAACTAAATCTCAAAATGCATAAAACCATTTTTAATAGAATTTTAGCAGTAAGAAAGTAGCATTCTAGTAGCCAAGCACTTATTGGTTATAGCATTTTTTTCCCCCACAGAAATCCTTGTTTGGTTTCCCTGCTTTTTAGGGGACAACAGAAAAATGAGGCAACATAATAATGTTCATCACAAAAGACAGTAATCACATGAATTTTATTACATGAAAACTTAGCTAGTCAGTATTGTCAAGAAATTTTCCAGATAATTAAAGCCTATCCCTTTACACGTCTTTGTTATTTTGCATTAGAATTATTCCTTATAAGTATTTTACATTTGTATACTTTCTTAAACAAAACAAAATCAACATTATTTAATCGTTTTTGTTTCAGTTGCTCTAATGGACACTTTTGTGATATACTAAATATTCTAAATACATTTATAAATAATAAAAAATGATAAAATAAATATTTGATATTATCATTTACCTTTTCAATAAATAATGTATTGAAAATCTATGATAAGCCAAAGCCATTGCTTAGTGGAATGCAATTCCTGGAAAATACAATGATATAAGACATAAATCCTGTCCTCAGGAAGCTTACCATCTACCTGAGGTAGACATTAATAACACAGGATGGTCAGTACTATGATAAGGGAATACGTTGGGCACTATGGAGAAACACTGGCTGATGAGAAGGTGCTTAGGAAAGGATTCCTAGTGATGCAACCTCAAAGCTGAGTCATAAAGGATCAAAAGTAGGCTAGGTGCAATCATACCTCTAATTCCAACACTTTGGGACCTCAAGGTGGAAGAATGGCTTGAGGCCAGGAGTTCAAGACCAGCCTGGGGAACATAGTGAGATCCTGTCTCTACAAAAGATAAAATAATTAGCTAGGCATAGTGGTGTGCCTATAGTCCTAGCTACTGGGAAGGCTTAGGAGGGAGGATCACTTGAGCAGAGGAGGTTGAGGCTGTGGTGAGCAATGATCACACCACTGCACTCCAGTCTCAGTGAAAAAGCAAGACCCTGCCAAAAAAAAAAAAAGAAAGAAATACAGATCAATACTAGTTAACTAAGTTAAAAAATAGTCAATTTCCTGGGGTTAGAGAAAGCAGGAACATAAATAAATCCTTATAGCTCTAAGTAGCAGTCTAATGGGAACTGTTCACAGTTTTTAAAGCATTCAACAAATGTTTATGAGCATCCACTATGTACCAGCCACCTTTCTACAAGCTGCGGTTCAGTTACAAACAAGAAACCTAACCCTGGCCTCATGATCTCATGAACCCTACATTTTAGTAAAGGGAGCACAAAAGAAGGAAGGAGGGAGGGAAGGAAGGAAGGAAGGAAGGCAGGCAGGAAGGGAGGGAAGGAGGGAGGGGAAAAGAAAAGAAGGAAGAGAGGGAGGGAGGGAGAAAGGGAGGAAGGTAAAAAGGAAGGAAGGAAGGAAGGAGGGAAGGAAGGAAGGAAGAAAGAGGCAGGAGCAAAAAAAGAAGAAAGCAAACAAGCAATGCTATGTTAAAAGAAAAAGTATTACAGAGGAAATTAAGTCTCCAAGATAAAGACTATCTTAGATTGTGATATCTTTGGCTCTGTGTCCCCATCCAAATCTCATCTGGAATTGTAATCCCCATGTGTTGAGGGAGGTACCTTGTGGGAGGTGTTCCGATCATGGGGACAGTTTCTCCCATGCTGTTCTCATGATAGTGCGAGAGTTTTCACAGATCTGAGGGGTTTAAAAGTGACAGTTTCCCCTGCACTTTCTCTGTCTCCTGCCACCTTGTGAAGAAGGTGCCTGCTTTCCCTTCACTTTCTGCCATGATTCTAAGTTTCCTGAGGCCTCCACAGCCGTGCAGAACTGTGAGTCCATTAAACCTCTTCCGTTTATAAATTACCCAGTCTCAGGTAGTATCTTTATAGTCACATGAAAACTGACGAATGCAGATTGAATGACAAGACTTAAGAGATTTAATCCAGGAAATAGGTAACAACTAGAGAATTTAAAAAGTGATCAGATTTTCATTTCAGAAATTCTCCACAGCTACTCTCAGAAGACTGGTTTGGAGAAAAGTAATATCGAAGAGAGGGAAACCAGGTAGGAAATTGTCGTCCTGCCCTAGGTGAGAAAGGAAGTGATCTGCATTGAGATGGTGGTCGCCAGCCAAGGTGGGGATGCCATGAAGAGGACTCAAGGAGGACCCTTACAGGAGCTACTGAGGAGGTGGTACTGATGAGATAAGATCATGAGCCCTGGAAACTCGAGGGTGGCCCTGAAGCTTTGGCTTGAGAACTGGTTGGAGAGCACCACAGCACTCCCAGTAGGGCTTTCGGTTTCGATCCCATTGAGTGTGAGTGTGAATATGAGTGTGAGTCAACATGAGCGTGATGTGGGAAAGCCACATGGATATAACACGTGCATAGTTGGGGATGTAGATTGGAAGTTCACTGGAAAGGTCTAGAATTTTCCATTCACAACAGTGACCTCAGATATAACATATTCATAAAATAAATAGCAGACAAATATTCTATCAAATGGTATAATGGACAAAAAGCATGAGCAGACAATTTGCAAAAGAAGAAACAAAATTGCCTAATGTATATGTAAAGAGTACTGGATATCACTAATAGAAATATTTTTAAAAAACTAAAATTAGATACTATTTATCTTTGGAAATATCTAAATCTCAAAATGAATAAAACATACTATTTATGTTTCTGAATGGAAATTGACAACCATACAGAAACAAATGGTGTATAAAGTAACAGTCATTTTAGAAAGTACTTTGGCCATATTTTAAGTATACATTCCCCATAAGTATGAATTAATGTTTGATCAGAAAGCAAATAAATGCCTCATAATTCACCAGTCTTTACTGAGACTTCCAAAAGAACAGGTTTTCTCCAAACTCTGAACTCCTGGTAGGGATTTTCCTTTCTGTCAGCACTTACTTAATTTGGTCTTGTTTTGTAGATATTTGCATCTTGTCTGTCTGCTCAGACGGTGCTCTATTTAACTTTGTATATTCAACACCTAGAAGGTACTTTACACTTAGTAGGTAATTATTAAATGTTCCAGAATTTAGTTGGAGATTTTAAAAAGTATATACTTAAAAATAATCTATTTTTTGCAATCAGGAGATAAAAACATATTATAATTTTCCCAAGATTTTGATAAAGAACACATTTTCTCAAACAGCCATAAATTCAGCATTAGTCACTCTAATATTTATCATATTTAATAAGATTTCAGCAATTTAAAAAATATGTACTGTGACTCAAACATTAGCACATGCCACACACACAAATATTGCCTTTATAAAATAGGTGTCCGTATATATTATATAGATATCCATATGTCTACCTATTAGAACTATAATTATAATTGGCCCAACAGGGTAACATTATGTGGAAATGATAAATTTTCAAGTGGTTATCATTTCCACATAATGTTAGGTACTAGCCTAGCAGTTAGTAGTCTTTATAGATTTAAAATATTCACCTACTCATAATTGCTGCATTAAATGATGCTGGTGTTGATGGACGCCCTAGAAGATTACCGTGCTTAACCTCCCGCCTTCAGGCAAATAAGGCATTATTTGGCGAATTTTGTAGATAATAAAACCAAGGTCAAGAGAGGGGACATGGCTGCCCCAAGATTATTCAGTTAGTTAACAGGAACCACCATGACACAGGTATGTAACAAACCTGCACATTCTGCACATGTATCCCAGAACTTAAAGTAAAATTTAGAAAAAGAGGGAGAATTCTTGCAAGGGGCTAGTGTCAAAGCGTCGGAGACACAGTGTTAGGGGAAAAAAAAAAATGAAAGGACATCCTCTACCTTCATCTCAGCAAAACAAGAGCAAGGTAGGAGGATGGGTACAAAGACAGAAAGCCTTTAAGGATGCGACAGGGAGATAATTGATCTTGTTGTGTGGGTTTAATTTCCTCTGTAAAGGAAAAAGAAAGAAGGCACATACACACACAGAAAATGGAGCAATTTTAGCTATCAATGGATGTTAGGCATAAACGACAGACGATCACCAGGCTGCTCTCAGAGCCCAGTTACAGTTGATTCTAAGTAGGATCACATCTGTACCTTTCTGTGGCCTGACCCCAGAGCCAATATGTCCAGCAGGCACAGAGCTCACTGCCTACAATAATGTTAGGGGTCTAGAAAAATGCTTTAATTCCTTTTGAAGATCAGAGGATAAATACATTTTTAGGGTAGAAGATTAGATTTATCTTTATACCAAAGCAGTCATAAAATATACTTTTAGTATGTTTTATGCAGGAAGGGACCCATCAAGATAAAAGTGTCCATAGAGTTATGAGAATATATGCTCTGAGGGCATCAGAAGGCAAAGTCAGAGGTGGAGATAATCAGAGGATAAACTTAGTATGTAAAGGAAAAGAAAAGGATGCTAGAATTTTAGTGAGGGTACAGTGTTATCCCAGTGGCTGTTGGTGTGGATTTTGAGGCAGATACACCTCGTCAAGAGAGGATGCTTGATAGGGGACAAGATTGAGAAGAAGCAAAAAGGATTCACTGATACAGAGCCGGGGAAGAGGTAATCATGAAACAGGGAGAGGCTGGAGATGGAAGCATCAGGTGCAAGATTTGAGGAGCTGGGAGGCACCTTACGACAATGAGGGCTAAAGACACTTGCTTGTAGAAGCCAAAGATTCAGCATGACAAGGTTAAGAGAGGAAATGCCCGTCAGTGATAGACTGGGTAAAGAAAATGTGGCACATATATACCGTGGAATACTCTGCAGCCATAAAAAGGATGTGTTCATATCCTTTGCAGGGACATGGATGAAGCTGGAAACCATCATTCTCAGCAAACTGACATAAGAACAGAAAACCAAACAACACACGTTCCCACACATAAGCAGGTATTGAACAATGAGAACACATGGACACAGGGAGCAGAATATCACACACCAGGCCTGTCTGGGAGTGAGGGCTAGGGGAGGCCTGTCAGGGGGTGGGGAGATAGGGGATGGATAGCATTAGGAGAAATACCTAACGTGGAAGATGGGGTGATGGATGCAGAAAACCACCATGGCACCTGTATACCTGTGTAACAAACCTGCACGTTCTGCACAGGTACCGCAGAACTTAAAGTATAATAACAAAGAAAAAAGCGGGGAGAGAGAGAGGAAAAGGAACTACGAGGCCTAGAAGTAAACATTAGATAAATAAAGCACCCAGAAGGTCTCAAAATTTGGGAGCACCAAATCAAGTATTCCCAAATGAGCCCTCTTACACTAATATTGCAAAATTGGGTCTTTGTGCAACAAGGGGGCAAAAACTGAACTAGGAGGCAGATGACCCAGTTCCAGGTTCTCTTTACCACTCACCAGGTGTGAATTGGACAGATAAACTCTCTGAAATGTGTCTCATCTAGAAATGTTTTCATTAAGAGTTTTTTCCCCATCCCTTAATGTATCTTCAAGCTCTAATTTCTGCCAGTTCATGGTTCTATCACGCAATATGGGTTGCAATACAGGGGCTGTTCGCATAATAGTTGTGAGTCCAAAGGATTAAGTGGCAGACAAAGCTTACAGATTGATATAAATACCCAGGTATAAGAGGAAAGAATATTTCTTCTTTTGTTCAAGAAGAGAACCCTTTTTGCTATCATTACATCACTTCTCCGTTTTCAGTAATAAACCATGAAAGAATACGCCTCCACTTTTCCATTTCTTGCCTTTTGAAGTTAATTTCCAACCCTAACTGTAAATCAGAAATGGTGCAATCTTTGATATGTTACAGAGCAATGAAAATTTAATTTATATAATATCTTCCCTTTCTTCAGTGCCTCGTTCAATTGAAGCAGAAGGAGCTGTGAATGATGGCCAAGTTAAGAATGAAAAGTAACATCAAAGTGATGTCTGTCATTACGATTTCAAGCTGCATGTGCCACTTGGGAAGGTTTGGGTGAAATATAAATAGGATATGGTTGACTAACTGAAATAGAATATAGGCATATAGAAAGTCAGGTATTTTGTAAATTTATAAATTGCCCATCTACAGTCTAAAGGACAATTTTGAAAATGAACAAGTGCAATGGGTGATAAATTTTCACAAGCGTGTATGCACATGTGTGCTAAACTGGGGGCCATATTGTTCAGTTACAAGTGCCTCATATGGGTTCCCAGCTTCAAAATTAAGGGTGCTTTTTCATTCCTCAAAGCACCAAACAAAGGAAGGATGCCAGCTTCCAGAGCGCCCCAGATGGCGCTGAGGTGGGAGTAGAGCAGGGTGTAAGACATACCTAAGGCTGGGTAACTTCTAAAGGAGAGAGGTTTAATTAACTCGCAGTTCAGCATGGCTGAGGAGGCCTCAGGAAACTTACAATCATGGCAGAAAAGGCGACAAACACATCCTTCTTCACATGGCGACAGCAAGGAGAAGTGCCAAGCAAAAGGGGGAAAAGCCCCTTATAAAACCATCAGATCTTGTGAGAAACTCACGCATGACCATGAGAACGGCAGCATAGGAGATAACAGCCCCATGATTTAGTTACCTCCCACCCAATCTCTCCCATGACACGTGGGGATTATGGAACTATTGTTCAAGATGAGATTTGTGTGGGGACACAGCCAAATTGTATCAGGCATCAGAAGGGACGTGAGAGAAAGAAAAGGAATCTAAGTGCCAGCTACGGAGGGGCCTATCACTCCTCACAGGCCAGATTTTTTTCACTCTGCAAAGCATCTTGAACCACTATTAACCCTGAGGGTGGATCTATAAATTCCTAAACTTGATGCAAATTTGGAGAAAAATACAAGTCAGTGGATGGGGTGACATTTCTATGAGAAGAATGGGCTTTTATTGGAAGTGAAATTGGGCCATTTAGATGGGAGCCCTCAATGCCAATAAGCGCTCACTGTGCATATTAATAGACTTGTAGGAGAAGAGGGGTCCATTTTCCTGCCAGCAGAGTCATTTGTTTAACCTGAAAACGTCTTCCAGAGAAACTGCAATCCTCCGGACCCTGGCTTAAGTGATGAGCATCCCAGGCCTATTTTGTTGCAATGAACCCTTAAAGCCTCAGAGGAAGGAGATAGCTACCCTCATCTGGGGAGGCAGGGAGTGACGTGAGACCCCAGAGCAAAGCCACCGGCAAACACAGTCTGGTGTCTGTGACACCCAGGACCCTTGGTGAAATTAAACGGCACATCTGGCAGAACCAGGCCCAGCTCCTGGGTGCTCCCGGAGGCCGCTGCTCTGAGCCCTGATAAGATGCTATCAGCAGGCCCCTCTAAGTACGCTAAGCACTTTAAGCAGATCACTGGGCAATTACCATAGAGAGGGAAAGATGCCGCCTCTATTGATGGGAAAGTAATATGGAACACAAGAACACTGATCTTTTTTTTCTGCGTCTTATTTCTGATTATAAACTCGTTCTGCAGCCACCTGAGCTTGGTTGGTTTGCCATCGCACTGGAGATTTAGTGAGAATATGTTTAGATACAAATATTTCAGAAGAGAGTCCTGCTTTTTAATTTACACGTGGGTTTTTGGGTTTTTTTGTGTGTGTAGAGATGGGGTCTCTCCAATAGAGTGTGTTTGTCTTTCTCACTAAAGTGCTGGAAGAACGTGCAAGTACTATTAATGGCTTTATCCAAAGATTCTTATGTGCCGTTTAGTAACTACCACGTATTAAGTTCCTGCTATATTCCAGGCACCGAATGAGGTATTACGTAGACAGGATAATTCAATTGTCACAAAATTACACCCAAGGCAAATATGCCGTCCTCACACTGCAGATGAGAAAACCAACATCCAGAATGATTGGGAAACTTGCCCAGATGATAAGTGGTGAAGAAGGGAATGGGACCTCGTAGATATTAGAATAGTTCTATGTAATTATAAAGGTAATTTTACCGTTTTCTATTAATTATTTCACAGTTACTCAGTGCAGAGATACTGGAGAAGCAGAATTCAGAGTATTCAAAGCTGAATTGTATAGAAAGATGAGTGAAGAAAAAAAGAAGACAGAATGATGACACAAGTCTCTAACCTGGACCACTAAGAGGCTGGTAATGCCTTTAACCTGTCCAGGGAAGAAAGAAAATAAACAAAGAAAGAGCAAGAGGTGTGTAATGAAAAGCTCCTTTTAGGGCAGTTTTTACATTATTAAAGTAATATAAATAAAATCCATATTATTTTAGGCCAGGTGTGGTGGCTCATGCCTGTAATCGCAGCACTTTAGGAAGCTAAGGTGTGAGGATTACTTGAGGTCAGGAGCTCGAGGACAGCCTGGGCAACATAGCAAGAACCCATCACTACAAAAGTTTTAAAAATGTTCTAAAATTTAGTGCTTATTTAAGAAATATTATTTTAGTGTATTTATTAGTCATTCTATATACTATAAAACATATATAAAATGTATATATTATATACTTATATAATACACATTTTCATATATTTATTATTGTTACTAAAGTAATGTAAAAAAATTGAGAAGTGGGAAGAGGAGGAGTAACAAATTATCCATAATGTCAACATTTCAGCCCCGTTGTCCTCCATTTTTTATTCCTATATTTTTATACGCATCTTTTGGTTTATAATTGCAGTGAGAGTGCATATCACATGATGGTTTTTTTCATCATGTGATTAATTCAAAGACATTGCTACATGATCTTCATATTTATTACTTTTCACATATCCCTCCCATCCCATCCAGAGGATACACTATTACTGACTTAACAGTTTCTCTTATTGTTCGGGCAATTAGCTGACTTATGACTTTCTGCTATTTTAAATCACTTTGTGTTCAATAAATTTAAGTACTCTTCTTAAGGTGCTCAGATGCCCAGAAATTGGACTCTGGGTGTGTCAGATTCTGTTTTTTTTTAATGCAGGTGAATTCCAATGAAATATTTATTGGACATGTGAATTCTGAATCCAGAATTCAGGAGAAAAGTCAAGGCTAGAGATAGAGATCTGGGTGTAGGGTGCCACTCTTGGAGCAAAGCACAGCCAGGGCATGGTAGGAGTGCTAAAACATGACGGCCAATTATTTGATCCTTCTCCCAGTGAGATGGGCCATCTATGTCCCCCACCCATGAGTCTGGCAGGATTTGTAACTGCTTTGAAGGAAAGATTTTGATGGCTGGGGAAGAAGCCTGGCTCACAATGGCAGGGAGCAGATGACACTGTGAAATGGCCCAGGCTGTATCATGAAAGTCTGTGCCCATCCACCTGCTTCTCCTGGTGCACTCACTCTGGAAGGTCCCAGTTACCATCCTGTGAGAAGCCCTCGTCACACGGAGGGACCGCAGGTAGGTGCTCTGGCTGATTCCCAGATTAGACAAGACTTTATGTCATCCCAGTCCAAGACCCAGATATGTGAGTGAAGAAGGCTTCAGAAAATCCCAGCCTCCCTCTGTTGGAAACATGTCCCAGCCATTTGACACTTTCCTAACCAGGCCCCATTGAACATGGAAGAGATGCAAGCTATCCCTGCTATGCCCTGTACAAATTCCCGACCCACAGAATGCAAAAGTGTAATAAAATGGTTGATGCATCATGACTCTCAGTTTAGGGAGGTTTGACAGGCAGCAAAAAAACCAGAGGTGAATTTGGTACCAGGAAGGGGTCTCTGCCGAAACAAGCTGAAACCAAGCATGGGTTTTGGAGCCCAGTGACAGTCAGAAGCCGCACAGTCCCCCTGGAGGTCATCAATGAGGGCTTGATGGATGGTGAAGACAGGTGCTGGGAGCTGAAAAAGGAGCCATTGGCCAGGCGCGGCGGCTCACGCCTATAATCCCAGCACTTTGGGAGGCTGAGGCGGGTGGATCAAGAGATCGAGACCATCCTGGTCAACATGGTGAAACCCCGTCTCTACTAAAAATACAAAAAATTAGCTGGGCACGGTGGTGCGTGCCTGTAATCCCAGCTACTCAGGAGGCTGAGGCAGGAGAATTGCCTGAACCCAGGAGGCGGAGGTTGCGGTGAGCCGAGATCGTGCCATTGCACTCCAGCCTGGGTAACAAGAGTGAAACTCCGTCTCGAAAGAAAGAAAGAAAGAAAGGAGCCATTGTTACCTACCAGCAATGCCTTCTGCAACACTGTCCCATCAAAATGTACCTAAACTCAACCGTGAAGATAAAGGAGAATTTCAGGGGAGTGTTGAAGGGTTGCCTAGCTTTTAGTATTCTAAAATAAAATGAGAGACTAAGAGAGATAAACTAATACATTACTCCACAATTCGGAGAAAATGTGTAATTGAGAGGAAATGTAAGTAGAAGGAAATGTAACCGATAACGAATCTGAAGGGACTGTAACACAGAGCAAAGAGTCCGCAAAATAAGAAATGGGCTCGCACCTTTAACCACAGCGCTTTGGGAGGCCGAGGTGGGAGGACTGCTTGAGACTAGGAGTTCTAGACCAGCCTGGGCAACAAAGCAAGACCACGTCTCTATAAAAATTAAAAAAACAAACAAACAAACAAACAGGCATAGTGGTGCATGCCTGTAGTCCTTGCTTCTCTTCTCAGGAGGCTGAGGCAGGTGAATCACTGGAGCCCAGGAGTTGGAGGTTGTAATGAGCTATGTTCTCTATACTGAACTCAAGCCTGTGCTACAGAAGAAGACCCTGTCGGGGAAAGGGAGAGGAGGGGAGGGGAGGGGAGGGGAGGGGAGGGGAGGGGAGGGGAGGGGAGGGGAAGACCAACCTCGGGGCAAAGATCAAATCCAAGGCCTTTTCAAGAAAATATGGTCTCAGGGTAAAGATGAATTCGTAACCTACAGAATTTCTGAAAAAAAATGCCACTACATTTGAGGTGTTTTTTTATGCAGCAAAAGGTACCCGAAACATGCACGAATGAGATTCTCCGAAGAGAAGCACCACAGATGGAAAAGGAGGAACTGAGGCTGAGAGAACAAAAAGAAAAAAAATATTTAATGAGTACAATGAGAAGAGATATTCTTGAAGGAATCAGTTGCTCATTATCGAAAAATAGAATATAACTTCTTTCACTGGGTATAATTATTCTGAGATTCATCTATTTTATTTCATGTATTTAAGTGTATGGCTGTATCACGATTTGGCTACCCATTCACACTTTGAAGGACATTGGAGTTCCTTCCAGGTTTGAGAGATTAGAAATAATGCTGCTTGCTAAAAGCATTCACACACAGGTTTTTGTGTAAACCTAAGATTTTATTTATCTAAGCTAAATTCCTAGGCATCATATTGCTGGGTAATAGGGATGGATATGCTTACCTTTTTAAGAAAGTGTCAAGACTATTTCCCAGAGCAGCTGGACCACTTTGCATTCCCACCAGCAGAGGAAGAGAATTCCGGTTGCTCCAACATCCATCATCACTTGGCACCCTCAGTGCTTTTCATTTGCGTTGCTCTAAGAGGTGCATAATGGCACCTCACTGTGTTAATCTGGATGTTCCTAATGACTAACGATTTTTTCATTGGCTTACTTGCCTACCTTTTATCTACTTGGTGAAGCTTCTGTTCAAATCTTTCACGCATTTTAAATTAGATTGTCTGTTCCCTCATTGTTGAGTTTTGAGAGCTCTTTATTCCAGATATGTATCTTTTGTCTGATGCATTATTTGCCAACATTTCCTCCCAATTTGTAGCGTGTCTTTTCAGTTTCTTACGTGTGTTCTTTGAAAAGTAAAATGTTTTTAACTTTCATGAAATCCAACTTATGGTGAGAGGTCTTACCTACAATGGGTCAGACTCAGGGAAGTGGGGAAGGAGAGGAGTTGCTGAATCTGTTCTGTATCCTGTTTGTGGGAGTAGCTATGAGAATCTATGCACACATTGGATGATAGATATACCAAAAAATGTAAATGTAAATTCCTCAAAAATCTCTTCTACATCTACTAAAATACTGCAGAGGGAAGACTGTACCTGACGTAAATCAGAGCTTTCCAATGCATAAAAGCTTATTTTTTATTAGAGAAAATAGAAAACAGAACATGTCTATAAGCATGAAAGTGACATACGTTTATATCCCAACTCTCTGCATCGTTTAACATAATTTGTATGCCGATTTTATGCTAATTTCAGCAGTTGACCAATAGCAAAAGAATTCGTTCTTTCAGGAGTTTTGCCCAGCAGAAAAGAAGATGCTTAAGTATTATGGATGCCAGTGTTTCATTTGCGCCCGGGTGTGATGGAGCGCAAGGAAAACGACTGATGAAGACGCGTCCATTGCAGATTGCGTAACAACAAATGAGCTCAGAGCAGGGCTCTAAGTGCCCCAAAACATTTAGGGCCATTCGAAACCATTCAGATTATTGACTCCACCTCCAGATAAACAAGATCAAACAGCCTTGTCTTTTCCCCTCTGCCTTTGTAACTAACCAAAGCCTGAATTTCTCGGCACTGCCTTCCTAATTGGCTTCATTGTTTGTTTATTGTGCTTAAAGCAGTTAACATTTGCATTTCCAATGGACCAGCCTGACATTTCAGTTCCCTTTAAATGACCCTTAATAGTTTTCTCTGCTTCAGCATAACCAGCGAATCCACTCTTGGGGGTGACTGTTACTTACAAAAGGTAAGTGCAAGTTTTTTGTTGTCGTTTGTTTTGTTTTTTTCCTTACAGACCTTAGAAGATACAGATAATGGAGTGTGGGTTTGTGCATGTATTGGAGACATACATTCATTCTCATTCTTCCAGGAAAGACGCAGAAGTGAGCCTGGGAGCTAAACCAGAGTAAACTTCCGACACTTCCCAGCATTTTCCCATTTGTATGGCTTTTCTTACAGGATTTCCTCCTCCAGAACTCTCTGTTTCTGTGCCCCACAGCGCCACCCTTGATCTCCCAAGCTACGATAAAGTACCCCCACTGCCCCGAAAGGCTGCGACATCGTTGGCACACCCTTATTTTACCACTAATTACGTTCTCCTTCACATATTGTTTAACACACATTGTTCTCTCGCTCCATTCCACTGCAGCTTCTGGTAGAAAGAGATCTTGCCTTACTCAGTTTCACTCTCAAAGGGCTTTGAACATTTGCAGACACTTTCATCCTGTCCGTAGCTTGTTTTCATTCTCTTCACTGTGTTCTTCAAGAAGCAAACTTTCTTGCTGCGATGAAGCCCAATTTATCACTTTTTTCTTTCATGGATAGTGTTTCTTATATTATATCTAAAAACTCTTGGCCAGATCCTAGGATTGAAGGTGGGGAAAACAGCTACATACAAAAGTTTAACATGAAGCAATCGGGGGAGGGGGAGTGTGAGAAGTATTAGATATTCTCTTTGTGTGGGGGTTAAAATTTCATAAAACTCACAGAACTGTACACCAAAATATGTATGTGTCACTTTCTGAAGTGCTAAAGGAGTGTTTGCTTGATTTGTTTGTTTTTATTATTATTACTCTGAGACAGGGTCTCACTCTGTCTCCCACTCTGGAGTGCAGTGGCATGATCAAACTTCACTGCAAACTCCACCCCCAGGTTCAAGGGATTCTCCTGCCTCAGCTTCCCAAGTCGCTGGGATTACAGGCACCCACCATCACACCAAGCTAATTTTCATATTTTTAGTAGAGACCAGGTTTCACCGTGTTGGCCAGGCTGGTCTCAAACTCCTGACCTCCGGTGATCTGTCCACCTCGGCCTTCCAAAGTGCTGGGATTGCAAGCGTGAGTCACAGTGCCTGGCTGCTTTGTTTGTATTATTAAGGAAATTATTTTTGCTGAATTATCCTGGAAACATACTTTTCAAATGCAAACCATATTCTTGTTACCCCAGCAAGCTAAGGGAGTGGAGTAAAATAGTGTCACTCACTTAGGAATATACATGAAGCGTCTCCTCTGTACCAAAGTACTTTTCTTTCTCTCCTCTTCAGATGATCCTCAATGGCAACTGTTGTGTCTCCAGTGACATGTGAACCATAATGAAGAGTGGAATAAAACTATGATTCATCTTCGGAGGCTCTCCATTTTCCCTCTTACTTTTGAGTGATAGAAAAAGTATCCTAGCTGGGCACAGAGGCTCATGCCTGTAATCCCAGCACTTTGGGAGGCCGAGGTGTGTGGATCGCCTGCGGTCAGGAGTTTTGAGACCAGCCTAGCAGACATGGTGAAACCCCGTATCTACTAATAATATAAAAATTAGCTGAGCATGGTGGCAGGTGCCTGCAATCCCAGTTACTTGAGAGGCTGAGGCAGGAGAACTGCTTGGACCCAGGAGGCAGAGGTTACAGTGAGCCAAGATCACACCACTGCACTGCAGCCTGGGTGACAACAGTGAAACTCCATCTGAAAGAAAGAGAGAGAGAGAGAGAAGGGAGGGAGGGAGGGAGGGAGGGAGGGAAAGAAGCAAGGAAGGAAGGAAGGAAGGAAGGAAGGAAGGAAGGAAGGAAGGAAGGAAAGAAGGGAGAGAAGAAGTATCCCATCCATCTTATGGTCTCTCTATATTGTTAGCTTCTTCCTGGGAAGGAGGGTGGCTTGGACACAGGAAGAGAAAGAAAGAGAGCACCAACCTCTCTTTCTCCTCCCTCCTTTGAAGGCTGCCTCAGAGGGAATGTGGGCTCACTCTTCCCCTCCTGCAGAAGGTACAGCAGGATAATTCAATTCTGATCTCCATGGGCCTTGCCATCTTAGGAACTGATCTACCTAGTAGAGGCCATGCATCCCTATTATCTATCACCTAGCTTCCTGCTCACCTTTCAGAATTATATCTGCAGTGTCCTACTGGAGATGTTGACATCCGCAAAGCAGGAAATGCTGACGGGCTCCCAGACCTTACTCATGAAAAGGAATTTTATTGCCCCTGAACTCAAAGCTTGCTGACTCTCCACAATAAAGGCTTTCTCCATTCCCATGGCTGTGTGCCAATAAGGAAATAGGACAAGATTTATGAGCATGGCCCAAAATGCCGCAGCAGGGTTAGAACAATTTTTTAAAAATATATTAAAAAGCAGAAGAAATGGTCTTGAGTTGACACAGATTTGCCGATGACTCAATCACCTTTTATTTTAAGGCAAAGTATCTTTCTTGGGAGAGAATAAATGAACCATTCCTCCGATGTCTACCGTCACTTTGTTTTGAGGAATGATGGTGGAGTGCCATCACGGAACACAGGCTACTCAGAAATGTCACATTGACTGATGTTTACAGTTGATTTATGACATGTACATTGCCTTAAGGTCTCCCAGCTCCTGCACAGCATCTAAACTCATAACAACTAAACTAAGTCCATTAATTAATAAGCTAAATTAAAGATTCAATCTTCAATCAGTCTCGAAGAGACTTAGAAGGGCTATGCAGTAGGCACTTAGACCTTATCCCCAATAAATTACATACACTTCTCTGCAGCATCGTGTATGCCACCTTCTCCTAAGTGGCTTCAGCTGTGAACACACAGTTCTGTGATGATATAAAGCCAATTAGCCTTAGACAGTAGTGGAGTGAAATTCCAATTGCAAACTTTTTACCGCCTAGCAAAGCACTCCCTGAAAACTTACAGAAACTCCAGATAGATCTAGGTCTCACTTAGCAACAGTTAACAGTGCAGGGACTATTACACCAATTTCCTTCTTTTTGTCTGTCATGACTTTACATGTCAGAGTGGCAAGAAAAAGTGGCACACACTGCCAAATTGTTTCTAAAAACAGTTTACATGGAAAGCAAACTTAAAAATATGTAAGATAATGCTATATTGCAAGGAGCTTGAAAAAAACAAAAACAGGTAAACTTTCTTATATATAGGCATTAAAATGTTTGATGCTTTTGTTTTCTTAAGAGCAAAATTGTAGTTACTTAATATCATTTACTTCACCAAACTACATATATAAGAAGAACATCCAACTTAATTTAACCGAAATGTACATCTTCAGAGCTTTAATCACTAAAAAATTTAAAAATTGAGGGACCAGCCACAGTGGTTCAAGTCTATAAACCCAGCAGTTTGAGAGGCTGAGGTGAGAGGATTGCTTGAACTCAAGAGTTTGAGGCCAACCTGGGCAACATAGTGAGACCCTGTCTCCACACACACACACACACACACACACACACACACACACACACACTATATATATATATATATACAAAAACTAGCCAGGCATGGTGACTCACACCTATTCTCCCAGCTACCTGGGAAGCTAAGGTGGGAGCCCTCCTTGCTTGAGCCCAGGAGGAGGAGGAGGCTGTAGTGAACCGAGACCACACCACTGCACTCCAGCCTGGGCAACAGAATGAGACTCTGTTTCAAAAAAAAAAAACCTGAGAAACTCACAATAAACAACAATTGAACTCGGCTATCAAAGGAGGCTCAAACAATAAAATAAGTCATTTATTTCATCTTTTGCCAATCCATTGTGTGATGAAAAGAGTGAAGTATAGGGTAGAAAAGTATTTACAAGGTCCAACAGCATGAAAGGCATAGAAATTGGGTTGTATTTAAGTATTCATTTATTCAGTAACCATACATACACAAAGTGCTTTCCAGATGCAGGGTCTTTTCAAAGCACTGACCCAGGAAGAGAGCTTTGATTCCCTGCCTTCACCACTATTCCACACTGAGTCAAAGTATGAGATTTTTTTAACAGTAATTGTCCACCTTGGCCAGGCACAGTGGCTCATGCCTGTAATCCCAACACTTTGGGAGGCCAAAGAGAGAGGATTGTTTGAGGCCAGGAGTTCAAGGCCAGCCTGGGCAACATAGCAAGTCTTCATCTCTATTCTTTTATTAAAATAATGATAATTCTCACTCCTTTACAAAGATACATGTACACGTATGTTCATTGCATCACTATTCACAGTAGCAAAGATGTGAGATCAACCCAAATACCCATCAACAACAGATTGGATAAAGAAAATGTGTTACATAGACACCATGGAATACTACGCAGCCATAAAAAGGAGCAAGATTGTGTCCTTTGCAGGGACATGCATGTAGCTGGAAGCCCTTATCCTCAGCGAACTAACACGGGAACAGAAAAACAAACACCGCATGTTCTCACTTATAACTGAGAGCTGAACAATGAGAACACAAAGACACAGGGAGGGGAACAACACACCCTGGGGTCTCTTGGGGAAAGGCAGAGGAGTGGAGAACATCAGGAAAAATAGCTAATGGATGCTGGGCTTAATACCTAGGAGATGGGTTGATAGGTGCAGCAAACCACCATGGCATAGGTTTACCTACGGAACAGACCTGCACATACTGCGCATGTGCCCTGGGTGTTAAAATAAAATAAAATAAAATATGGTTTAACAGGCCGGGCGCGGTGGCTCACGCCTGTAATCCCAGCACTTTGGGAGGCCGAGGCGGGTGGATCACGAGGTCAAGAGATCGAGACCATCCTGGTCAAACTGATGAAACCCCGTCTCTACTAAAAATACAAAAAGTTAGCTGGGCATGGTGGCGCGTGCCTGTAATCCCAGCTACTCAGGAGGCTGAGGCAGGAGAATTGCCTGAACCCAGGAGGCGGAGGTTGTGGTGAGCCGAGATCGCGCCATTGCACTCCAGCCTGGGTAACAAAAGCGAAACTCCGTCTCAAAAAAAAAAAAAAAAAAAAAGGTTTAACAATAAAAAATGACAATAATAATAATTGTCCACCTGATGACTTGTACCATCTAATTATCAAGCCAAACATGAGAAAATGCTTTATTTCCATCCTTTTAAATATATGCCATGTAAAACTTTACTGCTCAACTGCAATGAATAAACACTGACTTCATTTTTAAACATCTGAAAACTCTATCACACCCCTAAAGATGGAGGGAAACACCCTTGAATATTGCAAAACCAAAGATAGAAATTGCTGCCCTAAATAAGAAAATGCTTATGAAACCTGAATAGATAGTGGCAATACATATACGGGACAAAACCATTCACCAATAAATCCCAATGTTCATTCCACTTTCCATGTCAATGAAGTAATGGAATAATAAAATATACCCAGAGGTCTATATTCTGCTGCTACCAGGTGAGCCTATACAGATGTGAAACTAATCTTTTTTAGGACAGCCTTGACAACAGGAAAAGATTACCCCAGAAAATATTCAGAAAGGTCCTGCTAAAATAAATTCGTTTTCCTGAAACTGTTGTTAGATGCTGGGAATAGTAATGGCCTCCCATCCATAAAAATTGTATCAAGGAATCTGATGGGATGCGACAAACCCCGTTATCTTACGTGTCTCCCACGTGCATCTCCACCTAAAATTGCCCAACTATGAATTGGTTCTTCTTCCCTCTCTCTCCTTATCTCAGTGATGCCAGTGATGGCATCATTTACCGATAACCTCAACGGAAACATGGGTGTAATCTTAAATTCTCTCTCCCTTTAACTCCTTATCTAAACTCTCACCTACACTATACCCATCACCAAATTCTGTCAGATTTAACTCTACCTCCCAAGTGTATATCAAATCTATTCCATTTCCCCCTCCTCCTCCTACTGTGGGTCCCTGACGCTAGCTGAGCAACTACTTATCTCTCTACAAAGGTCATCTCTCCCTAACCGTTCTTGTTGTGAATCTTGTCACTTCGTGCCTAAACTCCCCACCACGTTGCCCACCTCACACCCAACTCTTTTTGGTGCCATTGTTAAAGGTTTTTGTTTTTGTTTTCCTCTATTATTATTATTATTATTTTTTTTTTTTTTTTTGAGACAGAGTCTCACTCTTTCACCCAGGTCGGAGTTCAGTGGCATGATCTTGGCTCACTGCAACCTCTGCCTCCCAGGTTCAAGCCAATTCTCCTGCCTCGGCCTCCTGAGTAGCTGGGATTACAGGCACGTGCCACCACACCTGGCTGATTTTTGCATTTTTAGTAGAGATGGGGTTTCACCATGTTGGCCAGGCTGCTCTGGAACTCCTGACCTCGAGTGATCCACCCACCTCAGCCTCCCAAAGTGCTGGGGTTACAGGTGTGAGCCACCAGTCCTGACCAAAGATTTTAAAATTCTAATTATAAGCTGAGAGCAGGGGCTCACCCCTGCAATCCCAGATACTCAGGAGGCCAAGGCAGAGAGTTGCTTGAACCCAGGAGTTTAAGACCAGCCTGAGCAACACACATAGTGAGACCTCTATCTCTAATATACATGAATTATATGTTTGTTTATATTTAGATATATCTACATATTAAAATTTTAATTATGAAAGTAATATATATACTCACTATACAAAATTTGGAAATTATCTTAGAGATATTTAGAGAATGTCTCTTAGAGAAGAGGCAAAATTTTCCTCTTATCTTAAAAAAGAAAATTTTAAAATTCCCAGTTATACCTTCCAGAGATAACCACTGATTTTTGAAAATCTCTTTAAAAATAATACAATCAAGATACCTAAATAGTGACCACAGAAACAACTGGTTCTACTGCAGGATTCTCTAACTTGATGACTCATTTAATTTGTATGAAAATATAAGATTGGGATAGAGAGAAATTCTTTCTTTTCTGCCCAGAGGACTTTAATTTTGTAATACATTACCTTCAGTCTTCTCACCCTGTCAATTGTGTGTATATTCCAAGTGTAGTCCTACTTGCTTGAAATAAGAATGGCGTTGCATTTGCTTTATAATTTGGGAATATTCTTATCTAGTGAACCAGTAGAAATTTTTAAAAATTGGTTAAAAGATATTAAGGAAGACAAAGTTGAGATTGCTAAGAAGAAAACTTAAATCAAAGATGTATACTGCAGTTAACAAATGACCCCCAAATATGAATGACTTTCAACAACAAAGGTTTGCTCCACACTTTGTGCCTGTTATGGGCCGCTGCAACTCCCCTCTGTATGACTTCACTTCAGCACCTGGACTAAGAGTAGCCTCTGTGTGAATACTGATGGTCGCTTAAGGAAGGGAAAAGGCAGTATACTGAATCGTGCCTGGCATTTAGAACTTCTTTCCAAGAGTATGTTGGGGAGCCAAGGTGGGAGCATCACTTGAAGCCAGGAGTTCTAGGCTAGCCTGAGCAGCATAGCAAGGTACCATCTCTACAAAAACAGAGAAAGTAGCCAGGCATGATGGCCCACGAGTGTAGTCCCAGCTACTCAGAGGCCAAGGTGGGAGGATTGCTTGAGGCCAGGAGTTTCAGTCTAGCCTGGGAGACAGAGTAAGACCTTATCTCAAAAGAAAGAAAGAAGGGAAGAAGGGAAGAAAGAAAGAGAGAGAGAAAGAAAGAAAGAGAAAGAGAAAGAAAGAAAGAAAAAGAAAGAAAGAAAGAAGAAAGGAAGGAAAGAAGGAAGGAAGGAAGGAAGAAAAGAAAGAGAAAAGAGAGAATTACAAAATACAAAATGTAGTGAGTTCCTGGAGAATGTCATCACAAACAAACATGGAATTCCAATCTTTATTACCAAATGAAATTCTTCCTGGGTCACCCAGGAAGTTGGACATTTGATGTCAAATAGACATGGCCTAAGTATCAACTGCTTTACCTGTGAATCCCATGAGTAACAAATACTAATAAGGGTAATGAATCTTTTCTACTTCACAAAGATGTTTTGCAGATAAACTAATTAATGATGATAAAGTGCTACGTCTTATTAAGTTTATTATGATCATTAAGTTCTCATGATGAAGAGATACATTCTGAAATGCGATGTTCAGTAGGTGGCGTTCTTCCCTCTGGGTCCGTGATGAATTTCAGCTGTGTCCCACAGACCGTCTCTGGGTCCGTGGTGAATTTCAGCTGTGCTCCACAGACCATCTCTGGATCCATAATGAATTTCAGCTGTGTTCCACAGACCATCTCTGGCATCTTGTTGCTTCTGACTGTAGAAACAATAGTATTTACTACCATTTTCCTCCAGATTCATGAAAGACATAAGGTCATAGCTATATTTGATTGACTTGAATATCATCTGCATAAGCTTTAACATTGGCTCCATAAGTATATAGTATGCCATCAAATCTGTATTTCCAAATATATTTCTATACATTATATTAATTCTGTATTGTTTTATATATAAATAAATATATAAAATACATTTATATTTATCATATAAAATATATTTAGGTAAATATAAACATATAACGAAATATAATAGTAGCCAGCATTTACTTAATTACTATTTAATCACCTTATGTTATTTGATTAAATCCATTCAACAGTCCTTTTTTCTTTAACACTGACAGAAAATTAGTTTAGTTTTTTTTTTTTTGGTCATTTTATATGAGCAGGAACATTGAGTTCAACTTTCTTTTTACCTACTTTGTATTAGTAGATACTCAAAACGCTGCCACCAGACCCCCTAAATACTTTGTATTAGTAGATACTCAAAACGCTGCCACCAGACCCCCTAAATACTTTGTATTAGTAGATACTCAAAACGCTGCCACCAGACCCCCTAAATACTTTGTATTAGTAGATACTCAAAACGCTGCCACCAGACTCCCTAAATACTTTGTATTAGTAGATACTCAAAACGCTGCCACCAGACCCCTAAATACTTTGTATTAGTAGATACTCAAAACGCTGCCACCAGACCCCCTAAATACTTTGTATTAGTAGATACTCAAAACGCTGCCACCAGACCCCTAAATACTTTGTATTAGTAGATACTCAAAACGCTGCCACCAGACTCCCTAAATACTTTGTATTAGTAGATACTCAAAACGCTGCCACCAGACCCCCTAAATACTTTGTATTAGTAGATACTCAAAACGCTGCCACCAGACCCCCTAAATACTTTGTATTAGTAGATACTCAAAACGCTGCCACCAGACCCCTAAATACTTTGTATTAGTAGATACTCAAAACGCTGCCACCAGACTCCCTAAATACTTTGTATTAGTAGATACTCAAAACGCTGCCACCAGACTCCCTAAATACTTTGTATTAGTAGATACTCAAAACGCTGCCACCAGACCCCCTAAATACTTTGGTCATGTGATGTTTCACTTCATCGGAACCCCCTGAGTAAATTTGCAGAAGCAATTTGTTTAAAGATCCATCTGTCTCCAATGTTTTATTCATCTTCAGTGAATTCACCAACCAATTTATCCCAAGTTTTGGTTTCACAAGGTGAATAGATATAGGGTCTTTGCATCTGCAATTAACTCTTTAGCTTAAGCACATCTGATGTGGTTTGGTGTTTGGTCTCTTCCAAATCTCATGTTGAAATGTGACCTCCAGTGTTGGACGTGGGCCTAATGAGGTGTTTAGAACATGAGGGCAGATCCCTCATGAACAGCTCGGTGCTGTTCTTATGGTAGGAGTTCCCAGGAGATCTGGTTGTTTAAAAGGACCTGGCACCTCCCCCTCTCTCTTGCTGTGCCTCCCACCATGTGCTCCACCACACCCCTTTGTCTTCCTTCATGTTCATAAGCTTCCTGAGGCCTCACCAGCAGCCAAGCAGATGCTGGCACCATGCTTGTACAGCCTGCAGAACCATGAGCCAAAAGAGTTTCTTTTCTCTATAACTCACCCAGCCTCAGCTACTTCTTTGTGGCAATGCAAAATGGACTAATACAACATCTCTAGGGGATTTTTTTTTTAGTTTCACTTTACAGAGTAACTGAGGAGCAAAGATCTTAAGCAACTTGCCCATGGTCACAGAGTAGACTGAACCCAGATGTGAACACCTGAATCTAAACCCGGCCTCTGAACTGCTAAACCTCACTCCCTCCTGTACCGCCTACACAAAATCTAATAGCCATGAGAAAATACAAAACACAATTTATGTTGAACACAGAATATAAAATTTGTATTTCTTTCATGACAATGATCATGGAAAATTGTGATTGAATATAGACAAAAATATGGTGATATTTGGAACTATTTCCCTTAAAAAAGTTCTGGTTCGATTGTTTGGATAAAAAACAAGCTTTTCGTTTATATAGACAACTGTGTGTTCTCCTACAGCTAAACTTATAAATGATGTTTTTGTTTTCCTTGCCTATTAATTTAAGGAGTGTCTGTATAAGGAACAGCTTGGGAGCTAGGAGCAGCCAGAAATGAATTATTGGCTTCAGAACTTCTGAACGAAGTTTCCTGGAGATCATGACAACGCCAAGCCTCTGTACTTTTCCTCCGCAAGTGGGGAGTTTGGCCCCAGGAAGTTTAGGTGATGGAACTTATTGGCAAGTGAACACAGAGAAATGAGTGCAGACAATTTCAGAATGCCAGCTGCCACTGTATTATCACCTTGAGTATTTTAATCCTGATATAACTAATAATTCAACTAGCATCATTTTGACCATCAACCTTGACATATACTACTGAATTACTGTGTAACCCTCTCCAATAAGACTAGAACACAAACGTTGATTCAGGTTTTTTCCCCTAATATAGAATATGATCAATAACAAAAAAAAAAATCCCAAATATATGGGCTCCGACCTGTGATAAGAATACTGTGTAAATTGTTTTTAAACAGTAATATTTAGCTATAACTGCAGATTTGTTTACATTCATGAAGTGGTAGATTTCATGAAAGATGTACCAGGAAAAAAATAATAATAATAATGGTTCTTGTCCTCATATAAAACTCACTGGGGCCTGATTAAGGGTGGAGGGGAGAAGGAGGGTAAAGATTTAAAAAATTACCAATTAAGTACTATGCTCTTTACCTGTGTGACAAAATAATCTGTACATCAAACCCCGGCAATATGCAATTTACCCATGGAATAAACTTGCACATGTATCCCCCTAACCTAAAACGAAAGTTGGAAAGAAGAAAAAAAACTAGTGGCAGACTCCAAGAAACTGGAAGAGTAGTCCCAAGTTTAAAGAAAACCAGGAAAGCCTGTGGTTTCTGCTTTTTTTTGTTGTTGTTGTTGTTGTTTTTTTTTTTTTGAGGTGGAGTTTCGCTCTTGTTGCCCAGGCTGGAGTGCAATGGCGCGATCTCGGCTCACCGCAACCTCCGCCTCCTGGGTTCAGGCAATTCTCCTGCCTCAGCCTCCTGAGTAGCTGGGATTACAGGCACGCGCCACCGTGCCCAGCTAATTTTTATATTTTTAGTAGAGACGGGGTTTCACCATGTTGGCCAGGATGGTCTCGATCTCTTGACCTCGTGATCCACCCGCCTCGGCCTCCCGAAGTGCTGGGATTACAGGCCTGAGCCACCGCGCCCGGCTTTCCGTTGCTCTTTCAATAATGACTGATAGAATTTTTGCCGTCCGTAACCGAACAGCCTAGATCAGACTGATGTAAGGGGGTTCTGTGGCTCAGACGTCGATGCCGTCTGTTTTCTCCCACAGCACCCTGCATGTCCCCAGTACGACCAACTCTCCTTCCGGACGACAAGTTTGATTACCGATGGCAGCAGCAGGGGGGCTCAGTTTTATCTTTAACATAAACATAAACCAGGCGTGGCGAAGCACACCTGTGGTCCCAGCTAGCGGGAGGCTGAGGCGGAAGAATCACTTGAGCCCAGGAGTTTGAGGCTGCAGTGAGCTGTGATCGCACCTGCTCTCCAGCCTGTGAGAGTGTGGGAATTAATTAGTTGAAGTTAATTAATTATAAATAAATAGGACTCAATCAAAAAATGTAAAAGATGGAGATAAGCAAAACATAACTAAAATGCATTATATAAGTAGGCAGAATATGCTGCTTTTCGTACAATAGGCGAGAATTCTCTAAGAGCCATAATTGTGGATAACAGGGCTATAATGAGTCACTAAGGAAAAAATCAGACATACTAGGAGTAGTTTCAGGTTTTTGCAGGGGGCACGGTGGTGGATTTTGCAAGCAGTCTCTCTTAAGAAACATCCTTTTGGCAGCTGCCATACAGCATGACATTTCTTTTTTTCTTTTTTTTTCAGTTTTTTAAACTTTCATTTTAGGTTTGGGAATACACACGCAGGTTTGTTACAAAGGTAAACTGTGCCATGGGGGTTTGTTGTACAGATTATTTCATCACGCAGGTATCAAGCCCAGTACCAATTAGTCATTTTTCCTGATCCTCTTCCTCCTCCCACCCCCACCCGCTGACAGGCCCCAGTGTGTGTTGTTCCCCTCCATGTGTCTCTGTGTTCTCATTTAGCTCCCATTGTTTTTTCTTTTTTCTTTTTTTCTTTTTCTTTTTTTTTGAGACAGAGTCCCTCTCTGTCGCCAGGCTGGAGTACAGTGGTGTGATCTCAGCTCACTGCAAGCTCCGCCTCCCAGGTTCAAGCAATTCTCCTGCCTCAGCCTCCTGAGTAGCTGGGACTACAGGCACATGCCACCATGCCCAGCTAGTTTTTGTATTTTTAGTAAGGATGGGGTTTCAGGGGGTTCACCATGTTGGCCAGGATAGTCTCGACCTCTTGACCTCATGAACCTCCCGCCTCAGCCTCCCAAAGTGCTGGGATTACAGGCGTGAGCCACGGCGCGTGACCACTTAGCTTCCACTTGTAGTGAGAACAGCAGCATGGGTTTTCCTATCTAGAATTGGTGAGATGGCCACTAGATAAAATCTTTCTGCTAAGGAAAACGACATGGCTGGACTTTGAAATAGTGGGTCTCACATTGAGTTTTAAAGTGCATAGTTACTGAATTGTGACAATTAACTCTCAGCAGGTGACATGGGTCAGACAAATCACAACGTTACATACTCTCTAACGATTTTTTGGAATGATACATATTTTGCACAAACGTATTTCAAGTTCGCCAAAGGCCATCTTCAAACTTGAGCTTCACAAAACACCCTGAAGAAATTCTCGAGAAACAGTCAACAGAAAAATAACTCCAAAAAGGTGGGTTTTTTTTTTTTTTTTTTTTTTTTTGGCCTTGAAATGGTAAAATCCCATAACAAAAGCCTGAATGGTTTCATTATATCCCAGTCACATACACAAATCACTTTATCTATAAATCACTTATGTAAAACATGTATCCTTGGAATGATTTGAAAGGAACATCATGAAATCTGTCTCCATTATCTCACCTGTAGAGTGGAGATGATAACAGCAGCTCTAACTCACTTGGATGAGGAAAATGTATTTGGAAGTTAGAGCTCAGAATAAAACACTCTTGATTCAAATATTTCTTTTTCAAAAAGCATTGTTTAAAATTTATTTAAAGACAGGGTCTAGCTCTGTTACCCAGGCTGGAGAGCGGTGGAGCGATCAAAGCTCACTGGTGCCTTAACTCTTGGGATCAAGCAAGCCTCCCACCTTAGCCTCCCCGGTGGCTGGGACTAGAGGTGTGCACCACCACACCTGGAGAGCTTTTTCTACTTTTTGTAGAGACAGGGTCTCTCTGTGTTGCCCAAGCTGGTCTGGAACTCCTGACCTGAAGCCGTTCTCCCACCCCGACCTCCCAAAGTGCTAGGATTACAGGTGTGAGCCGCTGTACTTAGTCCACTTTATTTATTTATTTTTATTTGGCGAAGCTATCACCGTCAAGCTAGGATACAGTTTCTGGAGAAATATACTGCGTCATGAGAGAGAAGGAAGAGGCACATGCACAGGGTTAGGATTAGAGCTAGGGCTAGGGTTAGGGTTAGAGTTAGGGTTAGGATTAGAGTTAGGGTTAGGGTTAGGGTTAGGATTAGAGCTAGGGTTAGGGTTAGAGCTGGGGTTAGGGTTAGGATTAGAGCTAGGGCTAGGGTTAGGGTTAGAGTTAGGGTTAGGATTAGAGTTAGGGTTAGGGTTAGGGTTAGGATTAGAGCTAGGGTTAGGGTTAGAGCTGGGGTTAGGGTTAGGGTTAGAGCTAGGGCTAGGGTTAGGGTTAGAGTTAGGGTTAGGATTAGAGTTAGGGTTAGGGTTAGGGTTAGGATTAGAGCTAGGGTTAGGGTTAGAGCTAGGGTTAGGGTTAGGGTTAGGGTTAGGATTAGAGCTAGGGCTAGGGTTAGGATTAGAGCTAGGGTTAGGGTTAGGATTGGGGTTAGGGTTAGGATTAGAGCTAGGGTTAGGGTTAGGATTAGAGCTAGGGCTAGGGTTAGGGTTAGAGCTGGGGTTAGGGTTAGGGTTAGGGTTAGGGTTAGGGTTAGGGTTAGGGTTAGGGTTAGGGTTAGGGTTAGGGTTAGAGTTAGGGTTAGGGTTACGGTTAGGATTAGAGCTAGGGTTAGGGTTAGGGTTAGGGTTAGAGTTAGGGTTAGGGTTACGGTTAGGATTAGAGCTAGGGTTAGGGTTAGGGTTAGAGTTATGGTAAGGGCTAGGGTTAGGATTAGGGTTAGGGTTAGAATTAGAGCTAGGGTTAGGGTTAGAGTAAGGGTTAGGGTTAGGGTTAGGGTTAGGGTTAGGGTTAGGGTTAGGGTTAGGGTTAGGATTAGAGCTAGGGTTAGGGTTAGAGCTGGGGTTAGGGTTAGGATTAGAGCTAGGGCTAGGGTTAGGTTTAGAGTTAGGGTTAGGATTAGAGTTAGGGTTAGGGTTAGGGTTAGGATTAGAGCTAGGGTTAGGGTTAGAGCTGGGGTTAGGGTTAGGATTAGAGCTAGGGCTAGGGTTAGGGTTAGAGTTAGGGTTAGGATTAGAGTTAGGGTTAGGGTTAGGGTTAGGATTAGAGCTAGGGTTAGGGTTAGAGCTGGGGTTAGGGTTAGGGTTAGAGCTAGGGCTAGGGTTAGGGTTAGAGTTAGGGTTAGGATTAGAGTTAGGGTTAGGGTTAGGGTTAGGATTAGAGCTAGGGTTAGGGTTAGAGCTAGGGTTAGGGTTAGGGTTAGGGTTAGGGTTAGGATTAGAGCTAGGGCTAGGGTTAGGGTTAGGGTTAGGGTTAGGGTTAGGGTTAGGGTTAGGGTTAGGATTGGGGTTAGGGTTAGAATTAGAGCTAGGGTTAGGGTTGGATTAGAGCTAGGGCTAGGGTTAGGGTTAGAGCTGGGGTTAGGTTTAGGGTTAGGGTTAGGGTTAGGGTTAGGGTTAGGGTTAGGGTTAGAGTTAGGGTTAGGGTTACGGTTAGGATTAGAGTTAGGGTTAGGGTTAGGGTTAGGGTTAGGGTTAGGGTTAGGGTTAGGGTTAGGGTTAGGGTTAGGGTTAGAGTTAGGGTTAGGGTTACGGTTAGGATTAGAGCTAGGGTTAGGGTTAGGGTTAGGGTTAGGGTTAGAGTTAGGGTTAGGGTTACGGTTAGGATTAGAGCTAGGGTTAGGGTTAGGGTTAGAGTTATGGTAAGGGCTAGGGTTAGGATTAGGGTTAGGGTTAGAATTAGAGCTAGGGTTAGGGTTAGAGTAAGGGTTAGGGTTAGGGTTAGGGTTAGGGTTAGGATTTAGTGTTAGAGTTAGGGTTAGGGTTAGAGTTAATATTAGGGTTACGGTTAGGATTAGAGCTAGGGTTAGGGTTACGGTTAGGGTTAGAATTAGAGCTAGGTTTAGGGTTAGGTTTAGAGGTAGGGTTAGGGTTAGGGTTAGAGTAAGGATTAGGGTTAGGGTTAGGGTTAGGGTTAGGATTTAGTGTTAGAGTTAGGATTAGGGTTAGAGTTAATGTTAGGGTTACGGTTAGGATTAGAGCTAGGGTTAGGGTTACGGTTAGGGTTAGAGTTAGGGTTAGGGTTAGGGTTAGGGTTAGGGTTAGGGTTAGGGTTAGGGTTAGGGTTAGGGTTAGGGTTAGAATTAGAGCTAGGTTTAGGGTTAGGATTAGAGGTAGGGTTAGGGTTAGGGTTAGAGTTAGGGTTAGGGTTAGGGTTAGGGTTAGGGTTAGGATTTAGTGTTAGAGTTAGGGTTAGGGTTAGAGTTAATGTTAGGGTTACAGTTAGGATTAGAGCTAGGGTTAGGGTTACGGTTAGGGTTAGAATTAGAGCTAGGTTTAGGGTTAGGATTAGAGGTAGGGTTAGGGTTAGGGTTAGAGTAAGGGTTAGGGTTAGGGTTAGGGTTAGGGTTAGGATTTAGTGTTAGAGTTAGGGTTAGGGTTAGAGTTAATGTTAGGGTTACGGTTAGGATTAGAGCTAGGGTTAGGGTTAGGGTTAGGGTTAGGGTTAGAATTAGAGCTAGGTTTAGGGTTAGGATTAGAGGTAGGGTTAGGGTTATGGTTATGGTTAGATTTAGGGTTAGGGTTAGGGTTAGGGTTAGGGTTAGGATTAGGGTTAGGGCTAGGGTTAGGGTTAGGATTAGGGTTAGAATTAGAGCTAGGTTTAGGGTTAGGGTTAGGGTTAGAGTTAGGGTTAGGGTTAGGTTTAGGATTAGAGTTAGGGTTAGGGTTAGGGTTAGGGTTAGGGTTAGGGTTAGGGTTAGTGTTAGGCTTAGGGTTAGGGTTAGTGTTAGGGTTAGGGTTAGGATTAGGGTTAGAGCTAGGGTTAGTGTTAGGATTAGGGTTAGGGCTAGGGTTAGGGTTAGGATTAGGGTTAGAATTAGAGCTAGGTTTAGGGTTAGGGTTAGGGTTAGGGTTAGGGTTAGGGCTAGGGTTAGGGTTAAGTTTAGGGTTAGAATTAGAGCTAGGGTTAGGGTTAGGGTTAGAGTTTGGGTTAGGGTTAGGGTTAGGGTTAGGGTTAGGGTTAGAGCTAGGGTTAGGGTTAGGATTAGGGTTAGGGTTAGGGTTAGAGCTAGGGTTAGGGTTAGGATTAGGGTTAGGGTTAGTGTTAGAGCTCGGGTTAGGGTTAGGATTAGGGTTAGAATTAGAGCTAGCGTTAGGGTTAGGGTTAGGGTTAGGGTTAGGGTTAGAGCTAGGGTTAGGGTTAGGATTAGGATTAGGGTTAGGGTTAGAGCTCGGTTTAGGGTTAGGATTAGGGTTAGAATTAGAGCTAGCATTAGGGTTAGGGTTAGGGTTAGGGTTAGGGTTAGGGTTAGCATTAGGGTTAGAATTAGGGTTAGGGTTAGGGTTAGGGTTAGGGTTAGGGTTAGGGTTAGAGCTAGGGTTAGGGTTAGGATTAGGGTTAGGGTTAGGGTTAGGGTTAGGGTTAGAGTTTGGGTTAGTGTTAGGGTTAGGGTTAGAGTTAGGGTTAGGGCTAAGGTTAGGATTAGATCTGGGGCTAGGGTTAGGATTAGAGCTTTGGTTAGGGTTAGGATTAGAGTTAGGGTTAGGGTTTGGGTTAGGATTAGAGCTAGTGTTAGGGTTAGGGTTAGAGTTATGATTAGGGCTACGGTTAGGATTAGATCTAGGGTTAGTGTTAGAGTTTGTATTAGAGCTAGGGTTAGGGTCAGGGTTAGAGTAAGGGTTAGGGTTAGGGTTAGGGTTAGGGTTAGGATTCGATCTAGGGCTTAGGGTTAGGGTTAGGGTTAGGGTTAGGATTAGATCTAGGGTTAGTGTTAGGGTTACGATTATAGCTAGGGTTAGGATTAGTATTAGAGTTAGGGTTAGGATTAGAGCTAGGGTTAGGGTTAGGGTTAGGGTTAGGGTTAGGGTTAGGATTCGATCTAGGGCTAGGTTTAGGATTAGAGCTTGGGTTAGTGTTAGGATTAGAGCTAGCATTAGGTTTAGGTTCAGAGCTAGGTTTAGGGCTGGGGTTAGGGTTTGGATTAGAGCTAGGGTTAGGGTTAGGATCAGAGCTAGGGTTAGGGTTAGGATTAGGGTTAGGGTTAGGATTAGAGCTAGGGTTAGGGTTAGGGTTAGGGTTAGTTAGTGTTAGGTTTAGATTTAGAGCTAGGTTTAGGGTTAGGATTAGGGTTAGGTTTAAGATTACAGAGAAGGTTAGGGTTAGGATTAGGGTTAGGGTTAGGGTTTGGGTTAGGATTAGGGTTAGGGTTAGGGTTAGTATTAAGGTTAGGGTTGGGATTAGAGCTAGCATTAGAGTTTGGGTTAGGGTTAGGGTTAGGGTTAGGGTTTGGGTTTGGGTTAGGGTTAGAGCTAGGGTTAGAGTTAGGATTAGGGTTAGGGTTTGGGTTAGGGTTAGAGCTACGGTTAGAGTTAGGGTTAGGGGTAGGATTAGAGCTAGGGTTAGGGTTAGGGTTAGGGTTAGGATTAGAGTTAGGTTTAGGGTTAGGATTAGGGTTAGGGTTAGGGTTAGGGTTAGGGTTACGATTAGACCTAGGGTTAGGGTTAGGGTTAGGGTTAGGGTTAGGGTTAGGGTTAGGGTTAGAGCTAGGGTTAGAGTTAGGATTAGGGTTAAGATTAGAGCTATGGTTAGTGTTAGGATTAGAGCTAGGTTTAGGGTTACGGTTAGGGTTAGGGTTAGGATTAGATCTGTCGTTAGTGTTAGGGTTAGGATTAGAGCTAGTGTTAGGGTTAGGGTTAGGGTTAGGGTTAGGGTTAGGATTAGATCTGGCGTTAGTGTTAGGGTTAGGATTAGAGCTAGGGTTAGGGTTAGGGTTACAGTTAGGGTTAGTTAGGTTAGGGTTAGATTTAGAGCTAGGGTTAGGGTTAGGATTAGGGTTAGGTTTAAGATTACAGAGAGGGTTAGGGTTAGGATTAGGGTTAGAGTTAGGATTAGAGTTAGGGTTAGGGTTAGGATTAGGGTTAGGTTCAGGATTAGAGCTAGTGTTAGAGTTAGGGTTAGGGTTAGGGTTAGGTTTGGGGTTAGGGTTAGGGTTTGTGTTTGGGTTAGGGTTAGAGCTAGGGTTAGAGTTAGGGTTAGGGTTAGGATTAGAGTTAGGGTTAGGGTTAGGCTTAGGGTTAGGGTTAGGATTAGAGCTAGGGTTAGAGTTAGGGTTAGGGTTAGGGTTAGGGTTAGGATTAGCGTTAGGGTTAGGGTTAGGGTTAGGGTTAGGGTTAGGGTTAGGGTTAGGGTTAGATTTTGAGCTAGGTTTAGGGTTAGGATTAGGGTTAGGTTAGGATTAGGGTTAGGGTTAGGGTTAGGGTTAGGGTTAGGGTTAGGGGTTCGGGTTAGGGTTAGGGTTACGGTTAGGATTATAGCTAGGGCTAGGTTTTGGATTAGAGCTGGGGTTAGGGTTAGGATTAGAGCTTGGGTTAGGTTTAGATTTAGGGTTAGGGTTAGGGTTAGTATTAGAGCTAGGGCTAGGGTTAGGATTAGAGGTAGGATTAGGGTTAGGATTAGAGCTTGGGTTAGGTTTAGGGTTAGGGTTGAGGTTAGGTTTAGGAGTAGAGCTCAGTTTAGCGTCAGGATTAGAGCTAGGGCTAGGATTAGGATTAGAACTAGGGTTAGGTTTAGGGTTAGGGTTAGGTTTAGAGTTAGGGTTAGGGTTAGGGTTAGGATTATAGCTAGGGCTAGGGTTAGGATTAGAGCTAAGGTTACAGTTAGGATTAAAGCTTGGGTTAGGGTTAGGGTTAGGGTTAGAGTTAGGGTTATAGCTAGGGTTCGTGTTAGGATTAGAGCTTGGTTTAGGGTCAGGATTAGAGCTAGGGCTAGGATTAAGATTAGAGCTAGGTTTAGGGTTAGGGTTAGGGATAGGATTAGAGCTAGGGTTTGGGTTAGGATTAGAGCTAGGTTTTGGGTTAGGATTAGAGCTAGGGTTAGGGTTAGGGTTAGAGCTAGAGCTAGGGTTAGAGCTAGGGTTAGAGTTAGGATTAGAGCTAGGGTTTGGGTTAGGATTAGAGCTAGGGTTAGGGTTAGGATTAGAGCTAGGGTTAGGGTATCCACACAGAGAGACACCCTGAAATCAGACTTCGCTCCTTGCACCTGCCTCAGAGTTCTATCACCCTGAGAAGCATTGAAGTATTACCAAAATGCAAAGCATAAGTTCCCATTCTCAAGACTTCAAACTGAATCTACAGAAGAGGAACACGTTATGCCCCACCTATTGCAGATGGTCCCCCTTCTCTACTGAAATGCCCAAGGGCCAGAGAATAGTCCCACATTCTGTCAGTGGCCCCTAATCCACCAATATAGTGGGACATGCATGTTCCTACCTCAGGACCTTTTCACTTGCTGTTTCCTAGACTGTACAGTTGTACAGCTCTTACCCAGGTCTCTGCAGAGTTTGCAGCTTCAGTTTTTATTATTTACCTAGGCTGGAGTGCAGTAGCACAATCTCAGCTCACTGCAAACTCCACCTCTCAGGTTCAAGTGATTCTCATGCCTCAGCCTCCTGAGTAGCTGGGATTACAGGCACCCACTTCATAATTTTTGTATTTTCGGTAGAGACTGGGTTTCACCATGTTGGCCAGGCTGGTCTTGAACTCCTGACCTCAAGTGATCTGCCCACCTCAGCCTCCTAAATTGCTGGGATGACAGGTATGAGCCACCATGCCTTCCGCATCTTTCTTCTGGTGTCTTCTCAGGTGAGACTACCATGGAGGCCTCTCTTCACCACTCCCCTAAAGTAATGCTTCTGGCTTATTTAACAACAAGCTTCCTGTTTACCAGGAATATGCTAAAAAATTTCATATACCATTATTCGAAACCCTCACCCATGGCGCTAGAAGATAAATATCTCCGTATTACAGAGAATGCACTTATTTTAGAAAGGTTAAGGAACCAGCCCCAAATCACGGGGAGCAACCACCAGGTAATCCACCACCAACCAACATCAATTAACTGAGCATCTACTATATGGAAGGCATTTTTCTGCATAAGGACATAAAGTTTGCCATGCTTCATCTCTGCTCTGAAGGAGCTTCCAATCTTAGTTGAGAAGAAAAACCAGAACACAGCTTATCACAATATGCAACAAGTGAACGAACCCGACAAGAACTGCAGGAACTCAAAAGAGGGACGAATCTGTGTAGAACAGAGGCAGGGAGACTTCACAGACAAGCTGAGACCTGAACAACTCAAAAGAATTAGCATCTTTACAAATGAAGGGGCAAACCAGGCGTCTGTATTGCTTTTTTTCTGAATATCTTTATATTCAGAATAAATCTAAAACATGCATAGATGGAGGAGACCGTGAAATGACGTAACTGTATAAACTAGAAAAAATGAACGGGTGAGGTAGCGCCTCTCCTAATGCTTCTTCTGTTGTCCTGGGGGATAACTCCTGTAAAATCCCAGATTTTCATGTAGCAAACTGGCGTCGCTGACTGTGATTAGTAGGTGTGTACATTTCACTTTGTCACAGAGTTTAAGAGGAGTTTTTCCCCAGACAAGCACCAGTAAATGAAATTCATCGTCTTCACGATTTGAGTTCAAAATTGGTTCAATTTTACAAGTTAAAACACTATCCTTCTAACTGCCAGCAATACAACCTCTACCTGGGATGTGGGAATCCTAGGGGTGTTTTTCTGCCTCTTACCTCGTTATCACCTGCAAGAAGATCCTGTGATGAAAAGCTGGCTGACAGTTCAGTTTGTTATGCCTATAGCCAAAATACCCAGCGCGTTCTCCCATAGATGTGCTGGTTCTGTCCTTTAAGACAAGTGCTTCCTGTGTTTGAGACAGCGACGTTACAAAGTGTTTCTTGAGACCACCGGAGACTAGAGGAGTGTTCTCAGCCTTGGCTGCTTAATAGACTGTCTGTGGGTGAGACTTAGGTCTACATATTTTTATTATTTTTATTTATTTATTTTTGTTGTTTGTTTTTTTGAGATGGAGTTTCGCTCTTGTTACCCAGGCTGGAGTGCAATGGCGCGATCTCGGCTCACTGCAACCTCCGCCTCCTGGGTTCAAGCAATTCTCCTGCCTCAGCCTCCCGAGCAGCTGGGACTACAGGTGTGCGCCACCATGCCCAGCTAATTTTTGTATTTTTAGTAGAGACGGGGTTTCACCTTGGTGACCAGGATGGTCTCGATCTCTTGACCTCACGATCCACCCGCCTGGGCCTCCCAAAGTGCTGGGATTACAGGCTTGAGCCACCGTGCCCGGCCTTATTTTTAAAGCTCTCAGAGTGAATCCAATGTATAGCTAAGGTTCAGAATCACTGTTTCCATTTTTCTGGTGGTTTCATCCCTGCATCACCTGAGAGATTTTACAAAAGCATCAACATCCAGTTGGTACCCTGCAGAGATACGGACTCCGTCGGTCTGGGAACAGCAATATTTTAAAGCTCCTGATATCACGTTAATAGGGAACCAGTGTTAACTCTTATTGATACAATTTCATCTTGTCCTGCGGTTCTTTATTACAGAAGTGTTGGTCAGTTACAGTCAGGCCCTCAGTAATGTGAAAACCCAAAGCAAAGGGCTAATGCTGGCCCCAAGCTTGGGAAGGGGGCGGAGAGTCCATCTTTTGACCCTGGAGTCCTGAGTCAAAATGTGTTTTTTGACCAGTCAGATAAACAATACTTCCTAGACCGGGCAGACATTTATGGCGAACCTTTGGTAAGGGCACGTTCTTCGTTTTTCAGAACTTTCAGGCCCAGAACTAACAAGTCTGCAAAAACACTTCGCTGAACTTTGGATCAGGAGAGAGGGGAGATGGGAATTTTGGATTCTTCTTATTTTGCAGCCTTATTTTTAAAAATAGAAAATAAAAAACTTTTATTTTAGGTTCTAGGGTATATGGTAAGGTCTGTTACATAGGTAAACTTGTGTCACTGGGGTTCGCGGTATATATTATTTCATTCCCCAGGTATTAAACCCAGTACCCAACAGTTATATTTTCTGCTCCCCTACCTCCTCCCGCCCCCCACTTGAAAGCAGACCCCACTATCTGTGGTTCCCTTCTTTGTGTTCTTGAGTTCCCGTCGTTTTGCTCCCACTTATAAATGAGAACATACAGTATTTAGATTTCTGCTTCTGCATTAGTTTGCTGAGGATAATGACCTCCAGCTCCATCCACGTTCCCACAAAAGGCACGCTCTTATTCTTTTTTATGGCTTTGAAGCCTTCTTCTTCTCCTCTCTGCTGATGGCCTGAGACTGTAGAACAGCCTGCTGATATTTACCTTCTAATATCCCGTCACCTCCTGATACTCAGCATGTCCAAAGCCGAGAGTGTCCTTTACTCCCCCTAGATCACCTCCACCTTATAATTTCACTATCCCTAGAAGTGGCACCTCCGTTTTCTTTTTCTGCCTAGACTCAAAGCTCAGCGTCTCTTGGTGTGGCTTTTCTTGTTTTCTTGGTCAAGTCAGAAAATGAACGATGTAAGTTCATCTTACAGGGCTAATGTCCATGCTTTCCATCTCTGCAATCCACACCACACTCAACCCTCTTTCTTTCCCAAATGTGAGTTATTGAATCTTGCCATCCATGTCCTTCCTCATTTCCCACATTTAGTGTCTTTTATGCATCACTGGAACACTACACTTGCTTAAGTATACTTTTTACTTTGTCACTTTCTGTGTATAAACCTCCCTTGATTCTTCATTTTCTGCCACTTCTAAAGGAAGCCTCCTTTTTTTTAAGACACATCGTCCGTGGATGTTGCGATACTCTTCAAATCTTGCATTCCCAGCCACTCCCATAATCATTTATTTCCTTATTTATTCATTATCCCTAAATTGACCTCCACACTCCCCTCTGTGCCCCCAAGTCCTGTCTATGCTTACCTGCCTGATAAGGTAACGATAAAAGCCACTGTCTCAAGGCGATTCTCTTAAAGATCAGGGCAAGGGTTTACCCAGGCTGAAGTTAATGTGTAGATGACTAACCCTATCAAGCAAATTATAAACTGCATTTTACATTTGGGACAGAATCAAGAACACCCATGGAACCAACCGGCTTTGACACCCATTTCCACTGGAACCACCTACGTGTTTTCAGTTCTGCTGACCCAGATTCTGGGACTCTTGTCAACTTCAAAAGCTGCTTATTCCAGGGAAATTCCGAGGAGCAAGAATCAGAAGAGAGTCATGCTCCAGAACCATGGGACCCTGGATCACGGGGCCTCCCAAAAATATGATGAATAAAGATTAAAAATCAAAGGAAAGTAGAGCTTGCCTCACTTGAGTGGACCTGCAATCTCAGTGAAAGACACTCAAGGCCCACTAAGCATATACAGTATCGTGAAGAACACGACATGGGCGTTTTGTAATTTGAACATTTAAAGGGGACACAGAAAGTATTTGGAATTAATTTTACAGGTCCATTGTTTGGAATTAATTTTACAGGTCACTGATGATACATGAAATCGTTCTGAATGACTCCTCTCAGAATGAAAAACTTCAAGTTGCAGTTTCCATGGGGTTTCTGTAGAAAGTAAAAAGGCTCCCCTGGCAAAGAAGCACTGCACACCACGTGACGCCTGGCAATGTGGAATTGCACTGTGGCCCTGCGTCTTGTGAGAAGGGCCCCAGATCCCTCCTACAAGGGTCGTGCACTCGTGATTCCATTTTCAATTTGGACCTGTCAGGGCATGCAGGCCGGGGCCCATTGTTACCTCCCTGTGATGTCAGGTCTTTGTAGGATTTTTGTTTATTTTTGATATGGAGTCACCCAGGGTTGTATATGGCTGTTCCTATTAATAAAATGTGTTCTGCTGACTTTGGGGATCTATTTCTTTTCATTATTTTCAAAAGAACCATTGAATTGCTTTTCGGGAGCACAGTTTTCAATCCCTTCTGTCTTTCTCTTACATGTATGCTATTGTCATTGAGGTTACGGAGCTTGGGAGGAAAAGAAATTTCAAGAAAAGTAGAAGTCATGTTATGAATAAGATGCATGCGGTGATTTTTTTCACTGAGAGAAAGCAGCTTTCCCGGCACCTCCCACAATTGAAAGCATCCTCTCAGCTCCCTTTACACCATGCTTGGTTCAGTAGGAGCACCTATTATCCTGCATAAAATTTCCCTCCTTGCCTCGCTCTCTCTTTCCCACTGGGCAGGAATGTCCTTTAGGATGAGAACTGGGTCATTTATCTGTATTTTCATTGCCTGGAACAGCACTCAATAACTGTGGAATGAATCAGAGATGTAATTATGTGCTTTTACATGTACAGGAATTGAAACATATATTTATATGTGGATATAATGAAGAAAGAAAAAAATGGAACTATGGTAAAATGAAAAGGAGGTGCTGGAATAGAAAGCAGTCCCAGAGGTGGGTAAGATATTAGAAAAGGCTATGGGAAAATTCGAGGCAGTGGATTTTTATTTCTCAGAAGCACGGACAAGTTCATACAAGAAAAACTAATAAGTCAGTGACTTTCTTCTCCAAGGCCAGGCTCAGATCACACACCTAGCGCTCTTCCTCCAGTGACAAGTAAAGAGACCTGAAGTTTTCCAGTCAAGGGAGGAGACTGTCATCGGGAGTAAATCAATGAAAACAGTTGAAAAGGTTGAAAGTGAAAGTGTGGGGTTTTTACTGGAATGTAGTAAGGGCACTAACGTTTATCTGTGGACAAATTTTGGAGTTTATGAAAATCAAATAAAGCAGACTAGATCGAATGAACTTTCCGGCACCAGATACAAATCCTGTGGTGGTATTGGAAAATAGGTATCTTAGGACCTCCCCAACAGGAAGCAGAGATGTTTGCAGGAGCTCCTTTGAAACGCCCCCCTCAGAAGGCAGAGTTTGAAGTGTCCCGAGAAGTTATATATAGTTTTTAGTGGGTGTAGACTCTGGAGTCAGATGATCTACATTCCAATCTTAGATCTGCTGCTAATGGCTGTGTGTCTGCAGAAGGTTTTTAAACTCTCTGAACCCACTTACCTCACGTGAAAAATGTGGTACTCATCTCATTTAGCTTTCGTGAGGATTCAACAGATTGACTGTAGCAAGCAGTCCACAAATACTGGTTCTTTTTTTTTTTTTTTTTTTTGAGATGGAGTTTCGCTGTTGTTACCCAGACTGGAGTGCTGGGACTACAGGCGTGCACCACCATGCCCAGCTAATTTTTGCATTTTTAGTAGAGACGGGGTTTCACCTTTGACCAGGATGGTCTCGATCTCTTGACCTCGTGATCCACCCACCTTGGCCTCCCAAAGTGCTGGGATTATAGGCGTGAGCCACCGTGCCCGGCCAATACTGGTTCTTTATTGTTGCAACTTACGTTCTACAGAAGATCATTAGCTGCTATTCAGTAGTTACCCCAGGAGGCTATTGACACGGAGAGACTGCTGGCATATCTGTGGGCCTTTACATCTGACCCCAGGGGAAGAGGGCCTTGTCTTCCCAAAGATGTTCTTACCAAGTCCGAAGATGATGGGTCAGTAAGAAAAGAAAAAGAAAAAAGAGGTGATGGGTTTGATAAAGCATGAATCAATCTGACTGGTCTGCTGATTAATTGATTTGATCAATAATTCAATTTTTTTATGCAATTAATACAAGCTTTCAAAACCATGGAGGGAAGAAAAGAGTTAAAAGGCAATAAACCAAATTGTTAACTAATATTATCTCTGGGTGAAGAAAGTACATGTGATTTTTCACTTTCTTTTTTGTACTTTTTTTTTTTTTTTTTAAGATGAGGTTTTACTCTTGTTGCCCAGGCTGGAGTGCAATGGCATGATCTCGGCTCGCAGCAATCTCCACTGCCCTGGTTCAAGACATCCTCTTGCCTCAGCCTCCCAAGTAGCTGGGATTACAGGCACACACCACTAAGCCCGGCTAATTTGTGTGTGTGCGTGTATTTTCAGTAGAGATGGGGTTTCACCATGTTGGTCAGGCTGGTCTCGAACTCCTGACCTCAGGTGATCCACCCACCTAGGCCTCCGAAAGTGCTGGGATTACAGGTGTGAACCACTGTGCCCTGACTTTATTTTTTATGACACACTTTAGTCAACATGAAATCCTAAAGGACAGGAGGATGAATTAATTTCAAATCATCAAGCTTATCTCAGCAGAAGTTCGATTTTTTTTTTTTCTTCATTTACTGTGCTTTTTCCATTACCTAGTGTTTTAAGACTGTGATCACTCTAGGAATGAATCCTCACACTTTATGTGTCACACATAAAAATTCCCCAACAATGAGATTGCCAATTTGAGAGCCAAGTCCTACATAGAAGACTCCTAGGGAATGTCCCCTAATATCTTTGACTTATCTGGAATGATCACTGAGTTTCTCTATACAAGCTTGGAGCAGGCTGTGATATTCTCTGCAGTATCTAGGCATGACAACATTCATATTGTGTTGGTGCCTTGCTGGAAGGAACATATCTGAGATAGTCAGAAAGAAATTCAGGCCAGGCATGGTTTTCAGCAGTTGACCTCATTCTTTCAGGAATTTTGCCCAGGAGAAAAGATGGTTAAGTATCACAGAAACCAGTGTTTCATTTGTGCCTGGGTGTGATGGAACGCAAGGAAAACGACTGGTGGGGGCGTGTCCATTGCAGATTGTGCAACAACACATGAGTTCGTAGCAGGGGTCTAAGTACCCCAAAACGTTTAGGGCCATTCGAAACTATTCGGATTGCTGACTCCACCTCCAGATTAACAGGATCAAACAACCTGGTCTTTGTTTCCTCTGCCTCTGAGCCTCATTCCCAGATCTTCCGACTTCATTCTTCATGGGCAGGGCCTGGACATGTGCATTTTCAAAGCTCCCACTGAGCAGTACGCACCTGTAATCCCAGCTACTTAGGAGGCTGAGGCAGGAGAATTGCTTAAACCTGGGTAGCAGAGGTTGCAGTGAGCTGAGATCTGCACTCCAGCCTGGCAACAGAGCAAGACTATGTCTCAAAAAAGAAAAAAAAAAAGAGATCCCAGACAATTAGAAGTACAGGGTAATTCAAGTACCTGGACCTGAGTCCCAGCCTGACCTTAAATAGCTGTGTTTCCTTGTCCAAGTCACATAGCTCTGATCTACACTGTCTCATGCTATGTAGGAGAAAAACCTGGAAGGCATTAATATAAGGACGGCTGGGCACGGTAGCTCATGCCTGTAATCCCAACACTTTTGGAAGCCAAGGCAGGATGATCACTTGAGCCCAGGAGTTTGAGACCAGCCTGGACACAAGACCCAGCAAGACCCTTGTACCTACTTTAGAAACACACATATATGAGGGAGCCCACAGATGTTAGTGAATCTACAACGCCCTGAGTAAATCCTCCGGAATTGAAACACCTCTGCAATGGAGTTGGCCACATAAAACGAAATATCACAAATTGCAGGAGAGACTGAATGCCAGCTCAATGGTAAATGCTCTTACTGAGATCTTTAGGTACCTGCAGCTGGCCGGCAATGTGCTTCCATGCAAAGCTTCCAGGTGAAAAGTAGGCGAACCAACTGCAGAGAAAGATGTTAAGCTGTTACCTGGCCTTTCCAGCCTCACTGTCATGGCCATGTTTTCTTCTTACACATTGTATTAACTACTAATGCAACAAAAATAGGAAAAAGATATGGATCATTTCATGCCATTTATTCATTTATGACATTTCATCATCAATGGTGTCAAAGAACTCCCTTGGCCAGACATCTGCCTTTAATTTCTGACCATGGAATTCAAAGATTTAAGTTTCATTGAAGGCATTTCTGGCAATAGCAGATAGACACCAGGAGTAGATCTGAGGAATTTTCAGTACAATAGCAGTTATAAGCCTAACTTTTTTTTTTTGGAGAGGGTCTTGCTCTGTCACCCAAGCTGGAGTGCTGTGGCACAATCACAGCTCACTACAGCCTCAACATTCTGGGCTCAAATAGTCCTCCCACCTCAGCCTCCCAAGCTGGGATTACAGGTGCGTGCCACCACATCCAGCTAATTTATTTTATTTTATTTTATTTTATTTTATTTTATCTTTTTGAGATGGAGTCTCGCTCTTCCAGGCTGGAGTGCAGTGGTGTAATTGCGGCTCACTGCAACCTCCACCTCTCAGGTTCAAGTGATTCTCCATCCTCAGCCTCACGAGTAGCTGGGATTACAGGTGCTCACTACCACGCCCAGTTAATTTTTGTATTTTTTTGTAGAGACAGGCTTTTGCCATGTTGTCCAGGCTAGTCTCAAACTACTGGATCCAAGCAATCCTCCCACCTCGGCCTCCCAAAGTGCCAGGACGGCAGGCAAGAGCCCCTGTGCCTGGCACAAGCCTAGCTTCCAAGGTGACTGATGTGTTTTTTGCTAGGAAGTCCAGGGGAGAAGGACATTCTGAAAGAAGATCTCCCAGTGTCTTTGCTTCCTCCTCATGAGTACACCCTGGCACCTGACTGGCTCCAGTTGGCCTGGTCCCAAAAGTTGTTCCATGCAGAATGTGTGTGGTCTGTCTTGGTACCCCGGAGGGGAACACCCAGCACCCCCTCCAGAAGAGCCTTCTCTACCCTGTTCCTTCTACCATCTGCTTTCTTGACTTTTAAGCTTTTCTTTGTCATTAGCTTTCCAGAAATAGATTCCTTGTCTCCTGGCATAATTGGCCTGTTTTAGCCTAGGTTAAATGACAATGTCCTCACTTTTCTTTTCACATGATGCCCCTCTCTAAGAACACCTATGACGCCTGTATTTTTCCCAGCTCTATAATCAAAACTCTCAAGTATCACAGAGGAACGTTAAAATGCAGCCTATGTATGATTAGAGGCATTCCCATTTTGAGCTTTGCTACCTGAGTGTCCATTGAGAAACATTTTGTCCTCATTAGTGTGGAGAATACAAATAATCATGTCATCAGCTTCTACCTTCAAGGAGCTGAAACACTGACGAAGCCTTAGAATGAACCAACATAAACAAAAAGCTATTCATCACCACTCATCTCTTCCTTAGAGTTGAAACCTAAGCTAATTAATTAGTGGCAAGTAACAGGTCTCAAACATAGCTTATGTCATAACATTAGCCCAACAGCCCATGTGTAAAATAATGTAACATTCTAAGAAGAGAGCTAAGAGAATCACCCACAGCCAAAACAGAAAATACGTCAAATTCAGCCTTTGAATTACACTTGCTCAGTGCTTTGTAACCACTTTCATCTAAACAACTTATTTTATGATTCTGTATTTATTGCACTAATCGTTTAAAGGGGGAGAGGTCTAGGAGTAGAGGAGATAATTATTTTAAAATTACTGTGGAAATTCTTCCTTAGAATAAATATTCTCATTAAGGTATTAAGGCATAAAACCCAACAACTTGTACCCCGCTGGTGGCTGAGCAGTTCCTCCAGAAGTGACAGCACTGTTAAGAATTTTCCAGGCCTCTAAGAGTCAGTCCAGATGCATAGGACTAAAGTGTCTTTTTATAGATGCAGGTCTCGAGTATTTTTTTGATCTGCAAGTATTGAACAAATTATGAGAAAGCTATAACAAAATCAGAGAAAGTGGTATTGAAAGGGACGTCCAAAAAGCACCTTTTCTCTTCCGCTGCCTTGAGGAATCCTGCTCTTAAACTATTTCAGAGAGTTGGGCTTCTGGATTGCGGACATGCCGTCTAAGGAAGGAAGCTAAGCTGTTTCCAGTCCGCCAGCGACACGTGCAAGTTATTATCATCACTTCCTGCTAATATTTGGCTTTATAATTAACTTTAATTTCTCCTGCAATTTAAGCAAACTTCTCTACTTGTCTTCAATAAATATGGTGGCTTTTATCCAAAGTTCTCTATATTGGAACACCTTTTGAGTTCGGTGGAGCTAAATTACTTCTCAATAGTCTTCTCTTTTCATGTAAACAGCCCCAATTCCTTTCGCTTTTATTTAATAATCCAATTTCCCAAGGCTTGAAGCATCGCTGCTTCACTCCTTTATTTTTCTTTTCCATCTTTGGCTTAGTTTTAAGTTGAGGAGTTCGAAGTGTGACAGTTTCAGTAGAGAATTGTTACAACCCTAGTTTTGATATGTACCAAAATTCAATGGGCAGATTCTCAGGGTCATGTTGAAAGTTGACAGTGAATATTTGGGCTCCAGATTGATTACAAAAGCAGTAGGATATTATGCTGACCCACAAAGCCAAACATGCTCAGAAAGGAAGGCGTCAATATGTTACATAATTTCTGGTATCCATAATATATGAGATATTTAGAGGAATATTGAATTTAAGACAAAGTCTGTGCCCTCATGAAATTTATAAACTACTCACAAAGGATTGTCAAATAACTAATACGAGAATAAGTGCTATGGAAAGGAAATTGCCAAGTGATTAACCAAAGATTCGGAGAAGGAATAAATAATTTTGTATGGAAAGAAGTGGCAGGAGATAGAACGGGTAACCCTGTGTCTCAGATACCCCCCAAACATGGCTCCATTCCATTCCACATGGCAGGGTGGCCCAGGGGAGGCCACCACTCAGAGCTGGACACGTCACCTGGGGTGGAGCAGTCTTGGTGAAGCAGAGCCAGCACCAGGTGCTGGAAAACAGTCTGGTCCAACAGGCAGAACATGATGTTCAGAGAGAACTAGAACTAACAATCGATGTTAGTCCAGACTGCCATTCTCAGGGATTAGGAAGCAGAGAAGCAAGACAGCACATTAAGAGAGCGAAAAGAGAGAAAAGGATTCACCGAGAGGAAAGGGGGATTCCGACTCACAGAGTAGTAAGAGCAGGAAGGAAAAGAGGAGAAATAGTCAGGCACAGTGGCTCATGCCTGGAACCCCAGCGCTTTGGGAGGCTGAGGCAGGAGGATTGCTTGAGGCCAGGAGTTCCTGGCTTCGAGAGACTGAGGTGGGAGGATGAGCCTAGGAATTTGAGACTGCAGTGAGCTATTTTGTGCCACTGCACTCGAGTTTGGGCTCCAGAGCGAGACCCTACCTTAAAAAAAAAAAAAAAGAAGAAAGAAAGAACAAAAAAAGAGGAGAAACAATATTCAGATCTGGAAACAGGTAGGAAAGCAACGGAGCTTCAGAAGTGCAACATTGGGGCTGAAACGCAGTGCAACATTGAGCTGAAAAGCTCGCTGCAAGCTCCCCACGTACGCCCATCACATGTATTAACTCAAACTTCACAGCAATGGCATTTGGTAGGTACCACTATTGACATTTTACAGTTTAGAAAGCTGAGACACAGAGAGGGCACGTAACATGCCTGAGGTGACACTGCTGGTGAGTCACAGAGCCAGCCTTCAAACCTACCCTCCTGGCTTCAGAGCCCAGCACTTGGCCACAGTGCTGTGTAGACTGGCTGGGGCTTGAGTGCTTCCTGGATATTTGTGGAATATTTTCAAGAGAAATATTTTCCTGAGAGTCGATGCCTCCTCTGAAACCCTGCAGCCTTCTCAGCAGGAAACAGTCAGGTAGGTTTTCCCTTATTTAGCCATAGTGAAAGGCACATCACAGTTCTGAAACTGCATTTCAGGCATATGTAGGAAGGGTGGAAGCATAAGAAAAGGAAGGGGTTGGGCATAACCTCATCTCACTTTAAATATTTCCTCTATGAATGAGATATTTTGTCTGAATAAAAAGAAAAACAGACAGAAGACAATGAAAACAATATGTGATATTGAAAGGCCAGTTTTCTAAGCCAAGCTAAGATGAAAATTTTAAAGCCAAATTAACCCAGAGAAAGAAAAGGCAGTTAAGAGCCATAAGAACACATTCACCACCTACCTAACACTTTAACCACGGAAGAGAAGTCCTCTTTGAGGCAGGGGGAAACTGTCAAAACCAAGATGTTAGAAGAGGAAAGTTAAAAAAAAAAAAAAAAAAAGGAAAACTGAGAGGTGGTCTTTGACTACGCCAGGTTAAAGTGGAAGGGGGTCTCACACTGCCCAAGAAAAATTAGGGCAAGAAAATCATGTTAAACTGGTGGCAATATTTCAAATCCACTGCACTGGTCCTCATTTTGCTACCAACAAACCACAGTTAAGTTGAAATGTGTTGATACGGATTTCAGTTTTACCAAGCTGAGAAAAACATAACTATTCTCTCTAAATCATGTTTGCTTTTTTCTTTTGCTTATTTTTTCTTTCTTTTTTTTTTTCTAGTGCAAGTTTTTCTTCCTATAAAGAAATTGGAGCTGGACACGGTGGCTCATGCCTATAACCCTAGTACTTTGGGAGGCCCAGGCAGGAGGATTGCTTGAGGCTAAGAATTAAAGACCCATTTGAGCAACAAAGAGAGACCAGGTCTCTAGAAAAATACAAAAATTAACCGGGTGTGGCTAGTAGTCCTAGGTACTCAGGAGGCTAAGGTGGGAGGATCACTTAAACCCAGAAGATCAGAGGCTGTGTGGAGACATACTCATCCCACCGCACTCCAGCCTAGGTGATACTGTGAAACCCTGTTAGGAAAGACAGCGGGGTGGGTGAGAGGAAAGAGAGAGAGGAGGGTGGGAGGGGAGAGAGAAAGAGAAGAGACAAAAGAAGAAAGAAAGAAAGAAAGAAAGAAAGAAAGAAAGAAAGAAAGAAAGAAAGAAAGAAAGAAAGAAAGAAAGAAAGAAAGAAAGAAGGAAGGAAGGAAGGAAGGAAGGAAGGAAAGAAAAGAAAGAAAGATGGAGAAAGGGAGAAAAAGAGGAGGGGAAAGGAAAGGAAGGGAGAAGAGGGGAGGGAGAGGGGAAGGAAGGGAAGAGAGGGGAGGGGAGGGGAGGGCAGACAGGGTTTTGCTGTATCTCTCAGGCTGGAGTGCAGTGGTATGATCTCGGCTCACTGAGACCTTCATCTCCTGGGGTCAAGGGATCCTCACATCTTGGCCTCTTGAAGAGCTGGGACTACAGGCATGTGCCACCATGCCCAGCTAATTTTTTTGTTTTTTGTAGAGTTAGGGTCTCATTATGTTGTTCAGTCTGGTCTCAAACTCCTAGGCTCAAGTGACCCTCTCACCTTGGCCTTCCAAAGTGCTGGGATTAAAGGCATGAGCCACAGTGTCTGACCTAATTAATTATTTTTTAAAAGTAAGGAGTAAAGGATGACTCCAAGCCTCTTGGTTCGATTGACATGAAGAACGAAGGTATCACTGACTGAGAAGAAGACTGGGAGGAGGTGGGAGAAAGGAGAATCGGTCCATTTGTTTTTACATACTTGAGATATCTATTAGACATCCTAGTGGACATAAGGACTGAGCCGTTAGACATGAAGTCTGAAGGGTAGAAGAGAGGTCCAGTTGAGAGATACAAAAAGGAGAAGCTGTCAGACTCTACAGATGTTCAAAGCCAAAAGATTGAATGAATCTTATTCAGGAAGTGAGTACACATAAAAGAGAGATCAAAGAACTGAGACCCAGGACACTCCAATAGTTGAGGGTCAGGTTAATAAGGAGAAACTGCAGGTGGGTTATGTTTCCAGAAAAGGATCAACTGTGTGAAATGGGCCAATAGGTTTGTTAAGTCAGAAGAGAACTAAGAATTGACCACCGATTTAGCAGCATCAAAGTCCTTAATATCCTTGGCGAAAGCTTTGTTTCTCTTTTCAGTGTCTCTATTTATTTATATTTTTGAACAGTGTTAGCGTGATATAATTCACATGTCATATCATTCATCTACTTCAAGTATATAATCCAATAGTTCCTAGTATGTTCCGTGCTGTACAATCAATTTCAGAACATTTTCATCACACTAAAAAGAGAATCCATAACCATTGGTAGTCATTCCAAGTCCGCTCCCCTGACCCACCCATTCTTCCAGCCCCCAGCCCCCAGGCCCCAATCACTCGTCTACTGTCTCTCTCTAGTTATTCACCTATTCTGGACACATGATTTTACTCCTTCTACCTAACTGTAATTAGATATCCTTGGACCAACATCTCCCTATATTCCCTCCCCACTAACTGAACATGCTTCTGATAACCATCATTTTCCTCTTTACTTTTAAGACATCTACGTTTTTTTTTTTTTGAGACAGAGTCTCACTCCATAGCCCAGGCTGGAGTGCAGTGGTGCTATCTCGGCTCACTGCAACCTCCACCTCTCAGGTCCCGGTTCACGTAATTCTCTTGCCTCAGCCTGCCAAGCAGCTGGTAGACACGTGCCACCGTGCCCAGCTAATTTTTGTATTTTTAGTATACATGGGGTTTCACCATGTTGACTAGGCTGGTCTTAAACTCCTGAGCTCCTGATCCGCCTGCCTCAGCCTCCCAAAGTGCTGGGATTACATGCATGAGCCACCACGCCGGGCCTAAGAGACCTACTTTTTTAGATTCCACATATGAGTGAGATCATGTCATATCTGTCTTTCCGTGCCTGCCTTATTTCACTCACCATAATGTCTTCCAGGTTCATCCATGTTGTTGCAAATGACAAGATTTCAACCTTATTTCACTCACCATAATGTCTTCCATGTTCATCCATGTTGTTGCAAATGACAAGATTTCCTTCTTTTTTTGTGGCTGAATAATATTCCATTGTGTCAGTATGCCATGTTTTCTTTATCCATTTATCTGTAGATAGATACTTAGGTTCATTCCATACTGACTATTGTGAATAATGCTGCAACAAACGTAACAGTACCGATATCTCTTCGGCATGCTGATTTCATTTCCTTTGGGTGTTTACCCAAACACTTCATGGTTGCGTAGCGGAGACAAGTCTTGATAGAAGTAGTTCAAGAGAAAAAAATGAGATGGTAGGAAATGAAGACAGTGATCGTAAAAGATGCTCTCAAAGAGTTTTGCTACAAATAAATGCAGGGAAGTGGAGTGAAGTCAGTGGAAGGAATTTTTTAGACAAGAGACATTTCAGCAAGTTTGGTAATAATGGGCATCATCCATTCGAAGGAAGAGAAATGTGCCAGTGCCAGAGAGAAGTGCTCAAGTGACATTGTTGTGTGGATCAGAGGGAATGGGACCTAGTGAACAAATGGGGATTGACCTCAGTCTGAAAGAGGAACAGGTGAGCCTTTTGTCTAGTCAGAGGGTGCTTGTGGGAGAGTAATAACTGTGGGGGAGACACGGGGAAGTTCTCTTTGGATTGTTTTTATTTTCTTAAGGAATTAGGAACTGAGGTCACCCGAGCTAACATATTGGGTGAAAGAGGAGAGAGTGTAAAATGGTTTAAGGCCAGGTGTGGTGGCTCATGCCTGTAATTCCAGCACTTTGGGAGACCGAGGAGGACAGATCACAAGGTCAGGAGATCGAGACCATCCTGCCCAACATGGTGAAAAGCCGTCTCTACTAAAAATGAAAAAAATTATCCTGGCGAGGTGGCACACGCTTATAACCACAGCTACTCGGGAGGCTGAGGCAGGAGAATCGCTTGGACCAGGGAGTCAGAGGTTGCAGTGAGCCAAGATTGTACCACTGCACTCCAGCCTGGTGACAGAGACTGTCTCAAACAAACAAACAAAGTTTAAGAGAGTTGGCAAGTAGGTGGACTAAAGAAATGGGGAAGGGCACCCTAGAGCGCCCCCTTGAGGCTGTGGACTTAGCAACCATTGTGCTTGGTTCCTGTTCCTCTCTCCAAGGTCACCAGGCTTGGTATTCGGCTTAGGTGTTCTTCTTGTCCCCCTCACCAAATCTTAAACTCTTTCAATAGAGATCTCTTAGTCATTTTTGAACTTCCAGTGCCTAGCAAAATGCCTGATAAACATTGGTTGCCTTAAGATCAGATGAAGTCTTTTCACACATACCCAAGGCACGTTTCTGCCCCTCCCATCTTGAGGCTGCATAAATCAGGCGAGGAGCCTCTCCAGGTTATAGCAGTTTGCACAGAGACTTGCACTTAGCAATGCTAAATAAACACTGGTTAGTAAACAAGGGAAAGGTGGGGGAGCTTCCTAGGCTCTTGCCATTGCGTATTCTTGTGTATGGGGAGACTCAGATTCTGAAGGCTTTGCCTAGTCAGGAAAATAGCCTATCCTTGTCTTCAAAATAACAATAGATCTTTTCATCTTGAAATCCACGAGCACGCTGACAGAAGCTTCAAACAAAGAAGCATTTCCCACAACCTATGATCATCCCCCACCGAGGTTTGCGGACAGGTAATCCGAGGCACACACAGGTCAAGGGAGCCTAAAGGTCGAAGATCCAAACTCCTGCCCTGGGGCTGCGAAAGAGAATCTATTATATGCTGACCACCCGTTTGCATTTGAACACAGGACAAAGAAAGTCAGTCTATAAAAATTAACTTATTACTATAATCAGACCTCCATAAAAATATTTTTTCAAGTTTTCTATATATATATAATATATTTACTTACATATATTCTTTTTGGCTCCACAAAGAATTTGAGGAGGCTTATGGTTTGACATTTTCCCCCAAATACAAAGAACAAAGAGAAAGGGCAAAATTCTGCAAGCACCGAAGATTCTCTCAGGGTCCTGATGCCAGGCACATTTGTCCAGTGTGCTATTTGTATAACTCTGTTTACAATAACCAATCCCTCTTCTTACCTTTTCTCTGCAGAAGTAAAGTTTCCGCTGTAATTCTCCCTAAACAGGTGAAGAAAGGGGTTTGGAGGAACTTCCATAGCCATCCCATGAGGCATAATCAGAGCCAGATGCCAAACTTTTTGAATCAAGAGTGGACTCACATGCCATAAAAACTAGTGATTTATTTATTATAGGGCTCTAATTAATAAAATATGGTTTTAACATCCAGCCAACAGTGTATTCCACTAGTGTGCCCATAAAATATGGCTGGCAAATTGAAAGTAGCATAATGGCTAAATCACTGTAATTTTCACCACATTAAGAAGCCCCAACTTGAGTTTTACATTACATCTACCTAACATCAACCCTACAGGGAGCAAAGCCAAATATGTAGTCAGTCCAACAAGTAATCTGTCTGAAATTTTGGCTCAAATGACCACTCTGTAAATTAATTTACCAAAATGCCTATTTGGGGACAGACAAGATCATCCAGAGATATGCTATTTCTCAATTGCCCTTTAGGGATTCCGTTTAATTATGACAAAATGAGGCGAGTTAAATGTGGCTTTGGTGCTTGTCAACAGTTCTCTAATATTGAGTGGTGCTCAAAATTCTAAAAAGAATTTAAAAAATAAGAAGGGTGGTGATAATCGTAATGATAGGCAATGTCAAAGATACCTTGGCAAGGTATTTTGAGAGTTGATTTATTGAGGTGCATGCAGGCTATTTTGTTCTCACAATTGTTAGATGTTTCTTTTGTGAAACCCCACATCGAGAGAGAGAAATGCCTTAGCTGACCTTGGCAATCCACCAACGCTCTTACATACAGCTTTAGCTGGGATTACGGGCATGCACACCACCACGCTGGACCTGTGCTAAGCTCTGGTCCTGTGCTAAGCTCTCTCCTGCTCTGTTCCTTAGGGGGGCAGCAACTGCACCGCCTACAAGCACAGCGTTACCCTAGGCAAAAGGCTGCCTGCTCCTACCAGCCAGTGCTAAACTGTACTAAGGGAGAAGTAAAAATCATTGCCTTTTGGTGCAATGACTGCCGTGCAGAGAGCAGCCAGGACGGTCTCACTTCCCAGCACTAGAGAGGCCCACAGCCAGAGGAGAATTGAGAATGATTAACAGGTCAAATAAAATCGCGTTTCTGGGGTTATACTTGGTTTTGAAAGCTGAAGTTGCCCCGATTGTATCCCGTTAACCACATGTGAGTTTGCTGTGTTTCCTCTGCTGTGAAAAGGCAGGTGTTACCGCACTAGGAAGTGATCAGCATCAGAAAGTTGCTCTCTGAAGCCCTGCTTTTAGGAACTGAGGTCCAAAAACACTTATTTGCAGTCCCATTCCTTCAGCATCTCCTCCCACAGTCTCACAAGCCTGATGTGAAGTATGGACTAGAATCAACAAGGCTTCACTCAGGAGACGATAAAGTCCTTCTTATGCATATTCATTCCTGGAAGGCAATGAGCATCTTTCCTGAGTCAGACACTAAGAATGCCTGTGAAAATTCAATGTGCCTGAAAGCAGGGAGGAAACTTTCTGGTGCTAGAGGCAGCAAGAGTATGATCACCATTAATCTGGGAAAATGCACCCATTCAAACCAGAGAGGTGGGTGCATAAACAAGCTCATTAGGGTGTGCTAATGCCACACTCCTATGTGCTTAGCCACTGTCCTTGAGGTTCCAACCAAAAATAAGTATCAATCAATAATCAATGGTCAATAAGTATAAATTGACCAATACTTGTTAGGTATCTGTTTTGTGCCCAGAATATTACTTGGTTCTAGAAAGGGGTACAAGATAAATAGAAGACATTTCTCCCACCCTTTCCCTATTTAAAGAGTAGATAATTCACTTAAAAACTTCTGAGTATATACTGTAGGCAAAACTAACATGCAGAGGCATTGGATATAAAAGCTGGGTTCTAACTTCAGCCCAAGTTCGTTATTCAAATCAGCTGTTGGATTAATCAAATCAGAGCCACCTTCATGGCGACTTGATGAGTTGACTCCTTGGGCATCGTGACCATTGTAATCTTTCTTTTTAGTGTGTAGGCCAAAGTAAATGCCATCTATACTGTAGAGCTAGTGGGATCATAGAATGGTAACATTTAAAGGGACTCAGACCCCAATTCTTTAGCCAACCTAAGATTCTAGCAAGTATTACCTAACCAAAAAGTCCACTGCTTTTAAATTTCAAAAAGCCTCCTTTCTGAGGTGAAGGGAATTCAGTCTCCTTACAATTTTTTTTTTTTTATGAGTCTGTCATCCCATCATCCAGGCTGGAGTACGAGGCATGATCACAGCTCACTGCAGCTTCTACCTCCTGGACTTAAGCAATCCTCCTGCCTCAGTCTCCCAGGTAGCTGGGATATAGGTGCACACCACTGTGCTCGGCTAACTTCTGGATTTTCTGTAAACATGGGGTTTCCCTGTGTTGTCCAAGTTGTTCCTGCTTCTGGGCTCAAACGATCCACCAGCCTCAGCCTCCCAAAGTGCTGGCGCGTGAACCACCATGCACAGTCTTCTTACAGCTTCGTTTATCTTTTTTTTTTTTTTTTTTTTTTTTGCCAATCATTGAGAGCTTGTAAGGTTGCTGAGGTTGGTTGGCCTTGAACTCTTGGCCTCGCCTTCGCAAGCGCCACGACATCCGGCCGGAGCCACTTTGGGCCCCAGCTTCGATTATCTTTTCCTAACTACTACACAGCTTCATCAAACAAATTCAATAGTTTTTAAATAGGAGCACATGCAAATATTTAAAAATATCCACACTTTTTTTCAGGCTGAATTCCTTTAATTACTTCTATGACAAGATTTTTCAATCATTCACCAGTTGAACTGCCTCCTTCTAGATATTCTCCTGTTTTAAACATGTCTGCTAATGTAACAAGGCTCTATGCATTCACACTATGAAACTCCATCTTACCTGCGAAATGGCAGAGTTAGGTTAGATCAATCTGATCATATTCCTCCATTACTAAAGGAAATGATTTAAACAAACTTCCTCTTCCATGACTTTATCCATCTAAAAGATTTCCAGGGAATGTTCATAGAAAACAGTGTCCTCGGACTAAACATGTTGAAAAGAGACTAGAATTGTGAGGTAATCACTGTGAAGAATATGTTTTTACCAGGGCGCGGTGGCTCATGCTGTAATCCCAGCACTTTTGGAGGTCAAAGAGGAAGGATCACGTGAGGCCAGGAGTTGGAGACCAGCCTGGCCAACATGTTGAAACCCGTCTCTACTAAGAATACGAAAATTAGCCAGGTGTGGTGGTACATGCCTGTAGTCCCAGCTACTGAGGAGGCTGAGGGACTAGGAGGTGGAAGCTACAGTGAGCCAGGATTATACCACTGCACTCCAGCCTAGGCAAGAAAGTGAGACTCCATTTCAAAAAAAAAGAAAAAAATAGAAAGTAAACAACAGGTATAAAATCTTGACACCTAGTGCTTGGTCAGCAAGGCCCTTGTGACTCTCATCCATGTAGCTGATCTGTATTGTTGGAATAACTTTAATTCATTTCCAATAGTAAGAGTCCGACAAGAAAAGAAAGAACTGAACATAATCTCTGCACACTGAGTTCATGATCTTAGTGGGAAGGGCAGGCAGATTCCCAATTTGGTGTTTATAGGAAAAAAGTTATATTTAAAGGAATTGGCCTATGTAGTCCTTTAAAATAAAATTAAGTCTAGGGTTCCCGGAGAAACAAATATCAGGACTGCTCAGCTAGAAATTTTATGGACTTGATTAAAAAATAACCTTGCCAGCCTATTATAGACTGGAGTCTAGGTGAAATCAAGCAAGAGTATGAAGGAACTTGACCGAAAATAACATGCTGGAGGTTTCTCAATCAATTTTATTAGATTTTCTGGGAATTATTGTTAGTGAGGAGAGTGAGATGGGACATTGGTGGCAGGTAAAATACTAGTTCAGCAACCCAAACAGATGCTGATCGCTGCACATGGTGGTCTAAAAACAGAAGAAGAGGTTAGAAAATGAGAATGTAGTTTCTGGAGAAAATTACTACGGCCCTGACATTTTCAATGGATACATGCCTAGGAAGGAAAGGAAAAAAAAAAATCCTGTCTTCCTTGTTCTGGGAAAACAGGATTCTAACAATAGAGCTTATTAAAAGGTATTTTTTAACTGATGACTGTTCCATTCTAGGCTAGAAAATTGGGTGAGGCTATTTCTGATTTAATAAGATGGATGGATATCCTTGCCCTCTAAAATCTGGCACTAAGAAGATAATATTCTGAAGAGTAGTGGTGCTTCTGGGGATAGAAAATAGAGTCCTTCAAAAGCAGCCAGATGATACAGGCCCTCTCTCAAAACGATGACTGGTAGTTTTCATGCATGTCTGTGGCCGGGGTAATTGGCATCAGGGACTCACCCGTGGAATTCTTAGCTGGCTAAAGGGCACACCAGTGTTCTGTCTCGAAGTTGGAGAAAGACTGAGACTTCGGAGAAAGAGAAAATCAGGAGACATAGTTTTAGTCTGTGCCCTGACAAAACTAGCTGTTTGACTGTGAGCTCATTATTCTCAGATTCCTCATCTGAAAATGTTGTCCTTAGGCTCAAAGACTCTTCCAATCAAACAACTGCTCGCATGACCTGCCTTCAAGATGCCTTTCCTTATTCATTCAGCATTAGGTTTTCTTAACAATGTACAGTTATATTAGGAGCACTTGAATCTCTAAAAAGAATATCCCTTGTAAAAGTAAATGGAAAGGCTGGGCACGATGGCTCACGCCTGAAATCCCAGCACACTAGGAGGCCGAGGCGGGTAGATTATGATGTCACGAGATCAAGACCATCCTGGCCAACATGGTGAAACCCCATCTCTACTGAAAAAAAAAAAATATAGCTGGGCATGGTGGCACAGGTCTGTGGCTTCAGTTATCTGGGAGGTGCAGGAGAATCGTTTGAACCCAGGAGGCAGAGGTTGCGGTGAGTCAGAATGGTTCCTTCCACTGCACTCCAGCCTGGCAACAGAGTGAGACTCCCAAAAGAAAAAGTAAATGGAGTAACTGGTAGCTGCATTCCTTGGAGAACACACAAGGTCTGCAAGAACCAGATACCCCATGACCATGAAGGATGCCATGGCCTCGTGCAAGTGGGCTGCCTCTGTGCAGTGTCATCTACCCACAGGGCAGCTACCCTGGTTCTCATCCCACGGCAGGCCATGCAAGGCAGCAGCCAACAGAAGGTCTGCTTCAGGGTTGGGGCTCCCCAGGAGACTGGGGAGTTCATTCACTCCCGAAGAGGTGACTGACTCTTCCCAGCATGAAACCACACTCAAGTCCTTGGAGTTTCCATCACAACACTGAGCTCCAGGTCAGAGAAGGAAGAGTGGTGAAAAGCTCGAGGGAGTTGGTTTGTATGTCATGATCACTTTCATTCACGTCCAATAATAAAATGAGTGTGGCAAAGAATGGAACTGAACATCAATCTCTGCAAACCGAGCTCCTGATCTTCTGCTGAGGGAGAACAGAAGGATGATAATGACAGTGTTTTCTAAAGAATGAAGAGGGGACCTGAGTGTAGTGAGGAGTGGGGTGGGAAGGAGTCAGGTGGAAAGAAAATGCGTGAGAGGGGCAGAAAATCAGGAGAGTACAGAAGTGACACAACTTGGGGAATGAACCTAAAATATTAGAATGAGGAGTGGGAGAGGGAGACAGAAGAGGAGGTCCCAGGAGGGACAGAGGGGAAGGACCTGATGAGGGGAGTCAGGCGGTGAGAGTTTGTGGGGTCTGTTCTGTGTAAGTCACTGTCATTTTTAGTGTCTACCTGGCTAGGCTCTGGTGCCCAGCTTTTTGGTCAAATACCAGCCTAGCTATTACTGTGAAGGTGTTTTTTAGATGTGGTGAACATCTCCCTCAGTGGACTTTGAGTAAAGCAGCTTGTCCTCAGGCCTTGTCCAATCAGTTGAAAAGTTTAAGACTAAATACTGAGTTTCCCCAAAATGAACAAGTTCTGCCTCCAGATAGCAACATGGAAACCGTGAGCTGAGCATACTCTTCCAGCCTGATGGCCTGCCCTGCAGATTTCAGACTTGCCAACACCGACAATTATATAAGCCAATTCTTTAAAAATAAATCTTTTTTATTTTATTTTGATTTATTTATTTTTGACATGAAGTCTCACTCTGTCACCCAGGCTGGAGTTCAGTGGCGCGATCCTGGCTCACTGCAACCTCCGCCTCCCAGGTTCAAGAGATTCTCCTGCCTCAGCCTCCTGAGTAGCTGGGATTACAGGCGCCTGCCACTACGCACAGCTAATTTTTTGTATTTTTAGTAGAGACATGATTTCACCATGTTGGCCAGGCTGGTTGAATGCCTGACCTCATAATTAGCCCACTTCAGCTTCCCAAATTGCTGGGATTATAGGCATGAGCCACCGCACCCAGCACAAAATCAGTTTCTTTATATATGTATGTAAATACACACACACACACCCACATCTATTGGTCCTGTTTCTCTGGAAAACCCTAATACATTATATAAAGTACTGTTCATAACTACCCAGCAACTGCGGATCCTATCTTAGAGACAGGAAAGTTTCAGAGAGTTTTTCTCCCCAGCTAGCCCCCTGGTAACTACCTCACTAATCTACCCCCGAGTCCTTTATATAGAAAGAATCTAGGTCTTTCTCACCCCCAAGTCTAGTGAGCCCTAAGTTGGTAGGGGTTTCTACGAGTCATTTAGTCCCATTTGAGGCATTTGAGAATTTTCAGAATGTCCTTTGGCAACATTTGAGCAGACAGGCAAACAGAATTCCTTTCCATGACTCAGTGGCCTCTGGCAATTACCTGGCCCCAAAGTGGCCTGGCCCGTGGGGCTTGCAAGGGAGCATTGGATACCAAGGATATCAACCACTTCTCAAATGTCAAGACCTATGGAAAAAATGCAATGGCTCACTCACACAGGCAGCACAGCAGCTGGAAGTCCGAGCTCATCTTCCCCTCTGCTTCCTTTACACTTCCTTACCCTGATGGCCATGAATTCCTATATTGGGTCCATCTTCAGCATTTCACAGGCAGGGGCAGGCCTTATTCATGTGCATAGTTGAGTTCTAAATTGTACAAGAGTGCGAGACCCACTTACAGTGAATGTTGTTCTTTCTCAACTCATCCATGTGTCCCAGAGTGTATACGCCCTGTCCAACATCACTGAGCTTGAACAGGTTGGTGGCACCTAGCAGCCCCCTGCTAACTACACCACTAACTTCGCCAAGGGCTTTTATCTGGAAAGAGAGGTGCCAGTCAGGTATCTCACAGGAACCTGAAGGAGGCAGAGGGTTGACCACCAATGGAAGCTCAATGTCAACAGCCTTTATTAACCCTGCAAGTGGCTGTAAGCACTCCCTTCAGGACACAGCAAAGGAACCCGGTCCCCTCACTTCTGTGGTGCCACAGAGCTGATACTTAGCGAGGAAAAACTGCTGATGCACCTGTATACATTTCATGTGGCCTGTGCTGCCTATCAATGTGATCAATGCAATTACTTTTCTTCTTGATCTTTTTTTTTTCTGCCAGAGGTAAGTGACTTCTCCTACACAAAGATTTTCTTTCATGCTTTCAAGAGTCAATACTGAATCTTTTAATGATCAAATATCAACCAGTATTTTCTTAGACCTCTAGAATGAGGACTGTAGAAATTTGATAAGGCGATCCAGCCTGGTATCCTGAAAACATCATGGCCCTGGGAATCACAAGAGACAAAGTACCAACTCAGTCACTTAACCTCCTCAGGGTCCGTTCAGTTTAGTCCATATTTATTGAGGATTTCCTGCGTCCTGGGCATTTTGTTGAGTGCTCGTGACATAAAGACAAACGACCCCTAGCCTTGCCTACAGAGAGCTTATAATTTACGGTAAGAGACAGCCGTGTAAACGAACAGTTGCAATGCTGAACCAGCCATAGCTCAGCAGAAGTACGCATAATGTGCTAGAACGCACTGATGGAACCAGATGATTCATTCCATCCGGGATGAGCTTTAGGGCACGTTTCTCAAAGAAGGTGACACCTCAGCACAGCCTGTTTTTCTCATCTAAGGAATGAGGCCAAAGTGAAAAATTCCTGTGTCTCTGCCAGACTTACAGCTCTGAAATTCAGTAATTGCATGGATAAATTGAAGACATCCTAAATACCAGGAACATTCAGAGTTGGGCATTCTCGGAGGAGACTGGTGGTTTGTGGAATTGGATAGCTACAGATACTGGCCCCTGCTCAGAGAGCCAGGTTGCTGGGCAGAGCCCCAAGGATGGGTAGCTCTTATACCCAGTCCTCCTAAGCCATCAGGATCCATGTCACCCTTTTGATGAGTGAACAAATTAATTCAAAAAGTGCTCCATTGCAAGATTCTGTGCTAGCAGAAGAAGACAAGTTCATGGCCGGGCTCAGTGGGTCACACTTGTAATCCCAGCACTTTGGGAGGCTGAGTCAGGCAGATCACTTTGAGGCCAAGAGTTTGAGACCGGCGTGGTGAGTATGGTGAAACTCCATCTCTACTAAAAATACAAAAATTAGCCAGGTGTGGTGGTACGCACCTATAATCCCAGCTACTTGGGAGGCTGAGGAGGGAGAATTTCTTGAACCAGGAGGCGGAGTTTGCAGTGAGCCAAGATCGTACCACTGCACTCCAGCCTTGGCAACAGAGCAAGACTCCATGTCAAAACAAAACAGAAAAGAAGTTAAGATGCAATCTTTGCCAGTGAGAAGCCCCACAGGAAGAATTAGGGAAGCCCAGGCTGCAAATCAAGGCTCAGTACAGAGGGGACAAAAAGAGATGCAGGCAAGGAGTTAATTAAAGGAAGGAGAATGTTTGTCTTCTACAGGAATCAAAAACGGCTTCAGGACATGCCCAGCTGGAGGTTATCAGAGGGCAGAGAGATAACAAGAAGAAAGGGAGAACATTCTACACAGAGCGAACAACTTGAGCAAAAGTGGAAAGTTAGAGACACTCTAGGAGATTGTAAGCAGAATTAGACTGGAGCTATAGAATAATAATAACAATTAGCATTATTAGTAATATTACTCATTGAGTACCTACTGAATGTGCCAAGAAATTCAAATATCCCTCCTCACCCTTCACTGCCACCTGGGATATGGGCATCATGCAGATTTTTCAGATGAGCAAACTGAGGTTTCATGGGCCAAGCTGAGATTTTAATGAGATGCTCCTGAGTCCAGAGTCCATACTCTTAACAACCATGCTTGTTTATTTGATGTTCTGCTGGGAAATGAAAGCTTAGCTCAAAAGGTCCTGTTTAAAAAAAGGGTTTTGAAGGACAGGAATAGCAGAATACAGCAGATAAATCTGGCAGCATTATGGAAAATGGCTTGCAGTGGGGAAAGACTACAGATAAGGAGATCTTAGACCTGCATGCTATAGTAATGACAGATATGCAAGAGCAATTAAACACTTCTGCACTGAGGTCACAGCAGTCAAAAAAAAGAGAGGAAAGAAAGGGATATATTAAAAGAAAAATAAAAAAACACGTCATGGGTAGAATCCCTAGAACCTCCCTAGTGGTTGGATGTGGTGGAAGAGGGAAGAATAAGGAGTTTGGAGAATGTGTGTTGGCCCCCTGGGGTCCACTCCCAAGCCAGGGTCACTTCCTTCCATTCAGCCTCTTGCGTCCATAAGCAAGGGAGAGGGAGTTTTCTGAAATGTTTTCTTTCTCTAAAAGTATGCATCTTACCATCTGACAAATTCATATTTCCCTTGGGCTTCACTAGCTGGACAATAATCAATTGTTATCCCTATAAGTTCCAAGAAATTTAGTCTAAGGTTTCTTATAGGAAATATGGATAGACAAAAGTTCCTCTATAAAAACCCTGCCCAAATCACCTATTTCTGGGGTGCATTGCCTATAATAGGTACTGAATGAATATGTTCTAAATGAATAAGTAGATAAACCACAAACACTTTCTACCTCTTGACCCTTGTGAGACTTTTTCCCCTACCTTTCTTTCAAAACAGAACTCCAGAGGCAAGAGTTAAACAAAGGCCACCAGGACATAGAATGTAGCAATGTTGGGACATGAGGTAAGAGACCTTAACTGGGTCTGTCCTCTGATGTTTGGTGTGACTGCTAACATATGGTGGGACCTCAGTAAGCACTGGTTGGATGGGTAAATTAACGAGTGAGTCAGATCATCTAGCTTTGAAGATCTCAGTAGTTCATGTTTAAATAGGGGAGTCTGGGCAGCCATCAGCCCCATTAACCTAACATGCCAACGTGATTAATGTTGCTTTTTCCAGAAGTCTTGGCTTTGCCTGCAAAACTTAACATTGAACACCTGAAGGAAAAAAAAAATCCCATTGGCAAGGCTTGCTTTTAACCGTGGGAGACACCCAGCCATGTTGCCAATTTCCCGAGGGGCCAATACCTTTCTGACTTTGCAATAATTCCCAAGTTAAACAAATTGCCAAAGAGTTATAAGCCTCTTATTAGTTGGATGGATTCCCCCAATTGCTCTGCTGGCTGCATTTTCCCTGCACACATGTTGGTGAGTTCTGCCGACTATTCGTGTGCCTGCAAGTTGAGGAGCTCTGGCATCTGTGATCTACAGTCTCAAATCTTCCCTCCCTCTTGCCTTCACTTTGAACTGAAATGCTGTCTTAAGCAACCCTGCTACCCACCACCTAACAAGCCGGGACGTGAGTCTTCATGACTGTTACGACACTTAACCAGTAACACCAGTATTCAAACTGCAGTGTGAGGAACACCACGACCAGCCGGAGAAATGGCCTGCACTGATTTCCTAATGGTCAGAGGATGAAGTGTGGCACAGCAACAGCTAGAAACACAGGTCACAGAAGGCTTAGACAAGAGAGGCCCTGGAGAGCATCGGGAAAATCTAAAACAGAGAGCTCGCATTCTTTGTGGCCCTCGGTTTACATGGCAGAAGCCGAAATGGAAAGTTTCACCTGGGTAAAGACCAATCGGATGCTTCGGGATAAAAATCCACTTCAGAAATTAAATCCTCCATTTCAGTGAACCGCCCTAATTCATAAGTCAATGTCCAACTCTATTTCTTTTTGTGTTGAGGGAAATTTAGCTTTTATACCAACTCCTGTTTCTGCATGGATTTCCATATAGCATAGGATCTCTGTGGGCTGGGCGTGGTGGCTTGTGCCTGTAATCCCAGCACTTTGGGAGACTGAGGGTGGAGGAACACTTGATCTCAGGACTTGACAGCAGACTGGACAGCATAGTGAGACTCCCATCTCTACATTGAAAGAAAGAGAAAAAAGAAAAGAAAGAAAGAAAGAAAGAAAGAAAGAAAGAAAGAAAGAAAGAAAGAAAGAAAGAAAGAAAGAAAGAAAGAGAAAGAAAGAGAGAGAGAGAAAGAAAGAAAGAAAGAAAGAAAGAAAGAAAGAAAGAAAGAAAGAAAGAAAGAAAGAAAGAAAGAAAGAAAGAAAGAAAGAAAGCCAAGTGTGGTGGTGCACATCTGTAGTCCCAGCTACTCTAGAGGCTGGGGTGAGAGGATCACTTGAGCCCAGGAGGTCAGAGGCTGCAGTTAGCCATGATCACACCACTCCACACCAGCCTGGGAAACAGAGCAAAATTCTGTCTCAAAAAAAAAAAAAAGGATCTGTATGATTGTACAACATGAAATGAGGCAATTTCATCAAAATTTATTCCTCAATAAAAGCTCTTTGATAAGCTAAGTTTTCTGTTTTGTTTTTCTTTGAAAAGTACAAATTTCTACAGGACACTGGCTCCACTATTTTCTTGGAGTGTGATAAGGTTTACGCCAAGAGATCACATTAGTTTCTGTACACTATTTCTATTGATTCAAGGCTCTTACCTAAGATTGGAAGGAACAATCATTTTATTAACTGCAGTCAAAGGGTTATGAAGAAAATCTATGCCCACGGATGTCCATAATTCCACCTTTCCTTCTTAGCACTGTTATCTCATTTCATCTAGAGATTTCCTCTAGATGAAATAGGGTGGAAAATCAACAAGATCTTTCAGAGGGTGGGCAGAGGAATGGAAAGGACAGAAGAAGAGGAGAAAAAGGCAAGGGGCCAGGCACCCACAAAAGTGTGCAAAAGCAAGTCAGTTCCCCACTAGCTTCTCTGATGTGCAGAGCCTCAATATGAAATAGAGAGCAGACTCAGGTGGAAATTGAACTTGTTCAGCTCTTCCTGAGCACCTCTCTATCCTTGTCCTGAAAAGCACTACAATTTGGCGAAAGAGGGCAGTTCCTCCAGGACGGTCATCTATCAGCTGAGCCCTTATTTCTGCTACTTCAAGAAGACAAAAATGGACGAATGGCCTGCTTGGAGTCTATCCATAGCATAGAGGCCTTTTCCAGCTCGGTCTTTTCCAATTGTTTTTAGTCACTCAATTTTGTTAGGAAATCAAATCTGCAGGTTCTTCTCAACCTGCAAATTCAGGGTCCTCTGGAGGCTTCACGATTTATACTTTCACCTACAAAAAGATATCTTGATAATGCAGTATTTTTTGGGGGGCGGGGAAGGAGTTTCACTCTTGCAGCCCAGGCAATTCTCCTTCCTCAGCCTTCCAAGGACTACAGGCATGTGACACTAAACCCAGATAATTTTTGTATTTTTTAGGAGAGATAAGGTTTCACCATGTTGGTCAAGCTGGTCTGAAACTGCTGAGCTCAGGTGATCTGCCCATGTCAGTCTCCAAAAGTTCTGGGATTACAGGCACCTGCCACCATGCCCAGCTTTTTTTTTTTCCACCCACCTCGGCCTTCCAAAGTTCTGGGATTACAGGCATGAGCCACCACACCTGGCCAAAGCAGTGTTATTGAGAACTACTATGTACCAGACATTACCAAAAACCTTAATCGCTTCTGACTGCTTCTTTCTCTAACACATCTTCCAAATCACTGTGTGGAAAAGAGCTCAGTTAGTTCCATCCAGTGATGTGCTGTTCTTAGCCATGCACATAAGACCACCTGATATAAACTGGCTGGGGTCAGGCCAAAGAAAACTGCTTAGATTTTCTTATCGTGGAGATGGCCTGATCCATAAAGATTGCCCTAAATCTCAAGCGGGAGAGGTGACTTGGATTTGGCCTAATCCACTCTTACATGTCATGAAGAAAGTCATCTCTCTCTTGCACAAATCAAGAATAAATATGAATGCAAAGTCTTATTTCTTAAAGAATGAAACAAACTCCAGTTAAAGATTGGTAGCCACTGACAAAACACTCAGCATCTTCTTTATCCTAAGTATCATTGTTATCAGCAAGCCAGTTCTATGGTTTCGTCAGAAGGAAAAGAAAAATGAACTTTTAAAATGAGGTGGGTGCTTGACGGTAAAATGTTAACACTAGAGAAACTGGATGAGTTTCTCAGAGTACAGAAATCTGTACTCTCTTTTCAACTTCAAAATGTCTTCAAAACATACAGTTTGTTTAAAAGAAATAGGGTGAGGCTGGGAGGTGAGCAGAATAAACTCAGGGCTGCAGGAGCATTGAAGAGCTGGTTTCATTTTTTTTTAATTCTGTTACTTATTTATTTATTTTAGAGACAAGGTCTTACTCTATTGCCTAGGCTTCCGGGAAGTAGTGCAATCATAGCTCACTGCAGCCTCAAACTCCCGGCCTTAAGTGATTTTCCTACCTCAGCCTCCTGAGTAACTGGGACTGCAGGCATGCACCACCATACCCAGCTAATCTTTTTTATTTTTTGTAGAGATGGGATCTCACTGTGTTGCCCCTGCTGGTCTCAAACTCCTGGGCTCAAGCAATCATCCTGCCCCGACCTCCCAAAGCCCTGGGATTACAGATGTAAGCCACTGTGCCTAGCCTGAAGAGCTGGTTTCAAAGTTGTGGTCATCTATGGCAGATAATAACCAAAGGAGGCCTGACCTGAAATCCGCAGAGGACCTGTCACTTGGTGATATGGACAAAAACCTCGAGATTGTCCTTATCTAGAGAGCAGAGATTCCCCACACCTCTGCTGGGCAAGGAAGATTTTAATGGTTTGTCAGTCCAGGACCCTGCAGGCTCCCCTCCTCTGAGAGCTACTTCACTCATTCATCAGGTGCTTCCTTGAGCTCCTTCCATTTACAAGTGGTGCTTTGATAAACCCTTCTCTTCCTTCAGCAAACATAGCTTGGGTGGTGTGGAGTCAAATCCCAGAAGTTACAGTGAGCAAAGATACATGGTATCTAAGAATCGTGTCTGTGTGAGTGTGCGTGTGTGTGTTCATCTGTTATTTAAATGTTAAGGCTCACTGGGGAGATGAAAAAGAGACCAGAAGAGCTGAAGTCAGTTATATCAGCTCTGTGCAAACAAAGTTGATGTGGCTTGGTGCAAGCCAAGATTAAAAGTGACTGAGTGCTTCTCCAGGAGCAAAGAACCCCAGACCGAAAAATAGAAAAGCGCTGTGGTTCTTTGCCAACCTTCTTAAAATAACTACCATTGTGCGGGATTAAAAGGCATTTGCTGAAGATATTGTGAAGAATAAAGCTTATTTGTTATTCTTTTGAAACAGAAATGTGAATAAAAGAAAAGCTGTTAGTCAACATTGTCTTAGAAGATCAAGCTTTCGAGATAGCAGAATATCTGGGTCAATGGGAGGCTTCAGCAAATTGTGCCCTGGATTGGCAGTTCCCTTCACAATTGCAGCTGAACACTTATGCTTCCTTCCCCACCCAATCCCAATTCAGAGGCTCATGGGACACAGTCACAGAGAAGTGACGTGTCATGGCATCCTATGTATGGGTGGTTTCATCCCACCAAGAGTTCAGTGGTCACCTCACCAGCATAGAATTAGGCAGACAGAGAGGAAAGAAACAAAGTAGAATTTGGCAGGCAGAGAGGAAGGAACTCTAGAATATTCATTGATTTTTTTTTTTTTCTTTTTCAGACAGCCTTGCTTGGTCTCATAGGCTGGAGTTCAGTGGCTTGATCTCGGCTCACTGCAACCTCCACCTCCCGGGTTCAAGCGATTCTCCTGCCTCAGCCTCCTGAGCAGCTGGGATAACAGGTGCCATCACATGCCCAGCTAATTTTTGTATTTTTAGTAGAGACAGGGTTTCACTATGTTGGTCAGGCTGGTCTTGAACTCCTGACCTTGTGATCCACCCACCTCGGCCTCCTAAAGTCCTGGAATTTCAGGTGTGAACCACTGCACCCGGCCTCTTGATTGCTTTGACGTTTGATCTGTTGGTTCTTCTTCTGTATCTCCAAAACAAAGCAAAACGATTCCAAAATGCCTTCCTATAAAAGAGCCCCTAGACCAAAAACTCATTGTCGACTGTGAAGAAAGAAGCCTGTTGAGGCAGAAACTGGAGCTCCTGCAGCCCAGAGACGCTCTGGGAAGGTGCTTTCCCAAGCAAGTCTCAGGGCTGAGCACTGAGTCCTAAACAGAAGGAGGTGGGAAGAGGACCCACAGCTACATTTTACTCAGTTCTACCCCATGATTAGGACGCAGATAGCCTGGAAGTGCTTCCTTCAACAGCCAGAAAGATTTAATCCAGACAGCAGGAAACTGTGTTTTCTACAAGGCCACTGAGGCCATTTCCTGAAAAAGAGGATCTGGAAGAGAAGAAAAGCAGATGGCTGGATGCTTCCAGCCTCCAGGTCTCCTCCCAGCACCAGGAGATCCTTCTCATTCTTTGGTTAGGGAACCATAATCTCAGCACTTTGGAAGGCCAAGGTAGGAGAAGAGCTTTAGCCCAAGAAACCAACCTAGGCAATATGGGGAGACCCTCTGACTACAAAAAATTTAAAAATTATCCATCTGTGGTGCCACATGCCTGTCGTCCCAGCTACTCTGGAGGCTGAAGTCGTTCTCTTGAGCCCTGGAGGCAGAGGTTGCAGTGAGCCAAGATGGCACCACTGCACTCCAGGCTGGGTGACAGAGTGAGACCCTGTCAAAAAAAAAAAAAAAAAACTAAGTGTAGACACAGCTCTAGAATGGTGATTCTCATGTGGAGCGACTTTACCCCCGACCAAGGGACACGTGGCAATGTGTGGAGACCTTTTTGATCGTTACAACAACTACTGTCACCTGGTGGGTAGAGTCCAGGGATGCTACTAAAATGCACCCAAAGCCTGTGGTACAGACAGCCCCCCACAGTGGGAAATCATCTCCCCAAGCGGCATATGGCCACGGTTAAGAAACCCGGTCCTAGAGGGTGGAATGAAGTTTCTACTTTTTCCTATAAAAAGATTTTTTTTTTTTGAGTTTTAAAAACTCCATGAGAGAATGTCCCAGTGTTTAAACTACTCTGTTTCTGTCATCCTACCCTGCACATCAGGACCTTCTTTGCTGTTCAAACAAAAAGATGCACAAATAAAACACCCATGGCAGAAAACAAAGATTCTGAAAACATCCCACAACTTGCTAATGTAGATATTAATACTTTCATCAATAAGCCCAGTGAAAAACATGTTGGGTGTCCACCATGTGGCTGGCCTGGAGCTTCCTACAGGAGCAAATGTAAAGAAATATAAGAAGCATCAGCATCACAATAGAAAGAGGAACACATTTGTTAAAAAATTAAAATATAATATTAGAAAACTAGCAAGAAAGTTAATAAAGCACACATTTAGCTAAATATTAAAATTAACAAGTTAATATCTATGTTATATGTAACCATTTTAAGGTAATTATAGTTTAATGACGAGTAACAAGTTTAATAACTACTGATTAAGTTGCTTCGGGGGGGACATTAAACCAGGGAATGCCTATCAGCATTATTTTTAATTTTCAAATTCAATAAATGGGATTCTTCTTCAAAGCCACTAGAAGGCCACTGAGAAATTGAATTGACCCAACTCTTCCTGAAAACAAAGCAAGAGTTCCAAGACGATATTCAGAAAAGGGTTTTATGAAACTTGGGTTACATCGACGTAAGCAGTTCTTCACAAAAATCAAAGATTTCTGATTATACTAGAATGAAACAGAAAACTAGGTGACAAAAGGAGGCTCTTTTCAAAGTAAGCACGCAGACCCTCTTTTTAGCTTAATTTGGCTCAAAAATAAAAGTGAAACCTTAAATCCTCTGAATGTGCAATAGTGAAAAAACTCAAAACTTAACATGGGATTCAAGTAAGAAAATCCACTGGGTAAAAGAGATCGTCCATGGCCCAGCAGACTTACTGAACATAGTTACTGAACTGTGAGCTAGGACACCACTGAGAGGCTTGCAGCTAACTCTTCCGTCCTGGTATTGCTAAGCCTAGACCCTCGCACTGCGCTGCATGGGTAGATGTGAGAACTCTGCGGGAAATAGAAGCTGTTCGCTTCCCTTGGAAAAGCCCCTGACGAGGCAGAGCCAAGCTGGGTTGCTCAGATGCAAGGTCTTCCTCTGCAGGAGAGACGCCTCTGCCTTGACACTTAGTAGGTAGGGGAATGATTAGAAGCCAAATCCAGGAAGTCCTGGGATCTATGCAATGATGTTGCATTAACGAAAGGTGAGTTTTTTTGTTTCTGTGGGCTTTCTTTTATTGGCCTATGACTCATGCTTCCTCATCTATTAGGCAGGAGAAAAATAAGAACTTACTGTGCCTGGCACAAACTTGTTTCTTGTTTGCACACTTACACTTGGCTGGACAATGACAGCCTGTTTACAGCCAAACACTTGGGGTAGCTGTACTAGGTGGCTGCTACCTCTCAGCTAGACTTAAGAAAGGAAAGATGGATACGTGGTCTGCTGTGAGCCTTCCGAGGATGCTCCCAGGCAACACCAACCTTCCAAGGAGGGTAGATGTCACGAGAGACCAGAACCTCGGGAACTTGCCCTTTTTAACAACCCATATCTCGGAGGAGTGAGCGAACTCAGATACAAGTCATAGAGCTCTGATTTTAAAGGTTTTATATATATACCGAAGGTTAGAAGGCGTTACCCTGACTTTAATTTATATATAATCCATTTTATAATTTGACAATTGCAAAAATAACGGAAAAAATTAGGTGTTTATTATTTAAAGCTAATTATACCTAGCTGACTTCTAAGACAGCACGAGTTTAATGTCAATAAAATAAATAATCATGACCAAAATTGAGGTATCTTCGACTGTCTGGAACTCAAAGAAGAGCCCAACTTCATGAAATCATAGCCTGGGGAGAGTTCCTGGAAAAGGCTGGACCTGAGCTGAGTTTGAAACTATTAGGGAAACAGTGCACAAAAATGCACTTCGTGTTGTTTTTTTACTGACTGTGATCCTCTCAAAAGTCACTAATGTTTCTGCCCTGAACAGAGTTTAGCAAAGTGTTTGCTCTCAGATTTCCCATATCTACCACCTCCTACCCTGAACTCTCAGCAGCCTGCATGCCTGGATTTGGTTTTTTGGGATATAGGAATGTATTTGCACTATCAACGCTCCTATCTGGTCCATTTTGAGACCAATATCACCCTTTTGCAAAATCATCCTTCAGGCAGAAGGGTGCACGCCATGGCTTTAGTAATAATCCTTTTAACTACTATAACTTTCCACCTGCCAACATTTTATATTGTGTAGATCAGTTCAATGCAGAAAGAAGAAGGAAACGTGTTGACCACATAGAGAATCAGATATGTGACCTCCACGTCCTGAAGCTGAACCTCTAACCCTCAAAGCCAACCAGCTACAACCTCCAGATGAGTATTCCCTCTTGAGACTGAGAGGCATCATGATATTCCTTGCAACATATCAAACTACGTTGAATAGAATGTGCACTGCATTTCAGCCTTGAAGAACATTAGATGAATGATCCTACAGTCAACATTATTTCACAACCACAGAGACATATTCAGACACTTCAACCTACATAGAAACATCGAATCTTACAAAGGGAAGCCACTTGAGAAGCCAGTGAATGTCACCCTGGCATTCATTGAATTCAATAAATATCTGAATTTTCTTCAGAGCACCCCCAAGTCAGTGGCTTGGTCCTCTTCTAGAACACCTGCAAATAATGGGGTCTTCACTGTCTCACAGGGCAGCCTATCTTACACTCAGACAGTCTTCATATTTGTAAAATCACTCTATTGTCAAGATAAAATGCTTCCCTAATAGTTCTTTCTATTAAACATAGTTTTCTTCCTCTGGAAACAAGGCTCTGGGCTGGAGGTTAAAGTTCTGGCAATTGAATCCCCAGGTACTGCTGTGGCCGTTATCAATACGTGTCCACAGAGAACAAGGAGTTTCTTTGGATTCCAGTCCTACCAGGGGCAAATTCTTGTTGAAACTTGCAAAGAGTCGCTCTCCAAAGCAAATCAAAGTCTCTTACAACTTATAAACAATAGTTTGTTTAGCGATAAGTACAAAGCTGAGTATCAGCAACTGGATTTTTTTAAAAGCAGAAAAAAAACACTGATTACATATAATCACATATGTTGAACTATTTCTAGCCTAAATGTAATTTTACTATAATGAGTATCGTTACAAGAGATAAAGATAATAATAATTTTATTTATAAACTATTTTTCAGCCAAGGTGCTTGGGGCATTGCATGATCATAAGCAATGATTAAAACACTATTAAAAAACATCAAACAAATAAAACACATGCTAATCTTCAGGTAGAAAATGAAGTAGCAAAAGAAATCAGAGGCTTGCCGAGTGCAGTAGCTCATGCCTATAATCCCAGCACTCTGACAGGCCGAGGAGGCCAGATCACTTGAGGTCAGGAGTTCGAGACCAGCCTGGCCAACATGGTAAAACCCTGTCTCTAGTAGAAATACAAAAATTATCTGGGCATGTTGGTGCATGCTTATAATCTCAGCTATTCTGGAGGCTGAGCAGGGAGGATCACTTGAATCTGAGAAGCAGAAGCTGCAGTAAGCTGAGACTGGGCCATTGCACTTCAGCCTGAGCAACAGAGTGAGATTCTGTCAAAAAAAAAAAAAAAAAGAAAGAAAGAAAAAAGAAAAAAAGAAATCAGAGGCTAATATTAGAATTACAGGAAAATGGCTGGGCGTGGATGCAGTAGCTCACGCCTGCAATCCCAGCACTTTGAGGGGCCAAGGCGGGTGGATCACCCAAGGTCAGCAGTTTGAGACCAGCCTGGTCAATGTGGTGAAACCCTGTCTCTACTAAAAATACAAAATTAGCTGGGCATGGTGGCACACACTTGTTGTCCCAGCTACTCAGAAGACTGAAGCAGGAGAATCTCTGGAACTCGGGAGGTTGTGGTGAACCGAGATCATGCCCCTGCATTCCAGCCTGGGTAACAGAGCGAGACTCCGTTTCAAAAAAAAAGTGCAGAAAAATGGCACCAGGTATCAGGAAACATCACATATAGTTTTCTTTGTGTTTTTTTCCACCCTACTCTGAAAAAAATATCTCAAGTCTTGTCATGATTTCTAACACATTTATTTCCTAGGTACCAGCTTTTTCTTTAGTTACTGTTCTTTAGATTAAATTTTCTCCCCTCCTTAGATCAAGATCTCATTATTCTGTCCATTCAATCAAATTCATACAACAAATAGGTTAGTTCATGTAACCATGAAAAACAAAAAAGAGTGATTAAGCCATTTCTCCAATATTCAAATTTTGATGTTTGTTATGTACTTTGGCTCTATAACCGACGACAGTAAAAAAGAAGGAAAATAGTCAATGCCCAAACTATATAACGCATATGACTGTAATTTCCAACTCCTCAGCCATCATGACATCCTCTTGTTTTGAGATTTGCAATAACCACTAACTCCCTCCTCCCTTCAAAAAACATGAGGACAGTGTAGAAAACACTGTTGGTTACCTACACCACAGCCATTTCCTCCCCCTCCCCTCCTCTCTTCCTTGCTAACCGAACGCTATTTTTGTTCAAGTATCAGAGGGTCATGTGCTCGTAGAAAGTGGGGCCCTCCCTCCCCAGCAAGAAAATCTTAAATCTGAGACATGAAGGGTCATTCCACTCCCCCTTGCTAGTGGAGTGGTTGGTTCCAGATGGGTAATCCACTCTGGCCAAGGAGACGTGGCAGGGAGTCTGATAGAACCTCCCAGGAGAGGTCTGACCTGCCTCAGACTGTGCATATGTGCTCTTTAGAACCAGACCAGCTCTCCTCAAGTCATGAGATACAGAACCATAGAACTAAGCAAGCACACTGGGTTCAGTGGTGTGAAAGATGGAAAGACGTCGGGTCGTCCCTGAGGACTGTCAAGCCAAGCCTGCAGTCACCCCACACTGTGTTTCCTATTGGATGAGAGAATGTCTTCTTCTTGTTCCAATCAATTAAATTGAACATTCTTTTTTTATAGATTTTTTTATTTTTGGAGGTGGAGTCTCACTCTGTCATCCAGGCTAAAGTGCAGTGCTGTGATCTCAGCTCACTGCAACCTCCGCCTCCCGGGTTCAAGCTATTCTCCTGCCTCAGTCTCCTGAGTATCTGGGATTACAGGCACGTACCACCATGGCTGACTAATTTTTGTATTTTTAGTAGAGACGGGGTTACACCATGTTGGTCAGGCTAGTCTCTAGCACCTGACCTTATGATCCGCCCACCTCAGCCTCCCAAAGTGCTGGGATGACAGGCGTGAGCCACTGCACCCGGCCAATATTGAAAATTCTCGACCTCACAACTAAAAGCATCCCAGACCACTCAAAAGCATTTCTTAGTGTATAATTAAAGTGAATTACACACTTTTGGGATTCGTATTTTTAGAAAACACTTGCATACAACTAAAAATACTTGAAATCTTTTAAACCAGTTTGAATGTCACTCATATAACATATGAGTGCCTAACATCCACTAAGCATATTAGCCTTCATCGTATTTTTTGGATTTCTGTAATTACATGTAAGATGAAATTATTCCATTTTAGAGAAAAGGGGAATCAGAGAAATTAAGTGATTTGCTTAATATCACATAGTTTGGAAGTGTTAGAGCCAGCATTTGAAGACAGTTTTCTTTGAGTCAACGTTTATTTCTCTTTTACTTCATGAAGCTACATTTAATGCATTCTTACTCTGGGTTATGCTCCTAGACTTTTTCATAACTTTTTAGTATATCAGTCGTTTGGGGGTTCAGGTGGTTTCAGGTTACATGGATAAGCTCTTTAGTGGTGATGTCTGAGATTTCAGTGCACCTGTCACCACAGCAGTATCCACTACACCCAATATGGAGTCTTTTTTTTTTAGACGGAGTTTCGCTCTTGTTACCCAGGCTGGAGTGCAATGGTGCGATCTCGGCTCACCACAACCTCCGCCTCCTAGGTTCAAGCAATTCTCCTGCCTCAGCCTCCTGAGTAGCTGGGATTACAGGCACACACCACCATGCCCAGCTAATTTTTTGTATCTTTAGTAGAGACGGGGTTTCACCATGTTGACCAGGATGGCCTCGATCTCTTGACCTCGTGATCCACCACCGTCGGCCGGAGTCTTTTATCCCTCACCCTCCTCCCAACCTTCCCGCTGGGTCCCCAAAGTCCCTTATATCATCCTTATGCCTTCATGTCATCATGGCTTAGCTCTCACTTATAAGTGAGAACATACGGTATTTGGTTTTCCATTCCTGGGTTGCCTCACTTGGAATAATGGCCTCCAGCTCCATCCAAGTTGCTGCGAAAGACATTATTTTGTTCTCTTTTATAACTGAGTAGTATTCCCTGGTGTATATACACCATATTTTCTTTATCCATTCATTGGTTTATGGGCACTTAAGTTGGTTTTTCTTTTTTTCAGCCTTGACCTCCCAGGCTTAAGTGATCCTCTTGCCTCAGCCTCCCGAGTAGCTGAGACCACAGGCATGAGCCACCATGATCAGTCTGGAGATTTAATATTGACAGTGATCTTAACCCTATAGGTTAACCCTTAACTCTCAGGACCTGATAAGGTTGTCATCAATATTAGGTCTCTGGGCTGGGCACAGTGCCTGACGCCAGTTATGGAATATTTCAACCGAGGTTCCAATACGACTCCACGAATTGCCAACAGTATCTTAAGATTTGTATTGGAAACTTAGTTGAAATATTCCATTACTGTGAAGATTTTTAGCTAGTAGGATCTCAAAAACATCGAGTTCAAGATCATGAACTGCATGGTCCTATAAAAACTTGGGTTCGACGTGTAATGAAAAGCTGGAAATATGCAGCCTGCAGATGTTCTATTTTTCATCAACCAATATAACAGAGGAACAACTTAAAAATGTGGGAGTTGTTCGGTTGTTTTTCTCTTTCCTGACAGAAATTTCCAGACATGTAACTTGGTCTTTATCTCATGGCATAATCCTACCAAAAAGAAATCCCTGGCCGGGTGCAGTGGCTTGTGCCTGTAATCCCAGCACTTTGGGAGGTCAAGGCAGGTGGATCACTTGAGGCCAGGAGTTCAAGACCAGCCTGGCCAACATAGTGAAACCCCACCTCTACTAAAAATACAAAAATTTGCTGGGTGCGGTGGTATGTGCCTATAATCCCGGCTACTTGTGGGGGCTGAGTCAGTAGAATCACTTGAGTATGTGAGACAGAGATTACAGTAAGCCCAGACTTCGCCTCTGTACTCCAGCCCGGTGGCAGTGAGAGGTCATCTCAAAAAAAAAAAAAAAAAAGAGAGAGAGAAAGAAAGAAAAAGAAATCCCTGGATCACCATGAAAAGCAAATGTTCTGTGCTGCTCAATAAATAAAAACATTTTAATATTTCTTATTAGTCAAGTATGTATTATTTTGTTTGTTTGTTTTCTGGGGTTTTTTGTTTTGTTTGGTTTTTTGGGTTTTTTTTTTTTTTTTTTTTTTTTTGGCCTTTGGGGTGGTATAGATTGATGTAAATTCATTCACTCATTCAACAAAGCTGTCCTGAGTACACAGCATTCTGCTTGGTACTGAGTGTCCTGGTAAGCCAGCCACACACATCTGGGCTTCCATGAAACTGCCTTTATTCTAAGTCAAGCAAAAAATAAATGAGCAAGTAAATAAATGAATGAGGTCTCAGGTTGTAATGGCACAACGAAGAAAACAAAATGGGAGAAAGAAGGGCCAACATTTGATAGAGGATGAGAACATCTCCTTACTTCAAAACAGCTGACGTTTCCTTCACGGCCACATTGGATGGAACTGAAGGACAGTATTTGCAGTGAAATAATCCGGGAACAGAAAATTAAACACTGTTTGATATCACTCATATGTGGAAGCCAAAAAGGAAGTTGATCTCATAAAAGTAAAAAGTAGAACAGAGGATATTAGAGGCTGGGAAGGGTAGGGAGAAGGGGTGGATAGGAAGAGATTTGTTAAAGGTTACAAAATTGGGCTGGGCGCGGTGGCTCACGCCTGTAATCCCAGCACTTTGGGAGGCCGAGGCGGGTGGATCACGAGGTCAAGGGATCGAGACCATCCTGGTCAACATGGTGAAACCCCGTCTCTACTAAAAATACAAAAAATTAGCTGGGCATGGTGGTGCGCGCCTGTAATCCCAGCTACTCAGGAGGCTGAGGCAGGAGAATTGCCTGAACCCAGGAGGCGGAGGTTGCAGTGAGCCGAGATCGCGCCATTGCACTCCAGCCTGGCTAACAAGAGCAAAACTCCGTCTCAAAAAAAAAGAAAAGAAATTACCACAAGGACAGAAGGAATAAGTTCTAGTGTTCTGCAGCACTATAGGATGATTTTTTTTGCTCACACCTGAAAACCCAGCACTCTGGGAGGCTGAGACAGGCAGATTGGCTTGAGTCCAGGAGTTCAAAACCAAAACGTTAGTGGAGCACAGTGGTGCACGCCTGAAGTCCCAGCTTCTTGGGAGGCTAAAGCAGGAGGTTTGATTGAGCCCAGGAGGTAGAGGCTGCAGTGAGCTATGATCACGCCACTGCACTCCAGCCTGGGTGACAGAGTGAGACCCTGTCTCAAAAACAAAACGAAACCAAACAATAATATATTACATAGTTTTAAATAGCTAGAGGGAGGATAGTGAATGTTCCCAACCAAAGAAATGAGAAATGTCATTTTCATTGAGATGGTACATAGACAAATTACCCTGATCTGATCACTGTACATCATATGTATTTACATCATTATCCCCATGAATACTTACAATCATTATTTATCAATTCAAAAATAAACCTTTAAACTGACTTTAGAATAGTAACATGAATGAAAGAGGTGCCTGGGAAGATAGAGAAGAAAAGTATTTGACTCAGAGGAAACAGGAAGGGCTGATGTTCAGAGGCGGCCGTAAGATGTGCGCGGTCCAGGAGCGGCGTGGCCATCATCGATCCGTAACTCCAGCCTCCATATCCCACTGCCCTCTAAAACTCCACTGCATGGCTAAGAATTTCCAGCTTCACACCTCAAATCCTCAGCTCCTCCCTCCCCTGCATCGGCTCCCCGAAGCCAGCCCCATCCCGGCTGCTGGAAACTCCTTTCCCATCTGGCGTCATCTTTTTTGCCTCTCTTTCTCTCTCTGCTCCTCACTGAATCTGGCAGAAAACCATGACTCCACTTTCCCAGAAGATACAGAATTTGATCTCATCTCACCAATTCCATGGCTGCTGCCCAGGGCGGACAGCTGTTATCTCTGACCCAGATTATTACACAGGGATAGGACCAGGGTGAGGCAAGGCTGGCCGCAGGGCTGCAAAATTGAAAGAGACGCTCCCACCCCAGATGTTTTGCACAGCCCTGCATGAGGAGCTCCTCATATGTCATACCCTAGCAACCTAACTTACTTCACTTTAGCCCTGCCTAACTATTGGAATTACCTGCGAACTCTTTCCTATATTCACCCCTTGCCTACGGCCTATTCTCAATACATCAGCCACAGGGATGCCTTTTTTTCTTTTTTGTTTTTGAGTTGGAGTTTTGCTCTTGTTGCCCAGGCTGGAGTGCAATGGCATGATCTTGGCTCACCGCAATCTCCGTCTCCCGGGTTGAAGCGATTCTCCTGCCTCAGCTTCCCGAGTAGCTGGGATTACAGGTATGCATCACCAAGCCCAGCTAACTTTGTATTTTTAGTAAAGATGGGGTTTCACCATGTTGGTCAGGCTGGTCTCGAACTCCTGGCCTCAGTTGATCGACCTGCCTAGGCCTCCCAAAGTGCTGGGATTACAGGTGTGAGCCACCGGGCCCAGCCAGGGATGCTTTTTAAATGTAAATAGATCATGCCCCTCCCCTGCTGAAGACTCTGAGACAGTTGCCCATCTCACAAAGAGCAAAAGCTAACATCCCTGCAAGAGCCAGCAACGACTCCTTGGCTGGCCTCCTCACTGGCGCTTGAACACAACAAACATATTCTCACCTTAGGGCCTTTACTCTAGACCCTGTCCCTCCCAAATCACTCTCTCCTCCTACCAGGCTTGGCTAACTCTCTCACCTGTTTCAACTCTTTGCTCAGATTTCACCTTTGGCCTGTGGCCTGCCCTGACCACACTGCAGCCTGTCTCAACACCCTCCCATTGGTACCCCTGTCCCTAACTCAACTCAACTTTTCTTTTTTCTATAGCACGGACCACTTCCTAACCTACCAAGGAACTAAATTCCCCTCTCCCGCTGCTAAAATGTAAACTCTGTGAGTGCAGGAATTTCATGTGCTTTGTTCTCTTATCCATCTTGGGAGCCCAGAAAAGTGCTAGGCACATAAAAAGCACTGTAATAAGGCTGGGTGCACTGGCTCGTACCCATAATCCCAGTACTTTGGGAGGCCAAGGCCAGTGGATTTGAGGTCAGGAGTTCGAGACCAGCCTGGCCAACATAGTGAAATTCCATCTCTACTAAAAATACAAAAGTTAGCTGGGCATGGTGGCAGGCACTTATAATCACAGCTACTTGGGAGACTGAGGCAGGAGAATCAATGGAACCTGGGAGGTAGAGGTTGCAGTGAGCCAAGATTGCGCTGCTGTACTCAAGCCTGGGGGACAGAACGAGACTCCATCTCAAAAGTAAAAGAAGAAAAATAAGAAAGAAGAAAGCATTGTAATAAATAGTTGTGCAATGAGCTAATTAATGGATGAGTCTAAGAAGTGACCAGTTGTTCTGGGAAATGCAGATGAAGAGGAAGACAAGGGCCAGATCATTCATTGTAGGAACTTGTAGGCTAGGAGAAGTGTTTGGAATTTATTCTGAGCACAAGCACTGTGTTTAGAATCATTGGTGGGTTTACAACAGATTTCCGTTTTAAAGTAATCTGCTTGTTATGTGGAAATGGATGAGAGAGAAAAGCAGCTGTTGGAAAGTCTAGTGACTTAGTCTAGGCAATATATGATGGGTTTGGGGTTAAGACAATAGCAGAAAAAATGAGAAAAAATGGATGGATATTTCAGAAGTTGAGCCAACAGGAATTACTGATGGATTAGAGGGGTAAATCACCTTTAGGAGAGGAATAATGATATGGTGAATAGCAGAAAGTTTGTCAAGGACAGAGGTAGACAAATTTTCAAGATAGGTGAAATTAAAATATCTATATTTAAAGATGTTAGGCTGGGCATGATGGCTTAAGCCTGTAACCCCAGCACTTTGGAAAGCCAAGGCAGGCAGATTACTCGAGGTCAGGAGTTTGAGACCAGCCTGCCCAACATGGTGAAACCCTTTCCCTACTAAAAATACAAAAATTAGCCAGGCATGGTGGTGCACGATTGTAATCCCAGCTGCTTGGGAGGCTGGGGTGGGAGAATCTCTTGAACCAGGAAGACTGAGGTTTCAGTGAGCTGAGATTGCATCACTGCACTTCAGCCTGGGCAACAGAGCAAGACTCTGAAAAAAAAAAATGAATGAAATGGTGTTAGCCTGGGAGTCTCTACATATATTTTTTTAATTAGTGGGGCATGGTAGTACAGGAGGCTGAGGCTGGAGGACTGCTTGCAGCAGGAGGTCAGGGCTGCAGTGAGCCATGATTATGTCACGGCACTCCAGCCTGGGCAACGGAGCAAGACGCTTTCTTGAAAAATAAATAAATAAATGAGTAAAGATGTTAGTTTTGAGATGCCTATTAGTTATCCAAGGGGAAACATAAGAAGGTGATTTAAAAAGCCTGCTGTACAGGGGAGAGGTCAAAGGGGAGAGAAAAACAGACTCATCAGCACATGGGTGGTGTGTACAGTCATGTGTCTAGATGAGGTCATCTAAATGTACACAACAAAGAAAAGAGAAGCAGAGAGAGCCCAGAACTGAAGACATGAAAGGGCACGACATCATTTAGAAGCCTTCCCTCCTCCCCACACATCAAACTCTTGAAGTTTCCCTTGTTTTCAGAAGTCTGCATTTCTCAGACTCCTTTTGGATATTTGCAGGCACTGTGCATTTCCACCCGTCCACCTTTATTTCCTCCAAAGCGGATCCTCAGCCCTTGGCTTTCAAACCTGAAGCAACTTCCAGCAGTCCTTAAACTCAGTCAATCTGTCAGTTAACTCATTGTTAAAACACACACACAAAAGCAAGTATGTAAACTAAAACAGGTTTTATTTCCAACTCTAATTTATTTTTTAATCTCCTTTTCTCTCCAAAATGCATACAGTGGTCTTTGTATAGGTAAGAGACAAGAAAAAATCATTCCCAGTTAATGTTTTCAGAAATATTCTGGGTGCTTGATATTTCTGTCACCCCACTTTAATCTCATTTCAGGAAGTTGGTCCAAAATCCGATTCCTAGAACGAGCAAGCAGTGTTGTGGTAACTTTCAAACAGCTTGTTTTACATCAAGGAAAGGGAGAGGAAGGTGGAGGAGGTCAACGACTGCAGGTGGAAGACGGAATTATGAACTGAGATATCTCTGAAGGTTTTTTTTTTTCTAAGATAGGGTCCTGCTGTGCCACCCAGGCTGGAGTGCAGTGATGCCAGCTTGGCTCACTGCAGCCTCAACCTCGCAGACTCGAGCAAGCCTTCCACCTCAGCCTCATGAGTAGCTGGGACCAGAGGTGTGTGCCATCATACCCAAGTAATTTTTGTATTTTTTGTAGAGACGGGGGTTTCACCATGTTAACTAGGCTGTTCTCAGGCAATCCTCCCTCTTTGGCCTCCTAAAATGCTGAGATTACAAGTGTGAGCCACCGTGCCTGGCCTGAAGATACCTTCTAATGAATTGACCTACAAGGTCATTTGATCCTAGAAAGAACATAGAAATTACGATCTGAAACTGACTCACAAAGACATTGCGTCTCATCTTAAATGTCCATTAAACATATCACACAATGGCAAACTGTGGTCAGAATCAAGCCTAGAACTCTGCTCCAAAGTTCTAAACCCACACACTGTACCTCCTCCCTGCTGATGACCAGCCCAGGATGGACATACTCAGCCTCCCACCTGGTCATGTGGCTCCCGCAGCTAATAGTAGGTCATCCACTTCTGAAGGGTCTTTCCACTGTTTGTTTTCTCTTGCTCTTATCACTGGGGTGGATGGTATTAGATATGTTTCTTTTTAGCAAGTATGAGGTAAGCAGAGGTCAAACTCGTGTCAAACAGAGATGTAGAAAAGCAGATATAGTTACAGTGCAAACCCACCAGCCTAAAGTAAAAACAAAAGAATTCTTTCAGCGACACTTCAAAACCAATTGAAACCAAAGTGACGATCTCGGGGCCACTTTCCAGATAGAAGTCAAGCCCCGACCTTCATGCTTAAGGGCTCTTGTGTACTGAGCTGACAGAGGCAAACATTATCTCAAGCGACCACTTCATTTTTCCTCTCTCAAAGCCAGTTGTGGGTGCTATTCTGGTACTTCATTCGGCAGGCAATTAAATTTGAGAGAGTTTGGAAATAAAACCCAGAAAACCCTATGAGATCCAGGCTTTAATCCTCTCTGCTGAATCTATTCTGGTCCCCTAGGTGGAAGGAGGTTGCATACTTCTTCAGAGCTGCTATTTACTCAAGACGAGAGAACAATAAACAAGGTCAGCTTCCCTAGTAGCTGGGACTGCAGACATGTGCCACCATGCCCAGATAATTTTTGTTTTTGTTTTGTTTTGTGTGTGCGTGTTTGTGTGTGTGTGTGTGTGTGTGTGTGTAAGAGTCTCACTTGTTGCCCAGGCTGGTCTCAAACTTTTGTGTGTGTGTGTGTTTGTGTGTGTGTTTGTGTGTGTGTGTGTCTCACTTGTTTTGTTTTGGGGTCTGTGTGTATGTGTGTGTGTGTGTGTGAGTCTCCCTTGTTTTGTTTTGGGGTCTGTGTGTGTGTGTTTGTGTGTTTGTGTGTGTGTGTGTGTGTGTGTGTGTAAGCGTCTCACTTGTTGCCCAGGCTGGTCTCAGACTTTTGTGTGTGTGTGTGTGTGTGTTTGTGTGTGTGTGTGAGAGTCTCACTTGTTTTGTTTTGGGGTCTGTGTGTGTGTGTGTGTGTGTGTGTGTGTAAGAGTCTCACTTGTTGCCCAGGCTGGTCTCAAACTTTTGTGTGTGTGTGTGTGTTTGTGTGTGTGTGTGTGAGTCTCACTTGTTTTGTTTTGGGGTCTGTGTGTGTGTGTTTGTGTGTTTGTGTGTGTGTGTGTGTGTATCTGTAAGAGTCTCACTTGTTGCCCAGGCTGGTCTCAAACTTTTGGACTCAAACGATCCTCCTTCCTCGGCCTCCCCAAGTGCTGGGCTTACAGGGGTGAGCCACTGTGCCTGGTCTATTCTTATGTTTGAATCTTACTCAGTCCTTTATGTGATTAGCCAGGATGTTGAAGGAGCACTTAGTATCCCCTAACGATAATTCATGACATTTGTGTACTATTTTTATAGACTGCAAATCTGTTATAGCAGTCCCAGATTCAGTGACATAAATTTTAGATTTTTATCACAACAAATACTTCAGGTATCAACTTGCATAACAAGAAAATAAAAGGCTTAGCTACTCTAAAAGCAACAACCCATAATGCAGTGGTTTAAATAACAGAGAGGCGTAGTATATCTCCCTCATGTCACAGCCCAGAGTTGTTCTACTAAACGTGATCACTAATGGTCCAAGCCCTTCCAGATTGTTTTCCTGCAATTCTGGAGGGTGTTATCTTTACCTGTGTGGTCAAAGCTGGTTATCAACTTGTCAGTGTTTCAGTTCACAGGAAAAAGAGCAAGAAAAGTACATGTGTAATGTTTTAAGGGCTGAGCCTGAGAGTTGCACACATCGTTTCAAATTAACTTCCACTAACCAGAACTTAGTCACATGGCCCAAACCTACCTTCAGTGGCTCCTAGGACATGCACAAATGTTAGTGGACTATTAGCCAAAGAAGGCTTTGTGAAAAATATAGGACTTCAGGTGGGCACTGAGGGATGGCTAAGATCAGAAGAGAAAGCTAGAGAGAGTCATAATTATAAACAGTGAATTCCTGGCTTCTGCCCTGGCTGTTACCCAGGATCTTATTTCTTAACATTAATCCATGCATTCTTTTTAAACAAATTCTGAAAAAAAAAAATGACAGAACATTGTGCCCCACCCAAGTCATATTGTAGACCTTTAAAATAATGTTACACAGGCACAGAACAATAATTTCCCTTGAAATAATCATGGATATATAAAGGAAATTTAACCATAGTTCAAGTGCTTATAACATAACATTAATATATAGAAGAAATAAAGTTGTAAGAATTTTTTTATTGCAACAAGTTCTAAACAACGCTCTCTGTGGAGTAAATGCAATATAGGTTACAAAACTAGCAACAGCAAAAAAAAATCAACAAAGCAAAATTGTAAAATTCTTTCATTATTCTCAGTGTTGGTAATGACTCGGGGACACTCTAAATATCAGGGAATGTCCTGCAGAACATGACGGCTAACGACGAGGGACAGTTAGGAGTTTGGTCATGTGGAAAAGAGCAGAAAGATCCTAAAGGAATATCTGCTCTGGGCTGGATGCTTGGCTCATGCCTGCAATCCCAGCACTTTCAGAGGCAGAGGTGGGAGAATTGCCTGAGCCCAAGATTTCAAGATCAGCCTGGGCAACATTGCAAGACCCTCTTTCTGTTTTAAAAAAATATTTTAAAAAGGAAAAAGAAAAGAAATAACTACTCTTACAGGCATCATATGAAACAGAATATATACATTTTGCAGTTTACTCTCCATGCAAACCATGATTGTTTTTATTATTCTAAAACGGAGTTCTAGTCAAGTTGCAATGTGCCTCGGCATCTACAAATAGCCAAGAGGGAAACCGGGACTCCCACTCCATGCTTCAGGCATCATTCCCAACGGGTGTCCTCGTCACGCCATTCACTGCCACTCAAACTCGGCCCACATTGATTCACTGCTCGTACGAGAAGCCTGGGTGGGGGCAGGTGCCCTCCACAGCCTCCTCTGCAGCCTCCTGTTGCTCTTTTTTTTTTTTCTGAGACAGAGTCTTGCTCTGTCTCCCAGACTGCAATCTCAGTTTCCTGCAACCTCTGCCTCCCCAGTTCAATCGATTCTCTTCCCTCAGCCTCCTGAGTAGCTGTGGTGCATGCCACCCTACTCGGCTAACTTTTGTATTTCTTGTAGAGACATGGTCTCATTTTTTGCCCAGGCTGGTCTAAATTCCTGGGCTCAAGCAATCAGCCTGCCTCGGCTTCCCAAGGTGCTAGGATCACAGATGTTAGCAGCAGCACCCTGCTAACATTTGAGTATCAGTTGGATCACATGGCTCACCAATGCAGAGCCCTCCACTCACTTCTCATTGCACCCGCATTCGCCCGGCTCACAAGACACCACCTGGGTGCTCTTGTTTGCTGTTCCCATGTCATTTTGCACTACCTCTCCCCACCCCTTGTTTTTGTTGGAGCTCAGAAAATGATATCCCGAAGTCTGATGCTTTGGCAAGCTGAGAACTTGGAACTAAGGAGATTGGAAAGCCTCAGAAGTAACCTCTCTGACCTCCTACCCTTCTGTCTCTCACCCCTCTTTCCCCTCCAGAGTGGGTCCTAGAAACTGGAGCCCCGCTCTACCCCAAGCCTGCCATAAGACCTAGAAATAGGAATCTAAACTTTCCCTCCTTTCGGCGTAGGAGCTGGCTGTAAACAAAGTCTCTGATCGTGGGTCATAAGACCCTCATTCCAGAGAAGTCCTGCCCTCTACCCGGGAGGAAGGAATGCTGCTCAGAGAGGCCAAGAAGAATCTCAACAGACAGGCCTTGCTGGGTGTCCCCCTCCGTCTATGACATCAGCATTCCCTTTTGTCTAGTCATATTTTTCTATATGGCTCTTCACTCTTCACTGAATCCAAGCATAAAAATGGACAGTCTTCCCTGGGTCTTTGGTGGGGGGGGTCTTCATTTCTGAAGTCTCCTGTGTCATGTAAAACTCTGATTAAATAAATCGGTTTTGCTTTTCTCTTGCTAACCTGTCTTTTGTCACAGGAGTGCTGGCTGTGCCCCTGATGATGGGTGAGGGAAAGGATCACACCTTCCTTTTCTATATTTCTCACCACCCAGCCACACTTGTGATCAGCTTCCCCAAAAGCCCAAGCCCTCTCCTCCTCCCCAGGCCTCCTATGCGCTGTGTCTGGTCCCGCGGATGCCCCTTCTCCTCGCTGCCCTCCTTGAGGCCTCAGCTGAAATGTTGCTTCTCCACGAAGTTCCTCTGGAGTCTCATATGAATATGCTCCTTCCCTCCCCCACCCTATTTTTTTCTCTCTTAACACCCTGCTCTTTTCCTTCATGGGATATTTCACAGTTTTCCATGATATATTCAGATACAGCTTATGTCCAATTTTCATCACTCAATTGTAGCAATAGGAAGGTCAACAAACCCACCTACCACGTTCACCACCATAAACCCAGCACCAGCCGCAAAACAACACACACAGCACATGCTTAAAGAAATGTCTGTTGAGTGAGGTTAAAAGTCGTTTAAATTTAAAAGCAAATTTTAAACAAAATATTTAATGTTTAATTATTAAGCAGTCTCAATGAGCTGTGAGAAACCCAGTGAAAAGACTTACCTAAAATTTTATTATTGATTTGTCTATGCACAAGGTGTTAACCAGCTGGCCATAGTGGCTACATGCAGATGAAGGCAGGCAGATCACTTGAGTTCAGGAGTTCAAGATCCAAGACCAGCCTGGGCAACAAAGTGAGACCCTGTCTCTTAAAAAGGAAAAAAAATAAGTTATTTTTAAAAACCAAGTACTGCCGGGTGTGGTGGCGCATGCCTGTGGTCCCAGCTACTCGGGAGGCTGCTGTGGGAGGATCGCTTGAGCCCAGGAGTTCTGGGCTGCAGTGCGCTATGCCAATTGGGTGTCCGCACTAAGTTTGGCATCAATATGGTGACCTCCCGGGAGCGGGGGACCACCAGGTTGCCTAAGGAGGGGTGAACCAGCCTAGGTAGGAAACGGAGCAGGTCAAAACTCCCATGCTGATCAGTAGTGGGATGGCACCTGTAAATAGCCACTGCACTCCAGCCTGGGCAACATAGCGAGACCCTGTCTCAAATAAATAAATAAATAAATAAATAAATAAATAACAACAACAGCAAAAAAAAACAAGACCCTATAACAGGTCTGATTCCTGTTCTCTAAAAGCTTTCATTTAGTTTCTTATGAGATTCTCCTTCTGTTTTTATTTATTTTTGTTTCGTTTTGTTTTGTTTTTTGACAGTCTCACTCTGTCATCCAGGCTGGAGGTCAGTGGCTTAATCTCAGCTCACTGCAACCTCTGCCACCCGGGTTCAAGGAATTCTGTGCTTCAGCTTCCCAAGTAGCTGGGATTACAGACGTGTGCCACCATGTCTGGCTAATTTTTTGTATTTTTAGTGGAGACGGGGTTTCACCATATTGACCGGGCTTGTCTTGAACCCCTGACCTCAAGCAATCCACCTGCCCCAGCCTCCCAAATTGCTGGAATTACAGACATGAGACACTGTGCCTGGCCATGAGATTTCCTTTCAACACATGTATATAACTTGAGCACACAATCCTATCCAGAGGACGTTTTTCTTTCTTTCTTGCTGTCTTTCATGCTGCATGGGTGACATGAGCAATTTCCTAATTGAAATGAAGATTTCAAGATAGATATGAAATTAAATATTATTCCCTATTGCTCTGGTGATTGGTTGACCATTCCTATTTTGGAGAATAATTGGAATCACATTAAGAGAATCTTGGTGTAAAGAAGAAATTTTTGAGTTCCACAATGACAAAATTTCCTGGAGGACATGGCCAGGGGTAAAAGAAAATCAAATCACAACCTAGGGAAAGCCAAAACAGAAAGCCTAAGAGAAATAAAATATGTCCCATGTGTATCTCTTCTGTCCCATTCTGTTCATGTTTTACCAGCATTATTTTGATAATTGGGAAAAATAAGAAGGAAATGTTTCAGTGTCCTCAGTGATTATGGGAGGTTAAACTACTCATAATCAACAGTGTGAATGGGCTGGGCAGGGTGTCTCACACCTGTGATCTCAGCACTTAGGGATGCAAGGCCAGAGGATCCCTTGAGTCCAGAAGCTGAAGACCAGCCTGGACAGCATAGCAAGACCCTATCTCTGCAAAAAAATAAAAATTGCTATTTAATTAGCCCAATGTGGTGGCACTTGTCTGTAATCCTGGCTACTTGGGAAACTGAGGTGGAAGGATCACTGGAGCCCAGGAGTTTGGGATTACTTTGCACTATGATTGTGCCACTGTACTCCAGCCTAGGTGACAGAGTGAGACCCTGTCTCAATGAAAATAATAATGATGAAATGCAAGCCGGGCGCGGTGGCTCACGCCTATAATCCCAGCACTTTGGGAGGCCAAGGCGGGTGGATCACGAGGTCAAGAGATCAAGACAATCCTGGTCAACGAGGTGAAACCCCGTCTCTACTAAAAATACAAAAAATTAGCTGGGCATGGTGGCGCGTGCCTGTAGTCCCAGCTACTCGGGAGGCTGAGGCAGAAGAATTACCTGAACTCAGAAGGCGGAGGTTGCGGTGAGCCGAGATCGCGCCATTGCACTCCAGTCTGGGTAACAACAGCAAAACTCCGTCTCAAAAAATAATAATAATAAATATGAAATGCTAACAGAATAGAAATTGATCAAATGCCATGATGGAGATTCTGGTCAAAATCAACGTTTCAAGACTTGGGTTTCTGAAACACATTTTGCAAGACTGATCTCATTCAGAGATATTCATTTATTAATCTCTTTTTTCATCAATTCTTTTATTCATGGATTCACTCAACAACTATTCTGTTTTTTCCTAAATTCTATTTTTTCGGAGGAATATAACAAAATATATTTGTCTTTTCTAATGGAAATGACTTTCTTAAAATCTTGGACAGCATGGTTTCAAAAAAAAATCCTCAGCCTTACTGCCACTGTCTTTCAGGTAAATCTCCATTCACCCCAGCTGAGCCCTGTGTCTCTCCTTTAGGACTCTCTCTCAAAGGAGACCAGTTGTACCCAGGCCTTAGGAAGTAGAATATTTAACTCAATTATGTCTGTTTGACCAGAGATAAGAAATCTCTGGCTTCTTGCATTAAAAGGTAAACCCTGCAGGCATTCAAATCCTGGGGCCCAAGGTGCTCGCAGGTGGAATTCACAGGCAACCTCCCATAATGGATCCAGAATGCTGGTTTTTGTCTTAAGGATTCTGTTTGTCAACTCCCTTGGAGGAACTCATAATCTCTATTTACAGGAGCCTTTGCCCAGCATTTATTTGCAAGACTGCAGGACAAACAAAACATCACACGAGAAAGAAGGGGGGTTAAGAAAAAGAAAGCTCCTCATATTATCTCTCAGGGTCCGCCCCATTTTGACAAAAGGTTGCATCCTCCTACCTGTCTCTTATAGTCAGAGGCAAACACAAGCTCTGTTCTAACACAGGGATTGGGTTTAGATAGCAGATCTAATCTGAGCTGTGTCTGCCTTTAGGGCAGCTTAGAAAAAATACCTGGTGAGTTGTTAAATTTTTGACATTTTTACTACTAACTCTGCTATTGACTAAACAAGGAGTAATTACTGTAGCTACTTCCAGTATAAATTGTTAAAATCATCCAATCAGCCAGTTGCAGCTATTATGGTGAGGGGTGGAGCTGTGAGCTTTAAATTAATACATGCCCTTCTGAAAATTAAAAGTCACCTCAGAGAAAATAGCAAAGATTTAACAAGTCATAACCTTTCCTCCAAGAGAATGAACTCAAGATAGAGTAAATAATCCAATGCTTTGTGCCAAGTCACACAGAACCCAAATCTTTGTTCTAGAAGAGAACATATAAATTATTGTTTTCAAGTGCTCATTTTATAAACAAATACACTGATGATCAGAGAGAAAAAGATAAGCTGGGCGTGGTAGCTCATGCCTTTTAACCCCAGCACTTTGGGAGGCAGAGGTGGGGAGGATCCCTTAATCTCAGGAATTTAAGACCAGCCTGGGCAACACAGTGAGACCCCTAATCTACAAAAATATATTTGTATATTAGCCAGGCATGGTGGCACACACCTGTAGTCCCAGCTACTTGAGAGGCTGAGATGGAAGGATGGCTTGGGCCCAGGAGTTCGAGGCTGCAGTGAGCAGTGAGCTATACCAGCGTGGGTAGCAGAGTGAGACAGGAAGGAAGGGAGAAAGGGAGGGAGGGAGGAAGGGAAGGAGGGAGGAAGGAGGAAAGAAAGAAAGAAAGGAAGAGAAAAGAAAGAAAGAAAAAGAAATGCAACATGCCATACACAGTAGGTAAGTGGGTTTCCTGGCTCCTTCCTAGGGGCTGTGAGTGATCATGACCTTAACTCAAGATCAGAGTGTGATTCTAGTACGTTTAATAGTCTAGAGAATGTCACACACAAGGACTGTCCCAGAAATCCTAGGTCACCAAAATTAGACCATACTCTGCTGTTTGGTAACTGGGAGATGAGCGTGAAGCAGAAATCACCTTGAGCAATCTCATTCTCTCCCTGGCCAGGCACGATGGCACCCTGTGCTGGGTTTCTCATCCTGCGCCACACCTGACTCTCGTTCTAGCTCCTCAGCTACGCTGCCATCCAGAATCTCACCTTTGTTCAGAGCGGATGAGGCTTCTTGGAGTTTCTCCTGTGGTTACAGTTTTCATCCCAAAACTTTCCAGACGAAGCAGTTAGCCGTTTTCTAACTGCAGGATTACAAAGCTCCTTTCAGTGTTTCTGTGAATGTCTGTCTTAGTATCGAACGCATTTCCCCAAGAACAAGGACTGAAAAATGCTATTAGCAGGGAAGACACTGCTGCTCATCTGTGTCTATAAACTCTACTTACCACATTGGATGCTTGGCTCGGAGAAGACAGTGTTTCCATCGTTATAACTCTAGTGCTTTGTAGCGCTTTCTGATTCCCACAGAGCATTCATAAAAAGGTCTACACATTTTGTTAGCTCACAGGCTATCTACATACCTCTGTATCTTCTGTGAAAGGCATCTCATTTCTATATTTTGCATTTTTATTTCCAGATGTGGTAATAGGTCATATCTACATACAAAAACTCGATAAGAATTGGATGTTCACTTTAGGCATATCTAGTTTGAAATAAACTACTTAACTTTACAAGGAACAGGAGGTGGGGAAAGCTTGCAGCATTGTGGACCAATGAACACACCGTATTACCAGGTGGTCTTGAATGTGTGCTCCCTTGTGTTTCTCGGGTTGACATGTTTTTGTTTAAATTATGGAATGTATCAATTACACGCTTATGTCATCAGTTCCTCGGAGGACCAGTACAGATTTCTGTAACTATTGGAGGAGAGTGCAAGGGACTTAAATAACGCACTGGTGCAGCCTCTCCCCACTGGCAAAGAGAGGGGACCTTAGTCAAATAACTTGGGAAATAACTAGATTAAATAAAATAAATAGATTCCATAACTATTCCAAGAGCCTTATTATATTAAGGTCATTATGAGTCACCACGAAGTAGCTCCACGTACACCACTTCTCCAACTTTGTTGCTCATGGATTTGTTTTTTAAGGGGTATCCTGGGACTGCTACTCTTCAGATTGAAAGTGTTAATAATGATGATGATAACCACATCTGAGCTGTTACTCTAACCGGGCACGCACAGAACACTTCACACTGTATCTCATCTAACCTCTCCAATGACCCTCAGCCATAGGTCCTACTAGATCCCCATTTTACAGAAGAGCAAACAGAGGCTCGGAGTAGCTAAGTAGCAAGTCTAAAGTCACACAGCCAGCAAGTCGCAGAATCACAATTCAAGTCGTTTTAACTCCAGAATTTCATACTTTTGACTCCTGACCACCCTATTATACTACTGTATGTAGTGTATATATCCTCACTAATCAAATCAGAAAAATAATCCATGCCTTTGCCAAGTCTGCCTGAGCTTGGATGAAAACAATTGCTTTGAGAGAGAAAGAGAGGGGAAAAGAGGGCAAAGGAGCGATGAAGGGGAGAAGGAAGCATTGTTTGGCTGAGATTAGAGCAAAGTGATTAGGGCAGCCATTACTGTTATTTTGAGGGAGTAGAACCTGCACAGAACAATTCCTCATTGACAGGATGGGAAAAAGAATAGGTCTCTGTTTTTGACAGGTACCTACTAAATTAGTCTTTTTTCCAAGAAGGTGCAAAAGGAAAGTAAGAAGGTTGTTTATTTTGTGCAAATATTTCACATTGCCAAGGTGACCAGAGACTTCCCAGCCACAAAACCAGTACAAACCACAAGATACCAAGGGAAACAAATGTAGCCCAAAAGGTAGATTTCAAAGTGAAACTAAAATGTTTCAAAAGTACACTAGAAAGGGGGCAGGCTATAGCACAGATAAAAAAAAGAATGTCCTTTAAAAAAATTAACTTTAAATGAAGCCAGTTTCTTGTATAATCTGTATCAGCTACAGGGCCAATCCCTGGACTACAAACACAGGGATGAAATTGTCGACAAAATGTGGGGTGTGGGGGGGGAAGGTGGGAAGAACTGCCTAGTACAATTTAATTGAGTTTCCTGTAGGGACGACCTGAAACCAACCAACGTTTCCATTCTCTGTGAAGGAATCTGAATCTCGCGTGCCCAGTGGAAAAAAATAAAAAGGCGAGTAAGTTTTCTTCTGCTGCCTTTTAATACCACTGCAGTTGCTTTAAAGCTTCGGACGTCTCTTCAGGAAGCCAGGAGCATTCAGAAATTTAAAAAGAGAGAGTGCTTCCCTGTCCCTCTTTTTCTTTTTTTCACCTATTTAAATTAATTCTATCGCTCACTCAAAGTTCAGGATTGCTGGCCCAGAAAGTAAATTGAGTTTGCCGGTCCCTTAAAGGACTGGGAGAGACAAGGAAAGAGGTAGCCACCCAAGGCTGAAGCCCCAAGGATCCTGGAGAGTCAGTGCGGCCCCTCCCACCTCCCACTTTGCTGCTGTCTGATGGAGTGCAGGTGCCTCCACTCCTCCTGCCTGCTGCAGGCTCCTGAAGGTCTAACCAGGCCAAGGGTCATCTGTGATCTGAGCAGACGTACCTACAAGGGATTTTTCTGCCTACCGATTTGGTAGTAAAAGCCCATTTTATTTTCCATCACTGCCTTGGAGCCAGCGTTTTAGAGAAACCAGAGAAAAACCGAAGTTTTTAACCATTCACATTCACAAAAACCAAGGAAAGCCGACTCCAGAGTGACAGTGTCCCAGGGGCAGGCTGTCAGCTGGCTGTACCTGGTGAATCACAGCTTGGTGCTGGCTGAATTAGACAGCCTCATGGTGGACTGGGGAGGCTGGGGAAGTGGGTGCCAGGGAGTCCAGAAAACTTTGCATGCTCTACCTGATCACATATTTACTACAGGGCCAATTTGGTGAAGCCTGAGATATCTGAGTTCAAATCAGAAATTAAACCTATTTTCAAAGAGGCCCAAGCCTCCAACTCTGTAAACCTTTGCCTCTAAGTATAGGCTTCCAAAAACTCACCTAAGCTATGACAGCATCAAGAAGGCAGTATCTTTTTCTGGACCTATGTCCCCAAGCCTTGGCTGGGACAGAATTAAAAAGAGAAGTTAGATAAAACCAGCTTAGGGGTTTTTGCAGCTGTGCCCACTGTGTTGGCAAATACCCCCTCAGGCGTCCAGCTAATATTCGCTGCTACTCAGGAAGGCACTATGCTGGGTACTAAGCATGAAGTAAAACCCCACAAACCCTGCGGTCCCTGGAGCTTACAATCTAGTCAAGAATTTAGAGAGGGGCCTAATGGGAAGAAAGGACTCTCCATGGAAACATGAAACCTGGATGCAGAATCTCACAAAAAGATTAGATCATGAATACTGGGGTTTCAGAATGATATGGATGATTTTTGAAGGTTACAGATTTTTCCATTCAAGTGTTCAAGTACAAAGTAAGCCCAAAGCTGAAAACCTAAGAAGATCATAATCTGTCAAAAAAAAAAAAAAATGTGTCTCTTCTTTTTCTTTTCGATGTTTCAAACATCCGATCAAAGGGAACAAAAGAAGAAGGTGAGAAATCATCACGAAGACTCTAGAAATTGACTCAAAAAACCTGGGTTGCTTTCTTGAAACAGCCCAATTTCATAATCATTGTTATAAAAACTCACTTCATTCCGCGTCTGAATCCATAAAGTGATCGCAAATTACCCTTGGCCCCACGTTGCTCACTGGGATGTTGACAGAATTAATGAGGTAGTGTCTATACAATGCTTTGAGCTCACTGGAAGGTGTCACAGAAGCTAAGTGAGAAATACTATCACTGAAGCTCATCTAATCCAGTGAGCTTCAGTGGAGCCGTTAAGTACCTTCCTTCTCTGTTCAAATCTTTTTCTCCCTAACTTTTAAAGGTTGGCATGACTGATTCATCTAACATTACTGAAAGCAACCAGCAAAATGGAAAAGAAAAGCTTAATGCAAATCCTTCTGTGTTTCTGCACAGCAGTTTATGCTGAGCAAAGTGTACAAGCTACTTCCTGCCCTCCCTGCTGCTCAGGGCCCTACCTGGTTATGTGGCTGTAACTTATCCTCACTCACACAAAAATTATCCATTTTCTGAGTCAGAACCTTTTGGTCTCCACACGCACTGACAAAAATATACCGACTGGAGCCGTTTTACGTTTGGGATGATTTCCCCGTGAAGACAAGTTTTATCTCTTTTGCTCTGTGTCCCTTCAGAAATGAAGCACTTCATTTGCATCTAACTGATTTGTATGTATTTGAATATTGATTGCTCCATTAGGGATGTGGATATTTTAGGAGTTATACTGGATTGCCAATTAATTATAAGATCCTTGGAAGCAGGATTGACTTAGTTAGGATTTGCCCTTGATCTTGATTTTTTTTTCTGAGACAGGGTCTTGCTCTGTCACCCAGGCTGGAGTGCATTGGTGCAATCACAGCTCACTGAAGCCTTGATCTCACAGTCCCAGGTGATTCTCCCACCTCAGCCTCCTAAGTAGCTGAGATTACAGGTGTGCACCACCACACTGAGCAAATTTTTTTTAGAGACAGGGTTTTACTATGTTTCCCAGGCTGGTTTCAAACTCCTGGATTCAAGTGATCCTCCTGCCTTGGCCTCCCAAAGTGCTGAGATTACAAGTGTGAGCCACTGTGCCCTGATTTTTGGTTTATCATTTGTATCTGTCTATTTTACTGTATTCTTCTTAAAAGATCTCTTTCTTTTTGGAGATTTAGGTCTAGGATGATGAGACTAACCAGTGATTCTTTTTGGAGGTACATGAGCTCCTGTTGTCAACCCTAGGGTTACAGTGGGCACCAGGGAGGGCACCAGGTTTGTCCTTTATGTCACCTCTCTCTGTGTTGCAACTTCACACATTTTACACAGGAGGTGAATGCTGCTCCAGGATGGTTTTACAAGTTGAGGATGTGGAAAATACCCACATCCTATAGCAATTACTGACCAAATGAACTCTTCGACTGAGTCAGTCGTTCAACAGAAAAACAGCAAAAAGTCCAGCAGAATAGAATATGCTTAAATATTCAGTAAAACACTTCAAAGGAATAACCGTACCATCCTTCAAGGCAGAGACACTGCCATTCATACCTTCAGTGCATCGTGGGCTGCTCTTCTCCCTGGAAATGGCCATGACCTGCATTAAATCATGCATGACGTCTATACCCTCCATACTAGAGGTAAGAGTTCAACCAGACCTAGAGTCATACCAGCTTCACATCGTAAATAACAACAGCAGCGTTCACTGATCTCACCCCACTGTTGACCTGCAACAAAAATAAAAATCATGCTATACTCCTGACCACAGGGCCCTCCTCAGGGTGTTTTCTGATTTTTATTAATCCTCCCCATGCCCTTACTTCCAGCATAAACTCTTTCAAGCTCAGACTGGTAGATTCTCAATTTACTCCTTATTTCCTAGCTCCAGAAAACATGCTCTCATTCACTCCTTTTATTTATTCCCTTTGCAAGAGCTCAAATATTCTAAGCAACCCTCTCTGATCACTCCACAGGGACTGCTTCTGTCTTCTAGAGAATCCCTGGGAGTCATCCATCACTTGGCACTTAGCATAGACGTGTCCTCCTACTAAGTACGCTATTTATTTACTTGATCACTATATACTGAAATGCCTAGCAGGTGGCAGGCCCTGTGAGGTGCTGGCAACACAGAGACACATCAACATACACTTGGTCTTTGAGTCTGTAGATGATGTAGCTCCTCAGTCTGCAAACTCCCCGGGGCCAGAAGTCTCTCTGCTTCTTTTTGTCCCCTTACTCAGGTAAGAAAGCACGCTGGTCAATAACAGGTGATTCAAATAGGCAATCGGAAAATCCCAAGAAGACGTTCCCAAGTGCTACTTCATGAAAACGCCTCATTTTTACTCTAAAATAATCACATATGTCATGATTTTGTTCTCTGGGTGAGACTAATACAGGTCGATTGCTTTAGGGGTTTTCTAACTGCTGTTTACCTGCTCTCTAGTTTAGGAATTTTGTCGGGGATTGGAAGGGGTGTGGGAGGGTGGGGAGCTGATGATGCATTTACATAACAAAATACGTTTATAGTAAGAAATTCCAGTCATTCAAAATATGTTTATAGTAAGAGATTCCAGTCATTCAAAATTCAATAGAAACCAAAACAAATTTGCAAGAATGAGGTGCAGTTGTTCACCTTCCCCTTACCCGCAGCCAACGACTGGTCATTCGGAATGTCTTTAGACTCCGTCCTTTTTTTCCACCAGAGAGTCCATTAGCTAAGCAAGTTATTCACCTCTAACCGAAGCCCTTAGGGAGTACAAAAGAGGGAAGTTGGTCATTGCCCCTAAGACGACAGAGCAAAGGGCATATGTTTTCCTGAGGAGCCAGGATGGCTCTGCAGCTGGGTAATTCATCCCAGGAACTCTGGTATTCATATTCCCCACAGTCCCAGACAAAGGTCCAGGCATGGCAAATGACCCACCCCGAATGCCTCTGTCCCGGAGACCCTCCTTTCCCTATTGTTGCCGACTCCCAAATCCTTCCTGTACCCTCCTGCCACACCTCACACACCCAGGAGAACCAAACAGGGGACCCATGCCCATAGTTTCCAAACAGATTTATTCCTGCCAAAGCAGATTTGCATCAGATAGTCTCATCAAGATAAATAGAATAAGAAAACAGGCGTAGAAAGGATGCCAGGGGTGACAGCCCAGGGGCTAGGAAGAAGGAAACAGAGAAGATACTGAGGATAATTTTAATTGTGACTTCACAGCATAAAAATCTTACAGAGAGTCAACATTTGTTCATCTGGTTCTATTCAGAGCAAAAAAATGAAATAAATAAAATACCTGGTTTCTGTTCCCATTGCGTTTATTGATGAGAGTCAGTTTATCTGTACTCAGCTTCCCGATAGGAAGTCTAGTACAACATCGATTATTCTGTGGCAACACATCCTGCTGATGCTCGATTCTACTACTACTGTCTTCATCTACAGGTAAAAGGAAGAAAGAAGACAAAGAAAAAATAGCATTTATGAAGCAGATTTTTTTTCTTCCGTTTTGTTGTTGTTGTTGTGTTTTGTTTTGTTGTGTTATGTTGTGTTGTGTTTGAGTCAGGGTCTCACTCTGTTACCCAGGTTTTGGTGCCATCATAGCTCACTGCAGCCTCCACCTCCTGGGCTCAGGTGATCCTCCCATCTCAGCTTTCCAAGTAGCTGAGACCACAGGCATTCATCACCATCCACACCTGGCTAATTTATTATTATTTTTTTTTTTTTTGTAGAGATAAGGTCTCATTATATTGCCCAGATTGGTCTCGAACTGCTGGCCTCAAGCAGTCCTCCTGCCTCAGTTTCCTGAAGTGCTGGGATTGCAACCATGAGTCATATTGCCTGGCCAATTATTTTCAAGTTGGGTTTTTGCAGGCAGTTTTATCTAAAAGCTCATATAGGGAGGAGAGCAATTAGAAAGACTTGGGTAGAGTCAGAAGGACCCAAGTTTCTACCCAGCTCTGTAATTTACTAGCCATACGACCATGAAAACTACTTCTGTATTCTAAACCTTAATCTAAAACTTTTACTGTGATTAAATATTTGTGATAAATATCACAAAACAGTGTATGTACAATAGTGTAATGCACATAAAGGACACATACAACCCCTAAATTCGAAGCTTACATGGACTTTCTTGAGAATCACAGTAGAATAGAATCTGCCCTAGGTTTACCACGAGAAGCCCTAAAGGAAGTGAGCTGTATCGGAATAATTCCTTGGAACTTCAAAGTTCCATCAAAAACTTGATTTTTAATCCTCTTTCTCCTCATTGTGCTCTGTCTGCCCGTCAAAGACAAAGGAAGGATCCATGCATTTACTTCATGCCTAGGTAGGGTCTAGACCTTCAGAAGAATTTAGGTCCTGTGAATCTAACTATTCACAAATGATGGACTTATTTTCCCATACCACTTCCGAACAGGGATACCATGTAAAAAGAAATAAACTTGTGTATGGAGTTTCTTGAGCTTTCTTAATGAAGTAATAATTAAATGGATGAATTACTTATTTTCAACACCACGATAAATTAGATATGGGGACTAATGCCTACGTCAACTTTGTTTCTTTTAATTGACAAAGTAATTTGTTATTTATCAAATATAAAGGTCACAAAAGAAATGTATTAATTTCTTAGCCAATATCTGGAACATAGAGAATTAATTAGAATACAGTATCAACCAACTCCCCACATTAAAAGACAGAGCTCATCCGTCACTTTCTCCACCATCCCTAGTTCCAGCTTTAATTAGTAAAACAGCAATGATTATTTAATTCTTCCATTTCCCTTTCTGACATTGTGATGTTGTTACTTTTCTTATTCTATGTTGTTTCATGCTGGTAAGAGAGGTTTAATGCATAATTAAGACATTATTTTATGTCAATTTCATTTTAAAAATGCATCAAAGTGAATTATCTTACATTGTTTCAAAGTATTTAACGGAGCTGTGGGTATGACCAGTAGTTACATGGCTGTCTTACCTCTCATATAAGCGTGCTCTAAAAGACCATTCTAATCCTAAAAAAGAAAATCTTCGGCATGGTCTATAGCAATGCTATCCAATGGAAATATAATGTGAGCCTCATATGCAATTTTTCATTTTCTAATAGCCACATGAATAAAGCAAACTAGTAAAATTAATGTCAGTCATATACTTTATTTAAGCCAATATGTCTAAAATATTACTTCAATGTGTGGCATATAAAAGATTATCAAGATATTTTACATTCTTTTCCATACTAGTCTTCAAATTGAACGTGTACGTCACGCTTGCAGCACATATAAATTCAGAAGCTAAGTTTCCAATGGTTAAAATAAAATATAGCCCTGCAAAAACAAAAATGGTGTGTTTATCATAAAAATATTTTACACTGCCTTAGGTTTGAAATCTAAACGTAAATTTATTAAAATCAAATGCAATGAAAAAGTCAGTTTCTCAATCATACTCATCACTTTTCAAGTCCTCAAATGCCACATGTGGCTGCTGGTACCATGTCAGACAGCACAAGCCTGGAAGCTGAAGCCATTGCAGCCGGTGAAGCACAGCACGATACTGTTGGTCTTGTCTTAGAAATGTTTACGAGCTGAGAGTGGTGGATCGCGCCTGTAATCCCAGCACTTTGGGAGGCCAAGGCAGGCAGATCATGTGAGGTCAGGAGTTCGGGCCCAGCCTGACCAACATGAAGAAACCCCGTCTCTACTAAAAATGCAAAATTAGCCGGACGTGGTGGTGCATGCCTGTAATCCCAACTACTCAGGAAGCTGAGGCAGGAGAATCGCTTGAACCTGGGAGGCAGAGGTTGCAGTGAGCTGAGATTGTGCCATTGCACATTGCATTGCAGCCTGGGCAACAGGAGCGAGACTCCAACTCAAAAACAAAGAAAAAAAAAGTGTTTACGAAATAGAGTCCCAAGAAGATGAGAATGTTTGTTAGGTACCTGGCCCACATCAATTATAACTGCAGAGTGCAAACTCTCTGAGGGTAGGCACCTGTTTTTTTCACTATTAGCATCTTCAGTGTCCTGGCACACTGTAAGCATGGAATGAATGTTTATGGATAAGAAAATTTGTTGAATTTCCTGTAATTATTTAGCAACTTTATGAGTTAAAAGGACTCAGATAAGCTAAGTACCTTACCCAGGACAACTCAGCTAATAGTGACAGAGTCATGATTGAATCTCAGAATTGTGTGACTCCAAAATCAGTGCTCTCTTGATGCCACACTACAATGAAATGTCAACAAAAATTTTGTCTTACTTTGGAATTAATCATATAATTTATTGATAGTAGATGAGCCACTCTGCACATATATATTTATGTTTGTATTAAAATTAGTTTTCATTCTCCAAATACATACCAACTTATGCAGAGAGCATGAGGGAGTCAGTTGGAATGTGTGTTGGGTGGAGCAAGAAAGTCAGTCTTACTCTGAACGTCAGTTGAAGGCAGAATGTGTAACAGATAGTTGAAATACAGCAGATTTTGCTCAATCTCAGAGGAATCTGTTCCAGTATATGTTTTTGGAATTTGTTCACAATGCTGACAGATGTTACTTTGCCAGTCAAAAAATCAGCTATTTCTGTCCTGAATAAGCAGAAAGAAAATAGGACACAAACCACTCTTTTACTTTCTACTTCCCTTTATCTCACCACGCTACTCTAGCCTCACTCTCTGGCTTAAATCCCTTTACCTTTGCATTTATACCTATTCATCACTCACTGTGAGATTTCTCCCTCCTCTTCCTTGCCAGTCAATAGATCAGAGTTCACAGTTTGTATAATTATTGGCAAGCTTGAGAAAGTCACATAACCTCTCAAATAACTTCTTCATCTGTAAAATGGGAATAATACCTGTCTCACCTACCTCTCAGGTGGCCATCAATTAAACGATGGATGCATAATTGTTTACTATATGAAGATTAGGTATTAGCATTATCACGAAATTTAACTAAGCTTCAACTGGCACGTCCTTTTATTGCTATGATGTGTTTTGTGTGTGTATGTTTTTTGTTTTTGTTTTTGTTTTGAGACAGAGTCTCAATCCAGGCTAGATTACAGTGGCACAATCACGGCTCACTGCAGTCTCAATCTTGGGTTCAAGAGATCCTCCTGTTAACTGGCATTTCTTGAGAGCCTGTTGTTTTGTGAACACTTTCAAAGACTATCATTCCCTTCACCCCTAACCACCCCAACCTCAGCACAGTGTCTCTTCTTCCGTAAGGACATTTATTTCTGCCTAGGATTTTTTGTCATCATCCAGAGAATTGACTACCTTGACCAACGACTTTTAAATGCCAGTACACTCATGAACGTCAAGTTTTGAAAAAGTTTGCCAAGGGCCAAGACTAAATAATAAAAAAAACAACAATGTAGGCGGATCACCTGAGGTCGGGAGTTCGAGATCAGTCTGACCAACATAGAGAAACCCCCATTTCTACTAAAAATAGAAAATTAGCAGGGTATAGTGGCATGTGCCTGTAATCCCAGCTACTCAGAAAGGCTGAGGCAGGAGAATTTCTTGAATCCAGGAGGTGGAGGTTGCGGTGAGCCGAGATAGTGTCATTGCACTCCAGCCTACGCAACAAGAGCAAAACTCCATCTCAAAAAAAAAAAGATGACAATGGTGATGATGATGATGATGATGATGATGATAGGCTGTGTTTTATTTTAGTTAATGCCTTTTTTTGGCAAAGTGAAAAAAATGGCAATGTTATGTTTACCTCCTTAATTCAAAAAATTGTGTTAGGTCCATGAAGTTCACAGTTCTCTAAGCCTCAGTCAACCTCCTCTGACGTCGATGAGTTGAGAATAGTGTTGTGCTGAGTTGTCATTTAGCCAATTCCCTGCCAGAACATTTCATCGACTTCCCATTGTTATTGCACTAAGATCAGTCTTCACATACTTTGCAGGCAGCTTCTGGTCTTGCTTCTGTCTCCCTGTCTCCTTCCCTCCTGTCTGGTCTCCCACCCCATCTGAGCTCTGGCCATGTAACTGTACTTTCCTCCCTTGACTGCTCAGAAATTCTGTCAGTTCAGACTCTTTGCCTGTGCCATGGAGTCTGTCTGGAGCACCCTCTCCTTGTCCTCACCTCTCATCCCACCCAGTTCCCTTGGTTAATGTTGACTCCACCCTCAGGGCCAGCTTAAATGACACTCTCTGCTTCCCAGTGATGGTCTAGATAGACTTTTCCCCTATTTCCCGATAGACTTTCCCCCTATTTTTCAGATGAGGATAATGCCGTGTACAGAGAGAAGTTAAAGGTTTCCCCAAAGTTAATGACAGAGAGAGGACTAAAACCCAGATTTCCTGATATGGAATAGAAAGCTCTTTACAGAATCTCTATGCCTGAATAAGGTTTTTATGTTGGTGGAGGGGTTGTGGGGTGCGATGTGATATGGGAATAAGACAGGTTTAGAAATGGGAATCCTCCAAGTCAGAGCTATCTGCTCCCACCTCTTCAGAACTCTATCTCAAATCTCAATCCCGTCAAGAGACAAGGTCATTAACCATTTAGCCTTACCATTGATGGGTTACACGTAAACCTGGATAAATCCTTTGTACCCTTGAAAAACAAAAATAAAAAACTAAGCCATTTTTATGGGGTCTCACTTACTCTATCACCCAAGCTGGAATGCAGTGGTACGATTGTGCCTCACTGCAACCTCTGCCTCCTGGGTTCAAGTGATTCTCCCACCCCAGCCTCCCCAATAGCTAGGACCACAGGCGCATGCCTGGCTAATTTTTTGCATTTTTGGTAGAGATGAGGTTTCACCATGTTGCCCAGGCTGGTCTCAAACTCCTGAGCTCAAGTGATCCATCTGCCTCAGCCTCCCAGAGTACTGGGATTACAGGCATGAGCCACAGCACCTGGCCATGAAAAACTATGCCTTTCTGAAAGTAAAATATACCTCCTATTTTTACAAATTACAATGCTTATAAGAGAACCATTTTCTCATTTCCTTCCATCTGCATGGAAGAATTCTTCCTTAACCTACAAGGCAGAAGAGCATCTAGGACAGCTAGAGGTCATCTCCCGGCCAGCAGGTGTGAGCTGGCTCTCCCTCCACCAGAAGCACAACCTCTTGGACCTCCAGTCACTCTGTCTGCAGGGTCTTTGTTCAACCCCCACTGCCTCTCAAGAATGGGGACAGTTGGGAAGTCACACACTCTGGGGAACCTTCCTAACAACACCCTCCTGCCTTCCTGGCTGTTTACAGCTCTTACCTAAAGGATGGGAAGGGCCATTTTTGATAATGAATGTTGTGTTAGGAAAATCCCCCCAGCATGTAAACTAATGATCAGCTAATGATACCCCAAACCTGAGGCTTAGTGTCCTGAAGCCAGGAGGGGATTCGCTTCAGTGGTTCTCAGAAGTTTGCTATCAAAGAAGCAAAAAAGGCCCTTGAAGGCCTTTCCTTCAGACACTCTTCTATAGGAAGTAATAACACCATGCCCAGCTTCTAGGGAAAACCCAAAACAAAACTCCTTCCCCAGCGACCACCTCAATCTCTGATGGGGCTTGCTCTAAAATGAACCCGAGGAGGGAAGTCACTTGGACTCAGAAGTAAGTAGCATGACTCATTGGTTTATGAAACTGGAATAAACAGAAGGAAGCAAGTGCCTGAAGAAACAATAGGAAATATGAAGGGTTTGTCTTCTGGGGAGCTGGAGAAGCCCTCCTCATTTGGCAGCTGTGGAATCCTGCTGGCCAACAGGGCATTGTCTTCCCTGAGTGCATGCTTTCCAGGGACTTGGTATGACATCACACGCCCCCAGGTTCCGCTCTGCTGGGGGAGGCCCCTGCATTTCTCCATCTTTCCTCCAGTGAAACATAATGATAACTATGAAAATGGCAAGAAGAAAGGCCAAAGAAAAACCAGGTTGCCCAGATTCGGAGTCATTTATCCAGGGTTAAAGCAGAGAGAAATCTAACACCAAAATGGCATCAGCGGGGCTACGCTTTCCATTAACTGTGCAATGCTGCCTTCACAAATGGTAACAAAATTCAATGAGGATGAGAGGTTAATGGTTATGGCGGTGAACAGAGGAAAAGCGAAAACAGGAAAAAAAAGTAGAGGTTGTGAAAACAGGCCACTGATGGAGTAATTACATAGAATTTTACTACTAGTAAAAATTAAGAACATCAGTAGAGAGAATAACTCAGTTTAATTAGAAGTTAGAGGTAGCCCCACTTGTCCACCAAAAAAGAATAGCCACATTGGGGTGATAAACCCTTTGAACTGTGTCTAAGTACCAGTACTGTTTACCTTGAGGAAGGAAACTGTCAGTTGGGTTTGTTCACAATGAGCTAACCACAATGTGTCTGATGGATTTGGGACTAGTAAAAGAGGGGCACGTCAAGTATAGGAAGCCAGAGGTTTATCATGGGATTAGATTTAGAAAGACAAAAGTCATCAGGAGGCTAGTTGGCAGTCATTGTTTGCTATGAAACTCTAGGCATGGAGTTGTTTTTCTTGAGGGTTAGCCCCACATCATAAGGGGAGCCAAATGCCCCTAAAATAATATAATAGAATAGTAGAATAATAATTCTATTAGTCATCATTTTTAAGAAATGTAGATTTCCCCACCCCAATATTTTAGATGGTGATGTATTTCTCATTGCAACAAATCTTACCTATTATTAATGAGAGTATCTTCAAACTGCATGTTCATACAGTTATTAGTAATCAGTGTCAAGAACATTCCATTTAATCCAGGACTTTCATTTAAAATATTTTAAATGTTGATCAGACGTGGTTTTTCAAAGCATACCCTTTTGGTTCCTGAAAGCAAATGTAAAGTAAAGCAAATAAACAGGCAATGGGATAAAACAAAGAATGCTCTCTTTGTTATAAAAAATGCGTAGGCTCAAGAACAGGTACAGTTCTTTCCAGAACTTTCTATGACACAAGCATATGCAATTTGAAAAATGAAGAGTTTCATTTCAGGTTAAACACACTAGAATCACTGGTGAGTATTGCAACAAAAAAAAGCAGAATTCAAGGAAAAGGCAGAAATGTGTTACTCATTTAAAAAATTTTTTTCCTACTAACCTGTGAATCAAATCTTACTATTCAAAAGAGTTCAATGGCTTCAAAGCTGCTGACAAACAGACAAAGTATATCAGATGCAATGACTTATTCTACTCTAAGAAAATGCTTGGACATAGGTACTGTGTTTTTCTGGGTGCTACAAACTTGTCTGCTCCTACCTCACCTTGTTAGTAAGCAAAATAAGTTACTACTATTTTTTGAAAAACAGATTCTTAAATATTCTGTTGGACAGCTTTGTTATGCCTGAGATCTGTTTTATTCAACTGATTTTTTTTTTTAGCACTGCCCTCTTTTTATAAGGACAAAAATTTCATGTTTTCCTCTGCTAAGATTCCCATACAGATTCTTCTGCTCTATTGAAACTGTGTATTTAATTTTTTTTTTTTTTTTTTTGAGCTGAAGTATTGCTCTTGTCCAGGCTGGAGTACAATGGCACAATCTTGGCTCACCGCAACCTCTGCCTCCCAGGTTCAAGTGATTCTCCTGCCTCAGACTCCAGAGTAGTTGGGATTACAGGCATGAGCCACCATACCCAGCTAATTTTTGTGTTTTTAGTAGAGACAGGGTTTCACCATATCGGCCAGGTTGGTCTCGAACTCCTGACCTTGTGATCTGCCCTCCTCGGCCTCCCAAAGTGCTGGGATTACAGGTGTGAGCCACCACGCCTGGCCATTTTTGTATTTTTAATAGAGACAGGGTTTCGCCATGTTGACCACGCTGGTCTGAAACTCCTGACCTCATGGTGATCCACCCACCTCGACCTTCCAAAGTGCTAGGATTAGAGGCGTGAGCCACCACGCCCAGCAAGACTGTGTCTTTAAGGTGAAGAATCACTTCTTCAGGACAGCCAACTTTGTAAAAAATTATTTTGTATTATTTTTACATTGAAAATTATATTAAGACTTTTTTTTTTCAAATAAGATACGGTACATTCAGAATAGATGTTTCTTCAAAAGATAACAAGTGCTGGTGAGGACATGGAGAAATCAGGATGCTCGTTCACTGCCGCTGGGAATGTAAAATGATGCAGCCATTACAGAAAACGGTATGGGGGTTCCTCAAAAAATTCAAAATAGAACTACCATATGACCCTGCATCTATTTCTTGGTATATATCCAAAGAAACTAAAATCCACATCTCAAAGAGCTGTCTGCACTCCCGTGTTTACTGCAGCATTTTTCACAATAGCCAAGATGCGGAAACAACTCAAATGTCCAGCAACAGATGAGTGGTTAAAGAACATGTGGTATGTACACACAGTGGAATAGCATCTACCCGTAAAACAGAAGAAACTCCTACCTTTTGAGACAACATGGATGAACCTGGAACACATGCTAAGTGAAATAAGCCTGATTCTGCTTACATGAGGTCTCTAAAATAGCCAAACTCATAGAAGTACAGAATAGAATGGTGGTTGTCAGAAGCTAGGGAAGGTAGGAAGTTACTCCATGAATATAAGTATTAGTTATACAAAATGAATGAGTTCTAGAGATCTCCTGTACAACACAGAGCCTATATACTTAACAGAGTACTGAGAATTTTTTTTAAAGAGACTCGTGTTCATGTTAAATGTTCCTACCATAAAGATAACAAAAATAAAACACAGGGAACTTTTGGAGGTGATGAATATGTTTACTAAGTTGATTGCTGGAATAGTATCCTTGGTGTATGTGTATGTCCAAACTCATCAAACTTTGTACGTTAAACATGTGCTTTTTTCTTTTTCTTTTTTGACAGAGTTTCGCTCTTCTTGCCCAGTCTGGAGGGCAATGGCTTGATCTCAACTCACCGCAACCTCCGCCTCCCAGGTTCAAGCGATTCTCCTGCTTGAACCTCCCCAGTAGCTGGGATTACAGGCATGTGCCACCACCCCCAGCTAATTTTGTATTTTTAGTAGAGACAGGGTTTCTTCATGTTGGTCAGGCTGGTCTCCAACTCCCAACCTCAGGTGATCTGCCCACCTTGGCCTCCCAAATTGCTGAGATTACAGGCATGAGCCACCATGCCCAGCCTAAACATGTGCTGTTTTTAAAAATATCAATGAAGCTGTTTTTAAAAAAAGAGCAAACAGTTCTCCAAACAATTTTCTTATGACAGCAATGCCCACGCCGATACCCAATCCAAGTTGGGAAATTCTCCTTGAATTACTGCTTTCCAAAGACACCCCACTTAATCAGGATGATCTTGAAGACTCCAACTATACTTCCTAAATATTCAAATTCACCAGTTGCTAGGAAGCTAAAACTATGATTTTGGTGACAATCTGATGGAAATTGAGCTTTTTTATCTGTTGGTTACTTTGTTACTTTCCAGGTCTACACACAAAAAAAGCAACATAGAAGAAAGTGGGATAATTTTGTTCATCTCTTAGCTTTTAGTAAGTGGTCATCTCCCTGGCAGAACTCTTGTCTCAGTAGCCTATCCTCTCAAGCCTGTCCTTAACAACTTAATGTTCTCATGATGTTCCTTTCTCTTCCAATTCCCCAAATGTGCATAACTCTGCATCTCTGTTAGACCTCAAGTTCCCTAAACCCTTCAGGGCAGCTAAGAGTCTGACGATCTAATCTTTGGTAATAGGAGACAGCCCGGGGGCATTTATTTACACATTTTAATTATGCCCCAGGGAACCCCTAGCTCCGGTCTTTGAATCTCAAAATCTTAATGGGAGTCTGATGACTCTATTCAGTTTTCAAGGAGCCTCTTAGAACTTACTGTTGCTTTTGAAGAAGATATATGATGTAACTAAAGCCTTTCACCGTATTATTAAATAAATTAGTTTACTATTTCTTATTGTCATTTGCTATTGGCCAAATGCTGTTTGCACTCACTATTGCACATTCCATTTTATTTGCTTTGAATAATAAAAATGAGGAAATGAGCGATTACTTCCTGCAAATGGATTTTAAGAGCTTATGTGATGATTCAGCCACTTAGAGATCCTTGAACAAAGAATGGTCCTCTTGTCCCTGGGAACTTGGTTCTCTATGGCCAAGCCTTAGGGGTAATACTGTTGAGGTAAAGGAGGAAAGTGACTCCTCACATCTCAACTCAGTCTGCAGTCTTTCGGGTCAGATGATTCAGCTCTGCAGTTCAATAGGGAAAAAAGTTGTCTATTTAATTGGATAATAAAATTCTTTCAAAAATTGGAGCTGGGTTGGAAGTTTGCATTAAAAGGTCAATTATCTAAACAATGCTTGTCATTAAAGAGTGGAAAACACCGTCTGCAGCCATTTGCGATGCTAATGCTGGGAACTGGCCAGAAACCAGCTCACCTTCCTCATCTTAGTCCATCCAGCACCCAGCTGCACCTTGGAGCCTGGTGCAGGCTTAAATTTAAAGGGATGAATGACCCATGGCAGGCCTGTGGATGCATCTACCATGAACGAGCAAGCATTTTCCCAGAAGATAAGAGTCACAGAATCCCCATGCAGGCCACTGAGGGCTGGAGCCAAGAGAGAGCTCTCAAGCTAAGAGCAAGACTACCATCAGTACTATAGGTCTCCCACCTGAAGGAATCAAGGGGAGCCAAGTGGGAACCTCAGAAGGCTCCAGGCTCCTGGAAACCCTCCCGTCACTCTCCCTGCCCTCCACACTCACAACTGTCTGCCACTATCTGACTTGGGACCATCAAGGCTCTCCTTACCACATGTCATGTTGGAAGCTCAACCCTGCCATGCTCTCCCTTATTCCTAGACTCTAATCTCCATTCCACTCGTGCATGGCCTTCTCTAAGCCCATCTTTTTCCCCTCCCCATCTTTTGAAACCCTCTCCCTGTGCCTTCTGGGGCTCACATTCAACCATCTGCAAACTCCCCCATATCCCCAAGTTCCTGCTCCAGTGGGAACACGGTGTTCCTGGACACCTTGCTGAAGCTGCAGCCAACTCACTTCTTTCTACCCCTGGGCTAGGAGATGGGGTGAGCCACATCTTTCTCCCCTCTTCAGTGCTGTTTCTAGGTTATTCTCCTGCCCTCCTGCCTAAAGATCACAGCTTCGAATCCTGTGTCACTGATATTTACTATCAATTACCCCTTTTTGTTGAAGTTAATACTCAGTCCTCCCTCTCCCCAGTCACTCCCCTTAATTCCTTTCAGATTTTCCCTTCTGGTTGAGAGCCACTCTCCCCAACAAACTCCCAATGTAGTTCTTCATTATTTCAATATCCACTCTCAGTTCTGTGACCCCTTCTGTGCCAGGCAGCTCTCACTCCTTAACCACAGGCACTCCCTTAAGCAAATCATAACCAGTAACTGAAATCCCTTCACCAGTATTTTCATTTCAAATACCCCATTCTTTAGCCACCACTCTCTTTCTTTCCAATCCACTCCTTCTAATAACTCAGGCTGGGCACAGTGGCTCATGCCTGTAATCCTAGCACTTTGGAAGGCCTAGGTGGGTGGGCTCCTTTCTCGAGCTCAGGAGTTCGAGATCAGCCTGAGCAATATGGAGAAACTCCATCTCAACAAAAAAATACAAAAATTTAGCCAGGCAAGGTGACCTATGCCAATAGTCCCAGCTACTTGGGCGACTGAAGTAGGAGGATATCTTGAGCCTAGGGGGTCAAGGCTGCAGTGAGCCAAGATCGTGCCACTGCACTCTAGCCCGGTGACAGTGTGAGACCCTGTCTCAAAAAAAGAAAGAAACGAGAAAGAAAAACAACAACAATCACTTTGAACCTCACAGGGACCTTCATATTATTGACTCTGTTTAACCCTATTCATTTATTTTCTGTATCCCCTTCTCATTCCAACTAACTTCTTTACCCATTTTAACTCCATGGACAGGCACTAAAATCACTCTCTTTTATATGCCCCAACTCCCTCACCTCCAGCTCACCTAGCAAAATCCCAGCCCTGGAGAGACCAGCTCTCTCACCATTGCACCCATGTATTCGAGCACAGCTGGAGAAAGGCATACAGTTAAATGAGCTGTTCTCTCATTGATTTAAAATCGATGATGAATAATATTGGATGGTGCCTTAATGCTGCCCCTGGCATGGCCTCTCGTCCCATGTACCCACTGGGGCACCTAACTCCTCTCAAGGCCACCTTCTCCACTGCGATGAAAGCTGAACTTTCCGCTTCTAACAAAAAGAACACCTTCCACCTGGGCACTAGATTCCACTCTCTCACTGCTCAAGAATGTGGCTGCATCAAATCTTTCTGCATTTCCTTGCGTTATTAAAATTCCCTGCATAAGCCAGGCATGGTGGCTCACGGATATAATTCCAGCATTTGGGGAGGCCAAGGTAGGCAGATGGGTTGAGGTCAGGAGGTCAAGACCAGCCTGGTCAACATGGTGAAATCTTGTCTCTACTAAAAATATTTAAAAATTAGCCAAATGTGGTGGCACATATGTGTAGTCCCAGCTGCTCAGGAGGCTGAGGCAGGAGAATCGCTTGAACCTGGGAAGTAGAGGTTTCAGTGAGCTGAGATCTCACCACTGCACTGCAGCCTGGGCCACAAAGTGAGACTCTGTCTCAAAAACAAAAACAAACAAACAAACAAAAAACCAACCTGCATAATTAAATCAGCATTCAAACATACTATCTCTCTTGCCATAATAAAGAAAGACAGTAACAACCACGTAAAAGGGCTTCTGACCCTATTTCTATCTGCAGCCTTCTCCCCATTTTCAGCTTTCTCTGTGTGAAAAGAAAAAAAACACTCCTTGGAATTCTGTGCTTGCTGTCTACAATTTCCCCTTGAAGCACTTCAGGTATATCTTCACCTCATTACTCTCCACTGAGATTACTTTATCAAAGTCAGCAATGGCTCCCATGTTGCTAATCCTATCACCACCAACCTTCAGTCCTCATTCTTTCTGGCTTATCAGTAGCATTTGACACAGTGGATCACTGTCTTCTGGAACCAGTTTCTTCACTTGGCAGCCACTGAGGCCTGTTACCCTTTTGCTTCTCAAGCTCCTTTGTCCTCCACCCCATTTCCCTAACCTCTAAGTAGTGGAGGACCTAAGGGCTCTGTCTCTGACTTTTCCTCTTGTCTGTTTATAGCCATTCCCCAGGTGAATTTCACTTAGTTTTATGGCTTGAAATGAGATCTATATTCTGGTGGCTAGAGTCTCATCAATGAGGCCCCAGGTTTGGAAGAGTCAGGCATCAATATGGGAACACAGGACTTGAGCTACCTCATCAATGGGCATCTAAGCAGATATTGAACTTCAAAGTTCTACAAAAGTATTAATTGTTCACATTGGGTCAACGTGTAAGATGAATCAAGTAGTTTTTACTTGAATGTTTGATTTAACTACCACTGTTCAGGTGATATGTGTGCAGAGGACTCACCGTGTACATGGCCTCAGGCTGGATGTTGAAGAGCTTACACATTGAAGCCAACCCTAGGAAAAGCCCTCACTGCCAGGATGCTCAATGAGGTGGAATCTGAACAGACGAAGGAATGACTTTTCGAAAATTTTGCTCCTGGCTGAAATCCTAGAATTTTACGTTATTCTGTGAGTCTCAATGTTTGAGTAGCTCCTAACTCTGCGGTTCAGGCAAAACAAAAAGAGTGGCAAAGCTTCCTACGTCTCTTCTCTACTCAAAACATAAAGAGGAAAAAAAAAGAAAGAAAAGGTCAAGAGTTGAGGGGTTGTATGTTTGGACATGCAAAACAAAGGAAGTCAATACAATGATGTACAAATCCAGACAGAACCCAGAGACAAAGCTCTTCCAGCTCACATAAACCACGGACTGGGCATGCTCTAAGAGAAAAGTGAAGGATTGTCTCCTGGGACTCCAGGCAGATTTGTAAGCAGTTAATACATTTTTTAAAAATGAACTTTTGAGCATTTTTCCAGTTTAGCCATCACTCTTCTCTCAATCTCTCTTTCTTTCTTCACACACACACGAAGAATATTGCAAAAATGATGCTCACTGACTTGATTTGAAATGTAGATTTTGACAAGACACTTTTAATTCTAGTTCAGGTCTTTGGAGATCTATTCTGTCTTTTTTTTTTTTTCTAAGGGTGATGATAGTGTGACTCTTCCCAGCTTTGGTTGGAAGGTGCTAAAACTGTCACACTCTGTGTATGTCCCACTTCATTTCTACAACCACTTCTAAATGCAGGTCTCCTCCCTGGTTCTAAATTGGGACTTCCCACTAAGAAAAATTCTAGAACTTGATCCAATAAATATAACATTTGCTTTTTAGTCGCCTGTATGTATAAGGATAAAGAAGTATGATATAGAAGGTAAAAGCAAAACTCAGACATCAGATTGTTGGGATTTTGAATCCCAACTCCAAAAATATGGGCATTGTAGGACTTTGGTTGGGTAGCTTACTTGTCTATGACTTAGAGAGGGGGCGATATAAGAATGTTTATCAGGGTGAGACACAACAGCTCACACCTGTAATCCCAACATTTTGGGAAGCCGAGGCAGGAGGATCACTCGAGGCCAGGAGTTCAAGACCAGCCTAGGCAACATAGCAAGATCCCATCTCTTAAAAAAAAATGTCTAACTATACTCACACATACTAAGCTTTTAACAGAGGACTAGCATATAGCAATATGTTTATAGTATATGGTGTAAGTGTTTGCTATTCTTATTTAATCTATTAGTAATGTCAAATGGCCAGGGAATTAACTAATTTTCTATATAAAAACCTGGTGATTTTATTATTTTTTCAACCATCCTCTGCTTAAACAGGTGTGTGCATGTACACACATACGTAAACATATATGTATACATGTATGTGTGCACATGCACACTTTTTTCTAAGTTTCAGACATCATTGTATTTCAACCTAATTTTAGCATGCACTGTCTAAGAATAAAGATAATCTTCCACTCAACTACAATAATATAATTATACCCAGGAAAATTTAAAATTCCATAATATAATCTATTAAAATATATAGTCCATATTTAAATGACTCTGATGGTACCAGAATTTATATATATACATATACACACACACACACACACATATATAAGATATAAATAAGATATATATATCTTATTTTACAGACAGGATTTAGTCAAGGTTCATACAGTAAATTTGGTTATTATATCTCTGACCACACCTGCTAAGAATGCCCTCTCCACCAAAAAAAAATTATTGCATGTACTTTCCCAAGTAGAATTCCTTATTCAGATAAATTAACAGACTCTCTCAGTTCTCTTTCTGTTTACTGCTGCTGAACTTCAGGCAGCTCAGAGGGACATCTGCTGTGGTTTCTAATGGCCATGCTTCCATTAAATGAGACCTCAATTGAAAACAGTCATCGCTGGAGGGCAGTTACACTTTCTCTGGGCGGAGGCTTTCCTCAGAGGTGTAGATTCTTTTGTGCCCTCATTATTTCTGCTTATTATCATCATTATTGTTATTTTAGAACTCCTTGCTGCAGCTTCCTAGTCACTGGTCTCCTTTCCAGGTTTTCTGCCTCCTTTTCCTGAAGGACTGCCTTGGCCACCTGCACAGCTCCTTTCTTTTTCTGGAGGGTGAGTCTCACTCTGTTGCCCAGGCTGGAGTACAGTGGTGTGTGATCTCAACTCACTGCAGCCTCTGACTCCCAGGGTTCAAAAGATCCTCCTGCCTCAGCCTCCCAAGTAGCTGGGACAATAGGCATGCACCACCACACCTGGCTAGTTTTTGTATTTGTAGTAGAGACAGGGTTTCAACATGTTGCCCAAGCTGGTCTTGAACTCCTGATCTCAAGTGATCCACCCACCTGGGCCTTCCAAAGTGCTGGGATTACAGGCATTTGTTGCTGCACCCAGCCTACAGGTGCCTTCCTGATCAAAGCGTTCCCTTGACCCTGCTGAGGACATCGGGCCAGCACCCAGGGACAACTGAAATCTCACCATGGCAGCCCAAGTCCTGTGTTCCCACATTGATTCCTTGGTCTTCCAAACCTGGGCCAAGGAGACAGGGAGCCTTTACTTTTAGCTTCCAGGTGATTGGAAACTGTGCAGTTCAGCTACCTGACTCTTCCACTCTTCTGAATTTGACCAGTTCCCTTTGGAGCCTGTATTCTCCAAGCTCTTCTGAACCATTTTGAAAAAGTAGATTTTGAATTTCCTCCCGTGCCTGCAGAATTTTCAGCAGCACAGTGGAGGAGGCCTCCCAGAGGAAAGGGTTTGGTTTGCTCCCTCCTCAGGGTCACAGTGCTATCTGTTGACACATTCCAAAGCCTCATAAAAGCTGTCAGAACATCAAATACAGAGGCTGTCCAAGAGAAACACCCACTAAGTGTCAGGGCTTGATTTTTACAGCTACTAATAACTTCTTCCTTTGAGTTTGCCCAGAGCTCTGCACAGAATTAAAACAAACAAACAAACAAAGCTTAGTTCTGCCCTGCCTACAAGTTTGCTGTGTGGCCTTAGGAAAGTTAATTAGCCTTCCTGATCCAAGTTTTCTTCCCCTGTTAATCCAAAAATACAGTAAAATCATAGAAATCACTAGAAAATAAGGCAGCCCTCATAACAATTAAATTCATTTAAAAAATATTTCATCCTTCACTTCAAATAGATCTTTAAAATCCGACACAACTTACAGTTACTGCTAATAGGTAAAATTTTAAAGACTGACTTTCTAAAAAGGAATCACTCATCTAACCATGTAAAACTTGCCTTCAGGACCAAAGACCACATAAAGCCTTCAGCTTTTTGCACGTGGCTAGCTAAAATAAAGACGACATTTGAAAGGAAGAGGAAATCTTTCTTTTAGAAGTCCTGTGCTCACCATCTTGTGAGGTAAAAGTAAATGTTTTAATGTCTTATTGCATCAGGTATATCAATAACACTTAAGCTCTGATCCAAAAGTTTCTATCATTTTCCTTCAGGTACTTCATTTTCTCAAGATGAATTTATCTAGCTTTTGTCCAGTAATAATAATAATTTAAAAATTATCAGCAGAAACATTTCAGTCCTTGGCTTCTCACATTGCAAAGCTCTCGTGCACTGATTTCACCCCCTTATTTTTCTGAGCTTTCTGGCAAATGTAAAAGCTTTTCTGCTGTTCTTCATTAGCAAAATATGCATTTTTTTCACTTTGGTTCGCAGAGACAGAGTTCTGCCTTTCCTGTGCTTTTGGTCCAGGAGTAACGGTGAAACAGCCTGGTGTCCAGAGTCATATGGGGGTGTCACCATGGGGTAATTATACTCCTACCTAAGCTCCTTGTCTCGTTGGTATTGCTTTCCCCCCACCCCTAACCTTATTCCCTATTTCTACTGTCGGAGAAAACCTGGGAGGATCCACACAAACTCTCAGACTAGAAAGTTTAAAAATATGAACGGGGAATATTTTCTAAATAAAGAACTTGAAACCCTAAATGCTAAGTGACTAGGTTACTTCCAACTATTTTCAAAAGCAAAGAACAGTATTTTATCTTGGACTTACAGTAACATAAATAACCATGTTTAGAGAAAACTTTCTGCAAAGGTCTGAAAGTCAGAGGGACAGGCTGGGTCGTGGCTGAGGCCTAAAAGAGAATTAGGGGAAAGTTGGAGATTTCCTGTCTTTGTAATGAGTTTACTAATTAAATCTTAATTGTAAAGCAAGCTGAGCAAAATTTAAATGAACCTCTAGTGCCAGAAGCCAGGTTATTATGATGGGACTGTTTATAAAGACAGGAAAGTGACTTTCTAAACATCAAATTCCTGTGTGTTAGCCAAGACCCAAAGGAAGTCCCCACGTGGAGAAGCACAGAATGTAGCAGAATAAGGGGCCTGGGTCTTGAGATAACTAAATGACACCAAGATGTCCTGAGCCCCCTGAATTCAGTCATCGCTGGAAGCTGCAGTCTTCCTGTTCGGATGGGCTGGAAGCAGCCATTTCTGTAATAACCAATGTGTTTTTCCCGCTTCTGCAGCAAACAAATGATCTAGCCATTTCAGCCGTGCTGTAACAGTGCTGGAGATGGAACTTCCTTAGCTTTGTAAACCCTGCCTGCTCTACTGAAAAATAAGCCTTGCAAATATACAGAAGCCCAAACACCCGAGAGAAACAAAGCCGCCATCGTGGAAGAGTGAAAAAGAAAATGGATTTTATTTCCTCCTGGTTCTACCCAGAGGATGAAAGGCAGGCTGTGAAATAAGCAAAAACAGGACTCCTGTGGCAAGATACACAGTCTAACACTATTTATTTATCATAAGATTAGGAGAGTGAGTTATCTAAATGCTTCTGTTTTGTTAGGTTGATTTTCTTTACATTTACTTATCTAAAGTGGATAACTCCCTTCATAGCCTTTCTTTTCAGAGGCGTTCATCTGCAGCCAGCATTTTCCTTGCTCATACCTACGTTTTCCTACCAAAAACCTCCATCTGCCGTTGGAAATGGGTCTTTGTCCTGGGTTCCCTGCAGCATAACCTCACAAACATGTCACAGAGCTGGGACCATGTGGGAAATATCCCATCTGGATTCTAAAAGGAATTAGGTTAATAGAAGAAGTGATGGCTGATGCCTGTGGTCTAGAAATTGGAGAGCTAGTAGATATGTTTAGCACAGTTTCATCCTTGATCCTCCAATCCTCTCCAAGGAGATCACTCACACCAGTGCTGGGAAGGCTAACACGTAGAATAAGGGGTTCAGCGAAAGACTGATAGGATGGCCACAGTGGCTCACACCTGTAATCCCAGCACTTTGGGAGGCCAAGGTGGGTGAATTACTTGAGGCCGGGAATTCAAGACCAGACTGGCCAACATGGGGAAACCCCATCTCTACTAAAAATACAAAATAAGTTAGCTGAGTATTGTGGCACACGCCTGTAATCCCAGCTACTGAGGAGGCTGAGGCATGACAATCACTTGAACCCAGGAGGCAGAGGTTGCAGTGAGCTGAGATCACACCACAGTGCTCCAGCCTGGGCGACAGAGCAAGACTCTGTCTCAAAAAAAAAAAAAAAAAAAAAAAAAAAAAAGATAGATAGATAATAGATATCATATATATAATTTTATATTAGATATTATATAAAATTAGAATTTCTTCCATTCAACTATGTAATTTCCAAAATGCAAAATGACTTTGCTATTTCCCTCCCCACCTCCCACATAAAAAATCTGCTTTTCCCTTCAAGCCTCCTCTCGGTGCAGATTAAGAAAAGCTGCTTTCAGGACAAATTGTGGGACTAGACTCTCTCTACTCAGTGAAGTGTCATAATCTATATCTGGAGTCTCCCCATCAGTTGTATCTGGTGGCTCAAAGGAAGTCGTAATACCAATAGGAGCCGCATTCAACATGAACGCTACATGACTCCACGGCTCATGGGGCTATTAGCAAGCTTAAAAGAAGGCATTGAGCTAGAATTTATTATTAGCGTTGTCATTTGACCTTTTAATCCAGAAGGAAAGAACCCAAGAAATGCATCCCCTGGAGAGATGTAATAAAACAATCCTTCTCCATCTCTAATTTCTCTGAGTCTTTTTCTCAATTATCCCTACAGCGAATTGTGAACTGTCTACTCTTTATTTACTCAGTAAACTCAAATCGTTTTTATGGATCTCTTCCAACACCCCCAGTTGTTGTCCCTGTCGTTCTGTTCTGTTGTTTTTAATAAGAGCCAGAGCCGAAATGTAGATTTACATAAGAAAAACTCATTTCATCTTCAAAATCTTTTGAGGCTATTTCGAAAGACGGTGCAGCGGCACACATTTCAGAAATGCCGCTTCGCTTAGCTTTTTCTCTCTTTCGGGTAAATGCTATGGTAATCACGAGATACAAATGGGAGTGTTTGTAAACTGTGTGCTGTACGTGCTGGGGACCGTTGCTGGTGCCCAGGGAATGGTTTGACTCGATTCCACTGACTTCCATAGGACTGCTCTGCAAAAGAGAAAAAGTAGGCATCCTTTTCATTTTAGTTATGGATCGGAATTTTGGGGATGTGTGATGTTGTTTTGCTGTGGAAGTTGAGTGTCTTTTCTTGTTTGTTTGTCCTTTTAAATCGTCAAGCAGCAAAATATTTTCCTGAGCCTCTCCACCATTACCAACACCATGCAACAAGTAAGCCGACGGACCTCACGGAGGCTCGCTGGGGATGCAGGTGGTCCGCAAAACCCTTAGGACTGTAGGGTCGCAGATTACTGGTGATTAGGGCAGACGTTAAGGGGACTTTAAAGAGTTTACTCTCCCCATCATTTTGCAAAAGATGAAAAAGGGTCCAACTATACCCTAACAGCATCGTCCTACCTAGAGTCTGAGCCTTGGTATCCTTCCACCAAAAGTCTAGTCTGGGGGCCTCTGCTGACCGGGTCGCTTTCCCAGGCTAAAGATAACTTGGCGGGAGTTGCTGGTGCTATGACACGTGTCAGGAGGCCTGCTTTCATTGAAAATATATTTAGTGTGGGGCAGGATCCAATTTCGAACGTATGTAAATTATCCGAACTGAAGTACCTGGAGGTATAAACCTGTATCTTGTGTGGCACTTGGGCCCACAGCCTGTAGTCCTAACTACGTGGGAGACCGAGGCAGGAGGAGCACTTGAGCTGCTTTCAGGACAAAGCAGCTGCAGTGAGGCTGCAGTGAGCTGTGATTGCACCACTGCACTCTGGCCTGGGTGACAGAGTAAGACCGTATCTCTTAAAAGAAAAAGGATGGGGCTTCCTTCGGTTTGTGGTTAATAAATATAGAAATTGCTGAGGTTTTAGAGAGCTTATTTATTACCTAGCTTAATGCCTCAATTTTATAGGTTAAAAAAGTAGAGGTCAAAAGAAATCACAGGATATAGCAGAGCCCTTTTTTCACTCCTTCCACAATTCTTTATTCAATTATTTCCAGAGACCCCAAAATAGAGAAGCCATATACATGTTTTATTTCAGTGAGGTGGTTTAGCCCCAGCCTGAACAGGTGAGTGGGGATGGTAAATCTGACAAATGCTTTTTGTTTTTGTTTTGTTTAAGACTCCTTTTATTAAAAATTGATTTTTTCCCAATTAGACTTCCATTTTGCCTTATAAGTGGATTCCAGGGATGTCAAGTCGTAACACAAGCTGCACTCAGAAGTGCTGTTAGTCTAGTGGAGGCAAGAGGTGAAGCAATTCGGGCTTCCCTGCTAAAGGTCAGGTAAGTTCCAGTGACGAATTTCACAGCTGAGTGTAACACTCCATGGCTGAGTTACTGTCCACAACATCCCAGATCAAGCCTAGGGGTTCTGTTGGGCCACAATATCTAATTTGATATCAGAGAAAATACTGAAGTTTTAGGAAGCCCAAAACTTTTCTCGCTCTCTCTTTTTATTTAAATTTTAACAAGGAAATCTTTGCTTTGAAAAAACAGATTTGCAGCCACATGGAGATGGAGGTTTATCCTTAGCAAACTAACTTAGGAACAGAAAACCAAATATCACATGTTCTCACTCGGAAATGGGAGCTAAATGGTGAGAACTGTGGACACGGGAAAGGAACAGACACTGGGTCCCAGTTGTGGGTGGAGGCCAGGAGGAAAGAGAGGAGCAGAAAAAATACCTACTGGTTACTAGGCTTAGTACCTGGATGATGAAATTATGTGTACAAGAAAGAAAACCCGTGTGGCATGAGTTTACCTGGATAACAAACCTGCACATGTACCCCTGAACCTAAACGTTTTTTTAAAAAAATGAACACATAAAAATAAAATAATAAAAAAGAAAAATCAGGTTTGGTTGGGGGCTTTTCTTTTTTCATAAGGACTATTGGAGCTCACATTTTCCACCAAAGACTCCGTTTTGTGGCGTGTGGATTTCAGGGCCATTCCGATAGCTACAGTATCTGTGCAAGAGAGAGAAATGTGAAAGAACGAAGCTGCCCTGATGTACAGCAATGAGAGGGAGGGAACGACAGAGGGTGACTGGACCTGGAGGAACTCTCCAGGTGATACAAAAAGAGCTTCTGGAAATGACTGGTCTTCAGGCGCAGTTCCTGAGACACTGAACTGGCTGCAGTTCAGCTCAGCCTCTACCACCTTGAGAGCGCAGGCTCAGGCCACGGCAAGCTGCAGGTCGTCGGTCCAAAGCCGTTGAAAGAGATAAAACCACTTCCCGACTAGTAAACTCTGCAGGAGCAGGAATGTTGTCTGTTTGCTGTATCTCTAGAGCCTAGAACACAGCCTCATCTACAGTTGATGCTTACAGTATATTTGTCCACAGAAGGGTTGCCATATTTGGGAGAAGAACCAAGCTAGAAATTTAGTCAAACACTCCCTGAAGATGCGGAGATAAGGTAACTCTTGTGCATTGCTGGGGGGAGTGTAAATTGGTACAGCCATTACAGGAAACAGTATAGAGGTTCCTCAAAAAATTAAAAATAGAATGACTGTAAGATCCAGCCATCCCACAACTGTGTGCATATCCAAAGGAGATAAAATTTCAAAGAGTTGTCTGCTCTCCCATGGCGATTGCAGCATTATTCACAATAGCGAAGACAGAAACAGCCTAAGTGTCCATCAATGGACAAATGAATAAGGAATATGTGATACTATATCTATAATAGAATATTATTCAGCCGTAAAAAAAGAAGGAAATCCTGCCCTTTGTGATCATGTGGCTGAAGCTGGAGAATATTATGCTAAATGGAATAAGCCAGACACAGAAAAACGAACATTGCATGATCCTACTTAAATGTGAACTTGAAAACAACAGTTGAACTTAGAGAAACAGATTAGAATGGTAGTTGCCAGGGGCTTGGGGGTGGGGGAAATGGGGAGATATTGGTCAAGAGGTATAAAATTTGAGCTATAAGATGAATAAGTCATAGACATCTAATGTACTGGTAGCTATGGTTAATCATAATATATTGCATATTTGAAATTTGCTAAGAGAGTAGATCTTAAGTGTCCTCATGATGAAAAGAGAGATTCTCTGAGTATCTGTTAGTAGTGATGTTCTAGAAATTGAAAGAGACACAAATATAAAAAATATCTAAATTGCAAGTGGCATGGCATGGTGACAGGAGCATGGACTTTGAAGACAGAGCTGGTCACTTCCTCTGCTTGACCTTTGCAGGCTCTGTGAGCTGGAAAATCATTTCATCTCATGCAGCAGCCTTGTTTTCTTAATCTGGAAACTGAGGATAGCAATTATCCACTTCACAAAGTTATCATGGGGACCAGTTGAGAGCAGGTGCATATACAATTCTTGACATACAGCAAGTGCTCAGTAAACACCATTTTTCTGTAAATTATGTGGTCCTCACTCTCCAAAGATCGGCCTCTAGCTTGAGAGATGGAAGCATAAAAACAAAATACACTTATATTATCTTCCCACAACTACTATTTATGAATAGAATAGCTCTGGGATGCTTCAGAGTGGTGGTCGGAAAGCGTTTTCTCCTTAGGCTTTGCTAGCCAAATGAACTCTCTTGCAAATTCTCACCTCTGCCACTGAAATACAAACACAGCCATAGTATATGATCAGATGGGGCTGTGTTCCAATGTCTTAGTCTGCTTGGGCTGCCGTAACAAAATGCCACCGACTGGGTGGCTTAAACAAGGAAATGTATTGTTTCACAGTTCTGGAGGCTGAAGTCCAAGATCAAGGTGCTGGCATAGCTGGTTCCTCCCAGGCCTCTCTCCTTGGCTTACAGGCAGCCACCTTCTTGCCCAGTGTCCTCACAGGTCTTTTCCTCTGTGCCTGGGATCTCTGGTGTCACTTTCTGTGTTCCAATTTCCTCTTCTTATAAAGACACCAGTTATATTGGATTAGGGCTCACCCTAGGGGTCTCAATTTAACTTAAACCCCCTTTTAATTTTTATTTTATTATTTATTTATTTTTTTTGAGATGGAGTCTCACTCTGTTGCCCAGGCTGGAGTGCAGTGGCATGTTCTCAGCTCACTGCAGCCTCCACCTCCCCAGTTCAAGTGATGCTCATGCTTCAGCCTCCCAAGTAGCCGAGACTGTAGGATTGCGCCACCACGTCTGACTACTTTTTGTATTTTCGGTGGAGACGGGGTTTCACCATGTTGGCAAGGCTGGTCTCAAACCCCTGACCTCAAGTGACCTGCCCACCTTGGCCTCCCAAAGTGCTGGGATTACAGGCGTGAGCCATCATGCCCAGCACAGAAACAGCCTTGAATGCTGATCTGAGGATGTGAGGAACTTCCTGCCTGTGGTCTCTTCCCCACCTCGGATGCTTCACCGTCTGCAGCCATCTCCATCACAGCTCCTCCTGTGGGTCTGGGCTCCTTATCTGGTCTGCAGTTCTTTCCTCCAGCTGCTGAAGTCCTGTGCAGGGACCTCTCTCCATCACTGACCAGCTCTCTCTCCTCCTCTGCCCGCCCCCCTGCCCCCACCATCTTCAACGTCTCTCTCCTTCAGAATGTTTCGACTCTATAAATACAAACAGTCACGGGTGTTTCATCTTACAACAGTCTTCCTGGATCCTAAGCCCACCCACTTCTTCCTCTAGCAGTGCAGACAGTTCTCAGCCAATGGCTCCCACCCCAGCATTGCACTGTAGATGTTCATGTAAAATCACACTTAAGAAGGTCACCCTGATTCCCGTGTTACCAATTCTAATGACCTGTCTGGATCTCTCTGCTCAGCATTTAGCATGTGAACCACTTTCCCCTGACGGTCTTCTTTCCTTCTGGCTCCTCTCTCCCAACTCCTCTGCCTCTTGCCTTGGCATGTGAGCCCCATGAGGTCAGGAACTTTTCCCATTGGTTCTGCCACTGTACTACCAGCGCCAGCAGTGGCACCTGACCCACGGTCACATGAGCTCAATTAGTTTCTCATTTCCCAGGTGGAGTCCCAAAATTCTGTTCCTGGATATCTTTCCTCCATTCTGTGCAATGATACAGGCAATCATGTTCCCTCTTAGGGTTGGCATTGCTTCTAGAAAACTAATCTCTATCCTAGAACTGTCTCCTCATTTCCTCATGGACGTCCAACACACATTCATCTCTTATCAAATATATTCAACCACTCCCACTGCTTACAGGATAAACCTCTGTGGTATGGGTTGAGCTGTGTTCCCCAAAAGATATGCTGACATCCTAACTGCTGGTACCTAAAAAAATGACCTTATTTAGAAACACGGTCTTTGCAAATGTAATCAAGTTAAGATAAGGTCATTAGGATGGGCGTGAATCCAATATGGTGGGTGTCCATGTAAGAACTGCACACAGACACAGGGAGAATGTCATCTGAAGACACAACATAGAGGGAAGGAGACCATGTGAACACAGAGACTGAAGTGAGGCATCCACCAGCTACCGCACTCCTGGGCCTACCAGAAACCAGACGAGGCAAGGAAGGGTTCTGCCCTGGAGGCTTCAGAAGGAAGCAACCCTGACAATACCTCAATTTTAGTCTTTAGGCTCAAGAACAGTGAGAGCCTAAAGAACACTGGGCCAATAGCCCTGGCCCAGTGGCTTACACCTGTAATCCCAACACTGTGGGAGGCTGAGGTGGGCGAATCACTTGAGGCCAGGAGTTCGAGACCAGCCTGGCCAACATGGTGAAGCCCCATCTCTACTAAAAATACAAAAATAAAAATAAAAAGATTAGCCGTGGTGGTGAGAACCTGTGATCCCAGCTATACATGAATTGCTTGAACCCCGGAGGCGGAGGTTGCAGTGACCTGAAATCGTGCCACTGCACTCCAGCCTGGGCAACAGTGAGAAAATAAATTCCTGTTCGAAGCCGCCCAGTTTGTGGCAGCTCTGGGACACAAATACACCCTTTTTCTGGAAGTCACTTAAAATATAAAATTAAAAAGCCTGTTTATCTAAACTTTATTTTCACTATTTCCCAACTATTCATCTTCACTCCCGTCTGGTGAGAGTGTCCACGCCCCACACGCATGCCCATCTTCCACCTGCCCTTGCAGTTTTGCTCACATTTGTTTCCATCAGTCAAGACCCACTTCAAATCCCACTTACAGTAACGCACTTATCAATGCGTCCAGCATTTTGGAACAGACCTGCTGGGCGGCCAGTTTCTCTCCATGGAGCTGCTAACTCTGACTCCTCTGAGCTCTGCCTTCTTACTGGGTTCACCTCCCAAGGCTTCCAGTGTCCTGAAAGGCAGCATAAGACCTACTTATTTCTCCTTCTGCATCTCTTGTGGTCACATTAGCCATTTAGCAAACCAGGGATATACAGAGTATGGGGACCTGAGATGTGGGAAGTGCCATTGTTGGGTCTGCTGTTCCCCCTTCAGACCACCATTTATTGAGCACTTACTGTATACCATGAATATTAGATGTGTTATCTCAGTTGACCCTCACAATCACCATGATTTGTATCCCTATCGAACAGAAGAGGAAGGACTGGCTTTGGGGAGATGTGTCATAGTCAAAGTAAATGACAGAAATGAGAATCAAACCCTGGGCCGGCCCCGACCCCTGGGCCGTGATGATTTGCTGCTTTCCTTGGTGGTTCTGATCTATCTGAGGAAAGCAGCCGAATGAATGAAGGTTTTCCTCTTCCCCTTCCTTCACCCTCTTTAGAGGACACAAGTCAATTACTGTTAAGGAAGTGAGCTCACTTTTAACGTGATTTTTGGCTCCTGCCATCTCTGAACTATTGTTGAAAAGCATTCTCAAGAGAATGGACTTGGTTTAGTAATCAAGCCGATATGTTGGTGACTCAGAAGGCCCCTAGGAACATTACGGGGGAAGGAGCCACCGGGGTCACCTCGCTGAACACCTGGACCCAGGCAGGACCACACTCACCAAGGTGATTGTCAATCCCGTCTCCAAGATTTCCAAGCATGAGATCCCACAGACTACTTTGAGGGTTTTTGTTTGTTTGTCTGTAATTGTTATTTTTAGAGATGAGGTCTCACTGTGTTGGCCAGGCTAGTCTTGAACTCCTGAGCTCAGGTAATCCTCCTGCCTCAGCCTCTGAAAGTGCTGGACTTACAGGCTGTGAGCCAGCATGCCCGGCCCTCACAGCCTGCTTTGGAAACCATATCCGGGGTTACATTTCATCCACTGTAAGGATCTTCTTTTTATTATGCCCAGAATAATTAACATGCCACGTGTTGCCTATGGTAACTGTGGTTTATATTTGGGCTAGAAGATCAGCAATGAAGGACAAATAGGTGGCATTCTGGCCTCCTTGAAATCAGGAATTCTATCACTGCAACCAAGGATGCGTATGCAATGCTCACTTGGAGATTTTTAAAAAAAATTTCCAGGTACTTGATTTATGACAAATCTTGGGGTACAGACTTGAGCTCACTTTGTGTTTCTGACACAGCCCTAGGCATATGGATTTAAACACACTTAGTAATTAGCAACTTCTCTATTCTCTAGATTCCTTTTTAAGTGAATAACCATATGAGACAGGTTTTGAACAGCAACAACATGGCTGGCTATCTTTAATCCCTGTTGAAGACTAAAGGAGAAAAACATAAAAAATTATGTTTTGAACATAAAGAATTATCTCATGGTGATGTCATTTAATACATGAGAATGATGTCTGATGGTAGAAAGGAAGACCATTTTGTCCTAGACATCAATTGCTACCCCAAATTCTTTTTGTTTTTTAACTTTTATTTTAAGTTCAGGGCTATATGTGCAGGATGTGCAGGTTTGTTACATAGGTAAATGTGTGTCATGGGGGTTTATTATACCAATTATTTCATCACCCAGGTATTGAGCCTCGTATCCATTAGCCATTTTTCCTGGTCTTCTCCCCACTCCCAGCATCCACCTTCCAAAAGGCCCCAGTGTGTGTTGTTTCCATCTATGTATCCACGTGTTCTCATCATTTAGCTCCCACTTACAGGTGAGAACTGTGGTGTTTGGTTTTCTGTTCCTACATTAGTTTACTAAAAATAACAGTTCCATCCATGTCCCTGCAAAGGACATAATCTTGTTCTTTTTGATGGCTGCATAGCATTCCATGGTATCTATGCACCACATTTTCTTTACCCAGTCTATCATTGATGGCATTTGGGTTGATTCCATATCTTTTCTATCGTGAATAGTGCTGCAATAAACATATGCATGTGTCTTTACAATAAAATGACTTACATTCCTTTGGATATATACTCAGTAATGGGATTGCTGTTTCGGATAGTATTTCTGTCTTTAGTTCTTTGAAGAATTGCCACACTGTCTTCCTCAAGGGTGAAACTAATTTACACTCCCACCAATAACAGTGTATAAGTGTTCCCTTTCTCCATGATTTCACCAGCATCTGTTTTTTTTTTTTTTTACATTGTAGCAATAACCATTTTGACTGGTATGAGATGGTATCTCATTGTGGTTTTGATTCGCATTTCTCTAATGATCAGTGGTGTTGAGCTTTTTTCATATGACTGTTGGCCACATACATGTCTTCTTTTGAGAAGTATCTGTTCATGTTCTCTGCCCACTTTTTAATGGGGTTGTTTTTCTTCTTGTAAATTTGTTTAAGTTGATTACAATCCTGGATATTAGACCTTTCTCAGAAGCATAGTTTGCAAACATTTTTTCCCATTCTGCAGCCTTTCTGTTTATTCTGCTTGGTAGTTTCTTTTTCTGCGCAGAAGCTCTTTGGTTTAATCAGAACCCATGTGTCAATTTTTGCTTTTGTTGCAATTGCTTGTGGTGTCTTCGTCATGAAATCTTTGCCCAAGCCTGTGTCTTGAATGGTGTTGCCTAGGTTGTCTTCCAGGGTTTTTATAGTTTGAGACTTCACATTTAAGTCTTTAATCCATCTCGAGTTAATTTTTGTATATGGTGTTAGGAAGGGTCCAGTTTCAATTTTCTGCATGTGGCTAGCCAAAATTGTGGTGACTCCATTAAATTCACCTAGCTATCTCTTCTCTTCACACTCTGTGCTTTAGTGACAATTTCTGTTTTCTCAGAAAACCTGAAAAGCCAGGTCGCTGATTCTTTGACAATGAAGGTCTAGCCATCCTCCAAGTACCAGCTCAAAGGTCACCACCTCCATGAAGACTTCTCTCATTCCTCACTCTCAGCCTTCTTACCCAAGTACATCTCCTCTCACCCACAGCGCCTTGTCTGTATCTCTTTTGTGACACGTAATTTTCAGCCTTGTATTGGTGGTTTTGGGCAGTTTTGTTTTCTAGACTAAGTGGTGAGCGGCTGGAGAGTAGATGCTGTGTTCTCACCTTGGTGTCTGCAGTGACCAGCCCATTCCTGACGCAGAACAGATGTTCAGTTTTTGTACAGTGAATCACGAAACCCATTTCAGGCTCATTCCTAACTCTTGGCTGTGCAGAGGAGACGTCTCAGTGAATGTGGACAGATCGCATACATGTTACTTTCCCAACTGAGAAGAGATAAGGCAGGGCTTTCCCTTCATGGATGAAGGAAGAAAAGTTGGACCAGTTTCAGCCTGGGAGAAAAGTATTCAAGGGTCACAGAGGAGAGCAGTGAGCCATCCCCAAGGAATCCCACCCTCTGCTCTTTCCCAACCATGCAAAAACAGGTTTCTGAAGCCTATGGCTAAATGGGTGGGCCAGGAGGAGTTTGGCTTTCAGTCCTGCGTCACAGACTGAAGCATGCATGGACAGTCCCATGGCCCTCGGCCTGCGGAAAGTACCCGGTCCTTGGGTGAATCATGCCTCTACTGCAGCTGGAAGGGGCTGCAGCCTCTCACCCGGTTTTAAAGACTTCTCATGAAACCTATGTCTCTGATGAGGTACATTAATGCCAGTGCAATTTCATGGCCACAAACAAGAAACTGCCAAAAATAAAAGCATAAAATGGAACGGGCCTGGGAAGTTGGGCCTTGTAAGGGTTGTGGTTAGAATTTAACCACATGTTAATTTACCTGTTTCTAGGGCAATGAAGACTGGATTTTTTTATTAAACATATACAGAGAGAGACAGCTGTCGTTATAAATCATGTCAACAACCAGACTAACTTCTTTAAACACTTTGCTTTAAGTCCATGCTACAGATATTTCATTGCAGCATGAAAAACTGATATATTTTCCGATGGAAATAGATCAACCTGTAATTCCTGCTTCTAAAGTTGAAGGTACCAAAGGATCTTCCACTGGATGAGCCTAGACAGTGAATAAATATTGAAAGCTAAGTTTAAAATAATTCCAGAGCCTTGATTTATAGAGAAACCATAAATTATCCACTGTTAAAATTATGGCAGTAATGGATATATAATAGTAAATCAAATAAACCGATGCTTTTACATTTTTAATGGTTAATTAAGTAAATGTCTATGGTTGACAGATTAGCTATCTCCATCATGCTTTTAAAATTTTAAGTATGGAAATCAAAACTTTTCCTTGGCCTAAATTTATTTGTTTCTCTTCCCAAATGAAAAAAAAAAAAAAAGAAATTGAAAGGGAAAGGAAAAAATATATTTTTTTATTTTGCTTATAAAACTACTTTGTTTTTTTTCTTAATAAACAATTTACTTAGATAAATTAGTTCTTTTGTTTGTTTTGTTTTTTTTTTTAAAAAGAGTCTCACTTTGTTGCCCTTTCTGAGTGCAGAAATCACAGCTCACTGCAGCCTTGACCTCCAGGGCTCAGGTGATCCTCCAGACTCAGCCCCCCAAGTAGCTGGAATTACAGGCACATGCCACCATGCCCAGCTAGATTTTTATTTTGTAGACACAGCAGGAGAGAATATCACTATGTTGCCCAAGCTTGTGGTCTCGAACTCCTGAGCTCAAGTGATTCTCCCACCTCAGCCTCCCAGTGCTAGGATTACAGGTGTGAGCCACCACACCTAGCCTAAATTAGTTTAAATAAGCACAATTTTGTGGTGGTTTTCCTGCTGCACCCCTAACAGTCTGCAGTGGAAGCATGTTGTAAGATCCAATTTTGTGTTACCTAAAAACTCACTTCCTGAGTTTTTACCAACTGGTAGAAATTATGAAACCAAAATTTTGGTTGATGGCATATATCAAAGTAGTTCGAACAGTTTCAAGAAAGGCAGAGAAAATGGGATAAAACTACCTGGGAATCCGGTGTTTGCAAGAGCAGCCTTTGTTCTTTCCTTTGTTTTCCTCGTGACTCATGAAAATGGAACAGTTACAATGAATGTGCCTTGTGGCTGGAGAAGGCCAAACGGGACTGGAACCAATGGATGGAAGTTATAAGGCAGATGGATTTGGGGGTTCCATTAATAAGAGCTTTATAGAAACTGCTGCCTGAGAGACTGGGGGCAACCAGCTTCTGCTCAGGCCTGGGCTGATGAAGGGATGTTCCCAGACTGGCTAAGGACAGAGGGTAGGAGCCAACTGACCTGTTGAGGATGCCTCTGTTGAACGCTAATAACCTCTGTAATTTAAAGGGTACTAACCACATGCTGGCCTCGAGTGTGTCTTCTCTTCCTCACTGCCTAACTTCATGGAAGAGTAATGGAGGAACTCACTGCCACCCTGTTTTACTTGCTGCTCACCCCTGAACTCCCCGAATTCCACAGTGGGTCTCCCCAGGGTCACCAATGACCCACTAATGGCCAGATCTACTGGACACTTCTCACTCTTACTTAACCTTTGACTACAAGTGACAGTGTGACCACACCTTCTTCCTTGAAACCGTCTTCCTGCTTTTGGTGTTCCCATCAGGTCACGGTTTGCTTCCTGGGGCACTCTTTCATCCAGTAAGTGCATGACTGGAAAACTTTGGACACCTACTGTGCGCAGGAACCGGTGCTAAATGTTGCAATGCAGAGATGAATAAGACAGAGCCTCCGCCCTGATTGGAATTATGGCATTAGAGATTGTGATTTATTGAGAGCTCACTAACTGTCAGACACCTTTAGTGCTAATGTTCTGATTGCAAAGCCTGCATCCTCTCCACTTCCCGGTGCTGAACGTCTCAGGATTTCCTTCGCATCTCCTCGCTTCTCTCTACTCTTCAATGACTCTCTCATCAACACTGAGATTCCCAAATCTCTGTCCCCAACACAAACCTCCTTTCTGAGTGCCAGAGCCTTATAGCCCTTCTGACCTATTAGCTCCACCAGAAGGTCACACAGGCTCCTCAAAGTCCACATACTCGCAATTGAACTTTTCCTCTTTCCCCAGAGCCTGGTGCTCCCAGGTCTCCCTTCACCAATGCCTCCACCATCCTTTTGCACTCTCCCAGACACCAAGTCATGAGTCATCTTTGTTCTTCCCGTTTTTCCACACCCACATCCAATCACTCATCCATCCATCTGCACCTGAAATTCATCTATATATCTTCCCATTTTTCCTTTCCTTCTGATCACAGCCTGGTCAAGCCCTCATTGTTTTTCTTTTTTCTCTCTTTTTTTTTTTTTGAGACGGAGTTTCGCTCTTGTTACCCAGGCTGGAGTGCAATGGCACGATCTCGGCTCACCGCAACCTCCGTCTTCTGGGTTCGAGCAATTCTCCTGCCTCAGCCTCCTGAGTAGCTGGGATTATAGGTGCGCACCACCATGCCCAGCTGATTTTTGTATTTTTGGTAGAGACGGGGTTTCACCAGTTTGACCAGGATGGTCTCGATCTCTTGACCTCGTGATCCACCCGCCTCGGCCTCCCAAAGTGCTGGGATTATAGGCGTGAGCCACCGCGCCCAGCCCCCTCATTGTTTTTCTAACCTAGATGATTTCAAAATCTTCCCCAACAGTCTGTCTCTGGTGTCAGGTGCCCCCACCCAGCCACCTCGCACCAAGCCATCGGACTGATAAGATCATGGCACTCCTCTGCTAAACCCTTCCATGATTCTTCATGGAATTTAGGAAAAGTTTAAATTTCATGGTTTGCCAATTCTTTGTATTTGTCTGCTCATTTATCTCCCTAACTTGACTGTGAAACATGTGGAAACATGAGTCTTGTTCCATTCTTCTCTATGTTTTAGTGCCTAGCATGCTACCTTACATTAAATACAAGAGTAGGTGATTTTTATTTCCACCAGTCTACTAAGGTTACTGAAATCGCCTACTATTTAATCATTCCTTAGAAGCATTTTGAATATATATATGTGTATCTATATATATGTATATTACATATACATGGTAAATGATATGTTATATATACATATATTGTATGTTACATTTATTATATGTATATTATATGTACATATATATAAATAATTTCACTAGATTAGGCATTGAGTAACCTGCTGCAGAGGTATTATTTATTTTAATTAATCTAATCTCCCTTTACTGAAAACATTCTGTTAGTATCTCCTGCTCCCTGTCAAAGAGCAAGGATCCCAGAAAATGAGACTGGTGAGTTTCAATACAGGCAAATAGAAAGGGAATGGTTTGGACCAGAGGATGTGCAGTTGCTGGGGGAAGATGAACTTTTAACTGAAGACCCCAGTCAATCAGGGACAATTGTAAGCCTGATACCAATGCTTTGATTCTTCCATAGATGACAGAAACATAGGCTACAGGAAGCATGATGGACAAAACCTGCCCGGGGCAACTCTGTGCTATCCGACTGTCCCACTGCAAAGAGGCCTTTTATGTAATGAATTAACTTCTCTCCAACATACATAGAAAGGTCTTAGCTCCATACCATCTTTAGGAAAATTTAGAGAGTAGTCACTCAAACAAAACTTCTGTAGTTCAGATGAGAAATCTTAGCTGAGAAAGTCTTGTTTAAGATGGACAGAATGAAGAATAAGAATTTAATCTACAAGACCATTCAGTCCTTACTTTATGGAAGAAAGTGGAAAAAGGAAGAGAATACCAGCAGTTTAGATAGCACAATATCTCTTCTCTTTTCCTGTCCATGAATAACGGGGAAAATGCTGTACAGTGTCTACCTTTGTTCTAAGAATAGTATGTCATGTAGCAGAACACCAGGGTTGAAAGCAAGAGTAAGAGTGTTGCAGTGCATGGCATCACCACTTTCATCAACTTTGGAGTAAGACCAATGAGCAGCCAAACCAGGGAAACAATGAAACAGCCCTTCCCAGCACAAAGTACAAGATAGAAATCTGCCTGCATGCTCAGAAAGTGCAAGAACAGTGGATCCTCAGGCTAGAATCAGACTGTCCCATGCAAACTTCCTGCTGCAGGCAAGACCTTAGAGGCTTCCAGACTCCTTCAGGAACTCAGCTTCTTGTATCACGTTGTTCTGCTGGGAGGGAGAAATTCCTTTCTGACTCCTGCAAGTGATCAGCATATGCCCTAAAGCATGAAATGTGATTACCCCTCTTCATTATCTCAGTTTACCAAGCTACACTCGTTATCAGAGATGAGTCAGCAATTTTTTTCATGTCCTCAAAATATTATATGCCCTGGTTAACCACATAGAAAAAGCCTTGTGTCAATAATTCAGGTTCGATTCAGCAATAGAATGTTTTTCTTGAGACCTCATTTACAGTCAGATACCTCTGACCTCTATGGCAAGGCACCCTTATAGCTACCTCATGGGAAACCTGTTTGCCTGTTAAAAGAGAATGGTTTTAAAAAAGATTTCAATAATTAAATACATGTAAAAACTGTATTTTGGGCTTTAAAGATAGCTTCTCAAAGAAAAAAAATTGCAGTCATACAAATATGTAGGCTGTAAGAAAGTTTACATGCCAATGCTTTGGATATTTTAGTGCGTGTGTGTGTGTGTGTGTGTGTGTGTGTGTGTGTGTGTGTGTGTTGGGGAAGTGGGAAGAGAAAATTAATTTTGCAAATTACTACTATCAATACGTACAAAAGAGGTGTAGGTCAACCTCAAAACGGGCTTACTAGTAATTGTCTTAAAGTAAATCCAGCAAAAACTATCCCCCACCGTTGATACTACCCTGCTATTCATAAATAATTTGGCAAATGCATTCAAACATACATCATTCTACATGTATAAAGACCTCACATCCCCTAACATACAACGTAAGAATAATGCCCCTCTGTTCTCTTAAAAGTGCTTATACAAGTATCAGCTCATTTGTGGTTCACTGAGTGTGAAACAATTACTCCCACAAACAGACCAACAGAAAGCAAAAATAGACTAGTATGTATTTTTCAGTTTGTGGTCTCCTCTGGGTTGAAATACAAAGAGAGAGTTAACAAAATGAATGACTACATTACACCTGAAGAAGATGGGGAAACCAGATAACCTGCCAGCGTGCTTCTCTGTGACAGCCATTACGACACATGTACCTAGAAATATAATTTAGTCGGTTTTCAGGACACTGTCGTTTGAATGAGAACCGTTATCTTCAGGGCCCTGGAGGAAACCAGCTTCTGTGGGGATAAATGAAGACGGTAGACGCGTGCAGGGTGGTCCATCTCTGCAGCTCACCACTGGGTGAATAATGAGAATAGCTTCACTTGGAACATGCTCTGATCACCAAAGAGCTGCTGTGACAACGCGTTGAAGAAGATGTCTATTACATTTATTGATACTTAAAACTTTGGAGTTTGGGATGCCAAAGTGGGAGAAAGAAGCTTATCTATTCAGCTGTTCTGGATTCTAGAGTCACTTACCATTCTTATTGCTGTATGTCAAGAAAGTGGTCTATTCAAAGGCTGTCATTCACTTCACTAATGGAATTAAATATGAATGTGGCCAGAGCAATAATCAATGCCTTGCTCTTCGTGAAGGATTATGGTTTGGCTAAATAGTAGGACCTTTAATTACCTGGGAAAAAATTGCAACTTTCCAATATCTTTAATGTGTTCTCTATGATTTCCCTTACAAATGCCACCTGTCCGTGCTATTTTTATTTAGCTTAAATAAATTTAATGCTTGTGAAAGGTGCTGGATTAACAGGTTTTTATTATTAAACCTTTTCAGAGTACTATGTTCTTAAGTTCCACTCAGGCAATTCCTTCGGTTATTTTTAGTAATACGTTTTCATAGTGGTTAAGTATTATTCTTATTTTTCAGATGAAAACCCTGAAACATAAAATATAAGAGATGAGCTCAGGGTCACAGAAAGCTAAGGACTGAGTCACTCTCTGTAGTAGGCCATTATCACGTTGCTATAAAGAAATACCTGAGACTGGATAATTTATAAAGAAATAAGGTTTAATGGGCTCACGGTTCTTCAGGCTTTACAGGCAGCATGGTATCAGCATCTGCTGGGCTTCTGGTGAAGCCTCAGGGAGATTTCAATCATGGTGGAAGGTGAAGCAGGAACAGGCCATTCATATGGTGAAGGCAGGAGCAAGCTGGAGAATGGTGGGGAAGACGCCACACTTTAAACAACCAGACCTACTAAGAACTCACTCCACTATGGCAAGGACTGCACCAAGCCATTAGGGATGATGCCAAACCATTCACAAGAAATCCAACCCCAGAATCCACTCACCTCCCCCGGGATTACAATTCAACATGAGATTTGGCAGGGACATATATTCAAACTCTATCATTCTCCCAGCTCTGGGTGTGGCCCCCTGACACACACTGCGGCTACTGAGATAGGGTGGTTGATGAATGCTTGTATAGAATCTAAGAATATTCAATTACAGCTTCGCAGATGAAACCAATCAGCTTATATCCAATACACACTAAGAGAAGCTGATGTTCAACATTGGGTGAAAACCACAAGTTCACATGTAAATCACTCAAAAATGTACACTTGAGAATGATATTGGAGAAAAAGAAGCAAATAATGATTTTTTAAAGAAAGAGACTTCTGATTTTGCTGCTTTTTGGAAAAAAAAAACTGTTGATGCCAACATGTAGACACATAAAGGGGAGGAAATTAAACCCTTGCATCCAAGCATACTTACTCTAAGAACCAAAGGGAAACAAACTATTTTTCTCTGGAGATATCTCTGGTCCCAGATATTGTCTCAACAATACCCGTTATCGAAAAATGTGTTTTCCTTTTATCTAGGTAATGTGCACATTCAGCATCAACAGGGTAAAAAGTTTAAGTTGACTTGCCAATACAAGGTAAAGGTTTTAAGATTCTATCTACAAATATCCTACCAGTCACTAAACTGGGAATATTTTCTTAATCATTGACAATCACGAAGAAACAAGGGAGATGGGTATTTTGTTTTTCTTTTAGTTTACATTTTTATTAAGGTCTTCATGTTTATAAACTATTGCCATTTTTAAATTACATCACTTACCTGTTTATCTGTTGAGAATTTACCCTTCTCCAAATCAATTTGTGCATGAAATATTATATATTGGGGTGCAAAATTATTGACTATGGTGCTGGGTATAAATATTTCTACAGTTTTTACCCTTTAATTTTGTTTATCTAAAGAGATTTTGATAATCAGAGTCTTATTTACTTAAATCTTCCATGACCAAAGCCATTTTCTCTGTAGCAAGTTTTTTCTCAACTTTTAAGCATGAAAAGTTTCCTTCCATTTAGGAAGTCCATAGTCACATTTTCTTCTTGGCTTTTTGATAGACAGCTCATGGAAAGCTCCAGAAGTAAAGCTTATTTCTGCATTAGGTGCAGGTTAGTCTCCACACTCAACACCCAAGTGAAACACAGAAAGATGATGGATTTTAAATTTACCTTAAATCATTAAAGACTTCTCAAAGCACACACCCACGTATACACACACATTCTCATTTAAATGGGCTCCTCAGAAAAAAAAGTACTGCCAAGGAAATGAGCAACTGGAACATCACTAATTCAACTGTAATCCTTTCCCACTCACCTTTGAAAACTTTCCAGGACTACTTAGGTAAAAGATACTCTCTGAGATATCAAAATCTTTCCAAGTGGTATTTTACATTTAAATTTAGAGCCCCCGCCCCTGACAAGATTGATCCCTTGACCTATAATTCTCAAATGGGGGGTTTTTCAGTGGAGAAGTCCCAACCCCCTTTCTACTCGAACATTGTGATTCGGGAACTCCTGGGGTGGTATTCTACCTATAGTCCCTTTACCCTGTGGATGCCGAGGGCTTTAACCCCATCTCTTACTTGGCCTGCAAAGTCAATTTTTCATTCTGACTCATTTCCCATGCCCCGTGTCCGATGTTTCTCACTTGATGGGCTAGGTAATGTTTCCAGGGAGCATATGAAGAATGCCTCAACACATCTTTTCCATAACATTCCTTCTTGGTCTGTGACCTCATCAGCCCCCAGAAGAAAGGCAGGATCCACTCCCACTAGTCCTTCACCTGAGTATCCTCTGAGACAACTGAAGAGTGAATGAAAATCATGTGAGCATCATATGAGTTTTTTTCCTTTGAAAACCTCATTCTCAGCAAACTGACACAAAAACAGAAAACCAAACACCACATGTTCTAACTCATAAGTGGGTGTTGAACAAGGAGAACACATGGACACAGGGAGGGGAACATCACACACTGGGATTTGTTGGGGGATGGGGGCTAGGGAAGGGATAGCAGCGGGTAGGAAGATTGGAGAGGGACAGCATTAGGAGGAATATCTAATGTAGGTGATGAGGGGGATGGAGGCAGCAAACCAACATGGTACATGTACCTATGTAACAATTCTCCAAGATCTGCACATGTAACTACAGAACTTAAAGTATAATAATAAAAAAAAAGAAGAAGTAAAGAAAAACTCAGTATAAAGCAACACGTGAAAAATATTTATTATGGAAGTTTCCCTAATTGTCAAACATAATCTCTTAGTGATTTTCCAAATGTGAAAAAATGGTTTCCCCTCCATGCCTAGGCAAATACCAGCCAATTCAGATCACTGCTTGCCTCTGAAACTTAAGTGTGCAGTTACATTAGGGGGAAAGAGTGTGACTTCAGAGAAAGCCACAATGAAACACACTTAGACGGAGTAAGTGGAGTCCAGTGAGCTGTTAACGCACAGATGGAATGACGGCTTGATAAGAATATTTTAGAAGAGACTGATTAGGAGACTAGAATAGTACTTGACTCACGGTAGGTAGAAATAAATACTTGAAGTTTGAATGAAAGAGTGTTGAATGGTAAAGGAGAAGGAATTAGAAAGAAGAGGTAGAGACAGTGAAGGAAGGGAAGCATGGGAGAGAGAGAGAGGAGAGGAAAGGAGGGAGGGAGGGAATGACAGGAAAAAGAAAAAAAGAATGTCAGATATTGAGGAAGAGTGGGAGAGAAAATAAGGAAGGGAGAGAGGGAGGGAGAGAGGGAGGGAGGGAGGGAGGGAGGGAGGGAGGAAGGAAGGAAGGAAGGAAGGAAGGAAGGAAGGAAGGAAGGAAGGAAGAAGGGAGAGAGGGAGGGAGGGAAGAAGGGAGAGAGGGAGGGAGGGAAGAAGGCAAAGACAGAGATTCTGCCTGGTTCTATGTGAGCCATAATTGACCCTAGATTTACAAATCTGTTTTTCTTCCTTTAAAGGAATAGCAAGGTGGAAAATCCACATATTTTATTTCTAGGGCCCTTGTATTTCATCAACAAATCCCCAAAAAATCTAGACCAACTCTATGATTTACCGGTTTATCTTTATGAGCTACATAATAAAACAGTAAAGAAAATCAAGTGGTTTCTAATAACCTTTCAAAGTACTCTCTTTTCAGCAATCATAATAGAAACAAATGTTTCTTTCCCTGCTGAGCCGTGGCCTCTGCTTCTTTTATGCTCCCCTGCTTAAATTAAATATTAGGTACCTCTGGCACGGGATGCTGGCGAGGAGAGAGGAACATCTCGAGGCAGGCTCTGCTGATGCTGTTTCTCAGTAAATACCTCAGGCAGGGTCTTCAAGAAGACGACACATCGAATACCTTGCCAAGACAAGCTTTCTTTTTTCATCCTTTTATTTTTAGAAGTGCATCTGGGAAACAAATGATGGTCTAAGTAGACTGTTGGACTATAAGGCAAGGAAAATGATGAAAGCACTTCAGTGGCTGTTGGATTAAGATTCCACAGTCCAAGAAGAAAAGTTCTAGCAGAGGTGTGCTTAGGTGCATGTCTTTTTTTTTTTTTTTTAATTGCATTTTAGGTTTTGGGGTACATGTGAAGAACATGCAAGATAGTTGCATAGGTACACACGTGGCAGTGTGATTTGCTGCCTTCCTTCCCTTCATCTATATCTGGCATTTCTCCCCATGCCATCTCTCCCCAACTAGGTGCATGTCTTCAAACTCTCAATGCATACGTAATTTTTATGGATCACTTAAAAGAAGCTATAGGAAGACATGTGTTCAACTTGAACAATCCCTATTAATAAGGAAATGAACTCAGTTAGCTTTCAGGATTGCAGTCAAGAGTCTTGTTTTAGAAAACCTGCTAATGTCTTTAACTCATACTTACTGATTTGAAATTGAGTGTTGGACATTTCCCCATACTTCCAATACAATTTTGTTACATGAGATTTTACATGTAATAGTTCTCTCTAAACAGTTAAGATCTATATAAAAATATGGTATTATTTATTCAATCATTCAGTAAACATTTCGCAATGCCTACTAGGCAAGAAGCCAGCCATTGGTATACAAAGTTGAATAAGACATGGCCAAGCATGGTAGTTCACACCTATAATCCCAGCACTTTGGGAGGCCAAGGTGGGCGGATTGCTGGAGCCCAGAAGTTTGAGACCAGCCTGGGCAACATGGAAAGATGCTGTCTCTACTAAAAATAGAAAAATTAACCAGGCATGGTGGCCCACATCTGTAGCCCCAGCTACTTGGGAGGTTGAGGTGGGAGAATCATTTGAGCCCAGGAGGTCAAGGTTGTAGTGAGCTGAGGTTGCACCACTGCACTCCAGCATGGGTGACAGAGCAAGACCCTGCAGGAAGGAAGGAAGGAAGGAAGGAAGGAAGGAAGGAAGGAAGGAAGGAAGGAAGGAAGGAAAGAAGGAAGGAAGGAAGGAAGGAAGGAAGGAAGGAAGGAAGGAAGGAAGGAAGGAGGGAAGGAAGGAAGGAAGGAAGACAGTGAGGGAGGGGGGAGGGAGGAAGGGAGGGAAAATGTCACTGTTTTTCTTACAGCATAACGTGTTACTACATGGCTGGCACACTGTTTGTGGCATATCAAATACTAAGTATGTTACATTCTTCATACATTATTTAATTCTCATGACCATCAGGACCTAGGCATTTGATGATTTCTACTTTGTAGATGAGAAGATTAAAGCTCAGAGAAGTTAAATAACTTATCTAAGTCCTTCTGCTGAGAAATAGCAGAACTAGGATTTAAATTGAAGATTTTCTGACTCCAAAATTTATCCTATTTTCTTTGCTATACTCTCAACTAGTCAGCATCATCTGGAATCATAGCTTGCTATACTTGTTCTATTATGAGTATTTATTATTTGCCCTAGTGTTTATAATAAAAGACTAAAAAATTCAAGATAAACATTAAGTGGCTTAACAAAGTAGCAATTCAACTCAAATAACATTAAAACAATGTATCATATAAAGGAATGAGTAAAACATATGATGTAGTTTTATGTTCAATGTAGCCTGTATTACTACGTATTTTCAAGATGCAAAAGAAAGTTCTGACAACGGTTGCATAGAACAATTTTTGGAACGTTTTGATCTTTGCACATAGCTGTTTTGTGAGCCTCAATGTCTCACAAACTTTAAAAAGATTCTTTTCTTATTTAGCAGAGATGATTCCCATTCTTGGGCTGAGCAAAACTTCACTTTATTTCCCTACTTACTGTAGACCTGGTTTTCTGGGAGTGAATTAGGTTAACTGTCTTAGTGTTATACTCAACCACCTGCTTGGCAGTGGAAACCCAGCTCAGGGCATGGTTCAAAGGCATGTGTAATATCTCAGAAGCCATCTGAACAAAGTTTTCCATGATCACGAGCTTTTAATGTGCAATCAATGTCCCTACGAAATGCACATGATGACACTGAAAAAGCACTCCTGTAGTTTTGGCTCAAAAAGAGGTGTGTTTTGGTAAGTAAATGCTATGCAATTATTTAGAATCTTCTTGGGGGGAAAAAGGTTAAAACTAGCAGGTTTTAAGAGTTGCCTGCTGTTTATCTCTTCATGTTTTTCAATATCAATTTTAACTATTAAGCTTTCCCTCATAAAGTGGAGAACATGTTTGCACTAAAGATCCCCTGACTTTCTGGACAATTGAGCTGGAGAGCAGGTATTAGAAATAGATCTTTGATTTGGACAGTTGCAAATATATAAACTATAAATTTTTTTCTATTAAAAAATGGTGGGCTGGCTGTCAGGAGTGGTGAGTGGCCTTCAGAAATGGCACGAGGATAAACTTCTCAGTTTAAAGCTTTAACACGTCGTGTTAGGAAAATGTCTCCCCAAATTTACAAAATGTTTTTTATTGTTGCTTTTGTTTTTAAAGCATGGTGGTACTTAAATGCAATGCATCATTAAATTATTAAAGAACATCTCGGGAAATACTGAGTACTATTTTTATCCCAATAATTAAACATCTAGATATATACTGGATCTACTTGGAAAGTTTCCAAATTTCCCAAACGTAGAGCGCATATCAAGAGTCAAATCTAAACAACCTCTCTGTGGCAGTTGCGCTTCTAATCTCAGGGGTCAGGAAAGAATGAGGTCAGGTGACCATTCAAGGGTCTTCGATGAATCTGTGGAGGAAATGGATTCCAGAGCTTGTTCAAAATCTGGGCTAACAGTATTGTGTCAGCTGCAATTGAGATGCCACGTCTCACAAACTTTAAAAAGATTCTTTTCTTATATAATAATATAATAGTAATTCTGAAAGAAGAAAACTGAACCAGAAACCCTACCTCATATTATTATGGTGAACCAATTAAGCTGTTAATTGGTCTAAGTTGTATTGCTGGGAATAGTTTAATTTTCTTAAATTCGACCTGGCTAATTATAAATGGATAGTTCCAAAGCACGTTAAGCACCTTCTCACTCACACAAACTCATTATTTTGGAAATGGTGTTGATGATTTGAAGGCAGCTGGCTTGGCTTCACCATCCACCTCACTGTCTTCTCGGATGAGTCACCATTTTCTCAAGTGAAGAAGAGTTTTGCTGCAGCCACCGCTGTTGGAATGGCAGAAACTCCAGCCAACCACATGTGGGGGCCCTCTGCTGTGCACATCATTAAGCAAATTGTCAGCTCGGTTTTAATTACAGCACTTTTATGACTGCGGGTGACGTAAGAGACACGGTGGGCACACCTTGTTTTCTCCAAGCCGGGCTGTGTTTGTAGTGCTGGCTGTTGTGGCCAAAGCATTTTTCATCTTGCACAAACTGAGCTAATTTATGTGGGAACCCAGACCCTTTCAATGTTGTTTGTACTGCATCAATTTGCAGAGTCTAATGAGCTCTTTTTAAAGAATGGAAAAAACCCTCCTTAGTTGCACTACTGAATACCCTTTTAAAGCCTGCCACGGAAAACAAAGATGCTCAAACAGAAACACACACACTTGAAAGAAAAAAACAAAACAAAACTAGGCTCATCTTGACCTAATGTATGGCCTAACATAAGAGAATAATGCTTAGACATCATAACATCACAAATGAGCCCCCCTAACGCCCTGTGCTTTCTAGTCTGTCCTGCCTTTGGTGGCAAGAATCACCATTAACTAAACTGGTAGAGAGTGCTTGAGGTCTGGAGGAATGTGGTACTTACCATATGATTCATAAAGATTGTATGTACCCAGTGACTTATGCAAGGCAACCCTCTGGAGATATTGGATGTAGCATTTGTTGAAATGCATAACCAATTAAGCTATCTTCAATGACTTTATGAACTTCAGGTTCAGGAAGGCAAGTGGACAACCCTGTAGTCAGTGTTACTCTAGTGTTTGCAAGGAAGGAATCAGCCATCGCTAAGGATAGACAGAGGCCAGCACATTCTGACTCAATCGAAGCTGTAAAACGAAAGCTGTAAAAACAAAATGGGGTTCTGACTACCAGAAATCAAGCAATGGTATAGTGGGAATAGAAGATAATGGCCTAAAATAATAATTTCATGTGCTGGACACTACGTTGGGAGATGAATACTTGTGTTTATCTAAGAATTTCCTCTAAGCTTTTCTTTTTCTTTTTCTTTTTTTCTTTTTTTTGAGACAGAGTCTCACCCTGTGGCCCAGGCTGGAATGCAGTTGCACAGTCTCGGCTCACTATAACCTCCACCTCCTGGGTTCACGAGATTCTCCTGCCTCAGTCTCCCAAGTAGCTGGGATTACAGGCATGTACCACTATGCCCCGCTAATTTTTGCATTTTTTAGTAGAGACGGGGTTTTGCCATGTTGGTCAGGCTGGTCTCAAACTCCTGACCTCAAGTGATCCACCTGCCTCAGCCTCCCAAATTGCTGGAATTACAGGAGTGAGTCACTGTGCTCGGCCTAAGTTTTTCTATTGAGGTCAAATGTATACCACTGGGCTTTAAGTTCATATCAATATTTGGGTTTCAAGGGGACAGTATTGCCTTTAAAACTTACTTTATCTATAAGCTTGTCAAAAGAGACTTCAAAACTATTGCTCAAAATAAAAACAGTATAAATTTTCCCTGGGCTAAAAACAGATGTCTAACCAAGACAGGCTTCTCAGACTCACCAACACCAGAATTCACTATAAAGCTGAAACCTCTCTGAGGTGATGGCAACATTCTTAAGTTACTAAAGAACAACAATAAAAAAATGTTTAACTTTTATTTTAAAGCATCATACTAGCATCTCAAGATGCAATATTTTCATTGCAAGGCTGTGATTTGCATGCAAAGAATCAAATGATACATGGTTCCTAATAGTTCTGACTCCAAAATTTTGCTTTCAGACAAGACCGAAAAATCCCCATACTGCACCAGCTGACGGCAGTCACTCCTCTAAGCCAATGTGAGACGACTCTATGTAACTGAAGTCCTTTCTCATCTAAAACGTTCTTAGGAAACAGAAGACAAGAGAAGGATGAAAAAGGTCATTTAGAGAAACGTAAAACTGGGAAAACCACCACTGATGCAACGTACCATCTAAACTAAACACAAAACACACAATGTTGAAAGTATTTTAATTATATTTTTAAATACACAGACTGCTGGCTTGCCCCAGCATATTAAAAGAAATTTAAACATTCACCCTTTTTCTAGGAAAAAGAATTGTTTTCAAATAGGATTAATCTGAGTCATCTTTGGCAATTCCCCCCACCCCCAATCTGATGTCGGAGGAAGTTGCTAGAAAACTTCATAGCAGGAAACATTTTAAACAAGAATCCAGGCATGGGAGGTAAAAGGTTTCCTAACACTCCAAGAAAAGGCCACTTCTCCTCCAACATGAAATATTTACCTAGTTGTTTTCCCCATCTTAGTGACACTTTATTTGGCCCAGTTTTATGCAGATGATGTTTTCTTTATCTTTTTCGGTTGCCTTTTACCGTAGTCAGCAGGCCAAGACTGAAAAATAGAGGTGCTGATATTGAGAAACAGAACAGAATTGCTGACTGCGGGCTTGTATCTTAGAAAGATCGGGAGTTTTCCAGCCTGGACTTGCTAAACTCAAGAAGTAAACTTCAGATAAGGATCTGAGCTCTCGGGTGTTTAACTGAACCAAACCTCCCAACCTTTTTGAGGTTTGCTGATGACTAGTAATTATATTGTCATTTAACAAAAGCATCTGCATTAAACCAGAGATGTTACCTTAATGGTTAAGTTCACATCCATTAAAAACATTGCGAATCCAAGGAGCACACAGGGTCTCCATGCCTTGTGGAAAGGGATGGGAACTAATGTACCTTAGAGGCCATAAATCGATGGCTAAATACCACCTGTCAGGCTTGGAAGTTATGCTAATGCAAAATGTTTTACTTCTTTCCAGCATATAGAGGTCAAAGGAGGAGGTACAGATATGTAACTTACACAGAAACACGGAGGAAAACCCCCAAAGAGTAAGTCACTGTACAAATCCTCAATAAAGTGATTATATCTAAGTCAGGATTTTATCACCCACCTTGAAGGTAAATGCCAAATTCTTGGGTTTCCAGACATGGCAACAGAAGGACTGAGGACTCATCCCTAGAATCTATAACCCTTTCTTCGAAGTGCTTTTATTTTGACTAATGCATAAATGGGGGTAGAAAGTAACTTGCCTGTTTTTTTAGTCATAAACTTCGGAAGTCAACACATAACCCTTCACTGTTTCCTAGGAGACTATGGTAATAAGCAAAATTTAATACACGAGGTCTTTTAAAATTTCTTGTATGTATATAATTATTTCCCCCCAGGTTTATATGATGCCAATTGGCTATATGCTGAAAGTCAAAGTAAGCATTTTTAATGGATGTAGAAAAGGTTTAAAGTTAACATAAATAATGTATCAGTGAAAAAACATCACCTGAGAAAACTCCCAATTCTCTTTTAAAGGGATATACCCTGTAAACGGTGGATGGCTCTTTGTCGGAGAACTTTCTCTCTGCACCAAAAAGAAAGAAAGAAATGCACAAAAGGGAACCCGGAATAAAGACCCATAACCCAAAAGCGAGCAATGGCTCTCGGGATCCGAGACCGCTGAGTCTGAGCTAGAAGATGAGCTCCTAAATGCCATGAACCACAAACACAGCCAATCTAGGACCACAATTCAAAGCCACAGCTGAAAACATTTTAAAGGGTCACACTAAGAAGGCCAGGGAGAACTTGGGGCAAGAGGGGAGTTAGGTTCTCTGATCTTTATGCCAAGAGTTGACAGTAGCCTCAGCATAACATCTGCTTTAGGAGGTGAGGACCAGAGGTGAAGACCAGGTCCTACTCTAGACAAGACCAACTTCTCTTACCTAGTTCACCTGGCATCCACCGTCGACACCCAGGTCTCATCAGCCCAGCCACGACATTCCTTTCTAGTGTCCAAGACTAAAAGGAGGAATGCCAACTCCCTAGTGGTCCTAATGTTTGTCTGTCTTTTTTTTTTAATAGAGACAGAGTTTCACTATGCCACCCAGGCTGGTCTCTAACTCCTGGGCTAAAACAGTCATTCCACCTCGGCCTTCCAAAATATTAGGATTGTGTCACCGTGCCTGGCCAGGTTTGTCTTTACAAAAGTCAGTAAGTCTATGTGCCAAAACCTGGATGATCCTAGTCTTCCTGAAGCCAAGTTCTGGTCGTCTCACTCTCTTTTCATAACCCTTCAGGGTTGCCCAACTGCCACCCAAATCAAGTCTAGGCCATCTAGGAGCTAACTTCAGTCTCTGACCTCTGCAAGACATAGATCCTACTTTCTAAAGAGCTTGCTCTCAAACCCTGCATGTGCCCGATGGTGTCTGAGTCCACACCAGTGCATGAGTCAGCCCTCTCCCTGGAATGTCCTTGCCACCTCCCTTCCGAGCCCTACCACTTCACATTCCAAATCTACCCACCCTCCAAGCCTTGCTCAGATATCACTTCCTAGATAAAGGCAGCCCAGATTCTCCCTCTCCACCAATACTCCGTTCAATGGGCCACACTTTTCAAGAGCACAATCGGTTGGTTTGCCCCAGCCTGCTGACGGAAGTTTAAGCACTGACATTGCATGTAAGACAAGCCTTTTTTCAAATGAGATGAACTTGAGTTACCTTCCCTTGTTCTCCCAGAAGAGTCTTTTCCAATAGACTAAATCCTTTGTATATATGTCCATCTCTATTTCATTTTTACGTTCTTCTCTGTGTTAGTTGCAGCTAAGTGGTTTGCTATCATGCCTTCAAAAAGTGGCTGAAATTAATTTTTTATTTGGGGGTGCTAAAGCTACTAACAGGAGGTGTTCCACATAACCAAATGAGATGACCTTCAGCTCGTTTGTACTGAGTGACACTTGACTAATGATTGGCTTGATGATGTTTGTACAGTGCTTTACAGACACCGCAAGCCTAGAGGTGGGCAGGCAGGAGGCAGACTGGATTCAGGGAGAACACCCATGTCTTCAGAAACAGATCCGCAGAGGCTCCAGCCCTGGAATTAGTAGTCTGACACCCCAGCACACTTGACAATAAAATCTATTGTTATGCCAGTTGGCAGGGGGTGGGCGAAATTTGAAAATCTGTCTAGAAATGCAGGAAGCAGCAAGCAATCTAACCAAAGCTCAAATTGCTCTGAAAAGGGTTTGTTTTTTTTTTTTAAATAGGAACAGTTCAGTTTATTCCATCAATACTGCAGCAAACTGATTTTTAATGTAAAAAACAAAGATTTGATTCAGCTCAGACATAATACCTTGTGTAACTAGTTAGAAAAACTCAATGTATAGTGGAATTTGACAAATACATCAAAACCAGACGTTATGATGAGAAGGAATGGTAGAAGGGTGGATAGGCAAATTTCTTCATGCTCTTCCTCCCCCACCCCTGCAATCTAAGAGCTTTTGACAAGTTATTCAAGGTTGCTGGTTGGAGGAGGTTTCTGTTGTTGCTGCTGCTTTTTTTGTAACTGTTGTTGTCATCGCTTTCTGATAATATATTTACAAAGCTAAATGTTAGTGCATACACCAGAATTGGCCTGAATATCTTTATCGTGTTCCTTTAAAGTGATACATGCACCTTCTTTCAATTGGATCTATCAGTCAAGACAGATTAAATGTCTATTCCATTTTAAAAGAAGAGCAGAAGTTATTCAAAATTATAACCCAGAACAAACAAACTAGAAAGGAACAATTAAGCACTGGCCTAATCATTAGACACCTACTATAAAAAAGAATGACTAGCTCAGAGATGGAGTGGTCAGGAGGTCCTTTCCAGGCTGGAATAAGAAAAGCTGTGGCCAAGAAAGTCTTGATTTCTCAGTAACCTCAAAGGATTTCTTTATCTTAGCTTGTAAAAAATGTAAAAATACTCGAGAATAATCAGGAAATAATAAAGACAGCTTAAATAATATTATCTTCAATGGCAGGTAAACAGAATATATCTTCAGTCTGAAGAAGAAATCATTAAGGCATATGGTATAACAGGACCACAGTTTTTTTCGTGGAAACGGTGTGTAAGAAGTGACACTGAGTAAGCTCAGAAGTGATTATCACAAAAGGAAGGAAATGTAAGGTAGCGAATGGTGAACACTCCTCATTTGGGACAGAAGGAAATTCGAGGAAACAAGCATAACCTCCAGCAGGAAGAAACTAAGTGGAGTAAAGGAAGTACTTATGGAAGAATTATTAGGTCCTGAAATAACTTCCTGAAGGAACTTCTGACATATTTTTCTCTGGGAGTCTTTGAGACAATTATTCTAGTTTTGTCAAATTCAAAGACTACAAGAGCTCTTCTTCTCTGACCCCAAAACTGTATTTCAGTTTATGAAAAGATGTAAGCATTGGGCCGGGTGTGGTGGCTCATGCCTGTAATCCCAGCACTTTGGGAGGTCGAGTCAGGAGATGGCTTGACACCAGGAGTTTGAGACCACCTTGGCCAACATGGCAAAACCCTGTCTCTACTAAAAATACAAAAATTAACTGGCCATGATGGCGCGTATCTGTAGTCCCAGCTACTTAGGAGGCTGAGGCAGGAGAATCGCCTGAACCTGGGAGGTAGAGGTTGCAGTGAACAAAGATCGCACCACTGCACTCCACCCTGGACAACAGAGTGAGACTCCGTCACTCCCGCCCCAAACCCCTCCACCTCAAAAAAGAGACATCAGTATTGGTTATTAAAAAAAAAAATTTAAGTGAGTGTCAGAAATCTGGCTCTCTGTATGTGTTTTGTTTTTTTTTTTTTTAATTTTGGCTCTAACCATATATGTGATTTAAGAAAACAGTATCTTGAGTATTCACAACCTTATCTACAAAATGTCTGACTTTAAAAGAAATACTGTGAAACTAACTTGTATAGTATAAATAATACAAGATTGGTATTATTATTATTGTTAGAAAAACAATTCAATTAGGTAGACATACAGGCTGACTCGAATTTATAATATTCTTGTCTTGAGGTCAGTGAATGATTAGAGAATATTTGTTTTTGTCTTCATACTTACATTTAGGTTACTCTACAAACAAATAGCACATAATCAGTATTTTTAAAAAATACAGTTGTCCATATATTTATTATACAGTATTAAATAAATGTGTTGTTCATAAAACACTCTAACACATATATGATTTCTAAATTTCAATCTTGATGTAAATTGAATATTGTAAACTGCAATACAGCACAATACAATAGAATACAACAGAGTCAATGCAATAATTTAAAAAAAAAATGATGGCCAGAAATTTAGTCACAGATTCACAATTTATCAGCTCAAGGAATCTGATAAGTGAGATATTTCTTTTGCCTGCCACCTTGCAAGATGTGCCTCTTCCCCTTCCACCATGACTGTAAGTTTCCTGATGCCTCCCCAGCCATGCAGAACTAAGAGTCAATTAAACCTCTTTTCTTTATAAATTACCCAGTCTCAGGTATTTCCTTATAGCAGTGTGAAAATGGACTAATACAGCACTTGACCTGTATAGGGAGTATAGAATTATTTAAATGTAGAATTTAAAGTATGTACAAAGATCCCTCCTGGACATTTACAACAAATACATTTTGCAAAGCACATCTGCTGTGGAGGCAACTCATTCATCTGTTTTAGGTTACTGAACAAAATTTAGTTGTTTTAAACTGTAAGCCCAATCATTTTACCATTTATCCTGCCTAATTGTTCAAATATGTCCTATGTTTGTGTTTTAAAAATCATAGAATGGCTGTTTTCTATTGGGTGGAGAATTTGACTCTTCCACTCACATGTGCACCAGTCATTCAAGGTTGCTTGGTAAGTAGCAGATAGGTTTCTAAGCAGAATGGAGAATTCCAGGGAATAGAGAAATCATGATTTGGATGGGAAACCACTGACTCATGATAATTTACTCAAACTATGTGAGAATAAGATATCACATTTCTAATGTGATATGTGAGAATAAGATATCACATTTCTAACATAGATCTTGTACAAGCTGCTCCCAGACCACAGGCTTAGTTAAATGGTACCTATAGAGTGAATACTTCGTTTGAAAAATATAACATAATATTAATTATGACCTGGAGCTCTCTGAAATGTAGGTATTCTGCAATTGCAAATTCACAAGAATCACACCCATTGCCAGCTTCCCTGCCTCCCTCCATCCACATCTGACCAAGGTGAGAAGGAGCCCTCATATTCTCTTTCATTTTTAGTAATTTGAATACATTATTCTCTCATCCTAGGACATTCTCCACTCCCTATTCCTACCCCCACCTTTTGTAAGGTAAAAAGTCCTTCTCTAAGTTGAGATTTAAGCTTAGATGTCACTTTCCCTATGGATTTGTCCCATGGCTTTGTCACTTTTCCCATGGTTTTGTCCCCATGGATTTGTTCCAGGGTAGCCTCAATGTACACCATGTAGTTAACCCCTTCAGGATGGAAAAACTTACTTCCCAGATGCTGAGAGTCCTGTTGTCAGCCTTCTTCAGGAAGAGCACTCAGCTAAACATCAGTCCCTGACACAAAGTCTCACCCCTTCCTTGGCAAGGGCAGCCTGCAGCCAATGAAGACTTGATGCAAGAAAGTCCCAGCCCCTTCCCCAACTCTGAAGGACCACTTTAGGCTCATGGCTCCCAATGGGTTTGGTTGAGGCTTTTGTTGTGAAGATATGGCTGCCCAACTTCTCCCTCTGCCTAATCCTGCTTTCTTCTCTTCCCCTGCAGGTGCTGGTCCCAAGAACACTCTACCAGGAACCTCTTACACAGAAACCTCCATCTCAGAGTCTGCTTCTTAGGGCATTTGACCTGTATCCCCTACCATTCTCAAGTCTGGGATAAGTACCTCTCCTGTACGTGTTACTAGCATCCAATATTTACCATCATTATGCCATTATTTTAACTGCCAATAATTTCCCCCATCAAAACTCTAAGTTTCTTGAAAACAGTGACCATGTCTCATTCACCTTTGTATTCCCAATACCAAGAACATATTAAATGCTCAATAAATACATGCTGAAAGAACACATTCATTAGTGAATGGATACAGATAAGTATAATATTTATAGTTAGGGAGGTATACTAGTTAGGGTAATGCTCATTGCTAAAAGAATTAAGCCCCCAAATTACAGTTCTTAGCATAATAGACCAGGAGTTGACAAACTTTTTTGGTAAAGGACAAGATAGTATCTGTTTTCGTCACTGAGGGCTGTCCAGTCTCTGTTGCAATTACTCAACTCTTCTGTTACAGAGCAAAATCAGCCACATTTAACAAACTTTATTTACAAAAATAGGTGGAGGGGCCAGGTATAGTGGCTCATGCCTGTAATCCCAGCACTTTGGGAGGCCGAGGCAGGTGGATCACAAAGTCAGGAGTTCAAGTCCAGCCTGGCCAAGATGGTGAAATCCCGTCTCTACTAAAAATACAGCTACTCTGGAGGCTCAGGCCGAGAATCGCTTGAACCCGGGAGGCGGAGGTTGCAATGAGCCATGATCACATCACTGTACTCCAGCGTGGGTGACAAAGCAAGACTCCATCTCAAAAAAAAAAAAAAAAAAAAAACATGGTGGGCCAGATTTGCCATCCCTTTCCCTGTAATTGCTAATCAACTCTTGTTCATGTGGTAACCAGTGTGAAAGTCATGGCTTAGGGGTCCTCTCTCTTCCTTGTGATAATTCAGAGGTTTACATTGCTTTCATTTTGTGCATCCACCATCCTCTAGGGTCTCAGAGTCCTCTACTTCCAGCTGTTAACAGGGAAGAAGACACAGCTGCTTCCTAAAATCTTTGTCCTACCAATTAAACATGTTAACTGCCACTCACATTTCATTGGCAACAGCTAATCACTTGGTACCCTTCAGTGCTCGGGAGCTGGGAGATGTGGTCTCTGACAAGGCACTGACTTCTCAGCAATCAGTCCAAATTATCAAAGAGAGACATGAATGTGTAGTAGACAGCTGGTTTTCTCTACCAATGGGAGGAAGATGTCTGCATTTTGATCAAACAGTCCTAAGAAGTTGCTTCTAATTTCTTTTTATCTGTCTTTGTCCTAAGAATGTATATAGTTTTGGTAAAATATGTAATTCATTCATTTTTTTTTTATGGGGGGATTCAGTGATGAGCCAAAGACACATGAACCATGCTGGCAAGGAATGATGTCTTTCTAAGTAAATCTCACAATCACACAGACATAAAATCACATTAGTGATGAGATCAGTTATTACCAACTTTGATTTGGGAAGTCCAGAGTGGCTCAGCAAAGTAATACGTGAAGTGATATCTTAAAGGAATCCATTTAAAGTTGCATAAAGAGACAAGAGCATTTCAGACAGCAGGAACAGTATGATCCTGTAACCTAAGAGTGGATCCCTCATGGCTTGGTGATGTCTTTGCAATAGCGAGTGAATTCTTATGAGATCTGGTTGTTTAAAGGTGTGTAGCACCTCCATGAATCTCTCTTGCTCCTACTCTGGTCATGTGAAATGTCTGCTCTCCCTTCACCTTCTGCCATGATTGAAAGCTCCCTGAGGCTTTCCCAGAAGCCTAGCAGATGCCAGCACCATACTTCCTGTACATCCTGCAGAACCATCTCCTTTCTTTATAAATCACCCAGTCTCAGGTATTTCTTCATAGCAATGCAAGAACAGCCTAACAAAGGTGCCATAATCTAAGAACAAAAAGAGAATCAGGATTCAAGGAGAAGATTCCGCGTTCAGTTTTAGACATGTTGAGCTGGAAGTGTCTTTATAATATTCAAGAAGAGATGACAGGAAAAAAAAATGGCTATTGGCTTTAGGAACATGGAGATCTCTGGTAACTTAGAAAGCGAACTCAGCAGAGCCAGGGGATTTGGTTGAGTGAGGAGGAGGTGAGGAAATGTGGACACTCAATATAAAGAACACTTTAATAACAGCACCTGGAAGAGAAAGAGAGAAACGAAGGAGAGAGTTCAGGAGAAGGCCTTTGAAGCCTTGAGAGAAGTAAGTATAATTAAATGCCAACTGGGAGATCTTGTTAAAGAGAGGGATGCTGAATATGTGGGGAAAAGAAGGGATCATCAATCATGTAAGTTTCTTAAGAAAGTGGGAGGCCGGGCGCGGTGGCTCAAGCCTGTAATCCCAGCACTTTGGGAGGCCGAGGTGGGTGGATCACAAGGTCAAGAGATCGAGACCATCCTGGTCAACATGGTGAAACCCCGTCTCTACTAAAAATACAAAAAAAAATTAGCTGGGCATGGTGGCGCGTGCCTGTAATCCCAGCTATTCAGGAGGCTGAGGCAGGAGAATTGCCTGAACCCAGGAGGCGGAGGTTGCGGTGAGCCGAGATCGTGCCATTGCACTCCAGCCTGGGTAACAAGAGCGAAACTCCGTCTCAAAAAAAAAAAAAAAAAAAGAGAGTGGGAGAGGACGGGATGCAAACCAAAGAGGAAGAGACTGGTTTTTAGCTGGGAGAAGGGAAACCTCTATTGTCCAGAAGAGAAGGAAGAAATAATAGGTATAGATTAAAAAAAAGTTTTCATGTTTGCATACCAAGAAGTTGAAGAGGTTCCCATCTGTTTGTTTTTATTTATGGTATCAAGGTCGTTCACTGGGATAGAGTCAAGGTCATTCGTTGGGCTAGAAGGACCAAGATGAGATGAGGCAGAGGGAGGAAGATTGATCAAAGGTCCTGAGAGGGAAAAGTATTTGAAACAGCATTATGAAAAATGGGCGAGGCTGGGCGCGGTGGCTCATGCCTGTAATCCCTGCACTTTGGGAAGCCGAGGCAGGTGGATCAGGAGGTCAAGAGATCGAGACCATCCTGGTCAACATGGTGAAACCCCGTCTCTACTAAAGATACAAAAAATTAGCCGGACATGGTGGTGCATGCCTGTAATCCCAGCTACGCAGGAGGCTGAGGCGGGAGAATTGCCTGAACCCAGGAGGCAGAAGTTGCGGTGAGCTGAGATCTTGCCATTGCACTCCAGCCTGGGTAACAAGAGCGAAACTCCGTCTCAAAAAAAAAAAAGAAAGAAAGAAAGAAAAGAAAAGAAAAAGAAAAGTGGGAGAATGAGCTAACCCAAGTAACATAATGGGATGGCAGAGCTGTGCCAGCCCATTTGAGGCCAGTGACAATAATTTATAAATACTAGAATGAAATAAATCTGCCTTCTTATCTGACTTTCTACTGCAACACTGGGGAGTGGGGGTTTCAAATAAATGGATTAGCGAAGAAAAAATGAGAATATCTAATCGTTCAACTTCTCATCCATCGATTTTTACCCAATTCACCTTCTCTCTTAAAAGGAGAGTGAAGGGGTATAACATGTTTTGAGCAGTGACATACATAATTTAATTTTCACAACACCTTATATGGTAAACAGTATATTCATTGTACAAAGAGAAGATAGAATATGGGATTCATTCATTATATCCTAAAATCAGAGCAAGAGCCGACATTTTTTCCACTATGCCATGTTGCTACTCCTTTCAAATAGGGCTATATTTTGTGTGAATCTAATCACATCTTCCCATCCCAAAGAAATGTCAACCAGCTGCATCTAGAAGCCCTCTAAGCTTCCACTTTAATAATGTGCTAACAGGCAGGCTCACTTTGGACTTAGGAATTAATCAAACTTCATTGTACCTCTTGACGTTATGTACTTTTAAACAGAAGCGTCTGTGAACTGAATTCTGGCCAATCAGCTCTGAAATACTAATCTGACTCTACCCAGTGCATAACACATTCGCTTTCACAGATTATTAAACAACTGATATGACATTTTAATAAACTAAAACTTGGCCGGGCGCAGTGACTCACACCTATAATCCCAGCACTTTGGGAGGCCAGGGTGGGCAAATCACAAGGTCAGGAAATGAAGAACATCCTGGTCAAGACAGTGAAATCCCGTCTCTACTAAAAATACAAAAAAAAAAAAAAAATTAGCTGGGCACGCTGACACAGGCCTATAGTCCTAGCTACTCAGGAGGCTGAGGCAGGAGAATCTCTTGAACCCGGGAGGTGGAGGTTGCAGTGAGCTGAGATCGTGCCACTGCAGTCCAGTCTGAGTCTCAGAGCAAGACTCCATCTCAAAAAAAAAAAAAAAAAAAACCTAAAACTTAATAATAAAAACGAATTGTCATCCTTCTCCCATTGCCATGTCTATGCTCTCTCTCTCTCTCCTCCAAATAAAGGTAAACTATAGGCCTTCTGTGAGATTTTAAAGAAAACAGCTGAGACTGTATTGGATAAGTCAAAAATTATGAACAATCATTTGAACTCCCCATTCATACCATTCAAGAGTGTTGATGGCCGCTATGGGCTTAGAAATGATGGAGGAACATCTCGAGATCGTTATTTGTAATTTGCCATATCCGTGAGTACCCTCTAATTAAGGAGAGGAATTTCAAAAGCCCTCTAACACTGAGAGATTTCTTCTTCAATGTATTTTTGTACATATCTAGGGTTGAACAAGATTGATTACTACCTTTATAAAATTATAGCAAACAAAATGGAGAGCACTCATCTTAAGCAACCATGTGAAAATACTGTCTAGAACACTGGTTTAACATCGAATCTTCTCTCAAAAACTGCGTCCGTCTTGCCCTCTCCCTTTTTCTCTAGCAAACTTACCCATAATGCCGCATCCGTGGTACCAGGGCCAGTCCCCAGCCTGCGATGGACGCCAGGCCTCGCAACATCAAAACAATGTTCAGATTTCAAAGGAACTTAGGTGTTGTCTTTCTAGCCTAACAGCCATAGTTCAGAGATGAGAAAACAGAGACCCAGAAAGATGAAGTAATTTGTCTAAAGCCACACAGCTAGTTAGCAGCAGATTTGGACTAAAACTCAGGTCAGAAACCGTGATGTGCTACTGAGAAGGCGTATGTTCTAAACAGAGGGTGGCAGATGAACACGAAACGGCCGAATAGTAATTCATGACTCTGAAAATGACTCTAAGGAAATTAAAGAGAAAACTTACAAATGGAAAACACCAGTAAGAGTCAAGTCTTTCTTTCTGACACAACACCCCTAAGAAAGCAAAGATGTAAAAGCAATGAACATAAATGTGATGGTGGCCACACAGGTGTTCAGTTTACAGTGAGTAGTACGGTTTCATCTGTGGAAAACAGTCAAAGAAGGGAAAACAGAATACCTTTCTCTTCTACTTTCACAAATGGAGGTCAGGCCTTTTTCTCTTCAAAGGAAGAAGAGGAAGGAGATGGTTTTTTTGTTGTTGCTGTTCTTAGATACATTTTTAAAGCTGAGACAGGAATGCATCTCTCATATCTTGGAGCGATCAAGCTGTGGACCATTTACTCCTAAAAATAGATGCATTGTAGGATTCTTAACATATTGATATTATCTCAGCTGGTATTTCTTATAAACCCATAGAGGGCCTATTGAAATCACTGTTGAATGGTACTGAAAATATTACATGTCTATAAAACGTGATTTCTAGTTTATTTTTCCCAAGTGACAATTCATGCCCCCACCATTGTTTCATTATTTCCCCCTCTTTAATTTGCTGAGTTTTAATGTGTTCATATTGAAATAGCACTTTCCCTTTCCATTAAGGGAAAATGCTCATAAAATAATTTAAAAGGGGTTTCACTTCTTAGGGTTCAAGCAGTGAAATTGTTTACCTCCCTGCAAAAGGACTCATCGCTCCACCCACAGGTCATTCCAAATCTGCTGAAAGTGAGCAGCCTTCTTCAGAGGACTGTTAATACAGTCGGTCAATTACTTATGCTGGATAAATATTCAGAAATGGGATTGCTGGATGATCTTGCAGTTCTATTTTTAATTTTTTGAGGAACCTCCATATTGCTTTCCATGAGGTATCTAAAGCAGTCAAACTCCTCATAGAAACAGAGAATGGAATGGTGGCTGCAGGGTTCTGGGGTGGGGGAAAGGAGAGTTGCTATTTAAGGGGTGTAAAGTTTCAGTTATGCAAGATGAGAAAGTTCTAGAGATCTGCTATGCAATGCAGTGCCTACCGTGAACAATACTGTAGTGTACATGTCAAAATGTATTTGGGGGGTCAATCTTATGTTAGGTGTTTCTTTAACCGAAATTTTTTCAAAGTAAAAAAATTAAATTACTTACACGAGTGATGAGTGCAATAAACGAAACAACAAAGCCTGTTTGAAGGTATCTGTGGGGCACTCATGCTTCAAGAACTTGGCTCAGATTCGTTTGAAATGCACAGAAAGAAATCTGAGGTCATACCTGCTCAAGGAGAGTTTGTTTAGTCCTGTTTATTTAATGTCAAAGGTCATAGCTCTTGTTGCTCTGAAGTGTTCTAGATGGTTCTCAAAGAGGTATGCTTTTCTGCTGCAAGGTCACAGGTGGAACTATTGCTACACGTGCATTATAACTAAAAGTCAACACTGGGAAGCACTTTACAGAAATAAGAGAATGCAGAGCACATCAGCCTGCAGATCCAAGGTTTGTTTTCCTCTTGTGCCTCCCCTCCCCGTTGCTGGAATGAAGTTATACGTTGGCTACAAGTCATTTCTGGAGCAGTTCCACCAATGATAATTAAAAAAAACAAAAAAACAAAAAACAGGCACTCTCAGACAGGCTGTGATATAATTTTAGGATAAAAGATTTGTGACTCTATTTTGTCATTCTTCATACATGCAATAGACAGAAATAGTTCAGGGACCAAAAAGCTATTCAAATTTCTCATTTATATTTTCTTAATAATATAGTTACAAGAATCTACATGCATATGTACCCACACACACATATATATATATATATATTCTACACATGTACGTACATATACACACATATATACACATGTCATGGTAAATATATACGTATTTCATATATATTTATCATTTATATCTCATATATATATATATACCTACATGAAAGAAGAAAAGAAGAGAGAGAGGGAGGGAGGGAAGAAGGAGGGAAAGGTTGATCATCTCTGGTTATCACAGAAGCCAACAAATAACTTTCCAGGAAGTCTATGGCTGCCTATACCTTACCCTAATAGAGCGTTAACTTGGAGCCAAATCTCATCACTTTCCTACCACGTTGGGTTTTGGAGGGGTGGAGACAGGGTCTCAGTCTGTCACCCAGGCTGGAGTGCAGTGGCGCAATCATAGCTCACTGAAGTCTCCAGCTCCTGAGCTCAAGGGATCTTCCCACCTCAGCCTCTCATGTAGCTGGGACCACAGGTGTGCAACACCACACCCAGCTAATTTTTTTTTTTGAGACGGAGTTTCGCTCTTGTTACCCAGGCTGGAGTGCAATGGCGCGATCTCGGCTCACCGCAACCTCCGCCTCCTGGATTCAGGCAATTCTCCTGCCTCAGCCTCCTGAATAGCTGGGATTACAGGCACGCGCCACCATGCCCAGCTAATTTTTTATATTTTTAGTAGAGACGGGGTTTCACCATGTTGACCAGGATGGTCTCGATCTCTTGACCTCGTGATCCACCTGCCTCGGCCTCCCAAAGTGCTGGGATTACAGGCATGAGCCACCACGCCCGGCCATTTTATTTTATTTTTATAGAGACAGCATCTTGCTACATTGCCCAGAGGCTGGTCTTGAACCCATGGCCTCAAGCAATCCTCCTGCTTCAGCCATCTAGCACATTTTCTGCAAATTTGCTTAATGTAGGATAGCACCACCAGACATGTTCAGTCTTTTCTGTAAAGCTCTACTTCTGTGTAAGAACAAAGAATAAAGTAGAATTATACATTCCCTGAGAAGAATGTTTTACTTCATTCATGTCTCACACAGTCCAGTTACTGTTACAAGTCAGGGAATCTTCCTGTTTCTCCAATTGGATACATTTTTTTTAATTAATGGAAATAAGAAAACGTTTTGGGAATTCTGCTCTTAACTGGCACATGGGATAGTGATCCACCGTCCTTGCCCAGTGAAACCTCTGACAGTCTCCGTCTAGGTCAGTAATACCCTGCCTTCATCCAGGAAGAGACAACTCATTTATCTTTGAATCAACAAATCCTCTGATCCTAGCAGAAGATGAGCCTCCAGCCTTGGGGGCCGAGTGCCAGGCATGAATTCTAGCTATGCTGAGTGACATGAGGAAGTCACCTAACATTTCTGAGCCTCTAGATGTTCGTCTGTGAAGCACAGTTCACAATATCTGCTTCAAAGGATTGTGCTGAGGCTCAAGGAGAGTAGATGAAAGCGCTTTACAGAACTCTGGTGATAGAAGTGAGAGCTAGACTACACCTGGTTAGAGAAAAATGTACGCTGAAGGAAGTAGATTTCTAATACGACGTGACCGTCAGAAGACACCACCCTTACCCAGGCTCAGCGTCTTTTTCTAGTGTAGTATAACATAAAGGGTCTGGGGCTCAGTTTCAAGAGGCCGGTGTTAGAAGATCACTGTAAGAATGAATACATACACATCTACCCGTACATGCGCGTAGGCAATATCCATCGTTAAGTGTGTAAGCCCCTGAGCCAGATGTCACATTTGAATCCAAGCTTTGCCACTTCCTTCCTGGGCCCAATCTCCCCATTTGTAAAATCTGGATAAGGCTGTTGATAGGCGAAAATGCATTAACCCGCATCAAGTACTTAGAACAGAGTCTGGCACGTGATCAGCTAAGTTAGGGTAGGGATTTTGCCTGGATTTTCCACCACTGAGGACACAGGGCATAGAACCATAGAATGGTTGACACCATATAGTGAGCACTCAGTGAATACTCATTAACAGAAAGAATTCAGAAAGTAAGAAGATTTCTTTGCAGTGGGAGTAAACTCAACTCTGTCCTTCTCAACTGTATGTGGCCTCTCTGGGCCTCACCAACCATTTTTGTTATAAATTGGAGCAGTTTGGACTCAAGGGTCCCTAGGGCACTCTTGAGTTTGAATGACTAGGGTAATTTTATCTCTATTTTAAAATCTCAGGCCAGGCGCAGTGGCTCACGTATGTAATCCCAGCACTCTGAGAAGCCAAGGCAGGTAGATCACTTGAGGTCAGGAGTTTGAGACTAGTCTGGCCAACATGGTGAAACCCCATCTCTACTAAAAATACAAAAATTAGCCAGGCATCATGGCAGGTGTCTATAGTCCCAGCTACTCCAGAGGCTGAGGTGAGTGAATCACTTGAGCCCGGGGGGTGGAGGTTACAGTGAGGTGAGATCACGCCACTGCACTTCAGCCTGGGTGACAGAGCAAAACTCTGCCTTTAAAAAAAGTAAAAAATTGTATGAAAGAATTCACGTTCATACACCTCCTAACTTGGAGCTGTCTTCTTTGTCTTTTCAAAGAAGAGGTTAAAAATCTCCCTACTTTACTTTCTGTATTCCTCTGTCCCCAGGGGATGAGAGTGGAAATACACCCTCCCTTGCTGAATAGCAGAGCTGTGAGCAGCAGGAGCACGCATTTCTTCTGCTGTAGAAATCTTCAGGGCTGTGGTCAAGGTGAAAACAAGAATAGAGGGGAGAAGTTCTGCTGCTTTTCTGAGCTCTAATGTGCTTCATACTATAATCGGGATTGGAATTCTCTTCTTTTATTATCATTATTTCCTTTCCTAATACACAAGAGCAGGGCACACTGAGGGTGTTGACTCAACAAATGGCCTGAGTCTAAAAGTTACGTGATATTGACAGAAAGGAGTATTCCTCAGCCATGTTATTCACAAGGTACATGAAGTGGCTTCAGTGAGATTCCATTTGGGAGCAAGTTCAAAATCTAAGGGAGGAGAAGGAGAGGAAAACAGTTTACAAAGCTAAATGACCCCAATTCGGGGAAGGAATGGTAGTAAGAAGCACAGAACAAAGCTTAGAAAAATATATACTAGAATGATGTATATTCTACATAATGGTTATTTTCTAGTGGAATTACGGGCTTTCAAAAAAAAAAAAAGAAAGAAAACCTAAACACTTTTTTGTTAACTTTTAATGGCAAAAAAATTGCAATTACTTTTGCATTAACCTGATATTTAAAAAGAGATCCCTGCACCTGCAGGGATCTTGCTATGTGAATATACTTAATGTCACTAAGCTATACACTTAAAAGTGGGTTCGATGGTAAAACGCTTAATTTTCACAATTAAAAGATAAAATAATAAATAATAAAAACAATATGATGAGAAGTGTGATACTAAGAAGGGCTTAGCCCACCCCCAAAGGTACTCAGTATCTCAGAACCATAGGTAACAGGGGTTCTGCTCGCGCTAACTCTAGGCTGGACTCTGGAGAAAAATCAGACATGCTGATTCCTGGAGGGGTAAAACAACTCCTGCCCCTTCCCCGTGACAGTCCTAGTTCTCACTGGCACCTGCCACACCATCACTGAGAAGGGGCCATGTCCCTAGTGGACTTACACTTCAATGCTTCAGAAACCTGAAGTTACAACCCGATGCCTTTACATCACGGAAAATAAAAGGAGAGGGGAGGAGACGAGGAGAGAGGAGGGGAGATGAGGGGAGGGGAGGAGAGGGGAGGGGGGGAGAGGGGAGGAGAGGGGAGGGGAGGGGAGGGGAGGGGAAGAGGGGGAGGGGAGGGGAGGAGAGAGAGGGTTGGGGAGGAGAGAAATTCTAATGGAGATGGGGGTGGGTGCAGCAGGAAGAGAAACAAACATTGCCCAACCACCGGGTAACGGGCAAGGGGCTTCAGAAACAGGATTGCGCTTCTGCAAGCAGCTCCGCGGATGCAGCATTTTGCACCCCACTTCTCTGGCTCAGCGCACCCCCAGGCTGGCCGGGGCTGCAGTGGCTTCCAGCAAACTCCAAGCCGGCTGCAGCAGACACGGGCTCGGGAGTGCAGAGCTCAGCATGTTTCTGCAACTGTTTTGATGATGCTTTTGAGTGTTCCCATCACTACGGAGATGCTGCCGCTCTCCTCATGACCACAATCTATTAGCTCCAGTAGCTTTTGAGCGACTCAGCTCGGCCGCAGCTTCCTGCTTACCGCGCGCGCTGCCTGGGGCGCTGCCAGCCTGGCCGCGCGGGGCCTGCGCGGGGACCACGCGGTGTGGGCGCGATACCACCGCCCCCGGCGCCTCCCTCCCTCTGCCGCTGCCGCCCAGGGTCCTCGTCAGAAAAATCTTAAGAGATTTTTCTTTTTACAGAGATCACCGTAAGCCCTTGTCAACAGTTCCTGACAGTTCATGATAAGGTGTCACCGCAGACATCCTTAAGAACACACAGCCTTCGTGCCCGTGATTCTCATAAGGGAATTCTCCAGCAATATTTTGCAAGTCCGGATCCCGGAATCCAGGGAGGCTAGGAAGCTCGTGGAACTCAGAAGTGGCGGGCTGCAGCCTCGGCTGAACAGTTAGATCTTGTGTATAAGGCAGGGATTCTGCCCTGGTACCAGTTTTGTCTTGGGTGAAGATTTTGTAACTGTGTGTGTGTGTGTACGTGTGTGTGTGTGTGTGTGTGTGTGTGTGTACCTTGCACACAAACCAGAGGCAGGAAGAAAGGATAAAAAGATCTTAAATATAAATGCTTTACACAATACTTTGGTATACATTTGGGATTAATTGGAAAGTTCTTGATTGTAAATGATAAACTCCCCCCAAGAAAAGGAGTACGATGAATTTTCTTTAAGAAAAAAGAAAAAGAAATTCAATGCATTTCATATGCCCAAGGATTGCACAGATGCATTTCTGGACCAAGGAGGAGAAGACCGAACGTTGGAGGGGCTGCCCGTCTGACTTCCTCACCTGTTCGAGGGGGTCGGGAAGGGGGGTTGCCGCTAACTCATCACTTTTTTATGTGTGTCGGTTAAAACTACAAAGACAACCAGAAGGAGGTCTTATCCGTTTTCTGTGAGCTTCAGTTGGGAACAGCAGGTAGAAGAAGCTGCACTCTGGTTTTACTTTTTCACCACCGAGAGCTATAAATAGATGAGGCTGCGCGGCTTTCTCGCTGACTTACCTCCACTTTCTTGCCTGGGACCTCACGATCCAGGCGGCTCGAACTCCCACATCAACATTCGCAGCTCACTGCCCCCGCAGACATTTTCCACAACATGTGTGTGACATGAAGTGCGTCTCAGCATGGGTGTGTGTGTGTGTGTGTGTGTGTGTGTGTGTGTGTGTGTGTGTTGTTATTTTTGTTTTAGCGTTGAGTTCTAGATGTTTTCTGCCCACACTGCCGACTCTGGAAGCAAGGCTTTCTAAATGCCTCGAAGAGGTCCTTGATATTTGTTGAAAGAAGAAAGCTGCTCTTGGTTATCTCCCCATGTATCCAAAAATACACTAACGTTTATGTTTTGTAACTATTCAAAAATAGTCCATGAGCTGCTCTTACATGATGATGTATAGTGTTTACCTACCAGGCTGCGTTTTGCACAAACTGCCTTTGCTCTCCCCAACGATTTGGTAAAGAAAATTATTTTCACTTTTAGTAAATGGAAATCTAGGTATCAAGAGAAGTCAGTTTCTATTTGCAGCAAAGCCATTAGGCCACAGTAGGCCTGAGGCCACCTAAAATCTCTGTCTCCCAGGCCGTCTAATGAAATGATCCCCCAACGTAATTCTCAGGGCATTGGGCATTGTAGCTACTATGAACCACATGAGGTCCTTGATTTTTTTACACATTAGAAAGAAGATAGATTTCTGATCCATGCTTTCCTCCAGTTTGTCCAAATATGAGCAAAATAAATAAGCAAAGAGGACATACACACACACACACACACACACACACACACACACACACACACACACACCATTTTTTTCCTTCTGTTTTTTTCCTAGTTCCACCAAACCTGTCTAAAAATCAGAAATCAGCTGCTGCTCTGGCAGTCCTATTATCCGAACTGTCCTCCCACCTTCCAATATGTCTCCAGTTCAATGAATATTTAGGTGTTCAGAACTAAAATATACAGGGAACTCCCTGCTATCTTCTAATAATGAGTTTCGGGAATCCTCAGGTTGGCTGACATTTTAGTCATTTATGTTAACCTCAGTGTTTAATTATATTTCACAGGCCCACTGTCGGTTGCAGTTGCTCACAGCCTAAGACAAATATGGTCAGAACTGTTCACAGGTTTGAGTCCCTAAGAGCCAGTTCATGCCTCTTGGGTCCATGATCACACGCGTTACTAGCTACGACTTCTCTCCTGGAGAGATATAAATTGATGGGCAAGGAAATACAGTTAGAGGGGAGTCAGAGACCAGAAACCACCGCTCACCATCTTTGTAAGTGAGGTAACCAGAGGGAGTGTGTTAATTGCTCACGAAGTAGTAGGTTTTATTGCCCCAAATGCTGCAAACCTGCCAGTCTTTGCTAGCTTGGCCAGAGGCAATCAGAATCCCAAAGAGAATAAATTCATCTTTCCTTTGTACGAATATTGATTGAATATTTCCTTAAAGATATGGTAAAAATGAAGCTCCTATATGCCAGAAAAGTCCTTCCAAAGTTTTCTGTACTTTCCTAGGTTCAAAGACAATATTGAACCAGCAGCCTCTTCAAAGAATCCTACAGAACAAAGCAAAGCCAGAAAAAGCCAACCTGAGGTCTAAATAATTTTTAGAGCGATCAAATTTGGGAACTTTCCCTGACAACTGCCCTAGAAAACTGAAGATGTTGAAAAAGTAGCAATTACTCCACAATCACTCCCTTGCCTGGTTTGTCCCTTTTTTTTTTTTTTTTTTTTTTTTTTACATTTCCCTAACACACCTCATGCACAGACATCTTGACAATTAATTAACTAACCTTCACAAAACTCCTCTGAGGTAGATGGATGAAAAGCCCTGCAGCTTTATCTCCACTTTTCAGGAAACTAAAAACAGAAAGGTTATGACTTACCCAAAAGTCACACAGCAAGCTTGCAGAAGAGCTGGGATTGGTAGCAATGAACTCTGCTCTCAAGCGAAACCATTACAACTCTGGTTCCAAAGGAATATTTCTGATTCACCACAAATTCAGTCTGGTTGCCTAGACCAAGTTCAGTTCTCTGCTACTTCCTAGAGGGAGTAGTGTTGGATAGGGTTGGCCAGTAAAAATAGAATTTAATTCCACTTAATAGGCAGAGAAAAAAGGACAAGGAAGATCGTCAATAAAGAATCTTTCATTCACACAGCCAACCTGTCAACCAGTCAATGTAATGTGGCATTGCAAATACAATGAATACAGAAATATACTTGAGTAGGAAAATGTTAGGTTCCTGGTACTGTCAGAGGAAAACAAAGACTTATATAAACAAAGGCCAAGATGTCTGGGGCCACTCAAAGCAACTTTACTGTCAGCTTCTAAGTTCAAGCTCTTGTGGTATATTTGGCTACAGCTTATAGCACTATAGAGCTCCCTGCTAAGGCCACCACGCCATAATGTGACTTTGTGTGATGATGTATGACTTCCTAGCCTTTTGTATTTTTCATTCTGTTCTCAGTCTTTTTCCATGTTATTTGCAAATTGTGCTGACTCTTGCATTCCTTAAATAAAGCAGATGCACAGTCCTGTTTAAGACATATTTTAGTACAATATAGTTGCCGTAGGAAGTAATTGCTCCAATGAAATGATAACAGGACAAATGACTACCTAATACAATTTAGAAAGATACCTGTTCAGTAAAAGAATGCATTGTTCAATTATGTGTTGTTTGTGGATATGCTTAGCCATAAGAAGCTAATGTCTTCTGTAGACGTTATGTTAATCTTCTGGCAGATAAATGTCCTCCAAAATGGGGAGCCAAGCATAAGAGCCCAATCAGCCATCTCAACACAGAATTGCACTGTGATGACAGCACATTATTCTCCTGCCTGTTGTTGGGAACTGTGCCTCAGGTACTCTTCAAAAATTTGTAGGCAAGTTCTTCTTTTTTGCTTGGAAGCTGTTTACTGCCTGCATATGCTCACAAAGTCAATTGAAATATATATCTCCTTACTGCTGGAAGATAAGGAAGGATTTTTTTTTTAATGTGAGGACTGCTAGGATGCAATAGCAGCAAACAGAGAAGCCGAACACAAGAGTCAGAAGAAAAAGACATAGCCTCACCTTACCTATGAACAGGCAGAACCATCCCAGGTACGAGTTCAGTCCTAATGCTGCTTTGGACGATTTGATCAAAGCAAGAGAAAAGCATCTTAAAAATTAAAATCTTAACTGCTATGACATGGATTTATCACAAAAGGTCCACAGCAAAAACAAATTGTTTAACTAGCCTGTCTGTTCTTGTGTCTTTTTCCAGAAGTTATCATTATTGGTAAACTTTTGAGTTTTTCAAATGGCTTAATGAGGACATCAGAACAGTTGGAATTTCTCAGACCAAGCACAGTAAGTTGAGTGTCATTGGTTCCATCTTTCTTGGTGTAAGACCCTTCTGGAAAATGACGCAGGTTCATACTGAGAAAATTAGACCAGAGTAGCCAACAGCTCCTACAGTGCTGCCCAACTGCATTTTGAATACATTCTCTCAGTTGTTTGGGTGCCTGCCTTTACTGCCTTTCCTATCAATTGAAATAGAACCAATAAGAATACAGCAAACCTGGCCAGGTTCAGTGACCCACGCCTGTAATCCCCAGCAGTTTAGGAGGCCAAAGCGGGAGAATCACTTGAGCCCAGGAGCTCGAGAATAGCCTGGACAACATGGGAAGACCTCGTCTCTACAAAAAAATAATAATAATAACAAAATTAGCCGGGCATGGTGGCCCATGCCTGTGTTCCCAGCTACTCGTGAGGCTGAGGTGGGAGGATGTCTTGAGCCCAGGAGGTCGAGACTGTAGTGAGCTATCATCACGCCACTGCACTGCAGCCTGGGTGACAGAGTGAGACCCCGTCTCAACAAGAAAAGAAAAGAGCAAACCCAAGAGACTGCCTTTGCAAAGATTGCCAGTTAGTAAGCATGGACCTGGGCCTCTTGGTTTGTAAACAAGTTTGCAGCGGCCAGACATAAAATGGTACAAGCAGGACTATATATTGCTTTATAATAACTCATGGTAATGATAATGAAACATTATAACTTTTACAGGATGACTGTCTCTTACAAGATGCAGCATCTGACAGACACCCTCTGGTCATGTTGCCCTTGATCACATCTCATTTCGTTTATTTATTATGCAACTTTTGATGAATGATTGCATTTCCTACTATTTTTTCTGGCCTCTGTTGTATTTTCCTTTAACACTATCACAGCCACTAATTGTCGTGTGGTGCTGCTCACTCCAACCTCCTGGCTCATTTCCATCCCCTGTATCTATTCATGCAACTTAATAGGTGGGGAAATTCCATTGTAAATTCATTTGTTTGATTGCTTTTTAAATTACACCTAATAACAAAGCTGCTTTCAATGAGGAGGTATTGTCTGTTTTTTTTTTTTTTTTTCCTAATCACAATATTGTCCCTTTTCTGCTCTACCCCAAAAGCTCCCTCCTGAATATGGAAAAATGGGAGACATCTGAGCAGTGTGAGTTTCATCTGGCTTCCCTCCTCTCCCCGCTCCCACTTCTCTCTTCACTAGAGGGCTGGGTTCTCATCTAGCCATTTCTGATTCTCGTTTTTCAAGATTGGCACCAACAGAAAAAGAGCTTATGAACACCAGGCTAGATTCTTATCCTCCGTGGGTTTCCTCTAAAGGGGGGTGGGGAGGGGAACGTGAAACACAGAGGGGACCAGAGAGGATGGTGAGGGTGGGCACAGGTGAACCGATCACAAGGCAAATTTGAGACAGGATCATAATAGCAATTAAATTAGACTTCTAAGAAAGTGGGCTGCCTATTCTTTGTGGCGCCTAGGAGGGAGGGTAGCCCACTGACTCCCAGAAGCACCAGTTTCTCCCTTTGGCAGTGCATTTTGTAGCAGTCTACACCCAAGAATGACTCAGGAACCACTGGAAGCCATGCTCCAAGCTTCTCCACAGTGAAGACCATCACCAGCACATGCCGTACCTGAAATGAATCACCCTTCAGGAACCCTTGATGCCTTACACCTGATGTCTTACAGTTTTTATAAGTGTTCGTAAATTGAAGAAATCAAATTCAAGCTGGAAATGTGTGTGGTGTGGTGTGTGTGTGTGTGTGTGTGTGTGTGTGTGTGTGTAAGGTATCCCTTTCCTGACTGCTCTTAGGAGCCACACTGCTCTCTCCCCTGCAAAACATACCCCATATCATCCACCAAGAACCCCTCAGAGTCTTCACGCCATCAAGTAGATCCTGTGTGTTAAGCAAACCTGCTCCTCCTACTCTAGGAGCAGTGGGGGTCAAGGAGAAAGTGAACGAAGGTCACCAACTAAGTCTGGGAGAGGGAACCTGGTTCACAGGTAAAACCTTAAAAAAATAGGATTTTTTAAAAAGCATATGGAAACTATACCACAGTAACTTCTATTTCCAACTAGAAATAGACCACTATTTTTGTGAGGTTACTAAACGGTCAGTGTTTTTTTACTAGACACTTCCATGCTTCCCTTCTTGATTATATCAAAAAGATGTTATAATATCGTGGAAGAGCAATGCCTAGGGACACTTATATAGTCATGGATGTCACTTTGGTAAAACCTACATTATTAGAGGTTTCTCCATTCTGAGTCTGAAGGTATTTGAAATGTCATCAGCATACTTCAATCGTTTTCTCAGATGGTGTGTGAATCTCTTTGACTCATTTTTGTCTATTTTGAATCAATTTGTTGGTTCTTCCAAAAGCCATAAGATATGATCAGGGTGATGCATCCTCCTCAACTACATGAAAGTTTTAGGCCTGTTTCCAAGGGTGGAACACCCAAGACTCTCAAGGAGGGGCTGAAGTTAATGCTTACATTTTAGGATGTGTGCGAGATGGAGAAACAGTGTGATTTCTCACTTCTTTCCTTCTAGAATGTCTTCCAATTTTTATAAATGTTCGTAAATTGAAGAAATCAAATTCAAGCTGGAAATATGGGGTGTGTGTGTGTGTGTGTGTGTATATATATATATATAGTAAGATATTTTTGAGGGAATATCTAAAAGACAGCTAATTTAAAAGAAGAATTCAAGACTCCTACTCATTTTGGAAATAATACAATGCCTTTCCTCAGAAGAGCTCAATTTGACTTCTGCCTAAGCGTGATCAGGGCAGTGAATCACTCATTTTTCCTGTTCAAAGTATCAACCTCAAGGCTGTTTTGTTTTTTTTAAACAAAATTTTTTAAGAGGATAGAAATGATAGAAGAAAGTGAGCAAATCAAACAGATTTCTTTTTGTAGGTAAAACAGTCAATTGATTTTTCTGGGGTCTACCATCAAATTAATGGTGTTTCTTTTAGCACCCATAAATCAATATTCTACGTATACACATACACATATGCACACACACAACACACATTCTGATGCTTGTGTGTCAGCTGTGGTCTCCACATTGGTATTGCAGGTGCATACGTGTTCAAAACAATGTAGAAATGATCTCCATAGAGCCCTTGAACATGTAAAAAATTTAATTGCTTAAGATGACACTTGGATACAAAGTCTGCAAACTAATGATTTTTAAATCAACTCCTTACAAAATAGTATGCAAGCTATTGCCCTTATTTCTGACTTTATGGTGAAGGAAATACATACAGTTTACAAAATAAAACCTCTGTTGGTTGCAAGAAAATAATTCACAGGTCATTCCTAGAAAGTGCTGCTATATGGTAGAAATCCAAAGATATTACTAGTTTTTTTTTTAACCCTTATTTTTTTTCCTCTCTCTTAAGAGGATAATATTTAAAAATTGAACAGGGATTCTAGGAAGTCCTATATGCGGTTTATGTTTGTATATATTACATATCTTAATATGTATGTATTATCACCTAGTACATTATTTAGCAGATATCATTTACCCAAAAGCTATGTGTTTAGGTGACTATAAAGACAGTATTAGCATACAATTCATTTTTAGATGATTAATTATGGGTTAAGGAAACATCAGTGCCCCTGTTTAGACTGCATATATTAGCTCACCCTCTAAAGCAATAAAACCTCTGAAGAGATGATGAAAGTCGCTTAGCCCCTCTGTTGCACAAAACCATTGTGGAGGGAGAAGAAGGGGAAAATCCAAACTAAGAGAAAAATAAAAATTAGGAATTGGGTTATCCTTTGAGCTCCAATTAACTTGGCTATTTAGATATAAGTACAACTGGCTAGAACACTGGAAAATGACAGATTTGCCACAATTACTGAAAGACCTTTAAACGTGGTCTTTTTTCGGTCTGTCATCAAGTCCAGGATGAAGCCTTCTGAGGCAGCCGCTAACATTCTCAGCATCAGTTAGCCTTTATCTGCATGTCTGCATGTTTTTAGGTTACATGACTTCTACTCTTCTTTATCTTAAAGTTCTGATTTTATTGCTTTTATTGACCAAGTGCCAAAATATAAATTTATCCCTATCAGAATTTGTGCCAAGAGCACAAATGTAACTTTTATAGCTCAAAAATGTATTTTCCTATTTTAACTAATCAAGCGGAGAAACAATGGCTTGTTGTTATTTTTCCATCCTCGGACTTTTTCATATGCTGCTAATTAACAAATTTTCCTATGGAGACGTCTCCTTGGCAGAGATTGTAAATCATACCCTTGGATACCCCACAGCTAGACAGACTCGCTGACTACATGGATGGTTTATGGCTTGAGATTTTGAGCAGGATCTGCAAAATAGCCCTTGACAAACTTATCACCAGGAACCGCTGGCCATACAAGCTACTGCAGCACCAAAATGGGAATCTGTCTGTTTTTCTTTCTCTGGGGCATTTCGAGTTATTAGGCAATACAGCCTACTTCCTTCCTTTCACCCAAGAGGTATTGTGAACAAACAATGAAAATCCAGCTCTCTATTCATGTTTGAATTTTGCCATTGTGTGCCCTTCTGTATATCTGTCTGCCTGGCACCACCAAAGTGCAAGAGCAAGATCTAATGTGTTTCTGGACACAGTTCAGCTCTGGTTACCTGATCACATAAAAACACTGTGCGAAGAGACAGCATCCATTTGTAAAGCTATTGAAGGACATTTTGCTCTGCGTGTTTTAGCAATTCTTCTTCACGGTGCTAGGCAAATCTCTCTCTATTCACAAACTTAGTTGTTCAATCAGAAAAATATTTTGACTCTCCCCTAACACTCAGGTTTAATATCCAGCTACGGGCTCTCAACAGTCTTCAAGCACAGCCTGCATGACTAATGTATGACGTCCTTCACTGCGGAAAGTCCATCAGGGAAAAAATATATGTATTTATTGTAACTTTTAGACATACAGAAAGGAGTTCAATAAATGGATTTAATGCTTACTCAAAATTTAAGAATCCATTAGGAAGTTCAGTTTTACTATGTCAGTGAGATACATTTCAGACCGTAATCATACCCTTTCCAAATCCCATTTAAAGTAAACCATTTATTTTTTCTACTTTTCCCACAAGTGCCTTAATGCAGAATTTGGATACCTTTCAGAAGAGACCTGTGAGGTAATGCATTCGAGAGACATAACAATATTTATAAAGTTTGGAAAATCTTTTGCTAAATGAATGAGGGAAATAATCTTCAGCTTTGGCAGAATGAATAATAATATTGATACTGAGTTTGGTTGTTTCCTATGATTTTTATAACAGATGTGGGAAGTCAGTTCCCATTATTATTCTTCAAGTGGTTTTTAAGGCAGGATTGGAATTTTAAAGATTCAGGGAAAATTATTAAAATGCTTAAAAACAGTCGTTCATTATTTTTTTCCCAATATTGCCTTTTTCCTTTGGTAATATAGAGAATATTTTAATTAAATAGCAAGCAAAAAAAAAAAAAAAGCCCAACATTTGTTCTTGTTTTATGTGTAATTTCTACACTCATGGAATAAAAATAATGAGCTTGGTTGGACATTAACTTTTGCATTCCCTGCTTATCTATTTTTAAGTTTAAGGCAAGAGCCTTAACTTTTTTTCTTTTTGTATCACAAATGGGCATCAATCTCAAATAAGAGAAAAGGTAGTTTGGGTCTCTGTGACTCACTCAGTTCCTGGGCTCCTGTCGCTGAAGGTGGAAACTGCAATATGAACACCTGTCCATGAGGAACCAGACTTGAGATAACCAGCTCATTTCACACAGACCATTGTCCAGCCATCAGATGGTAATTACTTTTAGTCCCCATCAGCCTCGGCTGGATCCCAGCCAGTGGGTTGTGGCTAGAAGGGTCTGTATCACATTTCCATTCATCTGAGCCATCCAGTCTCCTTCTTGCTTGTTTTCAATTACATTGACATGGTGGCTTTGGCACATAGTAAGTAAATAGCAACGCATTCAGAAAGAAAGGTCTGAAAGCCAATATCTGAAATATACTCTTGAGGTTTCCATGAGTACAATGAAATTGGCACAGAAATTCTGGCATTCTGACCCAAAGTCATAAAATACAATTAATTAAGTTAATTGTAGTGAATTTGCAGAATATTTCATGGAAACCAAATGCAACAGATGGAAGTCTAGAAAGCAGTGGAAATGTTACTGGATTTCCTACAAAGTAAATAGTAAATGAACTAAAATATTGATTATATCAGAAAAAGAGAGGATCAAAGTGTTGTTGAAAGATTTACTGTCATTCTTGCTTTTTAAACACCTACCTAGAAAGAGAAAAAAAAACTCTGGGTGAAGGGGAGGAAGGCAGCAAAACACACTGCCATGTGTGTACCTATGCAACTATCTTGCACGTTCTGCACATGTACCCCAAAACCTATAATGCAATAAAAATTAAAAAAAAAAAAACTCTGGATAATCCTGGTGTTCTAGGATATTCTAAAATTAATTTTGAAATGATTTCACTACCTCCATATCCTTCCTTTACTCACTGTCTTTCTTCCCCACTCAGTCTTCCCAGCCCACTCCCTGGGACTTGACAAGCCTAACACTGACAGCTTTGTATCTTCTTGCTGTACAGCAGAAATGATCAAAATTATTAATAAAGAATAACTGCTTTTTATGATATGGCTCTTGTGTTAAATCAATCATGGTTGCCAAATCATATATTCTTCTCCTCATCCTTAACTTTTTCTTCCCCCTTCCTTGAAAACTCAACCATCCTGAGCTTCCCATCACCCCTCAACTAAGCTTCATCCAACCTGCATTTCTTTCGCCATTCTCTGCTTTCGCCTCACAATAAATTAAAAATACTAAAATTTAAAATACCAAATATGCAATAATGCTGTTTTTTTCTTTGCCTTTGCTTTGTTTTATCCACCAAAAAGCATTTTCTCAGTGATATGAAGAATTGTTTTCTGTCTTGTAAAGTCTTTTGAGAAAGTTAATTAAATATTCCAGCAAGCATTTATTAAAAGCTGATGTGCAGGTATTCTACTAGGCACTGACCCCATGAAGACATGTACATCATTTATGTGCTCAAGGAGCTTAAAGCCCAAGAAACAGGAGAGAGACTCTTTGATATTTACACAAACAAAGTAAATAAAGAAAGCGTACCTAAATGTCACAGGTACTACTATAGAGTAATAAGCACGATGTGGCAGAGTCATAAAGGAGGGGGCATGAATTCTCACAGGGCTATTAGAAGACTAGATACAAATCATTCTGTCATAAAGACACATGCATGTGTATGATCACTGCAGCAGTATCCACAATCGCAAAGACATAGGATCAATCTAAATTCCCATCAGTGGACTGGATAAAGAAAACGTGGTACATATCCACCATGGAATACTATGAGAGCATAAAAAAGAACAAGCTCATGTCCTTTGCAGGGACATGTATGGAGCTGAACCAAGTACCACATGTTCTCACTTATAAATGGGAGCTGAGTGATGAGAATGAATGGAGGCACAGAAGGCAACAACACACACTGGGGCCTATCGGAGGGTGGAGGGTAGGAGGAGGGAGAGGATCAGGAAAAATAACCCATGGCTTAATACCTGGGCAACAAAATAATCTGCACAACAAATTCCCATGACACAAGTTGACCTAAACAACAAATCTGCACATGTACTCTGAACTTTTAGAGTAAAAGGTTTATTTTTAAAGTGGTGACACTTGAGATGGATCTTCTGGGTTACATAGGAGTCACCAGGTGGAGGGGAAGAGTAGAGAAAGACCCAGAGATTTGAAATTGCACAGGGGACCCTAATGAGTGGTCATTTGGGCATGAAAGAGGCTACCACAGGGATAAGACCAGAGGCACTGTAAAGGGCTTGGTGTGATTCCCTAAGAAATCTAGGCTTCTTGCAGCAGTCAATGGAGAGCTATTAAAGGACTTGACTTGGGACCAGGCCTCATGGCTCACACCTGTAATCCCAGCACTTTGGGAGGCTGAGACAGGTGAATCTCTTGAGGTCAGCAGTTTGAGACCAGCCTGGCCAACATGGCAAAACCCTGTCTCTACTAAAATTACAAAAATTAGCTGGACATGGTGGCGAGTGCCTGTAATCCCAGGTACTCAGGAGGCTGAGGCATGAGAATCACTTGAGCTGAGGTTGCAGTGAACCAGTTTGGTGCCACTGCACTCCAGCTCGAACGATAGAGGAAGACTCTGTCTCTCAAGACGGTCATGAAGTTGGATTTTGGACGTGGTCACTGAGTAGATGCCACAAACAAAAGCCATGTGTATAAAATGAATTACATGTTTCATTCATATAAAATTGAGGTGGAAATGCCAGTCACAGTGCAAATCAGTGTTGGCCAGCCGGAAAAACGCAGGATGTGGGCATCGCTGAGTTTGAAAGGGAACCTGGCTCCTTCCTTTTCTATCTTAGCTATTTAGGCCCTTGAACCTTAATTTTCTTATCTGCAAAATGGGGAAGTCATAAAACGATATTTTATAAAATCGCCTGGCATGCCGTAGGCAGCCACTAAATGTTACTCAGTCTAAATATCTTTAAGAGGGGCCTAAAGACACTGCCTCCTGACCGCAAGCCATAGGGCTGAGCTGTAGAACGTTGAGAAACAGTAGCAGCAAGTGACTGGCCAAGCTAGCAAGCAGCGACTGGAGGTGGGATGGCTACTCAGAGCTCCAGGCAGGCAGCACACAGTCCATAAGGCAAAGCACCACAGACAGTCTCCACGCTCTTTGGTTATAGCCACGAACCAAAGGAGAGTCCTCACATGGGCACAGAGCAAAAACAACAGCTGGGAACTCTACAAGGCTCTTCAGTCTCACCTGCATGAAAGACTCACCCTGATGGGACCATCTTCAAACACAAGCAAGGTGCTCAGCACAGACACAAGCGTTGAGTGTAACACATTCTAATTTAGCCAACTGTAGATGATTCTTAATGACATTTTTACTTTAAAAATAAAGGCAAGACTCCATTTTAATCCAGAATGATCTCTGCGCATTAATTGGGGACGGATATCCGAGAAGAATTTAGAGAAGATATTGCCTGCAAACTTCCACTGGCATGTTTACTCATATACAGCCTACCAATATGTACCAATTAAGTACATGTAAATTGATCAAGCCATTAAGGTGTGAATACAAAAGCATTAGTACTTACATATATATAGACTTATTAGGAATCAGTTAAAGGGCTAGACTGCACAGGACTACAGTTTATTCTCCAGCCTGGACAATTAATCAATCAACAAATATTTATTGAATTTCCTGTGTACAAAATGCTATGTCACTGAGGACACAGTAGTGTGAAGGATGTCACATTGGCTCACAGGGAGGCTTTTATCTAAAATATAAGACAGCCACATCAGGAATCATGATGGAATCATGACGTGAGGATTACTAGAGCCAAAGGTAGGGCATGCTAAGTGCCAAGCAATGACATTGGCTACGGAAATTCAAGAGGCAGAGCCAGCTGAGGGCCAGGGTGACCAGTCAGATTTGTGGAGGTGTTTCACATAGGCTGTGAACAAGGATGAGTAGCTTTTATATATTTGGGGAGAAGAGGAAAGAAATAAAAAAATAATTGTACTCATGGAGATAGAGGGTAGAATGATGATTACCAGAGGCTGGGAAGGTGGAGAGGTGGGGATGGTTAATGGGTAAAAAAAAAAAATAGTAAGAGGCTAGGCGCCATGGCTCACACCTGGAATCCCAACACTTTGGGAGGCCGAGGCGGGAGTATCACCTGAGGTCAGGAGTTCGAGACTAGCCTGACCAATACGGTGAGACCCCGTCTCTACTAAAGAAAAACAAAAATTAGCCAGGTGAGGTGGCATGTTCCTATAGTCCTAGCTACTCAAAAGGCTGATAGGAGAATCACTTGAACCGGGGAGGCAGAGGTTGCAGTGAGCTGAGATTATGCCATGGCACTCCAGACTAAGTGACAGATCGAGACTCTGTCTCAAAAAAAAAAAAAAAGAATAAGACCTACTGTTTGATAGCACAGCAGGATGATTATAGTCAATGATAATTTAGTTGTACATTTAAAAATAAGTAAGAGAGTATAACTGGATTGTTTGTAACACAAAGGATAAATCCTTGTGGGGATGGATACCCCACTCTCTGTGATGTGATTGTTATGCTTTGCATGTCTGTATCAAAACATCTCATGTACCCCATAAATATATATACCTACTATGTACCCACAAAACTAAAAATTAAAAAAAGGAAACAATGATGCATTTTATTACCACTATAATCCCACTCTATTTTAGACAAATATTCAAGGAAAAAACCCACCACCTTTTCGAGTTAAAAAAAAAAAAAGTGTCAAGATGGCATCAGAAAAAGACAGACTTCTTTCTTGACTAGAAATAATAGTTAATATTTCTGAGTGTTTACTATGTGCTATGTACTATGCTAAACACTTGATCTGAATTGTTTTACATCAGGCATGACTTTCAGTCACTTAATGTTACTACCTTGAGCTAACTCCATTAATTTACAGCACTTGTTTAAAACAGATTGTGAGCCTCAAAGTATTTCTTCATTCAGCAAGTATTTATCAGCCACCTATAATATACCAGACTCATGCCAGGTTCAGGAGATACAAAGACTTATAAACATGTCATTGAGCCTCCAGGCTAATGAGAAGACAAAAATCAATAGGTTTTCATCACACAGTGTGAAGTTGTTAACACAGGACGCCATGGAAGGGTTACTTTCTTAGAGCAGGAAATGATAGAGAAGTCTTTCCAGAAACAGTGACCCCAGAGAGTAATTTTAAAGAAGAAAAAGAACTCTCCAGGTAAATCGAGATGAGAAAGATATTCTAGGGTCAGGGAACATCACATACAAAGAAATACAGTTGTGAGAAAGTGGGTGGCTCTCACTTCATGGCAAAGTTTTGTAATCAATATAAAATGACTAATGTGATATTTTACATGTTTAATATTAAATTATTGAAACCTGGTGTGGATTTTACACCTACAGCACATCTCAGTTTGAAATAGCGATTTTTCAACTAACCAATAGCCTTAGGTGGCTAACGGTGTCCACACTGACAGCACAGGTTTGGATCATTCATTTGCTAAGTATGGATGTGTGATTCCTTGACATAGATCCACAATCACACTGGAAGTTGCTTGAGAATTGAGTCTTCAGCCTTCATATCTTCCGCTATCCTGATGAGTGCTGAACACATAGAAAATGATCAATAAATATTGATTGATTGATTATTAGTTGGAACTCATACGTAGAACATAAATAGGCTCACAGCTAGACCTTGGACACAAGTGTACCACTCTTGAGATGGTTTCTTCTATACCAACGAAGAAAATTTTTGCACCTGTCAAACCGATGTCAACTGTGATGTGATGGTTAAAAAATACATCAATCCAATTTTAGTCCCCATAATTTTATTTGATGATAAAGTATCCACAGCTTATTTGAGTTTAGTGTATTTCTGCTGCTGTACTGTTAGTGATGGTGGTGGTATCACTGTATCCAGCAAATAAATTTCAAAATATTATTTCAGAACGAAACAAAAACTGACAGAAATACCAGTGTAAATAGACAATTTCCAATCATTTTAAGATATTTTAACAAATATCAACAAATTAGTTGTAAAAAGAATTACTGCAATGTAATAAAGGCTATATATGACAAATCCACAGTTTATGTCATACTCAACGGTAAGAAGCTGAAAACGTTTTCTCTAAGATCAGAAACAAGACAAGAATGCCGGCCAGGCCCAGTGGCTCATGCTTGTAATCCCAGTAGTTTAGGAGGTCAAGGCAAGAGGATCACTTGAGGTCAGGAGTTCTAGACCAGCCTGGCGACGTGATGAAACCCTGTCTCTGCCAGAAATACAAAAATTAGCTGGGCAAGGTGGAACTGTTGGTGGACATGTACAATGGTTCAGCAATTATGGAAAACCATATGGAGCTTCCTCAACAAATTGAAAAGAAAACTACCTGTGATCCAGCAATCCAAAGTCTGGATACATATCCAAAAACAAAAAACAAAATCAGTAACTTGAAGAGATACCTGCACTCCCAGGTTTACTGCAGCATTATTCATGAGAGCCAAGACATGGAAACACCCAAAGTGTCAGCCAGCAGATGACTGGACAAATGAAATGCAGTGTTTGTATACCGTGGAATGTCATTCAGTCATAACAAAGAAAGAAATCCTGCCCTTTGCAACAGCATGGGCAAACCTGAGGACACTACGCTAATTGAAATAAGCTAGGCACAGAAAGAAAAACACTCAAATACGACATACTCTCAGTTATATGTGGAATCTAAAAAAGTCGAACTCGGCCTGGCGCGGTGGCTCACGCCTGTAGTCCCAGCTGCTTAAGCAACAGAGACAGGAGAATTGCTTGAACCCGGCAGGCAGAGGTTGCAGTGAGCTGAGATTGTACCGCTGCACTCCCTCCTAGGCTACAGAGGGAGACTTAAAAAAAATTCTGCAAAAGTGAACAAGAGAAAAAGAAGTCAAAAGATAGGGAATATCACTACAGATTCTGCAGACTGAAAGGATCAGAAGAGATCAGGAATAATTTCATGCCAATAAATTTGAAAATGTACATAAAACAGATAAATTCCTAGAGAAATAAAGTTTGCCTAAACTGATAAAAAGGAAACAGAAAATGTGAATGGTCCTGTTACAGAAACAGAAACCATAATTTAAAAATCCTCCATCAAAGAAGCGCCAGACCCAGATAGCACCACGTGAAATAAAGAAATAACACCTGTCTACTTAAACTCTGCCAGAAAACGGAGAAAACATTTCCAAATTCATTTTGTGAGCTTAGTATAACACTGTACCAAAGCCCAGCAAAAATATTTCTTTATACCAGTTAGGAAATTCTAATTTTTTACTACATTATTTATAACGAAAGATCCTATTTAAAAGTATCCATTTAAGATACTATTTAAAATTAAATACCTAGGAATAAATCTAACACAAGAACATTCTTAGAAAAAATCTTTTTAAAAATTTGTTTCTTTTTTTATTCATATAAAAAGCCTGCAGTGGGATTAAAAAAAATAAACCTTTAAAGACTTAAATAAATGAATATGACATGCTCAAGAATCAGAAGACTATTGTAACAATGTCATTGCTCCTCAATTAATGAGTCCATTTTAAATTGCTATTTATAAACATCCTATAGGAGGTTTTGTGACCTTGATAGCATGACTCAAAAATTTAGATGAAAATACTATGAAGATGACCATGTTAAAATGTCCTTAAATGCATTTCTTCTTTCCCTTCATTGAGTCTTTTTTGTTCACCTCAGAAACACATCTAGAATTCCACATAAATAATCGAGGTTCTGCTTGGTAGGAAAGAGTCATTCTGACCAGTATCCTCAATTTAAAATTGGAGGGTTTGGCCAGATGTGGTGGCTCATACCTGTAACTCCAATGCTTTGGGAGGCCAAGATGGGAGGATAGCTCGAGCATAGAAGTTTGAGACCAGCCTGGGCAACAGCAATATCCCATCTCTAAAAAAAAAAAAAAAAAAAAAAAAAAAAACAGAAAAAATTTAAAAATTAGCCAGGTATGGTGGCATGTACCTGTAGTCTCAGCTATCCAGGAAGCTAAGGCAGGAAAATTGCTTGAGCCCAGGAGTTTGAGTTTGCAGTGAGCTATAATTGCACCAAGGCACTCCAGTTGTGTGACAGAGAGAGACCCTCTCTCAAATAAATAAATAAATAAATAAATTTGCAGGATTCAAAAATAAACACTAAGAAATTGATCCCCTGACCTAGAATTTCCAAATACACAGCTCTCCAGAGGTGGGTCCCACACAAATTTTCTGACGCTGGTGTGGTGCGATTTGGGGTTCTATGAAAGGCCACCACCCTCCCCAAAGCAGTCTACCCTTTTCTACCTGTTCTTGAGCCTTTATGTTCTAGAGACATCAGATCAGGGTCAGTCTCATTGAAATGCAGTAATAGAATAGGCCTGACAGGGGTAATACTCTCACCCCGTTGCCCAAGACAAAAGGACATAAAAAGAGAAAACAGGGGGAACTTGTAAAACGAAATGAGACACAAGATAGTATATGATATCCCTTGGCTCTGTGTCCTCACCCAAATCTCATGTCAAATTGTAATCCTCCTGCAGGGAGGCGATTTCCCCCACGCTGTTCTAGTGATATGAGTTCCCATGACATCTGACAGTCTAAAAGTGTGGCACTTACTCCTTGCCCTCTCTTTCTCCTGCTCTCCCATGTAAGACACGCCTGCTTCCCTTTTGCCTTTATCATGATTGTAAGTTTCCTAAGGCCTCCCAGGCATGCTTCTTGATAAGCCTGTGGACCTGTGAGTCAATTAAACCTCTTTTCTTTATGAATTATCCAGTCTCGGGTAGCTTTTTATAACAGTGTGAACGGAATAATACGGTACAGACCTTCACCCTGACCTGTTCCTGCCACCCACAACAAGAAGAGGAAAGAACTGGACTTGCTACTTCGGCTTTTACGATGGTTTCTTATAACTGAGAGATGAGCCGTATCTGAATGGTCCCAAAAAACCCGCAAGAGAGACGACTTTCCCTTGGCTATTCATTCAGATTGCAAGTATTTGCTATGCCTAGACACAGCACTTCTAATTATTTTGTTTCAGGAAAGCTTCATTTGAGGCTTTCCGTTGATTAATAACATTGTCACCCTCACTCCACAAGACAACGGGGTCAAAACAGTTGGCCCTAAGCCCTGTCTGTCTTCAGATATTCCCACTCTGGCATCTGTAAGCCAACCCAAGTCAGCTAGCCAGGACCTGGGAGAAAATCTTTTTCAAAAAAGTCTATGGATGGCGGGGAATCTGGGTTAAGTTTTCACGGCAATTTGTGGCTGGGGGTGGGGCTGCCTCTGCTGCTGGCCGACACCTTTCTCTTCTGCTTGGTGATGTGAGAAGTGACCACAGGTGCAACGCAGTCTTGGGAAAGGAAGAGGACAGGGCTGGCAGTTACCAGCAGAGATGGGAGATACCTGGGGAAATTCTAATTCAGCTCAGTATTATTTTGACTCTGTAAGCCTTTTGTAGATTGCCAAACCTCAGAAAATCCTAAACTATCACAAACACCAGTGCTTTTTCCCAACTACATGAACCCAGCATTTTAAGGGTGTGTGATTTAAAGCATGCACTATTCATATAGCTCTTTGAAGAAGTCACATGGCCCAGTTTGAAAGACTCCATAACAGTCATTCAAACATTTCCCTAGTGACATTAAAAGGATTTCAACATTAAGTAAACTGCCTACTCCATAATTACGTCTAAGACAGAGAGGCTCTTTTCCTTTCATTTACAACTCTACAGTTGAATTTGGCATTTCTGATTACCGATTATATCATAATATTACATGTTGTTCCAAAAATGAAAACATTGTCCTAAAAAGAATTTTATATGGTCATGCCTACTGTAGCCCAATGTGAAGAATATTTAGCAATTTTTCCTTTAATTTTATGCATACAGACATTAAAACACTTCTTTTTGCATTCTAATTGTTAATGGTCTTACCATCTTCATTGATTAATGCATTTGGCTAATTATTAAATCTCCACTTCAATTTGGGCAACATAGACTCATGTTTAATGTCAGTAGGGGGAGAATGAAGCATACAGTACTTGAAACAAAAAAAAAAAGTGTGTGAGACTTGAGTGGTTAGCAAGCACAGTTCATGACTCTCCTCCATCTACAATGGTTTATGGTCGAGATTCTCTGACCAAAAAAGGCAATAGAAATTGTGCTCTCATACGGTGATATGGCATTTATGAAGCAGGATCATTGTCAAGGTCCTTCAACCAATCACTGCTTTCCCTGCCAAAGGGCCAGACTCCCCCTGGGTAGGTAGTTGACAAACATATGTTCAATATGCATGGAAATTGCCCATTCTCTTCCTAAAGAGATAAGGCTAAATCCCCATGCTATGTAACCCAGAACTTGGGTGGATCAACATGTAATGCTATGAAATCTCCTAATACCTGTAGGAAGAAGCTAAGATCAAATTCTGGCCTAGGGAGACCAAAAAAATAGGCCACACCAACCGTGGCTTGACATCTAAAGCCACAGCAAGAGGGCCTTAGTTTTAAAAGAACATTCTGAAAGTCTCCTAAATTGCTCAAAACTCCATTTTTTCTGCCTCAGAAGATTAAGTGTTGTGTCAGTTCTTATCAGAAAGTAGAATCTCTGCTTCCAAGAAGTCAGGTTATTTCAAGCCTGCTGCCATTAACCTTGTCATTTGTCTAACTCTGAAAGCAAACTTTTTTCCAATAATTGTCTTATAAGGACCCCTGGTACTACTGTAATTCCCAGCAGACTATTTTATTATTTTATTTAAGTCCTTACCTTACTGAGAACCCCAGCCTTGGCCCAACAGAACCATGAGAAAGTCGCCAAATTCTTTATGTATTACTCAAGTTAAAAGCAGCACGGGCCGGGCGCGGTGGCTCAAGCCTGTAATCCCAGCACTTTGGGAGGCCGAGGCGGGTGGATCACGAGGTCAAGAGATCGAGACCATCCTGGTCAAAATGATGAAACCCCGTCTCTACTAAAAGATACAAAAAATTAGCTGGGCATGGTGGCGCATGCCTGTAATCCCAGCTACTCAGGAGGCGGAGGCAGGAGAATTGCCTGAACCCAGGAGGCGGAGGTTGCGGTGAGCCGAGATTGCGCCATTGCACTCCAGCCTGGGTAACAGAAGCGAAACTCCGTCTCAAAAATAAAAAATAAAGCAGCACGATTTCCACTTTGGATTGAGTTATCGGCTAAAAAAAATTTGAATCCCTCCCTTTGCTCAATTTGTGCAAAATATTCTAAGTGTTTGTATACAAAATAGAATAAAAGTAACAAATCATACGAAGGTTGATTTGTCGGCGTCTAAATTAACCTGACCCTTTGTTTGGTTGTTTTTGCTGTTTGCTTTTTTTTTTAAAAAAAAAAAAAAAAAAGCGAACAATTTTTATTTGGATTATTTTATAATTTTTAAAGAAATGAACACAAACTTAATTTAGAACTATTTGATTTTCATTCATAATAGTTAATGTGAGGAGCCTCCCCAAAAGCCAATGACGGTAATTCAGGCTTTGACATGCTGACCCTAAAACGACCAAATTACATTTTGTGTCTCAGAGAAACTCTACCACACTGGCTGATTAGCCTGACCAAAACTCCATCAAGACAAGAGCCACACGCATCACGTCCACCCCTAGGGCTTCCACATCTCACTTAGTTCAGTACTTGACACATAACAGGGTCTTCCATAGACCTAAGGACAAACGTCATAGTTCAGGAGGTGAAGCGAAGAGAGGGTTCCTCATATTTAATCGTCGGAGGCTGGGGGCAGCACAGGAAAGGCAGCACCTGAAGTTTTTTAAACATAAATATTTGTTGCATTCAGTTGACATCCAGATCCAAAGTTGTCCTCACTTGTGTTTAAAGTTATCGGCTTAACCTCTCTATTGGAAAGAAAACAATCATTTTTTGTTAAATCATTTGAAAATAAGCAAGTTAAGTAACCAAAAGGATGAGTATTCTTCAGTCATCACATTCAGTATCACATTCGGTTAAAACTCCTGAGAAGATGCAGTGGGCAATGATAGTCTATTCATGATGTTTTAATTCCGCTGTCGATTTGCATAATTCTGTCTGGGGGTGAGCATGTGACTATGTGGCATACACCCCAAAAGAATAACCTTGATTGGTAAAACTAACAAAACATCATCTTGCCAGGACCAATAGTGTTTTTCCTTTATGTTTTGAGGTTCTGCATATGTGTGTGTGCGTGTGCATGTGCACGTGTGTGTGTGTGTGTGTGTGTGTGTGTGTAAGGATTTAGAGCTTACTTAATGCCATGTACCAGTAGATTGGGCTGTTTCTGACTTGTGGTAATAAAAAATGAGGATGCTACACTATTTAACAAACAAACCATAATAAAACCATGTTAAATCCCAAGACAGGGCCAGACACCGTGGTGTTCCTCTGACACTTGACTGAGATTTGCTCCACGGCCACATGCAAGGCATCTCAGCCAGTTGAGCGGCTTACCGGGGCTGCTCTGCACAGATGACGTCATCACTTGGCTTTCCAAATGCACGTCTTTGGCTCTAACTCTTTTGGCTTTTTTCCATGTAAACAGGGCCTGATTAATGCTGCGGAAGGACTGTGAATCACGTATTCCGCTCTCCCATGGGAAGTCAAAATGTCACTTTTTCCTTCTTTCGAGCGCGGAGCATTGGGATACTTAATGCAGCAACCCTAGCAACAACACCGAAATTGCACTGGTGCTGGCTGCCAGTTTTCCGACGCACTTTGTGTGCGAGCAGCTGATGGAGCACCCACGGGAAGCCCCGTACCTCACACGGAGCTGCATGCACAAGTCCGCCCATTATGGCCGGATCACAAGCACATTACAAGCCTGCCCTTTGATGCAGAGACAAGGGGAATAAAGAGAAGTCCTCGCTGGGCCTCCAAAAGAATAAATGGGATTTTGCCCATTTGGTCACAGCTGTTGAGGACTGATCAGAGCCTGGGTGACCGCATTGTATTCCTGGGGTCCCTCTTACCACCACTACCTCCAGCTGGCAACCCCATTGAACATAGCTGATCATTAAATCAAGTAAATCCAGGAAAGCTGAAAGTAAAATCTCTCCCAGCAGGAAGAAGAATGTCGAAGATGTCTTATAACCCTTCAACAAAAATAGTTGCACTCTTGTAAATAGTCAAGAAATGACTTGGAAGAATTTGGTTTGGAAGAGTGAGTGCTGGTGGCTGTTAAAACATCCTGAGGTCATATTGGGCTTATCTGCAACAGGTGAAATTCTATACTCCCTCAGTCTTAAATGGTTAACTGGAGGGTGTGGGTTGGTTATGCAGACTCAGTTGTTGGGTGATTGATGCTCCTGGTGCATGAATCACTTCTCAATGACTAACAATGCAGTTTCTGAAAACCGACTGTGATGAGGGTTAAAATAATACGCTGGAGCACTCTGATGGTTATTTACAGATTTAGTTTCCTCCCTGCTTTGAAAAATTAAGAGATTCTGAAGCATTCAGAAGAGCCTCCTCCATTCCTCCTGCATGACATTCGAAAAACATTTGAACATTGCAGGTAGGTATCCCATGTTATGTGAAATTTTTCCAGAAAACCATACTGTTTTCCATTTTGATAAGCCAGGAAAGGAAGTGGGGGTTTTATCTTCACTCTCAAGGTCAATTAAACTAAAACCACTCACATCGGTCGAAGAGAGGAAGTGAATTTCCACATCAGTTCCAAGGTTAATGTGTTTCTAATAAGGCTCCAAAACCTCAGACATTGTAGATGAAATATTAAAAGATAACAAGCAAATATTCAGATGTTAGCAAAATTCTTTCCATTCTTTTAAGGCTACTCAAGATCTTTTAGTTCCATCCAAGAGTATACACACATCCACACCCCCCACCCACACACACACACATACACTCACACACGCTCCCCCCCACACCCCCCCCACACACACACACACACAAACTCCACAAAGAGGCTAGAAGTGGGTCATTCAGGGGAAGGATTTATTTGGTCTTGTCAGAACATCAACTTAGAGTTCACAGTCTTCTAAATAATTCATAGAAGAGACTTGGAAAATTAAGTCACCAATCTAGCAAGATGTAATTTTGCTTAGACATTAGTGTTGAAAGCAAGCAGTGATGACAGTAAATGCTACCATACCTTCTTGAGAAGTGGAGTAGCATTTCATGGGGCCCATGGTGCTTGAGGAAAGTCCACATCACGCCCTTAGCACCCTTAGGATTATCTGCGCTCCCTTGATCTTTTCAGGATAGCTCATTGCTCCAGTATTTGCCTTACAGATAAAGAGTCTGCAGGGTCCCCTAAGCTTGCACGAGGCCATAGAAATAATCATATCCTCATTGCATAAGTTCTACTTTCTTTGCCTCAGTGCAACACAATTGAGGCAATTCATGGGTGCACCCAAAGTAATTCTCCCCCACGAAATTCCAAAATTAGTGACTGACCTCAAAGTGTAATGTGATTTTCAAGATTTGATTTTGGTGAGTAGAATTTCTACGGCTCAGAAGCCAAGTGAGGACCACCTGTTGCAGTTAAGTTTTCTTTTCTTTTTTCTTTTTTTTTTTTTTTGAGAAGGAGTTTCACTCTTGTTACCCAGGCTGGAGTGCAATGGCATGATCTCGGCTCACTGCAACCTCCGCCTCCTGGGTTCAGGCAATTCTCCTGCCTCAGCCTCCCTAGTAGCTGGGATTACAGGCACGCGCCACCATGCCCAGCTAATTTTTTGTATTTTTAGTAGAGACGGGGTTTCACCTTGTTGACCAGGATGGTCTCGATCTCTTGACCTCGTGATCCACCCGCCTCGGCCTCCCAAAGTGCTGGGATTACAGGCTTGAGCCACCGCGCCCGGCCTGCAGTTAAGTTTTCATCTCACTGGCAATGTTTAAGGAACTGCTAGCTTAAAGAAGCAAAATTTGAAATGAGAAATAACTGAGATAGGGATTTTGTTGGAACATTGAAATTTTAATATCCCTCTAATTAGTCATTATGTGCATAGAATATTAGCTGTGTGCTTCGTTAGCGTAACTATATTAGTTGTAGATTCCATGACAAGGAGGTAAGAATGTCCTCTTTTTACTCACTTCCAGTCTTAATTCAAACTTCCAAAAAGAGCACAAAAACCATGGCATATATTGTTTTCTTCTCTAACAGATATTTTCTTTGGGAAATAAAATTAAGGCAATTAAGAATACTTTCGGGCCGGGCGCGGTGGCTCACGCCTGTAATCCCAGCACTTTGGGAGGCCGAGGCGGGCGGATCACGAGGTCAAGAGATCGAGACCATCCTGGTCAACATGGTGAAACCCCGTCTCTACTAAAGATACAAAAAATTAGCTGAGCATGGTGGAGTGTGCCTGTAATCCCAGCTACTCAGGAGGCTGAGGCAGGAGAATTGCCTGAACCCAGGAGGCGAAGGTTGCGGTGAGCCGAGATCGCACCATTGCACTCCAGCCTGGGTAACAAGAGCGAAATTCGGTCTAAAAAAAAAAAAATACTTTTGACATCTTATTTGAAGCATTTTGTCTTCTCTTTTTCACTAAAACCATCATATAATGTGTTCAGAGTGTTCAGAAGTTAATAAAGTCTAGGTACTGACATCTTTGGGAAATCAGTTTGCTCACCTATATATAAGTAGTTCTTTTACGAGCTCCCCAATACCTTCTAATTCTAAGTCAATAATTCTAAAGTCATGTAAAATATTGAATCAGCTATATTTGGTTAGGCTGCAGATCAGTTAATTATTAAATAGCAGTAGTTTTAAAAATACACAAATTTATTTTTCTTTCACATAAAAATAAGTCTGGAAATAGGCTGACAATGCTGGTTCCATGGCTTCCCAATCATCACCATCCCAAGCCTCTGTCTTGCTGCTCTTCCCAATTCTAGTTGACAAATGGTCTAATACAGCTGCCAAGTCCCAGCCATTACATCTGCATTTCAGCCAGAAAGAATCAGGAAGAAGCAAAAGAGTCTCTGGCACTTCCTGTCAGGGATCATTAGCTAGAAGTTCGACATACAGCTACAGCAAGTTGCAAAGGGGGCTGGAAAATATAGCCTTTATAGATATAGTTTAATATCTATATTAAAATGTGGATGGTTATATACACAGCTAAACCTGGGCATTCTGATTTGGGGAAAGAAAAAGAAAACATTTTGAAATAGAAAACGATAGTCTCTGCCACAGTATCAAACACATGATGAATTAATATCTAAGATTCTTATTTCTTTTTCTTCTTTTCTTTCTTTCTTTTTTTTTTTTTTTTTTTTTTTTGAGACTGAGTCTCACTCTGTCATTCAGGCTGGAGAGCAGTGGCATGGTCTCGGCTAACTGCAACCTCTACCTCTCGGGTTCAAGCAATTCTTCTGCCTCAGCCTCCTGAGTAACTGGGATTACAGGCATCCACCACTACGCCCAGCTAATTTTTGTATTTTTAGTACAGACAGGGGTTTCATCATACTGGCCAGGCTGGTCTCAAACTACTGACCTCAAGTGGTCTGCCTGCCTCAGCCTCCCAAAGTACTGGGATTACAGGTATGAGTCACCATGCCCAGCTGAAGATTCTTATTTTCTTAAAATTTTAAAAGCATATTTATTTCAACATTAATGTCAAGGAAAATTCATGTATACATAATATAAACACACACGTGATAACTAATGTGTGTGTGTGTGTGTGTATATATATATATATATATATAAACAATAAGTAATATGTAAATAAATTAATTATGATTTGGTGTTACTGTGGCATAGTCTTACCCAATTATTGCAGCTAAGGATTTAAATCAAATAAAACTCTCCCCTCTGTATTTGTTTTTCATTTAAGAGTTTGAAATAGTCAGAAGAGAATACAAATGCATAATAAAATGGGAGGCAGACTTAGTAAGCAGTGGAGTAGGTTGAATAGAGAAAGGGTTGTGGACTTGAGTCTGACCTGGGTTCGAGCCTTAGCCCTGCCACTTACTTGCTCTGTGACTTTGGACAAGTTGCTCAGCCTCTCTGATCCTGCTTTATTGTCCATGAAATGAGAATATGTATTGGACTAGGATGGCGCCTGAGTCCCTGATTACTAGGCTGGATAAAGTGTGCCTGAGAAAGTACAAAACCCAGGCTATGAAACTGGACAGAGGGAGAAGTGAGCAAAAAACCAGTAGCAGTGGCCAGATGAGAAGCTGAAAAACAAAATGGGACACACAGAAGGGGCAGGGGGAGCTCGTCACACTGCCCAGGAGGCTTCAGGACATGATCTTGTTGAAATTATTTCTATGTTAATAATTTTAAAGTTGCTTTTAAAGCCATAAGAAGTTAAAACCAATCCCTTTTCCTTTATATGAAAGGTCATGGATTAATTTATAATGTGTTATCCGCGTAATGGCCTAGTGAAAATTCCATTGACTACCCTTACTGTAATTTCAACTTAAAATCAAATAATCACAGGATCAGCGACTCCTCTACTTACTGCATTAAAATCGAATACATGGTCCTATTGGTTTCTTTCTAAAAGTTGATGGCATGTTTAAGTCCCTAAATCAAAGATGCAGATAAACAGTCAAGAATTTGGAAATAAGTTAGGGCAGGATCTGATTACCAAAGGCAAAGGTATTTGAAGTCCATCAACCAATCAACCCATCTCCTTGCATGGAATGTCCATTTCGGGCCAAGAAAGCTTGTCTGCAAAGCAACCCCCAGGTACTAGGATGTACCTGTTTGTTTGTCTTTAATTTTTTAAAGATTTTCTCTGCTATCATTGCTTCTTGAACTGAAAAGCTCAATTTCAGCTTTTTCATGACGATTTTGTCATGTTCTTTCCACTTACAGCAAACAAGAAGAGTGGCACATAAGCATTCCTTCATAAAAAGAAGGCATAGCAATTTCAAATGGGAATCAGTGACTAGTAGACCTCATCTTTTCTATCCGTTTTTTAATTCACTTATTTATTAAATATTTATTAAACACCTACATTATGCTGGAGGTTCAGCTAAGATTGAAGATATAAAAATAAATTAGACATACTTCCTTTTTCCACACCCCCTCCCCCCGCCGCCCGAGACAGATTCTCACTCTGTCACCCAGGCTAGAGTGCAGTGGCACAATCTCGGCTCACTGCAGCCTCCACCTCCTAGGCTCAAGTGGTTCTCCTGCCTCGGACTCCCGATTAGCTGGTATTACAGGCACATGCCACCACACTTGGCTAACTTTTGTATTTTTAGTAGAGAAGGGATTTCACCAAGTTGGCCAGGCTGATCTTAAACTCCTGACCTCAAATGATCTGCCCACCTCAGCCTCCCAAAGTGCTGGGATTACAGGCGTGAGCCACTGTGTCCAGCCTAGACACACTTTCTACCCTCAAGGTGCTCATTCCGAACTAGGAGAGGTTTTTTGTGAGTCTAAAAGAGGATTCTGACCCTCAATGTTCAGGGAACATCGATTAAAAATGTAAAAGACAGTGTAGTAATGGTTCAGATGATGCTGAATGCTATCGAAAAGTTTCAGGCACTTGAGTCCCACTTTCACTTACTACCAAGTTGTGCAATCTTTCTAAGCCCCATTTTTCTCATCTGTAAAATGAGATGATAGTCTCTACTTTATAGGTTGCTTCACTGTCCGAAGTAGAACAAGAATCCAATAATTTTTGGCGACCTTTATGATTATCAGGATCATTGATGACGTAACTCCAGCATGCCCAAAAGAAGAAGTGCCCTTGCTAACAAGAGGGGAGCACCTCTTGAACTGTGATTCTTTGACAATGGAGGAATGACCAGAAAAAGTTTGACAGAACTGGTTTTGCAGAGATGGAGATGGAGCCCCCGCACTGACAGAAGAATGCCGTTATAAGCAAAGAATATAAGGTTGAAAATTCATCTTAGATAAGTCCCACCATTAGTTTTGTGCTGGGGGCAAGAGGAGGAGGGAGTTGCTATGATATTCTCTTGTTCTGTTTTCATCTACACCCAAACCTCCTAACCATCTGAATCTCTGGATTTCTAAATATAACTTTGAGAAAACTATAATCACATATTTTCAATACAGATTAATTACTTAGTTTCTATATTAATCACATCAAGCTAGTTAACAGCCAAGCACACATCTTAACTGCAAATGGTACTAAAAGCAATGCCACAGGAAATCATTTTACTCTAAGTCTGGTGGAGAATTTCTGCCCAGTGGCAAGGCAGAGGAACGGTCCATATTTATAGACAAGCCCATTCAATCACTTTATTTTTCACAGATTGCTGTGTCCCTTCTTAGGAGGAAGTCGGTTGCTCTCACAACTGCTCACATGGAATGGCTTTTGTGATGTTAAACGTGTGAGTCAGTATCTCACCCACAATAGCCACATTTCAAAACTAGCCTGCAGCTTTTAAGGAGCAGTCAGAAATTGAATAGTCCAGCAAACTTTCAGGACTGACCACCTTTGTAAGCTTACAGCTGATTACCGCAAGAGCCTGAAATAGGCATTTAAATATTTGAACCTGTAAGAAGCTTCAGAAGTGTTTACTGGGACTCCAGGCCACCTCTCCCTTTCCTTTCCACCCACCTAAAACTCCCACCAACCTGGGGCTCTGGCAAATTTCTACTCATGAATGTTCACAGAAACCTGAAATGGACAAGAACGCTTGAAATGATGGGATGCTGAGTCATCACCAATGGTGCCAGAGCACAGAGCTTTGGAATGTGTAGGGGTGTGTGTGCGTGTATGTGTGTGTGTGTGCATGTGTGTGCGTGTGTGTGCACGCATGTGTGTTTTATCCACCCCCCAGCTGCTTATAGTGGGCAATGACTCAGAGATTTAGAGAGGAAAAACAGTGCCTTGCCAGCTTACCAGCTTACTCTAAAAACATCTGCGTCTTCTGTACACATTATCAGCCCACAAACCACCATCGCCACTATTACCGGCAATTGTTCCCATCTCTAAGAATGTCCATTGTCCCTTTCATTCACTGGTCTGTTTCTTATTGAGCAACTACCTTACATTGAGTAATAGAGTAGGGGATGGAGGTGGTTGTTCAGGCGTGGTCCCTGCTGGAAGAGACAGATATTAATCAAATTACCACACAAATAAGTATAACACTGCAACTAGGACACAATGAAGCAGAGGGAGATGTTGCTACGGAAACCTGAAAGGAAGGCTGAGGAAGGTGGACGACAGTTCCCCGAGGATGGGACGCTCACCTGAAGGATGAGTAGGAGTTAAATGAAGAAGAAAGGAAGATGGTGTCAAGCACAGAGAAGACCACTAAAAAGACCCCAGGCCTGGAGTGTGCTGTGAGAACAGAACACAGAGAAAACGGGGAAAGAAACAGGAGAGGAACTTGGAGAGGGTGGTGCAGACCGTGTTTGGCCAATGGGCATGTCAAGAAATGTGTCCTTTATATAAACGCAAAGGGAAACCTTTGAAAATTTTGAGCAGAGAGGTAACCTGTTCAAAATTAGGTTTGGCAAAGATTGTTCTGGCTCTGAGATAGAAGAGAATAAGAAGGAGAGAGGGAGGGAAGAATAGGTGTGATGCTTTTAAGAAGCTTTAGGGATGTCCTTTGCTTTGTGTGCGCCCTTGATGCATTTCTTCATTCTATATATTATATTGAGCACTTATTATGTACCAGATGTTGTACTAGGTCTGTGAACAAAAGCAAACACAGCCTCAGACTGACAGAGTGTAAAGAAAGTTCTTTGTATCACAATTGTACAGATATGAAATTGTCAGGACAGAAGATAGAAGAGATGTGTGGGTTTCCCAGATCCAGCATCCTTTTCTGAGGCCAATGCTCACAGTTAAAGACATATTTTATGTGAAATAAATAGGAAAGGTAGAGGTAAAATTCCAGGCGAGTATCCTGAATATGGCACTGATGTCCTGTGCTCCTCTCCAAGAGATGAATCTCGAAACAAAACAGAGAGCAGTGGCCCTTAAATTTCTGAACTCTCCGAGGCATTGGAACCTTGCGTCACTATCTCTACATAGTCACACTCACCAAAACCAAGCCGTTTCCCTAGCGCACTCTCCCTATACCAAACGGGTATCAAAAAGTACGTTTTATTTAAGTAATATATACACATTGTTTCAAAAGTTAGATATTACTGTGAAACCCAGAAAAATAAACAGCAGTCTTTGTCACAACTCTTCAATGTCTGAATTCCACTCATCAGAGCCACTTGGAGTATTGCAATTATTTTTGCAGTCTTTTCTAGCACTTATTGAACTTTATGGTTATAATAATACATTGTTTTATTTTGTTTTTGTAGAGGCAGGGATCTCACTATGTTGCCTAGGGTAGTCTGGAACTCCTGGACTTGAGATTCTCCTACCTCAGCTTCCCAAAGTGCTGAGATTGCAGCCATCAGCCACCACGTCCAGCCAGTTGCTATTTCTTGATATTTTTTCTAGTCATCTGTTTTGATTTTGTGTTCTGAAAAGCTTTTCCCACTCCAGCCTGCTCCACTTCCTCCCCTTTCCTTCCAGTGAAGTCACATTATAATTTTGGTTAAATCAGAATTTAGGGTTTGTCTTATTCTTAACTTACACAAAAATTTCCAAAGCTGAGCCATACGATGCCTTCCATGTCATACTTAAGTTTTAATTGTCCCTGGGGTTAATGGTTGCATTGTTTTTCAATTGCTTTGCTTTCTATGAACTATCACCACTCTAAACCTAAACCATCCCAGGGAACCCTGAAACGTAGCTCACAATCTTCAAGCACGAGTTCCATTTTCTCCTGGACAGTCCTCCTAGGGCCCTGAGCCAGCCTGATGCAACATGGTGGCGGGGGAAGTAGGGGGTCCTCTTAGCCACTCCATGCTGGCCTTTCCTTCACCATCATCCTGGGTTATCCTGTCACCTCTCTCTCAGGCCGGTCCCTGTTTCCTCCTTCCCAGGCATTCTTCTCTCCTGGTTTCCTCACTTTGCTTGGCAGGGCACCTCTCCCAGTGGCGCCATGGAAGAAAACAGTTTTGAGAATTTGCTTGTCTGAAAATATATTTCTGCCATGTGTATATCACAGTCTACAATGTAGAGTATACTCTCCTCTATTTGGGAGACTGAGGCAGGAGGATTGCTCGAGGCCAGGAGTTTGAGACCAGCCTGGGCAACATGGTGAGACCCCATCTCTAAAAAAATTTTTTTTTAATTAGCCAGACATAGTAGGACATACGTGTGGTCCCAGCTACTCATGGGAGGGTCATTTGAGCCCAGGAGTTCAAGGCTGCAGTGAAGAATGATCGCACCACTACACTCCAACCTGGGTGACAGAGCAAGACCCTATATCTGAAAAATAAGAAGGAAGTCCACTCCCATTCATCACTTCACTTCATCCTCCCTATAGCTTCATAAAACTGTACCACCCAGTTCTACCTGCCATAAGAAGTGACATGACTAGCCCAAGGCACAAGTCCCTCATGGGATATGTGGACACGTAGTCTCTGTCTGTACCACTGTGAAGTGCACAGAGAAACACAAAGAGATTTGCAACCTATGTGTGCTAATGGAGTGGATTAAATTGATGAGGCATGCACCTGCTTGTAAATGGATTGCATATTTCTTTATAGGACCTTCAGCAACCTAAGGGTGTGTTACTAATGACTGGATCTTATAAGCTTAAAAGTGTTCATGACCTAACAGCATTGAGTCAAAATTGCTTCAGAAAAGGCAGTTTTGTGAGCAAATTATGAAATGATCAGTACACAGTCGCTGTCCACACCAATCCTCTTTCCCCACGGCCCCCACTCCCCGAGTCTCTCACTTCTGCCTCACTTCCTCTGGTTTGGCATCTCTGAATCAATGCTTTGGCTTAGAATGACTTCAAAGCAGGTGTCCTAAGTGAAGGTACCCATGGAAAGAAATGTCACGGAGACCTGAATGAATGAACAGATGGCACCGAGTCTCCCTCCACTCCATGGCAAAGACCCTTGGCAACGAAAAGATGGTGACAAAACATGAGTCCGTGTCGTTGCTCTCTCCTCTGACAATGACAAAAACAAGATCTCCATTGTGTATTGTTTCTGCCTTGGTTACAAGAATTTTAACAACTACTTCCTTTGAAAAGTGGAAAATACGTTTCCTATCTTCGACTAATCACTATCAGCACCCAGCATGGTTACTCATCTAACTTTCTCCGGGAATGCAGATAGGAAATGTAGATAGGAAAGCTAAAGCTAACCCTCGGCTCTAGCTGACAGTGGAAGCCCTCTTTTTCCTATTTTCAGTAACAATCGCAGAATCATAGCCTACCAGAGCCTGGAAGGTCCTCAGCCGTCACTAGGTACACCTCGCCCAGGGCCACACACCTGCAGAGGGGCAGGTCAGGACCAGGGCTCAGCTCAGAGTTCTTTCTTCGAGTCATTAGTTGATTTAATGGCATCTTGTTATACAAAAGTTTTGACGATTGCAATAAAATAGCATTTTGGTAAAAACTAATGAATACAATTTAGATGTGCCCTCAGAGGATCGAGGTGATAACTGAACAATTCCATGAGCTGCCTATTCTCTCAATGCAGTCCACACTTTCTCTTCTGATTTCCCCTGTTCCTCAGAGCTCTGTGCAAGAGTCTTACCTGGGGAATGGAGCCCCTCATAGATGTTTCGTGTAGTCAATCCATAGCTCTACGGCCATCCTTTCTCCCTGGTATCTCCCCAGTCCTCCTCCAGAATACCCCCCAAGTCAGGGAGGGAACAAATATTAGTTGTTTTAATTTTTTCTTTGAAAGGCACTTTGCGTTCCCCACATCACCTGTCTCTACCCTTCCTTTAGCCTGTGCTGACCCTGCCCCTCTCCATTTGCTGCTAGACTGTGATGCTCACTTTCGAATGCAAATCCGACACAGCCACTGCAAAAGCCATTTTGGTTTAGGTAAGGAAAGTGCCAGATATGCTGTAGATGGGGTGTCAGGAGCACGCTGCAAACCAGGCACCTGCTAAAGCAAGCTTCAGAAGCAATTCAACTTCTGCTGCAGCAGAGCCAGTCACGGAACAAGAGGAGGCATGTGCAACGCGGCTGTTGCCCAATTTCCTCAGGTCTGATACCGAATCTATGGCTCTTCTAGACAACAGGCCCAAGACCCCTTAAGGGATGTTGCCACAGCTACAATTTCTGCAAATACCAAATAAATGCTGATTGAAGTGTATGTCAAGCTCTGTCACCAAAACAAAGTGCCGCTGTGTATTTTGCCATGCGCGGCCCTATTATTACACTTTTTTGTCTATTCAAACGTTGATGGCATGTTTTGCAATGAGTTTTCTTGAATATGATTTATTTAACCTTTCCAATGAAAAGAAACCATAACTCAAGACAAGACACAAATGACGCCTGCCAGGATGACTCTCCTTAAACTGGTTTATTTCTTTTTAAATCGCAAAAGCACAAAGGATCCAGTCTCTGATAATGAACGTAATATATGATTGCCATAAAAAGTTCACTCTCCTTTCAATTTCAATTTACCTCACTATAAATCATCGATCCACTTAATCAAATATTCTTCCACTTTAATTGTTTTATCTGGCTTTTATGTTAAATCTCACTGAGTTACTGCTGGTACCAGTCTTCACATTACAGAAAAAACGTCAGTGTTTGGCCCTTAATTAGTCTAAAACTCAAACATTGGTTCTGAACATTAACCAGATTGAAGGGAGCCCTCATGATTTCACTGGACTAGGGGACAAATTCAAGTCAGAAAGTAAACCAGGATCCGTCAAGCTAGCCATCCATCTGCTGTCAAAATATGGAGTGTGGGCCCTGGCTTTCAAACTAACTGGAATTTTTTTTTTCAATAAATGTCTTTCGTTATTATCTTACAGGGCATTAAAACTCTATTTGGCTGTCTCTTAAATTCTCCATCCTGAAACTGTCTGTTTAAGCATTGCAGATGCTTGCCTGAACTAGTCCAACAGTTCCCATGAGAAAATATGTCAGCACAATGTACTGTGTAAGGCCACAGTCAAACTTCAGTGTCTGTGATGAAGGGCACTTCCTGGGTATTGTAAAAGACAAGAAACTGTCCCTGGTGGGTAATCCAGTTCTGAAAACAAGAAAGAAAAAAATGAATTCCATGTTATTGATTGATAAACACCTTTCTGACAAGGTCTATGGGGACAGCCTGATGGAGTGCTGTTAAATTCAACACTTACAGCCAGGGCACCAGTCAAATGCTATTTGGACACACGTTACTTGAATTGTAATCCTCGACCTTCAGGCAAATACTCGATAGAATGTATTATGTGAAAATTCTAAAAATCTTTAAAAATAAACTGGGAATGAGGATATATCCAAACCAGTCCATCACCTTTACCCAACAAATATAAATATTTCCAAAGCAAAGAAGCTTCCTCTGGAGTTTGAGATACCTGTTTTTGAATTTCATACACAGCCAGTGGGAAATAGCATTGGGTATTAGGATAACGAAGCTGCATGCCATTTACAAAGCTTCCTTGAAAATATCTATATTTTAATGTTCACTAATGTCTCTATCTGTTGCATAAAAGGCTGAAGCCAATTACAAACTTAAAACTCTCTTCACCTGAACTATCTAGCTCAAACGCAAAATGGTTTTCTTCTATTAACCAAACGCGAAATAATTTTTCCTAAAATCCAAGAAAGAAAAATAGCTTAAACTCACTCAGGAAATGTGAACTTTATTACAAGCATGGCTACAAGTATTTATCAATATCGAAAGACATTTTTAAAGGCATTTCTTAAAAGGTTTTTAAAAAAATCTATTGTTTAAGTGAAATCTGAGTTCTAAGAAATCAGAAACATTTATAAAGAACTTGAAAGAATCATGAAAAACTTATTTATCAACAGACCTCATTGATGCAAATGTTTGTAAAGTATCATATTATTATGGTAATTATTTTTATTTTTACACTTATCACATCAGACAAGCATGGTGAAATAATAGATATTAAATACATCGGTAGAGTTATCATAACAGAGTGAATCTAGAAAAAAAAAAGACATGAAAAATATCCCATTAAAGAAAAAGCCTTTATATGGGACATTATTCACATTTCTGCAAATGGAATTTTCTGATTAACTGCAATATATTATACTATTTGAATAACTTTAGGAAAGATTAATTTCCAAGCTCTGTCCCCGGCAGTATTTTTTCCTGGCTGAAATTGGGCTTTAAAACAAAACGTCAGCAAGGCAAGCTGACGATTCAAGTTACAGGTTCAGAAACTTCGAGTGCAGGCAGTTAAAAGTGATTTAAGAAAGGCAAAATCATTCTTTCACAAATGTGTATGTTAAACTTGTAAATTGATATATCAAAACCACAACCGGAATATAGCAATTTGTCTCTCTTTGCCTGTTGTGGTGTCTCCCACAGCTGCCTGCCAGATAATATACTGATTGTAACTTTCCTAATTTACAGAGCCTTTAAGTCTAATCTCCTGGGCCAGCCTAAAAGGCTTCTTCATCCATTGAAATGCCAGAATAATTGAAATTGTCTCCGGCAGACAGTCAGGCAATAATGAATATTTTCTCTGCTGATTGCATGCCAAGGTTGCACATAGCACTGCAAACAGAAATGATCCCAAACCGAGCCTCCCCCGGGAGGGGCAGCCGCTAACCTTTGGCATGAGGCACAATACCCACGGCTTCCCCTTCTCACGGGCTCCTGAAGTCACCGACGCCCACCAAGCTTCTGTACGACGAGGGGCAGCACAGTTGCCACGTGAACAATGATCCCATTGGCTTCCCTGACTCTCCAGAGGCAGCTTAAAGGCTGGGAAAGGTTGTGGTTATGGATTTTCTGATGGGGGCAGCGGGAGAAATGAGCGGAGGAGGTTGCTGTTGGCATTAAGAGGAAATACACCAGCAGTTAATCAAAAGAAAGCCAGCGTTGCAGGGGCATGGGAGGATGCCGGCTTGTCAGCTCTGGGTAGCCTTTCCCATACCTTTCAATGGTTTTTGTGAATGCCGGGAGTTGCTTCCCAATTCAGGATCAGTGCTGCTTCACTGGCGTCCTAATGATGTGCTGATTGAAATTAAAGTGTTTGGTGGCCGAAGTGAATCACTAATATCTTCGAAAAATCTAAAGACTAGTTTAACCTTCATCTACAGAAAAGTTGAAGAAGTTTTGAATAATTAATGTAAGCAACTCATCTTAGATAATTGCTACTCCCATGATATGCTTTAGAGGAGGAAATTTGGGGCTGAGAAAGGACCTACCCTAAGACAATATGGACTTAAGTCACATAGAAAGTATATAGATTAAACAACCAGGCGTGGTGATGTACCCTTGTAATCCCAGCCCAGCTACTGGGGAGGCTGAGGCAGGAGAATTGCTTTGGAGACGTAGGTTTCAGTAAGCTGAGATTGGATCACTGCACTCCAGCCTATAAAGAAAGAAAGAAGGAAGGAAGGGAGGAAGGAGGGAGGGAGGGAAGGAAGGAAGGGGGCAGTGAGGGAGGGAGGGAGGGAAGAAAGGAAGGAAGGGAGGGAGGGAGGGAGGAAGGGAAAGAAATTCTGACATACTTCTTCTGATTGAGGGTCATAAGGCCTTTATTCCAGAGGGTCACCATCAGTCTCCAGCCAGAATGAGAGAGAGAAAGAGAAAGAGAAAGAGAGAAAGAGAGAGAGAGAGAGGAGGAGAGAAGAAAGAAAGAAAGAGAAAGAAAGAAGGAAGGAAAAAGGAAAAGAAAGAAAGAAAAAGAAAGGGATGGAAAGGAAGGAAAGAGGGAGGGAAGAAGGAAGGAATTATCTGACATTGTCTGATTATGGGTCATAGGCCTTTATTCCAGAGGGTTCCTGCCCTATACTCTATACCCAGGAGGAAGGAATGCTGCGCAGAGAGACTGGGAAGAATCTGAACAAACAGGCCCCTCAGTCTATTCCCATTGCGTCACAGCCTTAGTCTATTCCCATTGGGTAACGCCCTCAGTCTATTCCCATTGGGTAACGCCCTCAGTCTATTCCCATTGCGTCAAGCCCTCAGTCTATTCCCATTGGGTCACGCCCTCAGTCTATTCCCATTGCGTCATGCCCTCAGTCTATTCCCATTGGGTCACAGCCTCAGTCTATTCCCATTGGGTAACGTCCTCAGTCTATTCACATTGCGTCATGCCCTCAGTCTATTCCCATTGGGTCACAGCCTCAGTCTATTCCCATTGGGTAACGCCCTCAGTCTATTCACATTGCGTCATATCCCCTTGTCCCATCATACTTCTATACTTCTGAGAATCTAAGCATAAAAATGGACACTTTTCCCTGGGTTTTGGGGTCTTCATTTCTGAAGTCTCTCATGTCACGTAAAACTTTGATTAAATAAATCTGGCATGCTTTTCTCTTGCTAGCCTGTCTTTATTACAGAAGTGCTGGCTGTGGCCCTTCTGATGGGTGAGGAAAGAGCTCGCACTGCCCCTCCCCAACCACGGTCATCTGACGGTTGACCTCACCAGCATCATCCACCTCCAAAGTTTCTCCCTCACATACCTGGCCAATTCCTGCTGGTTGCTTGTTAGCAGGAGGTCTCAGTTTCTGTCACGAGGATCTCTTTCTAGGGCCACTTGAATGTCCTCGTGACAGGGCGGCTGCCTTTATCCAGAACAAGCAATTCAAGGGAGGGCAAGGCGGGAAGGAGCCACAGGAGCCTGTGTGCCTGACCTCGGAAGGCACACACTGACATGTCCACAGCATCTTCCAGACTATGCAGGGCAGTGCTGCCTAATGTGGGAGGGGGCCACAGAAGGACCTGAATACCAGAAATCGTCACCACACACGCGTGTTGTCTGTCCAATTACATAGATCCGCTCATCGCCTGGGTTCAGAGATCCCACACCACTGCTCCCGCTCCCATCACAGCCTCACACATGTTCTTTGCCCCAGGGGAGAAACAGGATATATGTCATTAAATGTGTTTCATTCTTCCCCAGGTCCAGAGCTCAGAAGGGTCTTCCCACTGCACTCACCACTCCCAAACCCTGGTCTCCCTGTGTGCTCACTCTCACACTGCGGTCCCTCACTGTGCCACTGTGTCCTCTAGGAAACCTTTCCCAAATGGCCCTACCAGAATCCAACCACATGTAGACTCACCAGAGTGAAAACAAAAGAGAAAGAAGGAAGAAGGGAAGGAGGGGGAGAGGAAGGAGAGAAAGAAAGGGAGAAAAGAAAGGGAAGGGAAGGCGAACGAAAGAAGGAAAGAAGAAATAAAGAGAAAGAAAAAGGAGAAAGAAAGGAAGAAAGCAAAGGAGGAAGGAGGGAAAAGAGGGAGGGAGGAAGGGAGGGAGGAAGAGAAAAAGTCACCCATACATATTTAAAATACAGTGAAAAGAATACAGAGAATTGGCTACACCAGTGACCACAGCACGGAAAAGTCAGACAGATGAAGAAGAGGTAACTGCTCCCATCCTTGGAAAAACAACAGAGGAGCACTGTGACCACTGGAAAGCCATGGTCACCTTGCTGAAGCTGGGGCCCAATAGGTGGGTCATGGGTAGGAGCAGGAACCATGAAGAGCAGAGCTGGAGAGAAAGAGAAAGAGAAAATCCAGCTTCCCTCTTCTTCCCACTCCCCAGCCTCCTGCCAAGCCCCCATGGATGGAAGCCAGCTAGCAGGGACACCTGGGGGGGCGAGCACCCCAGGCCATTCAGAGTAGAGCAGGGAAGAGAAAAGGCACCCCTCTTTAGGCTAAAGCATTGTGCTGAATTGCATTTTTTCCACTTACCATTTATGTAAATATTTGTGCGTTCTTTATAGTTTCCCTAATCATTATTATAAATCAGTATCATCATCCTATTATGCATATGGACCCTACTTGGCTTAATCATTTCCATCGATTTATATCTTTAGGTTTTTCACTTCTTTATCATCAGTTTTTATTTTCAAGTGACAATTCAACTAATGTCTTTATTCTTTAACTTATTTTTTTCTTCTTAGACATGCTCTTAGGGTAAATTCTTAGAGATGATCATTATTGGACTAAAGATTATCAACATTTTTGTGTCAACTGATAGATATTTTGGGGCATCTACTTCTAGACTAGCGTTCTGACTGTATCGCTTGTCTGTACACCTTCCTACTAACAAGGCAATGTGAAGGCCAAAGGATACAGGCCGCTCAGGACCACGCCCACATTTCTAAACACAAATAAGAGAACTTCCGACATTTTTCTAAAACCTTCGTTTTGATATTGCAGCAACAGCAGTAGCAAAACTGTGAGATCCCAGAGGAAAGCTGTGATTAACTTTGCAAAGGATGGCTGACTTCTCTTGGATACGACTAGAATAATTTTGAGTTTAGTGTTTCTCTTAAAGGAAAAGAAAACCTCATCTTTGTTTCTGGGAAACAACAGAAAACTTGAGGCAAGTTTAAGATGAAGAAGGCCTTTCTAGCAGCAAATGTCCCATTCTTTACTGTGATATTAGGTAGATCTGGAAATACCCAAATCTGAAAAATGCTGTATAATAACAAAGTCTCTGTCCCTCTCTTGGAAGACAATCGCAAACATAGTCAAAGACCCAGGTGTATAAGTTAAAGAAACACTGAGAGATCTTCTAGCCAGGGCCTTTCAAAGTGTGGCCCATCCATGAATTCTTTAAGTTTTTAGAAACTTTGGTAGCAATTTGACCCTGCAGCAACCCTTTCACTGTACTTTAGAGAAGTATATGCCTGTAATGGATCGAGGAGAAAACATTCTTCACCAGGGATAGTTGTCAGTTCACCAAAGCCCAGATCGGACAAGGACTTTGAATTTGCCTATGGCTGGTGAGTTATTTTATATATTAATATATAGAGAAATCAAAAAATAGGTAACAATGAACAAGGTACGTTAGAGTTAGAGCATACACTGTTTATTGTTACCTATTTTTTGAATTCACGATATATTTATATATTTATAATAATCAATATTTAAGAATATTTACAGTAATCAACATTTTACTGCAAGTGAAGTCTCCCTGAGATTTTTTTATACTCCAAGATGACAATAAAGATAAATGTTGAATAATTCACCTTAATGAATTAGGAAAAGTTACACTCATTTGCTAAAATTTATGTGTTGAGGAATTGGATGCTGTGAATGGAACTAAAATCTCTGTTTAATCCTATCAGCTCCTCAGTAACATGGGTTAAACATCAACTCCATCCTGTGTTTTTATGACAGGGCACTAAAGCTGACCAACAGGGCAGATGTAATTGTTCAGAGATGAGAAATGCAAAGTTTAGTGCAGAGTGACCAGCTGTCACTCACAGATCTGCTCATCTATGAGCAATGACAGCGACCATGGTCAGGGGTTTGTATCTGTAGGGTTTGTTTTGGTCAAGAAGAGAAAGACGGGGTTCTGCAACAACTTAACAGCAAGGAGCAGGCAAATACACGTCTCTCCAGATGACGTTCTAAATGGATTTTGTTCTAAATGGATTTTGTTTTGTCAGGGCTCAGAACATGATACCCCAAAGTAAGGTGGCTTGCATGCTGAATGCTTTGAACTGAAGCACAGGAAGTCAGAAACAGTCTTTCTGACCTTCTCCCACTCCTCTTTCTCCTGCTTCCTTTTCTCTCCCAAGGCAGCCCATAAAAACTAGAACCCCTCTTTCCCAAGGTGGGTCATAGTAACTAGAACCCCTTTTCCCAGAGCCAACCATAAAATCTAGAACCATTACTTGAACTTTTCCCAGCCCTTCTGTGTAAGCGCTGGCCATAAGGAAAGTCTCTGACGTAACTTATCTGACTGTGGGTCATAAGTTTCTCATTCCAGAGGGGTCCTGCCCTCTACTCAGGAGGAAGGAATGCAGCATGGAGGAGCCAGGAAGAATCTGGATGGACAGGCCTTGCTGGGTGCCCCTCAGTCTATGACATCGGGTCATTCGCTTTTTGTCCAACACTTTTCTGTATGCCTGTCCGTGTTTCACTGAACCTGAGCATAAAAATAGACAGTTTTCCCTGGGTCTTTGGGTCTTCGTGTCTGAAGGCTCCTGTGTCACATAAAACTTGGATTAAATAAATCTGTTACGTTTTTCTCTTTTTCATCTGTCTTTGTCAGTTTTATTTCAGACCTAGCCAGGAACCCTAGGAGGATTGAGAAAACCTTGTCTGCCCTGAATGGTCAATTCTGGATAGGAAAACGGCAACTCAGGCACAACCATGAGCTGTGAAGGCATTTTTCAGATCACACCTGAAAACCAGTCCTCACAAACGCCTCTGAACTGAAACCGCCCATCTCCCATATTTGACATAACGCAGATGGTAAGAAGCACAGCCTGATTGTAAGTCATATAGACCTGGGTTTAAATTCCAACTGCACCACTGACTAGCTGGCTGACCTTAAACTACTTAACTTTTTATGCCTCAGTTTCTTCATCTGTAATGTGGGGCTCCTAATATCATCTATAACCCCAATTGTAGGTGTGGTGGGAGGATGAAATGAAATAGCACGTTGCCTGAACTGGAACAAGTGCTCCATAAACATTAAATTGTTTGAATATTTACACATCTCTACCTTAGACTGTACACTTCTGATGAGTGAAGGGTTGACTCTTCCCTACCAGGACTTTGTCTGAGAGTAGGAGTCTTTGGGGAATCATTAAAAAATTAGGGGACACAATTCCAGTTTCTGAGGTATTTATAAAATAATTGGGAAGTGATGTAATTAAATAGTAAACCGAACACATTAGCACATAGCAGAGTGTAGGAACTATTGATAGAGCTAATAAAAAAAAAGAACACCTTAAAAAAAATGAAGAATTACAACCTAGTAGAGTAAATACATAGATCCTGAAGGTAAAAACAGTGAGACTACACAAAAACAAGGAAGAGTAAGGCAGTTTAATATGTCGGGGTATCAGGATTGTAGAAAATGATTCCTTTTGAAGTTTCCATTAATGTTGATACAGTGTGAAAGCTACTATAGTGCGGTGGGTAAGAGCATCGACTCTGAAGCCACACTGCTTGAGCTCGAATCCTAGCTCCTTCATCAACAGCTATATGATATTGGTCGTGTTTCTTAAAACTTTCAGTGTCTTGATATCCTTATCTGTAAAATGGGTATAATAACAGTACTACCTCCCGTAGGTGTTGGAAGGATTAAATGAATGAATACATAGAAAACACTGAAACAGTGCTCAACACCTGATAGCAAAATACATGTGTATAAAATTTTAATTAAATCTTGTATGTTAATATATGGGCAAAAAACTTAAAGAAAAATTATTTAATTCTTTTTAAAACCAATCACTTGGGGATTCTTTTTGCTCATGTTTAGTAAGTATGCTCTATCTAATAATGCCCCTAAACTAAAGAAAGTCCTTCAGAGCTACTTCTTCTCTCAATTAATACTCAATGGGAATATATCCATTTAAATCTGAACAGTCAAAAAAGGACTGTCTGTGGTTGTAGTGACCTTAGAATAATGAATCCATTTCTTCTGTTACCTTGAAGTTGCTTTCATTCTATCCACCTGCAGAATTAAACCACACACACACATGCACACACACACACACACACACACACACACTTATGCTACCTCCAGTAGACTAAAAGCATGTCCTATTGAGCATCTAACTCCAGCCAAGTACATCTGCTTCTCTTCCAGAATGTTCTTTCCCAGGAGAGAAAGAAATGGCAGGACCTGAGGTCTTCCCAGAAGAGGAAAACAAAGACAAAGGCAAAGGTGAGAGAGGTTCAAGCCCTGGGGGCTGACAGTGGAGAGGTGGGAAGAAAGAAGCAGAGGGCAGGAGAAGTGGGTAGGAGCCTTACCGAGAGGGTTTAACTGGCAGGAGACCACCTGCCTTCCTGAGGGAAAAGTGAACCATGGGACCAAGTGAGGGCAGCGATTATGTATGTGTCCATGTTTTAAAAAGGATATTCTGGTAGAAAATGATTTTGAGAGGGCAAGATTGGAGGCAGACAGATTCCAGTCCTATTCTGATAATTTAGGACAGATGTTGGTGGCCTTGACTGGGGTATTGGACGATGAAGAAGATAGAGCTGGTATTAAGAAGAGGGAGTTGAGGTAACTTTGCTGTTAATTAGAAGAGGGGCTGGTGAAGAAGATGTAGGCTGGATGGAGTGGATGGATGGATGGATAAATGAATGGATGGATGAATGGATGCATGCATGGATGGATGGATGGATGGAGTGGATGGATGGATGGATAAATGGATGGATGGATGAATGGATGCATGGATGGATGGATGGATGGATGGATGGATGGATGGATGGATGGATGGATAAATGAATGGATGGATGAATGGATGCATGGATGCATGGATGCATGGATGGATGGATGGATGGATGGATGGATGCATGGATGGATGGATAAATGAGAAAGGTAACTATAACTCTTTTCGGTGGCTTGGACTACATAAGAAAGCCCTAACAAGAGAAATAACCACAGGCACCAAATCAGATGACATTGTAGATTGCTATTTTACCAAACATTTTTTAACTAATCAAAGAATGTATTACATTTTCATTCAACTTTTACTGCAATAATTTCACATTTATTTTTTGCATTGAAGATCTAATTTTAAATCATTTTCCCCCCAGGTTCTAAATCTCTGACAAGTCCATGGCACAAGGACACTTATCACACAAATCTTCCTGATATGGAGACAGGGCAGACTCAAGCAAGGAGAGCCTAAGGCTTTAGCAGAACGACTGCTTTGCATTTTTCCTAATTGTGTGGTGCAGGCATCCTTATTCAGAGAGTTTGCAGATTAAAAGCTAATTTGCTTTAGACCAGCCTGAGTCTCTTGCTTGGGCTTTGTTGTTCATCAGGGTAAAGTGTAATTTTCTGACTCTTCCCAACTACTTAGTTTGAGACAATAATCCACTCTGTCTCCTCTTAATTAAAGCAAATAGCTCCTGCTCACAATAGTAGTTCAGAGGGCCCTGGTCTTCACATTCCCTCTGCGCAAGGAGCTAATTGATTTCCAAATGATAATGGTGTTTACATTAGAAAGCCAAACCCCTTGTATTTAGTCCTTAGCTGCTCGCCTTAAATCTTCCCAGTCTCATGAATATCAAATGGCCAAAATACCTCCACTGTGGTTAGTGCCTCTTGAGGCGTCAAGACTCAGTAGCCAAATATTTCAGGAGTTCTTTGGGTGATCTCTGATTGACATGCTCAGCTCCTACATTCTATTTCATCTGAATGAGGCACCTCTGTTGGAATTTTCAAGGAATTGCCTTTGCTATCTTCTTAGCACACCATCCTGTAGTGAAGACACCCCAGGCCACTCTGGGGCAATGGGTGGGTCTTGACTTTAAGGATCAATCTTAGGCCACAGGTATGATGGTTTATGAGAGGAAGCTGTGAAGAAGGAAAAAGTAGATAAACAAGACAGGTGATCAAGGATCGGTGCCAATGGGAGTTCAGGCAGTGTACACTACCACATGTTTAAAAGAATTCCCCTACATGGCACAGACACACATCACCAAAGGGCTGATGTTCCTATCCTTGTTGAAAGTCACAGGAACAGAGCTCCACAGTACACATTCAGCATTTCCATGACCACTAACAAGTTTTTCCAGCATCTTGGGTTTCAATTAAGTCAGTAGATGTCTCAAATGTCCCCGCTTTTAGAAGTTCAAACCATAGCTGAAATAAATCATCGTTCTTATCTATCCTTTTCTTGGCCTTCTGCAGAGCTTGACATAAATATTGAAATTCCCTTTTCATCACAACATTTAAGATGAGGTTCAGGCAACCCTCTCGTGGACTGAAATGGGTATTTGTCATGCAAGAGAGGAGCAGGAATTTTGCTTTCCTCAAGCTGAGTTTTGTTTTTAAAGAAAGTGTTCTCTGAATGTGTTCTTGATCACTGTAAATTGCTCAAGCAACCCAAGGGGGGAAGGGGGGGACATCAGGCAACGCTTCAATATGATCACTCTCTAAGTAATTAAAACAGTAACTAATTTCTCTTATAATTAAAAAAACTTTGCTCATTGGCACACACATCCATCCTAATGCCATATTTAGCAAATACTTTCATTTTTTAAGAAATATCACTTCCAATACAACAGACTCCCTCCTATCAGAATGGCATTGCTGCAATTTATGGAAGATGTTCTTCCCTTTGGGTTCTTAGCTCAACCTTCCAATCTTTCTTTGAGTCACTGCATTTCAGCGTATCCTAAAACAGTTCCCCTTTCATTCATTCCTTTGTACCTGCAGCATTATTTCACTTGTCCCTAAATTCTGTCACCTTGATAAATTTTAAATAGATTGCTTTGGGGACTAGAACAATAACTTGTATGACATATATATTTATTAGCTCATTGGGGTGATATTTTATAGATTAGCAAATTAAATTTTATCCAGATTAACGCACTTACCCAAGGCCTCCCAGGTTATTCATGGCAGATGACTTGCCATAATCCTTGAATCCTAAAATAGTTCATTTTTCTACTACACACCCTATTCTTTTAAAGACTTCAGTAAAAAGCAACCCTCATCTACCCCTTAGAACCCATTTCACACCACAGCAAACCTTAAAACCAAACAAACGTTTCAAAATTTAGCATTCGCACTAACTTTCTGTATTTAGGGACGAGAGTATGTAATCCATGACTCTACAGGTAAAACCCTACCCTAAGAACTCCAAAGGTTTCTAAACTCCTTGGTCATAGAATTCTGCATCACCAAACATCGTTTTAATAAATGAGTCATTGGCTAGGGCTTTCCATGTTTTGTTTTGTTCTTTTCAATTAGAAAGATTGTTCATTTTAATTATATTCTCTCACAGGATTGGTTGTGTGGGTATCAACATCACAGCACCTGTTCCAGTGTGTTCAGGGCTGAAAACCAAACATAAGAGATATGGCCCTTGTCCTCACAGAGCATCCAGGAGAGAGAAGTGTTGAGGGCTTTGCATAGCATCCCAAAATTCAAAAGAATATCAAATCCTTTGTCTCTGGTGGGTGAAACTGACAGCCACCTCACGGAACAGAATTGGGGCTGTCATTCAGTTCCTCCTCCTCCTCCTCCTCCTCTTCTTCTTTCTTATTCTTTGAGATGGTGTCTAGCTCCGTCACCCAGGCTAGAGTACAGTGGCGCAATTTCTGCTCACTGCAACCTCCACCTCCCAGATTCAAGCGATTATCCTGCCTCGGCCTCCTGAGTAGCTGGGATTACAGGTGTGTGCCACCAAGCCCGGCTAATTTTTGTATTTTTAGTAGAGACAGGATTTCACCATGTGGGTCAGGCTGGTTTCAAACTCCTGATGACCTCAGGTGATCCACCTGCCTCAGCCTCCCAAAGTGCTGGGATGACAGGCATGAGCCACTGTGCCCGGCCCAGTTCCTTCTTAATTAGAGAGGGAAGGCTGGTAGAGCCCAAATGACGCAGTCCGCCATCCTCAAATGCAGCAGAAACAGAAGGAAGGAAAGTGGTGATGGGGGAACATGAAATGTGAAGCTAAAACCCACAGCACATCACATCAGCAAGGAGATAAATTCGCAGGAAGTAAACATCAGTATCGATGTCTTAAGAGTCTGGGAAACTCAAAGAGCAATTTTCATAAACTCTCAAATATAGCTTTGAATAATGTAAAGCTTAAACAGTCCCTTACAAAGGAGAGTCTCCTTTGAAAGGGTTCCAGAAAAGCATGAAATGCTGTTGATAAGGCTGTGCCAATGTGCGAAGCTCACCACAATCTTCGCCTCACGATTTTCCCCATTTTTGTCTTTCTTGCGAAGAAAAACAAAAAATCACTGAGCTCTGTTACTCTGAGAGCCAACAATGAAAATGACAACAATGAAAGTGTTTCTAAAACCGAAGCCTCGTTTGCGCCCCCACAACAAGCGGGCCAGGCGGTGGACGTATTTGATTTCCTCTGTGGAAATAATGTCAAAAAATAGCATTTGCAATGCCGGAGAAAAGAGGTCTGATGGAAAGCTCTGGTAGGGATGTGTAAGTGAACTCACAAAGTTTCTGTATCTTACCAACCATTGTATTCAGGATTAATTATAGGTTGGCTTGAACCTCAGACTTCACTGGCATGTTTACCAAGGCAAAGGAGGCTGAATGGCTTTTTTCAACCAAAGTAAACTATTAACTTAGTGCACTCTTAACTTTCTAAATGTTTTTTCTACTGACATTACAGGTATTTTTCCTCTTCAATGCTGACCAATTATTTTTTTTCTTTTCTTTCTTTCTTTTTTTTTTGAGATGAAATTTTGCTCTTGTTACCCAGGCTGGAGTGCAATGGCGTGATCTTGGCTCACCACAACCTCTGCCTCCTGGGTTCAGGCAATTCTCCTGCCTCAGCCTCCTGAGTAGCTGGGATTACAGGCACGTGCCATTGTGCCCAGCTAATTTTTTGTATTTTTAGTAGAGACGGGGTTTCACCACATTGACCAGGATGGTCTTGATCTGTGGACCTCAGGATCCACCCGCCTCAGCCTCCCAAAGTGCTGGGATTACAGGTATTGACCAATTATTTTCAATTAGACTGATAATCGCATTGTATAGTTGAAATGCCCAATTAATATCCTTAAAGCAACAATGTTGCAAGTGGCCTGTTAGCACCGCTGCTTAAAGCAACAATGTTAAGTAGTGTTTAGTGGAAATTTTATATTTGGCTTTCAAGAAATAATCATGGCTTACATTTATGAAGCACCTTGCATCCTGATGAATATCAAGGTGCTATTATAAATTTCATAGGCTCCATTACTAATTATAGGTCAGAATCTCGTCACTCCAGCACTCCTGCATCCTGTTGGAGGCAAAGAATGATCAACTAACTACATAGCATTTATAAACCATGTTTAAAGCCTCTTGTACAATGGGAACAGTGAAGGCAAGGGAGGGAACAGAAGGCAGTTGGTCTGAGGATTCCTGGAAGATGGTCCCCCTGCCCACCACCACCCCTGGGAGTGGCTACTAATCAAAAGAGAGGTACAGCAAGCTGCATAAAGGACTTACATATTCACACTGAACCCCCTTTTCAGGGACAGAGAAGGGTGATCCACGATACCATAGCAAGTCTGTGATTACTCGCTTCCCAACGACTCAAACAAATTCATCACAGCAAATCAGCATCAGCCAGCCTCAGAAGGGCCATCCATCATCACGGGATACTCGCTCCATTCTCATTCAGAGATGCTCAGCCACTGGCTGCAACATTACCTGGGATGTAAACTGTGTGCCCAAGGAAGGTGTAATCTCGAGCCTGCCCTCGACAGATCTCAGGGTGTGTTTGCACTGGGGCAGTGGAGCTGGGAATAATGGGTGTTGGAAATAGATGCTTGGTGGGCAAAGAAAAATTAGCACTGAGACAAAGGATCTTTCAGCAATGCAATTTTTTACTTCCTGAACTGCAGGAAGGGTACTCTCACTAGCCATGTTGCCACAAGAGTACAAAGTATAAAGGAACACAAACAAATTTATTCCTTATGCATTTGGGGTTGTCCTTACTGCTGTGTCTAATCTCCATTGGCTGGAGCCAGATCTCACAATCTAAACTAAACCTGATTGGCTGACAACTTAAAACTTTTCTAAAAGGTAAAAGCAATGGAGAGCTGGGACATGCCTGTGAGCACGTCCAGCACAGATCTCTTGGTTAAAGTACAAGGACATAGAGTGTACTACATGCCTATAAGCATGGTATATCTAACAGCTACATAGGATAAGGTTTAACAAAGTTATTCGCACACTTTTATGATTTAACAAGAAAGGAAACTTTAAAAAGGAACTTTTCTACTTCCCACAATGGGGAACAAAGGACTCCCAACCTGTCCATCATGCCCTGTCTTCCAGTAGATCCAAAGTTTGAAACGTTAAAGGTAGGTCTTAAAGATGCTAAGGTTTCTAGTAAGAGGACAGAGACACATAAGACTTGTGAATGACCTTCAGGGGCCATCCCTGAGGTCTGATGACCAGAGACAAGTTATTCATGTAGTCATTCAACAAACGCTTATCAAGTGCCTACTATTGGCAGGTGCTGATTCAGGCCCTGGGAACAGAGAAGGAAACAAAGCAAGCAAAAGTCCTTGCTCTCAGATGTAAAACGGAAAATGAAGTCAAGGAAGAATGGAATCAAATACGTGTTCTTTCACTCAAAAACTATAAATCAAGCCCTCATCTGGGCAGGACCTATGACAGAATGGAGAAAGCATGGAGACCTCATGGAGAATTGGCCCCTGTCTTTATGGAGGCCTGGAGTGCAAGGTGATTAGAGATGCTCATAAGCTCATGCTTCATTCGGTCTGACTAAAAGCAATGAAGGAAAAGGACCGGCTATGAGGAGATCCTGCAAAAGCAAGAGGGGACAGCCGGTGACTCCACTGAGATAGAGAGACTGATTACAGGGATGGCCAAAGGAATGCGAAACTGACCGAAAGCAAGACAATTCGAAAAGAACAAGCAGTACCTGAAGGGGAATTTTTTTCCAAGCAACCAAAAAGAAAAAAAAAATTCTGCATAGGAAAGTTTTGATAAAAGATGTTGGGCAAGAACCCCGGGGAAGAGGCAACCACAAATTCCTGGCTCCGATGGCTGCTTCCATCTGGGGCCTGACTAAGAGGGCAGGGTCGAGGTTGATAAGAGAGGAATGACTTGGAATCCCAGGACCAGGTCAAAGGGAGCCAGCCTTCCAACCAAGGGTGGAGGCTTGGTGTCTTCACTTCCTGGACTTCCAAATCGGGAAACTGTGATTAGAGTTGATACGCGGGCATTTCTGTCACCAAATTCGAGTACCTTAAATGACAGCCCGAGTAAGAGGGTGATTTTAAAGAAAGGAAATCTTTGTTTTTTGAAATCTTGGGTTTTGTAGAAAGACGAGGGGAGAAAATTATGTTCCTTCCCAAATGTACCCAATGGGTGTAGGTAGGGTTGAAAGAAATGAGTTCATTCCAGCTGTGCATCAGAGAACAGAAACTGTGGCATGGAAAAGGGAAAGGAATTCAAGACAGAAGCCCATCAACACCCCACGAAGCCCCGCAGTATGTTTCTCCATCTGTATCGTGGCCCACGCCATCCCATGGCGTCATTCACGCCAGCTCGTTCTGCAATCCTGGTGGTGGCTGCCTTGACATCAGATTGCAGCAAGTACTACCCATGCTCATGGCTAGATTGCAGCAGGCATCTGAAGCACAGAAACACGTTTTACTCTTTCCTATTTGATGATAACTGGATTATTCCAATTAATGATAGCATTGCTCCTTTCTAAGAACCTTTTTACTTTTCTTACTGCCTTTGAATATAAACTTATAGCAATGGTTGCTTTTATGAGCTAAACACTCTGTACCTACTTTTGCTAACTGCTTCCCTAAATTCCTTATTTATCTCCTGGAGAACCTGGACCTGCAGACACAGCCAGGCATGGAATGCCACATAAGGGAAGCATGGCCCAAGGCTCAGCTCCTCTCTGGATGGTCAAATGATTTAAGGGTTACATTTTTACTTGTTTTCTGATGCTGGTGGAAGGAACATTCTTCTCCACATGAAAGTAGTTCAAACTCTAACATATTAAGAACAGTGGATTCCAAAATCAATTGCACCATCCTTCCAAAGATTCAGAATCCTAATACATGTGATAGCAGGGATTCTCACAATATTCTTGCAAAGCAGAGAAGAAATCACTATGATTGATTTTATTTTTAAGGTAGAACAACTTGATTAAAAGGTTCAGATATTGAGGCAGAGGTAGGTCTAGGGCTGGAATACCCTTGTCATACCACAGCTTATGTAATACGATGGTAATGGAAAAGCAGCAAGAATTGTGCTCAGTGCTTGTATAGGGCATCTCACCTAATCATCACAACTCCCACCGGGAGGAGACACAATCAGCATTGGCTAAAGCCAAAGGGGCTGAGTTCAGAAACTGGGAGAGGTGACATTCCTACCCAGGTCTGCCTTCAGCATCCAATCTCCTCAATTCTGTGTTAGACCAGCCTTTATTTAAAACTGTAATGCATTGACCCACTTTAGTTTGAGTGATGGGTTTAAAACAAAAACAAAACAGTTCTCTCATATTCTTCTTCTCTGGAGAAAAGTGACCCCATGAAACATGGCAATTTATAGAAGAGAAATAAGCAGGAAAGCTACAGTAGACAAGAGGAAGACTGAGCTCGGTTTTTGTTTTTTGTTTTTTTGTTGTTGTTGTTGTTGTTTTTTGAGACGGAGTTTCGCTCTTGTTACCCAGGCTGGAGTGCAATGGCGCGATCTCGGCTCACCACAACCTCCGCCTCCTGGGTTCAGGCAATTCTCCTGCCTCAGCCTCCTGAGTAGCTGGGATTACAGGCACGCACCACCATGCCCAGCTAATTTTTTGTATCTTTAGTAGAGACGGGGTTTCACCATGTTGACCAGGATGGTCTCAATCTCTTGACCTCGTGATTCACCCGCCTCGGACTCCCTAAGTGCTGGGATGAGCTCGGTTTTAATCCAGGGGCAAAAGAAAACAATGGGAACTAAAGAGAAGGGAGAAGGTGAGGGTAGGCACTGACCTCAGCCACCAAGCAGAGATGGGGATGGGAACTGGCAGGGGTTGGGGATCAGACTGGGGACAGTTGATATCCACACAAAGCCAGGAGGGCAGCTGCATGCTTCCTGGAAGCTTCCTCCGAGTTCACTTGCTCCGATCTTCTTAATGCTTCCAACAATGTCTCCTCATGTGTGAATCACCCCCAGGTCAAATGCTACTGCATCTGCCCAAATCTCACATGCCCCAATTTCAGGCCTTGTCTCTGAATTAACAGTTGACTTGAAGTTCGTGGAAAGCACCTAGACACCCTTCATTCTGAATTTCGAATGTCCTCATCTCCTGAGTAGAATCCCTGAAGTCTTCAGATGATCATTACCACCTTCTGCTCTCCCTGTCTCCTTCTTCCTTTCTTCTCTCTTCTTTTATTTGAAAACTTTTATCCCAAAATTCCTATTTTCTTGGTTATAACGTAAAATCGCCTTGTAATTGCAGATTCTAAAGAGATCAGTCACCAGCAAATGCTTATTGTGTCATCTCAAGGGCAGTGCTGAAGACAATACAAGAGGTACAACAAAGGCTGGTGTCCTTGGGGAATTTAGTTGGGGGATAAAACACACACAGTGTCTCTGGATGTTAGGAGAATAGCACAGCTGAGCTCTCTGGCCCCTTGAGGGCCACAATTCACATTCCAGCTGCCCCTACTTACTCCTCCCAACACAGCCCTTCTAAACACAGCATTAAATATCCAAGAAATATTTCATAGTCTGACATCCTCCAGTTGCCCTAACTTTAGCCCCCCCAACTCCTACCCACCTCTGCCCCCCAAAATCATAAAATATTCTGCCTGATTCACTCTGATTCTCCCTTTCTTCCGGCACTAATGTATCTGAACTCTAAAAGTAATCCTCATTTCAGGGCACATTCAGCTTACAAATCTTCTTTCTCACAGACTAATTAGGTAATGTTGTTAAAGCAGTTTTAAATCCTTAAATTATACAATCCCTGGATTTTTTTAATCTCCCTAAATTACTCTAATTTTATTTCTCCTTGGTGCATTATATTTCCCAGAGCTTACAATGGCAAGTCTTCTAAATTGCCTAAACAGCAATTGTCTTGTCTATTTAAAATTCACCATTGGCTTCCACTTATATGATTATTGAAGGATGTTTTAGCTCCCTATAAAGTTCTCAGAGAATATCCTAACTTCACGAAGCCTCAGTAACAGTCAGCATTGGTGGCACGCTGCCACACCAGCTCTCCAAAAATTTTGTTTTTGTTATTTTTCCATGCTGTATGGGAGACCACAAAGAGCTATTGCCACATCTCTGAACGCAGATTTTAGAAAACATTATTTCATCCTGGAGATTGTATCGGGAAATCTCAACTTTCCTTTTCGGTCTTTGCTTATCAGAGCTCAGTTGAGTAATGGAGCACAGAGACAAAAAGAACTTCAGCTATCTGGGAAGATTACTGATGGAAAGACTTCCAGGTATGTTCCACCTGGGAATCACCAGGTAATTATTATCAACAGTTGTTTCGAGAAGCCCAGCAAATGCTGGCTCAGGGCACCAGGAGACAGCGCCTGCCTCCACCATCTCAGGGCGAAACTACCTCAGGCAAGTCATTTGATCTCTCTGTCCTCTACCTTCCTTCCTATAAAAGTGTTGAAGTAGATGAGCAATGAGATCTTTTCCAGCTCAAAAATAGTCTAAGTTATTAATAAGATTTATATAGAACAAGAGATTCGTAAGTGGAACCTAGATAATCCATTTCAGAGGGCTTTTCCTTCTCTCTGGGCAATTTTAAAAAATTTAAGCAGCAATATCAAATAAATTTTAAATGGTATTTTTAAGTCAGAGTTATCAGATCGAAAACAGGGATGATGTTCCTTTTATTTTATTTAATCATTTATTTATTTATTTATTTTTGAGACAGAATCTTACTGTGTTGCCCAGGCTGAAGTGCAATGGTGTGATCTCAGCTCACTGCAACCTCCACCTCCCAGGTTCAAGCAGTTCTCCTGCCTCAGCCTCCAGAGTAGCTGGGATTACAGGTGTGCACCACCAGGCCCAGCTAATTTTTGTGCTTTTAGTAGAGACAGGGTTTCACCATGTTGGCCAGGCCGGTCTTGAACTCCTGACCTCAAGTGATCCACCCACCTCAGCCTCTGTATCTGGTACTACAGAGAGCTGCTGTGAAATTACTGTTGGTTGGAATATCCTAGGTGTGAAGACAGCAATGTGGTTTGGTCAATTCTCAGTGGAGCTTTTCATTTTATTGGCAAAGTGCTGGGATTATCCTAAAGTGCTGGGATTACAGGCATGAGCCATCATGCTCATCCAGCGATGATGTTCTTTTCGATAAAATCCAAACTAGGCTGAGGAATTGTGTTTGATGAGTTTTCTGTGGACCAGAATATTTATAATAGAATGCCAATAAATACAACATTGGAGTAAAAATTTGAAAAGCCCCCAAAGGGCCCACTAGGCCTTCAGGCCAGTAACGTAATAAGTCAAAGTTCTCAAGTTCTATGTTCTATGAGAATAAACATTCTCTTCTTCTCTCCCTCTCCTCTTCCCTTCCTCTACCCTTCTTCCTTCCTTCCTTCCTCCCTTCCTCCCTTCCTTCTTCTTCCTTCTGTTCTTCCTTCCTTTTCTCTCTTTCTCTCTGTATCTTACTTTTCTTCCTCTCCTTTTTCTTTCTTTTTTTTTTTCTTTTTTTGTTTTAACTTTAGTACCTTTCAGGTCACAAACTCATGCAGGCAAATAATCAGAGATAAAAGCCATCTGGAACCAACAAGAGATTTCATTGCCTCCAGCACTGTCCACATATGGTAGCCACTAGCCACATGTGGGCTTTACATTTCTTAAATTCATTAAAACTAGACAAAATTAAAAGTCCCGTTTTTCCATTGCACGAGCTACATTTCGAGTGCTTGTATTCAACAGCCACAAGTGGCTACTGAGTCATATGCTGGAGGGTGCAGATGTGGAACATGTTCGCCCCTGCACAGAGTTCTACTGGACAGTGCTAGATGGCTGCTAGATACAACGTTTGAGACTTGTCTCAGAAAAAGCTTTTCTCTGAGCCCGAAGTCATCCTGTCTGACCTCACACTCCACCACCACCACCTGCTAGCTACAGTGCCCTTGAACGAGGCATTTTAACGTTCTAAGCCTGTTTCCTCTTTGGTAAATATAGAAATGACAATTGTGCATGGCTTATGCTGTGGATGTGGGGATTAAATGCTAGACCATCACATGTAAGGCTCAGTGCCTCGGTCCTAGTGAGTGCTTGATGTGGATTCACTATTGTTTTTATATTAATCCTTAAAATGGAAAAGTGAGAGAGAAGAAAAAACAGGTTCTGGCCAGGCGCGGTGGCTCAAGCCTGTAATCCCAGCACTTGGGGAGGCTGAGGCGGGTGGATCATGAGGTCAAGAGATCGAGACCATCCTGGTCAACACGGTAAAACCCTGTCTCTACTAAAAATACAAAAAATTAGCCAGGCATGGTGGCGCGTGCCTGTAATCCCAGCTACTCAGGAGGCTGAGGCAGGAGAATTGCCTGAACCCAGGAGGCAGAGGTTGCGGTGAGCCGAGATCACGCCATTGCACTCCAGCCTGGGTTAGAAGAGCGAAACTCCGTCTCAAAAAAAAAAAAAAAAATACAGGTTCTACCTCCTGTCAGTGCTGATGTACAGGCTATAATCTGTCAAATGCTGCTCTGTTTTGATGCTTAGGTGTATTTTCTGTCTCCCTTATTACTTATCCCCCACCCAGCCCTCCTACTTTCAGTTCAACTCCTTATGCAGAATTTTAAAAGCCCTGATATTGTTCTCACAATAATGTTTAATTTAAAGAAATAGGACTGAGGGCAGAGAATCAATACAGAATCATATGCTAATGATCTATATGTGTACTGAAAACCTATGGCTAGCTTTTCACTAGGCAAATTCAAAAAAAGAATTAGCTTCAAAAGCATAAGTGGTACGTTACAGAAATAAATGTAAGAATTAAAGGACAATCCATTTATGGAATTCTTTTTTCAAAAATACCCACTCCTTGAATAAATTCAAGGTGACAGCTAATATTTCCAGAGACTGTTGTGGTATGCACCTCTTGCTGCAACAGGGATACAAACTCCTCTGCTTTTCCTTCCATGCTGAAACCGTGAAATTTAATGGTATCTTAGGGATGGGCACGGTGGCTCACACCTGTAATCCCAGCACTTTGGGAGCCCAAGGCAGGTGGATCACCTAAAGTCAGGAGTTCAAGACCAGCCTGGCCAACATGATAAAACCCCATCTCTACTAAAAATATAAAAATTAGGTGGGCATGGTGATGGGTGCCTATAATCCCAGCTACTCAGGAGGCCGAGGCTGGAGAAGCACTAGAACCCAGGAGGCAGATGTTGCAGTGAGCCAAGATCATGCCATCACTCTCAAGCCTGGGTGACAAGAGTGAAACTCCATCTCTAAATTAATTAATTAAATGATATCTTGTCTGAATGTCCACTAACTTTTCGGCCACGCTCCCTGCCTGCCAACCAGTAGATCTATTAGGTTTATGCAGAAGTCATTTCAGTTTTACCACTGAAAGTAATGGCAAAAACCGCAACTAATTTGCACCAACCTAGTAGCCTCTCAGAGGAGAAGAGAAACCAGGGAGACTACTGGTCAACCAGCAGCTCTTCTCCTCTCTTCCTGTGTTTTCTGGAAGATCTGGTACCTCAGCAGTCATCTGCAAGCACTGGGCACAACCACAGTGCCTTCACCCACAGTGATATCAGGGGAACACACAGCTACACCAGGGAGGCACTGCTGCAGACAGAGGACAGGCCTGGGGGGCAGAACTGCGTTTCTCATTTCAGCTCAGCCACAAACATTTTTATGTTGAGCACATGGTTTTCTTCTTTATAAAGCGAAGGAGTTAAAAGTAGGTGATCTCTCAGGTCCCTTCAAGAATCCATCATTTTCACAGCAAGATTTAGTACAAACAGAATTTCAAACTGGTGCTTTTTTTTTTTTTCCACCGGAGAATTTTTGGTGAATAGAGACAGATAAAATAAGGCGCAGAGTATCAAAACACCAAATGGTATAATGTTGGAAACAGATGCCCGGTGCCACAAAGAAAAATCAGCACCTAGTCAAAAGATCTCTCAGCAAGCAATTTTTACCTCCTGTAGGAACGGTACCCTCACTAGCCATCTTACCGTGAAAGTACAATGAACAAAGGAAAAGCAGACATATTTACCCCTTACGCATTTGGGGTTGTCTTTACTGCTGTGTCTGATCTCCGTTGGTTAGAGCCAGACCTCACAATCTAAACTAAAACCTGATTAGCTAACAACTTAAAACTTTTCTAAACAGGTAAGGGGCACAGGCTGCAAGCTGGGACAAGTCTGTGAGCATGTCCAGCACAGATATCTATACAAGGACATAGAATAAACTACGTGCCTGTAAGCATGGCATATCTTAACAGCTACATAGGATAGGGCTTAACAGAGTTATTAGCAAATGTATTCTTTAATGAGAAAGGAAACTTTGAAGGGGATCTTTTACTTCCCACATGTAAGAAAATAGGAACCAAGTTCCAGTTCTCTTCCATTTGGTTCTATGCCTTCCCATGGCTCCCTCACTGGTAGGAACCTTCCCCTCTCTTGGTGGGGCCAGTGATTCCCACGTGCACTTTGCAGAATTTCCAACTGGATCCTTTAGTATGTATTAAGAAGTAAAGAACTTGTTTTCATTTTTGCATGGATTGATTTCTGCATTTCAATAAGAACCAAACCAAATTCCTAAGCTGAAGAAACTATAAATATCATCCTAAATAATTCAAAGGGAGAGTTCTGGGAGCTGAGTGCCTTTCCCCAAACATTTTATCTACTCAGTAGATATTCTGCTCTGTTCAATATGGTTAGCCTCCACTTCCTCTTCACAGGTAAATCATAGACCAAAGAAATCATTGGCTTTTTAAATTTCGGTGTTTATTTTTTCATAAAATATTATTCTTTTCATTGTCCTATACTTTAAGAGGCAGCTTCTTTTTTCTCCTGCATTAGTGAATGCAGGATCTCACACAAAACATGATTGCTTTGGAGAGGCCACACTTTGGCAGAGAAATGGAAGGCCAGGTTCATTAACTAATTGTCACCTATGCCAGTGTAAGTAATTCCTTTGATCCCAGTCTTAATTTTCAGGTTCCTTCACTATCCACCCACTCAAGATAGTATGAAAACAAGATAAGCAATGATTAAAAGAAACTTTTTAAAAACCAGTGAAATGGTCTCAGGTTGACCAGTCCATACTGGAGCAGGTTGTCATTTGCCTCTGTAACTGCCAGAAGCTAGGGAGCCCCTCTTGGCTTATGAGCAAAAAAAGAACAACTACTTCAAACTACAAGTTCCAGCATGCAATGGTCCACAGAGATCAAAGAAATATAATTGAAGATGATAGCATCTTCATTTTAATTTAAAATATTCTCTTATCTTCAAAGAGCTTTTCAAACACTCACAGCACTTCCTAAGTCCTATACTATTATAACTCCAATCTAAAGATAGATAAGAAGAGGCTGGGAGATCAAATTTGATTGAATTAACCATAAAAGTTGCCCATCATAAGGAGCCTCTAGAGCTCATATTTTTTTCCACGTTCCCCTGAGATTTTAGTTGCTAAATAAAACCCAAGAGCTCTTTTCAGATGGCTTTGTCATGTCATTGGTTATTTTCTGGGAGAAACTATCTAAATGGTAGTAGACCCTGATCTTCAAATCAGATGCATCAGATGCCAGGATCTCACTGTTTCCCTATAGAATGACAGTTTTGCTGCTAGAAACAAGCAAACGAATTTTGAGTTAAAGCTGTCATGAAGGAATTCCAAAGTAGGGAATCAGGAAAGATCAAGAAAGCTACTAACTAGAGCAATAACTACCTGATCTCCAGAAAGCATGATGCAGGGGTTCCCTGAAGCCATCCACACTTCACCTCCACTGGTCGTTATTAGAACAAAAGCACCCCCAACATGAAATGTTTCCTCTGGGACAAGTGAGGAGATAACGATACAGGAGTTGAGAATAAATTATTTAGGCAGATAGTGAGGGCACGGGAGTCCTCGTTAAGGTTTTCCTTCTAATGAAAAGCAGCCCCCAAATTATTTTCTTTTCTAACAAAGAGCAGCCTGCAAAATCGAGCTAACGGACATAGACAAGCAAGCTAGACACTGGCACAAGTGAATGTGGGTGATTGTGCCAACAGGAAAAGGCTACCTGGGACAAGGCATATTCAAAATGGAGGCTTCATGTTCCCTTTGCCAGGCACCTGTGCAGTAAGGAGCAGACAAGATGGCAATGGCTAAGTGGAAAGTCCCTTTGCATAATAAGATTAGGGTGGGGTGGCCAGCCTCACCACGCGCTATGTAAATGTCACACGTGGTCCAACCAATCTGTGGGCCTTTCGTAAATCAGACACCGCCTCCTCAAGCCTACCTACAAAACCTGTGCTTGCCACCACACTTTGGATTCCCCCTTCTGAAGCCCCTCTCTTTCGCAAGGGAGAGTGCTGTTCTCCTTCCTCTTTCTTTTGCCTATTAAACTTCTGCTCCTAAACTCATTCCTCGTGTGTGTCCGTGTCTTTAATCTTCTTGGCACAAGACGACAAACCCTGGGTATTTACCCCAGACAACACTGCTGCTTCAGTAATGCCATGGCTGTCCTTCCACAGATCACTGACACTTTACACCCATACCAGGTCAATGACAGATGGCCACTCGAAAGAGACCCACCAGAAACAAAGGATCTGTACTGCATGCAGCTGTGAGTTAATCTGTTGGGCAGTAAATAGGGTGTGGGTGCAGATACTTTGTTTCATTCTCCCAGGTTCCTTATCGTGTTCTCTTTGTATTTGCTTCTGATTCAGTTATCACCGAAGTACACATTTAATTGAATTATGCAAGATCCAAACTTCCACTGCTTTGAACATTTCAGTAAACATCTCCACACACTTACTTACAGCCATGCCACAATTCCTTGCAGAAAATTGAGGGCAGTTCTGACAGCTTCTCAGTAAGTAGAATTTTTTAAAGCACATAAATGAGTTTTTCCTAAAACCTACTCAGCTGAAGCTCAGTACATCTCTTATTTTCGCTTTTCCATTTCAACTTTCTGAACGATGTTCTGTCCCTTTGTCTTCTCCTGGGTGCTTCCTGGTCATACCCAAGTCCAGGAGCAAGCTCTACTGTTGTAACCTTGCTATGGGGTCCCCTGCTTTAGAAGAACAGGCATCAAAGTTAATCCTGTCTACTTCCCCTCCTGCTATCAAAGACAGCAACCAGTTGCCCGTTTCTTCCTCTCTTGTTCCCAATAAGTTATTTGTGTGTGTCTTTTCTTAACCACAAAGCCATGGTCTGTGCTCAAATTTCAGTCCAGGCCTTCACTGTTTCTCTTTTGAGAGACAGAGTTGTCTTTCCTCATGGCTTCCTTTGGCATTGACCCTTTTAATAGCTCCCTTTTATTTCATATTTCATATTTATTTCATATTTCAATAATAAGCTCACTCTCTAAAGCATCAACTCGGAGACATCATCTCCAAATGCATCAACTCCAATGCATCATCTCCATAGCATCAACTCCAATATATTATCTCTAAAGCATCAACTCCAGTGTATCAACTCCAATTTATTATCTCCAATGTATCATGTCCAATGCATCAACTCCAGTTCATCATCTCCAAATGCATCAACTCCAACGCATCAACTCCAATGCATCAACTCCAATTTATTATCTCCAAAGCATCAACTCCAATTTATTATCTCAGTGCATCATCTCCAGTGCATCAATTGCAATTCATCGTCTCCATAGCATCAACTCCAATATATTATCTCCAATGCATCAACTCCAGTGTATCAACTCCAATTTATTATCTCCAATGCATCATGTCCGATGCATCAACTCCAGTTCATCATCTCCAATGCATCATCTCCAGTGCATCAATTCCAATTTATCGTCTCCATAGCATCAACTCCAATATATTATCTCCAAAGTATCAACTCCAATTTATTATCTCCAATGCATCATGTCCAATGCATCAATTCCAGTTCATCATCTCCAGTCCATCAACTCCAATGCATCATCTCCAATGCATCATATCCAGTGCATCAATTCCAATGCACCATCTCCAAAGCATCAACTCCAATTTATCTCCAATGCATCATGTCCAATGCGTCAACTCCAGTTCATCATCTCCAGTCCATCAACTCCAATTCATTGTCTCCAAGCATTAACTCCAATGCAACTGTAATGCATCATCCCCAGTGCATCAACTTCAGTGTGTCATCTCCAATGTATCAACTCAAATGCTTTAACTCCAATGCATGGTCTTCAATGCCTCAACTTTTTATTCAAGTGTTGCTTTTAAACTTGATTATCTTCTCAGGTTTTTTTTAATAGCAATTGTTAGATAAGAACAGCATATAATATTTTTAAATTGAATGTGGAATTAAATTTCCATAGGTCAAAAGTTAATCTATGTTCAAAAGAATGTCTGTCTGAGCCAGCTGACTCCACTAATAGCACGAACCAATGAGGCTGCAATCAGAAAGAGGTTACCTTTCCATTGAGAAATGTTTTCGTTCCCCATCGACAAACTGAATTGATAATTCCAGCAAGCACTATAAAACTGTGTGTCCTTTAGTTACAGGTAGAGAATGAATCAAAAGATCATCAGATCTCTTGCAATCATTAGGAGAAGTGAGCCACTTCAGGACACATATGCTTCCATATGCTATATCTTTCCTAAGTGAAGTTTAACCCATGAAACTATTTCAGACAGTAAATTGCTTCACAGCATGGTATCTCTAATTACAATGAGTTAACTAAAGCTCAAAAACTGGAGAGAGAGCAACTGAGAGGACTTTACAATTTCTCACTGACTTGCAAGTCAATGCCTGCTATCAGCTGTCGTAATAAAATACAGACCAAGAAGAAGAAAAAATCTGATATAACCCTGATAACGTTTATGGACCACCCCCTTTTATGCTAGACACATGTATGACATCGTTTAACCCTCACAATAAAACTAGTCTTCTATAGAATGTTGATGAGTTAATAGAACCAGCGTAATTCATTCATATCCAGCAATACGTCACATGTCCATCCACCCCTATGCTAAGTTGCTCTGGGACCACACATTAATTTGCTTAGAGTTACTATGAGTTAAAGAGACTTTAAACTCTGACAAAGTATAGTTAAAAGGAAGTGAGGACATCTGGCCTGACTCCAGGGAAGTGGGACAATGCCTTAAAATGTCTTTCCAACTGTCATGCAGGGAAGGGATCGTATTTGTTTTGTATGGCCAAAGTGTAGGGGGAGATTTCGGTCCAGCATAAAATTGTGTGGCTGTGAGGGGAATGAGCTTCCTTGAGAAGAGAGCTCATGTCACCAAAGGAACTGAATTGTATTAAATAATACTTACCCAGCAAGATAAATTAAGTGCTAAGTACTTTACCAAGCACTGGTAATAAGATGACCTAGATAAATATCGACATACGATAAGAATGCAGTGTGGTAAAGCTGAGATAGCAAGGATCTAGACAGGTGTTGGGGAAACACAAAAGAGGGTCTGCCAGCTCAGCTTGAAGGATGGGAGTAGCTGTGGAAAGTAAGGCTTCCGGTGGGGAGGTCACCTGAATGGCGCCTCAGAGAGGGAGGAGGGGTTAGGCAGAGGAGGAAAGTGGGAAGGGCATTCCAGCTTTTGGTGACGGAACAATCAACCCTTTAGAAATAGAGGCAGTACAGAGGTGATTCAGATAGCATATGAGTGGTTAAACTCGCTGACACTTCCCATCTAATTTTGATTCAGTAACTCCTGAAACTGATGAAGAAAACAATCGTCAGTGACAGAATTTATTCACACAGAATCAGCTCTACTTTGTGGCTGAATAAGGAAGGGAATATCTTAAGGAAGCTGGGAAATAGCCCAAAACAAACGTCAAATTCCCTGTCCTTCCAGGAAGAGGAACAGAAGAACAGGAGGTGAGGCATAATGAAGAAAACACATGTGAGATCATTAGAGGCCCACACTCCAAAACTGAGCCAGGAGGAGGGACTGAGAAACAATGTTTTGCAAAGGAGAAAAGGGGACACCTGAAAAAAAAAAAAAAAAAAAAAAAAAAAAGCAAAATCCCACAGATGTAAAGACAGCTAGAAACCATCTGGTCTAACCCTGAGATTATGCAATGAGACCCAGGGAAGAAAGGCACCTTGCCCAATGTGTCTTGGCTCTTTGGAAAAAGGGTACCTGATTCCAAACCCAGGGTGTTTCCATTGTGCCATGAGGTTCAGTTTTTTCTTTGTTGTTGTTGTTGTTTTATAATTCTAATACAAAAATTGGGCCAGATGCAGTGGTTCCTGCCTGTAATCCCAGCACTTTGGAAGGTCGAGGTGGGCAGATCACTTGAGGTCAGGAGTTCAAGACCAGCCTGACCAACAGTGAAACCCTCTTTCTGCTAAAAATACAAAAAAATAGCCGGTGTGGTGGCACACACCTGTAATCCTAGCTACTCAAAGAGGCTGAGGCAGGAGAATCACTTGAACCCCAGAAGCGGAGGTTGCAGTGAGCTAAGGTCACGCCACTGCACTCCAGACTGGGTGACAGAGTGAGTGAGACTCAGTCTCAAAAAACAAAACAAGATTGTCACTGTGCTTTTTTGGGCTTTCTTCCCTAGAGATCAGGATGGTAATTATTTGTTTTGATTTAGAATACTTTCCTTTTACAGTTCCTGCTGGCCTTGGAGGCTCCACACGGGGAAGAGAGTAAATGGAGATGGTGGTAAGTGGCTCACAGCAGGAAATAACATCAACACGACTTCCAAAACAGATTTTCACACAGCAAATCTCTGGTGAGAGTAACCCAGGATCTACCACATTAACACAATTTGTTGAACCCAAGCCTGAAGAGGGTCACATCATAAAGCATTGCATAAACATCACAGTTTTCTCAAAGTGCAACTCTATTTATTTTATTTTTGTGACAGGGTCTCACTCTGTCATCCAGGCTAAAGTGCAGTGGCATAATCACAACTCACTGCAGCCTCAAACTCCGGGGCTTAAACAGATCCTCCCACCTCAGCCTCCTGATAGCTGGAACTACAGACACGCCACCTGGCCTGGCTATTTTTGTTTTTTGGTTTTTTTTAGAAGAGACAAGGGCTCTGCATGTTGCCCAGGCTGGTCTTAAACTCCTGGGCTCAAGCAATCTGCCTACCTCAGCCTCCCAAAAGTGCTGGCATTGCAGACATGAACCACCATGCCCAGCCATGCAACTCTATTTAAAAGGAATAAATATTTTTCTTTCTTGGGGCCACTCAGCAAAAACATGAATACCTATAATGACCATTTTTTCTTGTTATTTTAATAGATTCAAATAACATATTGGTTTGTTTTGCATAAACTCAGCAGTAAACAGAAACTTGCAGGTAGCAGGAGAATGCATTTGATTAAATTTTCGCAGGTTTGAAAGACAATAGGTGTGGCTGAATAAATAAGGAAGTCAATGGTTTTTGGGATAAAACCACCTCGTAAAGTTCAACAGGGAAGCATTCTACCCGATGAACAGACAAAATTAATGATATCTAAGCTTCCAAACCTCTGCTACTATCGCAGAAACAAGTGACAATGGAGAACCGTAGTAAAGGTGCCTCTTCATATTTTAAATCACAATAAAAGTACCATAGAAACTCATTACTCATATTCATTGAATACAGTATTTATCAAAGTGCCTAAGCCAAAAGATTCAATGGGGTACAACACCTAAAATCTTTTTTAAACAAGATATGAGACATACACAAAACAAAGACACATATGTAATAAATAGAAATATAGTAAACATGCAAATTAATAACTATACCAAATAACACTACATTAACCTCTAAGAGGGCTTAATACGCATTAAATATTAACCTTAACTATTAATATGAAATATTAAATGAATTTAATATTTGGCGAATCCATATGAAAAGTTCTCTTTTTTTAATACAAGGCTGGCATCTAACATTTCTTCCTTTTGAAAAAACAATTGTACTTTAAAGCTATTTATTCAAGGTTGATAATTCCTCCCATACACTAAAAATCAAAACACAGGTTCTTTTTCTCACATGCATTGTTTTCCAAATTACTTGAAGATAGAAAATAAAAGAGGCAGCGAAGCATTAGAAACAAGCTGCGCACACCCGAAGTTCGGCTCTGAAGGTCCGGAATACAAGCCGCGCTTTCCCGGTCTAAATTCATTCACATCACAGTAGGAAGTCGCACGCTTTTTGTCCAAAAATTAAGAATTCAGTCACACTGAGACAGTCCTATGATTTGAACTTTTGGTTTTTATTCTTCTAAGGCAGATTTACCTATGCTGTAATCTACCAGTGGCCGGCACTATGTCAGTATCACACAGATATAGTGTGGATGGGCCCACTAATAACAATCTATTATAAACAGGCTTTGCCTTAGATTATACTGCCCAACTGTAGGCTAATGTAAGTGTTCTGAGCATGGTTAAGGTAAGCTAAACTACACTGTTTGGTAGGTTAGACATATTCAGTACATTTCCAACTTACAATGAGTTCATCCAGCTATAACCCCATCCTAAGTTGAGAAGCTTCTGTATATAGAAAAACTGGTAAGAACCAGCAGAACAATAACCTCAGGCCATTGGCCTCACATTTTCAGAATGAAGGTCATGCACCAAGGAAAATTTAGTATTCGATATTTAGTAATTACATACTATTATTAGATAAATATCTAATAATAATGCAATTATTATTAATAATCTAATTACTAAATATCTAATGATAATGCAAGAGTCCAAGCCGACCACTAACATGCACATTTAGAATGCAATTTCTAGAAAACTGTTCCCTGTGCCATTTCTGAAATTTGGGCAAGTGTAAACAACTTTAATAAAGTAAAAAATTCAGCATTGAAACTTGGGCAAGTGCAAACTCTTACAGCTTTAATAAAATAAAAAATTTGGCATCGACATAAATTTTATTTTTGTCATTTCCAGAACCAAAGCCCCTTCCATGACACTAAAGTAAGAAGATCATTCTGGTCGTTTCGTCTAAGGCCCTCAGAGTAGGTTTTACTTTTCAGTCTTTAAGTTCAGTGCTTGTAATAACGTATCAAAGCCTCTGAAGAGAAATCTGCTCATTATCACTTAAAGATACCTTCCAACACTCTTTTCCTCTTTTTTCAATCTTTAAAGATCTCTCACCTTGGGCATTTTATTTGTGCAATGTAGAAATATTTTTATCCAAAGAGGAAAAAGATGTTTTGTTTTGTTTTGTTTTGTTAAGAGAGAATAATTAGCCACCGACAATAAGAGTTTGAATCTACTTGTGCTGACATCTAAATATGCTTTGTGCAGTTTTCAGGTGTTTAGTTCAAAAATATATGCAGGAAATGACTTATTTTGATATTTGAGGAGCCCTGTTCTCTCTATCCCCTTCCAAAAAAAAAAAAAAAGGTAGATACAGGGGAAAATGAGCTTTTCCGTTAAGATGAACAATTTTTGTCTTCCTCATTAATTGTAAACCAATGTCTTGTGTTCTAGAGTGAAAACAAGATTACCAAAACAGATAATATTTGATAATTCCTGATAGAGTAGAAGGTGGGGGGAATCCCCAGGGTAGACATTTAGAGGAAGAAGGAGAAAAATCAGGAAATAATAGCTGAAAGGAAAGTTTTCATTTTAATTGACTTGTAAAATACTCTTTATTTGGTGTGATATGAGGTGGCTTTTACAATCAATTACATTGAGTGAGACATTTAATAAGCACACTGTGGGCCCAAGCCACACACGCAGACTTTATTACTTGGTTGGTAAACCTAAACAAATAGATTTATAATGGTTTGTGGACAATTCCCAGGCAACAGCTATATTATTAAATCCAAAGCGTTATTAAAGGTTAATTATATTTAAAATTATTGAGATTTAACAATGATGTAATCTATGGAGAAGTATTTATCTCCCCCTGTTTGTACTATAATTACCAAACCTCAATGAATTTTTCTTTCATTCTGCCGTTCTCCTTGCTAAAGAGCCTGTCTGATTGAATTCTACGCCTACAACCCAGGATGACTCTTTCTGCGTTAGACCTGGAAAGTCTTTCTTATCCACATCCCTTCTTCTCCATCTTTACTCAAGATCTTGTCAATACCTTCAAAGAGAAGGTCGGCACTGTATGGAGGGTTTTCACCCCTCCCTCACTTCTCTCCTGACCGATCACCTTTGCTCTGCTCCCTGTGCTCCCTCAAAGGTCTGAGCACCTAAAGCACCAGCAGTATAATTTTATTTCCATTGAATCCATTCATCAGTGACCTCTGTGTTCTTTCTTCTATGGCTCACTGGTATTCTGTTGCTGGTATGATGCTGCCATTCCTGGCTTTCAGGAGCATTTTCTTTAATTCTAAATTTACCTTCCCTTGATCCAATTCATGTTTGCAATGATTCACCTTTCTTTCCGCTGTATAGACAAGCTCCAAAAACATATTGTGCCTTCACAACTTTTATTTTTCTCCCTTAAAATGGGATCTAGTCTCTACCCTCTGATGCTGACATTAGTATTTCTTAATCAAGTCCTTAATTTACATTTCTTCTTACTGTGTGTTCCTGCCTCGCAGTGTTGGCTAATATCTTCGGAGATCTCTTTCTACATCTCTTTCAGCACTTCACCCTTTTGTGCCTTCTCTTCATTCACATATAACAGTTTTTACTGAGCATCTACTATGTGTCGGGCACCGTTCCAGATTCTGAGGCTAGAGGGAAGGACGACACAGTCAAGGGTTCTACCCTTACAGAGCTAGCAAATGGGGAGAGACAAACAATGTAAACCACGTAAATAAAACAGCAATAACAGTAAGTAAAGGGCATAACACATTCCAAAAAGGAAATCCAACTGGGTCTTGTCCTAGAATGCAACCAGAGAGGAGGGCAGCCGCTTCAGACACTGTGCAGGGGTGACTTATCTGAGGAAGTGGCCATGGGAAGAGAAAGCCCTGGGAGGCCCTCGAGGAAGAGTATCCTGGAAGTAACAATGGCAAATTGCAAGTTCCTGTGGCAGGAACAAGCTCAGTGTATCCAAAGAACTAAAGAAAAGCCAGTGTTGCCAGAGTTTAGTGAGTCCCCGGAGGAGGGCGGGCCGTGAAAGCCGAGAGGGAGACAGTGCCAGGCGGTGCCACCCACAGAGGTCCACTGCGCTGAAGCTCTGCCTCCTTGTGATTATTGAGTTCAGACTTCCCAAGCCTACACAGGGCCCATCCCAGGTTAAAGCTGAGTATTTTCAAGTGTCAGTAAACACATTCCCTGTTATATCCAGTTCCAGAAACTGAAAAAACAAGGCATACTCTTTTCCCTGACATCAATCAGCCACTGGAGCCAAACGTCGGTGTCCTTCTCCTGCAGCACTCATCTGTCTTAGTGTCACCGATGAAAAATGTGGCCCCGAAAAGCTGCTGCTTCTATCTCCTTGACCTCAGGGCTTTCAACTGCATCAGTTTAGTCACCCACCAGCATAGTCACAGCTTGGGTCTCTGTCGTCTGAAACCATCCCACTTCCAAAAGACTGCTCTCAGAGCACCCCGCGTGGAATCAAAGCCTCCTTCTCTTCCATCCCTTCTTCCTTCTCACACTCATTGCACCTGCTCTCTGCTCCCTCGGGCTGGTCCCAACTCCTTTGTCTCCCTTTTCTGTCATACACCAGTTGTCTGTGTCTGTACCTGTCTCCCTCCCTGGCCAGAACGCTGCTGTCAGTCACAGCTAAGCCTGGAGTTTCTTGCTCCCTTGACTCAGCCAAGGCCTCTGAGCCAACCCCCAGTTCTTAGTTAACTCACTACGAGTTTTTTTACTCACACATGCATCTCAAGCCGCAAAATTCTACCAAAGAAATCACAAAAGGAAGCTCATGAGCACTGGCTCAATGCATTTCATCTTTGCTGAGGGTCCCACTGTCCTTCGGCAAGTCTGCCCCACCCACCTCTTGTAGACATCCTGTCCTATTCTCGCAGACACTGTCCTGGCCTTTGCTACTGTCCCTAAATCCCATTTTCTTTCTCAGCTCCACCGCGTTTGAAAGGATGACTATGCCTTTAACTCAACTTGGCAGTTTCAGCTCAAAACATCTCTGACTTCGTCTATATCCACTCCCTGAGTCTAATTTCAGAGGGCTCAGTGTTGGTGGCAGCAGTGTTTTTAACTTTCTGTTATTTGTGACTTTGTTATTTGTCACACTGTTATGTATTGTTGCGAAGAACTTCAAGGAGGCTCCTCTGTCTCGGGAGTTCCATTATCTCGTTTTTATAATAGATTCTTTTTGCTTGTCTGAAATGTGTGTGTGTGTGTGTGTGCGTGTGTGTATACATATATATGTGTGTGTGTATACATCATTTGAGCTCTTATTTTAAATTCAGGGAGTACACATGCAGCTTTCTTTTATGGCTTTATTGTGTGATGCTGAAGTTTGGGCTAGAATGATTCCACCACCCAGGCAGTAGGCATCATACCCAGTGGGTAGCTTTTCAGCCCCTGCCGCCCTCCCTCCTTCTGTCCTCCCTCTGGCAGTCCCCAGCATCTGTTGTTCCCATCTTTCTGTCCATGAATATCCAATGGTTAGCTCCCACTTATAAGTGAGAATATATGGTATTTTATTTTCTGTTTCTGTGCTAATTTGCTTCAGATAATGGCTAAGCTGCATCTACGTTGCTGCAAAGGACATTTCATTCTTTTTTTATGGCTGCATAGTATTCCATGGTGTATATGTACCACATTTTCTTTCTCCAGTCCACTGCTAATGAGTGTCTGGGTGGATTCCGTGTCTCTGCTATTGTGACTAGTGCTGTGACGAACACAAGTGTCTTTGGTAGAATAATTTTTTTCCTTGGGGTACACACCCAGGAATGAGATTGCTGGGTTGAATGGTAGTTGGGTTTAAAGTTCTTTGAGAAATTTCCACACGGCTTTCCACACTGGCTGAGCTAACTTCCACTCCCACCAGCAGTGTGTGAGCAGTCCCTTTTCTCCGCAGCCTCAGGCTCAGTGTTTCCCAGGTGAGGACTGGGTGTATTTTCTGAATGAGTGAGTCATCTCGCCCCTCGCATCCTCGCCAGGACTTAATTCCATCACAACAACCTCTTCTCTCTCTTGTGTCTCATTTTCTCCTTCCCTACTCGCTTTTTAATCGATGAAAATGATAAGTGTATTAATATGCACAAATGTCCTTCAAACAGCTTTCTGCTGCGACAGTTGTGAATCCCTGAACGTTCTGTCACCCGCTGTTCTTTGATGCCCATCTTCTTGACATGGTCCACCCTTGCTCCCATTGATACCCTCTTTTACACCCCCACGCTGGCTTCTGCCTTCTAAACCGTGGAAATTTCCCACCCAATGACCGTCAAATGAATAAGCCCTAAAGCCCTTTCTTGCTTCTCATCCTTCAGAACTCCCTCATGGAGTGGGTAACTGTGGAAAGGCTCTGTGGAATTTCAGCGAGTGGGAAAGCAAGCATGGGATTTAGAGGCGAAACCAGCCCAAGTTTGAATTCCAACTCTGCCGCTTCACAGACGGGTGATCTTGGCAAAGTCGGTTTCAGGTGCCTGAGTTTCGGCTTCCTCTCCCATCAGCTGTAGGCAGCAATGCCACCTCTGTCAGGTTGCTGTGAGGATGAATAAGAGCATGTGGGCAGTCCCTGGTGAATTCACAGCAACTACGAGGGTTGCTACGGAAGCCTTTCCTGCTTGATTTGCCGGCTGCTGGTTTCTTTCACGATTTCCTAAGCAAGCATTTCTAGGTCATCTACTATCTGCTAGGCACTACGGGAGGCTGCTGATCCAGTGGCCCCGTGACCTCCCAGCACTCGGAGATTCTGCATGATTCTTTGTCCTCCCCGATTTCCTCACAGCCTTCTTTCCCTCTCCCATTTCCCAGAGTGCATGTCCCCTCTATTTACAAATATCCAAATTCTTACAGAACCCAAATTTCGTAATATAAATTTGAACATTGACACCAAAAGTATCGAAAGAAATATGCGAAAATGTTACCATACCTAACTTTTAATACTGGTCTATGGGTGACTTTTTTTTCCTTCATACTTTCCACTGTTTTCTGAATTTCCTATCATGCACACTGCTTGTGTCATAATTTTTAAAAATGCACATTTTAAGACACCCGAAAGTACAAAACTGTATGTACATCTTTGCAACGCTTTGGCGCTTCTCATCTGCGGATTTGCCATCTTCTCTCTTAAATAATTGAGTGATCTTTCTCTGCAGTCGATTTTCCTTGTGATTATTCTGGAACTCCGTGGCAGCCTGCCTTCCCAAGAGCAGGGCGCCGAGGTGGTTGCACTGGTGTAGAGGGAGGATTGCACCTGTGGGAGAGGCGTGCCGGCCTCTCACAGCGACCTGCAGCTACATGCAGAAGATGCTGCCGATTCCACGGAGGTCTCTGACGCTTGGTGCTAAGGACACGGTTCTAATTTAAATGGTATCACAGTAAACACGATGCTACATGTAGAATGAAACTTCCCAAGCCCTCACCTGAAGAGATAAGGCTGAAGTCATAAACATCATACGTGGTTTTTAAACGTATGATTTTGCTTTTAAGCAAAATCTGTGATCGGTTCCAGGGGCCTGGGTCTGGATCCGATGCAGAATACCTAACCTTTCCAATGGGCAAGAGCAGAGAAAAGGGGGTCACCATACATTGGAAATTATTTCCCATTCATGTCATGCAGGCCCGCCCACACACATCAAAATTCCATATTTATTCAGTAAGCCAGAGTGAGCAAGGAAGAAGAAAAGAAGAGAGATGTGAACTGCTGCCAACAGTCCAGGGTCCCTATCCCCCAAAGTAAGCCGGGTCAGCCACAGCTCATCTGGGAATTGTTTGAAAGATAATGACAGTGATAATTATGGTGACTTACACTTAATTCACCCTCACAGGGGCGTTGCGAAGATTAATGAGTCAATGTTCATAAAGTGTTTTTGGTTCCTCGATGAAAGCTCCCATGAAAGCCCAGATTATTACAGTTATTATTGTTTATATTAGACGTTCCTGTGGAGGGGCCCTTTCCTGACCTGTCTACCACACTCCCATCATGAAGTTCATCCCCTTTTCTAATGAACAGACCACTGGCTCCAGGAGTCACAGCAGGCAGGACTCCCCCACATTAAGAAAGAAAAAAACAGAAAGAGCCGGCAGAATCACTACCCAGAGCGGCCCATGTCCCCCGTGTCCATAAAACTTGGTTCCCTCCTCCACTGGTTCCTTCCCTGGGAACCATAAGGACACAGGGAAGAAGGTAAGCAGCAAATGGAAAACATACTGACAGTGTAAATATCTTCCAGAAGAGAGTTTCTGCCCACAAATCTGCGGATACGATCAGAAAATAGAGGAAGTGTTAGGCTAATTTATAAACAAAACTTACAGAATAGCTTTGAATAGTTCAAAATCAAAGACACATAAAGATAATAGATCCATGGATTGCCATTTAACATTCCTTATTCGTTTTATTTTTTAAGATAAGTATCGCAAATCTGGTTCTCTTATGTGCTGGGGCCTGTACCCATGTTTTACTGAACCAAACAAAGTGCCTGTCTTACAGAAGATGCCTCTTGAAGGGCAGCGTGTTAATCATTTATGTTCTGGTTGGAAGGGTAGAGCGGTCTTACAACTACAGCTGTACCTCTGCAAAAACAGGAGTAACACGTTCCCTAGGAGAGTCTCTAGTCTCAATCTGTAGCTGCAAATAGAAATGACAATTCATTTTCTCAATAATGAGAACGTTTTGGGGGTAGGGCTAAAAGCAGAATGAACCACCAAAAGGCCCTTTTGACATGCTGCCTGTGTAAAGACCAATGTGTGTAATGTGTCTGCTTCTTTTAAGATGCCCAATAAGAGCAGGCATGGTGGCTCACACCTGTAATCCCAGCACTCTGGGAGGCCGAGGTGGGAGAATCGCTTGAGCCCAGGACTTCAAGACCAGCCAGGACAACATGGTGAGAACCTGCCTCTACAAGAAATTTAAAAATTAGCCAGGTGTATGCCTGTAGTCCCAGCTACTTGGGAGGCTAGTGTGGGAGGATCACTTGAGTCCAGGAAGTTGAGGCTGCAGTGAGCAGTGATCATGACACTTGCACATCAGCCTAGGTGACAGAGAAAGATCCTGTCTCAAAAAAAAAAAAAAGAGGCTCAATAATACATCAATGAACCCAATTGCCACAGAAGGAAAGAAAAAGTGGAAAACAAAACTCCCTTCTTTCCTCTGCTCTAATTATTCATTTATCTCAAATTGAAATGGCCATTCAGTCCTACCGACTTAGTTCTGGAGAGTCATGGGATCATTGGAAATGAAAGAGCTTCAGAAAACATCAAGACCCTCCCTCTGCCTGTCCATGGCAGAGGCTGCCAGCTGCCTATCTGAGAGCCATTCTCCCTTCTTCCACAGGAACAGAATCAAAATCTTAGCTGAGCATTTTACCACCAGGAAGAGAGGCACACACTTTTCAGCCTCCTTTGCAGCTAGGTATGGCCAGGTGACTCAATCCCGGCCCAGGAAAGGCTGGCAGGAAAGTGCTGTGGGCACTGGCTTACCTGGCAGGTGCACCCTCATCCTCCCCACTTCCACTTGTATGCCACCTGGCGATCTGACACGACAGCAGGAGCTGCAGGCGCTAGGAAGGACCATGAGTTGGCCTTAGGGATGGGTGGCAGGAGAACACACTGCAGAACGTTCAGGCCCCCACATATATGCTTTTCTTTTTCTCTTCTTACAGCAAGCCACCACTCCCTGGGTCATCTCTACTAAGAGGGTTAGAGGAACCAAAGGTGTTTGCGTTTTATAACCAAGAAGACCAGCAGCACCCAGAGAGGCTTGACCAAAGCCTTTGGCAGACCCAGCCTTAACACATTAAGTTAATAGGGTTCTCCAGAAAATCAAAACCAATAGCATATGCATACTATACTATAATTCATATAGGAACATAAAAAGATTTATTATAAGGAATTTGCTCCCATGATTACGGAGGCTGGCGATTCTGAAATCTGCAGGGTAAAGGTCAAGCTGGAGATCCAGGAGAGCCAAGGCTCCAATTCCAGCCCAAAGGCTGGCAGGTGGCAGACCCAAGAAAGCCAAGATTCCAGTTTAAGTTCAAAGACCATCTCCTGGAGAAGCCTGTCTTGCTCAGGAAAGGGTCAGTTTGGTGTTCTATTCAGGCCTTCAGCCGATTGGACGGTGCCTCCCCACATTAGGGGCGGCAGTCTGCTTTACTCAAAGTCCACCGATTTAAATTTTAATCCCATCCAAAAATACCCTCACAAAAACACCCAGAATATTGTTTGACCAAATATCTGGGCATCTCATGGCCCAGCCAAGGTAACATAAAATTAGCTATCACAGGCAAAAAAAACTCCTATACTAACACAATGTTTAGATTTCTCATAACATCTTTTTCCATAAGTGTGTTTGTAAATAACCCTCTCCATTTCATTTCTATTTCATAAAGTTATGGAGAAAATATCAGATACATGATGAGTGAACACCTTAAATCACTTTGTATCCACCTTATTCTACCTGCTACCATATTCGATGTAATGTCATATCATTTAGATGTATTTCTTAAATGCCAAAGATGGTAGATCCAAAACTGTTTCCAAAATCTATAACCTTACTTTGATGCTGCAACTTTTTAAAAATAGTGAAATCTTTTAAATACATAAAAGCAATAGATTCCCCCAACTTCTGCCCAATTTTCTATTCTGAAGTCAAGAGAGTGCCAGTGGCTGAAAAAGCCAATGGGCTCTTCATAACTTGGTGGTCCCTGTGGACCAGGGAAGGAAACAGAGCACAGGTGAGGGACACTCCCTGCTTTCCAAACCGTGAGCTGGTTTTGGGAAAAAGCAGGACACCGCTGCCAGAAAGCTTCATCCCGTACACTCAATCTACAAGTGCATTTGACCCTGTTAATATGAGAGATCATGGACTTCCCAGCCATGAATGAGACTATGATATAGACTTCAGATGAAATTACACGTCATACGCATCAACTGCAGAGTATAGACTTTCAGTAGTGTATCAGTATGGTAGGTAGTCAACAAATATTTGTTAAGTAAGTTACATTTTGTATTTCAACAGATAGTTTAAAAATGAATAACTATAATGCAATTGTTTGTTAATGCATTTTATTAATATATACATATATACACAGCTGTATATGTACATATATAATTATATATCTCAATGGAGTTTGGTAAATAATTACTCCTATGTAATATATGCTAACACAATGTTTAGATTGCTTGTAACATCCTTTTTCATAAGTGTGTCTGTAAATATCATTCTCTATTTCATAAAGTTATGGAGAAAATATCAGATACATGATGAGCGAACAGTTTAAATTATCTGGTATCAGCCTTATTCTACCTGCTACCATATTCAACATATTGTCATTAATTTAAATGTATTCTAAATGCAAAACATTTTAGACTAAAAACTGTTGCCAAAATCTATAACGATATTTTGATGCTGCAATTTTTTACTCATTTGTATGTATACAGCTGAGCAATTACTATGTACCAAGCTCCATTGAGATATATTATTATATATACATACATATTTACATATACAGCTCTGTATATATATGTACACAGCTGTATATGCATATACGTATATATTTATAGATATAATATAAATAGAATAATTACATATATTATTACATATACATGCATACTTATATATGTATATATATAAATATAACAATTACTCCGCTGTATATATACATATATACAGCGGAGTAATTGTTGTATATACATATACATATATATACAGCGGAGTAATTGTTATGTGCTAAGTTCCATCAAGAACACAAATAAGACTACAAAATCATTCCTAGCCAAAGACATACAGAGCCCAGTACATAAAAGAGATAACCAGCACCAAATTAAAATAACAATGTGAGAGGTGCCATTCTAGGATAGAGCAGAGTAGTAGACTAGGCAGAAACACAGCTTTCCCTGAACTGTTTTATTTGCATCATTATCCTCTAGAGCGTACCTAAAGTATTTTTACAAAGAGTGTCTAGTGGTTGTATTCCAAAGTTGTTATGATAAATAAATGTGAGAGAAATGGGAGACTCTGAAACCTGATATCAATACATTGCTGATTGTTTCTTTGGGAGCATCTAAGGCTGAACAGTAATAAATTATTTCTCCTCTCAACTTTGACCTGAGAAGGATTTAATATCACAGTTGGCCATCACACACACATTCACTAGTACACTGCAACCTACTTAGAGCTACATGGCGTCTCTTCCTGCTTAATAAATTCATATTCTGCAGCCAGCGAGAAGTCCCTTCCCAGACACATAAAGGGCCAGCTTTCACAGGATGCCACCTTTACAATCAGAGACTACGGCCCAGCAGAAAACTATTCTCACATGGTGAAAAGGTGACATCCCAGATGATTCAAGGACATTCTCATAACAGGTTGATGTTTGTAATAGGAGCTGTTGCACACAGGCCTACTCCTGTACTTCTAGTACTGTGAATTTTTTCTCAGATATCATAAAAACATAAAATCTTGAGCTACAAGCGTTACTTACAACAGCCTCATTACACAGATGAGGAATCAGAGACCAAAGTAAACTGCCCAAAATGGCGCCGTGAGGAACTGGTGAAGCCATAACTACATTCAAGATTCCTTATTCCTTCACGTCTATCGTACTCCTACGTGGAGCATGAGATAGGGAGGCCATCACCCTAATGGTAAGCATTAGTAAATACCACTTGAATTGTCTAAAACCAGTTTACAATGGAATTGCTTTTATACCAACAGATACATTGCACATGAAAAATCATAGTCTCCTAAAAGAAATTGGGAATGTTGGAGCTGTTTGATGAAGATCTTGCAAGGAACTGTCAGATGATAGGAAATATGCAAGAACCCTGGGAGAAATATAATCCCCTAAAAAGCTTTAGCTCCTTGAAGACAGGAATTATGTGTGATTCATTTTTATCCAGGGTTTAGCAATGCCTGACAGTAGGCACTCAAAAAAGCTCTGTGTGCTGAATGAGTGAACCTTTCACTCTGTCAATCTTCAAAACAACTCTGAACAAAGTGATAATCATATGAATACATCATAGATGCTCAACACCGCTCTTCCCTGAAGGTTTCAGTATTTACGAAAACAAAGGGGAGTTGCGGGCATTTGCTCTTTGAATGATAACACCAGACCACACCTTGTTGATTTGAAAGCTGATGGCCTTATTAAGAAAGAAATAGAATGTCTTAAACAAGGCAAGGTAATTTCTCTCTTTTTTCATATTGGCTTTAAAATTCACATTTGCCCACCACTGGCATAACCATTTCTCTTGTCATGAGTTTCATGAGTGCATGACTTTTCATTTTGTTGCTCAGAATTTATCTTTTCTTAAATGGCAGAAGAACGGGAAGGTGAGAGAAAGAGAGAGAGTCAAATTAACTAACTTCAGATAAAACATTGAGATTGATATACATTTCTAAGAATTAAGGACCACTGTTCAGAGAACTTTGGGACTTGGGCTAAAATTAACATAAAACAAGCAGAAATCAGCTAGCTCAACGTGTAGTGCAAGGTTCAAAGGAGCTGTCTGAAGTTTCAAGGGAGTTTTTGAAGAAAATGTGCTACTGTTATAAATCATATTAAGACTCTGGATTGTCCATGACGTGACCTCTTAAATCCCTATTAGATATTTGGCAACGTGAGAGCTGATATAAATGAAAAAAAAAAAGTGACATTGTGATTAAAAATCAAGATTTAAAAGACATTTAATGTTATGGAAAAAACTTTATGATTCCAATTATGTAAAAGCAAAATATATATATATATTGTGTTCTTGTTATCTAATGTCACATAGCAAACTTCTCCAAAAGTGTAGAGGGTCAACACAGCAAATTTAGTTTGCTCATGAATTCATAATTTGGTCAGGGCTCAGAGGAAACAGCTAACCTCTTCTCCACTCAATGCCAGCTGGGGCAGCTCAAAGGCTGGGTCTGAAATAATCTGAAGTCTCACCCAGTCAGAAGCTGGGTGATGGATCCTGGCTGTTGACTAGGAGTCTTTGTTCCTGTTCATGTGGGTCTCTCCATGCAGTTTTTCTGTCAAGGTTACTTTGGGCTTCCTCACAACATGGTGGTCGTATTGAATGGCATGCATTCAAGAGAGAGAAAGCCAGGAAGGAACTGATGTATTTTCTAATCTAACCTCATAAGTCACACAGCATAACTTCCACCAGAGTCCCAAGCATGCCCAGATTCAAGGAGAGAAAGCAGAGATTTGTCATTGAATGAGTGTCAATGTCACCTTGTAAAAAAATACATATTGATGGGCAATCTTTGGATCATACTCTGTCACACATTGAGAAACATAACATAATGTTAACAATGATTCTCCTCAAGTACTGTAATCATCAGCTGACTTTATTTTCTTCCCAAGTATTGTCCAAAATTTCAATGATCAGCATGATTTACACTCATAATCATTTCTCTACAGCATATCTGGTGTGATTGGGGAATGGGATGGAAATGCAGTAACTTTTCCTATACTACAAGTATATTTTGGTTCCCCAAGAATCCCTCACTCAGGAGTATATGTCATTTGTTGTGTGCACTCCAAGCTAGCATTCTCATATAAAGAATATGCTGTGCCCCAAAACCCCCAGAAAAGAAGGCTTCGTGATTCAACATGTTAGAGAGTCTTTAATACTAGATCTTATCTCTGAGGGAGACAATATGCATGTGAGCATTTTAAAGGCTCTGAAATAAGCTGCTATTAAGGCACTATTATCCCATTTGACATTTGAGCCCCAATTTTGTAACAACTATCAGCCAAAAACACTTTGGGAGTGTACTGCTCTAACCAGAGTTTCTGGGTCTCAGCACCATTGAGTTTTGGTATAAGTAATTTTTTGTTGGCGAGAACTGCCCTTCGTGTCCCTGGCTTCTACCCACTAGACCCCAGTAGCAATCCCCCTCCCACTCCAGGTGTGAAATTACCAAATGTTCTCCAGGGGACAAAATCTCCCCTAGTTGAGAACTGCTGCTGTAAACTAGTAAAAAGCAAAACCTCCATAGTTATTAGCTTTTCAATTGTGTTAAAAAAGAAGAAAAAAAGCCTTTTCCAGATAACTGAAGAGATGGATTAAAGTGTGCTATGCACATGGTGACTAGATAAATGTTTCAGCCGTGATCTCCAGAACGAAGCACATTCACTAACTCTACAGATCTCTTCTACCATGAAGTTAGCAAGAACTAAGGCAAGAATATTTCCTTCTGTAGGAAGGAAGATTTTTCAAAAAAAACACGTAGTCAAATCATGCAAATCTAGCCAAACTGTCAGAGTTTAATCCAAATAAGCAGAAAGTTTGATTAATAGAATTTTTTTTTTTTTTTTTTTTTTTTTTTGAGACGGAGTTTCACTCTTACCCAGTCTGGAGTGCAATGGCGCAATCTTGGCTCACCACAACCTCCGCCTCCTGGGTTCAGGCAATTCTCCTGCCTCAGCCTCCTGAGTAGCTGGGATTACAGGCACGTGCCACTATTCCCAGCTAATTTTTGTATTTTGAGTAGAGATGGGCTTTCACCATGTTGACCAGGATGGTCTCGATCTCTTGACCTCGTGATCCACCCACCTCAGCCTCCCAAAGTGCTGGGATTACAAGGTCACAAGATCAAGACCATCCTGGCCAACATGGTGAAACTCTATCTCTACTAAAAATATAAAAATTAGCTGAGCGTGATGGTGCGCTCCTGTAGTCCCAGCTACTCGGAGGCTGAGGCAAGAGAATTGCTTGAACTTGGGAGGCGGAGGTTGCAGTGAGCCAAGATCGTGCCACTGTACTCCAGCCTGGGGACAGAGCAAGACTCTTATCTCAAAAAAAAAAAAAAAAGAATTCGTATGTTGAATGTTAACAACCCCCACCCTCACCAGCATATACCTTGGAATGGGACTGTATTTGGAGGTGGAGCCTTTAAAGAGGCTGTTAAGTTAAAATGAGACCATTAGGGTGGGCCCTAATCTAATCGCACTGCTGTCCTTATAAGAAGAGGAAGAGACACCAGGAATGTGTATGCTGAGATAAGTCCATGTGAGGATATAGCAAGAAGGCTACTATCTGCAAGCCAGGTAGGGAGGCCTCAGGAGGAGCCAACCCTACTGACACCTTGACTGTGGACTTCCAGCCTCCAGCAGTGTGAGAAAACATGTTTCTATTGTTTAAGCCACCCAGTCTGTGGTAGCTTGTTATGGCAGCCCTAGCAAACTAACACAGATGACTAACGATCTTATTTCATAGGTGCTATGGTAAAGCATCCTACCTCAAGTTAACTAGCTGGTTAGTAGTCTAGTGGCATGCATTCAGCCACCTGTGTAACTGTCATTGTCAACTAACCTCTCTGGAAATCGATCTCCTCCTCTGTAAAATGAAAGCTTAGATTAGACCAGTGTTGGCAGACGACGGGTCATGTCTGGCTTGCTGCCTGTCTATGGAAACATAAAATTTTATTGGAACACGGCCCTGCTCATTTGTTTGCATGTGTCTATCTATGGCTGCTTTTCTACTACACCAGCAGAGTGGAGTAGGAGTTGAGTAGTAGCAACAAAGACAAGATGGCCAGTAAGGCCTATGGTATTTATTATCTGGCTGTTAGCAGAAACAGGCACAGTAAGGCCTATGATATTTATTATCTGGCCGTTAGCAGAAAAAGGTAGCCTGCCAACCCCTGGACTCAGCAATCTCCAAGGAATCATCAAGTTTTAAAATCTCACAGTCCTAGGACTCTAGAACCTAGGACCCTGACGCCCAGTATGACGGCCTTTACGTTAGACCAGTCATTCTTCAAAGGTGATCCCTTTCCTTTAAAAGCACAGAACTACAGTAGCAGCATATTACCTGGGAACTTCCTGGAAATAAGGCCCCACCCCAGATGTACTAAATCAGAAACTCTGGTGGTGGGACCCAGAAATTTATGTTTTCACAAGGCTTCCATGCACTGATGGGAACCATAGCACCCATGAATATCCCAACTCACACTGCAACACACGAAACTAGGTGAGAATTGTTTTACTCTTAAAAACAAATAAATAAAAGAGAGGACCAGAGCAGAATAGTGCTTCCCTCCCCAACCCACCAAAGAAAAGAGCATTTTAAGGGACATAATTCAGTGCTCTTTGGGAAAATTATATCAAATAATCATTAGCATCATTATCATATGATGGTTTGATCTCTATCATTCATCTCTTTTTGTGGAATTAGTTAAAAAAAACAAAACACCACACAGCTGTCAAACTGTGTGTTGATTTCAGCAGCCAGTTAGAACTCTTAGTTGAACATCCTGACAGTGTTAATCCCCTCCAACGGAAAAAAAAAAAAGGCATTTTGCATTGTATACCTGACATGCTAAACAAAAAAAAAAACAGATTCAAGATGGTCTAAGACCCAGAAAATAAAGTCTAATTTTGATGTATATATTGGAATTTACCACCACAGCAAAATTAGGACATTCAATATATTTTCTAAATGTAAAAGCTTAAAGAAGAAAAGGAAGAAAGAAAGAAAAAAGAAACAGGAAATCGTGACACCCACACACTCAGAAGAGGAATCCCAGGACCAGAAAACCATTTCCTGCCTTGCAAGGTAGCAGAAACGTCTCTTCTTTATCTAAAATCCGGTTCCTGTGCCACTCAGAATCAAGAGCAAAGCCAAAACGTTGGTTCAAGGCTGGCAGAATTCTTCTTTTCCTTGAAAAGCACAGAACTACAGCTGAGTTTCCCGTTTGCTCTTCTTTATGCCTGAGAAAGGAGGAGGCCTAAATGTTCTACAGTGTTCCATTAATGGAAGGCTAACGTCTCTGCCCAATCCCCAGTGTGGCTCACTCTTCCAAAATGACCTTGCTTGGCCCGTGTGTCACCTGGAATCTCCACCATCAATGCTGGTTCATGAGCAGTGACGTCATGTGCTGCATTCAGACCCAATCCTGGTGCCCTTCCTCAACCTTCTAGGACACGTAGTTTTACTCCAGCATAGTCAGCATAAGATGTGCCAGGCGTGGTGGCTCACACCTGTAATCCCAGCACTTTGGGAGGCCAAGGCAGGTGGATCACTTGAGGTCAGGAGTTCAAGACTAGCTTGGCCAATATAGCAAAACCCCATCTCTACTAAAAACACAAAAGTAACCTGCATGGTGGTACATGCCTGTAGTCCCAGCTACTCTGGAGGCTGAGGTAGGAGAATGGCTTGAGCCTGGGAGATAGAGGTTGCTGTGAGCCAAGATCTCACCCCTGTACTCTAGCCTGGGTGACAGAGAGACTCAGTCTCAAAAAAAAAAAGAAGAGAAAAGAAAAGAAAAAAAGAAGCCAATAAGACATAATCAATAGCGTGGTATCATTTTGCTTTTTGGCCTGATTTATACAACACAAAACAAATCAGGATTTTGCAATTATCTTTGACTTGGAAATATGAGGAGACCCACACCATGCCATTTGGGAAAATACGCTTCTATTTTAGTTTCTATTTGCCTGTTTTTTCAAGTGTCAAAGTTCTAATGCTCTATATGGAACTGAGGGGATTAACCAATTTACTGACCTGGGCCTGATGGTTCAATCAGGTCAATTTCTCCATCTCAAAGAAGGAAGCACTTGTCATTTTCCTTTTCTGGAATCTGCCTCTCCAGGAGAGATTGTTCCCTCTAGAGAAGTTTTAGGAGTATTCACTAATTGTCAGGACCGTGTCTTCTGGCAGAAACAAGAAGCAAGCAGGAAGCCTGACAAATGATGTTGTTCCTGCAGGCAGACGCTGTGCAGGAGCTCCCAGACCGGTGGTGACACGGCACTTGCACTGATTCACTGGCGCTTTTGGTAACCTGCTGTGTAGTCAACAATGTTAGGGTCTCTGATGCTTTCCTCTCAAAAGACTCAGAAGCCATTCCTGAATATCAAATGGCACACTCACTTTGGACAACAGTTTGGCAATTCTTGTAAAGTTAAATTACTACCTTCTGATCCACCTAGTCCACGCTTAGATATTAATTTAAATAAAAATATTTACCAAATAGAAGCCTATGTCCATATAAAGACCTGTATGTGAATGTTCACAGCACCTTTATATATAATAGCCAAAAACTGGAAACAACTCAAACGTTCATCAGCAGGTGAATAGATGAAAAACTAGCAGTATATCTACACAATGAAACACCATTAGCAATCCAAAGGAATAATCTATCAGTGCACACCACGCTGAGGTCACCCCAGACCATCACACTTAGTACAAACAGCCAGAAAAATACAATACCATGCAGCTCTATTCACACGAAGCTCCAGAAGCTGATCTCTAGTGACAAAAAAAATCATCGCTGGCTGCCTGGGGAGAGGGTGGGTGGAAAGGTGAGGACAGAAAGTGTGGGAGATTACAGAGGAGCATAAGAAGATCTGGGGGATGAATATGTTCACTATCTTGATTGTGGGTGCACACAGCCAAAGCTCATCAGGTTGTACACGTAAATACATACAATTTATGCATGTCAATTAAATCTTAATGACACTTTTGTAAAAGGTGCTATTCCTGCCTTATTATTCCGGAAGAGTCAAAATCTGCCAACTGGAAATGTGTGATACATTCACTAAGCTGACTTTGGAAAGTCAAGTTAGATGTCATTTTTAGGCCAGGTGCAGTAACTCCTGCCTATAATCCCAGCACTTTAGGAAGCTGAGGCAGGAGGATCACTTTGTGGCCAGGAGTTTGGGACCAGCCTGGACAACATAGTAATACTCAGTCTCTGATATATACACACAGACACACACACACACACAAACATATTTTAAAACATATATATTTAAAACATATATACATGTTTTAAAATATATGTTTTAAAATATGTTTATATACATATACATATATTTTAAATAAACACCGTATGTATTTTTAAAACATATGCAAAAACATTTTTTAAATATGCATATTTTTTAATAAACACTTATTTTTAAAAACATGTAAAAACATATACATATGTTTTTTCAATACACACGTTTTTAAAACTAACTTATTTTTTTAAAGGTACCACTTCGAGCACTCTGAATTGTTCTGTGCTGAGAAATCTGATCTCTCACTCTGCATTCCCCATCCCCACCCCAAACCCAGCTGAACACCAGGGCTTCAGACTCCTATAGCAGCACCAGCGGAAGAGAAGAGCATGAGAGCAAATCTCCTCTCCTTTCTGTGACGTCAACAAAAGGGACAAACCCGACATAAAGGTCAAGAGTCAGAAATGCCCACCACCCCCACCCCCGCCCTGTACACACCACAGCAACCAGTCTTCGGCAGGAATTTACCTTGAACCAAGTAAAGGGGCCTTTGGAGCGGGTTCAGTCTAGACTGCTGACTCATCACAGGAACCCATAGCATGAGAGAAGAGGGAGACACCCTCGGGCCCTGACCTGGGGGGAGATTCTTGTCCTTCTGACCTCACCAGAAAGCCCCCTGCTTTGCAAACCTGCCTCTTAGCCACAGGCAGGCTCACTGGAAAGATGCCACTCTATGCCAAGTAGCAGGTGAGGTACTCCACGCACACTCCCAGCTCCGGGGTTCGCCAGCCACGCCGAGCAGCATGTGCGTCTGTGCTAACTCTCCCATCTGGAAGCCACACAGTCTTCCTACCCACCGTGGTTACAGCAGCACCCTCCTTCCAATGCTTACCAGTCTATGGCTCCATCCCGGGCTAGCCCCAGACAAGCCCCCATTGCTCACTTTTGAATCGGCTTTCACGAGGTGATGAGGCTTTCTGATGGGGTCTTATCCCAGACGGAGGAGGCAGCCTTCGTGTCTAGGATGTTCTGCCTTCTCCAAACACTGGTTCCAAAACAAGCTCCAGTGTCAGCGTCATGGATTCATGCTGAAGCAACGAAGATTTGTGACTCCTGTCTTCAATGGAGAGCCAGGCAGTGCATGGTTCTCTGTCCCAGATCTAAGCACCACCACTGGAGACGCCATCACCCCTTCTGTCTGAAACATTCTCTTGGTCATCATGCATGTGCTTCAGCATCTCACAGAGGAAGAACTTCGGGCATTGTTGGGGTTTTCTGAGGCAGCGGTCTCCCTGTGTCGCCCAGGCTGGTCTCAAACTCCTGGGCTCAAGTGATCCTCCTGCTTCCACCTTCCACATAGCTGGGATTGCAGGCTTGCACCACCACATCCAGATGTCCAGAAAAATGATGCTACTATTTGTTCAGGCAATGTCAATGCTTAGTAAATTGGAGGGACCATATGCAGCTTACTACACAGAATATTAATTTCTTATCTTCAGTATAAAAGAGTGGCTCGCAGTGGCTGGGAGCAGTGGCTCATGCCTGTAATCCCAGCACTTTGGGAGGCCAAGGTAGGCAGATCATGAGGTCAAGAGATCGAGACCATCTTGACCAACATGGTGAAACCCCATCTCTACTAAAAACATAGAACTTAGCTAGGTGTGGTGGCATGTGCCTGTAGTCCCAGCTACTCAGGAGGCTGAGGCAGGAGAATCCCTTGAACCCAGAAGGTGTAGGTTGCAGTCAGCAGAGATGTGGCCACTGCACTCCAGCCTGGCAACCAGGTGAGATTCTGTCTCAAAAAAACAAAACATAAATGGCTCACAACCTGGGCCAATTTGCCTCTCAGGGGCATTTGGTAATATCTGGATATGTCGGGGTTGTCACAACTGGAAGTGGAGTAGTGCTCCTGGCATATAGTGGGGCAAGGCCAGGTATACTGCTAAACTTGCCCCCGTGCATAGTACAGCATGCGCACACATGCGCGCGCACGCACACACACTACAGAGCATTATCCGGTCCTGAGTGTCAGTGGTACGAAGGTTGAGAAACACTGATACACATGAGACCTCCAAAACTTATGGGAAAGTAAGCCACCTCTGTGTTAAGTTCAGTTTTCAGAATGTAGTTTTAGTTTTAGGCAAGGCGTCTAATTTTTCCTGCCTCAGTTTCCCACGTCTGCAAAATGGGAATGATTCTCGATCATTTGTTCCTCTTATCTCTCTCCTTCCCTGAGAGCTGCTAATGAATAGTTGCCAAGTATGCTGAAGACTGTAATTACTGTTATTCCCAGGATATCAGTTGAAGATTGTGGGGCACCTGTGAGTCCTGCAGATGGGAGATACCGAGCTTAAAAGGAGCCAGTCCTGTCCTTGTACCATTTATCGTGCTCAAAGGGCAGTATCAAGCCCTTAGGCCTGAATTACTCAAAGTCGAATTACTCAAATCAACTCTAGCATTTGCTGAAGGCAACCCAGTGTTCTCACAATTAAATCACAGCCTTTTCCAAAGTCATGGACAGAGAACTTCAGCTGAGGGCTTCTCTTTGCCAGCAAGTGAGATTCAGAAAATCTTAGCATGTGGGGAACATTTCACAAATCGATGGATTGCTTGATGCATAATTCCAATAAAATGTAATAATATAATAAAACTGGAGGTAGCTAAGATTCGAAGTTACCTTAGGATCCAGTATACCGAGAAACCTTTCCCGTGCCTTCCGATAGCGTAAGCGCTGCACTTTGAAAAAAAAAAATTTGTAACTCAAAGTCTGCTGGATGATTACAAAGTTGTGCCTTCACGAAGTCCTCACCAAGCAGGTGACAGCCTGATGTTCAACGCCAAATATTTACCGAAAGCAAAGACAAGCCCCAGAGCTGACGAGCCCCACAACCGTCTTCCCCACTCATGACCGCATCCAGACCCTGGACACCTGTCTATTTGGAAAGGATGGAAGTCTCTAATTCATGGGCCTGTAGTATTCAACCTGCAAAACTCCAGTGAGCACACACTGCTTTGAAATCCACAGTGGGACATCAAAAATAGGAAGACATGGCAGGGCACAGTGGCTCACACCTGTAATCCCAGCACTGTGGGAGGCTGAGGTGGGAGGATCACTTGAGGCCAGGAGTTTGAGACCAGTTCAGGCAACATAAAGGGACATGCAAAAAATTTAAAAATTAGCCAGGCATGGTATCACACACCTGTGGTCCTACCTACTCAGGAGGCTGAGTCAGGAGGATGACTTGAGCCCATGAGGTTGAGGCTGCAGTAATCAATGACTACACCACATCACTCCCACCTGGGAAACACAGCCAGTCTCTCTCTCACTCTCTCTCTTTCCATATGTATTTATATATGAAGACATGATATCTGTCCTCATGGAGCATCCCACTGATGCAGGAAGTCAAGGCTGGCATTAAATTACAGAAAGCTCACATGCCAGATATACCTAAGTGCTAATTTGAGTGGTACCACTGATGAAGACAAATTCAGAGAAAAGGACTTGGAATGGGCTGGGCAGGTCTCCTAGGGTTGGGAAGTATAGGTAGGAGTTCTGGGACTGCTAAAAGAGCAACCCAAGCCTTCCTCCTCAGCTCTCTGCCAACTGCAACAAGATGATTCAGATTTTCCAGGCAACATATTCCTGTAGGGAAAGGTCCTGAGTTTTGGGTTTTGTTGTTTCCTTATTCCACCGAGTAACTACTGACAACAGCCCACAGCCCAGGCCCCTTGGAATTTGTCACTGATCAAGTGGGGACTGAACTAGACCCATAGTTCTCAAACCTGAAGTCTGAGATTCTGCATTTTTAACCTGTTGCCAGGTGTCGGCCTGGAGACTTCACTTCGAGAATCACTGAATCAGAGAATGGATCGATAAATGCAAAGAACGATGCCCCTTTCGGGAAAACTGCAAAATGCACATCTAAACAAAGGCCTGTTGGGAGCCTCCGTCCCTGCTGAAGCTGCACGTCCCAACCGAGGCAGTTATTACATCATTTTACTAGGTGTTCTGCATCAGGAACTCAGGAAGTCTCAAAGACCTGGCTCCACTAAACAAATATTTCCTGAACCTCTGCCATGGAACAGGGCTTTGCTGTGAGCTCATCCCACTGCAATGTCCGTCTCAATTTCGACGGGTCTGAGCTAAACTCTGCAAAAATGCTTCTTTGAGTTGACACAAAGGGAGGCAGGGGATAGACATGGATCTCGCTTGAGATTTGAAATACACACACACCGCACACCCTAAAGTGACCTAGCACAGGAAGGGGTGGAGGCCAGAAAAAGGGACCCAAGAGAAAAAAACAACTTGAGGCAGACAACAGACAAACCACTTTGTGGTTAGGTCCAGAGTATAGGAATTGAATCAGTTCTGGAAAGTGGTTTCCTCCCAGATCTGCTTGATTCTCACCTTGCACATTTGTGACCAGCATTTTCTTCCTTTTTTAAAAAGCTACTCAGCCATAAAGGCAACCTTGCATCCCATTTGATAGGCTACAGAGCCTCTTCCTGAATTCCTATGGAGCAGATACACACTCACCCATGGCACATCTGAGCTCATCCTTGCAATGAAGGCCAGAGCCATTCTCTGCCAGCAGTGCTACTTTTTATTTCTTTTTAATGAGTGAAGTAGAAAACTAAAGTCACCAGCTGAAACTGCCAGGGAAATTTGAGACAGCAAATGCAATTATTAACCCAGTTGAAATGTATTATTAAGAATAATGCCCAGCTCTGTTGTAGCATTTTTTGGCTTCAAAGCCGTTTACAAACATCAACTAATTAATCCTTACCTCAGCATGGTGAAGCAATTATGTATGATTATCCCCAATTTACAGAGGGGAAACTGAGGCACCCAGAGGTGAAGCACCTTGCCCAAGGCCACAGAAAGGAGAGGGCTGTAGAATCACAGGCATCCTCTGACTTCAATTACACACTGAAAAGCTCTCATGACTGAGGAAAAGTGAGGTCCATTAGCAGAGAACGTCCCTGCAAAATAAAAAAAAAAGGAGAGGAGATTGATGCAGAAGTCTTTAGCCCCTGCTTTCCACAGCACCTTTTTACAGATAATCAGAATTTTATTTTTTTTTTAGTGTTCTCCTTTCTCATTGACTTTTTTAGAGCGTGCTGACTTGGGGAAATGCCAAAGTATTTTAATGATATATGAAATAAAATAATAATAATAAAACCTTCTGCCCACACAAAGAGAGCCCAAGCCTGGCATTTGGAAAGGTGATTTCCCTCTCCCCTCGCATGTTCACAGCACCCCATTTCTGTGCCATGTCACTCAGCTGTGGCCAGAAACTTTTTTTTTAATTTAAGAAAAATAAATGAGCATCAAAACTTAGCAGGCTTGGCCAGAAGAGCAGATCTTTTCCTTTTCTGCCCCTTTATAAGTCCTATATTCTCTTCCATCTCCATTTCTCTGAACTTTTCTCAAAGCCATCAGCCCCACAAGAAAAACGTATGTGGGTTTCTTGTTTGTTCCCTGTATTTTGTCTAATTCTCTCTCATTTTCCCTTGTGCTTTCAAATCTTTTGTTCAGCATGAAAGGTGAGTGCTGGCACTAAGTCTCCCCTCATTCAGGCTAACAGTCTCATGGTTGGTAGTTAAGGGGCTGAGACAGACTGGAAGCAACGGTGTCATGTCACGATGTCCCAAGGCCCACAGGGGCTTTTGAACCAATCACCAATGTCTTCCTGGGCTTTAAGGGTCTCCCCTTGCACCTGTCCTTGCAGTGGTGAGCACAGTCTCCTCTTCCTTCAATTGCCCACTGCTGGCAGATAGGGAAGACAGAGGGGGTGGGATGAAGGCACGTCAGCTCCCCACACCCTACTCCTGCCAGGTTGGAGCCTCCTCCCAATCCTCTCTCAGTCCTGCACCCCGGCTTAAGCTTTTCCTGCTGCACAAACCCACCGGCCCTATTCCTGAGCCTGTCTATTCACCAGTGGTACTCTCTTCTCCTTGGGTTCATGGAAAGTTGTCTCAAGGGGCTTTTAAAATGTCATACCGTTTGCTGAGAATGATGGTTTCCAGGGGGTTGGGGGCTAGGGGACAGATACCAGGGAGTGGAGGGACAGGAGAGGAAAAGCATTAGGAGGAAGGACAGATACCAGGGAGTGGAGGGACAGGAGAGGAAAAGCATTAGGAGGAATACCTAAAGTAGATGACAGGGTGATGGATGCAGCAAGCCTGACAAGTGTATATATACCTATGTAACAAACCTGCACGGTCTGCACACGTACCCCAGAACTTAAAGTATAATCAAAAATAAATAAATAAACTGCCATACAGGTTAAAAGACATAAATAAAAATGCTTTTAAAACAGGCAAAGTTAAACTTTAGGCTGGCGATGAGGGACACCCATTTGGGTGCTAAAACTAGACAGAAAAGAATAGCGGCAGAGTGCAGTGGCTGACACCTGTAATCCCCGCACTTTGGGAGGTTAAGGCAGTCAGATTACTAGGTCAAGAGATCGAGACCATTCTGGCCAATATGGTGAAACCCTGTCTTTACTAAAAATATAAAAATTAGCCAGGCATGGTGGCGGGTGCCTGTAGTCCCACCTACTCGGGAGACCGAGGCAGGAGAATTACTTGAACCCAGCAGGCGAAGGTTGCAGTGAGCCGAGATCATGCCACTGCCGCACTCCCACCTGGTGACAGAGTGAGACTCCAGCTCAAAAAAAAAAAAAAAAAAAAAAAAAAGAATAGTGCAGAATAATTACCACAGGGACCAGGCAGCACTTCTGTGACCTGGGGACCAGGGAGCTTGGCTCAGGTGCTGCCACCACTCCTGATGCAGGTGCCACTCAGAACCCACAAAGCCAGCTAATGGATACCAAAACATGGCAGTGGAAAAACTCCATGTCTTCACTGCCATATCTGTGGTGGATAAAATCACCAAATCTCATATGTAATCACCAGAACCCTGGCTGCAAGGGAGTCAAATAACGTGTTCTTCAGCTTCCTAATCTCTGCAATTCAGGAAAACACACCAGAAAAAGATGGAAATGGATTCTGAGAGCCAAAGGTCCATATTCACCCCAAGCAGTGTATAAATATATATAATTAATAAAGGCTATTAAAACTTGTCCTTTAGAGGTTTTGTGCCTCATGAAGCAGCAAAGCCAAACACCAAACAATTTGACAGAGAAATCTTACAGGAAAACAATGCTACAGAGAGAGCAGGCCAGAAGTCAACATCTACAGCTGTGGGCCTGGCACGGTGGCTCATACCTGAAACCCCAGCACTTTGAGAGGCTGAGACAAGAAGATCACTTGAGCCCAGGAGTTCAGGATCAGCCTTGCAACATGCTGAGAACCTGTCTCTACAAAAAAAAAAAAAAAAAAAAAAAAAAAAAAAAAAAAAAAAAAATTAGCCAGGCGTGGAGGCACATGCCTATAGTTCCAGCTACTGGGGAGGCTAAGGTGGGAGGATGTCTGGAGCTGCAGTGAGACAAGATTGTGCCACTGCATTCCAGCCTAGGTGACAGAGAAAAAACCCATCTCTAAAAAATCAAAACAAAACTACAGCAACTCAACTTTTGATGGATAGTGTTGTCTCTCTATCATAATGGTGTCCTCATAAGAATGTTGCAATGATTCAACAAATTGACACGTGTAAAGTATATAGAGTAGTTCCTGGCACTTAAAAAGTGTTATTAAACGTTAGCTATTATTAACATTATAAACATTAATAGTGCATATGAATATAGCACTATTAATATTAATTATTATTTGTGACTGGTCTTTTATATGCTAGACTTTGGCTAAAATCGGACTGAGAGTGATCACCTCATGCCAGCCTTACCTTCATAGACCCCCCAGACAGGCCCAGGAAATGATCACAGCCTTGATTCTAAAGGATACAGTGGGAGACACACGCTTCTGTATAAAAATAAACGCCCTATGCTTACTAATTCCCCTCTAATGCAGCACACACTTTCTTTTCTTCTCCTACACTGGAGTTGTCTATTGCTTGGTCTCTGGGAATATGGGAGGGGGGTAGAGAGAGTGCCATTCCCCCAGGAGAAATATCAAGATCAGCCTTGATTCTGTATGGTAAACTTGAAAACAAATGCCCCTTGTGCTCTGACCCTACCCTACCAACTTAGCCTCGCCCCACCCAGCTCAGCCCCACCCAGACTAGCCCCGCCCCATCCCATCTAACCCCGCCCTGTCCCATCTAGCTCCGCCCCACCCCACCCAGCTCCGCCTCCCGGCTCCCACCTGCCCTCCTGGTTGCCCAAACACAACACTTGTGCAAACTGTTCCTGCAGCCTCCGCCACACATCTGCGCTCGCTGCCTGTCAAGGTTCACTTTAGGTGACTTCTTTGGGACATGTCTCTCAACCCCAGAGCTCAGCTAAGTGTCCCCCTCGGACTTGTCTTGGCACAACCACATTCAATGGAAAGTGTCTATTCGTGTCAGTCCCTCTCGCTGGACTAGGGGAACATCAGGGGTGGAGCTGGCTCTTGTTCATTTCAGCATTCTCGTGGCTGGCCCGCTGCCAGCACATAGCAGGTATTCAATAAATGCTTGTTTAATCCAAACATTAGCCAACAATGGATTGGACCGTGCCTTCTACCGAGGGGACAATGCCAAGGCCCCTTTTTCCATTTCTGTCTGTCTGCTTGCACACACACCTCTTCGTCAGGTAAAAACAAATGCCCCTTGTGCCCTGACCCTGCCCTCTCAACTTAGCCTCACCCCACCCATGCCCGCCCATCACGAGGGGCATCTGGGGAGATTTTCAGATAGATTTTTAGGCCCCCACGTAGGGATTTAAAAAATCTTTCCCTACATAATTCTGATACAGAGCCAGGTTTTGGAATCATTGCTAAAGTTTGGTGAGAGAAATCTGAAATGATATACAAATGATGTTTCTGGAGAAGTGGAAATGAAACAGTAACATTCACATAAAATGCTTGACAAGCCATGGCCAGAGGGGAGGGGAAGGGGGAAAAGAGTCCTGTCGTGAATGCTGGAATTTTAGATTTTTAGCACAAATAACCTCAAGCAAAATAAATTTAGTCAAATACAGTGCACAACTCCAGGACACCTGTCAAGTAAACCGTTTCTTCTCTGTCAAGAAAGCAGGAGAGAGAGAGAGAAAAAAGTAGCAGTTCACTTTAGTGAAAGCCTACAAACTTGAATCTTTGCTAAATGCCAGAATATCTTCGATAACACATTTACACACCTATAAAAACAAAAAGTTTGGTCAGAAATGCCGATAAATGATTCTGAGTCTGTCTTAAAGCCACACAGCTGCAAAAACATAAAACACCTCTCAGATTTTTAGAGCAACGGCTTCTGAAGTAAAAGACACCCATACGCAGTCTAAGTAGAATGACTTTCTGAAGCTTTTGTAGCAAAAAAAAATAAGAGAGTCTTTGCCTTTTTCTTTTGTATATTTATTTATTTGTTTGTTTTCAAAATTGACTAAAGAGATGTACGAAGACTAGAAGTTTACATGGAAGGCAAGACAAGTTTGTGATCAGGGCCAGAGGAGAGGAAGCAAATGGGTTGAAATTAAGTTGAAATTTTTCTTGCTTAGTGTCTAGCCTGATTCCAGGCAGAAACTTTGCCATTGGCACAGATGAAAATAAAGGAGAATATTTAGAGGAAACTGTGACTAGTCAAAGCTAGGTACAAGAAGAATGTCCCATGGCATCCTGACATTGAACCAAGCCAGTGATGGGTAGAGACGAGATCTGTTAAGCCCTGAAGATAATATTCCAACACCCACCTTCCCAACCCCTGGACACCCTTGGATCTGCGTTTCCATAAAGCCACTTTCAGCTGTCTCAGATGTCGTTCTACCATTTCTGATCTGGCTGGAAGTTCTTGTTTGTTCAGCTTTCCCCCTTCGGCACAGCAAGAAGTTACTCTGTTGTAATTCCAGTTCTAGCGAGCTTGGTACATCTTTAACAGTTCTTGTGTTGCTATTAACTTAGTGACTAACTGAGAAGTGTTTAGCTTTTGAAACAGTGCCACAAAAACTTCACCCTCATCTCTGGGTGATGTCAGTCCCATAAACAGGAGCGCTGGAGGAAACAATAGAGTTTTCAGGGGTAAAAGTTAATGAGATAGACCCTTCTTTGCCCCAGATCTGAAATTACCTCCAGGTTTTTTGCACCAAGCAGTGAAATGTATCTCAGAAAGAATGTAGGATGTAGATTTTAAGAGTACTTTGGGTGCTTTGGCTTTTAAATTCCATAGGGGGAAAAAATTATGAAGTCTTTTTACATTCTTCACTACTAAATGATTTCAAGAGACTCATAAAGACTTTATGAAAAGAAACTGCTGATTTCTCAATGGAGTTGGCATAGATGGTCCAAAGACGCCTTAAAGCAGCCCTCAAAGGTAGGAGAGGGTAAATTTAGCACTAGAAACTAAAGGACACGAGCCTCAGAGAGCCCCCTAAAACACCCAGCAAGCAGAGACAGTTCAAGGAGAGACGAGAACCTATAAAGTGGGTCTTGTTTTTAGGGACCTAGATTCGTTTAGAGTTAGAGAAACAGTCAAGATATCAATGTACCCTAGAGGCTATGTGTGCCCAGAGCAAAGACAGTCATGATCTTAAATCCATAGTTTAACTTCACAGTCATGATTTTAAACCACAGTTTAACTTTACAGACGAACCATGAAATTTAGCACCCATGTTGAGCTGCTGACAACTAAACCATGATATTAATTAATGGCTCATGGGACCCTGGCCAAGGCCTACATTAAAACAGACAATGCTTATGCTGACACAACACAATCCCTTCCATAAGTACAATTAACTTTTCACTTTTTGAATGGTTTCCTCCAGCCAATGCCATGGAGAGGCGTTTCCATCTGCAATCCTCAGCAGCCTTCCAGTCACTCTCAGGCCTTTCGATGCAGCAAAAAAACAAGCTACATGATGCCAAGTGTTGCAATGTTTAGCTCGAAATAAAGAGTTTAGAAGCTCCATCAAATGCATGAGCCAATATTTCTAAATTCTGAGTTTGTTTCGTTGCTTTTTAATTCCACTTCTCATGCTGAAATCACTTCCTTTGGTAGTTTTTAGGCTCCTGAGAGAATTTGATTTAAAACACAGTCCCAAATAACTAATGTAAATGATGAACATCTCAAGAAAGTTTTATTTATTGTATATGTGAAGTCCCTTTTGCCACTGTTGACTAAATGACCCTATGACAGAATGGACCGCTATCCCAAAATTACAGCACAGATTGACACTTTCTAGCATAAAGAGGCAAAGCACTCGTGCTTTGCTGGGGAAGGTGCCTCGTGCTATCACCCTCATTTTTTCTTAGCATTCTTTCCTTTTTTATTAGTTTTCATCTCAGTTTGTACCTGAGAAGCTAGGACTCCTTGGAATCATCAGCCTATTTCCAAATTGCAACTGAGACCTGAATTTTGGAGCCATGCAAGACATTTTAAACATACATGGTTTTATACCTGCACATCAAATAGGAGAATCCACAATACCATAGAATGAGCATAACCTTGCATTCTTTTTAATTCTTCACTTAAATAAATACAGGTTTGTCACTGAAAAATAGCCACTCCTCAAAATAATGATGCCTCCACTTTGATGCAGAGCTGATATAGTCCTAGAAGTCCCTTTGACATTGAAGAAATCTTGCAACAACATCTGAAAAGTGCATCCACAGATAACTCTGTCCCCGGAGGATATTTTCACAAGCAGGACTGGGGCACGTGAACTGGCAGAAATATCAAGATGCATTTTTGAAATAATGAGACTCTGAAAGAGCTATAGACCATTCATTCAGTCCTTCTCCTTTTCTTCCCTGCTTCTTCTAATGTGAATTTTGGGGGATGGATATTGATAGGTAATAAATAGTAGCTGCAAAAATACTATTCAATGACTATAGCTGTTTTCTTCTATAGTGTTCTATCCATGGGCTCAAGATCCTACAAACTAAAAGACAGCAGAGGCAGCATTACCAGCTTACTCAGGACCACAAGTGCGACTAGTCCAGAAGTTTAACAGTATTCATTTCACTTATTTCTAAACCAGGGTTTTCTTAATTCCACTGTATCACATCTGCAAAGTACTTAAAAATAAGTCTTACAAATTATGCCCTAAAGCAGGCCAGCTTCACAGATATAAAAAAAAAATCAGGTGGAAAAATCTGAAAGGACTTATTCAGCATAGGCCAGAATAAAGAACTGTGGGCTTTATCTTCCCTTATCCGTTGCTGAGTAAATCCCATTAATTTTCTCAATCTGATAAATTACTGATAAAAATCAAAGGAACATGAATCTCAGTGTTCTTCTGTCTTAAATGAGGCCTAAAATCTGTGTTTGCTTGCATATGCATTTCCAAAAAGGGTAATTTAAGATTGCATTGTTTGCATCATTTGGTACAGGCCGCCTGTGGGCATGAAGAACATGAGCGTTTTGGTGGCAAATGCTGCCCTGTCACCGGCACCAGCCAAAGCTTTCAAAGAGAAGCCAGAGGAAGTCTCAGTGAAGAAGCTGGGAATGTCAGCACAAGACAGGACCTGCTGCTTCCTTCCTGTGTTGCTGATTCAAGACAGATGGTGGGCATGGGACTGGTTGAACAAGCCTGTGGGTGTACCAAAATCACAGCCTGTGTATATGGCAGAAATCATAGAGAAGGGTACATCAGCCTGACATAGATGAGTAACACCCAGTGTGGCTCATTCTAAATAGAAAAGGAAATGAGGCCAGGTGCCAGTGGCTCATACCTGTAATCCTAGTACTCTGGGAGGCCGAGGTGGGAGAAACACTTAAGCCCACAGTTTGAGACCAGCCTGGGCAACATAGCAAGACCCCATCTCTATTTTGTTTTAATTATAAATAAAGAAACGTTTTAAATTTAAAAAAATGATATCAGCTGATCCTATCATATTATTGGCCTTAATGCAGCAAACTCAACAGAAACTGGTTATTATAAGCATCGTGCTTGACAATTACTACAAATTATAACTCACAGTGATTATTTACTAAGTATCAGACACTATGGTGTTAAGATGGGTTGTCTAATTTCATCTTCCCCACAAGTTTTGCAAGTGGAGTCATAAAAAGAATCAGTATAGAATGAACTGGGAATCCAGTTAAAGCTCTTTTCTTAGCAGGCATGTGATGTTGGGCAACTCATCTTTCTAGGCCTCAGCTTCGTTCTCTGAAAAATGAGACAGTAGTGCCGCATGCCTCACAGGGCTCTTGTAAGGACTGAGCCAGCTGAAGTACATACAGAACTAGGCACATCACGAGCATCATTTGCTTTTAATTTTATTTATTATAACTATTTTTATTTTTTTTTATATTTTTTATTTTATTTATTTTTGTTTTTTGAGACAGAGTTTCACTGTTGTTACCCAGGCTGGAGTGCAATGGCATGATCTCAACTCATCGCAACCTCCAACTTCTGGGTTCAGGCAATTCTCCTCCCTCAGCCTCCCAAGTAGCTGGGACTACAGGTGCACACCACCATGCCCAGCTAATTTTTGTATTTTTAGTAGAGACGGGGTTTCACCTCGTTGACCAGGATGGTCTCGATCTCTTGACCTCGTGATCCACCCACCTCAGCCTCCCAAAGTGCTGGTATTATAGGCGTGAGAACTATTTTTATTTTTAAAGACAGAGTTTCTCTCTGTCACACAGGCTGTAGTACAGTGGTGCAATCTCGGCTCACTGTAACCTCCACCTCACATGTTCAAGTGATTCTCCTGCCTCAGCCTCCCGAATAGCAGGGATTACAGGTACCCACCTGGCTAATATTTTTGTAATTTTAGCAGAGATGGGGTTTTACCATGTTGGCCAGGCTGGTCTCGAACTCCTGACTTCAAGGGATCTGCCTGTCTTGGCCTCCCAAAGTGCTGGGATTATAGGCATGAAACGCTGTGCCCGGCCAATAATTTTATTTTCAGGTTTCTGGAGTATGTTTTTTGTTTGTTTGTTTTTTGCTTTTTTTGTTGTTGTTGTTGTTTGGGGGTGTTTTGTTTTGTATTGTTTTGAGACAGGGTCTTGCTCTGCTGCCCAGGTTGGAGTGCTGTGGCTCTATCACATCTCACTGTAACTTCTGCCTACCAGGTTCAAGCGATCATCCCACCTCAGCCTCCCAAGCAGCTGGGACTATAGGTGCATACCACCATGACCAGCTAATTTTTTAATTTTTGAGACAGGGTCTCACTATGTTGCCCAGGCTGGTCTTGAACTCCTCAGCTCAAGAGATCCTCCCACCTCTGCCTCCCAAAGTGCTGGGATTACAGACATAAGCCACTGCATCCTGCCCTTTTAATTATGTTTGATTTGTGCTTAGAAAGTAAATTGACACTGAGATGGCAATATCTTTCAAAAATACCAAACATAATATTTTTCATGAAAAGAATGCACGTTAGCGAGTGTAAGCATCCCACCACAGATTGCCAGAGAGAGTTCAGTTTCTCTGAGGAATCACTCAAAGGAATCACTTCCTCCTTCATGGCCACTATGTATGTCCCTCCCAGTCTTGCTCTTTGTGCAACAAGCTCTCCAAATTGGACAAAAACATGCTTTTGTCAAAGATACACAAGCCCCTGCACTTCCCAGAAAAGTGAAAGAGAAGGCTAAGGACGGCACGCCTTTCGCAATCTCGAGTTCAGTTCAGGTGTGTCCTGCAGTAGCTGTCTGTGCAGCCGTGGCTCACACTGCTCTGTGGCATCATCCCACTCCTTAGATCTGCTGAGATATGGCTGTTTATCCCTGTAGCCTGATAACAGAGAGAAGGGGCAAGATTTGCTCTCCCTGTCTTCACGCGGTGATGGTATTCAACTGTATTGCCATCATGACCTCCTAGTTATTCCAGAGTGCTGAGATCTGGCCCTCCACAGTGCCTTTCCACACAATTACCACTGAGCCTGATGACCTGCTCTTTTCCTATTTTCAATTTCGCTTTTAAAATTATCAGGTCCTCTGAATCCAGTGAGGGACTACCTCCAACTATAAGAAAAGAGCATATAAGGATCACTTGAGATCAGGAGTTCAAGACCAGCCTGGCCAACATGATGAAACCCCATCTCTACTAAAATTACAAAAATTGGCTGAGCGTGATAGTGCATGCCGGCAATCCCAGCTACTCAGGAGGCTGAGGCAGGAGAATCACTTGAACCTGGAAGGCAAAGACTGCAACGAGCTGAGATCACATCACTGATTTTTCTATTTGTAAATATCAAAATAAAAGGAGGACTTCAGCTCCTGTTCATACAAACATCCACTTTGGACTATAATCTCTGATTCCTGTAAGATTTTAGTGGCCCCATCCTCCAAGGAGTCGATATGACTAATTGCACCAAGCAAGGTGGGAATTGTGAGGCTGGCAACTTGGTTCTTTCTAGAATTATGCCTGCACCTAAAACCATTTGCTAGAAGCAGGGGAAGGTGAGACTCTTGGCCTGTTGAAAAGTGAGTTTTCCATCATTTAATACTCCCACCTGGTACGCATACACAGAAGAGCAGGCATAGGAAAACGTGGTTTCTACGAAAGTTCATTCTTGATATCTTTTGAGCACTGGAATCACAGGATTAACTACTTTCTGGATGTGTTGTGTTTAAAAATGGAATAAAGCCAGGCATGGTGGTGCACACCTGTAATCCCAGCTGCTTTAGAGGTTGATGCACGAAGATCACGCTAGCCAAGGAGTTCAAGACCAGCCTGAGCAACACAGAAAGACCTCATCTCTAAAAAGAAAAAACAGAAAGACAGAAAATAAAACTAGCACGTACAGTAGCTCTGATATATGAAGGTGGGGTGGGTGATGGTGAATAGAATGTATTGTATTGTTAAGAAAGAGGAATATTTCTTTATTCTTCCTGGCAAAGGAATAGTCATGGAGAGGGCTGGGATTGTCTTTGCTTTTTTTTATTGAGACAGAGTCTCTCTTTGTCACCCAGGCTGGAGTGCAGTGGTGTGATCTTGGCTCACTGCAGTCTCTGCCTCCCAGGTTCAAGCTATTCTCCTGCCTCGGCCTCTTGGGTAGCTGGGATTGCAGACATGCACCACTACGCCCAGCTAATTTTTGTACTTTTAGTAGAGATGAACTCCTAACCTCGAGTGAGCCTACTGCCTCGGCCTCCCAAAGTGCTGGGATTACAAGTGTAAGCCACTGCACTCGGCCTATCTTTGCATTTTGAAAGCCTTCATGATGGTGATCTGTAGGGTGCTGAAATTTAAATGCACATAGTCTGAAAAGGTTAAAGAAGTAAATGCTGTCTGGGTTCTTTTTGGTGCTGTCATTAGACACCATTTTACCAGCTCTGTGACCCTCAGAGGCCTGATAGTGGAAGCATGGCTGCCAGAAGGTCAGGGCTTATGGATGGTGCTTCTGATACCCACATATTTAGGCTCTGTCACTGGTTCACTGGCCTCTTGGGCTGCCACTCTGGGTTTCTGGTTACTCACCTATGAAGGACAAGTAATAATACCTACTTTACCTTCCTCCAAGGGACATGGCTGCCCATTATAATTAGAACTTTTTTGAACTTGACAGCATGGTAAAAAAGAAGAAAAAAAGAACTAAGTTTCTTATATTAAAATATTAATAATAATTCCCCCAAAATGGAAAAAAACAAGATAGGAGCTCATGGCTGCACTTGTCTGCAACTCCTGAGTACCTTGCAATGATTAATGGCTCGAAGCAAGAAGAGGCAGGGACTGGTGCCTCCAGCTCTGTAGTCAACCTTCTTCTGCCCTGGTTTGCTGGGAACCCTTAGGCAATTGACTTAAGTACTCCATGGCTCAGCTTGCTCATCTGTAAAATGGGTATAATCATACTTACTACCTCATTCATAGTTAATTAACAATGTATAAAGCTTTTGAAACTATAAAATGCAATGTATGTGCTAATTATTATAAATCCAGAAGAGCACCACAGTTCAATTTTTAATTACCTATATATTTTATTGAAAATATATAAAGCACATAATAAAATTAAACTAAGTGTCAAAAATTACTGCTTGCCTGTGCTGTCTTGTCCATCCCTCTGCCAGAATTACAGGAGTAATTTTCCAAACTAAATTAATAATTTCATTTTAGTGGTAGAAGTTGAACCAATATGACCAGGCCTAACCTGTGATTTAATGTGTTATAAAATACCATCTCCCATTCTTGCCTCAATTTCCCTTAGTTATTATACTTCAATTAATATAATACTAGCAGCTATTACCAAAATGTTATAATAAAATTAAATAAAGGTTTATGTCAATTTCATGTTGGGGGTTTAAACACTGAAGTATGGCCACATTTTTAACATAGATCTTTGAATGGTAACCTAAAATATTCCATAAAAGGAAAAAAATTTTTTTTAATTATTTTAAGGTATAATTTAGAATAAGAAAATCTAGAGTAGAAGAAGGAGAAAGTCTGCAGGGACCTGCCTTGGGCTTCTAACACTCAATTACCAAAAAAAAAGTTATTTTCTATGTTTTTCACTTTCTCAAAACAGAACAGATTCTAGACCGTAACAGTGAACATTTTCTCCTCTCCAGAAAGCTCTGGGCTTATTCTTGTTTAATAATTAACGGCCCACGGACATTGGACATTCAGGATTTCAAGTCCAAGAAGAGGACAAGAGACACAAAATGAAATTTGGGGTGGCATCGGCCTTTAGGCGATGAGATTAAAATTAATATCAGCCACGTTTCTGAAGCCTGTTAGAGAAAAACATGATGATAAAGCCAAGAAGACCAAGACCATTGCCCTATTTCCAATTAGTTATCAGGTAGCTGGGAGATCAGGCAAAGATTTCACCAAACAACCTGAGACTCCTCCGAAAGCCGTATGTAGGAAAGGCACGTGGTGGCTGAAGGAGCAAAAGAATGGCAAAGAAGGAGTAAATCCATGCCGCCGCTAAGGGAATTCAGTACAAGGAAAAGAGCTCTGTGAAAATTTCTGGGGGCCAGGCATGGTGGCTCACACCTGTAGACCCAGCATTTTGGGAGGAAGGAAGGAAGATCACTTGAAGCTAGGAGTTTGAGACCAGCCTGGCAACAGCCAGATCCTGTCTCTACCAAAAATTAAATTAGCCAGTGTATAGTCCCAGCTACTTGGGAAGCTGAGGCGACAGGAGCCATTGAGCCCGGGAGTGCAAGGCTACCATGAGCTGTGACTGTGCAACTGCACTCCACCCTGGGCAACAGGGAGAGACTTCAGCTCTAAAAATTAAAAATACGTAAATTAAAAGGGAAAAAAGAAAAATTCTGGGTGACTGTGTGTTCTCATTGTAGCCATAAAGAAAGGATGAGGGCCGGGCGCGGTGGCTCAAGCCTGTAATCCCAGCACTTTCGGAGGCCGAGGCGGGTGGATCATGAGGTCAAGAGATCGAGACCATCCTGGTCAACATGGTGAAACCCCGTCTCTGCTAAAAATACAAAAAATTAGCTGGGCACGGTGGCGCGTGCCTGTAATCCCAGCTACTCAGGAGGCTGAGGCAGGAGAATTGCCTGAACCCAGGAGGCGGAGGTTGCGGTGAGCCGAGATCGCCCCATTGCACTCCAGCCTGGGTAACAAGAGTGAAACTCCGTCTCAAAAAAAAAAAAAAAGAAAGAAAGGATGATATTGGGAAAGGTACAGAGTTAGAGGAAAACAAGCTCTGCAAGAGACTGTGTGATCCAGGTGCAGAAGGGGGGCCTCTGGGAAGGAGGGAAGCACATGAGGCTGCCCTTCCTGTGAAGCCAAGCAACCAAACCAGCAGCTTTGCTCGGCACCAGGTCTGATTAAATTTTAAGCTACAGACAGATCTCCAGCTATTATGGGACCACTTCTTCTAAGCGCCACCCTCAGTTGGCAATTCTTGATGGTTCTGCCTCATTTGATGGTAAGTGTGTCCCACAAAGGGCTTAGCATAGGTGACAACGGGTGAAATTAATTCCTATGCTTTTAGCAGCGAGCATGCTGGGTCCTGCTTGGAAAAGTTGGCTCTCACTGTTCTGTTTGTCTTATCCCAGAGTCCCCTACACTCCTGCTCTCTCCTCTGCTGGCCACAAGCTGCAACACACACAAGACACACAATGGGTGCAGTTGGACTGGTCCTGGACCATATTGGTTTCAACTGCATCACTGCTGTGGCTTAAAATCACGTCATGGGTCCACTCAGCACATATCCAAGGTTTCGGGGAAAAGAGCACGAATTGTTAGTGGGGCAGTGGTAGGTATAGCATGTATACCGTTAGGTGAGGAATCTAATGTTCACGGAGTAAGTAGCTCCCCTACTTCAAATATAGGTAGGCTGTGGAAGAGAGAGGAGAGATTTAATCATCTTGCTCCAGAGTTGTTTTTTTGTTTAAGAGCTTGATTACGATGCATATGAAAGTTTCACTGCTACCTATAAACCTGTTCCCTTTATGCTAATTGCTCTCCATAAAACTAGATCAAGAAGTAGGACTCCCAGCCCAGTTCGAGTTCTAGCATGCCTGCTGGGCACACGTTCAGAGTGCCTAGGTGCTATCTGACAGGCCCTCTGGAAACAGATAGCCTGATGGATCGTGATAAATAGGCAGATACATTATATTAATAGGTAAATGGCCTTGCAAGGAACTCAAGGTGATGGAAAATAGGATCCAATAAACAGTTTGTCATCACAGATATTTCCTAAGAGAAAATGCTTGGGAGGGAGGAGACACCACGTTGCACCTACGTGATTCATCCGCACTTGGGCTGCTCCGGCAGGGACCCACACCAGCCTTCCAACACCTTTAAACTGGAATCCCAACAGCCATGTCAATGGCTGACACACAGGAGCAGGAATCCAAGTGAACTGGCTCGCAGTCAATTTCCCCCGCGTTAGTGGCAATCCGTAAACGAGGTGACTGTGGGACAGACTCGCCCTGAGTCTCTTGCCAAGGATTTCACGAGAACAGCCACCAGCTCTGATCTTCGACTCTGTGACACTTTAGGAAACCAGCAGATCCAAGGGCTGGCCAGACCCGAGCAGGACCCTGAAGCTCTTCCCCTGGATTTGACAATTCCAGTGAGCTGGCCTCAAAAATTTGTGCTTGTTCAGGCCATCTTTCATACAGAGTGAGGGGCTCAGATCCTTGGTTCTTCCTCGTCACAGCATCTAACAAGCCTGAGAAAGTGTTGAGTATCTTGCGTAAATCCCGCCTGCCCCATTGGAAGCCTATGCCTTTTGCTGAATCTTAACGTGCACACTCCTTCATAGAGAAATCCCTTCATGGACCCACAGTGGAAAATCTGCTCTGTCATTTGTAATCCGTCCCAGTTTCTATGAGGATGACAATTAGCACAGGTGATTAAAAAAAAAAAACCAATTCCTTTGGCTTACACCACCAAGCCCTTGTGAGACAGCATGATTTATGATGAGATACCATTGATTCTGTCCAGGCCATCGCACACCATCACAACAAGCAGGGTCAAAGCTCTTACGAAGGCCTTTGAGGAATGTGGCCCTAAAACATTGATTTATTAAAGAGTCTCTCTGTGCATGCAGTATTTGGAAGGTAAGAAGAAAGAAGAGGAGGGTGTATGCGTGCGTGCATGTGTGCATGCGTGTGTGTGTGTGTGTGTGTGTGTGTGTGTGTGTGTGTGGTTTTAAAGTGTTAGCACCAACCTGCTGTCAACAACTTTGGATCAGGTGTAACTTTCCCAGAGGGTCTTATGCCAGGATCCATGATTTCATACACAGAAAGAAGGGGGCAAAGAGCCTGTAAAAATTAGAGTAACTGATCACATGAATTTTAGGGGCAGGAGAGAAAGGTAACTGATTGTATCTCTCAGCAATTCCATCAGAGTTTTGCAAACATTTGAAAGGCCTTTACACGTCCTTGAAGATGAATTCTGCAAGAATCACGGTACCAGAAAAAGAGCTCCTCAAGTCCCAGCTCTCAGGCCACCGGAAGGTGAACTAATGTGCAAAGATTGAGCACATCTCTGAAGTGGCTTATCGCTAAGGACTAAAATAGCATGGAAAGGCCAGGCCCAGTGGCTCACTCCTGTAATCCTGGCACTTTGGGAGGCCGAGGCAGGTGGATCACTTGAGGTCAGGAGTTTGAGACCAGTCTGGCCAACATGGTGAAACCCCCTACTAAAAACACAAAAATTAGCTGGGAGTGGTGGCGGGTGCCTGTAATCCTAGCTACTTGGGAGGCTGAGGCAGGAGAATCACTTGAACCCGGAGGCAGAGGTTGCAGTGAGCTGAAATAGCACCACTGTACTCCAGCCTGGGTGACAAGAGTGAACTCTGTTGTGGGAAAAAAAAAATTATTTTTAATAGCATGGAAAGGCATTTTTCCCTTGTTCATTTGGAAGAGCAAAATGTATGCCAGCTTTTAAAAAATAATAAGGACTGTTTTCTTAATTTTCCTCCCTGGTTGCTATTTCTAGGCAAGTCACAGCAAAACGCCGAGACTAGACGTTATATAATTACTTGTGAAGCTACTCTCTGGATTTTGTCTGATGCATTTCTCTAAAATAATATTGCATTTATAAAGAAAAGACCTCAATTTCTTACTTTTACCAGTTAAATAGGCTAAAGCTTTAAAAAAAAAATAGGCACGACTTAAGGGAACGTTTGGGAATAGTGGGATTTCACTGGGGCTGTTGAAAGGCAGGAAATAAGCCCGGTGCAGTGACTCATGCCTGTAATCCCAGCACTCTGGGGGGCCGAAGTGGGCAGATCACCTGAGGCAAATAGTGTCACTTGAGTATGCTCGTAGGTATTCATTGAGGACCCTGTTTATAAGGCAATTGAGTATAACCTATTGTGTATATATGAAAAGGATTTTTATTTTTTTAAATAACTTTAACATCATTTTTTTTTTTTTTTTTTTGAGATGGAGTCTCACTCTGTCACCCAGGCTGGAGTGCAGTGGCACGATCTCAGCTCACTGCAGCTTCCACCTCCCGGGTTCAAGTGATTCTCATGTCTCAGCCTCCCGAGTAGCTGTTACCATTTGAGTTCAAGACCAGCCTGGCCAACATGATGAAACTCCTGTCTCAACTAAAAATACAAAAAAAAAAAAAAAAAAAATTAGCTTGAAGTGGTGGCGGGCACATGTAGTCTCAGCTCCTTGGAAGGCTGAGACATGAGAATTGCTCCAAACCGGGAGGCAGAGGTTGCAGTGAGATGAGATCACGCCACTGCACTACAGCCTGGGCGACAGAGTGAAACTCTATCAAAAGAAAGACGGGAAGCAGAGGGGAGGGGAGGGGAGAAAAGGGGAGGAGAGGGGAGGGGAGGGAGGGGAAAATGAGTTCTTGGATAGAGAAGAATCAGGTGCCTTACCAGCATCCCTGTTGGCATGTCACTGCAGTTTCCCTCCCCATCTCAGCTTCCCATGAAAGCAATTCATGGATTTGATCCCTGAACAATTATGGCTTGACTGATAATAGCATTACAGAACACTGAATGTATTCTGACTTCAAATGGATTCACTTTCTTTGATTAAGAAAAGGAAGTGACTTAGATGACTAAATGAAATGTAATAGCATCCTGGAAGAACTAATATCCCCAGACTAGTTCTATTATAGGTATGGAATCCAATCCCATATAATGTGGAGAGTAGGTCCACCATCAGTACTAATGAACAGAGAATGGACGGTGTCATGCCCAGCAACTATACACAACATAAAAATTGTGTCCAGAAAATAGTCATATGGGTGGGAGGCCAAGGTAGTAGGATGGCTTGAGATCAGGAGTTCGAGGCCAGCATGGGCAAACATAGCAACACCCAGGCTCCATAAAAAATTTAAAAATTAGGTGCGACGGCATGCACCTGAAGTCCCAGCTACTCAGGAGGCTAAAGAGGGAGGATCACCTGAGCCCAGGAATTAGAGGCTGCAGTGAGCCATGATTCCACCACTGCACTCCAGCCTGGGCAACAGAGCAAGACTCCGTCTAAAAAAAAAGTTGTAATGAAACAATCCCTTCTTAGTGTTCTTCCCTATTAATTTGGTACAATTCTCACCCCTGAAATGAACTATTTTACCTTCATTCTCTCCGCAGATGAATCTGGAGAATCAGTAATATAAAGGGAAACATTTGCCTACTTTCAACAGAAGGATAGTCTCAGATCTGTGCATTCCTTTGTTGTCCTATATGCTCAAACCCAATGAGCTCTGTAGGGAAATAAACATGCTTTCAGAATAACCATTTAAGACCAACGGAACCTAAACTAACAGGACTAAGAATAATATTGTCATAGCTATTCAAACTGATTCTGAATCCCACGGGAAGATGTAGATAGTTCCTATCACACATCGCAGCATTCTCAGCTTCTCAGAGATGGGAGCTAATTAACATTTATCCAGAATCTTCTATCTGCTACACACTGTACAAGGCATTTTTGCTTGCATTTAATCCCCAAACCAGGGCTGATGTTCAGCTGGTCTGCTCCAGTACAAAGTCCTGGCTGAGGTCCAGTACAATTGGCCAGACGTCAGTTCTGATTGGTCCGTGTCCTGAATGACCCTTCAAGAGTACTGTTGTTATTATCTCAATATTTACAAGTAAAGAAACTGGAGTTCATTGAGTAAGTAACTTCCTGAGGGTCACACAGATTTTAAGGGAAAACACAACCGACCTCTTCTTACACTTCGTCTCTTTACGGACTCTATTTCATGTTTTTACTCTGCCAGGAGAGTTGAAGCTGGATTTTGGTTTCATTTTTCCCCAATATATGCTCGGGGAGGCAAATGGTGTCACTCGAGTATGTTCATAACTATTCACTGAGGACTGTTTAAAAGGCAATTGAGTGTGGCCTATTGTGTATATATGAAAGGGATTTTTTAAAATATATCTTTAACAGCGTTTTTATTTTTCTTTGAGATGGAGTCTTGCTCTTTCGCCTAGGCTGGAGAGCGGTGGCGTGATCTCGGCTCACTGCAACCTCTGCCTCCCGGGTTCAAGCGATTCTCCTGCCTCAGTCTCCTGAGTAGCTGGGATTACAGATGCCTGTTACCATGCCCTGCTAACTGTTGTATTTTTAGTAGAGACGGGGTTTCACCATGTTGGCCAGGCTGGTCTCAAACTCCTGACCTCAGGCGATCTGCCCGCCTTGACCTCCCAAAGTGCTGGGATTACAGGTGAGCCACCGCCCCCAGTCATTGTGAGTATATCTTAATTTAGACTGAACAAAAATAGGGAAGATTGGTGTGCAGACATACACGCTGAACTGTGTTTGGTTTCCCAAGGGTTATGAAGTCATTCTTTTTAGGGTCCATAACCCAATTCTTATGTACCTCAAATTCATATTTTCCCTCCTTGGAGAAATAGCTCTGAAACAAGAAGATTTAGAAGCCTTGTCTGCTCAGATTGAAATTACAACTGTGACTCTGTTGTGTGTCTCCTTCCTTCCTTCCTTCCTTCCTTCCTTCCTTCCTTCCTTCCTTCCTTCCTTCCCTCCCTCCCTCCCCTTTCTCTTTCTTTTCTCTTTCTTTCTTTTCTTTCTTTTTTTTTCTCTTTCTTTCTTTCCTTCTTTCTCAGAAACTCACCGTCTTACCCAGGCTGAGTGTAGCAGTACAATCACAGCTCGCTGCAGCCTGTGTCCTGGGCTCAAGTGATCCTCCCCCTCAGGCTCCCAGTAGCTGGGACTGCAGACGCACTACCACGCCCAGCTAACTTTTTTTTTTCTTTGTAGAGACAGGGTCTCCCTTGTTGTCCAGCCTGATCCCAAACTCCTGACCTCAAGCAATCCTCCTACTTTGGCCTCCCAAGCACTGGAATTACAGGTGTGAGCACGGCATCTGGCAATTCTCCTTCTAATTTTAAAATCGGCCGGAGGATGAGTAAGGTGACGGGTCGAGAGATGAGCCTCCCTTCACGTACTGCTCCTTGGATCTTCCTGTTCTTTTAGGAGGAAATCGGTCCTAAGAAATTTTCTAAAAGCCCAAAACTCTCATCAGTTCTGTGGTCCCAGGTTATTCAGGCAGACATGACAAGAATTAAAGGTGCTCACTGGGCTTCAGTTATTTCCTTTCTCTTCATTTTCCTTTTTTTTTTTTCCAATGTTTTGCATCAAAAGTGTTTTTTTCTTTTCATGGACGCTTAGCAGGTTTTAATTTTATAAAACATTGTGCAACCAGGTACCTTAGGGAACAGTAATTAACTGGGATTATGTTTTCATTTCAGTGAATTTTAAATGAGAAGCCTAAATACTCAGCAAATGGGAAAACACACAGCTGTGCTCTTTTCTTAAGTATATTCCTTTGCTTACGATAAATATTTTCCTAGTGCTATTTGCAATTTGCCCCCTTGCTTAAACAGGCCATGCCATGAATTATTTAAAATAATGAAAAATGTTTACTTTTAATTTTAATACATGTTCTTGGCTGTCTCCAATCTGCATTCTTCCCACCAGGGGCTGGCAACTATCCAAAAACAAGCTGGAATATCTATTTTTTATTTTCTTATTTACTTGCTTATTAATTGATTTATTGAGACAGGGCCTCACTCTGTTGCCCAGGATGGAGTGCAGTGACATGAGCACAGGTCTCTGCATCGATGACCTCCTATGTTCAAGCAATCCTCCCGCCTCAGCCTTTCAAGTAGCTGGATACATAGACATGCACCATCACACCCAGCTAATTTTTTTATGTTTTGTAGAGAAAGGGTCTTACTATGTTGCCCAGGTTGGGCAATCCACTCTCCTTGGCTTCCCACAGTACTGGGATTCTGGGATTGCAAGTATGAGTCACCTCCAGAACATTTATTTAACAAGAATTTTTTTGTACATCTACTGTGATATTGTAGTAAATGCAGCATCATTTTAAAGTTGAACTCAAGATCACTTCAAAATGAGGATTAGAAGATGAAGAACTGTGGTTACATCTAAATTATATACTGATTATAAGTTCAGAGAAAGAATCTTACTGGTGTGACATCCGTGCAAGGTAGTAGCAAACCTTGGAGTTAACCTTGATTTAAATTCCAGTTCTACTGTTCACTAGATGTGGATCTTAGACAGTGAATTATTTCACAAGCCTCTTGTTTCATCTGTAAAATGGGAAAAATAGTTTGCTATCCTAAGTGCTACTGAAGCATTTAGCCAGATACTAATACTCAATATGTGGCAACTATCATCCTCATCATCATCAATCACATGAAACTTCAAGGAAACTTTCCAGTGGGTGAAAATAGCCACTAAGTTGCAGCTACTGCTATTCTGCCTACACAGTGAGAAGCCTCTGATGGTAGCCTCTGTAAAACAGATCTATATCACACGTAACACATAGGTTAAGATGATCTTTTATCTCTGGCATCTTGTGACTGAAAGATCACAGTAAAGGCTTAATTTGAATAAATTCTATACTATGTCGAGAGTCATTAATAATGAACATCTCCTTTGAATGATTTTTTTTGAAGAGTGATTTTATTAATTTCAAGCTCATAAGACAATCAAACTAAGCTGGGATGATTTCTGCTAGCAGTACTTAGGCAACCTGTTTTAACCAACAAATGGGAGAGCTTTGTAGTGAGTCTGCCAATTACTTCTCTCTCTATGGATCCCCTTTCACAAGGCTTTAGGTACAGAAAACAAGCTTGTCTTCTCAATCACGGTGTTGATTTCCGTGATCTGTGCAGGGTTTCCTGCACAGACACAGTTCATCTTGATGCCCATCTGAATTTTAACACATTTTAAAATTATTTTTAAAATTTTTCTTGGTTTCCAATTGATAAGTAGGTTTTAAGTTCTTTTTAAAATTTTTTCAGCTTTATTGTGGTAGGATTGCAAATAAAAATTGCATATATTTAAGGTGCACAATATTATGATTTGAGACACATATAGATCATGAAATGTGAGTAACACAATCAAGCTAATTAACACATCCAACACCTCACATGGTTATCCCTTTAAAAAAAAAAAAAAACTGGATAAAGAAAATGTGGGAAAACTATGCAGCTATAAAAATAATGAGTTCATGTCCTTTGCAGGGACATGGATGAAGCTGGAAACCATTATCTTCAGCAAACTAACACAGGAACAGAAAATCGAACACCACATAAGTGGGAGTTGAACAATGAGAACACATGGACACAGAGAGGGAACATCACATACCAGGGCCTGTTGGGGGTTGGGGGCAAGGGGAGGGAGAGCACCAGGACAAATACCTAATGCATGCAGGGCTTAAAACCTAGATGATGGGTTGACAGGCGCAGCAAACCACCATGGCACATGTACACCTAGGTAGCAAACCTGTACATTCTGCACAGGTATTCCATAACTTAAAGTAAAAAATAAATAAATTTATAATATATATAAATAAATAATAAATGCCCATTTTTCTTTTTAAAATTTTTTTGTAGCTTATTTTCTGTTTTTAATTTTTAATTTTTGTGGGACCATAGGTATACATATTTACGGAGTACATGAGGTGTTTTGGATTGCAACATGCAAAAATCATGTCCTGGAGAACGGGGTATCAAAATCACAGTTTTCTTACTAAAGCTCCACTCTGGTCTCTGTACTAAGAAGAAAACAAGCAAATTCTGAAGTGATTTTAACCAATGAGAATCATTCTCTCAGAATGGCATGACAGGTTCTGGTCCGTGGCCTCTTGAGAGGAGGTACAGGTGTCCACCTTGGTTTGAGGGGACCCTTGTACCAAGGTAGGGGATGAAATGAACATCCCTCAGTGGCACAGTCATGACTCTCCCAGTGGAGTTCTGTGGCCAGACTTTCAGGAAGTTCATAGGTTCAGACAATTCAAACGCGTCTTTGAAAAATGGACCACATGACTGATGTCCAGTGCAGGAAGAAAACAGTGTACATGTTAACAAGAAGTCACTCTTTTCTGCCGGTTAGCGCAGGTCCCCCGAGGACTGCTGGCAGCCATATTGCCAGCTCAAGTTGGATTGCTAGCTTGGTTGTTAAGAGAAGGTGATAAAAAGGCATTTCTTCCAGTAAGTCTGCCTCTCATGCTGTTTTTAAATAAAAGCATACCTACAAAAAAAAAAAAAAAAAAAAAAAAAACACTTTCTCCCCACTATTTGAAATGTGACCACAAACTATATTCAGCCCACGTCGCTCTTCACATCACCGTCAAAGGCTTAGCTAACAAGATGACCTTGTTATCTAAAAAAAAAACCAGGTTATTTTTCTCTATGCTTCTCCCTTGAAGGTTAGTTCTTAGAAGCAAAAACTCTCTATTTGAAGTTTTTAGAAGGATGGAAGGATAACCTTAGCAAGAAACAGAATTTAAAAAAAATATATTCTAGTAAAACATCAGGAGGCTTATAAGTAATGTTACCTGAATCCTTTTGTTTAATATATCACCCTCATCATCATCAATCATATGAAACTCCAAGAAAACTTTCCAGTGGGCAGAAAACAGCCACTAACTTGCAGCTATTGCTATTCTGCCTGCACGATGAGAAGTCTCTGATGGCAGCCTCTGTAGAACAATAACTATCTACCTGGTCACTGCTAGTCAAGCACTATTGGGAGGCACCAGACCTGCAAAGCAAAGGGGATCCCAGTCCACCCTTGAGAGAGACAGGATACTATTACTCTAACCATTTTATGTGAGGAAGGTTAAGGGACATGCCTAAAGTCACATAACCAGAAAGAGCCCAAGCTGGGTCAGGCACAGTGGCCTACGCCTGTAATCCCAATACTTCGGGAGGCCGAGGCAGGTGGATCACCTGAGGTCAGAAGTTCAAGACCAGCTTGGCCAACATGGTAAAATGCTGTCTCTACTAAAAACACAAAAAAATTAGCCAGGTGTGGTGGCAGATGCCTGTAATCAATCTACCTGGGAGGCAGAGGCAGGAGAATTGCTTGAACTCAGGAGGCGGAGACTGCAGTAAACTAAGATTATGCTACTACACTCCAGCCCGGGTGGCAGAGTGAGACTCCATCTCAAAAAGAAAGAAGGAAAGAAAAAGAGAAAGAGAGAGAGGAAGGAAGGAAGGGAGGGAGGGAGGGAGGGAGAGGAAGAGAGGAAGGGAGGGAGGGAGGGAGGGAGAGGAAGAGAGGAAGGGAGGGAGGGAGGGAAAGAAAGAAAGGAAGAAAGAAGAAGGAAGGAAGGAAGGAAAAGAAAGAAAGAAAAGAAAGAGAAAGAAAGAAAGAAAGAGAGAGAGAAAGAAAGAAAGAAAGAAAGAAAGAAAGAAAGAAAGAAAGAAAGAAAGAAAGAAAGAAAGAAAAAGAAAGAAAGAGAGAAAGAGAGAAAGAGAGAAAGGTCCCTAAGTACTTTCTTCATTTCTTTCTGAAAGGCTGCCTGTGCGTGCCCTCCCAATGGAAGGACTTGCTCTGACTCTCACTGATAGAATCTTCCTCATGTAATCAGCACTAGAAATTGGTTGGAAATTAATGAGGATTCAACATAACTAGAGTTTGTTTTGAAAAAGACATTTGTCCCATATATGCCCTGAGTCTATCTCAGGTCTACTACAATATAAGCTATAAGCCATGTGTAAAGTGCCAGGAGTTTCTTAAACATTTTTGTATGGTGCCTACTGGAGGAAAATATTTTAAAATGGTAAGTGGAGATTTTTCTGCCTTATCTATGTAGATTTTAATACTCAGTGGATATTATCTGACTTTCAAACATCTCTTTCATGTGACCTCCAAGTATTTACCCTGCAAGAGTAAATATGATAGACATTGTCATATGCTCAAAAATTATTTCATTTTATTTATTTATTTATTTATTTATTTATTTATTTATTTATTTATTTTTGAGACGGAGTTTCACTCTTGTTACCCAGGCTGGAGTGCAATGGTGCAATCTCGGCTCACCGCAACCTCCACCTCCTGGGTTCAGGCAATTCTCCTGCCTCAGCCTCCTGAGTAGCTGGGATTATAGGCATGCGCCACCATGCCCAGCTAATTTTTTTCGTATTTTTAGTAGAGACAGGGTTTCACCATGTTGACCAGGATGGTCTCGATCTGTTGATCTCGTGATCCGCCCGCCTCGGCCTCCCAAAGTGCTGGGATTACAGGATTGAGCCACCGCGCCCAGCCTCATTTATTTTTTAAAGGCTTAGTAAAGAAGCTTTCTTGTGTCAGTTTGCTGAGAATGATGTTCTCCAGATTCATCGTTCTGCACATGTACCCCAAAACCTATAATGCAATAAAAATTTAAAAAATAAAAATAAAAAAAAAGAAGCTTTCTATTTTATCAGTGCACACACACACAAAAAAAATGATTTGCTAAAGAAAGATTCTTGCCTAATCAAGGGCATAAAGGAAGCATCTCATGAATTTGAAGAAGACATTGTGCCTATTAAGGCAACATCTTAACTGTACTCCAAGAAAAATAAAGATGGCGTTACAAGAACAGGAAAGAAACCTCTGTGTTCTGTAGGCCAATCAGTCACAGGAGCACACTAAGCAAGAACTTTTCAGATACAATCATTGTTTTCATCAGTCAGGAGCTCCCAAGTATGCCCAGCCTAGGCTGTGGTGTCAGTCGCTTAGCCCAACGACTATGCACAAATCCTTCTTGAAAAAGCCATGCTCATCAGTTTTGCACTTCCTTTAAAGCCATCCTTGATGCCTTTCTTTTCTCTTAGGCTTGTGAGGTTGGAACTCTGTACGTACCTTTTTGCCCTCTTCTGATTCTTGCCGCTGTGGCTTTTTCAGCACCTGGTTCATAACATCTCTCACTTCCACTGTCATCTCTCTGGTACAGATAAAAACAAAAGAATGGAGTCAATGCAGAAGAATGTCCTCTGACGAGACCTTCGGAACATCTTGATATTGTGTTGATAAATCTCCTGGCACTGGAGCCAGGTCTAGATCAAAACAGAAGAGCCAGTTACTAAGAGCGCTGTGTTTTGGAGGGTAGCTACAGGGTTGGAACGGGCGAGAAGAGCAAAGGTAGCCAGGCTGCAGTGGAATGGTCACTGCCATGCGAAGTGGTAGAGGGAAAGTTAAGCACTGTCCAATATGGCAGCCACTTGCCACATGTGGCTATGTGGAGCATTCAAAATGTGGTTAATCTGTCGGGGCAGGGTGGCTCATGCCTGTAATCCCAGCACTTTGGGAGGCTGAGGCGGTGGATCACTTGAGCTCATGACCAGCCTGGCCAACATGGCAAAAACCCATCTCTACTAAAAATACAAAAATTAGCAGGGCATGGTGGCATGCTCCTGTAATCCTGGGTACTCAGGGGACTGAGGCAGGAGAATCTCTTGAACTTGAGAGATAGAGGTTGCAGTGAGCCGAGGTCGCGCCACTGCACTCCAGCCTGAGCAACAGAGAGAGAGACTCCGTCTAAAAAAAAAAATGCAGTTAATCCAAAACTGATGTGCTGTAAGTAAAAAATACACACAAGATTTCATGTTCAAGGAAAACAAAGAATCCAAATATCTCTTTAATAAATTTCATATTGATTACGTGTATGTGTTGTTTGTTTGTTTGTTTTTGAGACAGGGTCTCACTCTCTCACCCAGACTGGAGTGCAGTGGTGCAATCTCAGCTCATGGCAACCTCTGCCTTCCAGGCCCAAGTGATCCTCCTGCCTCAGCCTCCCAAATAGCTGAGATTACAGGCATGCCCCACTACCGCCCAACTAATTTTTGTATTTTTAGTAGAGACAGGGTTTCACCATGTTGGCCAGGCTGGACTCAAACTCCTGACCTCAAATGATCCACCCACCTCAGCATCCAAAAGTGTTAAGATTACAGGCATGAGCCACTGCACCCAGCCAGGTTATGTGTTTAAATGAGATGAAAATTAACCTCACCAGTTTCATTTCACTTTTTTAATGTGACTATTAGAAAAATTAAATTACATACATGACTCACACTGTATTTCTATCAGACAGAACTGTTATTGACTGTCTGTCTTGGCTTATTCCCACCAACCTAAAACAACAAATGCATCTGAGGATTAGAAAAGAGACACATTTCTCTGAAGCGTTCTGTCTTGGCTAAAAGACCCCAAAGGGCAAAAGAAAGAAACAAAGGTTTGATAAGGAGACATGCCTTCACAGTCATTTGATCTTTCTCTTCCTCGCAAACAGAAATGTCTTCTTAAATGCTCTAAGAAGAGCTGTAACACGTTAGGCCAGGCGTGGTGGCTCATGCCTATAATCCCAGCACTTTGGGAGGCCAAGACAGGAGGATCACTTGAGTCCAGGGGTTCGAGACTGGCCCAAGCAACATGGCAAGATCCCATCTCTACAAAAATAAAAATAATTAGCCTGTGTAGTGGTGTCTGCCTGTAGCCCCAACTACAAGGGAGGCTAAGGTGGGAGGATCCCTTAAACCCAGAAATTCAAGCCTGCAGTTAGCCATGATCACACCACTGCATTGCAGCCTGGGCAACGGAGTAAGACCCTGTCTTAAAAAACAAAAAGAAAGAAAAGCTGTTGTCACAACGGTTTCCTTTACAGTGTCCTAAATAAGATCAGAAAGAGTCTCCAAATCAAGACAACCCCAACTCTAGAGAGCCTCTAGCTTATCTTCTTAGAACCATTACATTCCAACAACTATCTAAACTTGAAGGGGAAGAGCCGATCTAAAAAGAACAATCAAAGTTTGAAAACAGCATTTCCAGACCAGGGTTCATCCCTATGCTCTATGTGGCCAGGGGTATTTAACCCTTGGACCATGTGAAAAATGAAAAAAACAGTCATTCTCAAAGCACTTTAATCCTGTTGAGATAGTTTAGGGAAGGAGCTTCTCACACTTGAATGCCATATGGAAGAACATCAACGCACTTTCATTAGTAATTACTCTACAATAGCTTTAAGTCTAATTAGTGAAACTTGAAGTGATCATCATAATAATTTGTAGTTATCATACTTTCATCAAAGAGTAAGACAGATGCAGAAATTTAAAAAATGGAATGAATCAGTTCTGTCATTTATTTGATTAGAGGTCATCAAAAAATCTTGTATTAATGGCTGGGCATTGTGGCTCACACCTGTAACCCCAGCACTTTGGGAGGCCAAGGCAGGTGGATCACTTGAGCTCAGGAGTTCAAGACCAGCCTGGCCAACATGGTGAAACTCTGTCTCTACTGAAAATACAAAAATCAGCTGTGTGTGATGGTGCGTGCCTGTAGTCCCAGCTACTCGGTTGGCTGAGGCAGGAGAATCGCTTGAACCTGGGAGGCAGAGGTTGCAGTGAGCCAACACTGCACCACTGTACTCCAGCCTGGGTAACAAGAGTGAAACTCTGTCTCAAAAAAAAAGAAAAAGAAAAAGACAAAGAAGTTAGGGACTTAATATTTTCTTCTCATAACCATAGATCTGCAAGTGGGCCATCCATACATAGCTGATGTTGCTGCTCTGGATGCCATCGGGGATCCAGGCTCTTTTTTTGCTTTATAATGGAGTCTTGCTCTGTTGCCCAGGCCTAAGTGCAGTGGCACAATTAAAGCTCACTGCAGCCTCAATCTCCAGAGCTCAACTGACCCACCCACCTCAGTCTTTCAAGTAGCTGGGACTACAAGAGCACACCTCCATGTTCAGATAAATTTTTTTTATTGTTTGTAGAGGTGGGGTCTTGCTGCACTGCCCAGGCTGGTCTCAAACTACTGAGCTCAAGCAATTTTCCCACCTCAGCCTCTTAAAGTGCTTAGGATTACAGGAGTGAGCCACCATTCCCATCCTAGGCTCTTTCTACATATCTAGTCAATGACATTTAGCCAGTACATCCTCATTGTCACACTTGTTACCTGGTAGTTGCAAGATGGCTGCTGAATATCCAGATAGGGGTATTTTCTGTTTCAGGAAAGCAAAATCCCTCCCAGAAACCCTCAGACATGAGCTAAGGGCTTCTGGGAAGGCTTTTGCTTTCCTGAAACAGGAAATACTGCTATCTGGACATTCATTAGTCAGAACTATGTCACATGACCTATCCTGAGGCAAGGGAGGTTGAATAAACAAGTATTTATAGCTGGGCTGGTCTCTGTCCCCCAGGCTGGAGTGCAGTGGTATGATCATAGCTCACTGCAGGCTTGAATTCCTGAGCTCAAGTGATCCTCCTACCTCAACCTCCCTAGTAGCTGGGACCGCAGGCATATGCCACCATGCCTGGCTAATTTTTATAGTTTGATTTTTATAGAGATGGGCTGTTGCCATGTTGTCCAGGCTGGTAAGGAAGAGGAAGATGCACTTGGGTGGGTAATAGCAGTTCCTACCACAGAAAGATCTGGAAAGTTTCTTCAATCACCTTAAACACAGTAAACCTCAAACATCTGATAACACTGACCTCTGACAAGTATGAAAAAGTGAATGAAGAAAAGGATACAAACTCCTAAGCACCCATCAGATTTATAGATCTGGTGAGAGGCAAATAAGCCTGAGAGCTATTTGGGGACGAAGCACTTGAAATTGAATTTTTTATTTTAGTGATGGTTTTACGCACAATTGGTACAAGTAAATTTGAATAATAATGAGCTCATCTAATTAGCATCAAAATAATATTGAACAAACAGCACTGGATTCTAAAAGAGCATCTATTTTAATAGCCAGGAAAACAATTTGTCAGGGAAGAGACTAAAGGAAAATAACCTGTTAAATCCTAGTTTTCTGGGAATACTGTCCTTCAGGCTACATCTCTAACAAATGTTTCAGCATTTACCCGCAAGGAATATAAAATAGTCCCTTCCAGTCTGGTGATTAGAATGGTGTCAGTTGAATCACGGAGATACCACATACATTGTGAGCCTACCAAGAGGAAATGACATCACCCCTCTGCCACTGACCCTGGGGCGCTGTGAGACATGTCCTTAGAACACCAGGAATGTGATTTGAGAGATTTCTAATTTTTTGAGCACCTTGTAAAGGACAAGTCTTAGAACGGTGTTTTTCAAACTGTGGCTCTCGACTCATATGTGAATTGTGAAATCAATATTTTTTAAGAGAAACAAAATGGAATAGAATAATAGAGTAGAGTGGAGTTCATCACGTGCAGTAAGGATGCTATCACTTCAATAACTTTCCGTGTCAGTGATGTATGTCTGTTTGTACTGGGCACCATGTAACACGAATGTCTTTCTGTGGGCCATGGTCAAACATGTTTGAAAAGCCACTGCTGGCTGGGTCTGCTGGCTCACCTCTGTATTCCTAGAGCTTCGGGAGGCCAAGGTGGGAGGACCCTTAAGCCTAGGAACGCAAGGCTGTGGTGAGCTACGATTGCACCATTGCATTCCAGCCCAGGTGACTCTCTAAAAAGTGATAATAATAAAGAGAAGCCACTGCCTTTGCACTTTCGGGACACCTAAGAGAACCATTAGAACAGGTCACCAAAAAGAAAACACAGCCCTGAAAATATCATAAGACTTCGAAACAAAAATGAGCCCAGGGAAATGGAAGCCAACATAGGGCGATGCAACCTCCACACCTCGGCATGAATAAAAAGTAGTAGGAATAGCAACAGAAAGGATAGCAAATCTTTATCCTATCATAATTAATCTTTATTCATGGTGAATTGGAGAAGAGATGACCATGGTGAACAGGGAACCAGTGACATCCAAGAGGAAAACCACTCTGAAAGCACTTGAGAAAAGCAGGGAGACTGCAATCCTCACCAGCCATCTACAAGAGGTGCTGCCTAGAGAGAAAAGATCAACAGTTAAACAAGACTATGCTTGCACGAGTCGCAGGTAATTAGTTGTGTTTCTGTCTCTAAATTAACAGTTACTGCATTGTGTTGTTTTTACTCTTTGCAAGTAATTACTTCTGTTGTTTTCTAAAGTCATGAGTTAAAGAACACTGTCGGGAACATTTAATGAACATGCCTGATGGTGGACCTAATTCGTTTTCCAGAAGTTACCGTGGGAATGAATGTCCCGTAAGCCAGGACTCCATCACCAGTGCGCTGGTACTAATGGTTCTACACACAGCACCCAAACAGGAAGTCGCCCTGGACGAGAACTGCATGCTGTTTGCACAAGCCATGTTGAGCGGTTCCAGGAAAGTTAATGATCAGATGCCATAAACCAGCATTCTGTAAACATTTGTTTTGTCTTTATTCAGGTAAGAATCTGAGCTGTGGAATCCTCTGCTGCCAAACTCACATACTCACTCAGCAAATGCAAAGTTGTAGAATTAACCAGACCTGTCCCTTTGAAGGTAGTTTAGCTACCACTTAAGCCTGGCCCTTGCCTCAAGCAGCTTCTAACCAATAGAGTATTTTCCCTTAGATGAAGTCTAAAATAAAGTTATCTCCATCTTATCACATTTCCAGTGATGGTTAAGTTCCTCTTTTAGTTGGATCCAGCCCAGCCTGCTCCTGATCTCTCTCTCTCTCTCTCTCTCTCTCTCTCTCTCAACATCACTACCACTTGGATAAAGTTCTTGTTCTAGCCTTTGCATGAAACAAGAGAGTCGCTGATCATCAGTGGTCCACAGTAACCTTCTTCCCGTCGCCACCAAGGTGCCGATGTCACACTGCTCTCTCCTCCATTCACAGGTTCTGCCCTGCTAGGATGTCTTTCTTCCTCAATATTTGCTTGACCAAACCTCAGCTACATAAAAATGTTTACAACAGAAAAAGGGTAAGCGATGATACGTGCAAGTTCTAAAGAAAGCCCTTAACTCTGGCCTCCTTGGGAAGGCTGTATTTTCTAAAATAAAACCAAACCCTCTTTTAAAATCTAAGAAAGTATAAAACTACTTAGATAAATACCTAAATGGGCTTTGAAAAAATTCAGTTCTAATGCTAAGAAACATCTTTGTCCAATTCATAGCAACTGAGTCAAATTTGTCCACTCTTACAGACAACCATTCTCTCTGTCTGGCTAGCCATCTGGATTCCACCACCACCACCACATGTGCCCAGCCATTTCTTCAGGGAACTGCTCCTTCTTCACTCCAATTGAACCTGGGTCGAGCTACTCATCGGATGCTCCAAGACCCTGCCAGAGGAATGGACCAATAGCAGTGGGGGGCTATCACCGAAGCCCCTTGGGCAAAGAAGCAAATGGATGCACACTGGGAACTGCAGTGTCTCTGTTCCCTATTTGAACCAAAAGTCTATCTGAAGGAGCAGAGGAGGGCAACTCCAAGTAACAAACAAATCCAAGAAAGCAAGAGCAAGCCGATGACCTTAGATGAGCTTCTGAATAACGTTCTTTTTTTTTTTTTTTTTTTTGAGACCGAGTTTCGCTCTTGTTACCCAGGCTGGAGTGCAATGGCACTATCTCGGCTCACCACAACCTCTGCCTCCTGGGTTCAAGCAATTCTCCTGCCTCAGCCTCCTGAGTAGCTGGGACTACAGGTGCGCACCACCACGCCCAGCTAATTTTTGTATTTTTAGTAGAGACGGGGTTTCACCTTGTTAACCAGGATGGTCTCGATCTCTTGACCTCGTGATCCACCCGCCTCGGCCTCCCAAAGTGCTGGGATTGTAGGCGTGAGCCACCACACCAGGCCTGAACAAAGTTGTTTCTAAAGCCAGACTTCCCAGCCCACATGTGAACCACTACATTGCCTCTTGGCTTAAACTTGGTGGTGCTGAGTTTCTGTCACTTACAGTCACATGAGTTCTGTTGGAGGGTCCTTGTGTATTTCTCCGCTCTAAGCTTATGGTTTACTCTGACAGACATAGCCATACTATCTGCTAAACTTCTCTGAGCCAAGATTCACTCACCATGTTTCCTCCTCTAGAAAGCCTTCTTTGACCTTGCAGGGAAAGACAAGCATATTCTCCCATTTTCCCTGAGGGCCCTGTGCCTGCCTCTTTCGAGCTCTTCTCTCATGGCCAGTCTCTCCCTTTAGACTATAAGCCTCTGGAAAGACGGATTTCCCCTCCCTTTTACACCCTTAGGTCCAAAGCAGGCACACGACGGATATTCTGTAGAAGTAACGTTTGTTGAATGAAAGCCAAAGAACTTGCCAATGTGAAATATTCAGACAAAGAAATAGATACCTATAGAACCATCACCAAATAATACCTTCTTTTTAACAAACAATAATTAAACACAAACATCTCCCTGGTGAACTATAAAAGTTATGGACCCATTTTCTTTCCACCTTCATCGACTCTGTAAGAATAAGAAAATATCATTTATAGCTAACATTTGATTAATGTTTCTATTTGCTCGACAAATATATATTGAGTACTCAATATTGAACTCCATCAATTCAAAAGTGAGATTGTCACTGTTGATGTCAGCCCTCCAAAATTGAACTTACCGCACCATGTCACTGGATAAAGGAAACTAGATTTAGAAAGCAGGATACATGCAGATCAATACTTCTATATTCTTTCTTTGATGCTTTTAGATTTTTCAAATTCTTATAGAATTTCCAACACTGTAAGAACTGTGTGCGTGGCTATTCTCTGACTTTGCATTATCAGATGCCTAGAAGTGGCAAATTAAGGAAGATAATTTGCATCCAGCAAAGTTGACAAAACCCACGATAAGGTTTACAACCTGTGAAGTCTGTGGTGAGCCCTAAGATTTTCGGCCCAGGAAGTACCACTGGCATATTTTTGCTGAGGCCATTTCAGGGCAATAGCAGAAGTCTGAAAAGTATCTTCATAAAATTGTTCATAAAATGAGATCGTTATCTCCAGGATTTCACTATGCTGATCATGTAACCATATTCATCTGCTTATCAACCTACTCATCATTATCTATCACTACATCTAGGTTAGAGTTGCACAGATCTGGAATATTTTGCCAGGGCAAAGGTCTCAGTCTCAGAGGAGAGGAAAACCCTAGGAGGACCATGGTTGTGTCATTTTTTTAAATGACAGACTAACAAACATTTCTGGAGACTGCAGAGTGATCATTAACACAGTGGTAAGTACAGACAGTAATAGATGCTAAAGATCACTGTGCTCCTTCAGCCAGAGGACAAGTGATTATCAAAATCAATCCAAATGAAATGAATGCGACTCTAGGTAAAGTAAAACCCCTCAGGAGCTGTCCGGGAAAAATCATACTATTATGCAAAATTCTATTTTCCTATGGACCAGTCAGTACCCCAAGTTTTGAATGTTTTCTCAACAAAGAATCATAGTTGTAATTCTGCTGTTAAATGTGCCAGCAGTTCCCAAAGTGTGGTTGAATAAGCCCTGAGTCCCCAAAATAGGCTCAAAATAGGGGGATGAAAGGCCCTCGCTTTTCCGACCACATAGACATGTGAGGCCACCACAGACAGAATGTAGACGTGAGGATCCAGCTGTTTTCTCTTAGTTCATACAATAGAGACGCGTGAAATGTAAAGCAACGCCATGCTTCTAAGTTTGTTTTGCTTTGGAAAACGCTGTTATTAGTTATGTTACTTAATATGTTTAAATTTATTAGGGTGACATTTAAATACATTTTAAAATAAGCATTTTTAAAGCACTCTATTTAAAATTCTAATGAAGTAAAAATCATTAGATTTTTACTAACACATAAACACATAGCAGCATAGATATAACACACATAAACAAAAGCAGGGCCGGGTGCGGTGGCTCAAGCCTGTAATCCCAGCACTCTGGGAGGCCGAGGTGGGTGGATCACGAGGTCAAGAGATCAAGACCATCCTGGTCAACATGGTGAAACCCCGTCTCTACTGAAAATACAGAAAATTGGCTGGGCATGGTGGTGCATGCCTGTAATCCCAGCTACTCAGGAGGCTGAGGCAGGAGAATTGCCTGAACCCAGGAGGTGGAGGTTACGGTGAGCCGAGATGGCGCCATTGCACTCCAGTCTGGGTAACAAGAGCGAAACTCCGTCTCAAAAAAATAAAATAAAATAAAATAAAAATAAAAGCAACTGTGGTCCTTAGTAATTTCTAATAGAGTAAAAGGATCCTAAAATTTAAAAGTTTGAGAACTACAGAAATATACATTCTAGTTAAATTTTTCAGTATTGTTCCAAACAGTGTGATGTCTCTTCTTTCTTTTTTTTAAGTAGACATGGGGTCTCGCTATGTTGCCCAGGCTGTTCTTGAACTCTACTGTAAGGATTGAAGTGATCCTCCCACCTCAGCCTCCTAACTGTTAAAATTACAAGTGTGAGCCACTGCACCTGGCTTTTGATGTCTTTAAAGCTACTGCCTTACCAGTTTCAAAACACCTAAGAGAGCCATTAGCACTATACAATAAGTCCATGTAATCAAACTACACTTGTACTCCTTAAAATTTACACAACAAAACATAAAATAAAACAACTCACTGATACATTTTCATAGGCCAGAATTGGCAGAGTTCTTTTAACTATCTCTACAGAGGCAAGTAGAAACGTGGAATTAAACCGAAAAAAAAAAAAAAAAAGTCGTGTCAAAAGCAGTAATTGACCTCCCCTGCATTCCACTTACCCATTGCACTGAGACTAAGTCAAGCCCAGAGCTCCGGCCACTTCCAAAAGCAAACTTTTCTATCATTAATAGCTGATGCTTGTTTTTTGGAACATTTTCACAAAAGGGAGATTTGAAGTAATTTTCCAAAGAGTTCAGAAAGAAAATCATTTTAAGGCCTGAAATATCTGGATGTAATGTGCCAAAGTCACTTTCCAATTATTTAAATGAGGAATTCAATTTTTTTTTGGGCTCATATAGGAACATCTCTGAAATTTTTTATGTCTTCAGAAACAACAATATCACAGTAAGCTATGAAAAACACAAATCCCGTATCAAACACCACACTTCATTTACTTAAACACCTACTATGTATCATCTGTGACATTAAACAGAATCGTGCATAGAATACGTTTAGAACTTTATTTCTACAGTTCATTGCTACTTTGCTAAAATCACCATTCATTTCTTTTCTTCATCTTCTTCTTTTTTTTTTTTTTGAGTCAGAGTTGAACTCTTGTTACCCAGGCTGGAGTGCAATCGCATGGTCTCGGCTCACTGCAACCTCTGCCTCATGGGTTCAAGCAATTCTCCTGCCTCAGCCTCCCAAGTAGGTGGAATTACAGGCACCCGCCACCACACCTGGCTAATTTTTGTATTTTTTTAGTAGAGACAGGGTTTCACCATGTTGGCCAGATTGGTCTCAAACTTCTGACCTCAGGTGATTCACCTGCCTCAGCCTCCCAAAGTGCTGGGATTACAGGCATGAGCCACAGTACCCAGCCTTCTTTTTTAAATAAATCTTTAAATTCAAGATGATTTATTAGTCACAATGTGATAAAAATCTTGAGTTGAAATGGACATTAAACATCATGTAACCTACTCTTTTAACACAGTAAAATTACCTAATGATTTTCACAGATGACAATTCTATACTTTTATAAAGGTCATTTTGCAATTATAAAATCAATTACACCTGACCTATGGAAATCTCTCTCAAGTGAGTCTCTAAGTCCTTGAATCTCATATTTTAAAATTTGTACATAAACCCCTCAGCCAGGAAGCGCAGATTGAATTACTCATATTGGATTTTCTTGGCAGCGAGCTCATCTTTGCCAAGCAGTGCCCTGCCAAAATCCTCAACTCCCACCTGGTATCTTTCCTTAGAAAGCCATCGTATCTTTTATCAGTTGACTAAACAAGAAGCCAACTAAAATCAGTTTTTTTAATCAGGTAAGTAACTTGGAATATTTAAGAGATAAGTTACTGCATATCTAATTATTATTATAAATTAAAGTACTAATATGCTATTTATAGAAAGCAACAGAAATAGGTTACATAAAGAATATTTAATTCTGAAGACTGCTTCAGAGCTTACATCGCAATAATCTATTATGCCTAAAAGCCGTATTCATTCCAAAAACCTCAGTGCCTTGGAAGTTAAAAAAATAATAAATAATAAATAAAAATAAATTTTAAAAGAATCAGCCAGGTGCTGTGGCTCACACCCGTAATCCCAACTTTGGGAGGCCAAGGCAAGCTGATCACATGAACCCAGGAGTTAGAGGCCAGCCTAGACAACATGGCAAAACTCAGTCTGTACAAAAAAAAAAAAAAAAATTAGCTGGGCTTGGTGACATGCGCCTATCGTCCCAACTACTCAGGATGCTGAGGTGGGAGGACTGCTTGAGCCCAGGAGGCTGAGGCTACAGTGAACCGTGATTGCGCCACTGCACTCCAGCCTGAGCGACAGAGTGAGACCCTACATCAAAAAAAAAAGAAAGAGAAAATGATTTGGATAGTGTAACTGCAGATTGTAAATGATTAAATTCATGTTATGGATGTATATGTAAACATGAATATAGATTACATAGAGATCTGTATCAAATGCAACTTTATCCTTAGGATCTTTTCTAGTCCAATTAAAGGCCATTTTACTAGGTCTTTGCTGGTGTTTTAACAGGTATCTTCATGCGTGTCTCACAAACACCCCTAACGTATGCTAATATCAGACAGCAACATTGCAGATGAAAGAATTTAATCATAAACAATAATGGCAACCTTGCCTTCAAACCACTGTCATTACAGTTATAGCTCTAATTGGCATCATTACAATTTGTTCATTCTTTTCCAGGAGGATTACATTTTGCGTGCAGCTAAAAATTGAATCCTGCAGGGTGTAGTGGCTCACACCTGTAATAGAAGCACTTTGGAAGCCAATATAGGAGGATTGGTTGAGTCCAGGAGTTCAAAACCAACCTGGGTTACATAGCGAGACCCCATCTCTACAAAAAGAAAGAAAAAAGAGAGAGAGAGAGGAAGAGAGAGAGGGAAGGAGGAAAGGAGAGAAGGAGGGAGGAAGAAAGTTTAAAAACTGAATCTTTGCCCAAGTGTCGTGGCTCATGCCTGTAACCCCAGCACTTTGGGATACCAAGACAGGCAGATCACCTGAGGTCAGGAGTTCGAGGCCAGCCTGGCCAATATGGTAAAACCCCAACTCTACTAAAAAAAAAAATTTAAATAAGATACAAAATTAGCCAGGCATGGTGGCATGTGCCTGTAATCCCAGCTACTGAGGAGGCTGAGGCAGGAGAATCGCTTGAACCAGGAAGGAGGAGGTTGCAGTGAGCCAAGATAGTGCAATTGCACTCCAGCCTGCTGGGCAACAGAATAACACTCTGTCTCAAAAAAAAAAAAAAAAAATCTTCATGAACATTTCTTAAAACCTGCACTCTGCTTCCCTTCTGCACTTCGAGAGCTTTGTATCTTTGTAAATGTAATCCAAGTTAATCCCAAGAAGCTCCTTATGTTCTCTAGGATGAAGAGGGTCCCCCACACCCATTTTACTGAGGATTTACTAATGCCTTTATTTTCGTTTTTTGGCTTGTAAGTATAAAAAAAAAACAGAAGCTGAATGCCTGTAGTCTCAGCATTTTAGGAGGCTGAAGTGGGCGGATCACCTGAGCTCAGGAGTTCAAGACCATCCTGGGCAACATGGCAAAATCCTATCTCTACAAAAATACAAAAATTAGGCCAGGCATAGTGGCTCATGCCTGTAACCCCAGCACTTTGGTAGGCTGGGACAGGTGGATCACCTGGGGTCAGGAGTTTGAGACCAGCCTGGCCAACATGGTGAAACCCTGTCTCTACTAAAAATACAAAAATTAGCCAGATGTTGTGGTGAGTGCCTGTAGTCCCAGCTACTCAGAAGGTTGAGGTACAAGAATTAATTGCTTGAACCCGGGAGGCAGAGGATGTAGTGAGCTGAGATTGTGTCACTGCACTCTAGCCTAGGTGACAGAGTGAGACCCTCTCTCAAAAAGAAAAAAAAAAAACACAAAAATTAGCCAGGCATGGTGATGCACACCTGTAGTCCCAACTACTCAAGAGGCTAAGGTGGGAGGATTGCTGGAGCCCAAGAGGTAGAGAATGCAGTGAGCCAAGACTGTGCCACTGCACTCCAGCCTGGGCAACAAAGCGAGACCCTGAGAAAAGAAGGAAGGAAGGAAGGAAGGAAGGAAGGAAGGAAGGAAGGAAGGAAGGAAGGAAGGAAGGAAGGAAGGAAGGAAGGAAGGGAGGGAGGGAAGAAGGGAGGGAGGGAGGGAAGGAGGGAGGGAAAGAGAGAGAAAAAGAAAGAAAGAAAAAATAAAAGAAAGAAAGAGGGAGGGATGGAGGGAGGGAAGGAAGGGAGGGAGGAAGGAGGGAGGGAAGGAAAGAAGGAAAGAAAGAAAGAGATAGAAAGAAAAGAAAGATGGAGGGATGAAGGGAAGGGAAAAAGAAAAGAAAAGAAAGAAAAGTTGGCCATACCATCCAATAGAAACATTCTCTATTTGTAAGTGTTTAAATATGGCCACAAAAAAGTGAGTAATGAGTTTTCTTGAAGTAAATTACCCATCACATGTGGCATAGCAATGGACTCAGAAGTTAGAGATGATGAGTAAGAAGATTCAGTGAGGTGAAGACTCAAAGAAAAAATCTGAAAAGTGAAAAAGAAAAGAAGTTTCTTGAGAATCTCCCACGTGTTATGTAATGGATATGGGATTTTACATAAATTGACTAGTATTTCCAATGCTGGTTCTCTAGAGAATATTGCATGAGTTGTACAGTGCACACACATAAAATATATACCGAAAGGTTACATCTCCATAGAAGGGTTCCAGATTGCTTTGGGTTTTGTTTTACTTCATTTTATTTTACTTTATTTTTTGAGACAGAGTCTCACTCTCTCTCAGGCTGGAGGGCAGTAGCACCATCTCAGCTCACTGCAGCCTCGACCTCCTGGACTCAGGCTGTCCTCCTGCCTCAACTTCCTAATTAGCTGGAACTATAGATGTGCACCACCACGCCAAGCTAACTTTTTATTTATTTATTTATTTTAGAGATGGGATTTTGCTATGTTAGCCAGGCTGGTCTCAAACTCCTGGACTCAAGCCATCTGCCTACCTTGACTTCCCAAAGTGCTGGGATTACAAGTGTAATATATTAATATAACATATTAATATAATAATATGTTTTTGAATACCAAATAGATGGTAAATTATTATAATGATAAAAGTGCATTCCGTCAAATAGATTTGAAGTATAGAGAAATAGGAAATCCTGATTCTACAAATACAGGCTCTGGGTACAAATTCTTTCAATGCTACAGGACAGTATCTTAAGCGTGTTTCTGATGTGTTACCACTTTCTTAGCTGAGTCTTTTCGGGCCCTTGGCACAGCTCTGTGGGTGGAGACATAGTTGCTACATGCGCAAATACGGTACACCTGAGGACAAAGCTTGTCAAATCACATCAGCTCCTAGGTGGGTCTGTTACCTGCTGAATTCACATGAGAACATGGTTGCTCAACCCTGTACCCTTGCGTCTTCCTTAAACCAGTTTCGCTTTAATGGAATTGTATCTAAGTAAAAGGTGTATCTACTCGACATTTACCTGGAGTGCTCTAAAATCAGGACTTTTCATTCCACTCCTATTCTGGGTTAATTCTATCTCTCAGGAAATAAGGAATCTTCCTCAAGATAACCAGTTGTTTGTGAACTCAGTCTACTGCCCTCGGTGGAAAGCCCTACTGGGTCAGCTAGAATTAGGGAGAATTACCAGGAATGTGCTCTGCCCTAAAGGCAGGGGGTGGGCTTACCCCCTGAATTCAAGGTGTGTCGTGATGCTTATGCTGTTTGTCCATAAATATGGGTGCTAAGGGCTAAGGACTAAACAGCCAAGAAGTGACACGCATAATACTTTCCTGGTTAGTCAGAGTTATAGAATTTTAGATATGGAAAGAATTCCAGATATTTATCTAGACTGATTCTCTCATTTTCAGATGAGAAACCCACCTACAAAGGCTATGACTGATTCAAATTCACACAATAAATTAGGGAAATCAATCCTTCTCTCTGCATGAAAAGAGTGAACTTTTAAAAGATAAATGAGATAGAAAATACCTTCCCCCAAAGTGGTTTCATAGCACTTTGGGAGGCCAAGGACGGTGGTTCACGAGGTTAGGAGTTTGAGACCAGCCTGACCAACAAGGTGAAACCCTGTCTCTACTAAAAATACAAAAAATTAGCCGGGCATGTGGCACACACCTATCATCCCAGCTACTCAGGAGGCTGAGGCAGGAGAATCGCTTGAACCCAGGAGGCGGAGGTTGCAGTAAGCAGAGATAGCGCCATTGCATTCCAGCCTGGGTAACAGAGCAAGTCTGTTTAAAAAAAAAAAAAAAAAAAAACTAACTAGGAGACTTCCCCACAGTGAATGTTTACTTTATTTATTGACCAATCTTATTTAATCTAAACTCTCCACTTCCATCTCATTATTCTTGAAGTGGATATCAGACATTCTTGTCATTTCATCTGTAAACACTTCAGAGTGTATCTCCAAAAGATAAGAATTCTTTTTTTAACCGTAACCACAATACCATTATCACTCATAAAAATTTCACTTCAGTGCACAGTGGCTCAAGCCTGTAATCCCAGCACTTTGGGAAGCTGAGGCAGGCAGATCACCTGAGGTCAGGAGTTTGAGACCAGCCTGACCAACATGGAGAAGCACCATCTCCACTAAGAATACAAAAAATTAGCCAGGTGTAGTGGCACATACATGCCTATAATCTCAGCTACTCAGGAGGCTGAGGTTGAACCTGGGATGCGGAGGTTGCTGTGAGCTGAGATTGCACCATTGCACTCCAGCCTGGAAAACAAGAGTGAAACTCTATCACAAACATAAATAAATAACAATAACTCCTTAATATAAATAGATTTTTTTAATTTACATAAATTATCCTTGGCCTTAGAATGGTGACATACCACTACAATTTGATAAATACTGTTTCACTGATTTATTCATTCAAAAAATACTGGCTAGTCACGATGGCTCAGGCCTATAATCCCAGCACTTTGAGAGGTCAAGGCCAGTGGATTACTTGAGCTCAGGAGTCTGAGACCATCCTGGGCAACATGGTGAAACCCTGGCTCTACAAAAAATACAAAAATTAACCAGGCACAGTGGCATGCACCTGTAGTCCCAGCTACTTGGGTTGCTGAAGTGGGAGAATCACCTGAGCTAAGGGAGGCTGAGGCTGCAGTGAACCATGATGGTATCACTGCACTCCAGCCTGGGTGACAGAGTGAGACCCTGTCTCAAAAACAAAAAGAAAATTAGCTGGGTGTGGTAGTGGGCCTGTAATCCCAGCTACTCAGGAGGCTGAAGCAGGAGCCGAGATCGTGCCACTGCACTCTAGCCTGGGCGACAAAGCAAGACTCCATCAAACACTTATTGAGCATTTATAAAATACCCACAAATGTTTTCTTTGCATGGGAGGCTGAGGAGGAGGCCTAGATTCTTACTTCTTGAAAGAAACTAGAGAATGGAAGGAGAAAGAACAAAGCAGAGTTGAGTTAATAGCTCAGTCTCAGTCCTTATTGAATGTGTAAACACAAGCAAGTGTCTCAATCTCTCAAAGCCTCAGTTTGCTTATCTGTAAAATGGAGCTAATGATGCCTATTAGCAGAGCTGCTAGGAGAACTAAATAAGATTAGATACCTAAGGCTACAGAGCCCAGCACAAGTCAGCACTCAAAAGATACCAGCTCTTTTCTCTCAGAGCTATTTGAAAGGGCAAGTTACTAATAATTGGTCAACCAGATTTATTAGCTTTAATTAACTAACTGGATATGTACTTTAAGACTCTGTTCTCCGAGTTGTACAAACAATGCTTTAAAATAACGAAGGAGTCTATTGTCACTTATGTTTTTTATTTGTTTTTAACTTATTTTTTTAGAAGCAGGGTCTGGCTCTGCCACGGAAAAGGCCCACGGGCAGGACTTTGCATTCTTTTTTTTTTTCCTTTTGAGACGGAGTTTTGCTCTCGTTACCCAGGCTGGAGTGCGATGGCGCGATCTCAGCTCACCGCAACCTCCACCTCCTGGGTTCAGGCAATTCTCCTGCCTCAGCCTCCTGAGTAGCTGGGATTACAGACACGCGCCACCATGCCCAGCTAATTTTTTTGTATTTTTAGTAGAGACGGGGTTTCACCATGTTGACCAGGATGGTCTCGATCTCTTGACCTCATCATTTGCCCACCTCGGCCTCCCAAAGTGCTAGGATTACAGGCGTGAGCCATGGCGCCCGGCCCGCATTCTTTAATCCCTGGTTCACCTCTGTCTTCATCGGAAAACTCTACTGCTACAGGGAGCCCCTCTGTACTTATTCTAGCCCAGGGGCTGCCCAATTTTTTTAAAAAAGGAAAAGGAAAAAGAAAACTCTGCTATTATAAATTGTGATTCCAGGCTGGGCGCGGTGACTTACACCTGTAATCCCAGCACTTCGGGAGGCTGAGGTGGGTGGATCACGAGGTCAGAAGTTCAAGACCAGCCTGGCCAAGATAGTGAAACCTCATCTCTACTAAAAATAGAAAAATTAGCTGGGTGTGGTAGTGGGCCTGTAATCCCAGCTACTCAGGAGGCTGAAGCAGGAGCCGAGATCGTGCCACTGCACTCTAGCCTGGGCGACAAAGCAAGACTCCATCAAAATTTAGAAAAAAAAAAATTGTGATTCCATGGAATAGTCTGCAGGAAGAAATGGTTTAACTACTAAAAGGGATTTGAAATGCATTGGCCTAGCCCAGCTATTTCATAATCTAAATTGGGAGGTTGGTCCTCCAAGTCCCAAAGCCAATGAATTGCAAGGTCAGGGTCGTATTCCAGAGAATCTGTGCAAAATGGTCAGCTTGCAACCTGGAGAAGAGCTGCCAGCAGGGTGCTTGGCCAGAAGTGTAAAATGACTGAGTTGTGCATTGAGAGGAAGAGCCAGTAGGTTGAGATACAGGGTGGGGAACACATTGTAAAATCTAAGTCAGAGATAAACAATTCTGGAGATATGTGAACCTTATTTAACTGGCTGCCATTTTCAAGATTACAAAACCCCAAACTAATTTTCTCCTTCAGCCTTTGTTGTTACAAGGATGTGCATATCTCAAGTATGTAGCCTAATCTCAACAACTACAATAAATATTATGACAAACAACTTAACAACTTAACAAATTTTCCTTAGGTCTTATACTATCAATGTCTCCTGGATCCAAAAAAAGGCAGATGGATTGAAAACCCACAGTGATAAGATGTCACTGGCTAGTTCAGATGGCCAGAGTACAGCGTGACTAAGGCTTGGGTCTTGCAATGCCTCTCTTTTCCATAGCTAACTGTTCCCCAATCGTTGGCCAACAGACACACCATTGGGTCATTGACTACCAAATGCTGCTGGATCATCCTTCAAGGTCAGCCCAAGCATCTCATTATACTGTCTTCACTGTGGTCTACCCTCTGACTTCTTACAGGTTTTAGTATCGATGGTATTCACTTGGTGAGGGGCACAGTGGCTCATGCCTATAATCCCAGCACTCTGAGAGGCCAAGGAGGGAGGATCACTTGAAGCCAGAAATCTGAGACCAGACAGGGCAACAAAGTGAGACTGTGTCTCTATAAAAATAAAATAAAATAAATTAGCCAAGCATGGTGGTACACACCTGTAGTCCCAGCTGTTTGTGAGGCTGAAGTGGGAGGATTGCTTGAGCCCAGGAGGTCCAGGCAGTAGTGAGTCCTAATTGCGCCACTGCACTCCAGCCTGGGCCACAGACCCAGACAACACAAAATAAAACAAAGTATTCACTTGGCATTTATCTTAGGATACTTCACATTGTTATTTAATCCATTAGCAAATGTGGTCTTACTAATTAAATTATAAGCCTCTCTGCTGCAAAGATGACATCTTATGCTTCTCAGCAGATCTTATACTCTGCCCTACTGATGATAAGTGCTCAATAAATGTTCATTGGTAATAATAATGATAATGCTGACAACGATAAGAGATGAACCAAGAAAATTTCCCCTTCATCCTCTGCTGGGAAAAAAAAAAAAAAAAAAAAAAAACTGCTCCAAATGCATATCTTGTTGCTCAAGGCATTTCTTATGAGAGCACAATGGATAAAAAATAATGACAAACATTCATGCTTGCTTTCCAGTTTATATACATTATCTCACATAAAAGCTACTATTATTTTCTCTGTTTTCTGGGGAAGAAAATTGAGGTACAGAAGAATTAGGTAGCTTTGTCATCATTCCATAGAGGCCCTAAAGAAGGAAGAGAAAGCAGTGTTTTCATATTGGTATAGATCAGTAGGAAAAGAAAAACTGTCACTAAGTAGATGTCTTATTTATAAATCAGCAAATAAATAATCATGGGGAAATAAATTCCACATTGGGAGAAGCATGTAAAATGAAGCATATCATTATTGTGATTAAACAAGTCCTTTTTTTTTTGAGACAGGGTCTCGCTCTGTCACCCAGGCTGGAGTGCAGTGGCATAAACAGACTTCACTGTACCCTCAACCTCTTGGGTTTGAGCGATCCTCCTACCTCAGCCTCCCTAGTGGCTAGGATTACAGGCACGTGCCGCCATGCCTGTCTAATTTTTTTGTAGTTTTTGGTAGAGGTAACGGTCTCTCCGTGTTGTCCAGGCTGGTCTTAATCTCCTGGCCTCAAGCAATTCTCCCACCTTGGCCTCCCAAAGTGCTGAAATTACAGGCATGAAGAGATTACACCTAGTGTAGGGATTACATTTTGTGTTTGAAGAGCACAGGAAACAAAGACATCACACTTGGCACAGTGTTTCACGCCTGTAATCGCAGCACTTTGGGAGGCAGAGGCAGGGATAGCCTGAGGTCAAGAGTTCAAGATCAGCCTGGCAAACATGGTGAAATGCTGTCTCTACTAAAAATACAAAAATTAACCAGGCATGGTCGTGCACACCTGTAGTCCCACTTCCTCAGAAGGCTGAGGCAGGAGAATCGCTTGAACCTGACACAGAGGTTACAGTGAGCTGAGATGGCACCACTGCATGCCAGCCTGGGCAACAAAACCAGTCTCAAAAAATAAATAAATAAAAAGTAAGACATGCTGTCATTCATTTATTCATTCAGTGGAAATGTATTAAATGCCTACTCTGCCAGCATTGAATGGAAATAGCACTTGACTTCCAGACAAAAGACCTAGATTTAAGACTGGCTTTGTTATTAGTAGTTGTGGGGCCTCTCTTTTCCTCAGTTTCTTTGCCTGCAAAATAACAATAATAATAAAACTGACCTCACAGGTTATTCTAGACGTGAAAAGATAAAACACAGCCCCCAACTTGCAGGAGGCTGCAAAAACACCATGGTGACATTTGGCTCAAGCCCAGACTTAACAAACTTCTCAATGTTTGCTACATCAGAACACGTGATTGCTATTGCTACTGGGGCTATAAAATTAGGGGTGCTAAAAAAATTAGAGGTGGTGAAACACAGAGGAAGACATTGAGTAGGGAAGACAATGGCAACATAGGCACAGAGAATTAAAGAGCCAAAGGGAACCCCAGAGCTAATCCAAGGCTCTCTCTTTTCCTGTGAGGAAACAGCGCAGGCTTTGAAGACAAAGGGACTTGGGTGCTTTTTAATTTTTTTGAAACAGAGTCTGGCTCTGTCACCTACACCAGAGTGCAGTGGTGTGATCTTGGCTCACTGCAACCTCCACCTCCAGAGTTCAAGCTGATTCTCCTGCCTCAGCCTCCCGAGTAGCTGGGATTATAGGCACATGCCTGCACACCTGGCTAATTTTTGTATTTTTAGTAGAGATGGGGGTTTCACCATGTTGGCCAGGCTGGTCTCAAACTCCTGACCTCAAGTCATGCACCCACCTCAGCCTCCCAAAGTAGAGCCTTCGGTTCTGATCCTAGCTCCCAGACTTTCTAGTTGTGTGGCTCTGTGTCCAGGACAACCCCTTTAGCCACAATATGCCATTTAATGGGAATAATCATGACTACAACACAATTATTGAGTGGATTCAGTAAAATAGAGCATGAAAATTTGGAATGTAGCAAGCTCTTAGTAAATGACGTATTGTTTTTAGGATTTATATTTTGTTTTTGAAACATTCTTGTTTTCTGGGATATTTTTATGGCTGGGAGAGGGTGGGGTGAGCTACATGGTAGCTGAAGAGAGAAAGTCCAGAGTAAAGATGGGTACAGAAAGAAGGTGCCAGATCGAGTTTCATTCCTTTTTCTGCTGGGAGTTCTGACAAATCCAGGGACAAGAATTACATCGAAACTGAGTCATAAATCTGCTATGAGACTTTGCTGTATTCTATGAGAAATGGAGCCAACTTTACCAGGAGAGGAGCCCTAATCTAAGCTAGTGGAGAAACTACAGCCAAGAAAAGCTGTGCTGTCCGGGGCAGGCAGCTGGTCATCGATGGAGCTCGAGTTCACGTGTACGTCTCTTCAGGATACAAGAACTTTTTACAATCCACTTATTCATTCATTTGAAAATAAATCATGGCCACCACCCCAGTGCCTAGAGTCATAATCATGGGGTAACACTGTAAACTGTGCTTACCAGAAATGTGCAATGTCAAGCAATGGCCTCTGTGAAAATTATCGTAATCTAGAAACCCAAGGAGAAGAAATCAGTGCTGCCTCTCCCTACTCATTATCCACTGTGGATTTTACACAAGTCAGAAGAGACGTGATGCTGGGAGAACTATGAGAAGAGAGGAAAAGCAATCTCTGCTGGCCACCTGTGACTTCCTGTTCTGTCTGGAGGGACTGTGCTTCGGGGAGGGACTTTCCTAGGTGGTATGCTAACCTACATTTTTCAAACAATTAGATTCTCTTCAAACCGAAACCTGACAAAACAGAAGAAACATTTTAACACAACCCAGTTAAAGTAGCATATATCTTTTTTTTTTTTTAATCCACAACTGTGAAAAGTTTTCGGTAAGCTTAAATACTCTACTACCAAATAGTTGTCCAATTCTGTTGTCTGAGAAACGTTTGAGGATACACAATAGGAACATCACATCCTCATGAGTAATGAGGGTTACCTAACAGCAGAGATAAGCAACACCACCAGCAGATTGCAGGAAAAATGCTAATACCAACCTCTTGGCCACAACGTGAAGTAAAAGGAAAGTACAAAACCTCCAGAGAGTACTCCCAACTGTTGCATAAAACCAAGCTTGGTTAGCGTGGAAGTTGATTATGCTTTTCCTAATTGTTAGCTCTTTGTTGGAAGGGTCATTTTTTTTTTTCATTCACAAATCAGAGTGTTTAACAGGAATCCTTAAGAAAGTCGATTGAATGAGAACTCAAACCATGGTTCGTGGACAGAGGAACAAAAATTCTGGGAAAGGAAAAATTCTAGAATCTTCCTCATTCAACTGTGACACAGTTTCACAATGGAAAGTTCTTCCATATGTCTAAGTTGAAACGCCTTTGCTGAGACACTAAGGGAACATCTCTTTGAGAGAATAAGTGAACATTAAAAGCAACGACTCCCTGAAGCAATGTTCCCCTAACTATCCTCCTCAGAACACCGGTTACTTAAGTCATAATAATAACAATGAATTCCCTTGAACCCAAAATAAAACTTGGAAAGAAAAAAATTAAATAAAGGGATAAGCGAAGATATGAATGGAGTAAAATATGCTATTTACAAAAAACATTTTTCCCAGCCAGTAGCTTATCTTTTCATTTTCTCAAAGATATCTTTTGGGGCAAATTTTTTATTTTAATAAAATATTATTTTCTTTTGTGGTTGATGTCTTTGTATTCTATTTAATAAACATTTGCCTTTAACCCTCCCCCTAAAAATAATAATTATAGTGAGTCTGTGGGGGAAGGATGAATTTTATAATTAAACAAGTAAATACTATGTTCCCACCTTAAAAGTTCAAAATGTGCTATTAGCATATTAAAATTTTTCAGAAGACCAGTAGTAATGATACCTGCATAGCCTAGTTTATAAGCAGGGTCCTTCCCCCACCCCCAAGCCCAGACACTTGTTAGTTCTTGAAATTTCTCTGCAAAATGCACATTGGGAGATGGTGCTCTAGATCCCCAGCCAAATCTCTTTATTTTACAATTAGGGAATTTAGAAAGACTGTAACTTGCAAACATTTTGTATGGAAAAGTCAACCCCTCCAGAACAAAAATATCAACACTTTTTTATGCTTTGAAATTGCAGATCAATTATCCCTTTTGCGGGGAAGAATTCTCTCATTTTGTGCACTTGTCCCTAAAATACTAGAGCTGTTTAAAAATAATCCACATACCTTGGAAGCCTGTGGTCCCAGGTTTTAAATCCAGCCCCATCTCAGATCACCCCCTCCAATCAGCCAATGCCTGGTTGTGTGAGCTTGCCTGTGATTCTACCATTTACACACACACACTGAGTAGGTGTAAAGAGGCCAGGCACACAGCCATGTCAAGGCTAAAAGGAGCTTAGAGATCATCAGCTCTGATGCCTTCACTTTATAGCAATAAGGGGACTGTGGCTTCAAGAAGGAAGGTGCCATCTCCTAAAAGACAGTTCCTTCGTAGCCAAGCCAGGACTTACCTGAATCTTTCCTAACTGCCTCTCTTCCCCCGCTCCTCTCCATTCACCCTCCCCAGGGTTACGCAAATCTGCTTTCTGACCTGCAGACTAGAAAATTGGACCCGGCAGCAGAAGCACTTGCTTACCAAAGAGGATGCAGAAGCCAATTTACTGTTAATGCCGAGTTGCTTTATTCTAAGTGCAAAGGTGAAACGATTTCCACTCCTAACAGTTCTGGAAGAATAATGGGAACATGGAGAAACACTGTCTTCACCAATGCGCCAGGGCAGTCTTCACCTCTATACAGATCCATCAGGTTCCAGAAAATTCTCCTGCCATGTACATGAAGTTAAGGATTTAGCTAGAGATGAAAGGGATGTCATTTAAAAGCAAAAGCTAATTGAATAGGGCAAGCTATGAAGAATTCGATACAAATGTTCTAAGAGCTTACCACTCTCTCTGTACGTGGCAGTAGATTTTAGCATTGAGATTTGGATTTTTTCCATGTTGGGTTTTTATTTTATATCTATTGCTTAACAAGGATTAGCTCTTTCTCTTCATTCACCCCCTGGGAGCATTTAAATGGTACTTTGTTCTTGAAAATGAGCATTTTTACTTTTAGCTATTGATTTCAGAGTTCTGTGAACTTTCCCTTGAAGTCATTTCCTTCGACCCCTCTACATGCCCAGGGACTTTTACCCCTACTCCACATAGGGTCACATTTCAACAGATCTCCTGCCCTCCTGGTCCTCCTGGTGCCTGACCCCCGGGAAATAAAGGAGCATGTTGCATTGAGATAGCCATTATGTATCTCCACTCACCAGAAACACCAACGCCAGGTGGCAGAGATACAGGATGACAAGAAAACAATCCCATCTTTCATTTCCCAGCTTCTGTCACCCTCGCCCTCCAACCTGAAAACAGACCAGGAAAAAATCCAGTGAGAAGAGGTTTGAGAGCCTCTGTACCAAGGTGACGAGGAACGCAAAGGCCGACTGGTGCCTGCCTGGAGAGAAAGGGCTCGAGTGAAAGACAATAAATCGTATTCACCAAGCAAATTACTCATCTTGACTGTTTAGGGCAATTCCCTTTTGATATTTTTGTTTTCTCTAAGCTTGGCCTAGCCTTTAAAAAAAAAAAAAAAGAACTGTCATTTCTATTCAATTAACTGCTTTCCCCTCTGACTTTAAATCAAGGGCAGTGTCTGTTCAATTTAATTACTTTCCAAGGAGCCTGTGTGGTAAAGCAGCCACCACGAAAGCAAAAGAGCCATATGGTGCTTTATAAGGCAAGAATTCGATATAATTTAAGGATATTCTCCTAACAGAAAATGCAATAAAGCCGATTCCCCCACTGCTGTTTTTCTAGCCACTTGACATATAATATGTTTGTAGGTCAAGATTTTAGCGAACAATTCAAAGCAAGTAAAATGAGGAGAGTGTCATTGACCTGTGGAAGGTCTACAGAAGGGAATCATTGAAGGCCTTGCTGTCCCACGGGTTCTGATTCCGTGTAAAGAGTGACCTTTTTTATTTAAGGATGGTGCTTATTTTTATTATGTACATGCACAAAATTTTCAGATCTAATGGCATTAATAATTGCTTCGCCTTTACACTGTTGGTGGGAATGCAAATTAGTTCAACCATTGTGGAAGGCGGTGTGGTGATTCCTCAAAGATCTAGAACCAGAAATGCCATTTGGCCCAGCAATCCCCTTACTGAATATATGCCCAAAAATATATAAATCACTGTATTACAAAGATACATGTATGTGTATGTTCATCGCAGCACTATTCACAATAGCAAAGACATGGAATGAATGCAAATGCCCATCAACAATAGACTGGATAAAGAAAATGTGGTACATATATACGATGGAGTACCATGCAGCCATAAAAAGGAATAAGATCGAGTCCTTTTCAGGGACATGGATAAAGCTGGAAGCCATCATCCTCAGCAAACTGACGCAGAAACAGAAAAAGAAACATGGCATGTTCTCACTTATAGGTGGGAGCTGAACTATAAGAACACATGGGCACAGGGAGGGATACGACACACACTGGGGCCTGTCAGAAGGTGGGCTGGGGGGAGGGACAGCATTAGGAAAAATAGCTAATGTGTGTGGGGCTTAATACCTAGGCGATGGGTTGATAGGTGCAGCAAACCACCATGGCACATGTTTACCTATGGAACAAACCTGCACATCCTACACATGTACCCCCGAACTTAAAATAAAAATCTTTTAAAAAGGCTGGGGACCCAAATGTCCTTTAAGTTATAATCAGAATATCTTTTAATTTAAAAAAGAATTGCTTCAACATTATAAAACAAGATTAAGCCACAATTGTGACGCTGAAGAGCAAAAATTGCGGAAATACAGCATGGCCAGAATACCCTCATTCTAAGCTTGACTCACACACCAACAAGCTGTGGGACACCGAGCAAGTGGCTTTGCTTCTCTGCGCCTGTGTTAACGTCTGCGAAAAGAGGGACCTCCATTAAATCAACACTAGGACTGTGTCTGTAACATTCATTGAGACTATCGGGTGACAGCACAGCACCTACCAACTGCCAGTTACAGTCTAAAATGAAGCAGCCCCCTCCCTTCAGCAGAAGAATCAGCATGAGGACAGCTTCAAGCAATGACATCAACCTAGGCTATCCACCCAGACATAACTCAGGGCGAAACCACCTGTGATGGAGTTGCTTTTTTTTAGTTAATGGCATCATAGGGTCCAGAAAAGTGCTGGTCAAAAGATGAAGTGGAATGTTAAAGCATGAGGAATTGCACTTTTAACAGGTTAATTTAGATGACGTAATCAGATATGCTGGGATTCAACACATTCTGTCCTTTGGTAAAATTTTTCATTTATGTACGCTGTATGTAATACAAAATTTGTATTACATAATTTGTAACAGGGTACAAAATTTCATTGAAGTCTTATGTAGACTCCCCAGTTTACTACTTAAGATTATAGGAAGCAAGTGAGAATCCAAGAAACATACACGTGTTTAGTAGAAAATTCCCTTTGCAGTATACTAGCCAAAAACGTTAGATTCTCTAGTAAATCGCAAATTAAATTGTCTTCAAATTAGTAGGTCTTTTCCATATCTTCATATACATTCACCCCTGAATAAAAATGTCACCCTTGTATTCAAATGATAATGATGTGTTTTGTGAGTTCCACACAAAAATGATCCGCCACTCAGGTGTAAAATCCCAAGAGAGATTATGCTCTTTAGGCTTAGATTAAGTTTGAATTAATCAAAATCTTAGGCATGATCTGTGTAATAATATATATATTTAATGTAAATGACTCAAGGGGACCTTAATCTGTGGATTCTTAGTCTTTCCAGGTAAATTCTATCCATCATTCTTTCTCCGAGTTGGCGTATTATTGGATGAATTTCATTCAAAGGCTGGGTAAACCATGCTCATGCTCATTTTCTGTGTGGCTCTGTTTTTAGCTTTCATCAGCCTTTGTTGGCCAGGCACAGTGGCTCACACCTATAATCCCAGTACTTCAGGAGACCAAGGTGGGTGGATTGCTTGAGCCCAAGACTTCGAGACCAGCCTGGTAACACAGTCTCTACAAAATGAAGACAAATTAGCCAGGCATCATGGTGCACAGCTGTGGTCTTAGTTACTCAGGAGGCTGAAGTGGGAAGATCACTTGAGTCCAGGAGGTCGAGGCAGTAGTGAGCCATGATTGTACCAGTCTCGGGGGTGACAGGAGGAGAAAAAGCCTTGGTTTAACTCATTAAATGAAGATGAAGGGCATGAGACAGACAGAAAGCTTTGTAAAATGAATCAGTTTAGCTGGGCGAGGTGGCTCATGCCTTTAATCCTAGCACTTTGGGAGGCCAAGGTGGGTGGATCACCTGAGATCAGGAGTTTGAGACCAGCCTGGCCAACATGGCAAAACCCCATCTCTACTAAAAGCACAATAATTAGCCAGTCATGGCGGCAGGCCCCTGTAATCCCAGCTACTCAAGAGGCTGAGGAAGGAGAATCACTCGAACCCGAGAAGTGGTGGTTGCAGTGAGCCAAGATTTTGCCACTGCACTCCAGCCTGGGCAAAAAGAGCGAGACTCCACTTCAAAGAAAAAAAAAAAATCAGTCAATAGTACAGCCTTCCAACAGAATCAGTAAATAATTTAAGACACTATCCAAACAGCTTCTGGAAAATACTCTACCACGTACTCCAATTTTAAGAAATTTTGAAAATATAAAACAAAGTAGCAAATTTGAGTCTTTGTTGTTATTGTTATTAAAGATGGGGTTTGCTATGTTGCCCAGGCTGGAGTATAGTCACACAATTATAGCTCACTGCAGCCTCAAATTCTTTGGCTTGAAAGAGCCTCCCAAAATTCTTTGGCTTTGGAGCCTTCCAGAACAGCCTCCAAAGTAATTGGGACTACAGGCTCATACAACGATACCCTGGCTCAATTATTTTTACTTTTTGTTGAGACAGGGTCTCAACATGTTGCCCAGACTGGTCTCAAACTCCTGGGCTCAAGCAATCCTCCCCGCTTGGCCTCCCAAAGTGCTTGGATTACAGGTGTGAGCCACCACACCCAGCCAAATTTGAGTCTTTTTATACAATTATTTCCCATGAATGGCAGATAATTGTAATTTTTGTGTATGTGATGGCTCTAAATTCACAACATGTATTTAGGCTCTGTAAATCAAATATGGATCTTCTCTTTGCCTAAATGCATCAACCAAATGCCAGTGGAACACATCAACCAATCAGTTCATCAAAAAAAAGTATCTCGTCAATGCTGCTCTGGACACCACATTTGGTCCGTATCCAAACAAGTTTATTATATATTTGAAGACATAGCTCTAAAATATTTTTAATTATACATGTTCTACTCATAATGATATGTACCTATGACACAGAGTGCAAGAGTTTAGAAGGCAAAAGAATTAAGTGCATGTGAAAAGAGATCACGTGATGTGTGTTCATGCCACGGAAACTTTTTATTTTTTATTTACAGTCGTATGTTTTCACAGGTCTCACTCATTGTCTTTTAAGTAATGACTTTTCAGCCATGTGTTCTGAGTTCTTTAAGCTGCATAATTGGTTACTTTACAATGAAGACATCACCTTTATTGGATTAATGAATAGCCACAGAGAGTAAAGATCTATCTGAGTAAGACCTTTCTTTAGAAGGTAAGACATTACAATAAAGAGCTCACTCTTTCAAGTGTCATATTCCCCAAATCATAACATCTTTTATTTATTTCCAATGCTATCCCTTCCCATTTTTGTAAGATTTACCTAACAAAGTTAATGTTTGCAATGAGAGAATGTGTTTTAATTAGACTGTGGTTCCAGGTCAAATGCAGTGGGAAACAGAAGAACACTGTCCCAGCTGCGACAACTTTCAAAAGCCAAATAAATTACTAAAACCGTATTGTCCAAGACATCAGAAAGCTATGAAAACAAAGGGGACTGAATGAACCCAACCCAAGACAGAAGAGCCCTTCCAAGTTAAGTAGGCGGCCACTGGCTGCTTTCTACCCTGGGAATGGCTGCCAATTCTGACTGCAAGAGGAGGCTCAACTTGGCCTACATACAAGGACATTACTGTGAGAAAGAAAAACTAGAAAGCTGTTGGAGGTTGTGTGGGACTGAGATGACAATTTGGAAATCTCACAAGCCCTAAATGCCCGAGACTACTTTCCCCCATGGTTCACTTGCTGGTTGAGGGGCACAGGGAAGATTTGGAATCCTTAAAATAAGAGACAGAAATACACAAGGAGTCTTCAAAAAGTTCATGCAAAGTGCATATTATGAAAAAACTATGCATGAATTTCTAAAAATTTTTGCAACAAAATATACTGATAGTAACTTGTTATATCACATCTAATGGGATCTAGATTCAGGGCCTGAGAAGGATGAGACATCAGTTTGAAAAGTCCTCCTAATTCAAATGAATTCTGCAAAAATTGAAGCAAGAACATCAAATTGATGGTGAAGCTTGGGGGAAAGAACGGTGAAATCATTGCTGCTTTAAAAACAGTTTGTAAAGACAGTGTCCCAAATAAATCAGCACTTTACAAATGGATAACTTGGTTTAAGAAGGGCAGAAACAGTGCTGAAGATGAAACCAGTAGCATCAGATCATCCACATTAATTTGCAAGGGAAAAAATGCATCTTCTTTGGGCTCTGATTGAAGAGGACTGACAATTAAAAGCAGAAACAATGACCAACGCTATAGACGTCTTAATTCATTCTGCATACACAATTCTGACTGAAAAATTAAAGTTGAGCAAACTTCCACTTAGTGGGTGCCAGAATTGTTGCACCCAGCTCAGCTACATACAGGAGAAGCAGAGCTTTCAATGGAAATTTTAAACAAGTGGGATCACGATCCTGAAGCATTTTGAAGATTTGTAACAAGAGGTTAAACATGGCTTTCCCAGTACCACCCTGAAGACAAAGCACCACCACAGCTATTGCTACTGAGAAGCAGAAGCGGCCAAGCCAAAGGGAAGGCAGTCCAGCCAACAGCAAAGGTCATGGCAACAGTTTTTTGGGATGCTCGAGGTATTTCACTTGTTAACTTTCTGGAGAGCCAAGGAATGTAATACCTGCTTATTGTGAGTGTTTTGAGAAAGATACCCAAAGCTTAACCAGAAAAACACCCACAAAACTCCACCAGAGAGTCCTCTACCACAATGCTCTTGCTCATTTCTCTCAAGAATTCATGAGAATTTCATGAGAATTTCAATGAAATGCATTAGGCATCCAACTTACAGTTCTGATTTGGCTCCTTGCAGCTCTTTCTTTCTTTTTTTCTTTCTTCCTTCCTTTCTTTCTTTTTTCCTTCTTTCTTAATCTTAAAAAAATTTGAATGGTACTCATTTTTCTTCAACTAGTAAGGAGAAAAAAAGAGTGTATAGACTTGGTCAAATTCCCAGGACCCTCATTCCTTTACGGGTGGACCCAATGGCTGGTATCATTACTTATAGAAGTGCTTTGAATTTGATGGAGCTTATGTTGAGAAATGAAGTTGACATTTTTTATTTTATCTTTTTGTTCAATTTTTCCATGGACTATTTGAAGTCCCTTCAAACTGTAGTGTCACAGTAACGGAAGGACACAGTCGCTGTCAAGGAAGAGCATCTGCTGCAAAAACGCAGCCAGTCTCTTTCATGGGGATTTGTCAAAGTTGGAAGAAGCACAGGCCTGGAGACTAGACAGCAAAATTCAAAACTGCTGAAAGGCAGACCAGTTGCCCTATAGAAGGCAGGCAGAAATCGGGGAGGCAGAGCCCTGCTAGGCTAGTAATAAAAAAAAAAATACGGGGTCCTCTCCACCTCAAAATTTTACTTTTTAATTTTATTCATTTATTTATGTTGAGACACGGTCTCACTCTATCATCATGGATGGAGTGCAGTGTCATGATTATGGCTTACTGTAGCCTCAACCTCCCATACTCAAGCAATCCTCCCACTTCAGCCTCCTGAGTAATGGAGACTACAGGTACATACTACCATGCCCAGCTAATCTTTTTTTTATTATTTGTAGAGATGAGTTTTTATTATGTTGCCCAGACTGGTCTCAAATTCATGTACTCAAGGGATCCTACTGCCTTAGCATCCCAAAATGCTGGGATTACAGGCGTGAACCACACCACCTGGCCTAAAACATTTGAAATCAGAGATAAACAGTTTGACTAATGCCTTATCCCTGACTAAATCCACAAAGGGCAAATCCTTTCTGGGCCAAAGTAATACGAACTTTATTCTCCACTGTCTTTTTATGCAGAGTGTCCAGCATCAAGTAAAAAGTTACATGGCAGAAGAAGCAGCAGAAAATGGCTAAGTATCAGAGGAAGAAAACAGCCATTTGAAGCAACAGAGATGATCCACAAGTTGGAACTAGCATTCTAAATAAATGCTGTTAACATGTTAAATAAAACAGTATTTTATTTCATATTAAAAAATCAAAGGGTGCTCTCAAATTAAAAAGTCTGGAAATTGGGATTCATGATTAAACATCAGACTGCAAGTTAGAACCCAGAACTCAAAAATGGGAGAACGTTAAAATATTCAAAAAAAAAAAAGTACACAGAGAAAAAAAGAAAGCAGAAAATAAAGGACACATGAGACGAATGATTTAACAAATGTATAACTGCAACCTTAGTGACAGAGAAGGAAATGGGTAAAGAACAATATTTGAAAGAATCACAACTAAAAATTTTCTAAAACTGATGAAAGACATCAGTCTATAGATTCAAACAGCTCAGCAAATTCCAAGCAGGATAAATGTAAAGAAAGCCACACCTGATCTAATTGCTATAACCTCCTTCTTCTTAAAATGCCCCCTAATAGGAGTCATAGAATAAGTTCATCTCTCTGTTATCTCCATACTGCAATTCCACAATTTCTTTCTTTTTCTCTTTCTTTTTGAGATGGAGTCTCTCTCTGTTGCCCAGACTGGAGTGCAGTGGTGCAATCTCAGCTCACTGCAGCCTCTGCCTCCCAGGTTCAAGTGATTCTCATGTCTCAGCCTCCTGAGTAGCTAGGATTACAGACATGCACCACCACGCCTGGCTAATTTTCATATTTTTAGTAGAGATGGGGTTTTCTTGTTTTCTCCAGGCTGGTTTCAAACTCCTGACCTCAAGTGATCCTCCCACCTCGGCCTCCCAAGGTGATTACAGTGTGAGCCACTGCATCCAGCCAATTCCACAATTTTTAAATCAACATCTGTCTCTCCATAATCCATTATCATGGAAAGAAAAGTGAAATTGTATAGAATGACTCTGGCTAGTTTCTGATTGGAAAAAAAATTCAGAAAAATGTTGCGGGAAAGAAAGAGCATAAAACAGGCTTTATATAGCACTTGCTGCATAAAGGAGCCCTGCTACTTGACATGCATCTTCAGAGAAGGCACCAAAAGATCAAAAGAAGGTAGATTTTTACCAGGGTTGAAGATACTTAACAGTCAATTCTACTAAAGCTTGTCTCTTAACCAGCTAGAACAGCGAAAGCAAAGGAGAGCCTATGTGAGACCAAGGTGGATGAATGACTGAAAGAGAAGACAGATCCCAATGGGGTTTTGGGCTCTGGGTTTGCTACTATCTCAGATCCAGGGTCCATTCCCAGAATAAGAATTTAGAGTTGAGAAAGAGTTGTTTCTGTCAAGTCTGAAGGTAAGATTAGATTAAATTATGACTAACAGCACTTTATACTTGACAACAAATGGATAACTGCAACCTTAGCGACAGAGAAGGAAATGGGTAAAGAACAATATTTGAAAGAATCACAACTGAAAATTTTCTAAAACTGATGAAAGACATCAGTCTATAGATTCAAACAGCTCAGCAAATTCCAAGCAGGATAAATGTAAAGAAAGCCACACCTGATCTAATTGCTATAACCTCCTTCTTCTTAAAATGCCCCCTAATAGGAGTCAGGGGCAAAATGAGCTGGGCACGATGGCTCACACCTGTAATTCTAGCACTTTGGGAGGCCAAGGAGGGCGGATCACCTGAGGTTGGGAGTTCAAGACCAGCCTAACCAACATGGAGAAACGCCGCCTCTACTAAAAATAAAATACTAGCTGGGCATGGTGGCATGTGCCTGTAATCCCAGCTACTCAGAAGGATAAGGCAGGAGAATTGCTTGAACCTAGGCGGCAGACGTTCCGGTGAGCTGAGATCAAGGCATTGCACTCCAGCCTGGGCAACAAGAGCAAAACTCGGTCTCAAAAAAAAAAGTGAACAAAATGAATGTGAAGTTTTTCCCTTGTGATTACCAAATTTTAAAGTGCAAATAGTGAATCAGCACAAGACAGAGCATTTCCTGGTATAACCAGGTATAAATCCTCCACCAGGCAGTCCCAGAGAGCTCCCTGCATTCTCACTCCCTCCACCCGTGGCCTACCCCCACTTTACACTGCCGGGAGCTTGCAGGAGCTGTCCCCAGGACCAACCATGGCTGTAACCCAAAGCTGTGCATTCTCATGGGAGATAGCTCTGCTTCGTAGCTGCCCACATGTTCCACACACACAATCGCAACAGGAGGTACCGCACTTCTCACCCATTTTTCATGGTGTATCAACTCCATGGGACAAAATAATTTGCTGTTGAGGTGGGATTTTATTACATTCCCCTCCCCAAAACGTGTCCATTTTTTCTGGCTTCTAAATATTACTTCAGCAAATGTGCATTGTACATGAAATCAGCCTATCTTCCCTATGCTGTGTTTTTGCCATTTACCCTTCCACAAAACATATGATGATTACATTTAATCCTATCCTCAGGACCACCACTTCACATTTCCTTGCAAAATTCTCAAAGTGACTCCAAGTTTGCTGGTTTTCCTGATCTGTGTAAGACCTTGAGTTGTCTTTGTCCTCGGTGACCATTTCTGTATTCCACTATGCCTAGTCACTTTTTTTTTTTTTTTGAGACAGAGTTTCACTCTTGTCACCCAGGCTGGAGTGCAATGGCGCAATCTCAGCTCACTGCAACCTACACCTCCTTAGTTCAAGCAATTCCCCAGTCTCAGCCTCTGGAGTAGCTGGGATTACAAGCGCCCGCCACCACACCCAGCTAATTTTTGTATTTTTAGTAGAGACAGGGTTTTTCCATGTTGCTCAGGCTACTCTTGAACTCCTGACCTCAGGTGATCTGCCCCCCTTGGCCCCCTGCAAAGTGCTGGATTACAGGCATGAGCCACCTCGCCCAGCCTGCCCAGTCACTTTTGACATACTGCTTTAAGTCATTTACCTGTACATTAATTCAAAAGACTAAAAAGACCATTGGAATCGCAAGCGTTTTGCTGCTACAGTTGTGGGGTTTTTGTTTTAGTGTGTTTTGCTTTGGTTTCTTGTCACTTGCTGCAAAGTGGAAATCTGTGAATTCCTTTTAATGGGTTTTCTTTATTGCTCATCTTACATAAATCAGCTGGCCTCAACCTAGACGCTAGCTGCCAAATGATTACAAATATAAAAGAGGTTAAAAGACGTGTTACCTTTGAAAGAAGAAAATTACTTTTCTTCCTCTAGACCCACCATGTCTTTTTAGTGGCCAAGACCCATTAGAAAGCTTCTCAGTAAGAGGATTTTATATTAGAAATATCTATTTATATACCTATTTCTAGCACTAGGCATGACACGGGATTGGCCTTCGTCCACGGTGGATGAATGAGTGTGTGGATCTTGGATGGCATTCGCTGCACTCTCACCACTGAATGTGATGGGACCAGCCATGAACCAGAGGCCTGACCTTTGAGCAGCTCACTGTCATCCTACCATGATCTTTGGCCCTTATATTTATGAGTCTGTTTGTTTGATTATAAACCATAAAGACATTAAGAGCTTCTTTGTCTACGCTTTATATGGAACCGAGGAATTTGTGGGAAAGGTAAGAACAGAAAGTTGGCATTTTGATTTTAAAACTTGGAAGGCATGTTGGATGTCTTCAAGGCAGGGAGAAGCATGGGGTGAACACTTGGCTGCTGTTTACATGTACCTGGATGGCCAGTCTCCTGCAGCCCCTCAGTGTGTCTTGCATACCATCCTTAGGGGACAGGAAAACACGGGAATCATCATTGTTGCCCTGCACAGGTAATCTTTGGGCATGGACACTCCTCACTGTCCAGAGTCCATAATGAGCCACAGCTCCACAAAGTAGTATTACTCTTTTCTGATTCTGATTCTAAAAAGCCCTAGCTCCCCTGCCTTCCCTGAACCAAATTCATATAAATGTCTAGCAGCTTTTTACAGAAACGTTCTGGTGGCTGCAAGCTCTAGTACAGTTGTCTGGTTTGTGCATTGCACAAGGCAGCTGGCACAGGGAAAAGTGCAGACTGAGATCCAGCCTGTGTCTTGCTTGCCAAGCCCTGAGCCCTGGCACTGGCTTGTGTCCATGTGGAAGAAGAGATGCCTTTTCCCCACACAAAGGTGTAGTCTGCCTGCCAAGCCATGTGCCTGTAGGCCCAAGGATGCCCAGGGGTGGCTCCTTGTTCTGAATTGTCTATCCAGAGGAGAACCTTGCTCTAGTTCACACGCAGGTTCAGTACAGGTAAGTGGAAGCCCAGGATGATCATTCAAAGTGTGTGCATGTGGCCAGGTGCAGTGGCTCACGCCTGTAATGCTAACTCTTTGGGAGACCAAGGTGGAAAGACCACTTGAGGTCTGGAGTTTGAAACCAACCTAGCCAACATGGTGAAACCTTGTCTTTGTATTAAAAATACAAAAATAAATTAGCCAGGCATGATGGTGGACACCTGTAATCCCAGCTACTCAGGAGGCTAAGGCAAGAGAATCACGTGAATCTGGTAGGTGGATGTTCCAGTGAGCTGAGATCACAGCACTTCACTGCAGCCTCAGTGACAGAGCGAGACTCCATCTAAAAAAAAGAAAAGAAAAAAAGCCAGGTGCAGTGACTCAAGCCTGTAATCCCAACACTTTGGGAGGCTGAGGTGGGTGGATCATGAGGTCAGGAGTTTGAGACCAGCCTGACCAACATGGTAAAACCCTGTCTCTACTAAAAATACAAAAATTAGCCGGCATGGTGGTGAGCACCTGTAATCCCCGCTACTCAGGATGCTGAGGCAGGAGAATCATTTGAACCCAGGAGGCAGAGGTTGTGTAAGCCAAGATTGTATCATTGCACTCCATTGAGACTCTGTCTCAAAAAAAAAAAAAAAACCCACAAAGTGTGTGCATGCACATGCGTGTGTGTGCATGCATGTTATGGTGAAGAGTACTGCCGAGGGGCACTGTGCACGTGAGTCTGCTGCTTCATTCCATAATGCTGTGTCAAGGGCACACCCTTTCTTCCTCAGCCTTGTCTTGGGCATCACACACAAATGTTCTCAGGGTCATCAGACAATATTCATGTCCTCTCTCCTCTTTTTCTTTCCAGACTTCTCTTCTCATAAGCTCCACCCATCTGAAGTCTCTTCTCCCCTGTGCCCCACAATGCACCAACTCTACCTGGAAAAGGATAAAGTGCTGAGACCCTGCTCCCTCCTGGCATCTCACATATTCCAAAATCACAGGCATTTGCTGAATGCCAGTGGCATTCCACTAGCAATCCACTGATGCATAACGAATTACCAAAACTTAGCAGCTTAAAACAGCCAACATTTTTCTCTCAATGAACATTTTCTCTGTGGGTCTAGAATCTAGGAGTGGCTGAGCTGGGTCACTCCTGAAGGTGGAATCAAGCAGTCAACCAGGACGCAGTCGTGTGACAATCCAACAGGGTCTTCCAAGCTCCCCGGCATGGCATTGGCTCTAAGTTCCTCTCTAAGCCATTGGTGTGAGGCCTTAGTGTCTTCCCACCAAGACCTCTCTCTAGAGTGGCATCCAGCTTCCCCAGAAGCCAGGGACCTAAGAGGGATGCAGAAGCAGTGAGTGGAGAATGCTCAAGGTAGAAGCCTAAGCCTTTTAGAACCGAGTCTCAGAAGTGGCATATTCCTTCCGCCAGACATTGTTGGTCTTGCAGACCAACCCTGATACAATGAACAGAAGGGGCCCCTGGGGGCCACCATGTGGGCTGGCTGCTACAGAGTAATCCTCACCACAACGGGAAGGCAGAGCACACATTCTTCAACTAGGTGTTCGCAACACCGTGAAGCGGATCCTGCTTTCGTTCTCATTTTGAGTGTTTTTGTTTGTTTGCTGTTTGTTTGTTCTCAGATGGGTCTCCGGATCCTGCTTTCGTTCTCATTTTGAGTGTTTTTGTTTGTTTGCTGTTTGTTTGTTCTCAGATGGGTCTCCGGATCCTGCTTTCGTTCTCATTTTGAGTGTTTTTGTTTGTTTGCTGTTTGTTTGTTCTCAGATGGGTCTCGCTCTGTCACCCAGGCTGGAGTATAGTCACATAATCATACCCGACTGCAGCCTCAACTTCCCAGGGTCAAGCAATCCTCCTGCCTCAGCCTCCCAAGTAGCTGGGACTACAGGCCTGCACCACTATGCCCAGATTGTTTTTGCAGATGAGAAAACAAACCATAGGAATGAAATAATTCACCCACAGACCCAAAGCTGATAGTAGACAGAATCCATTTGATCCTTTCCCAAGGACAGTGTCTCACTCTTTGGAGTATTTTTCTCTGCCCTCCTGCCCACCCTTGGTACATTTACCTGCATTATCTTCTCAAAATAGTTCCATCTTTCAGTTGAATAGAGGAGAGGATCTCATCTCATAATGGCATTTAAGCTCTTCTACAGTTCTGCTACAACCCACCTGTGACAGAGCCCATTGTATCAGGGCATCCCAACATGAAGAAGTTAGGGAGGTGGGGTAGAAGGAGAACCGGAGCAGGACGCCACGCAGAAAGCCAAGTGCAAAAGCACGCTCAGGAGTGATCCACTGCCAAAAGCTGTGGGAAGCTCAGACATGAGGAAAATATCTTCACAACAATTTCAAAATAGTCCGTGCAAGTCATTGAAGCCAACAACAAATATTAAAGTCCTGAACCTGGGCTACTTCATCCATTTTTTTTAACTTTTAAGTCCAGGGGTACAAGTGCAGGTTTGTTAGGTAAACCTGTGTGTTGGGGGCTTTGTGAGGTACACATGATGAAACAACGAGGAATTTTCATCACAGCAGAGATCATGTCATCATTAAGCCTAGTGCCATTAGTTAATTTTCATGATCCTCTCCTTTCTCCCACTTTCCACTCTCCAACAAGCCCCAGTGTGCCTTGTAACCCTCTATATGCCCATGCATTCTCATCATCTAGCTCCCATTTACAAGTGAAATCATGCAGTGTTTGGTTTTCTGTTTCTGTGTTAGTTTGCTAAGAATAATGGCCTCCAGCTCCATCAATGTTCCTGCAAAGGACATAATCTCATTCCTTTTTATGCCTGCATAGTATTCCATGGTATATATGTACCACATTTTATCCAGTCTATCACTGATTGGCATTTAGTTTGCTCTTGGGAATAATGCTGCAATGAACATATGTGTGCATGTGTGTTTATGATAGAGTAATTTATATTACTTTGGGTATATACATTCTTTACATTGAACTTCTTTTTATTCTTAATGATTCCACAAAGAATCATTAAGAATAGGCCCCAGTGTATGTTGTTCTCTATGTATCCATGTGTTCTCATCATTTATGAGAGAACACATAAATGTTCTCCGTAAAAGTTGGTTCGGTATTTAAATATAAATCAAATCAATTAAAGCACTCAGGGTGATTAACAGTGAATAATTCAGGTTGCCAAGCACCAAAAAGATCCAGATACTGTCCAAAGGCCTGAACCAAGAAGACACGAAAGGGAGGGAATTGCAAACAACTTGAAGAAACGCCTCCTGTTCATCCGTTTAGCATACACTTGATGGTGAATGTACTCTCCTTTGGGAAGATTTTAACATTGCATTTCAGTAGGATTACTCTTAAAAGCAGCATTGATACCTATGAGATTCAGGAAGATCTTTTTAAAAAATGCCCAGAGCAGTGACCCATTGTCTCTCTTTTCCCTAAGAGTCTCCCTTCCTCCCCCATCTTCTGTCCCAGAAAGTATTTTCTCGAGCCTGCATAGGGAGCAGGACTATGCTACCTTGACAAAAATATTCCATTACCTTTAGGTGACCTTTCTCGGAGATTTGGAAATGGACTGCTTCAACTGCAGGTCAGGCACAGGATGACTTTACTAGTGCTCCCTGAAAGACAGGGCTGATGAATGGCATTTGAACCCTGCTTCCCTAATCCTTCAGGCAGAATTAGAGGCTCTCCATAAGGGTAATCCTGAATGATTCATGGTGCCTGCTTCAGCACAGTCACACATCATAGAAATACAAATTGACGGTTCGCACACACGGCTGGCCTCATGGCGGCATTTACTTAAAATCCTCTCAAGTACACTCCCAGTGGCTGCTGTGCGGACAGCTCTCTCTGGAAGGCTAACAAAGAAGAACTAACTTGTCATATCCGGCCACCAGATCTGCAGAACATTCTGCTCTCTTTGTGCCACTTGGCACTTCCCTCTCGTTGGTTTACCCAATTGGCTTGTTGGTTGACTGTGAGGATAATCCTTTTAAAAACAAAGAAACAAAAAATGTAGTAAAACCAAGACCTTTGTCTTGTCTTGGAATTTGAATTGAACCAAAAAAATCAAGGCAGTAACAGAGGTGAGGAAGAGACAGACTGCTAATAACACGGTAGGAGAAAGGGGGACACACTTGAGTGTGTTAATAAGTGCTCGTTGGTGAACCTGCAAAAGAGAAAAACTCATAGAAAGACCCCCAAGAAAACATCTAAGTGCATTATTTTTCAAAAAAGAAAACTTGGGTAATATTGAAAACCCAATAGGTGAGTGTCAGCTGTTACTGATCTACATTTGTGTTCTTATTGGCAACCCCACTGCTTCAATGTCAAAAACAAAAACACTTGTGACTTTGAGAAATACTAAGGTCACCCACGCAGTCTCATTCTGATGACTAACTCTGGATCCAGCAGGAAAAAGAATGATGTGGTATTTGGAAAATGGTGGAAGTCACATAAGTGAAAGCAGAACCCACTCAGAACTGCATCAATACCAGCTTTTGCATAGACCTCTTTGGTGGGCAAGCACCATGAGAAATCATCTTTTCAGTGGTAGTAGGGAGCCTCGTTTCCATGGTGTAGAAGCCCATCACGTGTTGATTTGAAAGAACTCCCGTTCTCCTTTCTCTGACATTCACCCTAATGCTGGCCTCTTTCCTGTCCAGAGCATGAAGCTGCATCATTTGGAGATTAAAGAGGAAAGAAAACACCACACGAGCAGACCAGGAGATGTCAAGGCTCCAAGCAAAAGCCTACAGGAGAGAAAGATGCTAATACATAGCGCATCTGTAGCCGGGGCAGAATGCTATCACAGACTTGCTCACTGGGCAATAGTTCATCAATAAACTCGTCTACACGCATCAATTCAAACTCCCCATTTCAGTTCTGGCTCTTGTCATTGCACGAAGTCTCCAAGTACTTATAGCAATCAATTGCAGGGCCCGTCAGCCTCATGGAAAGGGCCCCCAACATGTGTACATACTTGAAATTTTCATTTTTTTATAAAGTCTACAATGACATGTTTCTTGGGTTGAATTTGAAGCATCTTCAAGTTAAACACAGAAATGGTGTTGATTTTATGTAACCACCACAGATGCCACCCACAAACCTTAACTCCGTGGCTTTATCTACTACAAGTCCAGCCGTAAGTCCAAAGCACTCCTCTTTCCAGTACTTGGAATCATAGATTCGTGTTTGGATGATCTTCTCCACCAGATACTGAGGGTTAGTGGATGCTATGTGCATCCTTCACTGTATGGTCACACATTTTAGAATGTCTTCCATTCATTTTCCATCGGGTCCTTTAATGCATCACATCCAGGTTCAGAAAAAAACACCTGGAGGGATGGAGAAAGGTGGAAGTTTCACCAAACAGCTTAGGTGACCATGTTGAAACCAGAAACACCAGACCGCTCAAATTCTTAAATATATTCCACTTTTTTTTTTTTTTTGCAGTAGGCACAATATTTCTATTGTGATTTACTGGTGTTTGATCTTTGACCATGTAGAAACCCCTTTTGGCTTAGACACACTTTCCCGAAGTTTAGAAGGTAGGAAAAAATCAAGGCAATGGAACAGTAACAAAGATGGGGAAAAGATGGGTTACTCATAACACAGCAAAAGAATGCCAGAGATGCTTGAACACTAAGAACTAAGATGTGCAGCCGGGCATGGTGGCTCACGCCTATAATCCCAGCACTTTGCAAGTATGGGATATTAGACTCTCTGTCTAATATCTATCTATCTCCACCTATATAGATCTGTAGAGAGAGAGAGAGAGAGAGAGAGAGAGAGAAAGAGAGAGAGAGAGATATTAGGTAGGTAGGTAGGTAGGTAGATAGATAGGCAGATAGGCAGATCACCTGAGGTCAGGAGTTTGAGACCAGCCTGACCAACATGGAGAAACCCATTTCAGTGACCACAGGATACTACCGAGAGAGGCTAAGGCAGGAGGATTCCTTGAGCCCAGGAATTTGAGTCCAGTCTGGGGAACATAGCAACATCCCATTTCTAAGATAGAGATAGATAGATAGATAGAGAGATAGATAGATAGATAGATAGATAGATAGATAGATAGATAGATAGATGAATAGATAGATAGATAGATAGATAGATAGATAGATAGATAGATAGATAGATAGACAGACAGACAGATAGACAGACAGATAGATAGATAACATATATCTGTGCTAAAGGGAAATGAGCTATAAATCCACAAAAAGATATGGGGACATGGGGACATTTTCAATCTTGCAAATTCATGGTAATATTGTGAATAAATTAACCTAAGGATCCATCTTCTCCCTCTGAAATTTTACTCCACACTCATCTGTTCAAATAGTCATTATGTAAAATCCTAGTGGGTAGGAATCTTTGGAGTTTTTTTGTAAAGCTCTCCAAAGCTAATAGCACATTCCAAGGATGCAGATGTGTAATGAATATCTGCAGATATTCTTTCAATTTAGATTTTAAATCAATTTCATGTCTACTAGACATTGAGGATACAAAAGTAAGCAAGACAGAGTCCCAGAGTCTAATGTGCTGTTGGTGGCTACTGAACCTGGGTCCCACGGCAAGGACAGTAGTCACCAAGACCCTGTGACAGGCACTTTCTCAGCCGAAGGACAGGATGGAAAGTTCCAAAGAAGGTCCCTATTCTGGTGTTGGGAAAAGAGTGTCGGCAAGGACCTCCTGGAGGATGAGGATGACTTGGCCAAGCCAGGGGTGACCCGGGGAGGTGGACAGAAGGGTGCAGGGGAACCCAGGCAAAAGGATCAGTGACAGAGTCTGGACACTCACCTCTGAGGAAGGTGCATTCAGCCTTTGTGTTTCCACCCAGCTACATGGTCACACAAAGGACAGGGAGTGAAAAAAGAGCCAAGTCATGGTGGAAATAAAAAATTATCATTAGTATTAACTTCCCAAAATGCTGCTTTGGAAGAAGTTGTCATTTTCAGCAAATTAGTCACAGACAGTATCACCTCTACAGGGTCAGTTTCAGACAGTGTCACCTCTACTGGGGTCAGTACTGTATAGTGTCATCTCTACCTGAGTCCGTGTTGGACAGTGTCACCTTTAGATCACTGGAGCATTGGTTGGAACTTACTTCCCATTACACATGGGCAAACTGTGATCAAAAATATTTCTTCCATAAGAAAACAAAAAGTCCAACTTTTAAATGGGCAAAAAATCTGGATAGACATGTCACTGAAGAACAGCTACAGATGGCAAATAAGCATATAAAAACATACTCCTCATCATATGTCATTAGGCAAATACAAATTAAACATCAGTGAGCTCCCACTCCACACCTATTACACCTACGAGGATGGCCAAAATCCAGAACATGGACAACATGAAATGCAGGAAGGGATGTGGAGCATCACGCTCGGGAGACAGTTTGGCGATCTCTTACAAAACTAACCCTACTCTTACCACGTGATCCAGCAATCGTGCTCCTCGGTATTTGTCCAAAGGAGTTGAAAACTGCTGTCTACCCAGAAACCTGCACATGGATTTTTTTCATGATTGCCAACATTTGGAAGCAACCAAGACGTCCCTCAGTAAATGAGTGCATAAATACACTCGGGTACACCCAAAGGAATATTATTTAGCTTGAAAAAGAAAGAAATGAGCTATCAAAGCCCGAGAGTCGTAGAGGAAACTTAAGTGCATATTACTTAGTGAAGGAAGCCAGCCTTTAAAAGGCTACATATTATATGATTCAAAGTATATGACATTCTGGAAAAGACAAACCCACGGAGACAGTGAAAAGATCAGTGGTAGGTCAGGCCCAGTGGCTCACGCCTGTAATCTAAGCACTTTGGGAGGCCAAGGCAGGAGGATCGCTAGAGCGCAGTTTGAGACCAGCCTGCACAACACAGTAAGACCCCGTCTCTACTGAAAATCAAAAAAACTTAGCGAAACCAGGAGGATTCCCTGAGCCCAGGAGTTCAAGACGGCAGTGAGCTATGATCACACCATTGCATTCCAGTCTGGGTAACAGAGTGAGATCATTTCAAAAAAAAAAAAAAAACTGGTTTCCAGAGGCCTGGGGAGAGGGAGAGATAAACAGTCTATGCACACGGGACTTTTAGGGCAATGAAACCAATTCTGTATGATGCTGCAATGGTGGATTCATGTGGTTTTGCATTTGTCAAAATCCATAGAATGTACAACACCAAGAGTGAGACCTCATGTTAACTTTGTAAAAAGTAGTTTTCTTTTTTTTTTCTTTTTGAGACAGAATCTCACTCTGTCCCAGGCTGGAGTGCAATGGCACAATCTCAGCTCCCTGCAACCTCCACCTCTGGGTTCAAGCGATTCTCCTGCCTCAGCCTTCTGAGTAGCTGGGATTACAAGCGCCCACCATCACCATGCCCAGCTAATTTTTGTATTTTTAGTAGAGACAGGGTTTCACCATGTTGGCCAGTCTGGCCTTGAACTCCTAACCTAGTGATCTGCCAGCCTCAGCCTCCCAAAGTGCTGGGATTACAGGTATGAGCCACCGCACCCCACTGAAAAAGTAGTTTTCATGTATTATTTTATATTCATTTAATCAGCAGCTATAGAGGCACTCACATAGTCCCATCAAGCAGTGTGGCTCACCATTTTTAATTCATGTACCTTTTGATACTCTCATTTAAAAGGTCTAAATAAATGTCATACTAACCTAAAAAATAAACAGGAGTCAATGGTTATTTTTAATATGCTATTTTAAACCACCACAGGCTCTGTCCACCATGATTCTGATATATGCCCCTCTCTGGGGGGCTCCCCATCTCCACCCAACCATTCCCCAGCCCCACCCTGTCCCAAGCAGGTTGGTCCCTGCATGACTTAAAATCTCTGCCTGCTGGAGTAAAAAACAGTGTGTGAAGAGAGCTGTAAGAAATATACAAAGAAGAAATTATTCAGAAAAATATAGCCATCACCACTTGGAACTAGTATGTGGCACCTGGGCTGGGACTTGCAGAAAGGGTGGAATTTGAAAAGCAGAAATGGAAGAAAGAACTTTCATAAAAACCAAACAGCCTGGGAGAAAACTCAGAGATGACTAACCACAAATCACAGATGACAAAGCTGAATTGTCTAGTTTGACGAGAACAAACTATGTATGTCAGCACCTCGCATGGTGTCCTACATGAAATAAGAATTCATTAAATATGAGTTGATAAATCAATGAATATTGTGGAGTCTGGAAGGACAGGCAGGAAAACAGATTGTCACAAGACAGAGAAGGGACTTCACAATGGGCAAAAAAAGGCTGGAGTTGATTCTGACCATAATAGGAATTTATAGGTTTTTGAACAAGGATGCAGCATGGTAGTATTTGTGTGCTTCAGAAAATTTATCTGGCCACTATCTATGAGATGGAGAAACATCTGGCACAAAGGCAGTAAACAGAAGTATCTACAGTGATCCATGTGTAAGAATAACTCTGAGAGTTTGCATTATCTCATAAGCAACTTTCATATGAAATTGCATCTTAAGGCAGGGTGCAGTGGCTCACGCCTGTAATTCCAACACTTTGGGAGGCCCAGGGTAGGATCATTTGTGCCCAAGAGTTCAAGACCAGCCTGAGCAATATGCAGGAACTACTTCTTTACAAAAAATGCAAAAAATTAACTGGGCATGGTGGCACATAACTGTAATCTGAGCTACTTGAGAGCCAGGTGGGAGCATCATCTGAGCTCAGGAGGTTGAGCCTGTTTTGAGTCCCAGTCACACCACTGTACTCTAGCCTGGTGACTGAGTGAGACCCTATCCAAAAAAGAAAGAAATTGCATCTTAAGGGTCTTTCACTAAAAGATGCTGAAAGAGTATTATTACGTGTAATTTAAATACCTTTCTTTTTCCAAATGTTACTCATCGATTCCTTATATTGCACTTTTTTTTTTTTTGAGACAGAGTTTTTTTTTTTTGAGACAGAGTTTTGCTCTTGTCACCCAGGCTAGAGTGCCATGATGCAATCTCAGCTCACTGAAACCTCCACCTCCAGGTTCAAGCAATTCTCCTGCCTCAGCCTCCCGAGTAGCTGGGATTTCAGGTGCCCACCACCACGCCTGGTTAATTTTTGCATTTTTAATAGAGATGGAGTTTTACTATGTTGACCAGTTTAGTCTCAAACTCCTGACCTCAGGTGATCTGCCTGCCTTGACCTCCCAAAGTGCTGGGATTACAGGTGTAAACCACAGCTACCGGTCAATTCCTTTTATCGTATTTTCTTTCTGATTTCAAAAGTATATGTTTTTGGCCAAAAAAAAAAATGTAAAATACAAAAAAAGTAGTAATCACCTGCGATTTTATCACCTATAGACACTGTATACATTTTGTTGCATTTATTTATGATCTATATTTTAGGCATGACAAATACACAGCCACACATGTAGTGAGACCATTTTCCACATAATTATTTTACAATCTGGATGTTTTTTAAAAGTGAATGGTTTTAATTTATCTATAACTAGGAAAGTAGCATGTTTATTACAAAAAAAAAAAACTGTGAAGAAGGAAAATGAAATCATCTAAAATCCCACCAGCCAGTGATGCTGTCAACATTTTGTTGTAGAACCTAGGTTTTTCTTTCCTTTATATCATTTTTCACATAATTCTATATAGACTAGATATATATGAAGATTATGTACAATTAGATAGATGATATACATAGATCAGATGCATGATTAAGGTTTTTAATGATCATACTTCATTCATTCTCGTGCAATCTCTTTATCTAACAATCTATAAGATGGACATTCCCCACATTGTTAAATCTCCTTTTACAATGTAACTGTTTAATGACTGTACACAATTTCATTGTATCATTGTTTTATAATTTAGTTAACAAGTCATCTATTGTGTTTGGGTAGTGTGCAGTCTTTGCTGCTGGAAACAGTTCTACAGAAAACATCAATGTCAGCTACTCTTTGCTAAAATTCAAGATCAAGTTTCTTAGGATAAACTACGATGGTGAAATTGTTCATTAAGAGACTCCTACTCTTGTTCATTTACAGACTCCTAAATTCAATGCATGTAATCTGCTAAAATACTGTCCATCATATTTATTTTTGAGATAGCTCTGCTTTCTAAATAGGGCAGTTGATCACTCTTCTTCAGAATGCCACAGATATAGTAAATGACACAAAAATAAAGGCAGTAACTAGAATGCGAGTTATTCATCACTACTGGAGCACTGGGCTAGGGGATGGGAGAGCTTCTGCCACCACCCAACAGAGGAGAGGCTATCGAGTGATCACTGCCTGGCCCCACTGGAATCTACCCCTCATCGTATTCCTTGCAGTGTGCTTCATGGAGCCCAAAGGAGTCTTTGTTTTCTCCCTCCCTCCCTCATTCATTCATTCATTTAACGCCAATGCCACCCCAACCTTTCTTCTGTGTTTTTTAAGCATCCCTCACCCACTCTTTTAAGCCCCTCTCATATAGTTAATCTCCTAATCTCTACTTTTATTTTGTATTTATTTTTATTCGTGACTTTTTTTTTTTTTTAATAAAACTGCTTCTTGAAGGCAGGACTACCCCACAGAATAGTACTTATACTTTTTTAGGGTAAGTGCCCAGAGTAGTTTAATCTCTGCTTTTAAATCTTTATGTATCAGAGAGAAAGAGAAAGAGAGAGAGGGAGAGTCTGTGTGTATGTGTGTGTGTACGTGTGCACATCCCGTGTGTGTGTACACATGATTATTACATGAACAATGCATGTCTTTCTCAGCCACATGGGCAACAAAACTGACTGATATTGGGCTGCATTTATTCCACGTGACAGGTCTAAAACACTGGGTTTACATGCACCAACCCTGAATTGAATGCATAAACCGTAGCTATCCAGGATTTCTAAACATCGCGGAACGCAAATACAAACAAAACTATCACACTGAATATTCCAAGTATTTGTATTATTAAAAAATGTTTATCTCATGCACATACAACAATCAGCTAATATAACACTGGAGCATCTTTTTTTTTTGAATTGGGATCTTACTCTGTCACCAGTCTGGAGTGCAGTGGCACAATCATAGTTCACCACAACCTTGAATTCCTAGGCTTAAGCAATCCCCTCACCTCGTACTCACAAATAGGATTACAGGTGCACACCACCACACCAAAGATTAATGATGAACAAATTATGAAATTCTTAAATAAAGACAGAAGCATTCATTTTCCAATTTTTTTAATGTTGCATTAAAATATTCTTTATCTCCATTGCTGAGTTAGTGCCTAAGCCAATGACTCACTGTCCCCACCCTGGTCCCTAAAGAGAGTAAGGGCCAGCTTTGAGTTAAAACCTACTCTAAGGCCAGGTGCAGTGGCTCATGCCTGCGATCCCAAAACTTTGGGAGGCCAAGGTGAGTGGATCTCTTGAAACCAAGAGTTTGGGACCAGTCTGAGCAACAGCAAGACCCTGTCCCCATTTAAAAAAAAAAAAAAAAAAAAAAAAAAGTTTTTTTTAATTAATTTTTTTTTTAAAGTACCTAGTCTTCTTTCTGCCAGGGAAAGAAAAAAGCAGTGAGAAGAGCAGCACCCTCCCTACAGCCTCAGGCCCAGGGGTTCCTCCTCCTCTCACCAAAGGGGCTCTGTGGCTGCTGAATTTAACAAACACAAATACAGGGCACCCAGTCCCATTTGAATTTCAGATAAACAATAGCACCCTTTTTAGTATAAGTACATTCCATGCAATGTTTGGGACATACTTATGCTGAAAAAAAATAAACTCCATGTGTTTATTTGAAATTCAAATGGCACCTAGCATCCTGTAGGTTGTCTGTCAATCCTCCCCCCATTCCACTCCCATCCCCATCCCCCAGGAAGCCTTCCCTAAGCCGGGACTAGAGTGTCTATCTACACCAGAGAGATGGTCACTCTAAAGGCTAATAACAAGAACAAAAGAAATAAAAATAACAAACGAACTGAAAGCTGCCCAGCACGGAAAGAATGTTACAGCACATTTGCTGACAGAGACCAAGGGAGATTTCCAACATAAACAAGGAAATTTAATCTCTCATTTGCAAAAGCTTCCCTTGCCCTAATTTGTTGGCCACAGAACTAAGTGCATTTTTATTGAGCTTCTTTCTTCTTATATTATGCAAATCAAAGCCATCCCTGCTGATCAGTGAAGTTAGAGATACCAGAAACAGAGGGGAAAGCTGTGCCCCACAGGCTCGAAACAGTTTCATGAATTGAGCACATCCATCAAACTTAGCTTCTTTCCTATTGGTCGTTTGGTCAACCAACCACATGAAGCCCTCCCGTCAGACGTGGTGCATTTTGCCATAGCTCTGAGGCTGCAGACGGGTCTGACTCTTCTGCTCATTTTTGTTCTTTAACCTGCGCACTGGCTCCCAGGTCGGAGGAAGGAGGACCCTAAACCGTAAGAGGAAAGCTACCATCTTGCCAGCGCCTCTGCTGCCTAAGAAAGTGGCCAGGGAGGGTCCCGTCCCCGACATCAGAGAGCACGCTATGGCACCTAGCTGAAGCAGAAGGAAGGCAGACATAGGTTTTTTGTTTGTTTGTTTTTTGTTTTTGTTTTTTTTTTTAAGATGGAGTTTCGCTCAGTCACCCAGGCTGGAGTGCAATGGCACCATCTCAGCTCACTGCAACCTCCACCTCCCAGGTTCAAGTGATTCTCCTGCCTCAGCCTCCCGAGTAGCTGGGACTACAGGTGCCCACCACCGTGCCCAGCTAACTTTTATTTATTTTTTTTTTTTTCAGTAGAGACAGGGTTTCACAGTGTTGGGCAGGCTGGTTTCAAACTACTGACCTCAAGTGATCCACCCACCTCAGCCTCCCAAAGTGCTGTGATTACAGGCGTGAGCCACCACACCTGGCCCAGCGATGGTTTTCACCTGAAAATCAGAGTTTTCCAGCTAAGGGTCTTCTTTATGGTTTCCACATTTGAGCTACTGCTACTCATGGTACTAAGTACAACAAGTGCTGTCCTCTGAACCTGGCTCTCAATGGGATGTGCCTTGCTCTATGGACGTAAGCTGAAAGTTGGCTAGGAAAGCATCTCTCTCTCTCTCCTCTCTCTCTCTCTCTCTCTCTCTGATGTTTACTTCTCATTATTTTCTATGTATGTCTTCTTTGCTACAAAATGTCAATTATTTTTTTTGGTTTTTCATTTTAATTTATTTATTTTAAATTGAAAAGAGGCCTTGCTGTGTTGCCCAGGTTGGTCTCAAACCTCCAGGTTCAAGCAGTCATCCCATTTCAGCCTCCCAAGTGCTGAGATGACAGGTGTGGCTGCTACACCTGGCCTTACATTCAACTTTTACGTATGATTTTATATCCTACTCACATCTTTGCGTTTCTTATTTTTATTTCCACTTTCTTGAGACCAGGTCTTGCTCTGTCAGCCAGGCTTAAGTGCAGCAGCAAGATCATAGCTCACTGCAGCCTCAAACTCCCAGACTCAAGTGATCTCCTTCCTTCGACATCCCAAGTAGCTAGTGCCAGAAGCACATGTCACCACGCCCCGCTACTTTTTTTATTTTTCGTAGAGACAGAGCCTCTTAATTTACTTAAGTGTTCATTTTAAGTAAATGCTCACTGTGTATAGAAATTTCTATTTCGGAGGTGCTTGATCTATTTACAAAGAAAAACTAGGAATTACTTTATTATAAAATGCTCCTAGAAGTCTTAATTGTGTTTATTTCTTTAAAAAAAATGAATGTTAGACTTGTGTGCATGGAAGTAGTTAAGGTACATCATTATTGTAGTTTTAAAGTTGTACATGATGAGACATTTTGGTTTTTACTGTATGTTTTTACTGAACAATCTAGTCCCCATGCCAAGGCAAGCATGACTAAAATTAGGTTAAACATTTTTAAAAAATCAAATCTATCGAACTAGAAAGTTTTCAACTTTTGCATATATTCAAAAGAATATAGCTTTGGCTGTGAGGGCAGTTCCAGAGAGGCTTTAGAAAGCCATGTTGGCCAGTGGTAGCTTGTTTACCATAAGTACATTCAGTATAGAGCCCACCGAGATGACCACTTAAAACAATACAGTACTCGCTTATGTGTTAACACTCCAGTTTCTGTCTCCCAAAAGCCCTTGATCATAGTTTCCAGTTAAAGAGAGCGAGTTGAAAACATGCCATTGTCTCTATCCTTTCCCGATCCCAATAAAATGACAGCAAAGAGAGTTGTCTTAAGAAATAAATCCACCAGGTGTGGTGGCTCACGTCTATAATCCCAGCACTTTGGGAGGCTGAGGCAGGCAGATCACCTGAGGTCAGGAGTTCAAGACCAGCCTGGCCAACACGGTGAAATCCTGTCTCTACTAAAAATACAAAAATTAGCTAGGTGTGTGATGCACACCTATAATCCTAGCTACTTGGGAGGTTGAGGCATGAGAATTGCTTGAACCCAGGAGGCAGAGTTTGCAGTGAGTTGAGATTGTGCCACTACACTCTAGCCTGAGCAATAGAACAAGACTCCATCTCAAAAAAAAAAAAGAAATTCACAAGGACAACTTAATAGGAAAGGAGATAACATTTTGGAAGCTAGGAATTTAAAAGAGGAAGGATGTGGGCACAGCACTTATGGGTAAATTGAATCAGAAGCAGCTTGTGTTACAAAAGGCAGCACCCTGAATTCTATACCAGAATTCTCAATCTTAGTAGTGAAGTTTTCCCTAAGAATTTTCAAGGCATTACCCCATTGTCCTTAATGCTGACTTTGAGATGCCTGAGACTGTCCTGATTCTTGATCCTTTTTATGTGGCTTTCCTTTTTCTTCCCTCAGTATTTAGTCTTTTTGTTTCTGTCTCCAGTGATTAAAACTTCAGAAAGATACATCTTGGTGTGGGTCTCATCATCTACTCTGTTGGACACTCAGGCTTTTGCAATCTGGAAGTTCACATTTTTACCACCCAAATCCCCAAAAGGCTCAGAGGCTACCCTCTGTATCCTTGGTCATTGGAGCAAACATGGGGTTCTGAACAGGAAGTCTTGTTGAAAATCACTTAAAGAAGGAAAAAGACAGTTGGGTGTGGTGGTTCACATCTGTAATCCCAGCACTTTGGGAGGCAGAGGCAGGTGGATCACCTGAGGTCAGGAGTTCCAGACCAGCCTGGCCAACATGGAAAAACCCCATCTCTACAAAAAATACAAAAGTTAGCCAGGCATGGTGGTGCATGCCTTTAGTCTCAGCTACTTGAGAGGCTGAGGCAGGGGAATCAGTTGAACCTGGGAAGTGGAGGTTGCAGTTGGCAGAGATTATCCCACTGCACCCCAGCCTGGGTGACAGAGTGAGACTCCGTCTAAAAAAATTAAAAAGAAGGAAAAAGTTAGTAATTCTCTCTGCAGCAAGGTGGCAGTCCCTTCCCCATCCTTGCAAAAGTCTGAAGGTTTATTCTGTGCGGAAGCCGAAAGAGAAGGTGTCTAGATTAGGGTGCCCAAGATACATTCGAAAGAGAGGGGTCCCCAAAGAAAACAGGTAGGTTTAATTAAAGTTCACATTCTAAAAGTAAGATCCCAAGCTTTCTTCTCTCACTTAGTTCCTACAACGCTGGCAGCTATGGCTCTTCATCTAGACCAGAACTAAAAGAATATTCTTCAGACAAGCTGACAAGCCTCTGGAAACACAACCTTAAAGATTGATATGGAGGCTCCCAAACCAATGGTCCAGCCAGACGGGCCTACAGAGATATCAACACTCAACACCTACTCCCCCTGATCACAAGGAAGCCAATTGGCCGTTTTCTGTATCCCCACCCTTTAAGGATCAGCAGACACTCAAGAAAAGTCTTTTTTGTTTGTTTGCTTTTTTGTTTTTTGAGACACAGTTTCACTCTTGTTGCCCTGGCTGGAGTGCAGTGGTGTGATCTCAGCTCACTGCAACCTCTGTCTCCCAGGTTCAAGCAATTCTCCTGCCTCAGCATCCTGAGTAGCTGGGATTACAGGTGTGTGCCACCATGCCGGGCTAATTTTTGTATTTTTAGTTGAGACAGGGTTTCACCATGTTGGCCAGACTGATCTCGAACTCCTGACCTCAGGTGATCCGCCCACCTTGGCCTCCCAAAGTGCTGGGGTTTCAAGCTTAAGCCACTGTGCCCGGCCATGATCATTATTTTTAAAAACTAAGAAAGTGAAAACAGTTTGTAAGAAAAGAGGGTAATAGTGTTTTAAAAGTCTCAATTGTGATTAACATTCACATCAAATAACATCACCACATTTACTACATAACTATAGTGGGAGAATGGGGAGCAGGGAGTGAATGTTGAGAGGCAATCAGAGGTAGCTGAGGGGCAGATTTGGTGAAAGAGAAAGAAAGTTTTATCTCCAGCAGTGGAAAGAAAATAAAAAATGCCTAATGGTAAAATTCAAGAAATAGCACTCAAAACATGTTACTTAGAGATAACAGAAGTTAATATCAAAGGAACAATTAAAATTGTTGAATAGCATGCCTGCAGTCCCAGTTGGTTACTCGGGAGGCTGAGGCAGGAGCGTCCCTTGAGCCCTGGAGTTCAAGACCAGCCTGGACAATATAGTGAGACTTCATCAAAAAAAAAAAAAAAAAAAAAGTGACATTCTCTGGAGAATAGGAAAGTGTAGGAGGGTTTTGAGCAAGGTATTGCCATTTTTCATAATAAGCTTCATAATCTGACTCTCTTTAAACTACATACCTGTGCAACTCTGATAAAATAAAATCAAAAATATTAAAATTCAGATGTTATTTTATATCTGCATCGAGAGAGCCAGGGCAGAATGTACAGAGTGGGGAAAGATTATAAAGACCGTTGGCAGTCACGGGGAGAATACCAGAAAATATCTGATGTCCATTCTTAGGAATACTTGCTGGAATTCCTTGACTCCACAATTGAATGAAAGCTAGTTTTACATCATCTGTCTTGAAAAGCAATATGGCCTCTTTCCAAACACATGTGACTGCTCATATGCAGTGCATTAAAAGCAATAACAAAACTAACTGAAGGGGCCTCCCACAAATATTTTCACGACATAGACCAGACCACAACATTTTTCCTACACCTACTAATCTCAGCAACCGTGTCATAATGACAGGGAAAAATCGAGTACAAGGGCAGGGAATTGTATCTTTATTAAAGTTTGTAATAACCAAGGGCCACAGGAGCAGAAAACAACCTGCGTTCCTCAGCGAACTGACTGTAATTCCACTTGAATCTAATTGAGTTGCATAATGAATTGAAATAGTTAACATTTATTGAGCATTAATGAGTTAACCTTTATTTACTATGTGTCAGGAACTGTTTATTGCATTGTGTATATGAAGTCCTTTAATCCAACAGCAACCTAATGACATAGCTATGATTCTTCTCATTTTAGAGATGAAAAAACCAGGGCACAAAAAGTTGAGATAAGGAGCTCAGTATGGCCTCATTGGGAAGTGGTAGAGCCAGGAGGGGCACAGAGGTTCCAGCTGCATTGCCTGTGTGCACTTATGCACTTCACCTCAACCCCTAGTTGCAAAGCTTCACTCCCCATTTCTCCCTTGGGAGTACTAAGCGAAACATCTCAAAGAACAGGGAGGTAGGACGGCATGGGGTTGAGGCACAACTGCCCATCTCCAACCTTCAATTGTCCAGATTTATCACCCCTGACTCTTTGCTGTGTCCTTTTCACAGCCACACATCAGCTGGTAGATGGGATAAACCAAGCACCCTAGGTGCAGCACGAAATCAGTGTGAGCAATATCCAGTTCTTTCTCTTGCCACAAGAACTAGTAAATCCAACAAATGTTTGTCAGGTTCCAGATTGTATGACACTCCTCAAGCCACTCTTGCAGGCCTGAGCTGCTCCAACCTTGCAGAGGTGGGGAAGCACGTTCCCGCTTTTCTCTGGGACAGCAGACCACCTGTATGGATCCTCTGAAGCCGGTCACAGCCATGAACCAGATCCTTAAACCACAAGAGATGCTATTATTGAGTACTGAGTACATGCCAGTCCTCTGCTATGCATGCCACAAGGATCAATCTCAGCTAATCTCCCAGCAATCCTAAGAAGTAGGCATACTACTATCATGTCCAGATGGGGAAACTGAGGGTCCCAGATGGTGAGTGACTCACCCCAGTCCACAGTTAACTAAGTGGCGGAGCCAAACTACAAACCCAAACTGTCTCATGCCAAAGTCCTCTGCCTTTTACAAACACAAATGATAGACAGGAAAAAAAGCGACGGGTAAAGTTGGAGAACCCAAGAGGAAAGAAGCAAGTTCTTTGAGGATGATAAGGATCGAGCCCTTCCCATCCTTACAACGATGGGCAGGGCATTCTTTCATTTACACCCTTGTAATCGTTGTCATCGTTATTGTTCAAAGATGACTATTTGATTAAAATTAAACTGCCAGTCTGGGACAGAGACAGAAGTGGAGGCCTGCAGACTCCAGACTCTGCCTTTACAACCCTCCTGACTGCCTTTGATGCTTTAGAACGCTGATTTCCCGTGTGCAATTTTGGACCTATTTCTAGCAATCCCTAAGAAAACGTCTATTTTCCAGCTAAAGCAGCATTTACTCAAGAGTGGTCAAGGTAAGTACTTCCATTTTCTAGCATGCAGTACAAGTTCAAGGCAAGTGACAGCCCGGATCTTCATACATGTTTATGAACTCAGAGAGGAGAAAGAAGTGTAAGAAGAGGTTCCACCTCTAGCTAAAGGGTGGACTTCTTTCCTCTGGAGCATTCCATCCTACACTGCTGCAGGCTTTGTTTTCTCTGAACTCTACAGCAGTCTCTGCCTGTGTCATCCACTGAGTCCTCAGTATATATAGCGACTCTGTCCTGTATGCAGGACTGTTTTACTCTTCTTGTGTGAGAATCTTACTTCCCAAGAGGCACCCAGAGGGCTTAGACTAGCTCTAATCTCCTCTGCCTCTCCTGGTGCCTTTATTTGGCACCGGATGTGCACAATCTGGAACCTGACAAACATTTGTTGGATTTACTAGTTCTTGTGGCAAGAGAAAGAACTGGAGTTGCTTAAGAGCAAATTCAGCTCAGTGTTGAGAAAACATCTCAGAACAGCATATTCTGCTGATGTCCTTCCCTTCGTTAACACTGTTAGAGAAAACGCTCTCTTGCATAATGAGGGCACCTGATGAGAAGGAACAGTGGCTCTACAATCTTGCATGTGAGAATCCAACATCATAGACTTTTCCATTTCAGCCAGCAAACCAGAACAACTTCTGCTTCTGATCTTTTCCCCACCTACCCAGCCTGCCAGAGAACTGCGGGCTTTCGTGCATAAAGGTCTGCAGGCCCTGCCAGGTGCCGTGACTCATGCCTGTAATCCCAACACTTTGGGAGGCCAATGTGGGCAAAATACAAGGTCAAGAGATGGAGACCATCCTGGCCAACATGGTGAAACCCCATCTCTACTAAAAATACAAAAATTAGCGGGGCGTGGTGGCACATGCCTGTAGCCACAGCTACTCAGGAGGCTGAGGCAGGAGAATCACTTGAACCTGGGAGACGGAAGTTGCAGTGAGCCCAGATCACATCACTGCACTCCAGGCTGGGCGACAAAGCAAGACTCAAATAAAAGAACAAAAACGGTTTGCAGGCGCTTCAAGAAGCAGAATGAACCATACCGTGGGACTGCAGCATTTCATCAATAATCAGCATGATTGGACGGGCGTGGTGACTCACGCCTGTAATCCAAGCACTTTGGAGGCCAAGGCAGGTGGATCACCTGAGGTCGGGAGTTCAAGACCAGCCTGACCAACATGGTGAAATCCTGTCTTAAAAAAAAAAAAAAAAAAAAAAAAAAAAATCAGCATGATTTTGCAGGAATAGAAGCAATTCTAATCAGAACAACTCGTGTTTAAAGGAATTAGGTTGCTTTGTTCTTTCTTGAGTTTTAACAGGAACATAGAGAACTAACAGAGCATTTGTCTACTAACAGAGGACTTTCAAAAATACAGAGCTGGGGTCTCAACAGAAAGGCACATCTCCCAGAAGTTCACAGAAGCTGTGACTTGCTGCAGTGATCACCTCCAGGCAACCTCAAGGAAATTCTAAATACGAACGGCCATGAAGAGGCATTTCTTCATAATCTCTTGCTCCATAGCAGAATAAGGTAGATTCAATGATTTTTTTAATAATCCCTATTGCTTTAAAAGTTACAAATATTTAGTATTTCCCCCACATCAATTCACTTCCAAGTAATTCATTGTTCCATTAGGAATTGAATGGAAATTATCTTCTTGCTCTTTATTTTCTGCCAACTGCACTTCAAACCAAACCTCCTCTCCCCAAACAAATGAGCAAACAGAAACACTGTTGGGGCCCGTGTCACTGAGGGGCAAGCATGGGCTCAGTAGGGCCAGGCATGGCCAGTGACAGGCATTTCCAAGGCTCTAAGCTCCAACCCAGATCCCAGAAGCCAAAAGGACCTACAGCTTTGGAAACTGCTCTGAATGTTTTGTCCTGTTCAAGTCCAGTGTACCTGCTGGACTGGGACCTGTCTGTTGGAATGCTGACTCCCCAGCCCAAAGTCCACAGTCCTTTGGGCACCATCTTGGAAGGAAATAGAGGAGGGCCACTTAGTCTTTAAAAAATGCAGATCTAGACCTGGGAAGCGTTTTTGAATTCAGCTCATGGTTGGAAGCAAGCTCAAAGGGCTCACTTCCTACAATCAAATTCCAGTTTTTCTTCCTGAAAGGAAATATTAAAACATCCTTTGTTCATGACTTACAATTGAAAAAATCAGATGAACAATGATAGAAAGGAGATGTTGACAGGTCATACTCCCCTCTGAGCCCAAATAGATTTCAAACCTATCATGGGCAGGTTCTCTGGATGCAGGGCAGTACCTCCCAGAGAAATTTGCCTCCAAGGGGATGACATCATCAACCCTATGAACTTGAGCCAGGCTTCCTGTCTCCATAACTCCCAGGCCCACACGTTCAGGACCCCTTCAGGGGGCATGGAGTAGGGACAAGTTTTGTTTTTTCTTTTTTTTTTTTTTTTTTTTGAGACAGAGTTTCACTCTTGTTACCCAGGCTGGAGTGCTATGGCGCAATCTCAGCTCACCGCAACCTCTGCCTCCTGGGTTCAAGCAATTCCCCTTCCTCAGCCTCCCGAGTAGCTGGGATTACAGGCACGCACCACCGTGCCCAGCTAATTTTTGTATTTTTAGTAGAGATGGGGTTTCACCTTGTTGACCAGGATGGTCTCGATCTCTTGACCTTGTGATCCACCCGCCTTGGCCTCCCAAAGTGCTGGGATTACAGGCGTGAGCCACCGCGCCCGGCCCAGGACAAGTTTTCTGTAAGTCAATTCCTGTGTCCTCTTAGACTGGAACCCTGATACCTCAACACTGACAGCCTATTAACATGTTTTTTGCAATATTTCCTCCAAAAAAAATCTTTTAAAAATGTGACCCATTCATCTCTATATTTTCTTCTATGAATATATATTTTATTTAGTCATTTTGTTTACAGCTGAAAGTCTGGGAATTCAAAATTAACATCTTTGCCCTTGAGCTTCTTATAGACACCAGAAAAAGTTTCAACCTTGTGTTCCGTGTTGTTCTGCTGCACTTTGTCCAAACGAACCTTTATGAGCCCATTCCCTGCAGTTTCACACGGACTCTCTTGCCCACAATTTCGCTTGGGAAGGCCAGGTCCATAAAGGATAGCATCGTGAACAGCTGTTGGAGTAGAGCTCCTGGGACACTTTTGCTTATTTTTTGTACGGCTTTTTCGAGTTTGCTTAGACAGAATTCTCCTCTGAATGATAAAGACAATATGCTTTCCTACTGCACTTTTCTCCAATGCATGCACTAGCTGGATTTGGTTTTCTGGGAAGATTTCGGCTGAGGAATGGGAACAAAGATGATGGTAGCTTTCTGACCACCACCAACTTCAGTTTCCATGGCTGCTGTAATATTCAGCTCCCTAAGCTGAGCCTTGAGGGCCAAGGTCATCCGCAGCTCCAGAAGAGCCCAGGAGATGCCAGACTGAAACTTGTCTGGCTTCTCACCACTGGGCTTCACGATCTTAGCCCTCAAACTGAACAAGGCTTTCTCCTTGCTGAGTGCTGGCTTAGGAAGAGACCCAATCTCACGAGAGCATATCAAAATCCTTCATTTATATTTTTAATTACCTTTTATGTGCAATGACATATAAAAGAAACTAAATAACAATGATAGAGAAGCATGACCTCCAAGATAAGGTTCATCCATCGCTGGTTGTGCCAGGTTACAAACGATGGCCTCTGCCATTGTGGGGAACCTCGCTGACCCAACATCATGCTTCAAGAACCTACCAGCTGCAAGACATTGACCGGACACCATTCAGGCCTTTGGAGCTCTTTACATTAGTGCAAGAGCAATGATGTATCCAACTCATGACTCTAGCACAGGAACAAGTATTAGAAATACCACAAAAGCCAGGCTCAGTGCCTCGTGCCTCTAATGCTCACACTTTGGGAGGCTGAGGTGGGAGGATCGCTTGAGCACAGGAGTTCAATACCAGCCTGGGCAGCAAGGCAAAATCCCTCCTCTACAAAAAACTAGCCCAGCATGGTAGTATGAGCCCACAGTCCAGATACCCAGAAGGCTGAGGCGGGAAGATGGCTTGAGCCTAGCAGGTCAGGGCTGCAGTGACCTGTGATCACACCACCGCACCCCAGGCAAAGTGATAGAGCAAGACCTCATCTCAAAATTAAAAAAAAAAAAAAAAGCTACAAAAATGCTACAGGGAAAATGTACTGGGTTTTCAAATGAGGAAGAGATGATAGGTCGCCTGGCACACATGTCTACAAGCTACAGATTATTATACGTTTTGTTTGCAAGTTTGATTTACAACCAGCTCTGAAACTCACCAGACTCAAATCCAAAAGGAACAGGAAGGTTCTGGAAAAGCACAGGCTTACCACGTTTCTCAGGTCCCAGCTCCTCGGCCAAGAAGATGGCAGCGTCGAATCTTCCTACAATTACATCAGAACGACAAGTTGGAACAACCCTCTTACCCAGGCCCCTACACACTTCAAAAAATTAAATTAAATTAAAATATGATGAAGGAAAACCACTTCCTGAGCTTGAGAAATGGTTAACACTGAAGCACCCTGTCACAGAGAATGATGGATCTGCTTCTCTGAAGGGTTTTCAGAAAGAGGTCTATAGTCATTTCTCTGAAGCGGCTTAATATAGAGGCAGCGACTTTGTTCCCAGACGGTGGGCAAACCTCAGGCTCAGGTCTGCCGTCCGTCAAGGGTGATAAGCGAGGCCCTTTCCGGGGCCGCCTGTTCCCTTGATGCTAAATCACCACCCGAGAGGCCTCGCGGGCCTCAGAGTCCGCAGAGCTTAGAGGCCATTGTTGCTGAACACCAAACTACTCCTGAGAATCGAATCGTAAGAGGTGCAAGGGGAAAAAACAGTCTCACTCATTTAAAAAAAGAAAAAAAGCCTCTCATAAAAAATTAGAACCATTGCTTAGCTCTAATATGAAACAAGAAAGTTAAGCAGAGTGGGAGATGGGAGTGGGGGTGGGGGCATTTTTCCAGAACCCGTTTGCCCATCCCAAGTGGCAACACCCATGTGCCTCTCACTGGAAGCACTGCAACACTCCACCCCTGAAACTGACCTAGTTTGTAGCTGGTTCTTTAAGAATGTGCTCCTTGCTCCAAAGGTGCTCCTCACCTTGTCCAGGTACAAGGAGAAAGGACCTAGGCCTGGACATTCACTGGGACTCTTTCTATCACTCTGGTGGCAGCTTTTGGTGAGATGGTGAGATGATGAGATGAGGCAAATGCTGGGCACTGTTCTGCAAAGACGCACAGAGCCCCGGGAGAGACTGGGCACCTCCCCAGCCACATTGGCTCACGAGTCCCAGAAGCCATCTGCATTCCTTTCTCACCTGGCCTGGGATCACTTGTACCCCAGAAGCAGCTGTCAGCCCAGCCCCGCCCCAGGACCCCTCCAGTGGAGGCCCTATCCCTCAGTTTCTCTGTCCCTTCACAGGGGCACAAACCTGGGAAGGGAACACCAGGCTCCACTGTGGGTAGAAACGCAGCTTGTTTTTAAGTTTCAAGAAACAAAAATGAGCTCAAGTCTTTGCACTCAGTCTCCCGCTCTGGCACAGTCTCATCCCCCAGGAAGCTGCCTGAAGTAAGTAGGACAGGTCTTGGCTCCTGCCTGCCTCTCATTGGCCTTGGCCTTGCTTATTCTCCTCCTGGGGCTTTCCTCCACCATGGATGCAGCAGTGCCCCAGTCTTGCCCCTCCAAGGACATGCTCTCCCAGGGTCCTCCTGGGACACACTCAGGCCCCCCACACCTCCTCGCCAACAGCTTTTCTACCCATCCCTGGCTCCCAAGGAAGAACTTGGCCTCGGTTTTCCTCTAGAAGCAAAGACTCCAGTGCCACTGACAACTCCTTCTCTGTCCCCACCCAGCTCCTTTCCTCTGTCAGGTGGGAGCACTGACCCACGGCCTGGGTGACCTTTTGCCTGAGGCTCCAGCATTTTCTTCCGAAGCAACTGGAAGAAAACCCAGGCCACACTGGTTCCCACAGGACGAGGCTTTTGCCTTCCCTGAATATCTGTGCTGATGCTAAGGGCACTGGGGCCCATGACCTGCGCCCTCATCCCACATTTCCCCAGGAGAGTCCTGAGGTCAAAAGATCCCCTTGGTTTGAAGCCCAACTTACTAAGTGGTGTTTTTACTTTAGGGTGTGATGAGGCTTTCTAGACAGCTGATGAGTCAAACCACCATCTCATTATGCCACGGTGTGAGTGGTATCAAGAAGTCTGGGCTTAGTCAGCACTGGATTCAACTCCAGATCTCAATGGGGTGGGATCAATGAAACATGCTCCTTCCCTCCCACCATTCCCGCCCTTGATTAAGGAGCCTCCTTCAACCCAGTCATTGTCCTGGGCTGTCCTGTGAGGGCTGCACAGACACTTTAAAGAGGCTACTTCCCAGGGGGCAAAGGGCAGAGTTTACAAACATAACTGCCTCTCTGTCTCATCAGGACCTAATACGATGTGCAGTGCTTCCTTGGGGCTCATCGTGTTGGGGTTTGCTGATTTTCTGAGGGAAGCATTTGGGAAACGCAGGCTCCAAGAGCAAACCTTCTCTCCAGTGTTTCCCAGAATGAGGTCTAGTGTCCACGAGCATCAGAATGTCCTAGAGCCCTTACTCAAAATCCAGATTCTTCCACTGAACCCAAGACCTGCTGGCTCAGAACACATCAGGGTGAGGCGAACCTAAAACTCTATTTTTCTTTTGAGGTGGGGTCTTGCTCTGTTACCCAGGCTGGGATGCAGTGGTACAATCATAGCTCACTGCAGCCTCAACCTCCTAGGCTCAAGCAATCCTCCCACCTCAGCCTTTCAAGTAGCTGGGACTACAGGCACACACCACTATGCCTGGCTCGTTTTTCTTTTTTCTTTTTCCTTTTTAGAGATGGAGTCTTCCTATGTTGTCCAGGCTGGTCTCAAGCTCCTGGACCCAAGCAATCCTCCTGGTTTGGCTTCCCAAAGTGCTGAGATTACAAGCATCAACCATCACGCCCAACCTGCATTTTCTTGAACAAGCTTCCGAGATGAGTCTCCTGTGCATTGGAGTTTTACTGAGCCACTGATTCAACTCCATTTTCACTGCCTTGAGACTCTTCTGGGTAAGAGGGAGGTGACTTGTAACTGAAGGAGGAATGCGGAAGTGATTACAAGTCCCTTAGCAACTACGTTCATCTCGTGTACATCTCACCTACTAACTTTGAAGGTGAGATGCCCTTGCCCTGAGCTCTTCACACATAACTCTGGGCCTCCCTGATCACCAATTCAGCCTTCTTAAGGTGATCACACAGGGGCAAGTGGGCCAGCAGCTCCCGACACATCATCCACTCGTTGTTTGCCTGGGCAAGGCAATGGTGGAGTCCCCAACCCTGGCCCAGGTGAAACAAGCTCCACAGGTGTGTGGAGGTGGGGTGTTCTGGGCCATCCAGCCCCAATCTTCTATATTAGGATAAGGAGAGGGAAAAGGAGGCTCTAGGACACAGAAGAGTTCATTCCATTTTAATCTATTTGATGGTCATGCATTCTCTGGACAGTTGCTTTGGTTTATGTTTATTAAACCACCGAGGAGTTGACCCATTTAGTCAGACAGGTCATGCACCCAGACCTGGGCTGGGGTACGTTACATTGTGACAGGGCTCAGGACAAATAAAGAGATGAAAAGCAAGCATAGTGGTCTCTGCCACTCATAACCGAAAACCCTCATCCTCTGTCCACCTGTAAAACAGTGGAACTTGCCTGGGAATTGCTGTGTGATGCAAATGGAAAGAAGTGGTAAGGATGCAACATGTGTCCAGGGAAAGACAGGTTTACACTTCAGCTCCGTGCAGAGGGTGAAATACACACAAACAGATGAGAGAGAGGGACATGAGCCTCAGGACCTAGTTAATCCATTTCAGCATTGCAGTGGTGTACATCCGTTCCTCCTTTACAGCCAGACCTTCAGCAGCAAAACTTCTGAGTCTTTATCCCTAACGAAGGAGCTTAACAACTCAAATGGAAATAGTCGTCACTTAGAAATGCTCCATGACTCACGAAAGCATTAGAAAGGCTGAAATGTGGAAAGCCTGGACTCAGAAGGGGCAGAGAAGAGGCCTGGTGAAAGGTGGGACAGAGGCCAGGTGCGGGGGTTCGCGCCTGTAATCCCAGCACTTTGGGAGGCCGAGGCGGGCAGATTGCCTGAGGTCAGCAGTCAGAGACCAGCCTGGACACACAGCGAAACTAAAATCTCTACTAAAAACACAAAATATTAGCCGGTTGTGGTGGCACCCACCTGTAATCCCAGCTACTCAGGAGGCTGAGGCCAGAGACTCACTTGAACCCAGGAGACACAGGTTGCAGTGACCTGAGATTACACCACTGCACTCCAACCTGGATGACAGAGTGAGACTCTGTCTAAAATAAATTTTAAAAAAAGAAAGGTGGTGATGGGGTGTGTGTGTGTGCCCGTGTGTGCACACGTGCACGTGTGCATGTGTGTGTGCGTGTGTGTGCCTGCATGCATGAGTGTGTGCATGCTCGTGTGTATATCCATTCACATGTGTGTGCATGCAAACATGCTCTTTTAAGAGATAGGTGCTATTTCAGACTTTCTTACAAATATAACAGAGTCCAGAGCTGAGAGCCACTGTGTGCACATCTGTCAACAGGCTGTTCAATTAACTTATTGTTACCAGTGAGACAGCAGCTCAGTATCTGCAGAAGAGGAAGTCCCAGGCATGAAAGGGACAGCCATGAAGCTGCTGGCAAGGCCAAGAAGGCAAGGTGTTCCCTCCAAGGCACGTGGCTCCAAGCCCTCTCAGCCTCTTCTCCTCCTTCCTCCCCACTCAGGCTCCCCGTTTTCTCTCCCCCTGGTTCCTGCTTCCCTCCTTTTCTTCTCGCTCTCTTCCTTCCCTCATCCTAATCTCCCTGCTGGGGAACAGAAAGTGCCACCTTCTCGTTGGAAGGATGCACTGATTCCGGAACAATAAGCACTGAGGAAACAGAAATGGGCTCAATTCCTCAATTCTGTGAATCTGCTAAAGCTTCTGCTTATTTGAACAGAGCCAAGGAAGGAGAAAGGGGGAACACGGTTTTTTGCCACCTCGAGTGAACTTCAAACCCTTCCCCACCCTTCTCTCACATGGGGGAGATTTCATTTTCCACTCTCCACCTTCCCAGCCCATAAGTCATTTCTTGGTTTCACTCTTGAGGCAAAGACTCCAAAAACGGCAGGGCTTTGCGGGGCTGGAGCATTGCCCAAAAAAGAACCACGAGAGTACAACAGAACTCTGGTTCAGCTGAAAGGGTGTGCACCGTCCAGGGACACAGATGTGAACCAGCCTTGGGGAAATGGCAATTTCCCACACGGCCACAGCAGAGGCTTGACTCATGGCCACAGCAACTGCAAATGTCAGGTTGCACTGAGATGGCCGCATTTATCAACCTGTTTTCATGATCTAAGTCCACTGTCAATGGTTCAGAGGGGAAATAATCACCCTCAAAGGAAAAATGTTAATGTGATATACGTGGATATATTCTAAGCATTATATCTAATTATAAAGGATGAATCACAAATTTAAGCATCTTAAATAGAGACATAAAAAGAAATAATTAACCCTCAAACAGGAAGCTGCTGCGCTATCAGATTGCGTCGTTGGAGAACCCCAAGGAAAGCAAGTCAGCACACTAAAAGTATGAGAAAAGCAGAGGTCACCCTTCTGGTGGGGTTTCAATATTCTGTTTGTTCCTACAGATGTGGTAAGGGGGCCCTTAGATGAGCTGAAGGTTCTATTCATGGGAGTATGAAACTACCCAAGTGGAAACACCCTCCCTTCTTTGGAAAGCGGCACTCTTTAGCTCGGTCCAGCCCAAATCCCTTCCATCCAGGGAGAGTTGCATTGCATGAGGCATTCAGCAGTTGCTGTTATAAGGAAACATTAACCCCAGAGCAAACGCCATGGTCTTATAAATAAATTTAATTCATGTGTTATTTACCCTCAGCTCCATTTCAAAGGTTGTATAAGAATTCATCACTGTCATTGTCTAGATGATCATAATTATTCATCTCAGATTAGAAGCTCCTAGAAATAAGAGGGCGAGGTCTCATTCAACTAAATCTTATTGTTTTCCTTGAAGAGCCATAAATCCTAGTGCAGACCCATGTGGCATTCACAGATGATGGTGAAAATGGGCTTGATAGTTGGTGCCACACTGTGAAACCCATACCAGGAACCAGAAGCTGTGGTGTCTAGATTCAATCACTTTATCTGCATATTGATGATGGTGGAAGAACGATGCTTCATCTCACCCAGTCTCAGTACAGTTGTCTGTCAAATACAGATAGGTAAGAATGACTACCTTACTTCTCCATGCAAGGTCTCATGAAGTTCAAATGAGATCATTTATTGAGAAGAACTTCAGGATGAACATGGTGGCTCACACCTGTAATCCCAGCACTTTGGGAGGTCAAGGAGGGTGGATCATTTGAAGTAAGAAGTTTGAGACCAGCCTGGCCAAATGGTGAATGAAACTCCATCTCAAATAAAAATACAAAAAAAAAATTAGCTGGGCATGGTGACACACACTTGTAATCCCAGCTACTCAGGAGGCTGAGGCAGGAGAATTGCTTGAACCCAGGAGACAGAGGTTGCAGTGAACTGAGATCATATCACTGCACTCCAGCCTGGGTGATAGAGTGAGATTTTGTCTCAAAAAAAAAAAAATAGAGAGCTTTGAAAAATTATAAAACATTATGGTCATATACTTGTGACAAATAGCCTAAGAAAGTTCTCAAAATCCAGTACAATTTCTACCCCATCGTAAGTTGTTAATGTCCTTGGAGTTCACTTTGTATCTACCTGAATGAAAAATATATTTCTTAGCTGGGCACAGTGGCTTATGCCTGTAATCCCAATATTTTTGGAAGCCAAGGCAGGAAGATTGCTTGAGCCCAGAAGTTTGAAACCAGCTTGGGCAACATACTGAGATCCCATATCTAAAAAAAAAAAAAAAAATTAACAGAAAATATTAGCCAGTTGTGGTGGTGCATACCTGTAGTCCCGGCTACTCAGGAGGCTGAGCTCAGAGGATTGCTTGAGCCCAGGAGTGTGAGGCTGCAGTGAGCTGTGATTGCCAGCCTGGCCAATAAATAGATAAAGCAGAAAATAAATTTCTTGCCACTTCTTGGTATCCATGGGCTCTTCCACAGCAAAGTCTGAGAGAACAGGAAGTGTTATCTCTTTTACTCCAGTTGGAGTATGTCAGATTTAGTTTTCCCAAAACATTTCCCTCTCCGTAAGAGCACCTGTGATGCTGCTTCTGTTTTTAGACCCATCCTGACATGTTCCACTCACAAGTGCCAGGTGCCACAGTGGCTGGTGATGTCTTCTAAATCCACACTTCACTTCTCCACACGTTCATTGCCTTCAAAAAGTACCTAAGCTGAGTGCAATCCCACCATTTTAAATGGCACTTTAGAAACGTATACTTAATATGTTCATAATACATGATTATTTGAAAAGCACAGGTTACAAAATTATATGTAGCATAATCCCATCTAACACACACACACACACACACACACTCTCTAAGAAAGTGAAAGGATGAACATCAAACCATGCTTATACATAGTTATCTCCAGGTAGCGAGAGAAATTTTAAATTTATTTTTCTTTTGCACTTATCTATATTCTCTATGGTTTCTATAATAAGCGTATATTTCTCTTGGAAAAAGAAAAAAAGTTATTTTTAAGTACTGTTTCTCTTCTTCTGTAGAAAGGTACATACTGTACTAAATAAACCAAGGACAAAGAGCCCTCCTCTAACTGAAATTGTCTCCATCATGGCTCTAATGACCTAGTAAGAATAAGGTCATCACCTGTCATGGTGACCCGCAACCTTTTTCCACCATAAGAAAGTTAATATTGATTTAATACAGCCATATGGGTATATATGTGACTGAATGAAAAATCTCAAGAAAGAGCACATATACTGTTGTTACATTCGAGGAATTCTGACATTGTTATATTCTTTCTCACTGTAGTATTTTAATGCTAGTCACACTAATTTGAATTCCCCAACCATGGCTGGAAATTACCTGATCTATTGCAAATTCCTTGTTTTACAAAATTAGGAGCCTGACCAGGAAGTGCCAGCTTGCTTTCAGGAATGAAAAGCGCGTCATCAGAAATAGCATCCTTTGGTGACATTGCTTCTCCATCTGTCACCTGAGGCCTCTCCAGGAATGAATTACACTACAGCTCTCTAATCCAGATCTACCTGTCTTCAATGCCCAACTCAACCAATACCAAAACACATTTTCAGACCATTGATCTCCTGTGAGGATGCTGATGAGACTAGTTTCCTGGTTCCAGACGCGGTTGCACTGGAAGCAGCGCTCTCTCTTGGAAATGACTGCAAACTCCCCTGAGCTTAGAAACTGGTATGAATAAAAGTGGTGGAAATGAACCCAAATCTCAATGATAAGCTGGTGTATTACGCAGGCACATCTCACAGCCTTCTGTCCTCATCACCTTCCTGTCTTTTGGTCAATTAGAAAACTGTATACAATGATCATCTTCTTCAAGACTACAGAATCCAAGGCATATGAAAGCTACAATGAGTTAAGGAATATCATTATTTCTAAGACCAGTCCCTTCCCAAGCACAGAGTTTCCCATTTTGGTGTCACCACACAAACAATGGCACTCAAACTAGAAAGGCAAGGAGTGGGCTGGGTGTGGTGGCTCATGTCTAATCCCAGCACATTGGGAGGCTGAGGAGGCGGATCACCTAAGGTCGGGAGTTTGAGACCAGCCTAACCAGCATGGAAAAACCCCATCTCTACTAAAAATACAAAATTAGCCAGGTGTGGTGGCGCATGCCTGTAATCCCAGCTACTCAGGAGGCTGAGGCAGGAGAATCACTTGAACCTGAGAGGCTGAGTTTGCAGTGAGCTGAGATCGCGTCATTGCACTCCAGCCTGGGCCACAAGAGTGAAACTTCATCTCAAAAAAAAAGAAAGCATGCTAAGATTCTTGGCTTTAAGGACTCTGCTCCCTACCAAATCACGATGGCTCATTCATATGTTGCTGTGATCGACAAACACCAGCAAATTCTTGTGGCGCCTTCTTCACTGGTCTGTAGCTGGATTTCCAAGTGATGTGACCGACATTTATGGTCAGAATGCTTTCTAGGATGATTCTGTCACTGAGAGTGTGGTTGTGGCCATAATGTCCCTAGACTGAGGTTTTTGGAGTTTCCATTCGTGGTCTGGGCTGAGATGATGTGATTAAGCTTCACATCTGCTAAGGGTTTGAGGTGGAGGAAAAAGGGAACTGGAATCGTTCTCACCTCATCAATTCTGACCACATCCTCCCTCTCCAGTTACCCTAAGAGAAGGAAAAAGAAAGATAACAGAAGGAGAAAAAGATAAAGGGAAGAAAAAGAATGGAAGAAAAAAGAAGAAAAGATTGGGGAAGGGAAGAGAAGATGGCTGGAGGGAACCTCCAAAATGTCTTGTTCTCAGAGATGGAAGCTCAGAGCTTAAGTGTCTTAAAAACCGAAGCGCAGCTGAATCTTAGTTTTCATTTCTCTTCCTTCCTTTTTTCCCCAAGCTATCTACTAACTATGAAATTTTAAATGACAGTCATCTGGGAACATTCAAACAGGGGCTTCAGCAATACATCACGTGTGACAATGCTTTTGTACGCACGGCATCCTGTATACTTGCCATAATGATGGCATATTAGACGATAAGAACTTCCAGCTGGGTGCGGTCTCTCACACCCGTAATCCCAGCACTTTGGGAGACCGAGGCAGGCAGATCATATGAGGTCAAGAGTTTGAGACCAGCCTGGCCAACATGGTGAAATCTCGTCTCTACAAAACATACAAAACTTAGCTTGTGCAGCGGCACAGGCCTGTAGTCCCAGCTACTTGGGAGGTTAAAGCCTTGAACCTGGGAGGCAAAGGTTGCAGTGAGCCAAGATCGCACAACTGTACTCCAGCCTGGGCAACAGAAGGAGATTCTGTCTCAAAAATTTTTTTAAAAAAGAAAAGAAGAGCTTTCAAATAAAGATTTTTGCTTCCTAACTAAGGACACAGTATTACTCTATCACATACATTATCTTTCAAATAAAGTTCATATCTTTGTTTCTGTGTGTGTGGTTTTTTTTATTAATATTATTTTTAAGGCTACTCAAGTGATATAGTGGGCATAAAGAAGGAATGAAGAAATCTAGAACTGAGCTGGGCACGGTGGCTCATGCCTCTAATTTCAGCACTTCGGAAGGCCAAGGAGGGAAAATCCCTTAAGCTTAGGGGTTCAAGACCAGCCTGGGCTACACAGTGAGACCTCATCTCTACTAATGATTAAAAAATTAGCCAAGTATGCTGACATGTGCTATAGTCTTAGCTACTCAGGAGGCTGACGCAGGAGGATAGCTTGAGCCCAGGAGGTTGAGGCCTTACTGACCTGTGATCGTGCCACTACATTCCGTAAAAAGAAGAAGAAATAAAAAAGAAAGAAAGAAAGAAGAAGAAGAAGAGGAGGACGAGGAAAGAAATCTGCAACTGGCTGTGATTAATTGGTTGTAAACACCCTGCACTCAGACCAGCCTCAGATAGTTTCTTTCTAAGTACTTTAAGGAGGCTAGTGGTCCCAGAACCCAGTGAAAGTGGCAAGCTGAGAGAAAAGGCATGTGCAAGGAGAAAAGAGATAAGAAACAGAGCCCCATCCCCTTCACAGCACTGCAGCACTTCAGAGTAATCTGCCATGTCCCTGAGCAACAGGTACACCTTATACCCACAGTGGGGCACAGATTCTCAGAAGATTGCTATTATCCCATTTACTACTTCCCTTTTCTATTTCAGGAAATATCTGACAGGGAAATTTGCGTAACCTGCCTAAGGCCATATGGTGGCCGGATTGGATGTATAATTCAAGTGTCCTCCTGCTTCTTTCTAATCCTGCCTTCTGACCACCAGCCAGAATTATTCCTTCCAATGCCACTTTGAGTCACATAGAGCCACCTATGCAGAGATCAAAACCACCAGTTCAAAACTGGAAAACCCAATCAGCCAATTTGTTTCACCCACATGCATCCAAACAACTAATTGGACAGATCTGAGTCACTAACTGGACTCATTGTTTTTTCAACGAATGAAACTAACATTTCTGGCGGGTAGAGACTAAGTCATGATGAGTCACCGGAACAGAAGTTATGGAACACTATTCAAAATAGCAGGTGAGCAGCATATTACCGTTTCAAGAGATCCTTGTGATGAGACCCTCCCTTAGCTGCCAACAGACCATATGACCAAAAAACAGAAACACAGTCTGCCAGGGGTATTTATAAGCACCCACACTGAGGGTGTTGATAGTTGCTAGTCTCATTCACTCCTGCGTTTACCCATTCATTTGTATTGCATGACTACTATGTGCCAGAAACTAAGCTAGATGCTGCATAGCATTCAAAAACAAACAAACATGGTCCCTGCCATCATGGAGTTTTCAATATAAAATTAGAGATTAGATACAAGTTAGACAGGATAGGCCGGGCACAGTGGCTCATACCTGTAATCCCAGCACTTTGGGAGGCCAGAGCAGGAGGATCACTGGAGCCCAGGAGTTCAAGACTAGCCTGGACAACATGGTGAAACTCTGTCTCTACAAAAAATACAAAAAATTAGCCGAGCATGGTGGTGTGTGTCTGTAATCCCAGCTACTTGGGAGGCTGATATAGGAGGATCGCTTGAACTCAGTGGGTGGAGGCTGCAGTGAGCCAAGATTGCACCACTGAACTCCATGCTGGGTGAGAGTGAGACCATGTCTCAAAAAAAAAAAAAAAAATTAGACAGGATAAAATAAGGGCTAAATTCTAAAAGCCTCTGTATGCATCATGAGATCATAGAAGAAAAGTGATTGATCCCAGCAGTGACAGCTCTGCCAGGAGGCATTGGCATCTGATCTGGAAACTCTGGGGCCAGGAGATCCAGGAGCATAGGGACTGAAGACCTGAATATCCGTAAATGAAAACCAAGGCCTGATCCAGTGCAGGAAACCAAAGGAAATGAACCCACAGAAGGAGCAACCCAAGTCAAGGACCTAACTACAAATTCTAGCTTCTCTTATAGCTCAAAAAACAGTCAAAATGAGGGTAAAAATAATAAACAGCAGAGTCTTGAAAAGAAAAAAAAAAAAGAAATTGGGGGGTTGCCATGTGTAAAGCAATATGCTAGGAACATTATATAATTTATCTCATTCAGTCTTTTCAACAATCCTATAAATTGGATACCTATATTCCTATTTTATAGATATCCTCAGTGATCCCCACAGAGATTTATCAGTTTACGAGGGACTTTCACATGTAGTGTATCGTTTAATCCTCACGTTTCCTGCCCAATAAGTAGAGCAGGAATCTCTACTTATGAAAGAATAAACTGAGGCTTTGGAACCTAAGCAGCTAGCCCAGGAGAGTGGTAAAGACACTGCGATATTTCCATTCTGTTGCTAGCTTTTCATAGCAAACTACAGAGCCGATTGACACACTCACTTTCTCCCCAGCTCAGGTTTTATCTATTTTACGGACAATCGACCCAGTTATCTGAAATTCCAGCCAACATGATCCCAAATTTGTAAAAGCAGCATACAAATGGCTCATGGAAGAGCTGGAAAATTCGGCATTCCCCATTCTTGGAGTAGCCAATGTTGAGTACCATCCCCATAGACTTTTTGGGGATACATGACTGTGTCCCCTTAACTTGAGAAGGACAGCTCAGTCTGAACATGTCAGATTTACATAGACCAAGAAGCACCACAGCCCAAAGAGCCGACAAGATTATTTAGGGAGTACGCTGCAGACTGACCTGGAAAAAAAGCAAATCATGATTGCCCAAGTCTCAACAAAACTTAGAAAAGAAAAAAGCAAGTCTCACTTGGCAACTGTATGAAAACCACACCTTACCCTACACATACCCGGCCTTCATCATTCTTGCATAAGGGAGTTTCAGAACGGCCAATAAAACATTTCAAGATAAAGCTCCTTCGACTCTGAGCACTGTTTTAAAAGTCCTCAGGCAAAGCAGGTCCTGAATTTCTCCAAAAACATAATTTAGCAGCCATAACAAGCCAGTGATTTGATAAGCTACAGCCCATTGCCAACAGAAAGCTCAGAATCACAACTTCCCATTAAATATCTGTCACAGGGTATCACCCACTGAAATTCACCCCAAAGTCTTACTACTAGTCCATAAAGCATAGAAATATGGGGAAGCGAGGGAGATGATTTCTCCCATTCCTGCCTCTCAAGAGAATCATTTTCTGATGAAGAATCACTCTTTCCTCAGCAATCTCCCAAACCAAAAAGAAGTCCAAGCCATGGATTCTATTCTGACATGCAACTTGCTCACATCTCAACAGTATTCAAGTTCAAGCTCATACTATAAACTGCTCCCCTGAAAAATAAACACGCCTAAGGCAATAGGCCAAAGACTACAAAAAAAATTCAGTACGAATCTAATGGGAAGAAAGGAAAATAAGCTCTGATGTTCTTGTCTCTCTCTCTATAGCTTCATCAAGAAAGACCATCTCTCGAGAAAGTCGCAAGAACCTACCCGGTGAACACTCATGGCACCACACCTAGCCCGCTGTGCACCTGTACCACAGAGCCGGCCATTTCAGCGCTTTCAGCTCCCATTGCCTCATGTGTAAAATAAGCATAATAATAGCTGTTTTCTATTTACTCTACAATGGTATATGGGAGATTAGCAAGATACCGCCTGTAAACGTACTTTGATCTCTTCTGAGATAGGGTACTAAGTAAACTTGCCCACATTGTTGCCACACGTTAGCACACATGAAACCTGAATGGCCACCGACCAATAAAGAACTGGGCACCGTAAGGTAGAAACAGAGAACAGGATACAGCACAGGGAGAGCAGAAATCCAAGATGCCCGATCAGAGTGAAAACAGACAACTTACATCAGATCAACGGAAGAGCCCAGCGAGGAAACAGAAGGAGAGGAGAGCATGGCAGGACAACCTGACCCAATTCTTGGAAACCAGTCACCAGATCAGAAAGCAAAATAATGTGCGCTGGATGTTTATTCAAGAAGCTCCTAAAATCTGGACTTCTCTAGAAAGGCTTCCCAGCCTCATGGAAACACGGCTCGCAAACTTCCCCATTCTACTCTTTCTGTTCTGGGGAATCACCTTCTGGAATTCACCATGATAGAGTTTGCATTTTTCCCTGCACTTAGGCTTAATGTGACTCTGTTTGTGGAAAAAAGAAAAGCAAAGAAAGAAACTAAACGTTTAGTTTCTTTCTTTGAGACAAGGTCTCCCTCTGTCACCCAGGCTGGAGTGCAGTGGCACAATCATAGCTCACAACAGCCTCAATCCCCTGGGCTCAAGTGATCCTCTCATTTCAGCCTCCTGAGTAGCTGGACTACAGGCATGTGCCACCAATCCTGGCTAACTTTTTTAATTTTTTTTTTTTTTTTTTTTTTTTTTTTTTTTTTTTAAGAGATGGGGTCTCACCATGTTGCCCAGGCTGCTCCTGAACTCCTGGGCTGAAGCAATCCTCCCGCCTTGACCTCCCAGAATGCTAGGATTTACAGCCTCAGTTTCCTCATTTAACATGTTTCTGTGCTATTTTCTGGGTCTTCCCCCTCTTTATATTGCTTCATCCCAATATTGCTATGTTTTCTAACATTTTCAGGCAAATACTGTGCCCAAACAAAATTATTTTGAACAAACTTTACTTTGCTCACCCTACATACATTGGGCACGTACTGTGTCTGAATGAACCTAACAGAATGAGTGTGGTGAACAGGAAAGTGCTTAAGCATTTGATCTGAATAATGATCTTAATAGTTTTATGTTCCTTGTAAGCAACAACATAGTCTCAATGCCTGACATTTCAGAACCATCGAAAACACAGTGAAAACACTCTAGTGTTGGTGCTCTGAACTTCAGAAACCTATCCCCATGATGAGTGGGGCAAATGTCACCAAAATTACACTTTGATATTTCTATTTGTCTTTCTCTGGTCTTCTCCAATTCTAGGACAACTTGAATCCCACACATATTCAAGAAATGAGGTAGGATGCAATGGTTCACACCTGTAATCCCAGCACTTTGGGAGGCCAAGATGGGAGGATCTGTTGAGGCCAGGAGTTTGAGGCCAGGAGTTCGAGACCAGCCTGGTCAACACAATGAAAACTCCATGTCTTATTTTTTAAAATCAATCAAAAAAATAAAAGAAAGAAAAAGAAATGAACCTCTTTTGTGGCAAAGCACAGATAAGGGTATATTTTGTTCTCAAAACTCCTCTGGTAGAGCTAGGAAAGACTCACTATCTGAACATCCACCAGATGCTCAATAAATAAATCAGTATCCTGTGGATTGATTACTTGTCATTCAGGAGTCTCAGAGTGGTGCTGGATGGTGATCCAGGTTGCTACGTGAGAACTCTGGGTCAAGGTTTCTCTAAGTCCGCCTTGGTCTGTTGCCTGGGTTCATTCACTTCCTCGTGCCCACACAGTAGCACAACCTGCTGCTTTGTTGGGCTCTCCCTGCTGTTTATTCCCGTAGCATTTTACCGTCCAGAAGAGCTGTCTGTCATTGACACACTTGGAGGTTCTACTGTGAGCTCACTCTGACAACTGGACTCAAAAAAGACTGAAGACGACGAAGCCGGGTAAGCCCAGGCCTCTAGAGCTGTGCTTCTCCATCTTGTGTCCTTGTCACAGGGGGAATGATATGCTATTTGCAGAAGAAAATTGAAGTCAGAAGAGTCCTCAATGCTCTCTCCTTTACAACATCTCCTCCTGGGCGTTCTGACACAGCACTTTAGTTGCAGCTGTCACCTACATGGTGACAGTTACAACTAAACATCCCACTCACATCTTAGCCCAGGCTTCCTATCCATGTCCAACTGGATGTCTTAAAAGACACAAAGCTAATGTGTTCAAATGACAACTCGTGAGCTGGTCACAGCGGCTTGTGCTTATTGTCTCAATTACTCAAGAGGCTGAGGTGGGAGGATCTCTTGAGCCACGAGTTGAAGGTTGCAAGAAGCCATCATCATGCCTATGAATAGCCACTGCACTCCAGGCTGGCCAACCTAGTGAGACCCTGTCTCTTTAAAAGAAGAAGAAGGAGGAGGAGGAGGAGGAGGAGGAGGAGGAGGAGGGGGAGGGGGAGGAGGAGGCGGCGGCGTCCAGGAGCAGTGGCTCATGCCTGTCATCCCAGCACTTTGAGAGGCTGAGGCGTGGGGATCACTTGAGGTCAGGAGTTCAAGACCTGCCTGGCCAACGTGGCAAAACCCTGTCTCTACAACAGCAACAACAACAACAAATTAGCTGGGTATTGAGGCATTTGGTCCCAGCTACTCAGGAGGCTGAGGCAGGAGAATCGCTTGAACCCAAGAGGTGAGGTGGAGGTTGCAGTAAGCTGAGACCACACCACTGCACTCCAGTCTGGGTGACGGAGTGAGACTTCATCTCAAAAAAAAGAAAAGAAAAGGAAAGAGAAATGACAACTCTGACAACTCTTGATTTTTCCATCTTGGCCTATCTTCCTGTCATCATCTCATTCAAGAAAATCACCATTCACTCACTTGCTCAAGCAAAGAACCTTGGCTGAAATAGTAAAACATTTAGAAAATAGAGACTGGGAGGTAGAGTAGATAGATTTCTTTGACTTCCCGGGTTGTTTCTTTTTATATGCATAGTATCAGCCCTACAGCAAGAAAGCATAGAAACAAAGTAAGTTTTAACAAGACTGCTAGACCAAAATCTCAAATCCAGTAGAATAAACTCTCATGTTTTCAATTACATAAAGATACAAACTGCTATATGTGTGACTTCTTTGGTTCCTTAGAAAACCTCTGAAAACCTCTAAGCCTCTCTCTGGTTCAATATAGAAGACAGTTGTTTGTACTTTAAGCAAATAAACATTTGTGTTTGGTCCTATGTCCATTTTAAAGCAAATGTTTTTTTAATTTCTATGTGATATTCCTTGATGGATCTTGTGAAAATCATGTTGCAATACTCAAACTCCTTATCTGAAATATTACATACATTTGGTTTGCTTATTACCATAGTTCCTGTTAAGACTTGTTAATTTCCTGCAAAATTGACAATTTCCAGACTGACCAGCAATCAAACAATGCAAGCACATGGGGTCATTTGATTCAATCACTAAAACAACTAAAACCACTGACTGGAGAACACTAGAGCCACTTCTCCCTAATTCATCTGCATTAACTTCCCACATCCACTACAGTGCTTGGTGCAGATGGAGCCACGCAGTGCCCGAGGCCTGAGGCTGACTTCAGAGTCAAACTCCCCTTCATTCATTTTCATGAATGTCAGGCAGCACCTACAAAAAACAAAAATGAGGCACGACTTCATGTTCATTTCTTTAGTTCAGTGTGGTTTGTTTGTTTTCTGAGAGAGGGTCTTGCTCTGTTGCCCAGGCTATACTGCAGTGGCATGATCATGATTCATTGTAGCCTTGACCTCCCAGGCTCAAGAAATCCTTCCACCTCAGCCGCCCAAGTAGCTGGGACTACAGGCAAGTGCCATCGCACCTGGCTAATTTTTGTGTTTTTTGTAGAGACAGGGTATCATTCCATTGCCCAGGCTGGTCTTGAACTCCTAGGCTCAAGCCATCCTTCTGCCTCAGCCTGCCAAAGTGCTGGGATTACAGGTGTGAGCCACTGCACCCAGCTACTGCCTTTTTATGTATCTGGATTTCAGAGTAAGAACGCAAGTAGGAGTGAAATGGAGTTCCTGAAGGCTTTCTTTGCAAATGCATAGCTCTACTATCATCCAGGTGTTTTCTCACTGTCAGGAACTTCAAAGACAAACCCATTAGCTGTCCCACAGTTTTGTTTTAAAGACTTGGTTTGGGCTGGGGCAGTGGTTCCTGCCTCCCAAAGTAATCCCAGCACTTTGGGAGGCTGAGGTGAGCAGGAGTTCGAGACAGCCTGGCCAACATGGTTAAACACCGTCTCTACTAAAAATACAATAATTAGCCATGTGTGGTTGCAGGCACCTATAATCCCAGCTACTCAGGCATGAGAATCGCTTGAACCCAAGAAGCAGAGGTTGTAATGAGCCAAGATCATGCCACTGCACTCCAGCCTGGGTGACAGAGCAAGACTCCGTCTCAAAAAAACAAAAGCAAACAAAAAGAAGACTTGGATTGAATGATAACCCATAAACCAATTCATATTTTTTCTGTACATATGTCTTATCTGGTCTCACGTCTATGGAAACATGACCAGGCAATGCCTGAACAACCACCTTCTAGGGAACATCATTAGTGCAAAACTCTACAGAGAAAATCAACCTGCCTGAAGACAGTGAGGGCAGGCACAAAAGCTAGGGCAGACTAAAAGATGGGGGCAAGCAGAGCCGCCTGGAGTGGGGAGTCACTTCCTCCATCCTATAGCAATCCCAGATGACATGAAAACGCCAACAAAACACATTGCTTTCATTGAAAAGTCATGATTCCCTGCATGTACTTCATAACTCTCATCAGCTCCCTAATAGCATCGGGTCCCTGGGTCTTTTCACATGTAGGAAACTCGGTCAGTGACCACAGGATACTACCCAGAGAGGCTAAGGCAGAAGGATTGCTTGAGCCCAGGAATTTGAGTCCAGTCTGGGCAACATAGCATCATCCCATTTCTAAGACAGATAGACAGACTGACAGATAGATAGATAATTGATAGGTGGATGGATGGATAGATACAGATGATAGATAGATAGATAGATAGATAGATAGATAGATAGATAGATAGATGATAGATAATATATACATAGATGATCAATAGATGGGTAGATAGATGGATGATGTAGACAATAGATTAAATAGATAAATAGAAGATAGATAATTGATAGATGGGTAGATGGATGGATAGATATAGACAGATAGGTAGGTAGATAGATAGATGATATATACATAGAGGATTGATAGATGGGTGGATGGATAGATATAAACAATAGATAGATAGATAGATAGATATAGATAGATAGATAGATAGATAGATAGATAGATAGATAGATATTAGATAGTTAATACCAAAACCAAGAATGTAGACTAGCAATGGAGCATAGGCTAAAAGGAGCATTTTTGTCTATGACCCAGTCCCAAGGGAATTAAAGAAAATTCACATTTCTGTGGATTTGCCAGAGAATGAAGAGTCAAGCCAGGATAGATCTGCATAAGCTCCTTCTAAGATGCTGGCGATGTAAACCAGGCACACCTAGAATCATGCAAAGAACAGGCTGCAGGAAAATTATTTCCCCCAAAATAGAGGCGGAGCTCATTCAAATAATACTGACTCTCCATGCAAAGCCAGGTGGGTTTTGTTTTTCTCTTTCTGGCGTTTCCAAAGAAAGCCTGACGGGACCTTTTTCCATCACTTTTCTTTTCTACAATTCTATCAGAAGTTGTGCAACCCAACAAAACCACCTGTGGAAACGTGTTTGAGAATTGTAAACTATACACAAATACATGTGGGTACACAAACACATGTATCCACAAAAATGCACACCAATGTCCACAAAATGGGACATTAGAACAATTTCCAAACCATTTTCTACAAACAATGAAATATAATTTTAAATTCTTAAATCACTAAGTTTGCAAACTTTTATTAAGAACCATGACATGCCTTGTCTTTTGGGGTAAAAGGTATTCTTTGACCTCAAAGAGCTCACAGTCTAATGGGGAGGGCAAACAAGTAGATTCTGATCAACGTTGGATAAATTTTTTTTTTTAAGACGGAGTCTTACTCTGTCACCAGACTGGAGTGCAGTGGCGCAATCTCGGCTCACTGCAACCTCCGCCTGGGTTCAAGCAATTCTTCTGCCTCAGCCTCCTGAATAGCTGGGACCACAGGCGCGTGCCACCATGCCCACCTAATTTTTGTATTTTTAGTAGAGACAGGGTTTCACCATGGCCAGGATGGTCTCGATCTCATGACCTCGTGATCCTCCCACCTCGGCCTCCCAAAGTGCTGGGATTACAGGCGTGAGCCACCGTGCCCGGCCGGATAAATGTTTTGACACAGATAAACATATGGTTCTGCTGGATGCAGCAAGGGCTGGGTGTGGTGGCTCACACCTGCAATCCCAGCTCTTTGGGAGGCTGAGGTGGGAGGATCACTGGAGCCCAGGAGTTCAAGACCAGCCTGGGCAACATAGCAAGACCCCATCTTCATACACACAAAAAAAAATTGCCAGGAGTGGTGGCACACACCTGTAGTCCTAGATACTCAGGAGTCTGAGGCAGGAGGATCACTTGAACCCAGGAGTAGTTCAAGGATACAGTGAGATAAGATTGCACTACTGCACTCCAGCCTGGGTGACAGAGATCCTGTCTCTAAAAAATAAAAAGTCTCCATTCCAGATCTGAGGGCAGGAGGAAGTTTGAGAAAGGCTTTCTTGAAGAGGTGACAAGTGAATCAGGTCAAGGGGTCAGAAAAGGTACAAGATGAAGAAAGAGCATAGGGAGGGCGGCAAGGCGGCCCACAGGCTGAGAATGAGCATGTGGACTAGAGACAGCAGCCAGGCCGGGGATGCTTGTGGCTGTGGCATCCCGTGAAGGTGGCACGCCACCATGAACACGGTGAGTAGCTAGTGCAAGTTGCTAACCAGGGGAGGGGTACATTCATATTTGCACAGTACAAAGCCCGGACTGGCAGCAATTTGGAGATAACTGAAGTGGACTGAGATGAAAGACCAAGAGACCTGTAGGACACTGCTGAAGAAATCCAGACTAAAAAAATGATGAGGGCTTGAATGAATGCCATCCAAATAGTTCTTCAGGTAATATCACCAGGATTTCACAGCCAATTAGAGGTGAAGAAGAAGGACTCCTGGCCAACTGCCAGGCTTCTAGCAGGGTGGGCCACAGTGCCACCGGCTGAAATAAGGAAACAGGGTGCCCTTACTCTGCCCGCAGCTCTTTCTGACCTCCGTGTGATCCTATCTCTCGTAGGCTCCACAAACTACAGGGAAATTCTGTGTCGATCGCTAACGCCAGTCCACTCTTTTCAGGCAATTTGGATCCTGGCCTTATTTCTCCAAAAGGTGAGAACGAATCAGGAAGGAAGTTTGACTGGGTGAGGCATGTACATGAGACACAAACCCACCAGCCCAGCAAACTGCAGGCCAGGCAGAAATTTCCAAATTTGTGAATTTCAAAAGGGAAGGATAAAATGCTATGGCAAAAGGAAGTTTACTACAGAGATGTTGGCCCTCACTCTGTGCAAATGTCTACAGAGGTTGATTTCAAATTCACTAATGTCTTTGCAGAAATGAAGCCAAATTTGTATCTTCATTAAGTACACAGCTGGGTGTATAGAATTAAGAGAAAATAAGCCAAGAAATAAATGTATTCAACATATTCTTCTTTGAGATGAGCATTTAGTTAAAAAATAAAAGTAAAATATTGTATTCAATGGAAGATGTTATACACCTCAGAAAATATGGCGTATCTCCTAGGGTCCTATTATTTAGATACAGTCCGATTTTAGAGCATAAACTGCGTTAAGGTTCCTAATCATTAGTTTTTATTACGCTAAGAATTTCTTCCAGCTCAATCTGTATCCATCTGGCTAACATGTCTAGGTACACTCCTATTTTCTGGTTCGGGAATTGTACATTTGAAATGGTGGCTGCACCGCCACACAAAGGTGAAAGATTTGGGGAAAAGAAATGTTTTCTGACACCTTCGCTTCCCTCTATTCGGAAAGGAAGATCTTGGGACCTACCTGAAGGCAGCATTTGGAAGGATTAATGAGTGTTTGTAGAGCACTCTCAGGTCTGAAGATGAAAGACATCCTATGAGCATACAGCCTAATTGATGTTTGTTATTTTGAATGTTTCACTAAAGGACTTTTCTCCACATAAATGAACTCTCATCCAGGAGCTTTGAGAAGGACATAGGATTGAAGAGTCTCAAGTGTGGTCTTTTACCAACTTTTTTTAAGCCATAATTTCAAACACGGCAATTTCCCACTCAGTAGTGATTATCTCTGCTAAAGAAGATTGACAGCAGGTGGTATGATCCTTAGGCTGAGTCTATTTACAGCTGAAACAACCATTTCATTCCATTTCTTTGGTAGTAAATTAAATACAGAAATAAATAAATAAGCTCAGGACTTTGGTGGACTAAATGAGCTACTTTTCTCTCTATTTTTGAGCGGTGTTGAAACAGCTTTATGTCTCCTATCCATTGGAAGTAAACAGGTGATCAAACATTTTAACGTGATGCCGTATTTTGGGCTTGGCTTCATTTTCCAATAAGTTATTTTCATCATCCAAAGGCTCAAGGGAGAATCGAGTTGGTTCATTACCTTTTCAAGACAGGTCCTCTTTCACTTTATAACTCATCCATAAGTTGTTAATCAATACCCGACCCATTCTCCTACTCCTGGTCAAATGCCTATGGCTCCCAGGCTAAGGATGGAGTATCAGTGTTAGCTTGTATCTGGGCACTAAGGCAATAGGGCTACCTTGAATCGCAGTAGCAGAAACTTTTTGCCTCTCTCAGGCCAAGCAAGCTAACAGTCTTCCTTCCCCATTCTTCTTTTCTCAATAATAATTCATAAGGCTGCGCACAGTGACTCACACCTGTAATCCCAGCACTTCGTGAGGCAAAGGAGAGTAGAACACTTAAGTCTAGAAGTTCAAGACCAGCCAGGGCCTTATTGTGAGATCCCATCTCAAAAAACTAAATAAATAATAAAAAAGTAAATAAATAATACAAAATTCATATTACTAAAGGAGGAGATTACAAACTCAACTCAAAGCACATCCTCAGTTGAGCCAGAATTTTGAGTTCCTAAATCAGCAGATAAAAGTGAAAGGACATGAGTAACCACAGATTAAATGCCGTATCTTCTCAGATTTCTTTGAAGATGCCAACAATAAGAGAAGCAAAGTCACTCTATTAAGAACGGAACTCGGCCACCATTTACATAGGTCTTTCAAAATTTAATTTCACCAACCAAGCTTTAGGTCACCTCTCCTAGAGTTAGCCATGTCTAAAGAGATCGTACTTTAGGAAACATCTCTCAGGCACTCATGTCTATCTGTCATGGGTCCCTCTGTCTCCAAAAAAAAACACCTGAGGTTTTCAGTTCTTGGTGGACACATCCCCAAGGTAAGGCAGAAAGCTTGGTCACTCCATCTCCAGTCTCCGCTTCCACTCCCACGCTCCAATCTGGAAAGAGTACTCTTCAAGCCTTGCCTTTGTTAGGTCTTTCTCCTTCGAAGCTCCCTCTGTGTTTTGTTTTTGTTTCTGAAACAAGGTCTGGCTGCTGCCCAGGCCGAAGTGCAGAGATGCCATCATGACTCACTGCAGCCTCTTCCTGGTGGGCTCAAGCGATCCTCCCAAGTAGCTGGGACTACAGGAGCCACCAAAGCAGGATTTTTTTCTTCTGGTAGAGATGGGATCTCATTCTGTTGCCCAGGCTGCTCTTAAACTCTTGGACTCCAGTGATCCTCCCACCTTGCCCTCCAAAAGTTCTGGGATTATAAACAGAAGCCACACATCCAGCCCTCTGCTTTTTTTTTTTTTTTAAAACATCATTTTGCCTTTAAAAATAATGTCTGGGCCAGGCACAGTGGCTCACACCTATAATCCCAGCACTTTGGGAGGCTGAGGCGGGTGGATCGCTTGAGCTCAGGAGTTTGAGACCAGCCTGGGCAATATGGTGAAACCCTGTCAGTACGAAGACATACCAAAAAATTAGCTGGGTGTGGTGGCACACGCCTGTAGTCCCAGCTACTCTTGAGCCTGACTGGCAGGGGTTGCAGTGAGCCAAGATCACACCACTGCAGTCTAGCCTGGGCAACAAGAGAGTGAGACTCTGTCTCAAAAATATGGGGCTAGGGGAGGGATAGCAGCTGGTGGATGGATTGGGGAGGGATAGCATTAGGAGAAATACCTAATGTAGATGACAGGGTGATGGATGCAGCAAGCCACCATGGCATGTGTAGATCTATGTGACAAGCCTACATGCTCTACGCAGGCACCCCAGAACTTAAAGCATAATAAATAAACATTAAAAATAAATAAATAATGTTCAATTTAGAGAAATAAATAAATCATATCCATTGGAAAGGATCAACACACAACATGACTGCTCCCTGGGCGCTCTACTCCCTCCAACAACGTCCCTGAATCTTGAGCTGAACTTCAGCTCAAAACAGAGTTTTGCCCTAAACTAGAGATGTGCTGGGGACTCTCTGGAGGAGCGCACAGGGCTGGACACGTACACACAGCACACGAGAGGCAGGATGAGGCTGTTAAAGGACTCCAAGCAATATAACGCTGCATCCTGAAATCAGATTTCCACAAATAAAATTAAACCAGTGGCAGGGCAATGATGATCTATCTGTTAGAAAGGCTGCCAATGACAGTAAAAACCCTGTTATCGGAGCATTCACGGGAGTGGCTGCGGTCCTGCTAAAAATTCAGGCTAAAGCTTTATGCCTGTGGCCTCGGGAGCTTTGCCTCTTATCTCTTCTCCGGCTCTCCCTTTCAGAAATGAAAGGAAGTGGGTCTGGTTTGTGTGCAAGTGGCCATTTAAAGGCTGTGGAGATGGAAAATTCATCCTGTTTATTTTTTATTTTTTATTTTTTTATTTTTTGAGATGGAGTTTCATTCTTGTTCCCCAGGCTGGAGTGCAATGGCGCAATCTCTGCTCACCACAACCTCTGCCTCCCAAGTTCAAGCAATTCTCCTGCCTCAGCCTCCCAAGTAGCATGCGTCACCACATCTGGCTAATTTTGTATTTTTAGTAGAGACAGGGTTTCTCCATGTTGGTCAGACTGATCTTGAACTCCCAACATCAGGTGATCCACTCGCCTCAGCCTCCCAAAATGCTGGGATTACAGGCATAAGCCACCGCGCCCAGCTGAATTCATCTTGTTTCTCCAAAAGCAGCAGGCAGAGCCCATGCCACTCCCGTAACCACCCTGCCCTGGCTCCCTTCCGTGCCTTCTGCTCTGCTGGGCTTTCACTGGTGAGCAGAGTGAAGATTTTTTGCACTGGGCCATTTCCGGAATTCTAGCTCTAACCCAGAGCTTTTCAAAATGATAGCTAATACTTTGGAGTTGATTTTACTACCAAAACCAGGTTTAATTTTCTATTAAATAATCTTTAAGTTATGAACTGTCAAAGCAGCAAAAATGGGAAAAGTAAGCTCCAAGAAGCAGCCGAGATTGGTGGGAATCTGAGCTCCTGGGTGTCTCCGTGACTCCCTGCCTTCACCACGATCACCGGTATGGACTGAGCCGTCCGTAAGCTTCCTTGCTCCCAGTTTCCCATCTATAAAATGGGAACATTAGACGAGGAGGTCTGTGGGGCCCTTTCTCATCGAGGATTCTCAACATAGCATTTTTTTTTTCAATTTTTTTTTTTTTTTTTTTTTTTTTGCCAATCATTGAGAGCTTGTAAGGTTGCTGAGGTTGGTTGGCCTTGAACTCTTGGCCTCGCCTTCGCAAGCGCCACGACATCCGGCCGGAACCACTTTGGGCCCCCAATTTTATTTTTAAAGACAGGAATAGAGTGGCTTCTGTCTTCCAAGCTGGAATATAGCGGCATGACCAAAGCTCACTGCAGCCTTGAACTCCTGGGCTCAAGCAATCCTCCTGCCTCAGCCTCCTGAGTAGCTGGGACTACAGGCACATGCCACCACACCTGGCTAATTTTTTTTATTATAGAGATGGAGGTCTCACTGTGTTGCCCAGGCTGGTCTCAAACTCCTGGCTTCAAAGCCTCCTCCTTTCTCAGCCTCCCAGTGCACTGGATTATAGGTATGAACCACCACGCCCAGCCTCCACATACCTTCAAGGGAGAAAAGTCTATACTCTCGCCCACTCTCCAAGACCCTCCCCATGAGTGTTGCCATGACAACCCACACCCTCTGAAACCTTTTTAATTAGTGAAAGAGGCTACATCCTCTGGAAAATAAAGCTGGTTTTAAGTCACTCTAGTGAATTTTTTGAAAACCTTTGACATTCAAACTGGTCCACTCAAAGGCATGAATGTCCATTCATTCTCTTGTTGAAAATATAGAGAGGCCCCTAGTAAAACTTGGCCTCAGTCTCTTTCTTTGAAACGAAGACAATGCATGCTGGAGTCAGAAGAAATCGAATGGGAATGATAGACAGGCCAGGGCTTTAAACCACCCCAAGGAGATGGAGGTATGAGGACACCGTTCACCAAAAGCAGGGCCTTCCCACTCATTTGGAATAGCACAGGGATCCCTGTCAACTCAGATATGTGTTGTGATGTGGCCTGGTGAAATCAGAGAGGCAGCTGCTGTGAGGTCAGGAAGTCCTGGACATGAAGCTTAGTCTACCAAATACTGTGTAACTTTGGGTAAATTACTTAATCTCTCTAAACCTGAGTTTTCTTTTGTAGATAACAATAACTACGTTTCAGAATCATGATGAAGATGAAATGGAATGATCTATACAGTGCCACACACAGAGCCTTGTACATACTAAATACTTGACAAATTGCAGCTCTCTCTGGTCCAGAGAGTGATGGAGGATGTCCAGAGAGTGATGGCGGATGTCCAAGAGTGGTCCACTCAAATCCCAGAAACCATCTTGCGTTGGCCAAGGGAGACAAGCCCAGATTACCTCAGAGGCATTACTACCCCTCAGGGACCATTAAGAAATAAAGAACAGGGCCGGGCATGGTGGCTCACCTGTAATCCCAGTACTTTGTGAGGCCAAGGCTGGTGAATCACAAGGTCAGGAGATTGAGACCATCCTGTTTAACACAGTGAAGCCCTGTCTCTACTAAAAATACAAAAAAAATAGCTGTAGTCCCAGCTACTCCGGAGACTGAGGCAGAATTGCTTGAACCCAGGAGGCAGAGGTTGCAGTGAGCAGAGATCATGTCACTGCACTCCAGCCTGGCAACAGAGAGACTCCATCAAAGAAAGAAAAGAAAAAAAAAAAAAAAAAAGAAGAAGGAAAGAAGGAAGGAAGAAAAGAAGAAGGCAAGGTTCTCTTTGTCAAGGGCCTAAACTGACTCCTTCCTTTCGCTACAGGGAAGAGGAGGATTGAGAAGAACTTTAGGAATGAAGGGAATTAACCCGTGAAGCATGTGACACTTATCATTGTGCTGATAATGACAGGGAAGTGAAGGATACATGTGCATTTAAAGTTCAAAAAAGACCCAAGGAGCTGGGCGCAGTGGCTCATGCCATAATCCCAGCACTTTGGGAGGCCAAAGCAGAAGGATCGCTTGAGGCCAGGAGATCAAGGCTGCAGTGAGCCATGATTACGCCACTGCACTCCAGCTTGAGCAACAGAGCGAGACCCTATCTCAAAACAAAAAAGCAAAAAACTCAAGGAGTGCCCTGTAAGAGATGAAGCCATCCATCTGGAAGAAGCTGGGTCACATTTCCCTTCAAAGTCGTTTATTTTCCTTCCTGGAGTAGAAGGACAGAGGTTAGTTGTTTTTGCATTAAAGGAAGCAGAATAGAAAAAGCAAACTGGACACACATCCAGTGGCTGTCGGTTGGCACCATACTGGTTGCTGTTCAGCTGCCTCCTCCCAGCCTCAACCCAGAAAGGTAGTGCCTGGAAGGGTCTTGCCATGGTGGTATCAGCCTTATCAACATCAAATCTCACCCCAAGTCTATCAACACCCAAAGAAGAGGAGGACCAGTCAGAAAGGAGGGTCAGGGGCACCCGCCCTCTTGTTGGGCCTCTGGGATTTGAATAGGATCCCACTGAAAGACTGGGCCTCTAGGCTTTCAGAGACTTCACTGTTTTGGGGAACACAAAAGATAGAAAAGCCTGAAGAGCAAATGCTCCCTAGACTTTGGTGACGTCTTGGCTCTGTGTGACTGTCTATCATTAAAGATAATGGGGCAAAAGAGTCTGTCATTAAGTGGGAAAGGGAGGTCATTATTCGTTACACCACCTCCCTGTAAAGGGAATATTTAGAGCAAAGAGCAATGACTAAACGTCTCTAGGCCAGGCTCTTGACGGGGGCAGACGTGTTATTGGTGACCCCGCTCTAGGTTATAGTGTCCAGACAGACCCCAGGCCAATTCCCAGTAGGAGGCAAAGTGGATTATTCTATCATCAAGAGCACTAGACCAGGAGTCACCAGGTGTGGTTTCCAGTCCCAGCTAGATTGAAAAGGCGCTGTGAGGCTCCGAAGAGCCACCATGCCATGGAGACCTTTCTCATCTAAACAATGACACGCAAAGTCCACACAAAGCAATTCCTCAGATTCCAAAGTTAATGGTAGCCAAGGGCCTGGGCCTGGCCCTCAGTGAGTCCTGGATCTGCCCTTCAGAGCTGTTTGACCTTGCCAAGTTCTGTAAAATGTAATGATAAGAGGATCTGCCTCACAAGATTTAGGAAAATTAAGTAAGTGAATGCATTGGGTGTGCACTCTGAGGTGATTTTAAAAGGGGGGATCTCTGTCTTCAATGGGTTTAATCTAGAAGTGGAACTGGAACAAGCACATTTGGTAGAAATTAATATCAATTAAAGGAATAAGATAGGTGTGTGTGTGTGCCTCTGCGTGTATGTGTCTTGTGTGCCTCTGTGTGTGGGTTATGTGTGTATTCCTGTGTGTGTCCCTGTGTCTATGTGTATGGGTATGTGTGTATCTGTGTCTGTGTGTCTGTGTGTGTCTCTGTGTGTGTCTCTCTGTGTGTTTCTGTGTCTGTGTAGGTGGGTATCTGTGTCTGTGTGTCTTTGTGTGTCTGTGTATGTCTCTCTGTGTGTCTATGTGTGTGTGTGACCATGTGTATGTGTCTGTGTGACTATGTGTATGTGTATGTCTGCCTCTGTGTGTGTGTCTCTGTGTGTCTGTGTATGTGTCTGTGTCTGTCTCTGTGTATGTGTGTCTGTGTGTGTGACTATCTGTATGTGTCTGTGTGTGTGTCTGTGTGTGATTATGTTTATGTGTATGTGTCTCTGTGTGTGTCTCTGTGTGTTTCTGTATCTGTAGGTGGTAATCTGTGTCTGTGTGTCTTTGTGTGTCTGTGTATGTCTCTCTCTGTGTGTGTCTATGTGTGTCTGTGTGTGTGACCATGTGTGTCTGTGTGACTATGTGTATGTGTATGTCTGCCTGTGTGTGTGTCTCTCTGTGTGTCTGTGTATGTGTCTATGCGTGTCTGCCTCTGTGTTTGTGTGTGTCTGTTTCTGTGTGTGTCTGTCTCTGTGTATGTGTGTCTGTGTGTGTGACTATCTGCATGTCTGTGTGTCTGTGTGTGATTATGTTTATGTGTATGTGTCTGTGTGTGTGTGTGCGTGTGTATGTGTCTGTGTGTACGTGATGGGTTGGTACATTTCTTTATAAGAGCTTCCTAGCTAAGAACCGCTGTCATGCCCTAAAAAGCCACCCTTAGTTGTTCTATGGAGATGCATGCTTCAGCCTCTGATGGACAGCAGGCCCTGGAGTAAGTGAGTGAGAATTTGTACAGAGATTAATGCGCCAGAGCTCAGTGTTGAAGAAAGGCACGGTTTATAGGGACTGGGGCCCACAGGTGCCTGCTTGCAAAGACAGGAAGGAAGAGAAGTAGAAATGAGACAGAAAAGATTCCAAGCGAAATGAATGGGATTCTGGCTGTAAAATGGCAGTGGGAGCTAAGGAAACGCAAGCCTGTTTCTCTGCCAGGGCTGAGGCCACAGACAGCAGGAGGAGGGTGGGTGAGCCTCATTCCCAGGTCAGCCCCAGTGGCAGGCAGTGGCTGGCCAGGGCATATTCCTGCAGGGGTCCCAGGCTCACAGGAGCGTGATGGCCCTGCAGCCTCGGCCTGAGCTGACAGCACTCCATGCAGCGTTTCGTGCCTCTCCGGGGCAAGCATCCCGCTGTAGGGGGAAGAACGTACACCCAGAGAGCCAGCAGCCAAGAAACAAAGCAGGGAAGAGAAACTTGAGGTGAAAACCACTCAAGGCCAGGCCCAGTGGCCGACGCCTGCAATCCCAGCATTTTGAGAGGCAAAGGCAAGAGGATCACAGCCAGGCGCGGTGGCTTACGTCTGTAATCCCAGCACTTTGGAAGGCCAAGGCAGGTGGATCACCTGAGACTGGGAGTTCAAGACCAGCCTGACCAACATGGAGACACCCCGTCTCTACTAAAAATACAAAATTCATCAGGCATTGTGGTGCATGCCTGTAATCCCAGCCACTTGGGAGGCTGAGGCAGGAGAATCACTTGAACCTGGGAGACGGAGGTTACAGTGAGCTGAGATCATGCCATTGCACTCGAGCCTGGGCAACAAGAGCACGACTCCATCTCAAAAAGGAAAAGAAGAAAAGAAAAGAGGATCACTTGAGCCCAGGGGTTCAAAACCAGCTTGGGCAGCATAGCAAGACCATGTCTCTTCAAAAGGCACAAAAGTTCGCTGGGCATGGGGGTGCACCCCTGTAGTGTAGTCCCAGCGATTTGGGAGGCCGAGGCAGGAGGACGGCTTGAGCTCAGGAGTTCCAGTCTGCAAATGAGCCATGATTGCACCACTGCACTCCAGCCTGGGCAACAGAGCGAGACACCATCTCTAAACAGATACATAAATAAAATCTCACAACCAACCTGCAGAGGAGAGCAGCACCTGCCCATCAGATAAAAGTTCCTAAGCCAGCTCCTTCTCTCTCCAACCCCCATGGTCTCTGCAGGTCCTGGGACAAACACTTTCCCAGGAGGAAGCATCTACTGAAGTCGGCGAGGTTGGGAGAGTAGACCCTTTGATGTTATGAAAATAAATCTATGTTACTCTTATAATAAGAAACTAACATACAAAAAAACAAGATAGAGAGAGAGAGAGAGCTGGATGTGGTGGCTCATGCCTGTAATCCCAGCACTTTGGAAGGCCAAAATGGGTGGATCACAAGGTCAGGAGTTCAGGATCGACCTGGCCAACATAATGAAACCCCATCTCTACTAAAAATACAAAAATTAGCCAGGTGTGGTGGCGTGCACCTGTAGTCTCAGCTACTCGGGAAGCTGAGGCAGGAGAATCACTTGAACCCAAGAGGCAGAGGTTGTGACGAGCTGAGATCACGCCACTGTACTCCAGCCTGGGCAACAGAGTAAGACTGTCTCTTAATAAATACATTTTTTTTAGAAAAGAAAAAACCTGTGATTACAAAAGTCAGTTGTGATTGTTCTTTTCTTTTTTCAAAACAAGTCTCGCTCTGTCACCCAGACCAGAGTGCAGTGGGGCTATCTCAGCCCACTACAACCTCCGCCTCCCAGGTTCAAGCAATTCTCCTGGCTCGGATCCAAAGTCAACTACTTATCAATGGCATGGCTGGCTCAGACCAGGATCCCACATCCCTTGAGAGAAAAACAAGAGGGAAGCATCTCTGTGCCACCCTGTCTTCGTCACCATCAACTCGTACCCCACTCCCCTGACTTCCGGAGAACCTCCAAATCTTACAGCATACTCGAAACACTTCCAGGGTTGATTTCCACACTTCAACTAGACTGCAAATCTTTTTTTTTTTTTTTCAGACGGACTCTTGCTTTGTTGCCCAGGCTAGAGCGCAGTGGCTCAATCTTGGCTCACTGCAACCTCCACCTCCCAGTTTTAAGCAATTCTCCTGCCTCAGCCTCCTGAGTCGCTGGAGCTACAGGTGTGCACCACCATGCCCTGCTAATTTTTGTATTTTTAATAGAGACAGAGTTTCACCATATTGGCCAGGCTGGTCTCGAACTCCTGCCCTCGTGATCCACCCAGCTCGGCTTCCCAAAGTGTTGGGATTGTAGCCTAGACTGCAAATCTTTTGAGGGCAGAAACTCTTTCTCCACTTTCTGGCTGCCTTCACATGTAATAAGCATTGGTTCAATATCACCAACATGGCCTTTCTCCGTCCCGAGCCATCAGCCTGGCCCCAGGTTCCCCTCACATCCTTTCTGCCTGTCAGGATTCAGCACCATTTCTTGTGGTTCTAGAGAGAGAAAGAGCTGCAGTTTGCTGATCTCTGTCTAACCAGGTGCCGTCACGTGTCAATCTTCCCCAGGGCCCTGGTGTTTTGAAGCCCAAATTCTGTGGACATCAAGAGATGATTCCAAACCCATCAGTCTCCCCAGGGCCAGCGACCTGGTGATGTGGTCCACCTAATAATCACCTTACCCTTCAACCGCCGCTTCTATGAGCCTCTTCAAAGCCTTTTACAATCATTAGCTAATTAAGTCACAGCCCTGCCCAGGTGACTACAGTTATAATTCCCACTTTACAGATAGAGAAACTGAGGCAGCTTTTAAGTGAGCTGCCTCAGGCTTGAGTCAACTTCTGAGCCAGAATTAGAAGTTACAGGTGTCTAATTCTGTGTTTAAGCCGCTATACCTCACACCCTTTTTATTCTAAATAAATGGTTTCCAAGTACCTGGGTAGAGAGGTCTCTCCCCTAGGCTGCGTTCACAGGTTTTGAGAGAGTAAGAGTTGAATTGTCTCGTCCAATACTTTTGTGACTCTTCAGGCTCAAGTTGAGTTTAGCCTCAAACAGAGGCCACAAAGAAAGAATCAAAAAGGGCCAAAAATGGGCTTGCCCTGGAATTTTTATTTTTATTTTATTTTTGAAACAGAGTCTCACTCTGTCACCCAGGCTGAAGTGCAGTGGCACAATCTCGGTTCACTGTAACCTCCACCTCCTAGGTTCCAGGGATTCTCCTGCCTCCGCCTCCTGAGTAGCTGGGATTACAGGCCCGCACCACCATGCCTGGTTAATTTTTTTTGTACTTTTAGTAGAAACGGGGTTTCACCATGTTGGCCGGGCCGATGGCAAACTGACCTCAAGTGATCCTCCTGCCTCGACCTTTCAAAGTGCTGGGATTACAAGTGTGAGCCACCGTGCCCAGCCTGTTTTCTTAAAAAGAGTTATCTGCGACCCACATTATTTAGCATATTTAAAATGCATATGGCATTCTAGAGCCAACTCAATATTGTTTCCCACTCTTGCCTGAGCCAGCTTCCTCCCTGAATGAGATTTAAGAACAAGAAATAAAAAGATGAAACAAAACTTGAAACTACTAGAATCCTTGACTGGTAGCAAAAATAATAACTAGCCACAGTCCAGTGACACAATGTAGATACAATTAGGAGAATAAGGCCGGGCACTCATACCTGTAATCCCAGCACTTTGGGAGGCCGAGGCGGGCGGATCACCTGAAGTTAGGAGTTCAAGACCAGCCTGGCCAACGTGGTGAAACCCCAACCCTACTAAAAATACAAAAATTAGCCAGATGTGGTGGCGCACGCTTGTAGTCGCAGCTCCTCAGGAGCCTGAGGTAGAAGAATCACTTGAACCCAGGAGGCAGAGATTGCAGTGAGCTGAGATCCCACCATGGCACTCCAGCCTCGGTGACAGAGTAAGACTCTGTCTCAAAAAAAAAAAAAAGCCGGGCGCAGTGGCTCACGCCTGTAATCCCAGCACTTTGGGAAGCCAAGGTGGGCAGATCACAAGGTCAAGAGATCAAGACCATCCTGGCCAACATGGTGAAACCCTGTCACTACTAAAACGTACAAAAATTAACTGGGCGTGGTGGCACACGCCTATAGTCCCAGCTACCTGGGAGGCTGAGGCAGGAGAATTGCTTGAACCCAGGAGGTGGAGGTTGCAGTGAGCCAAGATTGCGCCACTGCACTCCAGCCTGGGGCCTGCCAACAGAGCAAGACTCTGTCTCAAAAAAAGAAAAAACTTAAAAGAATCAATGCTCTGGCCTTTGAGGGACAGGTGTTCAGAAGGAAAGCTTGACTGATTTGCTTGGCAGAAAGCTCAATGAACTTTCTGAAAGAAAACCCAAGACTCTTGCTGACTGAGCAGAGATTCCAAGCACTTGCACAGAACACTGCCACATCTCATCCAACGTGGAGGGTTTGGGATTCTGGCGGGTCGGGGTAGGGGGGGGCGGTTAGGACAGGAAACAAATATTTGAGAGTCTTATAAAAACAAGTTCCCTCTCCCTCTCTCCGGTGGATGACAGTAGACTAACTACATTCAGAGGACAGGAAAGGTGGCAGAGCTGGGGGATCCTGAAAGCCAGCTTCTGGAAGGCTCTGGCTTGCCTAGGGTCGGTACAGATGATAGGGTTGGGTTACTAGGAATGGGAAGGCGTGGTGAGGACATTCCGTGCTTAGCATGCAAGAAGACACAGAGATAAGGAGGAGGAAGGGGTCAGGGGCCCTAACCAAAGAGAAGAAAGCCAAATGGAGGAAAAACATGTTTATTGACTTTTTTTTCTCTTTTTGTTTTCACACTATGCTGATGTACTTTCATTTATTGGCTTTTAAATAAGACAATTTTCTGTGGTCCTAAATCATGGCAACTCACATATAAGAAAGCTTCAGAGGCCAGGCGCAGTAGCTCATGCCTGTAATCCCAGCACTTTGGGAGGCCAAGGTGGGGGGGGGCAGATCACAGGTCAGGGGTTCGAGACCAAGCTGGCCAACTTGGTGAAACCCCATCTCTACTAAAAATACAAAAATTAGCTGGGCGTGGTGGAACATGCCTGTAGTACCAGCTACTCAGGAAGCTGAGGTTGTAGTGAGCTGAGATTGTGCCACTGCACTCCAGTCTAGGCAACAGAGCAAGACTGTCTCAAAAAAAAAAAAAGAAGAAGAAGAAGAATGCTCCATATAATGTTTCTTTGAGGGAGGTAGGCCAGGCGTGATGGCTCACACCTGTAAATCTCAGCACTTTAGAAGGCTGAGGTGAGAGGGAGGATCGCTTGAACCCAGGAGTTCAAGACCAGCCTGAGCAACATAGTGAGAGCCTGTCTCTACAAAAAAAAAAAAAAAAAAAAAAAAAAATGTAAATTAGCTGAGTGTGGTGGCACTCACCTATAGTTCCAGCTACTCAGGAGGTTGAGGCAGGAGGATCACTTGAATCGGAGAGACGGAGGCTGCAGTGAGCTGTGATTGTGCCACTGCACTCCAGCCTCAGACACAGAGCAAGACTGTCTCAAAAATTTAAAAATTTAAAAATTTTTTAAATTAAAAAATTTGTTAAAGATAATAGCAGGGAACCCCAATCTAAACCTATAAAGTACATATTTCTTGTGTTTTAGGGGGGAAAAGTGTTGTCAAGATCTTAAAAATGAACGCTTAGCAGTGAACATTTACAGCCTGTGTGTACTTCCATTTATAACTCCCTGGGAAACTAAGTTGAATTTATCCAGTTTGTTAGCAACATGACAGAAAGCTCGGGGCAGAGCGTGTGTTTCAGGACAGAATCAGGGTCTTCCTACCCAGAGACAGTGTAACTTTGTCCCCAGTGCAAACACCGAAGGAAGTAAAATCATAAACATTTAAGTCACAAATTCCCTTCTTAGGCACACATGAGAGGTGTGCACGAAGAACAAGGAGTTAAATTTAGACTTTTTTTTTTTTTTTTTTGGCTTGTTTGGTTTTTCATGGAATTAACACTTGGAATTGATAATTAAACAGTGTTAGCTGAACAGGTTTTGATTATTCTAACAGACCAAGTTTGAACCAGGTGGGTTCCAGCTGGATTTCAGGTCCCACGTATATTCGGGCCTTGACCTGTTTTATTGCTCACGGATGGGAAGAGGAGTTAGGAAATAAATACTGGGCGGTCAGAAAGAGAGAGACTCATCCTGTCACAGCCCTGTCCAGGCTGAAAGGGCTTGGGCACAACTGGATGCAGCACCTGAGCTTGGACTTTTTCTCCCCAAAGCCCCTGAGGATAAAAGAGGGTGAGATAAAAGGTTTGAGAAGATGTGTCAGAAGAGAAATATATGAGGGGCACGTGTCCTCCTCATCCTCCCTACACTGACTGGCTGCAGACGAGGCAGGAGAGACCAGCTGGCTATGGGAAAGTTAACGTTTCCTGTATCATAGGTAGGTTTGTCAGAAAAAACGCACAACTAGGGCCAGGCGCAGAGGCTCGTACCTAGCATCCCAGCACTTTGGGAGGTCAGGGCAGGAGAAAATCGCTTGAGCCTGGGAAGTGCAGGCTGCTGTGAGCCTATATCGTGACTGCACTCCAGCCTAGACGACAGAGTGAGACCCTGTTTCCAAAAAGAAAAGAAGAGAGAAAGAGAGGGAGAGAGAGAGAGAGGAAGGAAAGACAGAAGGGAAGAGGGAAGAGGGAAGAGAAGAGGGAAGGGAAGAGGGAAGGGAAGGGAAGAGGGAAGGGAAGGGAAGAGGGAAGGGAAGGGAAGAGGGAAGGGAACGGAAGAGGGAAGGGAACGGAAGAGGGAAGGGAACGGAAGAGGGAAGGGAACGGAAGAGGGAAGGGAACGGAAGAGGGAAGGGAACGGAAGAGGGAAGGGAACGGAAGAGGGAAGGGAACGGAAGAGGGAAGGGAAGGGGGAAGGGAAGGAAAGGGGGGAAGGGAGGGGGGAAGGAAAGGGGGAAGGGGAAGGGAGAAGGGAAGGGAAGGAAAGGGAAGGGAAGGGAGGGAAGGGAAGGGAAGGAGGGGAAGGGAAGGAGGAGAAGAGGGAAGGAGGGGAAGAGGGAAGGAGGGGAAGGGAAGAAAGAGGGGAAGGAGGGGAAGGGGGAAGGAGGGGAAGGGAAGAAGGAGGGGAAGGAGGGGAAAGGGGGGAAGGAGGGGAAAGGGGGAAGGGGGAAGGAGGGGAAGGAGGGGAAGGAGGGGAAGGAGGGGAAGGAGGGGAAGGAGGGGAAGGAGGGGAAGGAGGACCAGGCGCAGTGGCTCATCCCTGTGATCCCAGCACTTTGGGAGGCCGAGGCAGGCGGATCACCTGAGATCACAAGTTCAAGAGCAGCCTGACCAACATGGAGAAACCCTGTCTCTACTAAAAATACAAAATTAGCCGGGCATGTTGGCACATGCCTGTAATCCCACCTACTCGGGAGGCTGAAGCAAGAAAATCACTTGAACCCAGGAGGCAAAAGTTGCTGTGAGCCAAGACGTCACCATTGCACTCCAGCCTGGGCAGTAAGAGCAAAACTTCGTCTCAAAAAATTAATTAATTAATTAAAATGCATGACTCCCAGCTAAACTTGAATTTCAGATAAGCAACAAATAACTATTTAGTATAAGTATGGCCCAAATATTGCATGGAACATACTTTTGCCAAAATAGTAGCCATCGTTTATGTGAAGTGCAAATGTAACTGGGCGCTCCATATTTGTAGTTGCTAAATCTGGCAACCCCACTCGCAACAAAAAATTCACATGTATAAAAAAAGTGAAAAATTAACAGGAATAGAAGCACCTGGTTTTGAGACAGGATGGGAACTGTCACGAGAAACAGCTAAAAGCGTGGCAGCAGCTTCCTCTTGTATCAGGATTTGAGGGTTTGGGGGAACGTTCCAGCAAGCAGCTGCTGTTTTTCTTAAGCCTCCGAAATCAAGTTTGGATGTTTTCACCTGTGCACTTCCATAACTTAGACAAAAATTAAAATTTAGTTTGAAAAAGGGAAATAGCCTTCAATGATTTTAGTAACCTCTTTTGTCCTTACAGAAAACACTGGCATGCCAAGTTGCCAAGTTTCAAGGGACTACGAGGAAAACGGCCAAAAAATAAACATAGAGAGACAGTGAAAGTTTTCTGCTCCCTCTCTTCCCTCCCCGGTGAAAATCCTGGGCTCTCTCATCATTTCTTCCACGGTGGGCAGGTAGATTCAGACCTCCAGCCTAGAGGACCCCCTCACAGCAGCTTGCAGGTGAAGGAGGTAGGAGGCAGGTAGGTTTTCCAGCAAGGAGAGTGGGGATCAGGGATTTAGCTAGTAGTTATTGAGTGCTTGCTAAATGCCAAGCAGTGCACAAAGACCGGGACTCTGTGATTGCTCCAATCCTTCCAGGAACCCTGTGAGATATTCTTATCTTCACTTTTGGTTGAGAACATTAAGGCTAACTGAGGCCAAGTCACTTTCCAGAGATCACTTAGTTAACAAGTGGCAGAGCTGCTATTGGAACCCAGACTTGTCTGCCCCCAAAAACTGCACTCACACACATGTTCATCACAGCACAATTTACAATAGCAAGGCAGGGCATCAGCCTAAGTGCCTATCAGCCACAGCCTGGACACAGAGAATGTAATCCATGTACACTGCGGAATACTATGCAGCCATAAAAAAGAATGAGATCATGTCCTTTGCAGCAATGGATGGGCCTGGAAGCCATTTTCCTCAGTGAACTAACCCAGGAACAGAAATCTAAATACCACATGTTCTCACTTATCAGTGGGTGCTAAACTCTGAGGACACATGGACAGAAAGAAGGGAAACAACAGACTCTGGGGCCTCCTCGAGGGTGAGGATGGAAGGAGGGAGAGGATAAAGACTATTCTGGAAAATGAGTATTAACAATAATGTCTGTGGGTCTTCCCCATTGGTGGTGTTATGAAGATTGAATAAAGTAATGAGTATAAAAGCTTTTCAAAATGAAAAAAAAAAAAAAAGAAAGAAAGAAACTAAACTGGGTGACAGCACAGTACTTGTATGACAAAATAATTTGTACACCAAACCCTCCAGACCCACAATTTACCTATATAGCAAACCTGTACATGTATCCATGAACCTAAAGTTTTAAAAAATTAAAATTTTTTTAAATTCTGCACTCAGCCAAAATGTTACACCATGCTTCAGGTGGGATACCAGCATCTGGAATTCAGGGAGCCAGCATTCCTCATGATCACCAAACCTAGTGCCAGAGGAAAAGATGACCCAACATTGTCCTTGCAATATCCAATGCCTGCTGTGCTGGGAAAGGAGACACTTGGGGCTCTGATGGCCCTGCTGTGTTGCCTCATAGGTCTCACGATAAGCACACCCAGAAAGAGACGCACATCCTGTGACATTTCCACAGGCCTCCTTCCCCAGACTTGGCTTCCTACCGAACGCCTCCCACAGTGGGCTTCCCTGAGCCTCTCTAAGGCCTGGGGTTTCCCCCGCCAAGAAGGTGCTGAACCTCATGTTCTACCTGTTTGTTTCCCTCGCGTGTCCACTGAGAAAGGGAGGATGGAAGAGGAGATGTGACCATCACCAGGGAAGGGGTTAGGGTCTGCCAAGGGCACAGTTCAACGCCAAGAAGACAGAAGACGGCTGGAGTTTGTCGTTCCCTGCCTGGGTGTTTTCAAGCTTGTGCTTCTAGAGAAAACAAGCCTAGGGCAGCTGAGGCTGTGGAGACAATCTGGGCATCTAAACGCTGCCACTCAAATTAACACCTTTCGTCTCAGCTTTGATGCCCTCCAAGCCAGGGCACCTGAACTTGATAAACTGATGAAATGATCTCACCAGGTCAGAGCCTGGGGAACTGTGAAAGTCCTGTTTCCTTCCGTCAAGATGGTCCAGATCTACTGCGAGAGAGAAAGGACACGATGGGGCAACAGGGGCTGCCACCGCGTAGTGACTATTGTTTTCAGAAAGCCCAGCGGCACAGCCAGCAGGTTGAGGCTCCCAGAACGTCATGGGGAATGGCCTCTGGTCATTCTCAGGGCTCCCTCTTGCCAACATCAGATAATGGCTGCGAAGATAAGTCTCAGCTACCTGGGCTCGAACCTCTTCCAGTATTTGATCCCAGTTAGGGATCTGGTTCCCTCCTGAGTTCTCTTTAATGTCTGAGATTCTCCCGGGGATAAGGGAGAGTCTTTGGAGGTGACTGTTTGGCCCTGGCTCCAGGTGGAATCCCTGTAGCCCTTGGGAGCTTCTTCCACCCTGGAGGCCCCTCACTTCAAGCAGCCTGTTCCCCGGGGTCTACAGGGAATTTTCTAAAACAAACATCAAGAAAAACTTTCTATTTTTATATGCTAAGGATGTGAGTCTTTAACTAGCAAATAGGAGTTTTTGTTTTGTTTTGTTTTTAAGAAGGCAAAGATAAAATGTTTTTAAGATTTTGGCTTATAAGATTTTGGTCCTGGGATCAAGGAAATACCCTCTTTAATATCCAATCACAGATATTTATGAGAGGGCGGGGAGGCTGTCGCAGGTGCCTGGGGGTCGGCTGGTGCCTCCAGAGAGAAAGGTGATGGCTGGTGGGGTGGGACCTGCTCAGGGAGCTCTGCCTGTCATTTTCCTTGTTGAGTCACTAAAAATCCCCAAGCTGTCAGCATGAGTTGGGAACTCAAAGAGGAAAACAGACTTTAGCTCACTCTTTCCCTGGTCCTTGGCTGCCATTTGACGCTAATCAGCACAGTTGTTCACAAGTGTTTTGGGGTAGGAAGGGGCTTATTCCAAGTTTTCAACTTCTGGACCAAAAAAAAAAAAAAAAATTCCATGTTAGCAGACTGACACACACACACACTCTCTAAAGAATACCTGGGAACAATCAATAGCTTGCACATGAAAACAGGATCAGATGTCAGATGTGATAAGCCACATGGGGTGAGGTGTGTCCACGGAGCATCGAATACCAGCACAGAAGTCATCCTGGGCTCTGGACCGTCCTCACCAGTGCAGAGTTGAGAGGCTCGCAGCAAATCTGACAACCCAGTTTTTCCCCAAGGAGGAAGGTCGCAGCATTTGGGGAGGTCCGGAAGGTCAGACGGGACAAACTAGACAAGCCCTCTGCTTTCCATTGCCCCCACACCCCATGAAAAATGAAGGTGGACTTGGAGGAGAGAACAAGCTAGACCACAGGACAAATTCCGACAGGCCAGCGCTGTGGAGGAAAGGACTTTTCCAAAAGCGCATTATTCCAGATTCTGACTCTTCTAAACTAGGGGCAATCCCAGTAGCCTAGAAAATTCTGGCCAAGGTTCTAACCCAAGGCAGTGTCTGCCATCCTGAGATCTGCTCCCAGCTTCTTGAAACCTTGGCAAACATCTGCCTGTCCTCAGCTCATGCTCCCCCCAGGCTTGGGGCCCCCCAGGCGGGCATGCAGCAGCTCGAGATACAGCTCCGCCCTCTTCCCGGGAGGGAGACAGCAGCCCCAGCAGGTGTCTCTGGCTTTTCTCCTGCGGCGAGAGGCAGATGCAGGTGCCTCCACTCCCTTTTCCCTCCCAGTGGGAGTGGGCGGTTAGGGAGGTGCCCCAGCCACTCCCTCTGGCTCCCTGGGGCTGGCGGCTTAGGGAGGCACCTCGACTCCTTTCTCGGAATCGAAGGCTGGGGTCCCTGAGCCACACCGGCCCTCCCGCACTGCTTTTCCACCATCCTTCCAGCCAGCAGCGCTCCCCGTCGCCACCTCAGAGGAGCTCTGGAACTCCCCTTAGGAAGCAGAAAATCCCCGTCGCCATGGGGCCCTCATGAGTTCTGCTTTCTAGACTCCATGAGCCTCTCACTCGGGCTGGCTGCCATCTGTTCCTGCAGGACCCACCGAGGCCCAGACCCAGCCAGCCCCTGTGGGGGCAGGAGGCAGCCTGTCCTCCGGGAGCTGACAGTCTATCCAGGACCTTGAAGTCTGGGTTGTAAAATGTACAACCCCCACTCCACACCCCCCAGAGCTCTAAGGCTTGGAGATTCGATAACATGTCAGTCTTATCTCACCCCTGCCAGGACTTGGGGAAGACGTACCTCTCCTCTCCTCTCCGGTATCTGATTTCCACATTGAGAAGAACAGAGGACAGAGAATTCCTCCCCAAGGATGTGTAGGTCGAGGGTGGATGATAACAATCCAATCTTTTTTTAGAAAGACAGGGTCTTGCTTTGTCACCCAGGCTGGAGTGTAGTGCTGCAATCCCAGCTCACTGCAGCCTCCACCTTCCGGGGTCAAGCAACCCTCCCATCCCAAGCAACTGGGACCGCATGCAGGCACCACCAGGCCTGGCTAATTTTTGTTAAGAGATGGGGGCAGGTCTCAAACTCCTTGGGCTCAAACGACCCTCCTGCCTCAGTCTCCCAAAGAGCTGGGATTACAGGTGTGAGCCGCCACACCTGACCAGAGTTTTTCAATTCAATTTTCCACTAAGTTCTTTCCACTAAGAAAGAACTTCAGGCAGGGCGAAGTGGCTAACACCTGTAATCACACTTTGGGAGGCCGAGGCTGGCAGATCACCTGAGGTCGAGAGTTCGACACCAGCCTAACCAACATGAAGAAACCCCATCTTTACTAAAAATACAAAAAATTAGGCCAGGTGTGGTGGCACATGCCTGTAATCCCAGCTACACCGGAGGCTGAAGCATGAGAATTGCTTGAACCTGGGAGGCGGAGGTTGCAGTGAGCTGAGATTGCCTTACTGCACTCTAGCCTGGGTGACAAGAGCAAAATTCCATCTCAAAAACAGAGAGAGAGAGAGAGAGAGGGAAGGAAGGAAGGAAGGAAGGAAGGAAGGAAGGAAGGAAGGAAGGAAGGAAGGAAGGAAGGATGGGTAGGAGAGAGAGAGGAAGAGAGAAAGAGAGGAAGAGAGAAAGGAAGAACAAATGAACAAACTTCAGTTCATCCACGTCTGGAGCACGATGGCAAAAGAATGAATGAGTGAACATGGGGCCCTCCAGGAAACAGCTCGGCATGTGTACCTGCATCCCTGCCTCACTTCTGTTTGCACTTGGGGAGCTACCAAGAGGAAGCTCAGGTAGACTGAGGTTAGCCCACCACAGCACAGCCCATCCAGCCCCCACCAAAGGGCCATTGCTCCGTGAAACAGCAGGTTGCCCTATGGAGAATTATCTTCCATCACTGAGAGGGAGCTACCCCGGCCAGTTCCAGGAACAGAGAGAGAGCCCCAGAGAGCCCAGCCTCCCAAACACACCATACAGAAGGAATCCTGGAGAGGAGAAGGCAGTTGGTGGGGAGAAAATGCTTCAAGGAAAATCTGCTAGGACGGCAGTGACATTTGGTTAAAAGAAAGAGGGACAAGAAGGTGAGAAGGAATTGACGGTGATAACAAAAGTGACCCAGCCTAGAAGCCCCCAAAAATGGGTCCTGGCATTCAAAACAAGAGAATCTGTCACTCTAATCCAAGGACTTGGTGACTTTGTTACTATGAGGATGATGTCCTTTGTTCCTCAGGCCCCTGGAGACACCCGAGTCACGTATGGCCTGTGTCTGTTCTGGGTGTGAACAAGCTCCCACCTTGGTTAGCGAGGCGGAGCTCCAGCTGAAATTCCAGGAGGCTTCAGCTCCCTTCTATTAAAAATCCAATCACCAGACACTTGGGTAAAAGACACATTTTCCCAGAAGCTGTTGACCAGGGATTTGGGGATCAGTCTTAAAGACAATCACTCATGATTAAGCCTCTGGCCTCATCCCGTCTCCCAAGATCTGTCTGTGAGACCGAATGGCTTCCTTATGAAAGTGGAGTGTCCTTGGTCTTTCTTTTCTACCTTGGCCCAGTGCAGTTAATAATCATCTTCCGACAGTGGATCATGAGGTCAGGAGTTCGAGACCAGCCTGACTAACGTGGTGAAACCCTGTCACTACTAAAAATACAAAAATTAGCTGGGCATGGTGGCAGGTGCCTGTAATTCCAGCTACTCGGGAGGCTGAGGCAGGAGAATTGTTTAAACCTGGGTGTCGGAGGTTGCAGTGAGCTGAGACCACACCATTGCACTCCAGCCTGGGCAACAGAGCAAGACTCTGTCTCAAGAAAAAAAAGTCTTCTACTTTGCACAAGTGTTCCATGAGTCAAACTGAGACCCTACAAATGTACCATCTTACAGACAGGGAAACTGAGGTACTGAAACGGAAGTGTTGCACCTTAAAGACGATGAGAGCCACAGCAAAGAAGACTCCTTGGCTCCAGGAGCCTGCGTGTGACCTAGAGTCTTCACAGGCCAGCGTCTGGGCGGCAACAACTTTAGCTTCCCTCTGGGTCCTGCGAGATGAATGGGAATGTCAGTAATGTCTGATCCCTTATCTTGGGTCAATCCAGACTGGGCTTTTCATATCCTTCTGGAAGTATGTAACCATGAAACAATGCTGTCTTTTAAAAATCCTGTTTCTTACCTCTATGTGTCCTGTGAAATTCCTTAAAACCAGTAGAACTATAACTAGATAAAGTAAAATTCCAAAATCTCCTGTGCAATTCCCAAGAGAGTCCCTGCCTCCTATCCACATAGCTGAATGTGATCAGAGAATGAGGAAATTAGATCTAGAATGACCTGCACAGACTCTGTACGCCATACTCTTAATTAAACCCATGCAAAGCGCATCCAAGGGCTATGAGATTAGCCCAAGAACACCCACTAGGAATTGACCGAACCAACAATGAGTCCCAGTCTCCGGACTTCCCATTCATAAGAAGATGAAATTAACATTGTCAGAATCAGGCAGCCGGTCTGTAATGGTTTATACAGAATAACGCTGTGAGCACATTGCTGATTAGGTTAACCTCACCCAAACCACAATTCGAGTTTCATAATACTGTCAGCAACATCACCTTTGGGGTGACAAGATAGTGGGTCCTACAGTCTCCAGAGAAAACATGGCATCGGAGTTCCTGATAATCCAGGCACATGCAGGTAGGCCTTGCTTCCTGCAAATTCTACCCTACTGAATTCGTGTTGAACTTTCGTAATGATAGCATTTCTATGCACTGGGAAGTTGACTATATAAAGTATCCTCTGGTGAATTCTTATTGTTAGCAAAGCATCTTTTTGCAAAGCAAAGCATTCCTCCTGATGTTTATAAATAAGTTTTACTTAAAGTGAAGTGTGTATCTGTACTGAAAGCTAATGTCCATGTTATTCTAAGCATAGCTCATATTCCATAAAGGACCTCACTTTGGGAGCAGCATGGAAAGAAAACATTTGAATAAGAGCAGGTCCAGGAGAGAAATCAGATAGATCCACCTCTCTCCTGACGCCTCCCATCTTCTAGGTGTCTGTATCAGAACAAAGTCCCAACCACGATGCCTGAAATTAAGACTTCGGAGAAATTTTATGGGAGGAAAATAACCATTATTATTTTTTTATTTTATTTTAGCATCAGAGTCACCACACTAGAAGAAGAAAATAGTTATTAAGAGGGTAGACAAGAAAGTCTGTCATATGGTGAAGAATAAATGGCACCAAAAGGAAAACATTCCCAAATTCTCAGCAGCATTATTCCAAAGCAAGGACAGGAGAAGCAAGATTCTACATAGATGCAGAAAAGATTAAAAGGAAGTCAAAACTGTTTAAGAGATTAAGCCTGTGGAGCGGGGGGGTGGCTCACACCTGTAATCCCAGCACTTTGGGAGGCCAAGACAGGAGGATCACTTAAGGCCAGGAGTTCAAGGCCAGCTTGGGCAGCATAGGAAGACCCTATCTCTCTATTTTTTTTTTTTTTTTTTTTTTTGAGACGGAGTTTCACTCTTGTTACCCAGGCTGGAGTGCAATGGCGCGATCTCAGCTCACCGCAACCTCTGCCTCCTGGGTTCAGGCAATTCTCCTGCCTCAGCCTCCTGAGTAGCTGGGATTACAGGCACGCGCCACCATGCCCAGCTAATTTTTTGTATTTTTAGTAGAGATGGGGTTTCACCTTGTTGACCAGGATGGTCTCGATCTCTTGAACTTGTGATCCACCCGCCTCGGCCTCCCAAAGTGCTGGGATTATAAGCGTGAGCCACCACGCCGGGCCGACCGTATCTCTTAAAAAGAAAAAAAAAATTATTTTAATTAGCTGTGCATGGTGGTGCACACCTATAGTCTCAACTACTGAGGAGGCTGTGGTGGGAGGATCACTTGAGCCCAGGAGGTGGAAGCTCCAGTGTGCCACTGCACTCCAGCCTGGTGAGAGAGAGAGACTCTGTCTCAAAATAAAGAAAAAATTAAATAAATAAATACTTACATACATACATACAAATCCATGCCACGCATAGTGGCTCATGCCTGTAATCACAGCACTTTGGTAGGACGAGGCGGGCAGATTACCTGAAGTCAGGAGTTCAAAACCAGCCTGACCAACATAGCAAAACCCCGTCTCTACTAAAAATACAAAACTTAGCCAGGCATGCTGGCATGAGCCTGTAATCCCAGTTACTTGGGAGGCTGAGGCAGAAGAATCACTAGAACTAGGGAAGTGAAGGTTGCAGTGAGATGAGATCACACCAGTGCCCTCCAGCCTGGGCAACAGAGCAAGGCTCTATAAAAATAAAAATTAAAAAAAAATGCAGGAGTTTGAGAGAAGTCCATCACCATCATAGGGGTCCAATAAATACTTTCGACCAATAATGAGATTTGTTTGCTGGCTTGGTTGGTTGGTTGGTTTTTTGTTTTGTTTTGTTTTGAGATGGAGTTTCACTCTTGTTGCCCAGGAGTGCAATGGTGCAATCTCAGCCCACTGCAACCTCCGCCTCCAGGGTTCAAGTGATTCTCCTGCCTCAGCCTCCCAAGTAGCTGAGATTACTGGCATGTACCACCACACCTATCTAATTTTGTATTTTTAGTAGAGATAGAGTTTCTCCATGTTGGTCAGACTGGTCTCAAACTCCCAACCTCAGGTGACCTGCCAGCCTCTGCCTCCCAAAGTGCTGGGATTACAGGTGTGAGCCACTGCACTGGGCTGGTTGGTTGATTTTAAATGGAAGCTATAAAGAAAATTATACAACCAGGAATTGCATCCGGTGTGAAACGAGGTAGGGTACATTCAGAAGAGAAAGGGGGCGTTTTCTCCGTCTTCTCCAAGGAACACCAGAGAGGGACCTTGTGAACACACAGGAGGCCGATGTCATGCTAGAGTTTTCTTTCTGTGATTATTAAACCAGTATATGCTCATTGTACAAACTCTGAAAGGAAACTGTGAAGCAGTCGAAGCCCCTTTGATCCCACCATGCAGGTAACCATGTTAACCTGCGGGCAGACTTCCAGAGCTCTTTAAAGGCAGCAAATGTTATTTCTTTCTGAAATGGTGTCAGTGGGGCTCTATTCAGGGCCAGGACCTTCTGCTTCAGCAGAACCCAGGGTGCTGAGCTTCAGTTCCTGCCCCAGGAGCCTTTGCATTCCATGCAGCAAGATGACTAAAGCGGTGGGACCTGGAAAATAACAACCCCACATTCTCAGGGCCCTGCCACCGTCCCCAGAGCAACGGGGCCTAAGCCTGGGGAGCTGCCGCCTGGCCCGATCCCCACCTTGCCCTCCTGCAATGTGAGACATCCGTCCAGGTGAGGGTGGAGTATGCCAGGTACTGACAAACGGGAAAGCATCACCCTGAGGCACTCACAGCTCCTACATGGAGCTCTCAGTTCAGAGAACAAAATAAACCAAGGGAGGAATTTTCCACTGTCCCATTAATCATGAGAGCAGCAGGCTCGGTACAGGAAACGCACGGCAGGCACTCCAGGTCTTGGGACCCACCCAGCCCCACCACAAGTTAACACTTCCCTCGTGGGGTCGCCGTCTGTTCTACGGTCACTAATGGATCTTCGTGTGTGTGAACAGCTTCTGAATATTTTTTATCTAATACCTAGCTGCAAGACGGGCCAGGTGGCTTTAGCTCTTTGCATAGTTCCAGTAGGAGAAGCTACTTGAAGAGCGTTAGAAGAAAGCTGGAGAGCACACATCTTCCCCATCTTGGTTCGCAGCGGCGGTGAACACCCCTGAGACTGAGGTCCTCAAGTGGAGCCTTTCCCAGCCCCTCTAAGAGGGGATAAGAGGTCACTCCAGCACTGACTAGCTATGTGAACTCAGGCAGCTTATTTAACCTCTTCAAGCCTCTGTATCCTCATCTGTAAATAATAGCAGCGTTTCCCTTATTCAGTTGTTATGGAGATTCAATGAGATAATACATACACAGAACCTGGCACATCCAGGTTGAGCAAATGTGAGTTGTTACTATCCAGAAACTCACTCATTCAACAATTACTTATTGATAGCCAACATACCTCTGGGGGCACATGGTTTCCGCCTTCAAGAACGACATCGTCTAGTGGGGGAGAGAAATGTGAAAAACAGGCGGTGACTATATGCCACGACCACCTCTGCAGGGTGTGCGGACTCATCACGCTTTCGCAGCCCATCGCGTCTACCTCTCCAGTGACGCTGTGAGGTACATATTAGCATGACCGTCTTACAGACGGTGAGTCTGAAGCCCAGAGGTCACCCTGTGAACTTGAACCACAGTGTTCTTGGTCTATATTCACCAGTCCTTTTTGTTTCTGTTTTTGGTGAGACAGAGTCTCACTTTCTTGCCCAGGCTGGTGTGCAGACTGGCACTTGGCTCACTGCAGCCTCTACTTCCTGGGTTCAAGCGATCCTCCTGCCTCAGCCCCCCTAGTAGCTGGAATTATAGGCATGCATCACCAAGCCCGGCTAATTTTTGTATTTTTAGTAGAGACAGGGTTTCATTATGCTGGCCAAGCTGTCATTTTTTTTTTTTTTTTTTTTTGAGATGGAGTCTCGCTCTGTTGCCCAGGCTGGAGTGCAGTGGTATGATCTTGGCTCACTGCAACCTCTGCCTCCCAGGTTCAAGCGATCCTCCTGCCTCAGCCCCCCTAGTAGCTGGAATTATAGGCATGCATCACCAAGCCCGGCTAATTTTTGTATTTTTAGTAGAGACAGGGTTTCGCCCTGTTGGCCAGGCTGGTCTCCTGACCTCAGGTGATCCACCCACCTCAGCCTCCCAGAGTGTTGGGATTACAGGGAAAAACCACCACACCTGGTCATTTTTTTAATGTTATAGGATTTACCAACGCTTCAGGTGGACCTACTGAGGATAACTCAGATGATCCCTTGAGGCTGCACACGGCTTTAAATCTGAAGCCAAGCGCACTTACCCATTACGCGATCCATGCTGCCAGGCTGATGCAAACAAACCCTGCAGACTGTCATCAGTCGTGGTTCATGCTGTGGTCGCTGTGGCTGTTCTTTGTCATTGCAGAATTGCAACCCTGCAATGTCACTCTGGGACATATGGCCCTGGGCCTCTAGACTGCCACCAGGCCACCAGCAGCTGCTCCTCACGGCCTGACAGTGATGATTAAACATGGTCTATTGGAGGAGCCGTAAAGAAGCCAGACATCCCTCGCAGAGGGGCAGAGAGGTGCACAAACAATGGGCCAGATCTCCCTGTCTCTCCGGAGAGTCACTGTCTCGTCTTTCACTGAGAGAAAAAAGTCATGCCGTGAGAATCCAGCAGCAGAACCCAGTGGGGGTTTCGGGGCAGGAGAGGCAGCAGGACATGGAGGCCCACCCAGAGCTTCGGCTGCCTACACCCCTACCTCGAGCGAAGAAGTGGAAAGCACTTTTATTTCTTCTGAACTCATGGCCTGTCCCGCTAGTTTGGTTCAGTTGTTGCCCTTGAAGATAGGAATCCCCCAGCCCCAAGACAGCCCAGCCGGCATGCCAGGCCTGTCCACAGTCTCCGTCCAGTTTCTGTGTCCTGGTACCCAGATTTCAGAGCTGCAGAAAGTCCCTAACTTCACCCAGGGCCACCCAAGGACTCCACCATCCTCCAGTCATCTCCTGCCGCTTCCCAGCTGCGTGCCCTGGGGAATTCCCTGCAATCTCCAACCTGCCCAGCCCTGCTGTTCTCCCTGCAGATGGCCTGGCCTCTTCCCTCCACGACCATCCTCAACTTTTCCTGTTCTTCACTAACATCAAATGCCCAGAGATGCCACAGCTATGTGCAGATGCTGTCTCGTCTACCCCACCCCTTACCCCAACTTCTCAGTCTTTTTCCTTCACTCCTTCTCTTTTCTTGGGAGAAGACCTTTGTTCCTGATTCCTTTCCCTCCCACCTCCTGGAGAATTTTTCACCATTCGGCTGCACCATTCTTGCACTTTCATTTATTTCGTATTTTTAATAGAGATGAGGGCCTCACCATGTTGCCCAGGCTGGTCTCAAACTCCTGGCCTCAAGTAATCCTCCCACCTTGGCCTCCCCAAGTGTTGGGATTACAGGCGTGAGCCGTCATGCCTGGCCCTGTCTTGTACCTTTTATTCTTGTCACTCCTTCACCTCTGCTTGATAACCTGATTGCACCACTTCTAGCCTAGCAAACTTAAGAGCAACCCTTTCACGGCCTCCATTTATTTATTTATTTAGACAGAGTCTTGCTCTGTCACCCCAACCGGACTGCAGGGGTGCAATCTCAGCTCACTGCAAACTCCCTCTCCCAGGTTCCAGCAAGTCTTGTGCCTCGGAATACTGAGTAGCTGGGACTACAGACATGCACCACTGTACCTGGCTAATTTTTTTATTTTCAGTAGAGACAGAGTTTTGCCGTGCTGGCCAGGCTGGTCTCAAACTCCTGACCTCAAATGATCCATGCCCCTCAGCTTCCCAAAGTGCTGGGATTACAGGCGTGAGCCACCGCACCTAGCCTTATCCCTCAGTTTAATACCCGAGTCTCTTCTCCGACAAAGATTTCCAGGAGGAATCTCCAGGACTTCTTCCTCTCTTCCAACACGTGCCTTTGCCCCTAACTGTCAGCGGCCACCTCGGCCAACTCACTGACACTCTTTTCTCAGGTCAAAATAGCCGCCTCCCTCCAAAAGCTAGTGATCTCTTTCACCCTGATTTCTGCAGCGTTTCATTTTCCTCCTTGAAGTATCTCCTGGCGTGGCTTCCAGGAAACAGGTCTTCCCGGAGGCTGTTCTTGCCCCTCAGGCAGCCTTCTCATCTCCCTGTTCAGCTCCAGCTCTCTCTGCCTTCCACCTTGTATATGGGGGTGATCACCAAATCAGTGGGATTCCCCATTGATGAATGCATGCTCTCCACTGTCGAGGTGTCTCTTTGTGATCTGACAGCCTTCCCACAACTGCAAGGGGGTTCTACAAAGACCGCCACCATGCAACTCTCTTCCTAACTCCACTCTGCCTGTTGAACAACTTGATCAAGATACCCGACCAGCAACTCGAGATGTCTGAAACTCAGTTTACCATCTCTTCTCAAACACCACCTCCTCGAGACTTGACATACTCCTCTAAGAGGCTCCAGGAGTGTTTGAGAGCAGACTAAACACAGACCCATTCTGTCACCCAACACAGACCCATTTCCCTGTCACCCAACACAGACCCATTCTGCCTCAGTCCACCTCATCTAATCCATTTCCAGTTCCCCTGATTCTCCTTTGCAAGTTCTCTCCCCTCCTTCCCCATCTCTCCAAGTTGTCCTCCTAGATGCCCCCTTTTACCTGGGCTCCTGCCATGGCCCTCTGACTACTTTCTCCTCCCTGAACCCATCCTATAACCATTGTCCAATGTGGAGCTGTGATTAGATCACTCCTCTGCTAAAATACCTTTATGTCTCCATATTGAACCCAGAAAAATGTCTCAATTCTTTGTTTTGTTTTGTTTTTATTGAAACAGAATCTCCCTCTGTCCCCCAGGCTGGAGTACAGTGGCACAATTTTGGCTCACTGCAACTGCCACTTCCCAGGTTCAAGCGATTCTCCTGTCTCAGCCTCCCGAGTAGCTGGGATTACAGACGCACGCCACCACACCCAGCTAACTTTTGTATTTTTAGTAGAGATGGGGTTTTGTCATGTTGGTCAGGCTGGTCTCAAACTCCTGACCTCAGGGGATACACCTGCCTCGACCTCCCAATGTGCTGGGATTACAGGCATGAGCCACCACGCCTGGCCAAGTCCCAACGCTTTGACCTGTTCATCATCTGGCCCCAGCTTCCCTTTCCAGCTTCTATGCAGACTCTTCCCTAGAGTATCCAAACAACATGAGGCTGGGACCTCGCCATTCCTGCTTCCACACTTGCTCATGCCCTTTCTTCCACACGCAAAGCCTTCACTCCTCGCCTCACTTAGCCTAATGAAATCCTTCCAAAATTCACATCAAAAATGACACTCTTTCAAATAGTCCTTAGCCTCCCTCCTTGTCCCCTATCTTTTAGTCTGCACCTCACTTCTCACACTTGGTGGTAGCACTGTTACGGATGGCACCGGTCACCTTCCATCGTGGGCTCTAAGGTCCTCCAGGGGAAGGGCTGTGCCTTTACTCCTGGGCTTCCCTCCTGGAGTCCAGCGTGGATCTCGCACTGTGCTGGCTCTCAGGAAGCTCACTGATTCTACAGCTGGAAAGTATTTTCATCTTTAACTGGATCCACACAGTCCTTGACTAGAACATCTTGGTCACAGACGGCTCTGTTTTGAAGGATGTCTACATGGCAGCATTTAGCACAGTTTTCCTTTTTTCTTTTGTTTTTGGTGCGGGGGACGGAGTCTTGCTCTGCCACCCAGACAGTGGGGGTGATCTTGGCTCACTGCAACCTCCACCTCCTGGGCTCAAGCAATTCTCCTGCCTCAGCCTCCAGAGTAGCTGAGCTTACAGGCACGTGCCATCATTCCCAGTTAATTCTTGTATTTTTAGTAGAGACAGAGTTTTACCATGTTACCCAGGCTGGTCTTGAACTCCTGACCTCAGGTGATCCACCCACTGCAGCCTCCCAGAGTGCTGGGATTATAGGCATGAGCCACTGTGCCCAGCAGGGCCTTTCTAGTAATAATAATCACTGTCTATGCAACATTTACTCTATGCCATGCACTATGTTAAAACGTTTTTTTAAAAAAAATTTTTTTTTTTTTTGAGATGAAGCCTTGCTCTGTCTCCAGGCTTGAGTACAGTGGTGCAATCACAGCTCACTGCAACCTCTGCCTCCCGGGTTCAAGCGATTCTCCTGAGTCAGCCTCCTGAGTAGCTGGGACTACAGGCACGTTCCACCACGCCTGGCTAATTTTTTATATTTCTAGTAGAGATGGGGTTTCACCATGTTGGCCAGGATGGTCTTGGTCTCTTGACCTTGTGATCTGGCCACCTCGGCCTCCCAGAGTGCTGGGATTACAGGCGTAAACCACTGTGCCCAGCTGTTAAATGTTGTACCTGTGTTATCTCATTTAATCCTCATTGGAGCTCCCATTTTACTGGTAAGAAAATATATTTTCTGCAGTCTAAATGTAACTCAGTGACCCTCCACCCCTGTCCCATCCCCAACCAGACCCCCATTGCCTGCACTCCACTTTAGCTCTGGAAGCCTGGGGAGTTCAATGGCAATTAGCCTTGGTGCCTAATTTTAAGAATATCCAGGCTGGGTGCAGTGGGAGTCTGAGGTGAGTGGATTACCTGAGGTCAAGAGTTCAAGACCAGCCTGGACAACATGGTGAAACCCTATCTGTACTGGAAATACAAAATTAGCTGGGCATGATGGCACGTGCCTGTAATCCCAGCTAGTCAGGAGGGTGAGGCCGGAGGATCACTTGAACCGGGAAGTTGGAGGTTGCAGTGAGCCAAGATCATGCCACTGCACTCAAGCCTGGGTGGCAGAGTGAGACTTCATCAAGGAAAGAGAGAGAGAGAGAAGGAGAGGGAGGGAGAGAGAGAGAGGGAGGGAGAGAGGAAGGAAGGAAGGGAGGAAGGGAGGGAGGGAGGGAGGGAGGGAGGGAGGGAAAGAAAGAATATCTGAGTTTATGCAGCCACTAACCCCCTTTATGAAGAGCCCCTCGTGTGGAATTTGCAGATAACCAGCCGTAGCCACGAGTCAGCGCCATAATAGAGGCAGGAGAAGCAGTCAGGCCTGTTTGTCTTCATGTGTCTGAATCATTTCTATTTCAGTACTGAAGTTTTATGCATCTCTCATACCACTGGGTCACCACCAAAAGTGTAGCACAATGTCTGGGATATAGTGGAGACTTTATATTTTTATTGAATTTTTCCCCTTTTTAGGGTGTAATTGAACTTTTGTACATGCAGTGCTGTCAGACATGTAATACACACAAGTCTGCCTGACTCACATGGAAACGCATCTCCAGAAAGTGCAGAGGAGAAAGTATTTTCCCCCTCTGCCCCCCTAGAATTCTGAGACGTTCATATTTCAGGAGAGTCAGGGATCGGAGTCCTATGTCCCGTGTGGTGGCTGACGGTGGCTATAGCCTGAAGGCTTTAAGAGACAGGTTTAGGTAAGAAGTCAGGACTTGATGGGCCCTGAGACAAGGATCCAAGGACTCTTTCCAGTCTCCCTGTGCTCTGTGGAAAGCATAAGGCCAGCGCAAAACAGAACAGAAACCTGTTGTCTCCACAACAGACCGCACACTCCGCTACACTTGCCTCACTGAGGGAGAACAGGGCCCTGAACTTTTTGGGACCTTGTGAAAGCTGGTCTCCAATCCAAACACCATCAAATCAGAGTGGATCTCACTGCCTTTTTCCAGCTTAAAGAAAGGGCAATTCTAAAAAATATTCTCTTCCCCACCCAAATATTGAGCTTCAGGTATCTGCTCTGATGGAAGATGGAAAAAAATACAGGCACTTCAAGATAGTGAATAAACCTAAACGAATTTACATTTGGATTTGGGATGTCCAGCTGAACACACAAACATGTAAACACTCACATGCCCATTGAGAAAGACGCAGGCACACATTTTCCAGACATAAATGCTCACTCTGGTAACCATCCGCCATATGACTTTAACCTGATCCTATTATTGGGGGCCAATACCTTAATCATGCTAAACTATAAACTTTTTATTTTAAGAGGCAGGATCTTGCTCTGTCATCCAGGCTGGAGTACAGTGGTGCAGTCATAGCTCGCTACAGCCTTAATTTCCTGGGTCCAAGCGATCGTCCCTCCTCCACCTCCCAGATAGCTGGGACTACAGACATCACCATGCCTGGCTAGGTTTTTAATTTTTCTGTAAAGACAGGGTCTCACTGTGTTTCCCAGGCTGTTCTCCAACTCCTGGCCTCAAGCAATTCTCCCATCTTGGCTTCCCAAAGGGCTGGGATTATAGGCATGAGCCACCTTGCCCAACCCAACAATTTCCTTTTCTGAGGCTCTCGAGTCCATGTGGGGCTGAGGTGCATACCACCGATATCGCACTCTGGATGCTAAAAGTGCATTTAGACATTGGGTCAAATAGCACGTTGCACGGTGACATTTTTCAAATACTGTCCAACCCTTTGACCTCATCCTAGGCTGGACTAACCACCCCCGGGGCAGGGGAGGGGGTCACAAAATAGGCCGCCATGGACAATATATTCTTATCAATACTCACTTCGCCAAAGGACCTACAAGCTATAATTACCACCGTATTCCACCGTCTTGAAAGGAGAAAACTGCGGCGTGAAGGGAGTAAGCCCCTGGTCTGGAATTGTGTGGCAGCTGAAAGTTAGCACAAAGACAGCAAATCTCTCACATTCTGCATATTTTTTACCACTTTCTTTCATAAACCCAGTGATTCCAAGAGGAAGGAAAGAGAACTTGAAGGCTCAAATCCCAGCCCTTGGTGGGCATCTTCATTTGGATGAGTTTCCTTCTTACCTTTTTATACCCATGACAAGGTGCTATAAAACACACACACATACACACACAAAAAAAAAACAACTGAATTTTACCTAGCATTGCTCTACTCGTCCTTCCAACTCTAGGGATTTTTAAAAAAATATTTTTAAAAGGATCTGGGTGCGGTGGCTCACACCTGTAATTCCAGCACTTTTGGAGGCCGAGGTGGGCAGATCACCTGAGGTCAGGAGTTGGAGACCAGCCTGGCCAACGTGGCAAAACCCCATCTCTCCTAAAAATACAAAAATTAGTCAGGCGTGTGGCATGCGCCTGTAACCCCTGCTATTCAGGAGGCTGAGGCAGGAGAATCGCTTGAAACCAGGAGGCAGAGGTTGCAGTGAGCCAAGATCGTGCCGCTGCCCTCCAGCCTGGGTGACAGAGTGAGACTCCATCTCAAAAATAAATAAATAAATAGTTTTTTAAAAAAAATTAAAAGGAATTTCAGACACTTAGAAATTTGACTTTATTGCTCTGATAAGTGAGAAAACACATGGACACAGGGACAGGAACAACACACACTGGGGCCTGTCAGGGGGTGGGGTCACGGGAGAGCATCAGGATAGGTAGCTAACGCACGCAGGGCTTAATACCTAGGTGACGGGTTGATAGGTGCAGCAAACCACCATGGCACACGATTACCTACGGAACAAACCTGCACGTCCTGCATGTGTCCCGAAACTTAAAATCAAATTAAATTAGAAATTGGACTTCATTGGCCAGTCTCTGGTGGGTAGCAGCATTCCCATCCCCGTTTATTGCCTTCGTATGACTGATTTTTTGATTGTCCGGTAAATGCCTGAACAAAGTGCAGTAGCCACCTCTCTGAGGGCAAGTTGTTTGGATCTTCATTTAGTTCTGATTAACTGTAAGTGCTTCAGTTTTTCTGCCATGCCTTGAAGCATGTCTCGTATAGTAATGCCAGAGTGGGGCCACCTGTTTTATGCCGCACAGGAATGTTTGGTTTCACAAGGTGTGCGGGGTGCCAGGGTCATTTAGGACAGTGACTCCTAATACCCAGCCCAACCTTGGATATCACAGACGGTTTATAAGTCTCCTTCACAACCCCTAAGAAATATAATGGTGGGCCGGGTGCAGTGGCTCATACCTGTAATCCCGGCATTTTGGAAGGCTGAGGTGGGAAGATCACTTGAGCCCAGGAGTTCAAAATCAGCCTGAGCATCATAGCAAGACCCCATCTCTACAAAAAAAATTTTAAAACTACCCGAGCACGGTGGCACATGTATGTAGTCCCAGCTTCTTAGGAGGCTGAGGCAGAAGGATCGCATGAGCCCAGGAGTTCAATGATGCGATGAGCTAGGATAACTCCACTACACTCCTGCCTGGGTGCCAGAGCAAGATCTCACCTGTAAAAAAAAAAAAAAAAAAAAAAAAAAATTATTTATTTATTTCAAAATAGGGTCTCTCACTCTGTCGCCCAGGGTGGCCTGCACTGGCACAACCACGGCTCACTGCAACCTCTGCCTCCTGGGTTCAAGTGATTTTCCTGCCTCAGCCTCCCAGATAGCTGGGATTACAGGTGTCCACTACCACGCCTGGCTGATTTTTCTACTTTTGGTAGAGATGGGGCTTCACCATGTTGACCAGGCTGGTCTCAAACTCCTGACCTCAAGTGATCCGCCTGCCTCAGCCTCCCAAAGTGCTGTGATTACCAGCATGAGCCACCATGCCCAGCCAAAAATTTACATTTTAAATTTTCAAAAGAACTCTGTCTTCATATTAATTCTGTTCCACCTCCAAAAAAGGAGTGAGCCAGGCCGAGCCCACCACTTCCAACTTCCCCAGACAGAGAAAGCAGGACGGGGCTCGAAGTGAAAAACAGGCAAACAAAACATTGCTGCTTCTTTTTCTAGACCCATGCACAGTTCTAACAGGGCCAGTCGCCCTGCGAACACTAATTAGCTGGTCAGCCACTCTCAGATCTGGGATGCAAGGCAGGAGGCATGCAGAGTGTACCTCTATTAATATTATTATTGTTATAATTACATCTCATGGCAGTCTCCCTACCCTCTACTGCTCAACACTGGTTAATTTCTTCATCATAAAAAGAAGCTTCTTTTATGGGCCAGAGTGTTGTGTGATGAGTTTGGTTTGAGTTTTACCAGCCTAGACATCATTCAGGGTGGCAAGCCTCCACGTGGGCCCTGAGACCCGTTATGTGCTCAAGTGTGTGGGCAGGCAGGCAGTCTGAAAGGAAATGGCCACTCCCTGCTGTCTGTCCAATAGGAAACCACATCCTCCTTCAGCCTTAGAAGGGGATTTTTTTAATTTTTAATTTAATTTATTATTTTTTTTTTCTGAGACAGGGTGTTGCTCTGTCTCCTGGGCTGGAATACAGTGGCACCATCATGGCTCACTGCAGCCTCAAACTCCTGGGCTCAAGTGATTCTCCTGCCTCAGCTTCCCAAGCAGCTGGAACTCCAGGCATGCACCACCACTGTCATATAATTTTTAAATGTTTTGTAGTAATGGTTTCTCTCTGTGTTGCCCAGGCTGCTCTTGAACCCTTGGGTTTAAGTGATCCTGTGGCCTCAGCCTGCAATCTCAAAGTGTTGTAATTACAGGCATAAGCTACTGCACCTGGCTATGGGAGGGGATTTTTTTTTTTTTTTTTTTTCCCAGAGCTTCCAAATTGGAGATGACGGCCAGGTGCAGTGGCTCATGCCTATAATCCCAGCACTTTGGGAGGCCGAGGTGGGCGGATCACAAAGTCAGGAGTTCGAGATCAGCCTGCCAACTTGGTGAAACCCCATTCCTACTAAAAATACAAAACTCAGCCAGGCATAGTGGTAGGCGCCTGTAGTCCCAGCTACTCGAGAGGCTGAGGCAGGAGAATCACTTGAACCCAGGAGGTGTAGGTTGCAGTGAGCCAAGATTATGCCACTGCAATCCAGTTTAGACGACAGAGCAAAACTCCATCTCAAAAAAATAAAAGATACACAAATTGGAGATATGCTAGACTCCTCATGACTGTTAATGACCAACAAGAGACCAAATCTAAACTTAACCTACTTCTGCCAAGAACGTTCCCAAGTTCTCACCTCTTCACAATCCATCTCTTGGCAAAACTCGTGGTTCTTAAGGCCATGATCCCACAACGTAAGTGACTATAGGAAAATAACCAATTTTGTAAAGGGAGAAGATGAGGCGGGTGTGGTGGCTCACACCTGTAATCCCAGCACTTTGGGAAGCCAAGGCAGGAAGATCACTTAGGCCCAGGAGTTAGAGACCAGCCTGGGCAACATAGCAAGACCTTGTGTCTACAAAATAAAATCAGCCAGGCATGGTGGTGCACATCTGTGGCCCCAGCTACTCAGGAGGACACCCAGGCCTGAGCACTTGTGGCTGTGAGTTTTCACCCCAGTGCTGATTTACTTGCAGTGTTGGGTAAATAACCTCTTGGGATGAAGGGTGTGATGGTCAGGCCGCTTTACAAGGTCGCAAGGCAACCACCACTCAACAGAAAGAACCAACGGAAAATGCTCTGAGAACAGAAATTCAGAAGCCTAGGGACATAGGGCCTTGGGCTCTTTTTTCAGTTTCTATTTGGGGTTGAGGAGGGATGGCCTCTCAGTAGAAAGGGAAGGTAGTGGCTGAGTGCAGTGTCTGTAATCCCAGCACTTTAAGGCTGAGCTGGGCGATCACTTGCGGCCAGGAATTTGAGACCAGCCCGGCCAACATCGCAAAACTCCATCTCGACTAAAAATTAAAAAAAAAAAAAAAAACTTAGCTGGGTGTGGTGGTGGGCACCTGTAGTCCCAGCTACTCGGAAGGCTGAGGCAGGAGAATCACTTGAACCCAAGAAGCGGAGGTTGCAGTGATCCGAGATCGTGCCACTGCACTCCAGTCTAGGCAACACAGGGAGACTCTGTCTCAAAAGAAAAAGAAAGAAAGAAAGTAAAAGTAGCAACACAGCTCTGTGGTCGGAGCTGCAGACCAGCGATGAGTTAATTACTCAGTCGAGCTTCTCTAAGCCTCTTTGTTCTCATATGCAAAACAGGGATGATAAATAATAATGCTTACATCATTGGATTGTTGGGAGGACTGAGAGCACTTCTGAAATCACATGGTAAACGCTCAGAATTTGGGGCCGCCGATAAGTCTAGAAACATCAGGGGGGACAGACATGCTTTATTGATATTAATTTCCTTCCATGATCAAACCACTTCTGTGTTTCCAGACCTGGTCACCCTGCACATCAGCTGACACTCACGCTTCAACAGACGACACTGCACTAGGTGTTGAAAGCCATCTCTGCCCAGAAATACCGTGTCTCCCCTGGTACCCGGAATTCCCACACGATTCGCTTGCTTGGTACATGTTTGAAGGCATTAAAGGCATCTTTCGCACGCAAAGCTCAACAAAGAAGGGTAACGTTAAGCCATTAAGAGTCGTCAATACCTTAGCTCAAAAGAATGTATCAGCTCAGACTTAGCGCGAAGCAGGACTCCCAGCACAGCTCAGGCTTATTCTGAGGGGGAAGGATCAGTTGATGCGGGCCCAGGCTGTGGGTCCTGTTTGCATCAGCGTTCTGCAGCTGAGTAAGGAAAGGTACCAGGGGCCCAGCGCCACTGTGACAAACACCAAAATTTGTCACTACCTGGGGGCCAGAAAGTGGAAGATGGACGTAAATCTAACCTCATCTTCTTGAGTCATTGCCTCTTCATGATCCGTCTCTTGGCAAAACTCATGGCTTTTTTTGTTTGTTTTTGTTTCTTGACAGCCTCAGTGTGTCGCCAGGCTGCAGTGCAGTGGCGCGATCTCGGCTCGCTGCAACCTCTGCCTTCCAGTTCAAGTGATTCTCCTGCCTCAGCCTCCTGAGTAGCTGGGACCACAGGTGCGCAACACCCCGCCCAGCTAATTTTTGTATTTTTAGTAGAGGCAGGGTTTCACCATGTTGGCCAGGATGGTCTCGATCTCTTGACCTCATGATCTGTCCGCCTAGGCCTCCCAAAGTGCTAGGATTATGGGCATGAGCCACCACGCCCGGCCCAAAACTCATGGTGCTTAAGGTCACCATTCTACAATGTAAGTGCCTGCTCTATCCTGTCCACCTGCAGGAAAATAACCAATTTGGTAAAAGGGGAAGATCAGCCAGATGTAGTGACTCACACTTGTAATCCCAGCACCTTGCGAGGCCAAGGAGGGAAGATCACTTAAGCCCAGCAGCTTGAGACCAGGCTGGGTAGCATAGCAAGACCTTGTCTCTATAAAATGAACTTAAAAATTAGCCAGGCGTAGTGTGCACACCTGTGTTCCAGCTACGCAGGAGGCTGAGGGGAGAGGATCACTTGAGCTTGGAAGGTCAAGGCTGAAGTGAGCCATGATCACACCACTGCACTCCAGACTGTCTCCAAAAAACAGAAACAAAAAAAGAAGCACGGCAGCCTATTTTGACAGTGACATCAGAAGCCTTGGTGAGATTTCTGCATTGTGGCAAAGTGGTGTTGACACTGAGGACCCAACTCAGATACGGAGAAGGACGACCCTCCCCTCCTTCACATAGACTGTTAAGTATTCTGTTTGGTTTAATTACCTAAGACTTCTTTAAAGGGTCCTCTAGATGTTCAGCCAGGCCACGCCTGCGCAAGAGCAACAGACAGGGTGGGATCCGACGCGAAGCTGGAGCCGTGGTAATTATAGGGCAAAAAGGTTGGTCTGACAGGGTACGTGGGGTTCCCGTATTAGACATTTCATATTTCATGTGGACAAGTTTGATCCTTTAAGCTCTGAAAACACCCAGAGGGCAAACTGTCAGCACCATGCACAAGTATTTTGCCCTGAACAAAATGACCTTTGAGTTCTTAACTGGTTTCATATTTTCCAGGCCTCTGCATACATATTCCTCCCTGGTCACTCCCTAACATCTTAAATGCATTTATTTGCTGGTAGGGTTTGGCCTCCCGGGCCAACAGCCACTGATTAACATCTAGTCTGCAAACCATGTAGAAATGTAATCCTTAACAAAATGAAGGAAGTTCCCAGCAAGCCTACACATTGTATTGATTTGCAGATTTCAGTCCAACAGTGAGCATCCCTTCTTACTAAATTACAGCTGTCTGTCTTTAGCGAAAAGTCATGTTTACCATTCAGACTCTAGGATGAAGCTGGAACTCTTTCTAGTCACACCTTCAACAGGCATTAAGTTCCGCTGGGCAAAGCACAATTCAGACTTTGAATGGGGCATCCATTGACAAAAATGGGACTTTTCCAAAAGGAGAAATCAAGGCTGCGACTTTTATTTGGGATGTTTCTACCTAGATGTCAGACATCTATTTCTCAGTCCTAAGCCAATACGGCATTTCCCTCTCATTTGAGACTTACACTGTGAGCTTTTCTTTTCTATTTTTTATTGTCAGTGATGAGAGCAGATATACCAACAATCTCACAATCTAGGACGGGCCCTCGGGGACAAGCGTTCTGTGTCCTTGGGTAACTCCAGCACATCCCAGAGCTTCGGTTTCCGGGGGCGTGACAGAGAGGCCGGCAGTCTACCTTAGAGGACCGGGCTGATGGAAAAAGTGGATTGATACACGCCTCTTTTTGTCCTCCTCTCCTTTCACCTTTGGCCAGCCAGCTGGCTCCGAGGGCAGACCCTCTGCCAGCACGCTTCTATCTGGGGTAATGGAAAGCAGAGACACCTAATCCCCAAACTACATCTCAGACGCTACTGTAGTTTAAAACCTCTCCCTTCATCGGAGCTGCTGGTGATCCGTCCCTACGGCGGGCAGCGGTGCCGCCACCCCTCCTTCCCCGCCTTCTAGGATGAGCGAGGTAACAGAGGAGTGAGCTGGCTCTGCACTCTAGAAGGAAACCGTGCAGCAGGGCCTGTGTCCACCTTGGATGGAACTGACGGTGTGGGGTGCTGGCCAGAGCAGCAGAGAAGTGAATTAAGCTCCAGGTTCCATCCCTTCACGCCACCCACAATCGAATCGCCAGAGCGCAAGTGGCCGCTCCAAGCCCCCTGATCCAATTAGGAGGCACGGCCTTCCCGTCTTCTGCTGTAAGACTGGGATTGAGTGTCCCAGCTTCCTCAACCAGTGAGCCAGAGCCACAGTCCTGATTTAATTGTTCTCAGGCACATCTTGTTACCCCGAAGAGATTGTAAACCTCTTAAGGGAAGAGGTTGACTTCACCAACAGTTGGATCAGCTGCTCAATTAACTTGGTATAATTTACTGGGAGCTGAGACAAAGCTGTTTCCCCGCTACTCACCACAGTCTCTGAAGTTCCGTTCTTTTTTTTCTTTTTTTTTTTTGAGACAGAGTTTTGCTCTTGTTGCCCAGGCTGGAGTTCAGTGGTGTGATCTCGGCTCAATGCAACCTCCGCCTTCTGGGTTTAAGTGATTCTCCTGCCTGAGCTTCTTGAGTAGCTGGGATTAACAGGCATGCACCACCACACCCAGCTGGGGTGGGGGTGTGTGTGTGTGTGTGTGTGTGTGTGTGTGTGTGTGTGTGTGTGTGTGTGTGTGTGTGTGTGTGTGTGTGTATTTTTAGTAGAGATGGGGTTTCTCCATGTCTGTCAGGCTGGTCTTGAACTCTGGACCTCAGATGATCTTTTTCCACCTCAGCCTCTCAGAGTGCTGGGATTATAGGTGTGAGACACCATGCCTGGCCTGAAGGTCTATTCTTTTTTTTTTTTTTTTTTTTTTTTTTGGTAGAGGCAGGTTTTCACCATGTTGGTCAAGCTGGTCTCAAACTCCCAACCTCTGGTGATCCGCTGGTCTCACCCTCCCAAAGTGCTGGGATTGCAGGCGTCAGCCACCATGCCCAGCTGGAAGCCACTGTTTCTGATGGGTGGTTTCAGTTTCTCCTCCTAGAAAGGGACCTATTTATGTTCAAAGCAGCATAACACTGGCATTCATGTATCCAACCAAACTAGTAAGTGGGTCTTGCCTGCCGCCACTATGATCCTAGCAGGATTCTGGGAGGAATAAAAGGGACCTGGTGCCCTTCCTTATGCTGAGATCCTGTTGAAGGCAAATTACTTGCCCTTTCTACACCATGATTTTCCTACCCATAAAATGAGGGAAATAATCTTCCCACATTCCAGAGCTTTTCTGAGTCAAGTGAGAAAATCCCTCCAGGCTGCGTGCAATGGCTCATGCCTGTAATCCCAGGACTTTGGGGGGCCGAGGTGGGTGGATCACAAGGTCAAGAGCTCAAGACTAGCCTGGCCAAGATGTTGAAGCCTGTCTCTACTAAAAATACAAAAAGTAGCCAGGCACAGTGACAGGCACCTATAATCCCAGCTACTCAGGAGGCTGAGACAGAAGAATTGCTTGAAGCTTGGGGATGGAGGTTGCAGTGAGCTATCACCACTGCACTCCAGCCTGGGTAACAGAGTGAGATGCTTGGAAGGAAGGAAGGAAGGAAGGGAGGGAGGGAGGGAGGGAGGGAGGGAGGGAGGGAAGGAAGGAGGGAAGGAAGGAGAGAGGGAGGGAGGGAGGGAAGGAAGGAGGGAAGGAAGGAGAGAGGGAGGGAGGCAAGGAAGGAAGGAAGGAAAGAGGGAGGGAGAGAGAGAAAAGAGAGAAAGAAGAGAGAAGAAAGAAAGAAAGAAAGAAAGAAAGAAAGAAAGAAAGAAAGAAAGAAAGAAAGAAAGAAAGAGTCCTTCCCAAGAGTTCAGCCCTGAGTCCACACTCAATGGAAACATCTGCTCTCATTTGCTAGGAGTCTGATGTGTTACAAGCTTGGGTTGTTGGCCTTTGTGCACTCTGCAGGGCCAGCCTCCCAGCCCATTTTCTCAGGGGGATTCCTCTCATCGCCCAGGCTGAGTTAGCCCCAAGGGTTGCACTGAACAAATCTATCCCCTTGTCTTTCTAGGACTGCCCCATGGTCTGTGCAGTTGTCAGGAGTCTGGAGTTCTGGTTTTCAGAAGAGTGAATCCAATCTGGGAAACAGAATTTGCCCCTGGAGGCCCATCTTGCAACAAGGTACTTCAGGTCACTCTGCCACAAGGGAGCCTAACCATGTTCAAAGTGAAGAACACTTGGGTCTCCAGTTTATCAAAGACGGGCCAGCTCATGTGCCTGGCATGGGAATGGTCTGCCTGGAGAGAGGGAAGCTCACAGAGCTCCTGGCTTGGGATCATCAGGTTGGCAATGGCGGGAAAGCCAAGCAGCATTGCTCAGACTTGGCCATGACCATGGGTGGAGGCTGCCTTGGAAGCTGCTGACGGGTGTGGGGCAGTGTGAGCCACCTGTTGCCACTTCTCAAGCAGTTCCTGGCTGTCCTTGGCGTGACCATAGCCTAATGGACCCAATGAAGAGGAACAGAGACTCCCCCAGCAGTAAGGAGAGAGAGGGTGGCCGAGGTTTACAAGGTGGTTTTTATTTAACGACCCCTTCCAATTCACAAGATGGATATTTAATGGCCCTCAAAAAACAAATGCTGGCTGGGCGCGGTGGCTCACGCCTGTAATCCCCGCACTTTGGGAGGCTGAGGCAGACAGATCACCTGAGGTCGGGAGTTCGAGAGCAGCCTGACCAACATGGTGAACCTCTGTCTTTAAAAAAAAAAAAAAAATGCTATATTCAAACCTCCCCCAACACCCCCCAATCCCACCCTTAGAGGCCATCAGGTTCAAAACAGCATTCGGGACAAACCCTTCCAAAGACTGCACTGTGTGTGGCCAGTTCAACAGCGGGGAGAAAAACTGTGGCTTCTGCTTCTTTTATTTATTTTATTTTACTTATTTATTAGGCAGAGTCTCACTCTGTCACCCTGGCTGGAGGGCAGTGGCACGATCTCAACTCACTGCAACCTCCACCACCCAAGTTCAAATGATTCTCATGCCTCAGCCTCCCAAGTAGCTGGGACTGCAGGTGTGTGCTATCACGCCTGGCTAATTTTCATATTTTTAGTAGAGACAGGGTTTCACTATGTTGACCAGGCTGGTCTGGAACTCCTGACCTCAGGTGATCCTCCCACTTTGGCCTTTCAAAGTGCTGGGATTACAGGTGAGAGCCACCACACCCGGGCCTTCTGCATCTTTTAAAAAACAGTCTTGTATTTTATAAGTTTGATCAATAAATTATTAACTAATTTTATAATTTTTTAAAAAAAAAAAAAGAAAAAAAAACTTGAATTTTCTGGAAGTTTCTTATGCTCACAGGCGCCCCACCCCCAACCTGCTCAGAACAAAAGCAAAACCAGACTGGCTGGTTTCTTTGCAGAGCACTCGGCAGTTTGGGCACTGTACAGACCAAATCTCTGCAGCAGGGTCCCCTTCAGACCTGTTCTCTGAATGAGGACCTGGTCCTGGGAGCCTCAGTTCCCCACACAACATCCCGGAGTCACACAATGCGACGTCCAAACACAAAGCCTCCTCCAGGTGTTGACATGTCTTTCAGGCTCTTGCTGGGGACCCAGCCCTGCCACCAAAGGCAGAAATGAAATGAGTGCTTTCTATGGCTTTTGTTTAGCTTGAGACCTGTGGGGGAGGGGAGGGGCGAGGGGCGAGGGCCCACTTTCTAAATCCCCGCTCCAATGTGCAGCCTGCCGAGCTGCACACAGACATGACAGGGGATTGTAGAAATGCACCACAGACAATGTAGCTAATGGACCAGGGTCCCCTGCACCGGAGCCCAAGGGCGTGTCAGGAAGTGACTCGGGGACACCAGGATCTGAACAGAGCACCCTAAAAGGAACTGTGTTTCTGAGCACTGATCCACTTCCTCCATTGATCCCCTTCTCCAAAGAGAAAGAAAGACAGAACAAGGAAAAAAAAAAAAGGAAGACTGGACTCTGGCTATGGCCCTAGAATAGCCTGTAAGCAATTCAGGCAGCATTTCTTTACACAATGGATGGGAGAAATATGAACCAGGCTGCCAGACTCAGCAGGACAAGCAAGTCCTGTGTATTCAGCTCAAGAGGAGTTTGGACACATTTCAGAGAGAGCAGAGACTCCAAAGACTGAGGCGCTGACTCCTCTCCCATGTTGACAGTCATCAAATACAAGTTAATTTGTAGTTCATGAGATAGCACTAAGGATGGATAGAAGTGGAACTCCCCCCAGCCCATCTGGAATCTTTTTTATTTATTTTTATTTATTGTTATTTTTTGAGACGGAGTCTCACTCTGCTGCCCATGCTGGAGTGCTGTGGCAGGATCCTGCTCACTGCAATCTCCACCTCCTGGCTTCAAGCGATTCTCCTGCCTCAGCCTCCTGAGTAGCTGGGATTACAAGCATGTCTCATCACTCCTGGCTATTTTTTGTATTTTTAGTAGAAACAGGATTTCCCCATGTTGCCCAGGTTGGTCTCAAACCCCTGACCTCAGGTGATCCACCTGCCTCAGCCTCCCAAAGTGTTAGGATTAGGCGTGAGCCACCACATCCAGTCCCCATCTGGAATCTTTAATGGGCTACTCTCCCTTCAGGCTTTTCAAATACCCTGGTCAAAATTATGGGCCAGGCGTGGTGGCTCACGTCTGCAATCCCAGCACTTTGGGAGGCCGAAATGAGCGGATCACTTGGGACCAGGGGTTTGAGACCAGCCTGGCCAATGTGGTTAAACTCCATCTCTACTAAAGATACAAAAATTAGCCAGGCATGGCAGTGGATGCCAGTAAGCCCAGCTACTCTGGAAGCTGAGGCACAAGAATTGCTTGAACCCAGGAGGCAGAGGTTGCAGTGAGCCAAGATTGTGCCACTGCACTCCAGCCTGGGCGACGGAGTGAGACTCCATCTCACATACACACACAAAATATGGCTGGGGATGCAAAGACTCTTTTCCTCAGAAAAGTTGTTCTTAAAAGAAAATCTGCAGTGAGTCTTAGAGAGTATCTCATCTAATTACACAGATAAGAAGCCTGCTCCCAGAGAAATCAGACAGCCTCACATCGTTCTATGACTTGGCAGCACAGCCAAGAACGAAGCCCTCCAGACTCCCGGGACAGCAGTTCACAGAACGTTCAAATGATCAACGAGTGTCTCAGAATTCCAGGGTTTTCCCCTTCCTGGGCTCTTTGCAAGGGGTAGGACAAGTCAAATCCAAATCTGCTTGAGCTAGAGGGTACAAAGAAAAATGAAGACGTTTTCCAGAAATCTGCTTGATTTTGACAGCAAAAGGTGTTGGCGTGTTGCTCTGCTGAGAGGATGGCTAGCATTTTTGTTCTGTGGATAAAATTACAGGCCACTGTCGAAATGTTTTCTTTTGGTCTTTTAATCTCTCTTTAGCTTGGAAGTGTCAGAGGGCTCACCAATGTCCTCTGTCCAGGCAGGACCACAAAAATGGCTCTAGGCTCTAGGGGTGGATTTGGGGTTGAGGATGTGAACAGGGTAATGGAACAGTAGAAAATGAAGTAATAATGCCTTTACATCTCCAAAATGTAATTTACCATGAGGAGGAAAACATCCAAGGCCGGCAAGGGATTGCATTGAGTTTGCAGGTTTGCATTTGGGGAATAGGTGTTTCACCAAACTCGAGTCACATATACAGTATCTGGAAAGAATCTGCTCCTTTACACACTTCCAAACTTATGAAATACCAAAATGAAGTCCTGTGATGGTGAGTACGCTTTAAAAACAAGTTTAAGACCTTAGAAAGGTTTAGAAAGCAAACACTGATCTCAGAAGGCGAGCTCTGGGTAACACTAGTTCCATCACAGCCTGTCTGCTTAGGGACTAACCCAGAGGCCCAGTGAGAAACTCACCACAGTTTACGCAGTTCATTTTAAAGGGGAACAACAATGTAAATGTCACAAAGTAAGAATAACACAACTGGAGTCTTGATTTCTCTATTTCCTGATCTGCTTTAAAAAAAAAATGTTTTAAAAAAAAGGTCAACTTAGACACGTGGGTATTTGTTGAATAAATGAAAAAGCGCTTAAATCCAAAAGCATTGTAGACGAGTTTACAAATAGCAAAACTCTTCAATTCCTATGTAATTTTTTCTATTATGTTGGCTTTTTAAATGTTTTAAAGAAATAACCCAAATCCTCAGAGATTTTCCAAAAAAGAAAAACCCATATAGTTCTCAAATACAAATCCTGTTATTTTTTTAAAAAAAAAAAAAAAAAAAACCCACATATTTCTCAAATACTCTCCTATAGATGTGCTAATACGATTTCAAAAGTGAAGCAAAACAGATTGGAAATTAGGAATACAATTTACTCAAAAATATTTTAGCAATATTTTAGATCTGCAGTCTTGTTCTACTTTTCTAGATTAAACCCTCTTTAGTATCGCTCTTCTACGGTGTCTTTTATTTTTGAAAAAAGGAAAAAACCATTCTGGCCATGAAAATACATAATATTCTAAAGAAGAAAGTGAATTGGCCGGGCGCGGTGGCTCACTCCTGTTATCCCAGCACTTTGGGAGACCGAGGCAGGTGGATCATTTGAAGTCAGGAGTTCCAGACCAACCTGGCCGACATGGTGAGACCCCACCTCTAACAAAAATGCAAAAGTTAGCTGGGAGTGGTAGTGTGCACCTGTAGTCCCAGCTACTCAAGAGGCTGAGGCAGGAGAATCGCTTGAACCCAGAATGCAGAGGGTGCAGTGAGCGGAGGTCGCACCACTGCACTCCAGCCTGGGGGACAGAGCCAGACTCCATCTCAAAAAAAAAAGAGAGAGAAATGAATCACTGTTATCATATCTATATTTATATTTTAAAGCTGTTGCATCATCAGCTAGAAACATCTTAGAAGGTTCAATCAATGCCCACAACAATGAAATGACATTTCTTTGAAGAAGGAATGGGATGAAATGTACCTAAAACAAAACAAAATGTAGCTGAGGTATTGAGTATGGGATTTTCCACGTGTCCCCCGCCCCTTGTCCAGCCCTAAGAATGTCAAGAATTTGAACTCCCTGTTCTTCAGGTGAAAGGGCATTAACTCAAATCTGTTCATGAAGCAAAGCGGTGGCAAACTTTGAGACATTGGGAATACATGCCAAAACCTCCCAAATTTACCAGGGCCAGCAGCGATTCTTTCCTTTGGTGTTTTCAAAAGTAATTAGAAACAACGTTCAAGTTGTAAGTCATTAATTAGGAGCCAGAGAGCGAGCTCCATTTGCATCTCAGCAAAGGTCTACCTTTATTTCAACAACTAGCTTTAGGTTTAAAATATTTGCTAAGATAGCGCAGAAGCGATTAACAGAGACGCATTGCGTCGACAGGGAAAGAAAACTACACAGCAGAAGTTACAAAATGGTTATTTTGTGTTTCGAAAACATTCCAATAATCCCTTCACTGTGTGTTATATTCGGTTCAACAGTGGAAAATCAAAACAGAAATGAACATGGGAGCAGCCAGATCCTTTCCATCTCAAAGGGAAGCTCGAGGAACCCATCAGCTGCAGTTAGCGCCTGTGAATCTCAGCGTGGAAAATTTCCCACTTCTCCTTCGGGGCAGGAGAGCAGGAAGGCACACTGCCACTCACTAGGGGACTCCAGATGTCACTCCGTCCCCAGGATAAATTCCTCCAGGCCGCGTGTAGAACTCCACATACCCCCATTTCCCCCAAAATAGACGTTGACTCTCTGGGGTTAGCATCGGCTCCTAGTGAATCACTCAGCATGTCTGGGTGCTGTTTCTTTAACTCCTTTCTCTGAAAACAGCTAGAGCTACCAGATTCTAGAAGAGCTCGGCCACCACGTGGATACGATGTCATTTGGTTGTTTTAAAATATTTTAACTTTATTATATTCTTATAATATTATTCCAACAGACTGTATTAAAGGCAGTGATCACTAACACAGAACACAACAGGGCAGACAGCAGCCGGCCTACTTGCAAGACGTGGCCTGTCGGGCCGGGGTCGCTGACATGCACGTCGGTAGCTCATACACTGCTACTGTCAGCACGGGCTGCGGGAATAGGGACAAGACAGATGCCGCGGACTCCAGAAGCTATTTAATAAATATCATCCAAAAGCAAAACGCAAAAGAAACAAGAAACCCTCCGAGCACAACCACCTTAGGTCAACTGAATGTCATCTAGTTTATTCAACCAAAAATTGAGAGAGAGGGTAGGTATCGAAACAAACGAAAGAAAGCAATTCTTAAGACTAGCAGTAAATAAATTTGTACAACAATTCGGTCTGTATAATATGATGAAATAAATCTACATCTTTTCTTATTTTGGTGCTTTGAATTATACATACAAACAACAATTACAGGGGCTTGTTCACAAAGCATGTAGGCCTAGGAAAGGGCTCTCTGAAACCCTCAATGGCAACTGGTGAACAGTAACACTGATTGCCCGGAACTGGTATTTCCTTTGCAGAGGCCAACAGCTTTGAACGAATGATTTGCCTACAACTTTTTTCTTTTTTTTTTCTTTTTTCTTGTTTTTTTTTTTTTTCTTTTAATGCATCAAACAACTGTGGCCAGTGACAGGAAAGAAAACTGGCAGTTTGTCCATTTGGATCTCAGACCTAGTTTCTTCTTAATTTCCACTCTATTTCCCCCATATTCCTTAAACTTCTTGGCATCCTTCATGCCTTACAGCTACCCAGATGCAATAAAGTCTTCCTCAAATGTACAGTATTTCTTACAATATAAGTTATATGCAATGTTCAGCATTGTTTTTCACAGCACTAGGGACCCTGTTAATAGGGGATATGAGTCAGAATGGCTTATTCACAGATGGGGTCCAGATTCAGTGGTTGGAACACAGACACCACAGTGAGCTCCTTTGCAAAGTGGCAAACATAATTTCGCTTTCTGCCTTCAAAAACATATATCCATCACGTTTAGGCTTCATGATACTGCTCCTGCAAAAATGCAAGTCGAAGTGGGCTGCAGGGACTCTCTCTGGGGGCCCTGTGAGCCTCGAGCAGGGCTCTAACCCATGGCGGTAACCATACTGGAGGGATGGTGAGGTCCGAAGGACAGGCTGGATGGCGGGTGCATCGGTGTGGGCGTGGTCAGCATGTGGCTGGAGTGGCTGAAGGGCGAGATGTGGCTCAGGGAGGACATGTGTCTGGAGAGGGCGGCCGGGTTAAACGAGCTGTTCTTGGGAAAGTCCTCCAGCGAGTCATGCACTTTTTTGCACTTTTTGGATTTGCTAGACATTTTTCGGTTTCTGGTCTGGATGCCTTCCTTCTTCATAGTCAGGGGTCTGTTAATCTAAACAAAGATCAATTTTTTTTTTTTTTTTACTTTTTTGCTGCCTCTGAAATGCACAGGCTCTCGCACACCGACATGGGTTTCACAGGCTGCCCCGATCGGGGATCTGTTTCCATCTCGGCCAGCCCCTTCTTCCCTCACACCTTCTCCTGTCTCTTTCCCAGGGACTGAAGAACTAAAGCATGTGCAGTTAGCAGGTTAGAGACCTGTCTAGTATGATTGCATTTCTCCGGTAATGAAAATAGAATTCACTGGTCTTACTTTTTTAGAACGGCCTTAGACTATTTCATGAGGATGGAGGTAGTGAAGAATCTTCAAGAGGGAAATACCATTTTGTCTACTCTGATGAATCTGCTTTAGAACCTGAAAAGCACTGCCCAGGTCATCCACCTCTAGGTGTTTAAGGCTGTCTGCCTTGAAGACATGAGAACTGTTCCGCTCTACTGAGTCATTTTTGGTTGCCTCTCTTCTACCTGGCCTTTGAGAGATGCCATAAAATCTTCCCCTAGAATTTATATGTAGCAGGGTTGTATGTCACGAAACCATGCCTTTCTAGAAGGTGATCCCCTGCCTGTATCACTCCAACAGCAGCTGCAATGGTGGCAAGTTGCTATTTTCACCCAGCTCTGACTCTCTGCTTCTAACTAGACAAACAGCCAACCAACCAATCAACAAGTATTGAATAACCACCTGTGGGGTGCAGAGCACAAAAGGGCAATCATCTGAAACAGGAAAGACCAAGAATGTGCTAGAGTAAAGAGACAGAGACCAGACCCTACTCTTAACATCAAGAGACTTCAGTCTCAGAGACAGCTACCATCTCTCTCTTCTTGATAAAACTCATTTGCCTTTTAAAAATACATTTGCTTTGGGGGTCCAGAATCAAGAAAGGAAACTTTACAGAGTAAACAGAAGCTACTCCCCACAGAGAGGCAGAGGCAGATTAACGCCAACAGCAGACGTCTGCCCAGAAGAGTGAACTGCACATCTGGCCGTGTTCCCAGGGAAAGGTGATGAACAGACTCAAGTCGTGAACGTCAGGGTCCTGGCTATTCCTGACTTCCCAGGCTGAAAGCATCGCCTTCCACCACAGTTCTCAAGGGTGGAGAACCCTTTGCTCTGGGTTTTACCTGTCTGTTCCCAAAGCCAGAAAATCACAGCTAAGAAAGGGAGAATTCAAATGGCCAAGCTGCTAATAGCAGCTAACACCCAGCTTCCCAAAGCTGAGCTGGGAGAGGTCCCCTGGAGAAGGAGAAAGCCCCACACTGGAGCGGAGACCTTATTTCCTCCATATCCAGGAAGGCAACATGGCTGACGGCAGAAGAACCCAGAAAGGTCACTGCCGGAGGAGTGTCTCCAGGTTCCTTCTTCAAAGTTATCATCAAGATAAAGATGCAGCCTACAGAGATGACAGGAATCTACTCCCACATCAAATCTTCACCAAGATAATGTCCTGATACACAGCTCTGAAGCTGATATCTAGCTATACATAGCCAGGTATCTAAATATAATATCTAGTTACACCAATAGCCACACAACTCCAGATAACCAGTCACAACACCAGAGATGCTGATACCAAGCTAGGCAGTTATCTAAACACCTAGATAAGAAGAAAGAGCTTACACCCATGTAGAGACAGACGTCTGGAAGGGCAGAGGAAAACACATGCAAGCGATGACAGTTATCTCTTATTGTTTAATACACATCCCTCGCCTCCTTTTATGAATTCCTGGTAAATCAGAGAAGACAGAAAAACCACTCTTGAGGATGAGGAAGTTTCTGTCTCCCACTCGCCAGAGCCCAGCCGTGAAGACCAAGCTCATTAAGGTTGAGGAGGTAGAACTGAGTCATGGACAGGATGCCTCGGCTTTTCTTTGATTTGAGAAATTCATATTCTTCAGAAATATACATATATATATATAGTAGATCAAACACAAGGGAGATCATATCTCACCCCAACTAACTATTCAAAAAAATGTATAGCTAGTTAATCTCCAGGAATTCCTATACTTCCATGGAAATAGGGATGGAATACACACATACACACAGTTCGTTACAATTTTGCTGTACTCTAAAAGAAGACAGCATTCCCTTTCCCCTGGTTCTCCTCTTAGTCCTGACACTGCCGACCTCAGGAAGCCTCCTGACTCTGAAATGGGCACGAACTCTTCTACTTTCTCAGCCGTGTTATCTTGTACAAGTAACTTGCTTTTCTGAGTCCTAATTCCCTCAAGTAAAACTGAAATAAAAATAATTTCTCCCCTGTCCACATCATGGGACTATCTGAGGCTCAAATGTAACCAAGTAACATAAAAGTCCTTTGAAATCCATAAATCGCAGCCCAAAAATAACTTCATAGGCAGTGCTGATGGCTGGATAGCTAATAATCTAATGCCCCAGCTCTTCCAGATTTTAATCATGAATCCCTATCTCTACTCCAGTCAACAGGCAAATTCCCCAAAGTGAAACCGAACTTGGATTTAATTGCTGATAAACGTGCATGGACCACAGTCCCAGGACCTAAGGGAGAGTAAGGATCACAGTAAGACTCTGATTTCATTCACTGCACTGGGACCACAGCAAGAGAGGCAGGGAAATGAGTGTATCGGGTTCCTCGGAATCACAGCAACTTATTCCCAAAAGGTGAAAAGGAAGCAGGGTGCTGGGGTCGCCCTGAGAAGTTCTCTATGACTCAAAACATCCAACCAGAAATGCTTCCTCCCCAGTTCCCAGGTACTCCTGAGTAAGATGAGTTCAATGCCAGAACCGCCCCAAGCCAAAGTCCCTGTTCTCCTCCCTGTTCAGCTCCAGACTTTGCCAAAGTCAGGTTGGCCAAGAGAGTTTATAAGAATCAGAGACAGCTGAAAAGGAGGGAGGGGGAGGGAGAGAGAGAGAGCGCACGAGCAAGACAGAGAAAGACCAAAATGACCATTTTTGTCTTTGGAATTAATGTAAACTTAATTTTGTCTTTGGACTTAATGTAAGTCCTCACCAGAGTCATGGACTGTGAGCCAGAATGGTTTCAGGAAAAGAAAAAAAAAACAAAAAAACATGAAAAAATTTTTCAAGATTAAGATATATCACAAAATGAGAAGACCCCAAATGGAAAGATCAGAAATGACAGAGCTAAACTCAGGTGACTGGCAATTGCCATTCTGCTAACGTGATATAAAAGGAGAAAACGACAGTTTCTTTTCCCTGGTGTGGTAACGTCCCCCTCCGCCAGCCAGCGTCCTCAGGAGCTAGCTCTGTGCATGTGAAAGTTGGTTAGGACAGACATCAGATGGGATCTCTCAGACATTTTGTTCCACGTCTTTTATACAGAGAATCCATTTCAAATTCACAGCACAGATTTAGCCAAGACTTTTCACCCTCAGTAACCGAATGGGTCCTCTTAGTTCCCCGGTCCCTGCCACGCATTAGTTCTATTACCTTTCTCTTTCACTTCACTCTCTCCTGCAAAAAGTTTAAAATGTAAGGAAACAACAAACGGTAGCTTTTTTGTTTTCCGAAAGGAAGACTTTTTTTTTCTTATAAACCAGACAGGCCCACCCAGCACATCGGGTTGCTGCGTCGTAGCGTGTTCAATGCCTACCAAGGGGGTGGTGAGGCTGCCAGGCTGCAAGTCTCCCAGCCCCAGCAAGGTGGTTCGAGACAAAGTAGTTTTCCAAGCCTGGTCCTATTGCATCAGCTATTTGAAGCCTGTGATCTGGGCCCCTGGGTGGGCAGTTCACATGGACAGGGTGGTGGTGACACTGTTTGCTGGTCACCGTCAGGAGGGGAGCCCTGCTCTTGCTGGTCCCAGTCCACTTACATTGTGCAGCTTGTAGTAGAGCCCACAGGCATTGCAGACGGGGTCCCCGTTGGCGTTCCTCCTCCACAGCGTGGTCGTGGTGGTCTGACAGTTCGCACAGGACGTCCCTGCTCTCCTAGCTGCAGACTGAGAATGGGGAGAGAGGAGACGGTAAAATCAAAACAAATGTTAAATGTGTTGTCATCACTATGAAAAAAAAAGGAAGGAAGAAATTATCATTGAAATCAAAACTAGCAAGTGACCCACATGAAAGTGATACAGATCCCCAACAGCTGCCTCGAGAAGAAAAATGTCGCCACTCCCCTGGAGCGTGTCAGGATCGCAGTAACGTGGTCAGAATTTCACCCACTACTCTCCCGTCGGAGCAGGAAGCCTGGCAGTCTTAGTCTCCCGCCCTCGTCTCACACAGTAAGCCAGAGGGTGAATGTTTATGGGTGGCAATTTTGAATTAGCCAGCCTAATTTTGGAGCTGGGCCTTCAGCTGCCTTCTTCAGCAAGGCCAAGGCCACAAGAAGTTGTTTTCAAACACAACTCCCAAGAATATCCACCCTCAAATAGGCTACAGCCACCAGGATGCAGTCACAGCAAAGAAACCGCAGAGCCAAGCACCAAAACACTCTGGATCCCAAGTAAAGACCTGTCGAGTTATAAAGAGGACAGCGTGCTAACACAACAGCAAGTTCTGCAAAGAATAACTGTGCAAGTGTGCGGCACGCACACATGGGTGACACGCCTGAGGAAGTGCTGAGCAGGACATCCTACGTCAGCAAGACCTCCTAAATTTGCGCAGCCTGCACTTTCTTTTTTCTTTTCTTTTTGAGACCGAGTGTCGCTCTGTCGCCCAGGCTGGAGTGCAGTGGTGCTGTCAGCTCACTGCGACCTCCGCCTCCCAGGTTTAAGTGATTCTCCTGCCTCAGCCTCCTGAGTAGCTGGGATTACAGGCACCCACCACCATGCCTGGCTAATTTTTCTATTTTTAGTAGAGACAGGGTTTTACTATGTTGGCCAGGATGGTCTTGAACTCCTGACATCAAGTGATCCGCCTGCCTTGGCCTCCCAAAGTGCTGGGATTGCAGGCGTGAGCCACCACAACTTATGCTTTCAAGCTTGGTCACTTCCCATTCTGTTGGTGGCTGTCACCTAAACTTGATTCACTAATCAAACAAACTCAAAAGACCAAGGACTGCCGCCACTCCTCAGGAACCCTGAATCCCCTGCCTCTTCGGGTATCAGTTTATCTTCGTAAAATTAGGCATTTCCTATTCTTGTTCATGGAGTAAGTAGCAGAGGTGCAGGTCGAAGGTCAGCCTCAACTTGAATTTTAATTCATTGGTTGTGTTACTGCCCTCATTTCCTTTAAAAGGGGGATTTTTCTTTCACTTTTTGACATATTTAAACTGATCAGGTGACTATTCTCTGTGTTCACGCTTTAAAGAAAAAAACAAAAAAACAATTGGAAGAAAATTGAGTTGTGTCACTTCTAATATAAACCTCTCTTCACCTTCCACCATAAGAAGACAATTTTAACTGATTTCTTCCTGAATCAAAACTATTATCAAAAGAAAGGTACGAGAAGAAAGAGTTTAGCTAGTCTCTGTCTGTGATGAAGAATTCTGCGATGTGGTTATGAGAACACAGAACAAGAGCTAGAGAGGTCCTTGTGCGGCTTGATATCCATATTTTATCAAGCAGAAAGTTGAAGCCAACACCCAAAGCCACCAGATACGGAGAACCCAGTGGCAATTTTGAATTAACCTGAGTGACCCTTTTTCTTTCAGAGTTGCTAAATTGTTCCACAGATATACTCTTGTGGGGTGTAAATAACAGAATATATTATGGCCTTTTTAAAAAAAAATTCTTTCTTTTCTGTATTCTAAGGAACTGGAAAGTAAACACTGCTCTGATCTATCACAACAGGTAAGAGGAGTGTCTTTTGCTGTCCATCTTGGAAGAAGTAATTCACATTGTCCATGGGTGTTAATTCTAACTCCATATGCCTCTTCCGGACTGCCTTTATGAAATGTGATAATTTAATGCTCAAAACAACTGTTTTGCTTGTGTACTCTTGGGAAGAAAGCACTACATAAAATCAGTGCTTAATGATTTTGACAAATTATATGTGATTATTATCTTCCTATAGTGTTTTTTTTTTCTTTGAAGAGCTACTTGGCTATAGCAGATTAATATCACTCAGGCACCTGGGTTTCCTAGCCCAGCAATTCTGAGTGTATACAGTAGAAGCATATAATGCCAACTGGTAAAATTGGAGCTCCAGATGACAGGGTGGAACATGTAATCTTTTGAAGTCTATCGACAGTAACCTAAATAAAAGCAAAGGAAGATGCTTCCAGTACTACAAACTTTATGGAAACTTAAGAGTCTCTCAAAGCCACAGTGTCTGGGTCACTAGCAGGAGGTGCAGTGTAGTAAGGCAAGCAGCGCAGCCTCTCACTAGCAGTGAGATACATGAGAATCCTGGCAATGCCAGGGGGAAAGAGAATCCATGAATCTGTCCTTCAATTATCTCTCCTATTTCCTGCATTCGTTTATTCAGGGTCAAATATGCGTCTCACAGAAGAACTAGCTATGTATGGGGTGGGTGGTCTTCAGTGAATCTGCAAACGTATCAAACAAAAATAGCAAGCTGGAACTGGAAACAAAGAACAAACAAAGGGTTCTAGGTGCTCAGAAGTCAAATACATCTCAGGGTTAAAAAAAAAAAGAAAAAGAAAAAGAAATCTGAATGTGTCCTGTGTTCTATCTCCCTGTATCTTATGAATTCTATAGAACTAAAACCATCAAACCACCCAAGACAGATGAGTAAGAAAGAAAAGACAGGTGAAAATATGACAGTCATTGAACTCTAAAATTCAAAGCAATTATTACTCAGAGTTCTAGAGATATCCTATGAAAGGTGAGTGGTGACAAAATTATATAAAATGGAAGTATGATCCTCCTCTGCAAGCTGACCAGACAGAAGGAGAAAATCCAAGAAAATGTCAAATAAACTTTTGCTCACCAATCAGCCCATATTTTGAGACTTTTAACTCCTCTCTTTTTCCTTCTTTACTTTCATTAAAAACAAAAACAAAATATAATGGTACCAAGACACATTTTAACAAGAAGGTTTTTGTTGTTAGGTTCTCTCTCTCTTCTCTCTCTCTCTCTCTCTCTCTCTCTCTCTCTCTCTCTCTCTCTCTCTCTCTCTCTCTCTCTCTCTCTCTCTTTAACTAAGGCCAGGTTTTGAGTGATTCAAAACATTCTTTTGTGGTGTGATCATATTCATTCTGCACTAACACCTCTAGCCTTTTTTTAAAAAACACTTCTTGTTCTGATACGTTCAAACATCTTGGTGTCTAGGTTGGGGAAGCTGAGTTGTTGTTTATGAGTTATCTCCAGTGCTCAGATATCCGGCAGCTTTTTCCTAGGAAGTCAGCTTTGCACAAGAGAGAAAAGGGGGAAAAAAACCAAACTGCTGGAGGAGAGGTGGGGGAAGGTTGAGAAAGTTGGAGAAGGGGACAAAGATCAGAAAGAGTAAAACCTCAATATCTAGGATTGCCAAAGATTAAAATCATGTGGACATTTCCATCCCTAGAAAGTTTTTCCTTCTTTGGCCAGGCATGGTGGTTCATGCCTGTAACTCCAGCACTCTGGGATGCCAAGGAGAGTTTGAGATCAGCCTGACCAATATGGTAAAACCCTGTCTCTAATAAAAATACAAAAATTAGCCAGGCATGGTGGCGGGTGCCTGTAATCCCAGCTACTCTGGAGGCTGAGACAGAATTCCTTGAACCTGGGAGGTAGAGGTTGCAGTGAGCTGAGATCCTGCCACTGCACTCCAGCCCAAGTGACAGAGGGAGACCCCATCTCAAAAAAAAGGAAGTTTTTCCTCTTCAAAAGAGGATGGGACAGATGTTGAGTTGCACTGCACTCTGATGGGGAGGGCAAACAATTCTTTAAAAAGAATACAAAGGTGTTCTCCCTGTCCCTTAGAAATTGATGGATGCTAGTTTATCCACTAATCTGCATGGGAAAATTCCCCCCTTCCCATCTCTGCTTGCTGAATGTCAGCACCACATAAAGCATTTGGATCTCTTGGCTGTGGCTAGAATTGTTATTTGTCTGTCACACACATTCACTATTCAAACTTCCAAAGAGGAGCTTGCAAATGAATCTCCCATGAGCCTTCTTTATACATGCTTGGCAAAGCCAGGTTTTCTCAAGGATCCCTCATGCTTAAAAAGTCTTAAAAAGAATAATGAAAAATAAATAAATAAATAAAAATAAAAAAATAGCCAGGCACTGTGGCTCACACCTGTAATCCCAGCACTTTGGGAGCCCGAGGTGGGTGGATCACCTGAGATTGGGAGTTCGAGACCAGCCTGATCAACATGGAGAAACCACATCTCTATTTTAAAAATAATAACAATAACAATAAAAAGAATAATGACAGAGGGGAGAAAAATCTATCACTCTACTGGTAGCAGTTCAAAGAGAAAATAAGCCAAATTCCAGGTAAGAGCGGACTCACATGACATTTCCCACAGGAACTGACTATGGAAAGTTCTCAAATGCTGAGACTGAGAAAGGAGGAAAGTGGCAGGAGGCTCACTGGTTGCTGGTGAAACCTCTGAAATTCAGTTAATCAGCCCCATCCATTTTAAAGCATTAGCATAACAAATCCATTCACAGCACCAGTCTGTGATCCTTCCTGGGAAGCCACATACCACAACTTCAGGAACCCATTCTGGATGGTTTCTGGAACATTCCATCCTCATACTAAATGTCTCTGTCTGTCAAACAGTGCTCATCAATGCATTTAAACCAGCTGCTCTGGTCCTGTTCACATGATTATTCTATTTGGGAACACACTGCAGATTTAATAACCAAGAACTCAGTCTCTAAAATTTTCACAAGTGACTTAAGAAACATGGACGGGAAAAAAGAGGGAGGGAGAGCTAGCTGTTCTGTGTATATAATTTGAAAAAAAAAAAAAAGAAAAGAAAATGGAGGGAAAAAACTGTCCCAATCCAGCCGACATGATGTGGGGCAGTCCTGTCAATTTCCTGCAGAAAGCTGTCCTTCCCAAAGAGAGGAAATGAGAAACCCAGAATGGTCAGCGTGGAATCCATCCCTTCCCGAGAACTTACCAGCCTTCGCTTGGGCTTGATGAGGGGCCGGTTCTGTCCGTTCATTTTGTGGTAGAGCCCGCAGGCGTTGCACAGGTAGTGCCCCGTGCCATCTCGTCGCCACAGTGGGGTCGAGGTTGCCCCGCAGTTCACACACTCCCTGCCTTCTGGAAATAAAAGCACAGATAAGCCACTTAGGGAAGGAACACGCAGGCAAGCTGACTGTTTGGAATTGGGGGAGAAAAGTAAAATGGAGAACTTTTTCCTTTCTCCTTCCTCTTTTGGGGAGGGTGTCCACCCCCACCTCTTTCCAAGCTGCTCCAAAGCTGAGCTGCAGAATGCTGTCCCTGCATGCCCATTCTCTGACAAACATGGAGGCGCCCGCAGAAGGGGCAGATGCCTCCCTGCAACAGAACCCTGTTCTTGGCTTGCCCGACTTGATGGAGAAGATCGGGCAGGACCAAGGAGGAACGCAGATTCCAGCTTCAAATACTTCCCTGAGAAAATCTTGAGCCCTGGATGGTGGCAAAAGCCACACATTCCATTCATTTCCCTCAAAGGAAAAAAAGGAAGACAAAGGTGACCCATTATCATCATGGCTCTGTCTATATAGATTGATTAAATAATGAAAATTAGGATGGGGGAAAAGGAAGGATTAATCAATGGCTAGATAGGTGAACAGATAATAAATAGATGTATAGATTGATCAATCGGCTGATTGATTTCAGGAGCTAGGGTTTTAGGTTTTACTTCCAATCAAATTGTAAATGTCCCCGGCTGGAAAGGAAGTGATTAGGACCTAGGAGGGATTTCCATAGCTTTCCAGACACTGTTATAGAGACTGAAGTTAAAGGATGACCCCAGCCAGGGGGTGCTGGGGGAAATGCAAACTTTAGGCAGGGAACCCGTAAGAGGGGGAGGGAGGGAAAAAGGAAAAGGAAAGGTTTGGGAGGGCAGAGTGAAGCTAGTCAGAGGCAGATCAGGAAAAGCAGCAAGTTAAGGAAGAGGGGTGGCTGCTCATTAAGGAAGGCCTGCCCGCAGTTTCTCTTTTTCCAAAAACACAAACAAACAAAATAAACGAAAAACCGGCCAGGCCGGTAGGGAGTTTGAGCAGCATTCGCTCCCTCAGCTGGGGCTGGAAATTGATCCAGACCCACCCAGAGAGCTCCTTGGAAGAATCTCTTAAATATCCATTTCGAGACGTGGGGGAGTTTGCTAACTGACTTCTTTTTACCTTCTGCAGGAGGAAGAGAAAAATGCTTTCTAGGAGAATATCCTCGCTTTTGGGGGACCCAGGGACACGAGGGTCCTTAGTGCCTAGTTCTCTCAGTGCCCCAGGAAAGCCAGGACTCCTATTCCCTGTGGGAACAGGAAGGTCAGCTCAAGAAGGGGGCCCTGGAGGGTGGGTGGGGAAGAAAATTGAGCCCTGAAAACTGTTTTGTTTTAAGAGAGTAATCAATGACCTCCAACCTGCTTGGACCACTGGAGTGGACAGAGAGAACCCAGGAGGATGCTTGAGAATGTGGATTCCCCTAAAAGGAGGAGAAGTCTGCCTTGGCAGACCTAGGACCTACTGGGCCTTTGGAAAGCCCCAGACCAAGTGGGAGGGAACTAGGGGGTTCACACGTGTGGGCCTGAGCTCCTCTCCAGGGACACGTTTTTCAGGAAAGTTAAGGACTTGCAAACTGAAGGGGGTCTTGCGTCCTTTTTCATGAGAGTCAGGGATGGTGCCCACAAGTTTTTGTCTACTTTGCTTTTTCAAAAAAAAAAAAAAAAAAAAAGTAAGGATGTAATAGGACTTTTTTTTTCTCCAGGTTCCAAAAGGTTTTTAGCCTGGGGTCCCCAGAGAGCCTTCACTGTGCCCAGAACCCCTGAGATTATACACAAACACGCTGCAGTGCATGCCAAAGGCACCTTGTTTAGTACCCAACTGCTATTCTCAGTTCTTGAAAAAGACCCAGGCCTGAATCACACCCAGACACCTTTCAGTTGGGGTCAAAAGCCTGAGGGATGTCGCAGACTGGATGTGGGGGTGGCTGGGAGGAAAGAGTGAAGGGTGAGTGGGCGAGCTGCCGGCTGCACCCGAGCCAGGAGGCCACAGGCCTGCCTTTCTGCATCCCCGGTGGTCTCTGGGTCAGCCCCTTCTAGGGCAGCACTGGCCCCGTCCCAACTAGGGCTGCAGGCCCACTCCCCTCCCTGCCTACACAGGGGGTCCCCAGACTCCTCCCCTACTTGGACACTGTGCAGAGGCAGTGTGAGGAGAGGCCGCTGCGGTTGGAGGCAGGGAGCGTGGTGCTGCCCAGCTCCTGAGCACCCTGGCACCCTGGCGCTGGGGGACCTCCCAGCCTGACGTGATCAGTCTGATTTCCTTTCATTTGCAGGGCGGTGGGGAGAGTGGCAGCTTCCTTTTCAGAAAGACCTTTAAAGCTAGCAACGGTTACCTCTTCAACAAGGACGTACACGCTGGGGCAATTTTCTGTCTTGATTCACTCGGCAAGTTTGCCATCGCCTCGTGTGGCTTTTTCTTCTTCTTTTTGCCTTGCTGCCTCTAGTCTGTGACTTCACCGAACAGCCAGTTTTCCTGATGGAGGCCCTGACTCCCGCCTGTCTTCTTTCCCCACCCCTGCCCGCTGGGAGCTGCTCAAACAGACACCTCTCTCTTAGGTGACAAGAACCACAGAGCTGCGAGGCCTCTTGACATTCAACAGCTGCTGGCAAACGCCTCTTGCTCTGCCTTGGCCTGAAACCCTGAACCCCGGCTGTGGGAGGGGGTAGGGAGCAGGGCAGGAGCTCCTTCAGGGGACGGTGGAGGGAGATGCCCTACTGGAAGGGTGGCCCGGGAGCTAAGAAGAGGCCCTTGACACAAAGACTGTGTCTTTTGTTTGCAAAGCTTCATCCCAGCCCCGAAAATCCAGGCGTTAAGAAAGCAATAGGTGCCCTAACCACAACGTCAACCGTTTCCAGCAACCCCGAAAACCCTGTTTTCTGTGTCCTCCTTCAGCAAATGCATTTGCAAAGAAGAAGAAGTTAAAGGCGGGGAGTGGTGGGGATAGAGAGAGAGCAACCACTAAAACCAAGAGAATTCTCTCCTTAAGAATTCCCACCACCTCCACCCCCTGCACAAGGAGGGGCTTCTCGAAACTTCCCCTCCACACTCCCAAAAGTCCCAGCTCGCTCAACGCCCCCGCCAGGTGTGCTGTTCTTGGTTTTAATGACTGTGAGAAAGGAATTAAGAAGGAGGAAGTAAAAAGGCCAAATTGCAATGGCCTCCTCTCCCCCTCGCCAAAAAACCGAGATCGGTGTATCGGTATTCCCAGCGCTGGCTTAGGGAAGCCGCGGCCCTCTCTTTCTCCCCTCCATGTTCAGAGTCTTGTGGAAAGAGAGGAGAGGAAAGAAAAGACTAAACCGAAGGCAGAGCGTGTGCACAAGAGAGGGGAAGAAATCAAACACGGAAATGAGGGTAGAGAAACCAGAGTATCTTGGAAAAGTTACTCTGTCCCCTCCCCCCGCACAAACCACTACTCCGGCCTCAGATACCACGAGCTCTCCCCAGCCTCATAGCCTTACCAGAAAAGAGAGCTTAAAAAAAAAGAAAAGAAAGAAAAGAAGAAATGCCATCACGACCTCAAAATGCACAGGTCTGCTCTCTTTAGATTCAGCTTCCCCGCCCGTGTTTTTGAGTCAGGCTGCGCCCCACTTCTCCTTAATCCTTCCCTCCGCCCCCAAGCCCAGCCCCGGCGGAGGCGCCGCGGCCACTCTGCTCTCCAGCTCTCCCGGCCTCTAGCTTTCTTTTCGCCTCCACCAGCCAGCCTGCCTCCCTCTCCCTCCTGCCTGCTTTCATGTACTGAACACGCAGGTCTGCGTTCTTCTGTCAGCCTGACCGCATCCGGACTGTATTAAAGTTCCCGGCTCGGGATAAACAATGCAACTGTCGCGTGCAGCAGTCTGAAAATAATTGGATTAGCTAAAACATATCAACTAAATAGAGACAGTCCTGCTCAGGCAGTCGGAGTGAATGTCACCCTGGAAAAAAACCCTGAAAACTGATCTCATGGTCACTGGGCTCCCAGAGTACTCCCTCTGAAGTTTTTCAAAGCGGAGCTTTGGGAGCTCGGTTTCAAGGCTGCTCATCTCACCCCTAAAAGACAAATGATTTTCACGATTGCTTTCTATATAGGATCTATACAGAGAGAGCGCAGAGGCAAGGCACTTAAAGCGCACCAGAAATGGACTCTGAAATACACATGCCTGAGACGTCACCATCTTCACCAAGCCCTGTCTAAAAACACAGTGAAATCTATCTCAGAGAATCCCTAGCTCTCTTTTGACACAATTACTCTGGTTAGAAATGAAATTGGTGATGGATTGATTTATTTTTAAAGCCAGAGTTGTGTGTGTGTGTGTGTGTGTGTGTGTGTGTGTGTGTGTGTGTGTGTTTCCATGCAAGTAATGACACCAATTGAATAAAAAATGCAGCAAGCTGCTAGTCAGGGTTTGCATTTTGGAAAGGAACAGAGCACAGAAAGGTGAAATACACACCTGGAGCACTTTTCCAGTCCTTTCTACCTCCTCTGGCTTCAGCTCAGCGGAGAAATAGGTCCTAATACGGACGGCTTCGGGCCCCGCCTGTGCTGGGAGCACTACGAGACACTGCAGGTAACTAACTGACCCAGGAGACTTGATTTTCATTCAACTCTGCTTCCCCAATGCAAAGCCACCTTCTTCTCCCAGTTCAGCTGAGAGTCCCCTTTTCCACGCAGGGAATATACGGGCAGCTTTGGCCAGGCTCTTAAACACACTCTTTGTTTCTACAAGTCTAATAAAGGACCGTCCTCACTGCATGGTCCCCTTTGAGTCGAGCGAGAGGAACAGTCAGAATGACAGAGGCCAAAGGGGTCATCGACGGACCTGTGTTTGTTTAGGCTTGGGGAGGTTTCGTTTTAGCATGAAACACTCAAGATTTATTCCCTCCGCCTTCCATTTGGTCTTGGAAACTGACTAAAGGTTACCAGCCCAATCCAGAAGTCCTGCGACAGGCAGGAGAGGGCATGACTTTGTTTGGTTTGTCTTTTTCCTTTCCCAGCTCATTGGGGGCTTTTAAATCAGATCCCACTTCCCCTCCGCTTCCGAGGCTAGGGAGAGCTAGAATGGGAGGATTTGCAGTGCCCTTCCCGACTGGAAGAATGGGAAGAAATGGCATCTCAGTGGGCTTTGGGACACCCTGGCTCCCCTGAGGGGCCCCTCTGGGTGCGGCAATGGATTGAGGAGAAGGGGAGGTAGGAGGAGAAAGGGCTCCAGGGGAGAGCTGGCTCCTACCTGTGCTGGACCGGGCCTTGGGCCTGGACTTGCATCCGAAGCCAGTGGGGGAGCCGCCCAGCAGGCTGCTGGGGGGGAAGAGTCCGGAGCTGTACTCGGGCACGTAGGGTGGGTAGGTGGTGATGGGGTGGTGGGCTGACGAAGAGGCGCCCCCCAGGGCGGTCATGCTGCCACGGGAGTGCGATGACTCCAGCTTCATGCTGTCAGGCAGTGGTACCTGGTACTTGAGGCACTCTTTTTCATCCTGCCGGGCTGAGCCGGCTGAGCCCGGGGTGGACAGCGACGGGTCTGGGGAGACGTCCTTCGGTGGGGTGGGCGGGAAGGTGAAGAGGTGCGGACTGGCGTGGCCCCCCGACAGGGAGGAGGATGAGGCTGGGGGGTAGACGGAGAGGGGCCCCGGGGAGCCGTGGTGAATGGACGTCTTGGAGAAGGGGCTGAGGTTCCAGGGGGAGGCGGTGTGGTGGCTGCCCAGGGCTTTCCCACCGTCCAGCCAGGGCAGGGATCCGTGAAGCAGAGGTGGGCGGCACACCTGGCTCCCTGTGGGGCAGCAGGAAAAGGGCAGGAGAGAGGAGAGTGAGTGTGACCCTGGGAGGCCATCAGGAGCACCTGGGTACTCTCTCCCTCTCACCGGCCTCCCTTTCAGCAAAAGCCCAGGCCCACTCTCCTTCCCAGCGGTCCCAGGAATACCTGCTGGGAACACCTGGGGCTCAGGCTAGGGGCAGAATCCTCACCCCTAGTTCCTATACGGATGTCCCATCAAATCCAGCAGAATGAGGGCCTGCAGCTGACACCCGAGAGGGGCTGCGGAGTGGAGAAGGGCCCCTTTGCTTATTCGGCTTCTCCAGATCCACATCCCCCCAGGCCTCTCTCTAGAACCTGACTTGATTTATGGGTTTCCTTCAATGGCCCTGAGTTCCCCGACTCGAACTTAATCCCAGCCAGCCTGATAAGAGAGCCGGCTGTGAGTGATGAGGCCTGAAGGATGGAGCCCGGCCACACAACTGCTCACAGCAGAAAACCAACCCTGGAGAGAGGCCCAGCTCCCAGCGCCCAATGCAGGAAGGAGAGGCCTTGGGACAGCAGTCAGGAGACTTTCAGAGTTTGTTTCCAGAAACCTAGCACAGTGCTTGCTCAGAATCACCCAGGGTGCCTGCAAAAGGCCTGAGATGGGATTTGCAGGGAAATGTTCATTGCTCGGGCTTTTGGAGAAAGTTCCCAAGCCTGGACCCTGGGATGGCTCTTTCTCTCCTTTTCTCACCCTCCCAAATCCTATAGGAGATGAAGATAACATAAGCCCCATGTGCCCTCCATAAAGCTATGATCCCATCAGTGCCATATATGAATTTTCACCTGAGCCCCTAAGACGAAATTCCAGTTGATGTGTCCATTTTAAATCAAAGATGACTCGGACACAAAGTCTGCTTAGCCTTCATTTAAAACACACAATATTAAGGTAGCTGCAACTCATACACTCTGAGGGGTACGTTTAAAAAGCAAGTGCAAATCCACACGATTATTGATCTTTAAATCCGGTACCTGCCTCAGCATTTCACATTCAACCATTAAGAACAATACTGAAACTAAAATCTTAAGAGAGAGGAAGGGGAGGAGAGTGGAGAGGGAAAGAGAGTTCTCTGAACACCAAGGGTCAAGATTCATATTATGCAGGAAGTAGTATAGTAAATAATATTAAGTCTGCTCTACCGCATTTCCACTTAAGTGCTGATCTGCACAGACTGTGGGCAAAGAGCGCCCCATCCGCAGAAACGATTGAAAACCTGGCGACAGCAGGGTAGAGGACGCCTGCTGCCGGAGGGGCTGTGTCATCCGTGCCAAGGCAGGCTCTGAGGAGGGGATCAGGGCAGACGTTGGTCCGGCTGGACTCAGAAAGCCTCACACTTTTTCTGCCCAATGTTTGGCCCCTGTTTCTTCTTTAGGAAGAAACTTACAGATGGAACGACACAGGCCTGGTTTTCTTTTTTACATTTCGGAACTCTCCTAAACTTCTCCAGGTGAAAGTGGGAAAGAGATGGTACTGGAATTGCCTCTATTTAAACGGGTGTGTATCCTGCATCTTAGGTCGGAGCCTAGTGAAGGGCAGTCCCCAGAGACAGGGTAAGGCAAGAGTTGCAGGCAAGGAGGCAGCTGGAAAGTAAAGACGCAGGAAAATTCTGTGCAGCCGGGAATCCGGGAAACCTCAGAGCTCTCAGACTTAAGACAAGGGTCTTCCCCCCAAAACTGCTTCAGTATCAGAATTCCATTCCTGAAGCCAAGAGGTAGGAGAGCTGTCTAAAAACCAAAAGCACCAGCTTTGGAAAAAGGTCAAGGAGAGGGGTGTGAATAAATAAGTCTCTGGGGGCCTTTCTGAAACTGTGCGAATTGAGGGTCGCTGGGAGAGGCCCCCTAGAAAGAGCTAGTGGGTAACAGGGAGGGCCAGTTTTATTGGAGGAGCCGGGTTCCAGCCGGGCTTTGCCAGCGCCGGTTACCGGCCCCAGAGAGCCCGGACCCGCGGAGGCAGAGCCCGGGCACCCCGCGCCTGGGGACATCCCGGGACCCCCCAGAACGTGCGGCCGCGCGGGGACGGAGGGCTGCGGCCTGGCGCCCGCCAGGTGAGCGCCAGGCCCCAGGGCCACCAGCCGAGAGAGGCGCCTGCTGCGACTCTTTCAAAACACTCTCTCGCGACGAGCCAGAGGCCTTCCTCGCCCATTTCCGGGCCCCAATTTTTTTGTAAATGAACCAGGAACGGCTGACTGGGGCTTTCGCTGGGCCTCTCCCCGCCCTCAGGTCCCTCCCGACCTCCCCGAGCCCGGACGGCGGACGCGGCCGGCGGGAGTCCTCGCACCGCGGGCGCACTGACCGTGGTGAGTCGGAGGGTACCTCTGCACCGTGGCCCTGACCGAGTTTCCGTAGTATGGAGGGACGTGGTTGCCTTGGCCGTCGATATTAAAAAGCACATCCACCTCCTCCGGCAGCGGGTACTGCGCCGGGTCCATGTAGGAGTGGCCGAGGCCCGGGTGGTGCGTGTCCGGGTGCTGTCCGTTGAGCACGGCGGGGTGGTGGTGGCTCACCCAGCGCGGCTGGTCTGCCGTCACCTCCATGGCCTCGGCTGCGCTCGCGCCCTCTCGCCGGGCCCGGAACCCGCGCGCGGAGAGGGAGGGCGGTCGGCCTGGGAGGTCGGGGGGGCTCCTGCCGTCGGAGGGTCGGGGGTCGTTGAATGATTTGCTTTCGGTCGGGGGATGGGAAGGCTGGGAAGGAAAGGCGAGCAAAGAAGAGGGTTTTTACAAAATAATCTTGGAGGGGTCGTTTAGCAAGGAGAAGGGGAAGGCAAAAATTCAAAAACTGGGTACGGCAGGATAAAGGGGACCAGGTGGTAAAAGGGGGCGACGACTCTGGAATTCTGCGAGCCAGGCACCTCTGCACCGGGGTCCTCAGCCGCTCCGAGGCGGAGTGCCTCCTCGGGTCACCTGCAAGGGAGAGAAGAGGAATGTGGGTGAGCCCCCGAGTTGCTGGAGTGGTACCACCTCGCCTCGCGCCGCCCGCCCGCCCCGCGCACCTGGGACCCGCACAGGCGCGCGGGAACACAGCCGGGGAGCCTGCAGGACTCTCGGGGACGTCCCCGCAGCGCGGCTTGCGGGAGCCGGGACTGACTGAGCAACCTGGAGGACAAGTCCCTCCCTTGGGGACGCCGGTCCCGGGGCCGTCCTCCCAGCCCCTAGAAAACCGCCAAAAGAGGAGAGTTGAGTTTTCTAAATTGCCTTAAGTCCTCCCAAGTGGATGGGATGGGGGAATCAAACTTAATTTAAAACAAAAAAAGTCAGCAGTACCAACCTGGGTAGCGAAGAGCAGAGAGGAGGAGGAGGCGGCGGCGTATGACCTGCTCGGTCAGATTGCGTGGCTCGCTCTGTCTCGCTCTCTCTCCGTCTCTCTCTCTCCTCCTCTCTCTCTCCCTCTCTCCGTAATTTTTTTTTTTTTTTTTTTTTTTTTTACAGGGAATGCATTCTTTCTGAAAGTATCAAGACGGCGCCAGGCAGCTCAGTGTTCGCAGACAGCTGTGGCGCGACGCAACTTAAGGAGGTTCTAGTGTCATCCGCGCCGAGAGGGGAGGAGCCTGGCGCTGGCGAGTAGGGGACAGGATCCCCGGCACACGGAAACTGCAACCCAAACCCGCTCCAGGACTTCTCCCCCCGCCCCGCGAACCCCCGCCCCTCCTCCCGCCCCTCCACTGACCGGAAAGGGGCGCCGCGGAGGGCGGCCGCGGGCGGAGGGGCGGTGGGCAGGGTGGGCGAGGCCCGGGGGGCTCGGGGGCGGACGGGAGGGAACATGCGCTCTGGCCCTTTAAATGTGGCCGCGGCTCCTGCCGATTCATTCGGGCCGGGTGGACGAACTACGTCCCGGTGCAGGCAGCCTGCCCCACTCATGAAGTTCATTCCGCTGGGCAGACTTTTCTTTTTCAGACTTTCAACAAATAGGCAAGCATGGATCGTGATTAGGGTCCAGGGCAGGGTGTTTGGGAGAACGCATGCATGTGGGGAGACCTGCGCGTGAATCTGATCAGAAAAACAAAATGTTTCTGGTCAAGGTACTTTGAGATGTGCCTTTTGAGCCGATTTCCTGAGGGTGAGGCGTCGGGTAAAGGGGAGATGCTCCGACGGGAGCGTCCGTGTCACTGCTGTCATTGTCACCTCTTTCCCGAGCCTTCTGCGCTCTCGAGCCCCCGCAGTGAAAGCGCTTCAGCTGTTGCAGCTGCCCTTTCCAGACCTAATATTTGTGATCAAAGTGTGCTTCTGACTTGAGTGGCAACAATGAGGGATGAGAATGGGGAGGGGAGGAAGAGACTGACTCTAACTCGCCCCCACCTCCGAGTACGCTCGGTGTAGACAGACAGAAAGAACTCGGTCTTCACTCCAGGGACCCAAGTTTTCCTTTCGCCCCGCCCGGAGCCCTACTTACTCCGGCTCCCGAAGTTTCTCCCCCAGTCGAGGAAACCAGCCCTCGGTCTGCACCGACCCCAACCCCGGCCTCCGGGCGGGACTCCACGGCGACCTTCCCCCGGCGCGCGGGTCCCCGGGCCAAGCTCTGCGCTACGGGCACCCCAGGCGGAGGGCACGCGGCTCCGTGGCGCCCCAGCGAGCGGAGCGGGGCGGGGCGAGCGGGGGCGGGGCCCGGAGGGGCCAATCAGCGGGCGAGGCTGCGGCCGTGCCGCGATTGGTCCGCCCCGCGGGCTCCAACCTGCTCTGCCCGCTCGGTCCTTTGAGCCACTGCATCCCCTAGCGGCGCCCTGGTGGCTGCAGCCGCTGGACCGAAAACGCTGCCCCGGCGAGCAGGGGTCAGGCGGGAAAAGAAGACTCCAAATCCACTCTCTCTTCGCCCCAGGGCAATGCTGCGAGGAGAGGGAGTGGATGCTCCCGCAGGCTGTCCCAGGGACCGGGCAGAGAGCTTAACTGGGGGTTTTATTTGAACTGGAGACATAGTTCCCTCTTGGCTCCTCTACCCCATAAAATTCCCTACAAATGCAAAAATTCCAGATAGAAGAAGACGTCCCTGAAAGTAAGTTCTGAAGGATTCCTTTCATGCGGTGAAGGAAAAACACCAATATGCAGCTTCAGCTTGGTATGTGGGGGTTGTCGTGTTTTAAAACACCATCCCTGTAGAAATATCAGTAAAACGTATTGGAAGCAGTGGTGGAAACGTGGGTCTTCCTGGTCTTGCGTTTGGATCTTCTTTGGAATCACCTTCTTAAATCTGATGTTGCTTTGAAATCAGAGCTGAATTTCCATATATAGGACAAAAAGAACCCCAATTTTTTTAAAAGAAAGCTCTCCACACACGTTTCTCCTGAGCCCACTTGGCCTCCCGTTATTAGGAGGCCCAGTTAAGAGGCATCGATTTTCCTTTCGCTCTCTCACCACTCGCCTCTCCTGGGCCAGCCAAGCTGCCTGCATCTTCTGCTCACAGCGCTCTCTAAACCTTTTAATTATTTAGTTGCTGTCTAATATTCTCCGGAAACCTCTCCATAAACAAGGAGAAACGAACGCACACACATTTTGCTAAGAAGCCCCGGATTAAGATTAAGCACCGAAGCCGAAAGAAAATATGAAAAATGCTTCCCCGCGCGTCAGTCGGGCGATGGATGCGCCACGCAGGGTGAGCCCGGCTCACAGCCACGCGTAAGACTAGGCGCAGCCCTGGGTCCCGCGCGCCTAAACCTCGGAACCCGAGAAAGAGGCGAAGAGAGTAGTCCCCGCAACAGAAACACTGCGGATGCCAGGTCTTGAAAATGCTAACTTCTGAGGCTAAGAATGATTTTAAAGACAAAAAGAAAAGGCTGGTGAAGAGGCCTTCCGGTGCAGAGGCGCCTCTCCGCTGATTTTGGATGGGGAAGTGGAGGTTATTCGTTTAAATTCCATCACCAGCACCTAGTCGGACTGGTCGGGGATGGAGACGGGCAACCTCCACCTTTAGAAAAATAAAAGATCTCCAAGGCCCCTCTTGGTCTGGGTGGTTTGAGGCTGGCAAAGAGGGGTGGGGGTCGGTCCTGGGGCTAGATGCCCCGAGTCATGGAGCCAGCCGGCAGGGGGTATTTAACATTTAATTCCCAGCCGGTCCGCCCTTGTTCCAGGACTGACAGTGGGTAATTGGGAGAGAGGACGTTGCTCTTTTGATGGCCCGCGCCGGCCAGTCTCGCCGACGCCACACTGGGTTTGACGTCACGGGCCCAGCCCCGGAGCCCAGAGCACAGGGCAGGGAGGGAGGGAAATGGAGGGGAGGGGGATACCGAGGAGGGAGGGCCGAGGTCGGCCCCGGGACCCACAGGGAAGGAAGGGGGAAGGGAGCGAGGCCGGAGAGGCTGCGGCGCGTGGCCTGAGGCGGAGAGCCGGGCTGCGGGGGTCCGAGCCAGGCCAGGCGCCGGCCTGACCCGCCTCGCCGGCAAGAGCAGGCCGGCTTCCTCCTTCTTTGCCGGGCGGGGGAGGGGAAGGGGCTCGTGGCCCGGGGAAGGAATCAGGGGGGTCCTGATTCTTCTCCCTGTGCCACCGCCGCAAAGCTGATCCTGGCCTCCTGCGGCGACGCCTGAGAGCCTTCCCTCAGTCCTGACGCGACCCCTCCCCAGGTAGCTGGGCCTCGGCCTGGTCTAGCGGGTCGCCTTCCTCCCAAGGAGCAGCCGGCGGAGCTGGGGTGCAGGAAAACGAGGAGGCGACTCAGGAGGATGCCGCCGCCGCTGCCGCCGCTGCAGGGCCCAGGGTTCCTGTAGGGCACAAGGCCTCCCTCACCAGGGTAAGGGGCTGGTGATCAACCTGGACGCCTGGGACCCTGGGAGCGAGCATCCCAGAGCCGAGCAGGCGACGGCGCGCCCACCGCCTGGAGAGGAGCCTGGGTCGGGGGCGGCGTGCGGGGCGGTGGCAGCCAGCTTGGCCTATCTGAACCCCCAGGCCTGGAAGCTGCTGCTTTAGGCGTCAAGTTGAGTGGGGTTTATGTGTCCTCTGCCGGAAAAGGTGAGAAATGGAGTCGGACTTTCTCCCCTCGGTAGGGGCTAAGCTGGGACCCGCACACACCCCCAAACACATGCCCAAGAGCAAGTCCCTCCCACCCGTCCTCCCGGGGCAAAGAGATCCTGTCCCGGTGGAAGTGGAGAAACCCACTCTGGTACAGAAAGCGGAGGCCGTGGCGCAGAGAGGCGGCGCAGCTTTCCCGGGCCCAGCCCTAGGGTTACCGACTCAGGGCGCGGAGATGCTCGCGGCGGGCGCCACCCACCCGACCCAGGCGATCGGCGCGTCCAGGCGAGCTCCGCGGGGCCGAGGTGCCTGGAGAAGCGGCCCCGGGTGCCCGCGAGCTGCCCGCCCAGGGTAAGCAGCAAAGCCGAGCCCCTGGATTGAAGTCCTAAAGTTACTAATCCGGCGCATGGGGAGAGAGCGTGCCTCGGGCCGCCGGGGGCGGTCATTTGAGCGTGTTTACTTAAAGACTTTGCAAGAAGAGATCGCGCGAAATAGTCGGATTTCCAGCGAGGCAGCAAATATTTGCAGGCGGGAGAGAGAAGCGGAGCAAGCAGCGGCGCCGAGTCCCTCCCGCCGGAGCCTCGGCGCCGGCCTGGGCGGACCCGGCCGCGCAGTTAAAGACAGAAGAGGAGCCGGGAATCTGCGGGGCTGGGGGGCGGGGAGCGACACCAAAGGCCAGAAACTGGAGCCGGGCCCCAGGCCCCCGCTCGCGGGGACTGGGGGAGGAGAAGTCCCTTCCCATTCCAGCTCGATCAATCTTGCTGGGATGCGATCGGTCAATAAAATCGGTGTGAAGCGGCCGCTGTCGCTGTGAGTCTGGGGAGGAAGTGGAGGCCAAAGGTGTCGAGGCCGGCGCCAGCTCCTGGCACCAGCTGGGTCCGCGAGTTCGCGGTCTGCAAGCAGCAGGCCTGGGGCCAGAGCGTTGCAGGGAGCCTAGCGCGGCCCGGCGGGGCCTTTCATTGGGTGTCTCCATTTTAATAGAGGCCATTGTTCGAGCAATTAGTGGAAGACAATAACCGCCCAGAGGCGTTTAATTCGATAACGTGCGCCCGCTGCATTCCGCACCGGGGCGCTCTGGAAGAGTGGCCCAGGCTGCCTGCGAGGTCCGCTTGGGGAGGCGCCGGCTCCTTGCCTTGCTCGTTTTGCCTTCGGTGTGCGAATTGGAAAGGGCGACTGGGGCAAGATGAAAGCCGGGCTAGGGCGACCTGAGCCAGGCCAGGGCGGGAAACCCACGCCGGGCGCCCCCGGGACCGCCGCGCGTTTCGCGGCGCGTGTCCAGCTGTGGCTGCCGCGCAGGTCCCCAGCGCCTGTTCAAATGAGAAGCCGGAGGACCGGGCCGTGAAAAATAGCCTCCTTCCTCCTTAGCCCCGAGTCCCCATTTCTGTCACCCGAAACATCCAAATTTCCTTCCCTACGGTGGGAGGAGGAGCAAAGGAGAGACCCCGGGTAGTGGCGCGCGCACACTCTCTCTCCAACCCAGCCAGCCTCACTGCCCCCTCCTCCGCCTCGGCCCCTGGATTAGGTTACCCTGGCCGAGCGAGGGTTTTTACTGGATAGGAGAATAGCACAGGTAAAGCTGTATAAACAGCTCGCCAGATGCCGGGCGAGAGGGTTACGCTGGGGACACTGCTCCAGGCGCCACCGCGGGCCCCCGCACGCGGGCCACACGGCTGGGAGGCCGCTGCGGCACGGCGCCACGGACCGCGCAGGTTAAATACACATTATCTGTGCACCTCCAACCCAGGCCCCCGTTTTCTTTCCCTTGCGAGCAGGGAGCAAGATCCAAACGGGAGAAGGCAGCCAGGCCGTGGGCAGTGCTGGTTGAGGATGCCGGCCCGGCAAGGCTAGGTCTTTTCAAACAAAACCCAGTGAGCTGGGAACTTCGGGGAAAACAGAGAAAGAGGGACCCTAAAACTCACTGGCAACGGGAACATGATGGAGGCGGGCGCGTCCAAGTGGCAGCTCTCCTCAAGGCTCCCACGCCCACGCGTCCTGGGCCTGGGGTCCACCTTCCCGGCTAAATGAGCCATTGCTTTGGGGGTGGCATGTAGTTTGATTTACCCTTTTGTCTTTTTCTCTTTATTTCTTTGCTTTCTTTCTTTTTCTTGTTTGTTCGTTTCGCTTATTCTATCATCGTTTAAAACTCGGAAGGAAACCAGCCCAGGCCAAGAGGAGCTGCGAGCCGTGGGGAGGAGAGTCAAAAAGAGGAGAAGCGCTAGATCACCGCCCCTCGCACCCGCCCTTAGCCCGGCCTCGGCCTTACGTCGAGGGAGCCTGACCCTCCTCCCACAGCCACTACCACCGCCTTTTCCCCGTTGAGAAAACCCCTGATTGCCGCAAGATAAAAATTGGGTAGGTAGGGGTGCAACGGAAAGAGGGAGACGGGCAGGGAGAAGACAGGGGATTTCTGCTTTCGGGTTTAACAATGCGTCAGCTGCGGGGAGCCCCGGGATGGGTAGCAGAGAAAGAACTCCCCTTGAGGCTGAGTGGAAAGGAATTGGAGTCTCCTGGAGGAAAGGTGCTCTTTTTGGCTCTCTCCCTTCCTCCTGGCCTTGGCAGGTTGGGGGAGAGGTGAGTGCCACCAGAGAAAAAGAAGGGATGGAGACAGTCGAGCCGGCAGCCCAGCGTCTCCCCAGCTTTGGACCCCTTACCCAGCGGCATCAGTGACTCTTAGCCAGGGGCTTGCTACTTCTAGACCCGGCCTCTCCTCCCTGTCAGGGGGCCCCTCAGCCACACCGCTACAGCACCCAGGACTCCGGATCCTGCACCAAGGAAAGGCTCCCGGAGCTGGGCAGAAACTCCCCCGTTTCAAGGCTTGGCCCACCAGGCCTTAGCATTGCAGGTGAGGTGGGGTGCACGTGGGGCTCAGGCCGGCCAGTCTGAGTCACCTGCTTCACTCCCCCAGCCTGGTGCTGTCACCCACCACCTCCCAGCCTCCCAGCCCCCAGCCTGGCCTAAGCCGAGTCTCCTCGGTCTGCTTCAGTCTGACGTTTTGGGAGGAGGAGGGTTTTATCTGGGGACTATTGTGTTTTGACTCCTCTAGATTAGCCTAGGAATTGGAGTGTGATTGTAGCGGGACAATTGGGCAGGGGGAGTGTTCACAGCAGGGGTAGGAAAAGAGGGGGAGAGGGACTCCGTTCAGATTCAGGAGACAGTAGAGGCGGGCTTTTAAAACCACAAACCGTTTGTGTCTTCCTTTGGACCCGTTGGAGACCCCTGGTAAAATCCGTGACTGTGCCTGGCTCCGAAGTGCAAAGGAGGAGGTTTGGCATGCGCAGGCTTCTCACGGCCTCCCTTGGTCCCGGGCGCCCTTGGTGGTGCCGGGCTGCCCCCTTCCCGCAGGCTCTCCCTGCCAGCAGCTCAGTTCTAGGCCACTTTCCATCTCGTGGACCCCAAGCAATTTATTTTATAAAACAAAACAGCCACCAGACGCCTATGCCTGTTCTTCACTAGCGCCAGCAGACCCGCAGGCACGGACACCGAGTGGACCTCAGCAAGGACGGCTTGAGCAACTGCTGCCTGCTTGGTCCTGCACCCACCTCTGCACCCCCAGCTCCAGTCAGCCAGCAGCCAAAGCAAAAGCAGGATTCCTTACTTTGTTCCCTCCGAGGCTGCAAAGCCTCTCTGGCTATTCCTACCATTAAGAGAAAAAAAGAGATGATGGGAAAGATTTGGTCTGCACACAAAGACATACCAGGAGAAGAATGCACATTTCTGTGCAAAATGGCTCAGGCACCAAGAATGAGACATCACTTCGGTGCAGCCTATTAATAGTTAAAAATAACCCAGTGCTAGAGGACAGAAGTGGCTTCTGCCCCACACACCTTACCGGACCCCTAATTCCCTGCTACCTCCCATGGTTCCAGAACACAAACTGCTTTAACCGCCAGAAGAGGGGTTCTCAGCCACCTGGCTCCCACACACCTGCCAGTTCCCCAGGCGCTCTGTGTGGTCCAGGGCAGCTGGACACCCCCAACAGAAAACGCCTACCGAAGAATGCTCAGGGATGCCCACTTCTATCCCTTCTCTGCACCCCTGACTGTCCCCACCTCATTTATCTTCCACAAGAAGGCAGGGTGTAAATGTCAAATAAAGAAAAATATAGCTTCCCAGGTCTCCCTGCTTTTGGTGGGGACAGAACAGCTCCAGTGCTGGGGCTGGCAGACACCTTGTGCAGAGTGGAGGACGGGCCCATGCACTGCAGCCACTCTGCATCCTCCAAGCCTTGCAGCTTCCTGGGCCAGGGACCTTGGGCTTTTCGGGGCAGCTGGCTGGAAGCTGGAAGCAGGTCTCCTGCTTGATGCCACCGAGAGACTCCACAATCAGACCCCCCACCTAGCAACCTGACATTCAGTGGGGTCTTGGTCTGAACTGGCACCATGCCCCGACTAGATTCAAACGGATAGAAAATAATTCCGTTCTTCTGAATGGCGCAAACATGTCACGGTAAGCCCCAGCCACACACACACACACACACACACACACACACACACACACACACACACACTACCAGCCATTTGGGCCCCTAAGCATCTCATGTACAGACACCTGGATGGACTCAGCCAGCCTGGCTAGACCCCCAGCCCACCCACTGCCACGGCCACTACCTTCTCTGCAGCAGCCGCTAAGCAGAGGAGGCTTCAGGAAATGCGACTTCACCGTGTATCCCTTTTAAATTGTTAATCTCCCATCTGTGACCCCATGTCCCGGGGAGCATGGACAATGGGAGGCGGGAAAGACCAAAAAATATGGGAACCAAACCCAGGGAGATGCCGCAAAAGACCCAGAACTATGGGAACCAAACCCAGGGAGATGCTGCACCGCTGGACTCACTTCCACCCCTGCCCTTGCCAGAATCATCCGTGTCAGTTTCTTCAGGCGCCCTGTTGGTATCCGGGAGAAAGAAAAGGTGTGTATGATGGCAACTGTCCTGCCCAGATTCATTCCACTTCCCTGACGTTTTAACACTATCTTCAAGGGTGTGTGCCGGTGAGTGACCTTTTGGAGGTCTGTTGATCTGATGTCTCAGGAGTTAAGTCCAAATCTTGTCTTCTCTGCCCCTTCTGCTTTGGATGCCCCTGGGTGCCCCGTGGGGAGACTGCGGTTTTCTCACCCACCTCAGGGTGCTCCTGGAAGCAAAGAAGCCTCCCCACCCCTAGCTTCCTTCGGGTATGCCAGATGCAGACACATCTGGGTTCCAACTTTATCTTACAGCGCACAGCTGTTTCTTTAATTATATGCAGAGACAATGAGCCTCAACACAGACTTTTAAACAGAGGAAAAGAAACATGAAATTGAGACTGCAGCCACCTTTAGGAGAAGGCTCCTGGGCTCGGGGGCTGTTTTCGCCAATCCTCTACCCTCCTTGCAGTGGGAAATTTGTGTCCGGCTCTTTCCAAGCATTCCCATCGGCTCTCATTTTTCCGTTGGGTTTTTCTTCACATCCCTACTTCTAGCAGCTCTTTCCTGCAAAGGAGGACATCTACACACTCACACACCATACTCGCCCAAGGTCACCACAGAAACCCAGAGACTTCCAGCGACCAAAAGAACAATAAGAAGTGGGTTCTAGTTCAGCTTCTTTCAGAGGCAGTCCGCCCTTTGGAGAGGCGCCCGCCTCCTAATTCTCTCCACGTGGAGCGGGGAGAGGGCGTGCGGAGTTAGAGGGAAGAGAGTGATAATCACTGACCTGGGCAGCTCGCTCCCGAGGGCCAGCTGTTTTTTATTTTTTCCTGACTCGCCGGAGATCTGAAGGCAGAAATGACAGGCAGAGTTCGCCACTGTGGCTGCCGCTGCCGTCCTGGCCGCTGGAACTGCTCACCGCATCTCAGGCGGGCTTCCAGCGAGAGGTAAAACCTGGGCGACGTGCGTCCTTCCTGGGAGCCCCCTCCCCTCCGCCTTCCCTGCTCACTGTAGAGAGCGGAGCTCTTCCGGGTTGCGAAGAGGGAAAGGGAGGGAGGGAAGGAGAACGAGCGAGGGAATGTATTTCACCCCCTTTTGCAAACAGGCAAACAGCACATCAGGGGTGTGTGAAACTGACAGAGCTGGGGGGGTGGGGAAAGGCGGCCTGAAATGTGACCGGCCCCTGGCGCCTGCACAGTCCTCTGTCTTCTGGCAGGGTTGGAATTAACACTATACTTGTCATCAGAAATGTGGACTGGGTCATTATCATAGGTGTAAATCCATGTGTGGTATTTTCCTTCCACTTCTGGGAGCACTGGGGACCCAGGGGGAGCTTGTCGGGGTCTGGCCTGTGGCAGCCGACGGCAGGGCCCGGGAGCAAGGGTCTCTGCCCTCCAGGGCTTTCCCTCTCCCTTCCCACTAATTTCTCCTGTTTTTGTCTACCTGATGCCTCCAAGACGCCCCCATTCTACCTTCATCTCTCCTGAGCTGTAGCTGCCCCGTAAAAGTTAGGAGGTGCAGGGTGCTGGGTGACCTGGCGACTAACCCGGCCCTCCTCCAAGTAGACAGAAAAATATTTGGAGATGGGGTATCCTTGGGCACATATTCTAGACGTTCGGGGGGATTCTCTAGGGGTCTCAATTCTTTTTAAGAAGACTTCTAGGGAAAATCTACCTTCTAGGAGAGTGAGATAAGAAAGCAGGAATCAGAGGTCGCGCTGGAGATAAAATGTCTGAAGGAAAATGATCCGGTTCCACTACTCACAGGGCCAAGCAAACTCCAGCCCTCCCTGCAAAGCCGCCTCTCTCTGGTACCATCCCTACCCCTGCTGGTGAGGAGATGGAGAGAGACTCTGTCATGAATACATTTCGGCAAGAGTAAAATGAAACTCCATAAACATTGGGGTAGAAAAGCCGGAGTCCATCTGTTTTGACAGGTAGAGCTTTCCCTTCACAATATTTATACAACAAGAATATGGAGACTGACTTTAAAAATAAATAAATCTTTGGGGAGAAATAAAACAAAATTTATCTGTGGCTGGGCCAGAAAGTCAAGTGGTTTCTTGTGCTCCAAACCGTTGAGTAGGAAGGAGTTGCGCTTTTCATGAGGCAAAGGGTTTGGGGGTGGCCATTTCCTGGCTGGGAGGCCAAGGCACTTGGGGTGTGGGCAGAGGTGTAGGTGAGGTGAGGACTAAGCTGCGTGGACATGGGGTACAGAGAGCAGTTGAGTGTGATGCCCAGGCTGGGGGGCCAGGCTAGGAGCTGGGCAGCAGCTCTGCACTGTGGGCCCTCCTGCCCTCTCTGCTGGATTTGTGGCCTGCCTCCAGCTGCCTGAACCCCAAACCAGCCTCCACCGAGGGGCACCCCAGCCTGTTCCCCAACCCGTGTGTGCCCCAGCCACACACCCTGCGGGTGGGTTTAGGCCTAGAATCCAAGGAGAGAGACTTAGGATTTGCCAGGCTGGCCAGGTCTGTCTGCCTTCTGGGGAGCCCCGAAGTCCTCCCCCTTCCACCCCTCGTTGTTCCGAATGCAGGCCCTCCTCCAACTTCCTGCCCTGACCCCCCACCACCGAGTGGCAAAGCCACATTCTAGGCACCGTTTCGAGGCTGCAAAAAGGCCGTCTCTTAACAGCTTGCACCCAATCTGTGGCCCTGACGAACGGGTTCGGGGTCAGGGTGGGGGAGGGGGATCCCTGGCCTGTCCTAGGAAGGCCCCTGCTGCTGGGAAGAGAAGTGTCGCCGACATTGCGGACCCCCAGAGGGTCCTGACACCGCCTCCTTCAGTCTTGCCCGCTGCTCCCCTGTGGGGACTAAGGCGGGGACCCAGGGAGGGGTGATCGGTCAGCAAGGCTGCTACAGTTGTCTCCTTAGCCTGGGCATTCACTGTACCCCAACACGCTGTCCACTAGGCCAGAGGGGCAACTTTTGGCTTCAAGTTCCAGTCTCCTGCTTCTCGCCGTCCCCATTCTCCTGCCCCTCCTTCTCCTTTCCCCGCCCTAGGCTCACCTCCCACGGGAAAGTCCTTTTCCCTTAGAACCTGGAGCCCGCTACAGCACCCTCTGAGACCCAGGGCAAGCTCTCCTGTCCTTCCTCCCTCCCCTAGGCCACCTGGGCCCTGCACTTCTCGGACCCTCTCTCCTCCTGTTTCCTGTCGGTCTGGCGGCCTCACTCCCCGTTCCTTTTCTGCTGATGCGGGCACTTGCTTTTCTCGGGTCTAAAGTGGCTCCTTGGTGAGTGGTTGTGAAATCTGATCCTCTGCACACCTCTCTCCATCACCCCAATTCTACCTTTAAGGGAGGATGTCTTGATGGAACGAAATTTGGCTGCCAAAGAGATTCAGGCTTTCAAAAGAAAATCCAAAGAGCTTAATAAAAATACAACCGTTTTCCAATGTAATAGTCAGACAGCGGCAAATGCTGCCAGCTGGGCATTTCTTGATGTCTTGATGGGCTTTGGGGTGGAAATCCTGCTGATGAGAGTGAGGTATTCCAGGAGAGTTGGGGCAGGTTTGAGAGTGGGGAGGAAGTTGGGGAGAAAGGAGAGAATTTATTCTGAGATGGTAGCAAAGTGAGGGAAATACTCCCTGGTCAGTCACGTGGTGGGACTTCCTAGGCAGTAGGGCTGAAGATTTATTTCTGATGAGTGGACATTGGGCCGGGCACACAGCAAAGATACTGCTTTAATGAAGCCCCAAGTTGCTTCCTGAATTTTAAAAGCTACCACTCTGGCTCACTGATTCGTGGCTCTGGTTTCTGGGTGTGTAAATATACTTGGGAGTGACAGAGGGCAAGAAGAGAAGAGAGTGACATTCTGTATTCAGGGACAACTGTCTATAGCTTACACACTACCTGGCAAGGGAACCCAATTGCTCAGAGCCCGCCTAACCTAACGTGCCTGAGGAGACAGGGTGGCTTTGTCTGAGATTTGAAGACTTTCCGGAGGGAATCTTTTCATTGAAAAGTTTTTGAGTGGGGTGCATGCCCGGAGTCCCAGCCCAGGCATGGACCCACTCACAGCCACACACAGACATGAGCACCCTACTGCTGGTCACCTCTTCCCACACACCATGAACCTGCACCCTAATCAGGACCCCCACCCCCCGCTCCATTTACCCTCCCTGAAGCACCTACCACCAGCCTTTTAGCCCTTTGTGGATTCAGAGCTGAACCAGCTAGAGAGATGGACCAGAACCCTGGGCCTGGAGACAGAGCCTAGTTTTGGGATTCTTCTTGAAGGCAAATGCCTCATCCTGATTGGCACCTGTACCAGCCACTTTCAGTCTGGTGGTACATCCTGCCAGTTTTATAAGACCACATTCCTACAAGCAAAGGCATTTGATTGGCTTTTAAATATAAAGAGAAGTGACCCAACATGTGAAGGTAGAAGATGGATTAGTAAATGACTGCTAGATAATAAAAACAGTGTATCTGGATCTCCATCATGGTCATGTAGATATGAAGTTCACCTGTTAGATAAAGAGAAAGGAGATCCCATAGGAAGAGGTCATCACTGGCAGAACCTCCAATCTTCCTAAGAACGTGTGGCCACATAGAGTAGTTCTGTGTGGAGCTGCAGAACCAACATATTTATTCCTCCAGTTTCCAACATCTTGTTTCTTTTCCCTAAAACACATAGTATTTTTCTTTCTGCCCATCAGTGTTTAGTGCCACCCTCCCTTTTCAATTGTTCTACCTTCCTACAAATACTCAGATTGGTTTAGTTCTTTAAAGTGCACTCTGCCACATGACAACACACACCAGCAGGTTTGAAAGTTCTAATCTTCCGGTTCCACTCATTGAGATTTATTTTATCAGAAATATGCGTGGGGGTAGGAATTGAGAGGGCATAAAGGAGGTATCACATGGGAACAACCCAGTTTTCTGCTGCTTCTTATAAAAGAACATTTTTGTTAAACTCAACTTTCAGAACCGTGACTACAACTACATTTCCGGGACCAAGAACTGCAGCCTCAATAGGGCGGGTGGATGGTGGGGGCCTGGGTGGTCTGGAACTATGGACATCGCAAATGAAAGTTTAAAAAGCAGTGACTGGAAATTAAAAGAAAGAAAGAAAATCAGACCTATTCCACCCAAGCGCCCTAAATAAATAGCCCCGTTTGCAAATTCCTATCAATTATTACGTGATGGGAAAAAATCCTATCAGAAAATAAAGCACGTGGATGTGGAGAATTTTAATTAAATCTTACTGTGGATATAATAACATGGAAGTGATTTTTCATTCGGCGCTTGCCTGCTCACCAGTGTTTTATGGCGTTTTCTTGCCTCTGACTTTATTTTAAAATATTAGACGAGGTGGAGAATTATAAACGACTCTTTCCTTATCTGTGCTGCTCACATATCCAGGATCAGAGGAGCTGATTAAGAAAGAAGTCAGAGGCAACGTTGGATTCATAATGATTTGGAATAATGAATCCTTATCTCTGCTTTCCAGATTATCTGCCTTTCAGCTCCCAATGTTTTGTTACATGGGATAATTTATTGCATCTAATACATCACAATGAATCTGATGGTAGAAAGTGATGGCCCATGTTGTGAAAAGGGGGTCCTTATTTTTTATCCTGGGGCAATGAAACTGCTTTTTGCAGTTTCTAATTGGGAAAATATAAGGTAGATCTGATTTAAAAAAAAAAAAAGAGAGAGCTGGGTATAATCTTGCCTGCGTGTGCTTTACCACGTTGCTCTTTAATTAGTGTGTCAATTTCAGGCTGAAATTAACAAGATCGACCTGAAACCAGTGCTTAGTTTCTCCCCAGCATGGAGATCCTAATTTTTAACATGATTTATTTTTATGAAAAAGGAGATAATTAATCATAAACACTGACTAAAGCACAGGGCCGAGTTAAGATAAAATGCCATTTGCATCTTTATATAGAAAGATACCTATAATGTTAATTGCTCTGAGATTTTCTCTCTCCTCATCAGAGCTTGTCCCCACCAAAACTCCCACCCTAACTCCTGCCCACCCCAGCCCCATTCCAAGTAAACAAGAAGAAAAAAATCAATTTCTGATTTCTTTCCACATTTATTGCTCTCTTTTATAAAAGTATGCAGATGTGTGTGTCGTGTGTGTATATATATGTATATATATACACATATACACACACATCACACACACACACACACACACACACACACACACACATATATATATATATATATATATATATATATATATATATATATATTCAGCTCTCCTGGCTTTATCTGTTAACACAGGCAGAATATGCATAGGTTTCCTCTAATTAGATCACAAGGGTGGGAGGGTGCTCCTAGACCCCACCCCACACTTACCCTCATCAACTTCCCTCCATTTTAGAGTTAGAGAGAAGAGGATACACATCTCATTTAATGGTTAATTAGTTCCAATAATTGGCATTTTTGTTTCTTTTGCCTTTTACCCTAACACGAAAGGAACAAAAGCCACCTATACGCAACAGGCTTAACTCGCTGCCTCTTACAGGATGGATTTCAGAATCCAAGGCTGTACGGAGAGACCCCTCCCAACCTCTGACAGTACCAGAATCTCAGGCTTCAGGAAGTGGAAGGGGCAGGAGTCTTTGGTAATTTGTTCTTTAAGCTTTTTGTGCCTGTTGATTACTTTCTGGTTGCTTGGATTAAACAATCGTTGCAAATATGCAAACCAGTGAGAGGAGATTCATACATATTCGTTCTCCAATTGTTCCTCCTGACGTCAGATCATAATTTCCTGGTAATTGGATGGCTTGCACCGAATAATGCTCGTCTGAAATTCTCCACGTTTCCCTCGGTTGCAGCAGATTTTGTACGGGGAGATGGGAGGAGGACTTTTTTTTTTTTTAAAGAATGATTTTCTGTTCACCGTAGTTCCCATTGTCTCCCTTCTCCCCTATACTTAAGAACACTTACTTCTGAAGTATGAGGATCTGGACTTGATTTCCTGGGACTGTTATTCCAAACAATTCTTTAGTAGTTTGAAGAAGGTTGACATGGGACAGTAAAGATGGAAGAAATGGGTCTGATTGGGGCAGAGGCAGAAGTGAGGTCCCACGGAGCACAGCACCCTGCCCTCCCTCTGCTTGGACCCAAAAGAGCAGCCTGGAGTGGTCACACCCAGCAGCCACACAGTTTTCCTCCCCTGGGGTAACCCAGGGTTCTCATTTATCCTGAGTTCCAGTCTCAATTCCTGACCCTGTCCTACACTCTCAAGCTAAGTAGACAACCAAATAATTATCAATTTCTTTTCTTTTTTTTAAAAAAGCTTGACTTATGGTCAAAAAGATAGTTCAGGTTTTAGGTGGTGCTACAGGGAGACTCAGAAAATATTCCACATTTTCTAGGATACTTTTTCCTTCATCTTCCAGTTCATTCTCAGCACAGTGGACTTCAGACTTCGGATTCCAATTCTGTATTAAATAATCTATGATTTCCCTCTTCTTCCTCTCTCTTCTTTTCTCCCTTTTCCCTCTCCCTTTTCCTCCCTTCCTCTCTTCCCTCTCTTTATGACACATCACTCCAAGAATTTCAAGTATCAATTATAAGTAATATTAATTTCTCAGCCCCAACCAGTGAAGTGTGGATGATCTGATAGGAACATAAAAACGGTGCTTCCCTAGATGAAACAGACCAGTGGAGCCTACTGGGCCGTTTCCCATGCCCAGATGAACATTCAATTTTCCGGCATTATCTCCGCACTTAAACTCGCTTTCTCCATTTCTGTGCCAAGATAAATTTGCATAATATTTGCAGCTGTAATTAGCTGATGAGCATCTCCCAGCCTCCCCCTTTTGTTTCCCACTGCATTTGGTCTTCCATTGATGCTACGTTTGATCTTTAATATCACAGGATTCCCGATAGAGGATTGCATATCTTATCTTCCCGGCTCCAAAATCTTTTTAGAAGGGAGAGAAAGGGAGAGAAGGGGCTTGTGGGGGAAGCGTGAGTGAGGAGAATGAAGCGTCTACTAATCAGAGTTTGAAAAGGTTACATTGGAAGAAGGTATGGGGAGTGACAGAACAAATAAGATAAATGGAAAAGGAGGGTGAAGTGGGGATGGGAGAGCCTGGAATAAACATATTATCTAGAGACTTCAGGAGTGGGGCTAGGGGAAATTGGGAGCCGGGGCTGGACAGTGGACAGAGGACAGAGGAGGGTGCGGGAAGTGGGGTTTGTGGCCAGCCTCAACTTCGGGGCCTGCCTCCCTTTCTGGAGAAGCATAATTGCGCGCTCTGAGTGAGACGTCTCTGTCCTTTGCTCCCTTTAAGCAGAAACTGGAACTTTTGAAACCAGGTGACTACCTTATCTGCTCATCTGTTTGTCTCTGGTTAATAGAGAGCTCAGAGCTCCTGAATTCCTAATATGCCACTGACACTTTTCATTCTCTCCAGCCCAGTTAAAAAAAAAAAAAACACCCCCCCCCCCAAAAAAAAGTAGGAGAAGAGAAAAAGAAAAAAGATACAAGGAACTGAAGAAGAGGAGGCGGCGGTTGAATGCTGTGGCCTCCAGGAGTGGAGCAGAACCAGGAGAGCCCCCCCACCCGCCCCGGGCTGCCTGTCATTGTCGTTTTGTTGTTTTTCTCCAGATCGGGAGTTTTTCGGACTTGGGTGGCGCCCGGTGGGAGGGGAAGGCACGTTGGAGGAGCCACTGGTTGGATTCGTATTTGTGGGAATCCGGAGGGGGAAAGGGAGAAAGGAAGGGAAAGAGGGAGAAGGAGGAAAAAAAGAAGACAAGAAAGAGTCGATTTTCATGCCAATCATTGGAACAAATAGCTAACATTTAACGTTTACACCCGCACTGGCGGCGCCCTGGCGCTCCGCGGACCCGGAGCCGGGCTAAAATGTCCCGAAAGCCTTTGGAGAAAACGAGTTTCCAGCTATCAGGTTCGCTCCGTCTCCCCCCTTTCACGAGGCTTCAGTTTCAGGCTGGACTTGTCCAATGTCTGCGTTACCGCTGCGAGCTCCTAAATGAGTGTCAAGGAGGCAAATATCAAATAGCGCCGGGGTCAGGGCGATTGAGTTAACCACTGGGGCCTCAGGGCTGGAAACCTGTGAGAGACTCCGCGGGGAAGGAGGCGGTGGAGGGAGGGCGAGGGAATCAATGAATGAATGAAGTGACGGAGGGGCACTCTGAACACTCAGAGAAGAGGGCCCAGACTGAGCCGTCCTGAGCCACCAGCCACCCTCTCTTCCAGCCCTGGCCACTCCCTGGGAAAACTTAAGGCTCTCAATTTGAGAAAAGTTTCCTTAAAACTTTTTTTTGCGGCGGGGTGCGGTGGCTCCCTCCTGTAATGCCAGCACTTTCGGAGGCCAAGGTGGGCGGATCACAAGGTCAGGAGTTCAAGACCAGCCTGACCAACATGGTGAAACCCCGTCTCTACTAATAATACAAAAATTAGCCAGGCGGGGTGACAGGCACCTGTAATCCCATCTACTCAGGAGGCTGAGGCAGGAGAATCGCTTGAACCTGGGAGGCCAAGGCTGCAGTGAGCCGAGATCCTGCCACTGCACTCTAGACTGGGCAACTGAGCAAGACTCTGTCTGAAAACAAAACAAAACAAACTTTTATTTGCTGTCTTTTAAATAGAGCCAATTTTCTAAACTGAAGTTTAGAAAATTGGGCTCTAACCGCGACTTGTCAATGGGTGGTTAGTAATTTCGTCATTCCGGGCCTCAGTTTCCCCATCTGCTAATTTAGAGAATTGGACAAGAAGATAGCGAGGTCCCTTCTTGTTGGGAAAAAGAGCAGGCTGTGGGCTTTGGCAGGAAATAGAGAGTGCGGGTTCTGCCACCCTGACCCCTGTCAACCCCAGCACCCGGTGCCACCCCCAGCCTGGCCCTCGGGGGCTGGCTAGAAACCTGGGCAGAGAGAGCCGCAGAGCCTCCCCATCTCCAGCCGAACTCCAGTGCTCAGCAGCTGGGACCCAGTGATTATCCTGGGGTCACCCCCAGGGAGTCCCCCCCCTTCCCCTATTCCAGCAGACCCAGGTCCTTCTGCATCCCTCCCAGGGTCTTGTGCTTCTCAAGTATTTCCAAAGAAGAATCATCTCCCTCTTTTGGGGGACTGGAAAAGGAGGACATCTTCTCTTGGGGTGGGTGAGGGGAAAGCGGCTTGAGGTTTATTTCAAAATTACTGACCCAAGAGCCAGAAGGGAAGTCCAAGTGGACTCAGACTGCGCCGAGGGTGTCACTGAGCCGCACCACAGGCGTGTTTGAAATCGATTAACCAAAGCCCGCTCCTTTGAGCGGTGAGGTCTTTTTTTTTTTCTTTATTGTTGAGACCCCCATGTCAAGTGCGCAGGGTCTGCATGCTTGGGCGTGTGTGGCAGGGTTGTGGGGTGGCTGTTGTGTTACAACCTGGGAGAGGATTGTGCACCAGGCTCATTTATTTCTCCAGCACTGAGCCGAACGTCCAGCCAATCGAGGCAGGGGGCAGCCTACAGGGTTTGCTGCCAAGGCGGCTGCTGGGTCTTCTGGGCCCAGGACCGGGCCTGCACTGTCCTTCCTCACCCCCTCTTCCCCCACATTCCCCGTCCCCGGGGTTCAGCTCTGGGTCCCTCTGGGGCCGCCCCGAAGTTGGGTGCCGGGGGAACTCCAGCTGCGGAGCCCAAGTCCCTGCGGGAAGCAGGAGGGACCGCCGGGAGGGACTGAGAGGAGCGCGAGAGCCAGGTGCCCAGACGTGCTGGGCTGGGGTGGGGCGCCTGGCTCCTTAAAACCCCTCCCTTTTGTGATCCCTTCGCCCCCTCAGTGTAATTCTCAATGATAGTCATGAAGCATAATCACGATGATACTTTCCCCTTCTTTCTCAAATTAAAAAAAGAGAGAGGGAGAGAAAATACGCACCCAACTCCACTACCATGCGGGTTCCGGAGAAATTCTCAAATAGAGCAGTGTAATTTCTCAGTTGATTTTGATTGACACACTGTCCCTGGGATCATGTGTTAATCCCTTCTTCACTCAAGCCTTTTCATAACTCATTTCTCTCTTGCTAGATGGGGACTCTGATGGTTACCGAGGCAACGATGATAGCACTAAGCTATTTCCCTCTCTGCAAGGAGACCATTATTCCGCATGCATAGGCCATTTGCAACAGAGGTCGTCACAAAGTCATCCACAACACAGCACACGTTTATTAAACTTTTATTCGCTTTTTTTCCCCAACACAGAAACTAGTTTGCACTTGTTGGGGTGGGGGTGGGGGGCTGGGTATCGTCGTCCTGTTCTGCGTTGGTAAGGATTGCCCGGAGTGTCACGGTCATTGACACGCGGACGCGGCAGGCGCGGGGCCACGGGCCTCTTCACCGCCCGATCCGCCCGTCGGGGTCGTCTCTGACCACCTAGAGGAGGCTGGGGCCTCGGGATGGGGAGAGGAGGTGGCCACGTCTGCGGGCAGAAGGGACCCTGGCTCCCAGGCCGCGCCACCTCTGCTGCGCGGGATTTGGTGGCGCACGCCCCCTTCCTAGCGCACCTTCTGAAATAAAGCCACCTTTTGTCCCACTGCCTCAGAGACACCACCACCACCAACCCTCCCGCAACTCCGCTTTTCCCCTCCCCTGCTTCGGATCTGTCCCCGGCACCCCCACCTCGGCCGACGCCAAGGCCCCCCTCCCCGCCCCCCGGGCGCCCGCGGACGCCAGGCAGGTCCTGAGGCGCCGCCCCGCCGCGCTGGCCGCCCTGGCTCCGCAGAAAGCCACCTGCCGGGAGCGCGCGGTTCTTAGGTTTCTTCCCCCAGTTTGGCCAGGAAACAGACTCTGCTGGTGGGGGCGGGTTCCTGGGAAGCAAATGGACGTGGTCCTGGCTTATCTGCGGAGGATGGGGGTTGGTGGGTCCCCGGAACATCTGGGGACAGTCAATCCAGAGCTCGTCAGGAGACCAGTCTGAGAGCGAACCGGGCAGACTCGATTCCCGGCCTGCGAGGGCACCAAGACCAAAGGGCAGCGATTTCCCCCAGCTCTCCTCAATCCCCTCACCCCCTGTTCAATTTCTTGTCTTCCACACCCTCCCCCACTCCCGTCCTTGTCTTTTTATGGGGGCAGGAGACCCGCTGGGGTTCTGGGGCGCAGTCCAGGGCCCCTCTGCCTCTGTGAGCTTGATCCGGGAGGGTCCTGCTCGCGCCAGCCCCCCACCCCGAGGCACGTCCCGTCGTCCCGCAGCCGGGGGACACAACCCTCCTCCGGCCACCCAGGTCGCTTGTCTGCGTGCCACCCGCAAGCCAGACCCAAGCCGCAGAGCTGGCTGGGGCTCCGCAGACATCGACTGGGCCTGGAGCTGGGCAGGCCTAGACTTATGGCGCTGGAGAGACCCGAACTGGGCTCTTAGGTGGCAGGTGGAAGGACTCTTAAGGGCTCCCGGGATCAGCCTCCCTCCCCAGGCCCGGGACTGCTGGTCACCTGGGCTGTCGTGACCCCGCAGTGAGAGGGGATGCCACGTGCACTGGGCGATCCCATCCAGGTTCTACCCCAAGAGCTCGGGAACCCTGAGTTCCGCCTTTGAAACGAGGTCGCCTGCCCACTGGGAACTTGGCTCAGAAGAGACGCGGTGGGTCCCTAGGTCCCCCTTCGCGACGCCCCACCCCAAGGGTAGTGGCCTAGAGCGGGGTAGTTGTGGGGTGGGGGTGGGGGTAGGGAGGAGGCGAGCTTTCTTCTGGGAGTCACCGGGCTGCTCTCCTTCCCACAGCTACAACTGTTCCCTTGAAAATAAACCAGAAAACAACGCGTCCCCTTGGGGTACTGGCATCTAGAGCCTCCAGACCAGGCCGGGCCAGGCAGAGAGGGGAGGTAGGTGGTGCTGGCTGGACTGGTGGGGTGTGTTGGTGTCTGACCCAGCTTTCTGAAAAGAAGCCCCCAGGCCTTGGAGTGCAGGTTGAGAGCTGGCTGTAGGGCCAGGAGGAAGCAGAAAGAGCTGGCTATAAGCCTGTAATCCCAGCACTTTGGGAGGCCAAGGCGGGTGGATCACGAGGTCAAGAGATCCAGACCATCCTGGTCAACATGGTGAAACCCCGTCTCTACTAAAAATACAAAAAATTAGCTGGGCATGGTGGCGCGTGCCTGTAATCCCAGCTATTTCAGGAGGCTGAGGCAGGAGAATTGCCTGAACCCAGGAGGCGGAGGTTGCGGTGAGCCAAGATCGTGTCATTGCACTCCAGCCTGGGTAACAAGAGCGAATCCGTCTCAAAAAAAAAAAAAAAAAAAAAAGCTGGCTGCTGGGTTCAGAGGGTCAAAGCAGTGTCAAGTTCCTGACTGTTGACCAGGCCTAAGCCAGGGGGTCTGGATACCCTGTCTGCAGATCTGGGTCTGGGTAAGTGACCTTTGGAGAAAGGCCGCAGGTCTACGAGGGTGTTGGGTGTCCCCACTGTGCTGTCCAGTGGAGTCTGAGTTGACAGGTGAATGGAGGTAAACATAGAAATCTGACCAGGACTCGGAGTCTGGGGTCTTTTCTGTCAGGTTTAGACCTGATCAATCTGCATTTTGTGTTTCTGTTCGTTTGTCCTGTTTTGTTTTGTTTGAGGCAGGGTCTTGCTCTGTCACTCAGGCTGGAGTCCAGTGGCACAATCATGGCTCACTGAAGCCTCAACCTCCTGGGCTCAAGCAGTCCTCCCGCCTCAGCTTCCTGAATAGCTGGGACTTATATGCCACCATGGACCAGCTAGTATTTTTTATTTTTAACATTTTTTTGTAGAGATGGGGTCTTGCTATGTTGCCCAGGCTCATCTTGAACTCCTAGGCTCAAGTGAGCTCTGGCCTTAGGCTATCAAAGTGCTGGGATTACAGGCGTGAGACACCACACTCAGCCAGAACCAAATGTCTTAAATGTAGGTCTCTCCTCTGTTAATATATTCATGACAGAAAACATGTCTGGCTTTCAGCTAAATAAGAAGATATCAGCTCTCTCTCCTCCCATTTGCACCAAAGAAAATAGCCAAGTGCTGGGATTAGAGTTTGAGCCACCATGCCAGGCCTGCACTGTGTGTTAAAGCACCATATGCCACATGACCCTTCACCAAACTGAGTTATCATCTCAGGGACAATCAAACTGATGGAAATTCTGTCTTACAAGAAAAGACTGCCAAAATTACTGGAAGCTTAGGCACTTGTGCCAAAGGGCATAATCATATTTATTATTTGTTTTTTGAATAAGAGTCTCGCTCTGTCACCCAGGCTGGAGTGCGGTGGTGCAATCGGCAACCTCATGGGTTCAAGCGATTCTCCTGCCTCAGCCTCACCACCAAACCCAGCTAATTTTTGTATTTTTAGTAGCGATGGGTTTCCACCATGTTGGCCTGGCCTGGTCTTGAACTCCTGGGCTTCAGGTGATCCACCCGCCTCAGCCTCCCAAAGTGCTGGGATTATAGGCATGAGTCACTACACCTGACCAATCATATTATTATAAAATGACAGTAACTGCATTCATCATAAACTAAAGAGCTTACAAGCATCATCTCTCTCAATACACAGAATATCATCTAAGACAGGTGGATCCCACCACCTCCCCCCCCCCATAGTTTTTTTATTTTAACAAGTGACACAGTCTCTCTGTCCACAGCTCCAGCTCTCAGCACTACTCCTTGGATTTCCTTCTTTCCTTCCAGCAGATCTCAATGTGCATCTAGGCATATCAATAGATTTAAGGGCACTGGTGTCTATTCATTCATGATCCTTTCCTTCCTTCATCATGGTGTCGATTAGGCCCCCTGCCAAGCTCTGAGACTACCAAGTAGGCAGCTTTCTCTGTCCTCAAGATGCCCTCAGGTAGAGTGGCAAGAAAGACAAAGAGATCATACTTGATGCAATAACTATGTGAGAAGTCTGGCACAGTGGTGTGTGAGCCCGGGGGGGGGGGGTACCAGGAGGTGCCCTCAGATGTTCCACCAAAGGGACAACTGTGGTCTGGCCCACAGAGGAGGCCAAGGAGCTTACGGAGCAGAGCAGAGCAGAGCAGGGGCAAAGAGGGTTCCAGGCGGGAAAAGAAAGAGGCAGTGGCACAGGGAAGAGGAAGAGAGAGTGTGACGGACCCTAAGAATGCTGTGTGCCCCGAGCAGGGGACAAGTGAGGGAGGCAGCTCCACGCCACAGTGACTTGACTCAAAAGCCAAGCTAAGTGCCTTTATCCTGTGGGCTGGAGAGACCCAGGGATGGGCTTTATGCAGAAGAGAAGCATGGTCAGAATTGGTTAAGGAGGTAGAGATTCCAGACCAGGCTTGGTGGCTCACATCTGTAGTCCCAGTGCTTTGAGAGGCCAAGGTGGGCGGATCACCTGAGGTCAGGAGTTTGAGACCAGCCTGGCCAACATGGTGAAACCCCATTCTACTAAAAATACAAACATTGGCTGGGCGTGGTGACAGTAGGTGGTGCCTACAGTCCCAGCCACTCGGGAGGCTGAGGCAGAGAATCGCTTGAACCCACGAGGTTGCAGATTGCACCACCACACTCCAGTCTGGCAACAGAGTGAGTCTCCATCTCAAAAAAAAAAAAGAAGTAGCTAGGTCCATGGCATGTGCTTATAGTACTAGCCACTTGGGAGGCTGAGATGGGTGGATTCCTTGAGTCCAAAAGTCTGAGGTTGCAGTGAGCTATGATCGTGCCACTGCACTCCAGCCTGGCCAGCAGAGTGAGACCCTGTTTCTGAAAAAGAAGTTACACACTCTTGATGCCATTCTGGGAACTAGCATCTCCCCCTCCTCATCTGCACACCCAGTGTTTGCCTCAGTGTTTCAAATTTTATAAAAGAATGGATGGTAACATTGTTTTTGCAAAATGCTTCGTGACACCAAGGCTGTGTTTCTCTGTGTTTTTTTCAAGAGGGTCACATGGTCCTATGGGGTGGGTTGTGTATGCATGATGAGAACAGCCCTGTTCATTGGTTTTGTTTCAAAGTCACAGCCTTACCTGGACCAAAAGTACCTTGACAGTTTCCCTATGGCAAGGGGGACAAAGCAAAGCCCAGAAGGTGGGCAGGGATGCCACCTGGGAAACCACACCGCCATGCACCTGGTCCATGATGGGAGAGAGAAGAGAGGGCAGCGTGCTCTCATGAATATATGGCAGGTATCTACAAACCCTCCCGCTAATTGATGAGCTCTCTATATATCATCCTAGATAAAGGGCCACTGTGCAGTAAACGCTGATGTTTAGAACATCCTGATAGGGCTTTGTTAACAAGAAGATAACAGAAGAGCAAGATATGTTTGTTTAGCTGCCTATAGATAAACCCAATAGGTCTCCGTTAACTTTTCATGACTGATGGCAACCATAACCGTGATAAATACTCCAGCAATGGCGAACTTTATTTAAAGGGCTAGAAAGGGGGCCTACGTTTTTAGCTTTTCTGAATGAGGAAGAAGTGTTTTCTGAGTGTGACCATGCATGTCCTTGTACTCCAACATTTGCTTAAATGCTTTTATTTTTTATTGCTTTTGAAACAGGATCTCTCTGTGTTGCCCAGGCTGGAGTGTAGTCGTGTGATCACTGCTCACCGCAGCCCCAACCTCTCAGGCTCAAGCCATCCTTCCACCTCAGTCTACTGAGTAGAAGGGACTACAAGCATTTGCCACCATGCCTGGCTAATTTTTAATTTTTCTGCAGAAACAAGAGTCTTTCTACGTTGCCTAGGCTGGTCTTGAACTCATGAGTTCAAGGAATCCTCCTACCTCGGCCTCCCAAAGTGCTGAGATTACAGGTGTGAGTCACCACATCCAGCCTCTTTTTTGAGGTGGGTAGGGGGGTGACAGAGTTTCACTCTTGTTGCTCAGGCTAAAGTGCAATGGCAGTATCTCAGCTCACCCCAACCTCCACCTCCAGGGTTCAAGCAAGTCTCCTGCCTCAGCCTTCCAAGTAGCTGGGATTACAGGCATGCACTGCCATGCCTGGCTAATTTTTTGTATTTTTAGTTGAGACAGGGTTTCTCCGTGCTGGTCAGGCTGATCTGAACTCCCGACCTCAGGTGATCCACCTGCCCTGGCCTCCCAAAATGCTAGAATTACAGGTGTGAGCCAACGTGTCCAGCCCTCCAGTTTCTCTTAATAGTTTCAAGCCATCAGCTGAACCTCTGAACCAGATTGGCCCTTGATATATATATATATATATATATATATATTTTTTTTTTTTTTGAGATGGAATTTCGCTCTTGTTACCCAGGCTGGAGTGCAATGGCGCGATCTCGGCTCACCGCAACCTCCGCCTCCTGGGTTCAGGCAATTCTCCTGCCTCAGCCTCCTGAGCAGCTGGGACTACAGGCACGCACCACCATGCCCAGCTAATTTTTGTATTTTTAGTAGAGACGGGGTTTCACCATGTTGACCAGGATGGTCTCGATCTCTTGACCTCGTGATCCACCCACCTCAGCCTCCCAAAGTGATGGGATTACAGGTGTGAGCCACAGCGCCTGGCGGCCCTTGATATTATTCGGGTATTCCGTGTTCCCATCACATGGAACCTGAGCCAGTCTAAGAACTGCGTTTTATAAACAAGTTTTTAAAAGATTGGCGGAACCTTGAGAAATTGATGCAAATGTTTTGCTAGCAACTAGAAACAGGTACAAATATAAATATGTATTCTTTATTTATTTATTTTTTTAGAGATGGGGTTTCACTATGTTCGCCTGGCTGGTTTTAAACTTCTGACCTCAGGTGATCCACCTGCCTTGGCCTCCTAAAGTGCTGGGATTACAGGCATGAGCCACCATGCCTGGCCTCCTTTTTTTTTTTTTTTGAGACAGTATCCCATGCTGTCACCCAGGCTGGAACGCAGTGGCACAATCTCGGCTCACTGCAACCTTTGTCTCCCAAATTCAAGCAATTCTCCTGCCTCAGCCTCCTGAGTATCTGGGATTACAGGTGCCCACTACCATGCCCAGCTAATTCTTTGTTTAAAAAAATATATATGCTTTCTAATATTTGTGAGGTGTCTGAGAGCCAGAGGTGATTGTCCCTGCAATGTGTGGGAAGTGAATTCTTACCCCAAACTGATTGCTGATTAAGGATTTATTTTTAAAAACTGAGGAGAGGTGGGGTGCAATGGCTCACACCTGGAATCTCAGCACTTTGGGAAGCAAGTGGATCACCTGAGGCCAGAAGTTTGAGATCAGCCTGGCCAACATGGTGAAACTGTGTCTCGACTAAAAATACAAAAATTAACCGGGCTTGGTGGCACACACCTATAATTCCAGCTACTCAGGAGGTTGAGGCAGGAGAACTGCTTGAACCTAGGAGGCAGAGGTTGCAATGAGCCAAGGTCTCTCTCTCTCTCTCTCTCTCTCTCTCTCTCTATATATATATATATATATATATAGATAGATAGATAGATAGATAGATAGATAGATAGATAGATAGATAGATATAGATATAGATATAGACATATATATATATAGAGAGAGAGTGTTATTTGATTTTGTTGTTGCTCTTTGAAAATGATGTGTCTACTGAGGCATGCCAGTCCTTCACTGAGATAGAGTGACAGAGTAGGAGCCCTGCTATGCCCAGAACCTACCCAAAACAAGTCGCAAAGCACAGTGGAGAAGCCGGCTGTTTCATGAACGCAGCTACAAAGAGAGCAAACTTTTGTGCTGTCAAAAAAGTATTACTACACTATTATCTTTAATGCCATCTTTTAAAAGAAGGCAATTATTTTTACTAAAAACATCATTTGAATTTTATCTTTCCTAAAACACTTGGGAGGAGGGAGGGGTTTGACTCGACCTTATAATCTTCCTGAACCTGCAGACTAATCAGTTTTGATGGAAGAAGTGATATTGGGCCTCCGAAGTTAACTACATTTGCCACTAGTAAATGGAGGTCCTGGCTGAAAGGATGTTTGAGTTAATAAAAAGAATATTAAAATAAATTCTTTTTTTTTTTTCCTCGCTCTGTAGCCCAGGCTGGAGTGTAATGGCATGGTCTAGGCTCACTGCAATCTCTGCCTCCTGGGTTCAAGTGATTCTCCTGCATCAGCCTCCTGAGTAGTTGGGGCTAATTTTTGTATTTTTAGTAGAGACAGGGTTTCACCATGTTGGCCAGGCCGCGTGCCTCGGCCTCCCAAAATGCTGAGATTACCGTGCCCGGCCAATAAATTCATTCTTAATGTTGAAAATTTTCTACTCCCAAAAGCCACAGGTTAAATATGTCCCAAAGTACTGGGGAAGGGATGTGTGCATGTGTGTTTAAATGTGTCACAAATTAGCGGGATGTGGTGGCACACACCTGTAATCCCAGCTGAGGCTGAGACGGAGAATTGCTGGAACCCAAGAGGCAGAGGTTGCAGTGAGCTGAGATCCCACTGCACTCTAGTCTGAGTGACAGTGAGACTCCATCTCAAAAAAACAAAACAAAAAAAACAAAAACAAAAACAAAAAAACTGTCACAAATAAGAAAGAGTTGTTGTAATTCAGTTCCCTTTTTGGTTCTCAGAGAAAACTCCAGTTTGAGTCACTCTGTGGGGCATTAGTCCTAAAAGCCTCCGGTTTGACTTCTACACTCCCTGGAACCGCACATTCACCTCCCAAAGGGGCTGGGCTCAACCCTTCCTTCTTCCTGTGCAATAATAGCATGGAAACCAGGTTATCTCCGTGGCCAACTTTCAGGAAAGCCCTTGAAAACAGAGACGAGGGCGGACCTTAGTGACCATGTGGAGCTTCCCATCACAGTGGGAGTTTGCTGCAGGGGTGGCTGGAACTATGGGGCCCGGCAGCAACTCAACGCCACACTGATCCCGAGAGATGTCCCGACTCGGCTTTTTAATAGAAATCCATTTAAAAGGCTGTGTTAGACTGCCAAGCGGAGCCAGCTCCATTTACCTTGTGTAGAGCCACTGGGTGGCTTCATCAGATTAGGTGTGAGAGGGTCGGGGACTTTGGAATGTTGACTTTCTTGACCGGGATTGGGTGGCATTTTTATGGTACCTTACTATCTTAGCAGTCTCTGTTTTCTATCCCTGGTTCGAGGATTGGCTTGGGTATGACACGATTAATGGCTAATTTTGGGTGCTTGATTTTTAATTTTGGTTTTGTTTTTTTGGCTCAAAGATCTGTCGCCCTCGGCTGAGTCTAAAAATTGCTGAAATGCTAGCATGCTTTTTGAAACGCTGTGCTGTTTCTTTACACAAAACTGTTTCTGCTCACCTTCACACACCTGTTTGCCTAATTCGGACATCACTCCACTTAATATGAAAGATAAGCTTTTCTTGTGGAAAAAAAAATCAATGGCAGTGAAGACAAGGAGACAACTGTGTAAAGGTGTGTTTGCTTTAGCGACATGGGCTGTCCCCACATCAGAGCAGTGACTGAAGGGAAGAGGGGAGGGGACCTCATCTGGGTCTTTCCTGAGTTTTGCTCCAAAACTTTAATTTTTCCTCTGATGTTTGAGCACTAATGAAACACAATGAAAAACTTAATGAAAATTATTAGCACACTCCTATCAACCACACCCTTGTTTCTGACTGCATTATACATACTGTAAATTATAGACATGTCAGCTGGGCATGATGGCTCACATCTGTAATCCCAGCACTTTGGGAGGTTGAGGCAGGTGGATCACCTGAGGTCAGTAGTTCAAGATCAGCCTGGCCAACATGGTGAAACTGTGTCTCTACTAAAAATACAAAAACTAGCCAGGTCTGGTGGTACGTACCTATAATCCCAGCTACTTGGAAGGCTGAGGCAGGGGAATTGCTTGAACCCAGGAGGCAGAGGTTGTAGTGAGTCAAGCTCCAGCCTGGGTAACGGAGCCAGATTCTGCCTCAAAAAAAAAAAAAAAAAAAAAAAAAAAAAGATTTTATATATATATATATATATATATATATATATATATATGTCATATGACTTCTGTATCTGAAAACTACACAACTGCAAAATTTTCCCATAAAAGTGTAGAATATTAAGTGTCGTTAGCTATATCGAGTGTTGACCTTCTGCATTTTTACACAAAAACTCTTCGCATGAATACAATACACGAATTTAGGTATGCTTCTGCAAGCCCAAGAGGGCAGGTGTCAGACATCACCCTTACTTGGGAAAGGGGGTGACTAACCCCTTATGGCATAAATACCATCTTCTGAATTCAGCCAGAATTCCTACTGCATTAAATTACTGTATTGTCTGTGACCACACACTGAAACATGGGGCTGGCTTTCTTCGGGTAGTCTGGTAATTTGAAGCTCTCAAGCAGGTTTTGCTATTTTGTAATCCAAAGGCAAACCTTCTCTATTGTTTTTAGTGATTTGAAACAAAGTTTAGTGACAATGATTTGCACATAAAAACATTCGGGGAAAATAACTAGCCATCCAAGAAATAGAGTAGATGTCGAAAAAGGGCTAAGTTACCTCCTAAATGCTAGAAACGACATGGAAGCAGTTGAGATGCCCACAGCTTCAGTGTGTATATATGAATAAGTCTATGTTCATATTAATGGTGAAATCAAGGCAAGAGAGAATTTTCACTGCTATTGGACAAACACTGACAACTGATATTTTGTATATAAGTGCAGGCTCCTGGATACATAAAATAGAGAATTTTCACTAATGTTGGATACAATCCACTGACAACTGATATTCTGTATATAAGTGCAGGCTCCTGGATACATAAAATAGAGAATTCTCACTAATGTTGGATACAAACCACTGACAACTGATATTCTGTATATAAGTGCAGGCTCCTGGATACATAAAATAGAGAATTTTCACTAATGTTGGATACAAACCACTGACAACTGATATTCTGTATATAAGTGCAGGCTCCTGGATACATAAAATAGAGAATTTTCACTAATGTTGGATACAAACCACTGACAACTGATACTTTGTATATAAGTGCAGGCTCCTGGATATATAAAATAGAGAATTTTCACTAATGTTGGATACAAACCACTGACAACTGATATAAGTACAGGCTCCTGGATATATAAAATAGAGAATTTTCACTAATGTTGGATACAAACCACTGACAACTGATACTTTGTATATAAGTGCAGGCTCCTGGGTACATAAAATAGAGAATTTTCACTAATGTTGGATACAAACCACTGACAACTGATATTCTGTATATAAGTGCAGGCTTCTGGATACATAAAAGGGAATTTTCACTAACACTGGATACAAACCACTGACAACTGATATTTTGCATATAAGTGCAGGCTCCTGGATACATAAAATGCATAATTAATGAAAAGTTGTCAGTAAGTTGAAAATGTCACACTATCTGTCCATTTCCCTTCTTTCATTTTATTGACAATAAAACAATAGAAAAGCCTCTGTGCTGTTTGCCCAATCTTTGGTAATTAAAGAAACATGCCTGGGTGGAGAAGTTTTGGTAAACGCCGTCACTCCCTCAGCAGCTCCCGGTCATTCCACCCCAAAGACAGCCATTTCTACAGCTGGAGGCGCTTCCTTCTCCTGCTCCTGTTTTTACCTTCTGCTCTTGCAAGAGGTAACCACCCTGGGAAGGATGGTATACGTGCCCCCTTTTTGGATCCTCATTTTCTTCCCTCCCTCCCTCCATCCTTCTACCCCCCTCCCCTCTCCTCCCCCATTTGCCCCCTCGTTCTTTTTTTTTTTTTTTTTTTTTTTGAGACGGAGTTTTGCTCTTGTTACCCAGGCTGGAGTGCAATGGCGCGATCTTGGCTCACTGCAACCTCCACTTCCTGGGTTCAAGCCATTCTCCTGCCTCAGCCTCCTGCGTTGCTGGGATACAGGCACACGCCACCATGCCCAGCTAATTTTTTGTATTTTTAGTAGAGACGGGGTTTCACCTTGTTGACCAGGATGGTCTTGATCTCTTGACCTCATGATCCACCCGCCTCGGCCTCCCAAAGTGCTGGGATTACAGGCTTGAGCCACCGCGCCCAGCTCCCTCTTTCTTTCTTTTTTGAGACAGGGTCTTGCTCTGTGGCTCCTGGTTGGAATGCAGTGGTATGATCATGGCTCATTGCAGCCCCAAACTCCTGGGAGCCTAGGAGTTCGACACGAGCCTGGGCAACTCTGTCTCTACAAAAAAATAAAAAATTAGCGAGACATGTGGCACATGCCTTTGGTCCCAGCTGCTAAGGAGGTTGAAGCTGCAGTCAGCTGTAATTACACCACTGCATTTCAGCCTTGGTGACAGAGTAAGACCCTGTCTCATAAACAAATAGATAAATAAGTAAATAAATAATTCACTTTCTAAAAGCTAGCAGAAAAAAGTTTAATTAACATCCCAAACAGTACAATAATAAATACTCTGAATATAACCTGGTAATATTTTTGGATGATTTGAACTTTGTCTGGTACTTCTGATGCTTTAAATGAGTTAACTGATTGGCACCAACATTTTCTTCCAACCATTTAACCTGACAATAGTTAACTCATTAAGGATAATCACAATGACATTTTTCAGGTTTGTGTTTTTGTTTTTTGGTCCTATTCTGAACGTTTCATTAATCAAAAACGAGAACAAACAAAAAACCCCCACAAAACTTCCAAAGGTTAAAATACCGACTAGTTTCTAAGGATAAGGTAGGAAATGACTGCGTAGGGCTAAGTACCTGAAATGAACTTCTGTTCTGCAAGCCGTACACATTTAAACCTTGTGGCGTTCATATCTTTCTACATGTATTTTCTCATATCATGTCTACTCTGCTAGTTCCTAGGATACTTTATGCAAACATTTGCTAAGCTCTTATTTTGTTATAAATGTAAGGGTTTTTTTTTTTTTTTTTTTTTTTTTAAGATGGAGTTTCACACTGTCACCTGGGCTGGAGTGCAGTGGTGCAATCTCGGCTCACTGCAACCTCTGCCTCCGGAGTTCAAGCGATTCGCCTGCCTTAACTTTCTGAATAGCTAGACTTACAGGCGTCTGCTACCTCACCCAGCTAATTAATTAATTTTATTTATTTATTTATTTATTTATTTATGTCGTTTTAGTGGAGACGAGGGTTTCACTATGTTGGTCGGGCTGGTCTCAAACTCCTGACCTCATGACCCGCCCACCTCGGCCTCCCAAAGTGCTGATATTACAGGCATGAGCCACCACGTCACCCAGCCATGAATGTAAAATTTAAAAGCATGAAGCTGTATTAACCTTAAAAACTAGTTGCAGTCTAAGGTGGATAGGAAGATTATGCATGGAAAAGTGGGAAGAGTAATATATGGAATACACTTTAATACATAGTATACTTTGGGGACGATTCAAAATCATGGAGCCAGAGGAAGGACTCGAGCAGTTCAGAAACCAGACATCTGGAAATGAACTTGGTTCAGATACATCACTGCCATTTCCACGAAATGTGCCTAGCAAATGCGGACTACATGAATGAAACCATGTAACAACGTTCTTCAAACTCAATTTAAAACTGAGTTGCCCAGAATTAAAAAAAATAAGCGGTAGCCATTTTAATAACTCATACATAGACTAAATCAAGCTGTCCAGCTGTCCACCTAAGTATCTCATTTCAGTGTCATCTACTGGCCTGCACACACGGATTAATAGTTACTTTATACTTTTTAGGCTACAATGAATGCAAGATTCTCAAAGAAATAGTTTCCTAGCAGAATAACTGATACCATTGTGGAAACAGACATTATTCAGGACATTATCTGTTTCATTCTTTGGTCAGGGTAACTCATCTACTTTTAGACTTAAACTTCTAAAGAAAACTGCTATGATCTAGAGATTGGCCATAAGACTATTTGTATTGAAAACTTAGCCAGCATGCCTTTAGTGAACTTTCCTCATTAGCATTCTTGGTGGCAAGGTTTCCGTATCTCAGCGTTCATTTTACACTTTAATTCGGTTAGTAGCTCTTTGTTTAATCATCCCATTGAAAGGAGAACAGAGGCGGTTCAGGTGATACAGGAGAGTAATGCACTATGTTTTATCTCTGAAAAAAGCCCGACAAAGTCAGAATTCTCTGATAGCCTCTGGTTGTCTCCAGGACATTTGGAACCACAAGTCAGTAAGGGGATAAAGATCCTCACTGTGCCTCACTGTAGACACCTTTGGAAGAGAAACACCTTGTCAGCCACAGAAATTCAGCTCTGCCAGTTCCATCTGGCTCTGACGGCAGATTATCACACCAGAAGAGTGTCTCGGTTTCATGAGTGAGGGTCTGTTTCTCAAATACCATCTCCCTCAGTAAAATCACTAGCCAGGACGATCTCCCCCCCCTGCCCACCCCATTACTTCTTTTTATAAAGTATTGGTGCTCTTCAAATGACAGTGCTGTGCTAAATTAAAACCGGTCAGGATTTTGCTTCAACTGGAAAACTGCAAACCTTCTAACGGGAAATACTTTTCATTCCTTTGCATCTAATTTTGTTAGAGTAGTTCCTCAAATTGCTGCTGCCTTTTGCGATTTCCTTCTCCCTCAAAAGTCCAACCCCATTTTTTCCTAATGTTTGGGCCTAAGCTTTTTCTCCTGACTGAATCACCCTCCCCACTTACCCCCTCGTTTCTCACCCAATATAGGCTTCTCTTTTCCAGTGTTGCTCGACTTCATCAAGGAAAGTAAATTCATCTCCATTTTTTTTTGTTTCCGTATTACTTTCTGGAGAATGACTACGCCCAACTTTCTAACTTTTTCTTTGTCACATAAATGTTTTATTTTCTAATCCACGTTTCTTTTTGCAGTTTCTTGAACTTCCTTTGGCTGGTGTCACAGCCAGCCACCCAGTAGAGACGGAGACCACCAGTTCGTTTCATACAGGCCACTGAACAGTCATAAGATGGTGACAATTTTTGGTCTCTAGTGACCTGGGCTGGATCCGACTCACTGACCTAGAGGTGAAAGGCTCCGTATTCCATTACTAATCCCTCCAGCTCTCCAGCCCCCTGAAAATGATTCTTTGGTTTTATTATTGCAAAGACCATTTATAAAATCGTGAACTGGATTTAGGAAAGTGACCAGGAAATAGCAACGGGACAACAAACTGATTGAAATTCCGTAAATGTAGCATTGGCTGAAGCCTCTGAGACAGCAAGCTTGGGGGAAAGTTATTCTGATTTCACCTCCATTCTGATTTCAGCAGCATGACCTGCTCACTTAAACGTGGCAACTTCAGATCATGGACCATGCCTCAAGGAACTAAATCCTAAATAAAGAAAATGGAAAAGCAAACTATGAAATAGCCAATAATCTTTATTTTGCACTTCCCCCACCCCTCACCCCTCTCCAAAAAGCACTAATGTGCCATTTTGTGCATGTGAAAATATTGTATAAAGTATTTAGAATGATCTCAAATTAATAAAACAAAAAACCACATATCTCAACATAGATGCTTTGTTTCTTTGCAGGGATAGAAAAATTCTGGCTTCTTGAACAAGGAGGGTGATGATACCCTGCACTCTGAAGAGGGCGACTCCATTTCCACTGATTTGCAATTTCACATTCAAGGCAGAAAACCGCACTTCTCTAACCACATAATGTTTTTGAATACGACCAATTCATACACTAATACCAATTTTCTTGGCATTTAAAAAAAAATCACACTTTTTGGTAATATATTTGTATTCGGTTCAAAGTCCACATTCTAGTATCCAAGAGATCCAGTACATGGGCCACACCAGGATCATTTCAAAAAAAAGTACAAGTCCATATTTATTCCAGAGTTGCTAAAATATGCTAATAAAGTTAAATTTGATGTTTTTTTAACATTAAAAATAAAATATTTGGTTTACCCCTCAGACATCTGTAACATATAATAAATAGTGGGAGTATAAGAATACAATAAAGTTTTGTGATACCCTGAAATTTGATGTTTTCTTAAAAAAATTCATAATATACTTCATTTCAGCCTTAAAGCACAATATTCATGAACAGATCTGTAGAAATAAAACAATATAAAGACAAAATGCTACAGTATATGTGGGTTGTTTTCTTTTTCTTTTTCTTTTTTAACTTTCACGGAAACTACATGTCCTTTTAGTAAAAGTCTGTCAAAGAAATTTACAAAAACAAAATAGACAACAAACAAAACAACTTCAAATCATGAACTAGAAATTCAAATTGCCTTGTTTTCCTTCCAGCTGCTGGGGCCCTTTCCCCAACGATCTTCTCGGCCACGGCACAGGTTCAGCTCAACGGAAATGTCTTTGAACGATGGCTTTTTCTCCAGCCTTCTTTTTTCTGTCCAGCGTCAATACAGACATGGCTGAAATCATAGCGGATTTCAGAGAAAGCCAGAATTAAACACGATAAAAATTTAAAAAATAACTACTTCATAAATATTTATTATTTACATTAGGGGCAATCTTTTAGTCTGAAGAGTTTTTATACAAGTTGATGAAATGTACAAGCAGTGAGAAGAGACTCCAGCAGTTTAAAGAAGGGCAAAATTAGAATGCAACAAAGATATAAAATACATTAAACAAAAATAATTTGCACAAAAGCAAACAGGACATGATAGAAACCTTTTTCTTAAAAAATATAAGGTATTTCACAAAAGCCTGAACATTTTACATGTTAGTACTAAAAACGGGGGAAGGAGGGAAGCTTCATATATTCTTATCACAAAAATATTTACCAGTACTCCAACTGGAGTTTTCCTTTATGTTGTTATGATTATTTTACTACAGAGGGAAAGGGGCTGAAGACTGTACACAGACTCTATCATCCTTCAATTACAGTCAAGGCAGTTTGCACATTATTTTCTCATCTAATACCTCCATGAAAAGGCCCTGGAGAGAATGAAGGAAGTCAAAGGGAAGATGTACGCTCTTTTTATTAATAATACTTGTCACTGGCATTAGAGAAGAGGAGGAGGGGCAGCCCTCAGGCCACGCCTCTGCTTGAGTTTCCTTCCGGGGCCCAGCCACGGAGCCATAGGCCGACGTGGTTCGGGAGTGAACAATCCAGGTTCGAGGTGTGTTCCTGCCTCAGTCCTCCCGGGTTCTTCATCCACGGGCATCTGGGGGTGGATGTGGAGGCAGAATTGCACCAGCTCCCTTCCTGAGCTGACCCCACTTGACCCTGACCCTGGCGAGCCGTCAGTGCGCTCGATGCTTCCTCTTCTTGTGCTTTTTGTCCTTCTTCTTGTTTGCACACTTGGGGCAGAACCACTGCATCTCTTCTGGGGGTGCAGCCATGATTCCAACACAGGGCCTACAGGTGAAAAAGAAGCTCAGATCAGCACCCTCTATACATAGGTCTATTCTTCTCCGTCAATGCTGTAAAGTAATTTCTAAAAGTCTACAACATGTTTACCCAAAATCAAAGTCAAGCAGCACTAACTTGCAGCACTAATGCTGGGCAGGCAGAAGCTTCCTTCCCAGGCCCCTGCTGAGATTCACCAGTTCATTCATCCTGTCAGCCAGGAATCGGAGTCTTCTGAGCCATGGCTTCATCTTTATCTTACAGATACCATGTATCATAACTGAACAGATCGCTATTCTTTTTGTATCTGACATTTTAAAGCTAACACGAGATTATCTGCGTAAATTTTGGTTGAGGGTTTCAGTTTCTAGGAACTGCTGAAGAGGTTTAAAACAGATAAGCAGTCTTTAGTCCTGCAGTTTGTACCATCCTTACAAAGGGGCTCCCTCCTTGTGCTTCTGGCCAGTGCTACAGTTCCTACGGAACATTACCTGAAAGCAAGGCCAGGGACAGCCCTTCGTCTCCTTTTATTACTGCGTTAGTAAGAAGGATAGATAAGCTAAGCGGAATATTCAGATTTGGGGTGAATAACAATAGTCCGAAGACTCCTGGGTTTTGCAATGAACTGCACTTCGCAGGCTCTGTGATTTGACTCCCGGGCAGCCCTGCATCAGTCCAGAGGCTGGAATCTACTCTGTGGATGCCTCTTCTCAGGAGCAGAGGATGCTGCCTGAGAGTGTGGCCGGCAGGACGCCCTGGGCACTTACCAGTGGTACCAGTCATCACAGTCGTCACAACCAATCATTGGGCTCCCATCATCAGGCTTGTTACACCCAGGGCAGATCCAGATCTGATTGCCCCACTCATCTCGGATCTGATGTTTGCAAAGCGGGAGCGGGAAGAATGGAGGGAATGGGAAAAAACACAGAGAGACCAGATCAGAATAATTACTTTATACTGTGAACTGAATCAACAGGCACATTAAACTCAAAATACAGATTAGCACTTCATTAGCACCATAGTCAGTCACGAAACAGAATCACGAAACAGAAAAACGCTACTAACTGTTCAATGATGAGACATTTCTAATGAATATTCTAAGCTTTCTGTTGTAAGTCATAAAAAACAAACGTTTTAGAATCATCTCTGTGAACAATATGACCTATAGCCCCTTTCATAAAAACAAACAACAACGAAAAGGACATAAATTCTTACTGATTTGGGTCTTTGTGGTGGTAACAACTGATTTTTTGAAAGCTACAGAGCTCCACTTTATAAGTGGTTTTCTCAATCGCATTCATAGGCATGGAATTAATACATGCAGCCAAATGTGCATGCACCACCTGATTACTTATTAGCCAAGCCCTTCTCCTGAAGGAGCTGATAAGATCAAGGATATAAAAGAGTCGTTACTAAGTAACTTTCCATTCCCTTTATGACATTTTTAGTAAAGTACAATCAACTAAAGGGCAAATGAAATAAGGGGAATTGAGAGGCCAAAGAGCTACAAGGTTCAACATTATTTTGCTACAAATTTTGTGTACTCTGGAGTTGACTTTATTTAACTTCGCAGTTCTAAAGAGGGCACATCCTATTACCCATTTCCTCAAACTTCACATGAACACAGCCATCCTGGAAGAAGTGATTCACTGATGGGCATTCAACACCAGCAATAAGAAAAAGATAACTGCAAACGTATTTACAGTAACAGAGCACATTACATCATTCGGCTTATTTGGTAAGGCATAGTTCTCCTAGACTTTCAAATACCATGCTGACTAGATATGTTTTGTAAAAAGGCCTTCTTTGTGTGTGACAGGTGCACTGGTGGTGCATGTATGTTTCACTCTACTGACAGGCTTCTTCAAGGCAACTCTACAAAGGCAAACCACATTGACAGGAAAACTTCCCAGAGAAATCTGTGGGAAACTACATCTCTGACCCTCTGTAATTTCAGGAGAAAATGTACCAAGGTGTGAGAACCAGCAGTCACCTGTGCCCGCGGTCCAGTGGCCAAGGCTGGTGTAACATCCTATGCCCCGAAGCTCCCGCCTATGGCCAGTCCTGCTGCTGGCTGCCCTTGCTTAAAATGAGAAGGCCGAGACTCTGTGTGGTTCACGAGAACTTTCCTGCAGCATCCCCAGTAACTCATAACAAACACCTCACAGCTTACTGAGTTCTAAACACCTTATTTCATTTAATCATTGTAAAACAACTTCTGGGTGGCTTATGAAGGGGGACACCGGAGCTGAGGGAATTTCAGTGGCATTTCCAACACCGCACTATTAGGTAGTGACAAAACCTGCCTTTTTGCTCTCTAGCCTTTGTATGTCATCTAAATCACATATTTCGTCCTCTGTCCATCAAGTGTCTCTTCGTGAGGTAGAAAGCTTTTTTAAAATTTTCATTTTTATTTTAAAGACAGGGTTCCACTGTCACCCAGGCTGGAGTGCAGTGGTGTGATCACAACTCACTGCAGCCTTGACCTTGCTGGGCGTGGTTGATCCCCCCAGCTCAGCCTCCCGAGTAGTGGACACTACAGGCATACAGGCACAGGCTACCACGCCCGGCTCAGTTCTGTATTTTCTGCAGAGACCGTGTCTCCCTATGCCATCCAGACTGGTCTCAACTCCTGGGCTCATGCGATCCGCCTGCCTCAGCCTCCCAAAGTGCTGGGATTACAGGCGTGAGACACCATGCACATCCAGAAAGCTTTCCATCAACTTGTCTATTCCAATTGGAGTCATCCCAGGGAGTGAGTTAGCTCAAAGATCTACTGGAAAACCAGAACTTTCAGAGCTAGAACGAACCACAGAGATTACCCCTTGTTACACTTTCTCCTTGTTAAATTAGAGAGTTTAACACAAACTCCTTAATTACAGATGAAGACATGAAGGTCAAGGAGGTTAGGTACAAAATCTTTCCTGACTGACCCACTTGGGGGTGATGATGCCTCAATTAAACACCTATGATGATTGCTCCCTGAATGGACCAATTTGATGATCACAGTTTTAGAAGTTCCTTCCAAAACTCCTTTAAAGAAATGTACTAATAGGCCAGGCATGGTGGCTCACGCCTGTAATCCCGGCACTTTGGAAGGCCAAGGTGGGAGGACGGCTTGAGCTCAGGAGTTTGAGACCAGCCTGGGCAACACAAGGAGACATCATCTATCTATACACACACACACACACACACACACACACACACACACACACACACACACACACACCAGAAAACAGCCAGGTGTGGTGGCAGATGCCTGTGATCCCAGCTACTCAAAAGGTGGCAGGATCGCTTGAACCTGGGAGGCAGAGGCTGCAGTGAGCGGAGATCATACCACTGCACTCCAGCCTGGGTGACAGAGTGAAATCCCCTCTCAAAAAAAAAAAAAAAAAAAAGGCTGGGTGCCACCAGTGGCTCACACCTGTAATCCCAGCACTTTGGGAGGCTGAGGCAGGCAGATCACCCGAGGTCAGGAGTTTGAGACCAGCCTGGCTCCTGTTTCTTCTAAAAATACAAAAAATTAGCCAGTCATAGTGGTGGCATCTGTAATCCCAGCTACTTGGGAGGCGGAGGCAGAGGATGCCGGAAGCCGAGACTGTGCCATTGTACTCCAGCCTGGGTGACAGAACAAGACTCTGTCAAGGGAGGGGAGGGGAGGGGAGGGGAGGGGAGAAAATGCGTCTGGTTCGGGGGCGGGGACAGTGGCTCAGGCCTGTAATCCCACCACTTTGAGAGGCTAAGGCAGGAGGATTGCTTGAGCCCAGGAGTTTGAGGATGCTGTGAGCTATATGATTGAGCCACTGCACTCCGGCCTGAGCAACACAGGGAGACCCTGTCTCAAAAATAATTAAGTAAATAACACAATTTTAAAGAGAAATGTCTCTGAAATTCGATAGCGACTCAGAGTACACCCTTGTCTTGAACTGAAAACGTCTCCTTACTAACCGCGTGGGTGGCAGGTACCTACCACGTAGGTGCTGACCGTCTCAGTCACCACGCTGCGCACTGGGGCTTTGGCGCTGGCCCCGGAGGCGGCGGGACCCTGGGAGGGCAGCAGGGCAGGGCCTGCGGTCGCCTGGCCAAGCAGCGGCAGCGGCACAGGCGCGGGGCTCACGAGCACTGGGCCGGGGGTGGGCGCGGGTGCCGGCGGCGGGGTCTTCGGCCTGTTCTGCGAGGGCGCGGGCTTGGCCTCGGGGGCGGGGACCACCTTGCTGATAACACTGTCAACAAAGAGGAAAAGGTAAAAAAGTCAGAAGAGGATCATCCAGCCAAACCCGTGCTTAAAAACAGAACCTCAAAATAACTTTTCCTCCAGTAGTGAAATACTTCAACGTCCAGAGGCGGCTGAAGAACTGAGTTCTTAGCCCTGTATCAAGTGACCTCTCCACTTACTCAGACTAATTTTTCATTTTCCCAAACATCCCCTCAATGGCCAGATATTTAGAAATTTCTAGTAACCAATACGCATGCACTGTTGACAGAAACTATGACTTCAGCTGCCAGTTCCTGTGCTGAGACAGAAGCTCTGACAGCTTCGGAGGTCGTGCTCCAGCCCCACGGCCTCTGCTGAGTCCTCCTGGCACCCAGACAAGGGGCTGCTCCTCCCACTCCAGCTCGGGCTGGAGAGGACATGGAGCAGCCTGTAACCCACACCTGAGATGGACAAGAAAGACCCATTTGCTGTGGGAGGCCCTTGAGATCTCTGGGTTGTTAATTACCATAAACTTAACCTGGCCTAAGCTGCTGGACAGAGCAGCTTAAAAAAAAAGGTTTCTATTTATCTCTTCTCAATTCCAATGTTTCTTCTTAATGCTTTCAATGCCATTGTCAATACAACTGTGAAGGCTTTCTCACTTCTGTATTTGGCTTGACTGCTAGGTTTTAAAGGCCAGGCATGGTGGCCTCTATAATCCTAGCACTTTTGGAGGTTGAGAGTTCAAGACCAGCCTGACCAACATGGTGAAACCCCGTCTCTACTAAAAAATACAAAAAATTGGCTGGGTGCAGTGGCACACGCCTGTAATTCCAGCTGCTCCAGAGGCTGAGGCAGGAAAATCACTTGAACCCAGTAGGCGGAGGTTGCAGTGAGCTGAGATGATGCCACTGCACTCCAGCTTGGGATACAGAGTGAGACTTTGTCTCCTCCCCTCCTCAAAAAAAAAAAAAAAAAAAAAAAAAAAAAAGATTGACCATTCTCAGAAGGGCTGCAGAGGTATGGAGGAGATACAGCATTGGCAGCTCCTGTCCTGGTGACACTGCTGCGGGTCGTCAGAACGTGGGACTGTGACCACTCTCCTCTACTAACGGCATACTCTTCACATAGCTCTCGCCAGTGGAAGAAGCTCTGGACTTGGGGTCAGGACATCTGAGCTCAAATTCTATAGCTGCAGAGACTAGCCCTGTGGCCTTGGATTACTCATTTATTATCAAAAGCACTATTTATTGAGGACCCATAAGAAGAGGTTACACTAGGCACTTTACAAATATTTCATCCAGTCCTCATGAGACCATCAAAGAAGTAATGATTACCCTATTTTGTAGATGCGGAAACTGAAGATCAGCGAGAGAAAGGAATGTGAGTAAACAGGTAGCAGCTTTTGAACCAAGGTCTACTTGATTCCAAAGCTTGCTTTTTAAATAAAAAAAAAAACAAAGTACACATATCATTTCACACACAGAGGAAACAATATAACAGACACCTAGGTAATAAGCAGAGATAAAATACGTTAGCCTTTGCCGTACTTATTTCGGATGAACCTCCCTCCCTGTCCCAGGGCAACCGCTGCCCTAACACGGGTATGTTTTTATTGCTGCTCTTGGTACTCTGGTTTTGTTCTCCACCTCTCCTGCCTTTCAAGGTGTCCATAAACAATGCATACTGCATTACCGTTTCCTGTCTTTCAACTTTTATACACACAACGTCAAACTCCAGTTATTGTCTGCAACGAGCTTTCCCCACTTAGTTTTATGTCTCTTAATTTATCCACGTTGACACATATAGATCTACATTATTTATTCTAATTGCTATATTGTGTTCCATGTATTAGTAAGCCAAAGGTTTTTGTCCATCATCCTACTGAAAGTAGGACACGTTAACTTGTAAATTTACACACTGACTCATGAATAGAACTGTTCAAGGATTTCTCTAAGCCCCATTCCTAGAAATAAAGATTCTGGTCCATGGAATGTGCCCATCCCCATCTCACCAGGAATCGCCAGCCTGTGGACTGTCCCAGCCCGTCTCTACTATTCCACACAATTGTTTAGGCCGTGCTTTTCTCATCAGCGGCTGCCTCAGAGGGCTGTAGTGAGAACCTCAATGTGGGGAAACACTTTAAAGACTGCATCCAGGTGGGAAGTGCCGGACGGGTGTGTCCTCTTCACTGCTGCTGCTCATGACAGCCTCTGGCCTCACTGCTGCCGGCCTGCAGAGTTCCACTTCCTTACAATCCCAGTGTAAAATCCACTGTCACCAAAAGGTACTGACTCTTTGCTATTCCGATCATAAATTTATCACATATTAAGTTACGCCAAAAACTTCACCATTATTTCAGGAAATAATTTCATTACGGTATCTAATTGTTCTCTATTTGTTTCCTGCAAAGGCAATCAGCTTCCTAAGTTGAAGACAGACAAAGATCAAGAGAACTTAACACAGGCCTGTTGGTGCAGCAGACACTTGATAACGTTATGCTTAACATAATAACTAGTGACTATTTATTGTACTTATTGAGCACTCACTATATGTCTGACTGTCCTAAGCATTTGAAAGCCAATTGTGAGCCAGGCACTGTACTAAATGTTTACTTGCTTCAGCTCATTTGTTTTCCATAATGACCACAGAAGGCAAGCTATTATTCTACTTTTGTAAATGAAGAAACCAAGGCATAGAGAAATTAAGTATCTTGCATAAATTAACACAAGGCTACTATGACAGGGCAGGGCCAGGCTTTAAACAGGGCAGTCTGAGTTTAGAGCCTGTGATCTTAGTAAGTATATGACACTCTCTCAATGTGTGCTACATGAGGTTTGCCTTATATATGAGGCATGTAATGTAGGAGTTCAAAGTTATTGCTATGGCATTTACATCCAGAGGGTAAGCATTCTCTGTTTTTATGGTTAGACTTAAAATTTTTAAATGCTATTTCTAGAGGCAGTTTCCCATATGGTTTAAAATGCAAGTTTTGGAACCAAAGCTAAGGGAAAAAGCAGAGACCGTGAGAGGTAAGCAGAACACAGACATTTTACCCAGAGGGCATTTACACATTAGGGAAGTCCGATCTTTGGTTATGACGAAGAGGAGAAATGTCCAAGCACAGGATCTGCCCAAAGTGGAAAGTCTAATAGAATTCCCTCCTGCCACTAAGGATCCCCAAAGGGCTATACCCAGAAGGTAAAGATTAATCAGAATCTCATAAATTTTCACCTCTGGTGTTCTAGGATACTTTACATTTATTTATTTATTTAGAGATGGAGTTTTGCTCTTGTTACCCAGGCTGGAGTACAATGGCACGATCTTGGCTCACCACAACCTCCGCCTCCTGGGTTCAGGCAATTCTCCTGCCTCAGCCTCCTGAGTAGCTGGGATTACAGGCACGCGCCACCATGCCCAGCTAATTTTTTGTATTTTTAGTAGAGACGGGGTTTCACCTTGTTGACCAGAATGGTCTCGATCTCTTGACCTTGTGGTCCACCCGCCTCGGCCTCCCAAAGTGCTGGGATTACAGGCATGAGCCACCACACCCGGCGATACTTTACATTTAAAGTAATTTTGACTTGCAATGTGCTCACACACAACAATCCTGAGGGAAAGTATCTTAAAATCTAGGTCTCATATTATTAATACAGATAATTATCTTTTTTAAAAAAATAAGCAGCACATAATCAAAGATAATCAAACCTATGAATGGGTGAGGTGGGATCAGGGAAAGCTAGAAGAAAGAACAGCTACTATGAAGAGACTCATGAAGACCACAGATACAAGAATTACCAACTATAAAACAACTCTGCTTACAACGATAAAAAAATAGAAGGCCAAGGTTGGAAATACAGGTGGTAGCAAGTTACAGAGTGACTTGATCTAGTGAATCTGAAAAGAACCAAACAGACCTTCTATAAATTAAAAAATACAGTAACAGATTTAAAATTCAATGGAGGGGTTTAACAGCAGATTGGAAACAACTTAAGACAGAACTAGGCCGGGCGCGGTGGCTCAAGCCTGTAATCCCAGCACTATGGGAGGCCGAGGCGGGTGGATCACGAGGTCAAGAGATCAAGACCATCCTGGTCAACATGGTGAAACCCCGTCTCTACTAAAAATACAAAAATTAGCTGGGCATGGTGGTGCACACCTGTAGTCCCAGCTACTCGGGAGGCTGAGGCAGGAGAATTGCTTGAACCCAGAAGGCGGAGGTTGCGGTGAGCCGAGATTGCAACATTGCACTCCAGCCTGGGTAAAGAGCGAAACTCTGCCTCAAAAAAAAAAAAAAAGACAGAACTATAAACTGAGTATTAGGACAAAATAAATTTCCAGAGCATAGCCTGAGAAGCAAAGAGAATACAATAAAAAGGTCTAATTAGTACATGTTTGATCATAATTCTAGAGGAAGAATGGGGCAGAGACAAATGTTAACAAAGAACGCCTGAGACTTTCACAGAACTGATGAAAGATACCAATCCGCAGATTTATGAAGCCCAACAAACCCCAGGCAAGATAAATAAAAGTAAAGCTGTATCTAGACACATCAAAGTGAAGCTGTAAAACATCACAGGCACAGAGGAAAAATCTGAAAGGCAGCCAGGAGGAAAAAAGGACCATTCCTTTCAAAGAAGAAACAGATGACAGCTGATTTCTTAATTAGCAATGAAATCTAGAAGATGGTGGAATAACATCTTCAACGTGCTAAAGAAAAATAAATTGTGTCTTTGAAAAGATCTTTCAAGAATAAAGATGAAACAAAGACATTTACAGGCAGGCAAAATGTAAGAATTTGCCACCAGCAAACACTTAATAAAAAAAAAAATTCTAAAGCAACAATTCTCAAATTTTTGGTGCTAGGACCCCTTTAAATTCTTAAACTTTATTAAGAACTTAAAAAATATGCACTATATCTGTCAATATTTACCATATTAAAAATAAAACTGGACCAGACACAGTGGCTCATGCCTGTAATCCCAGTATTTTCGGAGGCCGAGGTGGGTGGATTGCTTGAGGCCAGGAGTTCAAGACTAGCCTGGCCAACATGGTGAAACCCCAACTCTATTAAAAATACAACAATTAGCCACTTGTGGTGGCAAAGGCCTGTAGCCCCAGCTACTCCACAGGCGGAGGCAGGAGAATCACTAGAACCTGGGAGGCAGAGGTTGCAGTGGGCCGAGATCACACCACTGCACTCCAGGCTGGGCAACAGAGCAAGAATCTGTCTCAATAAATAAATAAATAAATAATATAAAACTGTAAAGTTTAAAAATATTTAGTAATTCATTTAAAAGTGACAATAATAAACCCATTATATGTTAACAGATTATACAGACAAAAATTTGGTAATGACTGCCAATGTTTTGGTTCTTTTTTCTTTGAGAATGTCTTGCTCTGTTGCCCAGGCTGATCTTGAACTCCTGGGATCAAGCAATCCTCCTGTCTCAGCCTACCGAGTAGCTGGGATTATAGGGGTATGCCACTGTGCCTGGCCAAGACTGGCAATGTTTTACATTTTTGCAAATCTCTTTATTTTTTATTTATTTTTATTTATTTATTTTTTTGAGACAGAGTTTCACTCTTGTTACCCAGGCTGGAGTGCAATGGCACGATCTCGGCTCACCGCAACCTCTGCGTCCTGGGTTCAAGCAATTCTCCTGCCTCAGCCTCCTGAGTCGCTGGGACTACAGGCATGCGCCACCATGCCCAGCTAATTTTTGTATTTTTTTTAGTAGAGATGGGGTTTCACCATGTTGACCAGGATGGTCTCGATCTCTTGACCTCGTGATCCACCCGCCTCGGCCTCCCAAAGTGCTGGGATTATAGGCGTGAGCCACCGCACCCGGTTGGGAGGACTATTTTAAAAGACTTTTCAGATAATAGTGTAAGTTCGTCTTTAATGCTGCATTAAATGCAACAAGTGATAGTTTCTTATAAGTTATAGTTGCAAAGTGTAATCTGAAACCATATCAATAGGCATTTACATTCTGTTACATTAAAATTTATTGCTCTGTTTAGCACTTTGAATACAAAATTTACCCATGCATAATTTTATAATGTCATTGGTCATTTGGAAAACACTGGTTCACTGAGTTATGCAGATCTTGCAAATGCTTACATAATTCATTGCACAACATAATAATATGTAAGCCCGTAATGGGTAAACAGAGCTAAAGTATTTTAATGTCCCTCTATTATATAAAATGCAGTGTAAAGGTAGTGAATAACTTTAAAGTATGGTAATTTCTAGGGTAACCACACAAAAATTACAAAGTAGAATATGAAGAAAATGGAATGATAAAAAAAAAAAAACCCTCAATCTGATAAAAGGAGAGAGAGAGGGAGAAAAACCAAAACATTGAACAGTAAGTAAGTAGCACACAATAAGAAGGTAGATGCTAATCTCAAAGTATCAATGATTATATCATATAAACGGTCTAAGTGATTCAGTTGTCAGGCTGCATGAAACAGTGAAACCCAATATATTCTAATGCCCAGAGGCGCATCTAGCAATAGAATGGCTGAAAGAGAGAGGCTATAAAAAGATGTATAGAAATACAAAGAAAAGCAATACCACACAAAACAGACTTTAAGGCAAGAACCACAAGTGATGATAAAGGCTACTTCATGATGATAAAAGGTTCCAATCTGCCAGGAAGCTGTAAAAGTTTAAAATTTGTATGTACCCAATAACATATCTGCAAAATATATAAAGCAAAAACTGACAGAACAGTAAGAAACAGACAAATCCACAGTCATAGCCAGAGATGTAAGCATACTTATCTCCCTGCATAACTGACAGAATAAGCACTCAAAAAACCAGCAAAGATATAGGTTTGAATATGAATAATGAAATTAACCCAATGGACATTTTCAAAAAACTATCTTCAGTAAATGCAGAATATTCATTCTTTCCTAAAATATACTGAACACTGAAAGAAACTGATCCAATTTCATAAGGCTAAAAAATGATGTGAATAGTTTGTACATGTATTTGTTACCCCTGCTGTATCGGTAGTTCCTCAAAGGAACAAAAAGCCTTTATCATTTCTGCATCCCCAGTGTTTAACATGCTAATTGGCATTTAATAGCTACCTGACGACTATTAAAATAAACTGTGCTCAAATTCAAACTAAGAAACAAAAGCTGATCCTGAAAGTAGTAATTTTCCAGATGACGTGATACTTGAAGTGTACTTTTCTATCCAATCAAAATTATAGTCCCCTCCAAAAGAGTAGCATAGTAATATGCTTTATGATGTGGGAAGAGATGAAGGACAGGTGAGAGGAATATGGAATACCAATGAAAACAGAAAAAAAGAAAAGAGAAGAAACAGAGCAAGTGAAAGAATTACAATTTTAGGTGAGGAAGTGTGAGGACAACCCAGGCATTTTCCGTTGTTGGTTAATGGAGTTCATTTGGGGTACAGGAAGAAGAGAGGGAGGAAAAAGGAGGACAGGAAGAAAAAAAGAGTTGTGATCAATATGACTGCAGGCAACAATAAGCGTGAAAATTTAAGTTACCAACAAGAGGAGGTTATTCAAGGGAAACATCTTTCTTATTGCCCATTCACAGGATCCATGGATAGGACCTTAGAAAACTCCTTGCAAAGTATCACTGTGGTTATCACTTTGTTTTAACTTTACTATCTGCTGGCCATTACAGTGGAAAATGTTTGTTGGAGGTAAAGACTGAAGCTATTGTCTAAAATAATATTTAGATATTCATGTGCTTTACGATGCAATAATTAGGCATGTGCAATTGAGAATTAGCTCAATTATGACTTGTTGGATGATATAGTTAATTTTAAAAAAACCCTCAAAATTGGAGCTATATAATGAACCATAAATTCTAAAGATCTTAAAAATTAGGTAAAAGAAAACAAAACCATAAAAATGACCAAAAAAATAAATATAAATGCTTTTAGACTTGGGGTATCTCACCAAAAGTGAAAACCTTAAAGGGAAATGCTGATATGACCGCACAAGAATTTTACATGGCATAAAATAACCTCAGCAAAGTTAAAAAGCAAAAGACAAGATGAAGCTAACTACGTGCAACAATAAAACATTCACTCCTTATATGAAGAGTTGTTTCGAATAAAAAAGAAAAGAATTAATGTTCTCATTCAAACATGAGCAAAGGAAACAGCAAATAGTAACAGAATAAAAAAAAAAAAAAAAACCAGGCCAGGCGTGGTGACTAACGCCTGTAATCCCAACACTTTGGGAGGTCGAGGCGGTCAAGAGATCAAGACCACCCTGGCCAACATGGTGAAACCCTGTCTCTACTAAAAATACAAAAATTAGCTGGGTGTAGTGGTGTGTGCCTGTAGTCCCAGCTACTTGGGAGGCCAAGGCAGGAGAATCACTTGAACCCAGGAGGCGAAGGTTGCAGTGATCCAAGATCGCGCCACTGCACTCCAGCCTGGCGCCTGGTGACAGAGCGAGACTCTGTCTCAAAAAAAACAAAAAAACAAGAAACAAAAATAAAAACTAGAATAACTGCAATTTAAAATACCCCAGAATAGGAGACTGGTTACACAGCTCATGATGAAGAGAACACCATGTTGTTATTTGAAGTGATACACACGTGCATGCACACGCAAATGAAATGCTTATCCAAGAAAAAGAAAATAGAAAAGCAAACAAGAAGGCATGAGTGTACACATAGAAAAAAAATTTAAAGAATATACACTAAAAGGTCCAGCAATGGCCTCTACATGAAAATTACAGATTTTTTTTGTGTGTGACAAGGTCTCACTCTGTTGCCCAGCGTAAAGTGTGGTGGTGTGATCTTGGCTCACTGCAACGTCTGCCTCCCAGGCTTACTTGATTCTCCCACCTCAGCCTCCTGAGTAGCTGGGACTATAGGTGCATGCCACCATGCCTGGTGAATATTTTTTTTGAGATGGAGTCTTGCCCTGTCACTCAGGCTGGAGTGCAATGGCATGATCTCAGCTCACCGCAACCTTCAGTCTCCCAGTTCAAGCAATTCTCCTGCCTCAGCCTCCCAAGTAGCTGGGATTACAGGTACATGGCACCACATCCAGCTAATTTTTTGTGTCTTTAGTAGAGACAGGGTTTCACCATGTTGGCCAGGCTGGTCTCAAACTCCTGACCTTGTGATCCACCTGCCTTTGCCTCCCAAAGTGCTGGGATTACAGGGGTAAGTGACCGTACCCGGCCCCTGGATAATTTTTTGCGCATATATATATATATATATATATATATATATATATATATATTTTGTGTGTAGAGACGGGGTTTTGCCATGTTGCCCAGGCTGGTCTGGAACTGCTGAATTCAAGTGATCCTTCCATCTCAGCTTCCCAAGGTATTGGGATTACAGGGATTAAACCACTGTGCTTGGCCGATGGTTTTTTTTTTTTTTTTTTTTTTTTACAATTAACAAACATAACTTGTATAATAAAAATAACAAAAAAAGCCTGGGCACAGTGGCTCACACCTGTAATCCCAGCACCTTGGGAGGCCAAGGTGGGCAGGAGTTCAAGACCAGCCTGGCCAACACAGTGAAACCCCATCTCTACTAAAAATACAAAAATTAGCAGGCTGTGGTGGCACACACCTGTAATCCAAGCTACTTGTGAGGCTGAGGCTGGAGAATTGCTTGAACCCAGGAGGTGGAGGTTACAGTGACCTGAGATGGTGCCACTGTACTCCAGCCTGGGTGACAGAGTGAGACTCCATCTCAAAAAAACCAAGAAAAGGAAAAAGATGAAAACGCCTGTCACAATGTATACATCTAAACTGTTGCTAGGAATTTTTTAAAGGACGGCTTGAGTTACACACTTAAAATTAATTCACTTTCCTGTGTGTATGTTATACTTTACTAATTTGCTGGGGGGAAAATGATAGCTTGGTTAAAAAGCCTTCCAGATAAATCTTGACCAGGGTCTAGTTCTACGTTTGTGGAATTCAAAGCTCTGAGCGAGATCAAGGAGCTGCATGATCGAGTGCATCTAAGTTGAGTGTGTCATCCATAACAGACTAACAAGGACAGGGCCAAAGGAGGGCAAAGAGAACCCTCCTACAATGGTGGAAATTTTATACATAAAGTAATGAATTTGGGCTGGGCATGGTGGCTGACAACTGTAATCCCAGTACATTGGGAGGCTGGGGCAGGCAGATCACCTGAGGTCAGGAGTTTGAGACCAGCCTGGCAAACATGGTGAAACCCCGTTTCTCCTAAAAATGCAAAAATTAGCCGGGCATGGTGGTGCACACTTGTCATCCCAGCTATTCGTGGAACTGCCTGAACCCAGGAGGCAGAGGTTACGGTGGGCTGAGATCACACCACTGCACTCTAGCCTGGGTGACAAAGTGAGACTCCATCTCAAAAAAAAAAAAAAAAAAAAATTTTTTTTTTTTTTTTTTTTTATCAGCCTTTAGATATTAAGGTTGGTTGGTAGTTTTGGGTCTGCCCTTTTCAAAGAAATACATTGCCCATGGTTGCTTTGTGCCCCAACTGTGTGCAGGTCTGGCTCCATCATGCACATTAGGCAGTCAATTTCTTGAGTGAGGTTTGTATCTTGTCGTTGGATTATTTGCAGTATTAAACACAGCAGCTCAAGAAATATTAATCAGCTTTAATAAACATAATACCTACTACTGCAGTGAGAACTCCTCTGTAAAATAATTACTTTACTTTTGACAACTTTTGCCTGTTTAAAATGTTTTAAAATTCAGGCCCATTTCCTGTGTTCTTTCCTCCCTGTCTACCTTCCTTCCATCTGCTTAATGAGTCCCAAGACCACTGAGATTTCTGTTTGCCAACATAGATTCCAGTTCCTCGGGCACCTAGTCATTCCCAATACCAGGTACAATCAGATGCTGAAGGATTCGTTCTGTTTTCTGGAAATGGTTTTACATTGTTTTCAGCTATACCAAACACATAAAGAATATTATTTGCCTTCCCTGACTCTTTTCCAATGCCCTTTAATTTTCTTCCTCTGTTTCTTAGATTTCTCCCTTACCTATAAGGCCTGCTAATGGTGCCCATTAGAATGGCTTAAAATTAGCACTGAGACCAACAGATACAGACTGTTGACCGATTTCATAGGTTAATACTTAAAATCTCAGAAATGTCGGCTTGTGCATATGTTCTCTTTTTTTTTTTTTTCAATTTAAAGACATGGCATTTTGCTAAAAATAACTGTAATAATAAGATAATCCTTCAAAAATGCCTAACGTTCCCAGTTCAATTACATTACCCCTTTTAAATTAAAATATACATATATAGTTCTCACTCAAATTTTCTGAGAGGTAAACATTAACGTGGTTACTCAGTGTTGACAAGACAAACTTTTATCCTAATTTTTTGTTTTCAAGGGATTAGACTGGTATATAGGCACTAAAGTAACCCATTTTTCCCAACTCTTTTGAAATTCAAGAGAAAATTCACTGGAGTTCTAAAGTTAGTTTGACTTAAACTAGTTATTTTTGTGGTGACCGAAAAGAGTTTTAAAAACAATCCTTTTGGCTGGGCGTGGTGGCTCATACCTGTAATCCCAGCGCTTTGGGAGGCTGACGCAGGCGAATTATGAGGTCAAGAGATCAAGACCATCTTGGCCAACACGGTGAAACTCTGTCTCTACTAAAAATACAAAAATTAGCTGGGCATGGTGGTGCATAGCTACTCAGAGGCTGAGGCAGAAGAATTGCTCGAACCCAGGAGGCAGAGGTTGCAGTAAGCCAAGATCGCACCACTGCACTCCAGCCTTGTGACAGCGAAACTCTGTCTCAAAAAAACCAACAAACAACAAAAAAAAGAAAACAACAATAAAAATCCTTCTATTATTTAATTTGAACAAAACAAAAATATTTAACAGTATAGCATGATATAATTTTCCATCACTTGTGAGATAAGCTATCATCACTTGACTAAATTAATCATTGTAAAAATAATTTTGGATTCCTACTGGCCTTTATTGCCAACCTTTATTTGTTTCATACTTCTTTGCTTCTGTTTTTCTCCCTGAAATATCACTTCTTCTCTCCTGTTTAATTGCATAGTAAGTTCTCATCCAGAGTTTTCTGTTGAATAAGCAATCCCTCACAGAGAAACCAACACCGCCCACAGCTGGCCCCACAATGGTTCCATGCTGCTAGCATTACAGCTTTTGGAGGATTTGATCACAGTGCCCTTACTGCTATAAACACTGGCGTTATTCATAAAAACGTGCAGAAGGAGGGATTTTCAGCAGGATTTCTTTACCTGTTTCCCCACCACAAACCAGTGACATAAATAGAATGGGTCATGAGCTGCTTGGCCTGTAATGCAAACTCACAGCTTGTCAAGTCAATAAAGAGCCCGTCCTCACCTCCCTAGCTGCACAGAGCCTCCAGGGTTGGCTGCAAACACAAGTTGGATATGTCTGCACAAGGAGTTTAATGATCCTCATTATTCAGCTATTGTGTGCAAACATGATGAAACCAGTAATCCAAATTATCAAAGTCTGAATAGCTGGCTCCTAAACTGCACACAAAGTTCCTAAATTCCCTCACAATGGCTTACTTATTTACTTCTAAAAGTGAACTGCCATTCTTAAATGGTAACAAAATGATACCACAGGTGAAAACTATTGCAACCACTTCCATGAATTTTACAGAAGCTTTTAAACAGGGAAGTTCAATATTTGGAGAAAAGTCATTTCGATGAAAAAACATATTCTTTACTGCACAACTTACTTTGCTTCCTCAGAGTTCAATTTTTGATCAGTCTCAGAAATATCATGTACCTTGAGAAGCAGATTCTCATGTTGTATTTTAAACTACCCCCTCCTCAGCTGGACCCAGTAGCTCATGCCTATAATTGCAGCACTTTGGGAGGCTAAGGTAGACAGACTGTGTGAGTTCAGGAGTTTGAGACCAGCTTGAGCAACATAGGAAAACCTCATCTCTATAAAAAATACAAAAAAATCAGCAGCGTATGGTGGCAGCTACAGTGCCAGCTACTTAGGAGGCTGAGGTGGGAGGATCGCTTGACCCCAGGAGGTGGAGGTTGCAGTGAGCTGAGATTGCACTATTGTACTCCAGTCTGGCTGAGACCCAGTTTCAAAAAAATCCCAGAGTGAGACCCTCTCACAAAAAAAGAAAACAGACATACAGAAAAACCTAAGCCCACTTCACAACAGAGAAAAATGATCACTGAAATTTTACAACCACAACCCTAAAGCCTCACATATGGGTCAGTGATACACACACACACACACACACACACACACACACACACATAATCTTCATATTTTTGCTTTCTGATTTTTATGAAAAGTCCCAGAAATACTAAGCCCACGTGCGGTGGCTGGCCTCCTGGCATTTACACACTGGCAGACTTCCCTCACAGACTGGACACACTGAGCTGGATGGCTGGCAGCACATAGTGAAAATAACCGCATGTCACCTCTAAGGGTAGGTCATACAACAGGCTGTGGCTTCTGTGGGGCCTACTCTGGGGAGGATGCTGAAGCTGCCTTATGAGGAGGTCCCTGGGGCCTCCTGCCAACAGCTGTGCATGAGCTTGAAGCGGCTTCTCTAGCCTCACAGAAGCTCTTGGATGCTTCCGCCTGTGGTCCCAGTCACCATCTTGAGAACAGACCTGAGCCAGAACCATCCAAATCCCCAACCACAAGAAACTAGGAAGTGACTGATGTTCATTTCTTCAAATCACTAATTTTCAGGGTCAATTATTGTGGAAATAGAAAATCAACATACCAGGTTTTTCTAACTTAGGTATATAAGTAAATATTCAGAAGTTGGAGGAAATTATTTTTAGAATATCAGTCCTTAAGATGCCAAACCATAATATAGTCATTTCCATATTTCAGATTGGATCGAAAAAACAAATACCCAAAGACAATTATGAGAATCAGCTTTCTGTCGATGCTTCAAATCAATCATTATTCCTTATTCTTCATGATCCTCACAGCTCAACTTTTAGCATTCAGATAATTATAACACAACTATAAATGGATTTAATTCCTCAAGCTCATGGCTTGCCTCTTGAATATTTACATCATTTCATAAAATGGCTATTTTATCTTGTCATAACCTAAGTACATATCAAGTAGCAAACATTTTATCTTTTAATGCAGGCATGACCTATTTGAAAGATCAAACAAATTGCACGAAGTAACTGGAGGAGAATATAGCCATTATAGAATCTTCATTTCCAAGGGAGATGCTTACATAATTACACTTGCATTGTCAAATGTTCCAAATTTGTAAAATACTCTATTTTTTATTTTATTATTATTATTATTATTTTTGAGATGGAGTCTTGCTCTGTGGCTGGAGTGCAATGGTGCGATCTCAGCTCACTACAACCTCTGCCTTCTGGGTTCAAGCAATTCTCCTGCCTCAGCCTCCTGAGTACCTGAGGATTACGGGCATGCGTCACCACGCCCAGCTAATTTTTGTATTTTTAGTAGAGACAGGGTTTCACCATGTTGGTCAGGCTGGTCTTGAACTCCTGACCTTGTGATCCGCCTGCCTCAGCCTCCCACGGTGCTGGAATTACAGGCGTGAGTCACTGCGCCTGGCCTGTAAAATACTCTAAAAGGGCATTGATACTCAGGTAAGCAATATATAATCCACATTTCCTCATATTTGCAATGAGATACACTAGAAAGATAACAATAATGAAGAAACCAAAACAGCAGCCTATAGGGTGAGGAGTGTAAAGGGCGTAGGGAAAAAGGCATGAACGCAAGACTTCTCTGAGTGTATTCTGTTATACAGCTTCCACTTTGGAGTTAGGTAGATGGTCTGAATACTCAGAAAGTTAGGTTTTAGAAAAATTCCCTATGAATCAAAACTAGGTGAAATGGATGAACTCAGTGTCTATCAAGCTGATGACACAACCGTGGAGAAACAAAAACCCTTCCAAGTGACTTTAGGACAGCGTTTTGTCAGCATATCCGCAGTGAAATGTATTTTAAGAGCAAATGCTGAAAAAAAACCTGTCTTGAACTTCATCTAATAATCTTGGTAGTAGTAGTGATAGTGGTACTACTACTTTTAGACTATTTTATATAATTCTTGTTGAATAAAGCAAATAAATAATTATAATAATGATCTTAAGACTCAGGATTTCTAATGCGAAAGAAAAGGTGTGGCTGGGTGTGGTGGCTCAAATCTGTAATCCCAGCCGTTTGGGAGGCTGATGTGAGAGGATCACTTGAGCCCAGGAGTTTGAGACCAGACTGGGCAACATAGCGAGACCTCATCCCTATTTTTTAAATAACACAAATAATACAAAACAGTAATGTTAAATCTGAACTGGAAAATAGTATAAGCTCATTGATTTTTTTTTTCTTTTCAAACCCACCTATTTCCTATTTCTGTTCCTTGTAAAGGCCTAGAATGATGACATCCCAGTGGCAATGGGCATCTCTAGTGCCAGATTACGATTCCTCAACACCATTCATCATCAAAAGGAACCAATGTTTCTGGGAGAAATTGCTAATTCCAGATCTGTGGAAATACAAGATATACAGAAAATATACAAGATAAACCTGGAAAGTTTTTTTTTTTTTTACCAGAAAGTAAGAAAGCTATCAAACACAAATGGTGTTGTGTCGAAATCCAGTAGGCAACATGAAGGAATTGATGTTGGTCAAGACGGTACAATATGCACATGAAAACACAAGAGAAAGAGAAAGATGAAGGGAGGCAAGGGAAGACGGGAAGTGGGAGAGAGAAGCGGGGAGAGAGAAAGAGAAGAGACGAGAAGACAAGACAGAGAGAGGGAGACACCATTTCCTCTTTCCAAAACCCTATGCTCATCACTGGAGGTAACTATATCAACTCCATCAACTCTTTTCACTGAAGACTGGCAAGTAAAACAAAAAAGAATTGTATATGTATCCTGCCTCCTGTATGAAGCATATTTCAGGGTAACTGAAGTTCAACTTCATAGATGGCTTTCAGCTAATACATGTGAAAGGAATGACAGAATTTAAAAATAATTTCCCAATGAAATGATTCAGTATCACTAAGGATGTGACAATCTGACATTCTGTGCCTACTGATGTAAAGTAATAAGTAGTATATAGCAGCAAAATATACTTTAAGAAAAAAAGATTGAACTTAAATCTACTCAAGTACTCAGGACTAAATGCCAGTTACAGTGACAGAACAATAATTTAAATGCCACTACAAGGAATTAAACAGACAAATCCTGAAAGTGAGAGATTCTGCTGAACAAAAGATCTGGTTTCTTCAACAAATCAATTGCACGGCAAAAAGGAAGGGGCTGGGCATGGTGGCTCACACCTATAATCTCAGCACTTTGGGAGGCTGAGGCAGAAGGATTGCTTAAGCCCAGGAATTTGAGAACATCCTGGGCAACATAGCAAGACCCCATCTCTACAAAAAAATAAAAAACTAGCTGGGTGTGGTAGCGTGTGCCTGTAGTTGCAGCTACTTGGGAGGCTGAGGTGGGAGGACTGCTTGAGCCCAGAAGTTCAAAACTGCAGTGAGTTATGATAGTACCACTGCACTCCAGCCTGTGCAACACTCCAGCTTTGGTGACCGAGTAAGAATCCATCCCTCTTCCCCCGAAAAAAAGGAGGAGGGGCGTAGGAGTGTGGATTAGAAATAACAGGTTTAGATTAAAAGTCCTTACGCGGTATGGTTTGGATCCTGGCTAAACTGAAGATATTGATGAGACAAATAAAGACATCTGAATATGGACTAGGTATTAGGTAATAACAAGGAAAATGTCTGTATATTTATGTATGATAACAGCATTGTTTTTAGAGCTGCATACTGAAGAATATAAAGGTGAAATAATATTAGGTTTTGAATTTGCTTGGAAATGCTTTAGGAATAAAAAGAAAAGGATCGAGTATGGCAACAGTTTGATAACAGTTAAATCTATCCAAGTGGCCAGTATATGAAAGTTTTGTATTATTTTATTATTTGTTATTTATTTTTGAGATGGAGTCTTGCTCTGTCACCCAGGCTGCCAGGCTGGAGTACAGTGGTGCAATCTCGGCTCACTGCAACCTCCACCGCCTGGGTTCACGAGATTCTCCTGCCTCAGCCTCCCAAGTAGCTAGGATTACAGGTGCACATCACCACACCTGGCTAATTTTTTGTATTTTTAGTGGAGACAGGGTTTCACTGTGTTGGCCAGAGTGGTCTTGAACTCCTGACCACTCTGGCCTCGCCCTCCCAAAGTGCTGGGATTACAGGCCTGAGCCACCGTGCCCAGCCCATTCTATTCTTTTACATTTGAAGATACTAATACAAACTTTTTAAAAACGTTGGTAATATGCATTTAATCCAGAATGATTTAGGATCATTAATCATAAAACTAGGGCACCTTGTCAAGAGAATATGGAAGTTTCTTAGGGGAAAATGTGCATTCATCATTTCACTAGATACATCTTTGCTTTTATTTTTCTTCTTCATATTTCTCCACTTCTAAATTTTATTCACCCTAAAGGGCTCTACTCAAATTCTGCTTTCCCTAAACCTCTTTAGCCCTTCCTAGTTGAGAGTAATCACCTTCAACTTCTTTGTAATTTTAAATGTATCTCTTGTAGTCCTTCATACTTCCTACCATCTACAGTGATATTTACTTATGCTCCTGAAAGAATTAACATCTGATTCAAATTCACTATTTTCAAGTCTACTACCTTTGACATGGTTACATTATGTATATAATCAAAATCAGTACGTGTTAAATGCAGATCAACTTTTCAAAAATGTAAACCCTGAGAGTGTTGTCCGGGGTACGTTGAGGGTTCCTTTAAAAACCAAAGTCTCTAGAGTCAGAACTTCTAAAAGATTTTGTGATTTCAGAAAGGCTTTTGCTGCTCTGCAGCAAACAAGGGGGTGCTTTTACTAAGAAGAAGCAAAGCCAAATGAAAGTGAACATTCAGCATGGGAGGAACCTTACTTTCAGTAGTCCCTGAGCCGACGGTCTATAGAGGAGGACGGACCATTATTTTATAAAAGATGCTTTCACATGAAAATGGTAAAAGTTTTAAGTTGGCCATAAAAGATACACCTTTATTTTTTATTTTTAGGATCAAATAACATCCCAAGTTATTTCAAAACATTAAAGGAAATAAAATGATATGCAGTGAACTTGAAAAATGAACAAGATTGTGATTAAGATTTGTATCTCATTGGAGGGTCATAAAATTCAGTTATTATTGAAGTCATGCTTGGAAAATCCAACATTACCACTTCAAAATATATTAAAATTTGAAAAAGCTGCTAGGTCTTACCAAAATCACCATGCTTTATACCAATTCTTACTGTCCTTTGTAAATAGGATGGAAAATATATAGTGTCTACATATATTTATTTATAGCATGTGATATAGACACACACACATATATACTTACAGTCATCTGTGTGGGCTAAGAAGTGACTACATATGTTTCTGTATGCATGTGTGTGTATAAATCTATACTACATGCCTGACCTTTGTGCTGTCATTCTCCTCTGAGATCACTGTTTAATACTACATCTCTGTTAATAAACAAATGATCCTCCAAAATGAGAATAAAGAGGATTTTAACAATTTGTTTGGAAAAAAAAAATGGCGCAATGATAACTGTAAAATATAAGAGGAAATAAAATAATGTGTTTTCCATACTGCAAATAAATCAGTTATAAAAAGCATTAATACATTATTTAATGAATAATCATTTGAGTTACTTTAGAATTTAAATTTTTATGAACAAGAAGATTCATTTAAAAGAAAGGTGTCCAAGGGAGTTTGAAGCAAAACCACACACACACACACACACACACACACACACACACACACACACGCACACAGCTGTGTATGTATGTATGTATGTATGTATGTATGTATGTATGTATGTAAGAAAGCTTCCAAAATCTTCTCTGAGGCAAGAAGGGACTAATGAAATTATTACACTGATTTGAGATTCATACTAAAGTTCATTCTAAGATAGAGAAAAAAAGAAAAGGTCACTGCAGCTCCTAACCTTGAAGGTCTTAATACAGGGTTGAAGGCAGCTGAGAAGGCTGCTTTAGGTGCTAGCCCTCTGTCTCTTTGAGGTTTTGCCTCTAACATCCAGGACAGTGGAGAGGGGCTAGAGAAGTTTCCAGCCTCAGACGGAGGTACGTGGCAAGCAGGCAGGGCATGTCTGCTGTACAGACAGCTGTGGGATAAGGGCACAGAGCAGGACACTCTAATGCACCTCCTGTGCTCCTCTTCCTTCTTGCTCCACTCCCACCCATGTCAACAACATGGGCCCTACAGAGACCTTTGAACTGATGGGGAATCTTTGAATTGTTTATTTATGTATTGAGAGGGAGTTTCACTCTTGCTACCCAGGCTGTAGTACAATGGCACGATCTGGGCTCACCACAACCCCCACCTCCCGGGTTCAAGCGATTCTCCTGCCTCAGCCTCCGGAGTAGCTGGGATTACAGGCATGTGCCACCATGCCTGGCTAATTTTAATTTTGTATTTTGTATTTTTTTTTTTTTAAGTAGAGATGGGGTTTCTCCATGTTGGTCAGGCTGGTCTTTAACCCTGACCTCAGGTGATCCACCAGCCTCGGCCTCCCAAAGTGCTGGGATTACAGGTGTGAGCTGACATGCCCAGTCTGAATTGTTTTAATTTAGATGTAAAGGGAGCACAAATAAGCAGAACAGCCAAATGCCAGTCTAAAATGCATTTCCTATTTAAGAGCCATTTTTCTTCTTTTCATGTATTTTCTTTAAAACTATAAAATAACAGTACTTTACAGCACATGTACTGATTTACAGATGTATACATACATACTGAAAAACTGTTCATGCTAGCAAGGCCAAGAAAAAAGATGTAGAGGTCATTCGAAATTTACCCTGACCATGTACTTTGAAAGCAGCCTCCACATAAGGCAGATACAAATTTCCTTGTATTAAATTATAAGCCAAATAAACAAAATGAAAAAACAATAAAAAGGTAGCCAGACATTCTGCCTTGCTCACTTGGCTTTGAACGGTTCGATGAGAAAAAACATGGCCGTTTACTACTCACAACTGTAATTTACTCATTCTGTTCATTCCATTCAGAACAAATGATCCGAATGGCATTAATGACTCTCAGTGTTCCTCAGTGTTTTAGCGGAACTCACATATCCATATACAGATCAATCAGTATTTCTCAATTGGGTTATAACACACGTTAGAGATATATTCAAAACCAGATTAATGTTGAACATTAGCCAGAAGTGCTCTACTAGTCTAAACTAGAAACTAAAACAATCCCTTACAAATATATATGGTTATCTGCATATAACTGGGTCTGTTAGAAAAAATACAATTCTAAAGGGTATTTTAAAGATCTAATTATAACAAACTTTAGAAAAATATTATACTCAAGATGCACACAGTTGTAAAAATAGAACCAGGTAAGTATATGATACACAGACAGAGTTCAAATACATATATTAGGGACAGTATGCTTTAATCTTTGGATGATGGCCCAGTACCAGTCACCATCTCATTTTTACCTAACAAACTTTCTCTGCATCTGGAGTCAAAGGATTTTATACCAAACACTGAGATACCGTTAAAGAAATGCTGAACCTATGACTCAGCACGGAAAATACTGGTAGATCAGAATCTCCAGAAACTAGGATGTTAGCTTTTAAATATACCCATACAGTAAGGTAACACAAATTTTGTAATTTTGATAAAAAAAATTTTTAATATCTACGATGCATACAGCACTGTGTGGGAAAACTTGTAAGTTTTCCTTCAAAAAGCTTGCTAATGTTACCAATGACTTACATAATTTGAAACTCCAAGCCAAACAATATTACATTTGACTATGCAGCATCACAATACTTAAAAACATATTTTGGGCTAGGCGCGGTGGCTCACACTTGTAATCCCAGCACTTTGGGAGGCCCAGGCAGGTGGATCACGAGGTCAGGACATTGAGACCATCCTAGCCAGCGTCGTGAAACAACCCCATAACCCATCTCTACTAAAATACTAAAACTTAGCCGGGTGTAGTGGCATGCTCTTGTAGTACCAGCTATCCTGTAGTCCTCAGCTACTGGGAGGCTGAGGCAGGGGAATTGCTTGAACCTGGGAGGCGGAGGTTGCAGTGAGCCGAGATCACCATTGCACTCTAGCCTGGCGACAGAGTAAGACTCCATCTCAAACAAACAAACAAAAACATATTTCATAGGAAATTTAAAACAGCAACACAATTTATGGAAGGAATGATTCACAAATAAATAATGCAAATAGATCCTTCTTAGCATAAACCCAATGGCCTCTAGCAACCAGCATGCCAGAAGGTCTAGGCTCAGGACGTCTGCTGGGCTTGCCTGTTTCTGTGCAGCACACATTTGCCCTGCCCCTGCCTTCAGCCCTCTCTCCTTTCCCTTTTCTGTCCCTAGGGTCTGAGTGGGCTTTATCCTACACCTCTAGTTCCAAGCGGCACACATGAGCCCGTCAATCAGAGCCACCGTGTCTCCATGGGTTCAGTGATGGTTTGAGGCTGGTCATACGATCTCAGCTAGGCCACTGAGAACTTGCTCTGGGACTCTTGGGCCCATTTCCTCTGGGTTGAAATCCTGGTAGATCATGTGCTTGAATTTACAAGAGACCGTCTCTGCCACCACTTTGGGCAAAGCTAAGTCTGATAAAATGTATTTTACAAAACACCAGGAGAGAATCTATATGATGACAAAAAGCAGGCAACAAACAGGTCACATTTTTTTTAACGGACAAAATTTTTACTGTATTTATATAAAAATAAACTTTTAAGTGCAAAGTACAAACAATGTATCATTTTATACAGGGATTTATAATACTCATTACCAAAAAAAGAGCAGTACTATAAAAAAAATTCCTACTTGATAATCTTGATTTTTTTTTTTTTTTTGAGAGCCAGAGTCTCACTGTCGTCCAGGCTGGAGTGCAGTGGTGATCACAGCTCACTGTAGCCTCAAACTCCTGGGCTCAAGTGATGTTTCTGCCTCAGCCTTCCAAATGGCTGGGACTACAAGTGCACACCATCATGTCTGGCTTTTTTGTTTGTTTTGTTTTTTGAGACAGGGTCTCACTCTATCAACCAGGTCTGAAGTGCAGTGCTGTGATCTTGGCTCACTACAACCTCCACCTCTTGAGTTCAAGTGATTCTACTGCCTCAACCTCCTGAGTAGCTGGGATTACAGGTACGAACCACCACACCAAGCTAATTTTTGTGTTTTTAGTAGAGAAGGGGTTTCACCACGTTGGCCAGGCTGGTCTTAACTGGTCTGCTTGCCTTGGCCTCCCAAAGTGCTGGGATTACAGGCGCAAGCCACTGCGCCTGGCCCTAGGTAACTTAATATTTTGTGGAGATACGGTCTTGCTGTGTTGCCCAAACTAGTCTCAAACACCTGGCCTCAAGTGATCCTCCCACAGTGCTGGGATTATGGGCATAAGCCACCATACCCAGCCCTGTGAACCCTGATCTAATAGCTGCAACAACATCAAATATATTGGCCTTAAAAACGGTTTTTAAACATCAGTTACTTATAAACATGAAGACATTCATAATATTTCCCAGGTTCCTTCACAGATGAATTTCATACATGTCCTCCAAAGCATAAACACTGTCACAGAGGAAGCAATTATCTGTAGTATTATGTTTACATGAGTAAAGCACTTAATGAAGAAAAACTCACCAAAGACGGAGCCAGCACCAAAGACCTACAGATTTCTGAAGAGACCTGGGAATTGCCTGAATCACTATGTTAACTATTCTTCAACCAACAGCTTCCCCCAAAGAAGAAAGTATTTCTATAAAATGAACTCACACGTCCATGAGGGAGAGGAATAGATCTAGCCTTCCATGTAAAGTCACCAGTAGTTGCCTAGAGTCTTGTTGTAGAATTTTAGAACAATTTTAGAACCATCAGATTTCACTACGGTCATTTCATTCTCATGTACTGTTGGTGGAAATTTTAATGGGTACAGCCTTTCAGAAGATAATCTGGCATAATAATCTCTTAAACATTTTAAATGTTTACATCCTTTGAAAAAACAAAAATCTATACACGAAGATGTTGTTTCTCTATCTGTCATGCAGTGGCATGATCATGACTCCACTGCAGCCTTGACATCCTGGGCTCAAGTGATCCCCCCGCCTCAGCCTCCTGAGTACTTGGGACTGAAGGCGAATGCCACCATGCGGGGCTAATTTTTCTATTTTTTGTATAGACAGGGTCTCGCCATGTTGTCCAGGCTGGTCTTGAACTCCTGGGCTCAAGTGATCGGTCTGCCTTGGCCTTCCAAAGTGCTAGGATTATAGGCGTGAGTTGCCACATCCAGCCTCTAATTTGTTTTTATAAAAATTGCTGAAATACCCATGGGACAGTCAGCAGTTGATTAACTAAGGGAAGGGTGAGATTAGGGGAAACTTTGCTTTCTAGGTTACATATTTTGAAGCAGTTAATCTGTTCTGTGAAGGCCTATTACGTGCTGATCAGAGGTTTAAGTGTCTGTTTCTCAGATCTTCTTATGTAATCTTCATTTATTAAAATCCTAGCTACATATCCTTTTTTCCCATTTCTTAGCTGAAGGTATCTTTGCTTGTGGTGAGTTACGGATCCCTGTGAATAAGGATATAGACTTCTTCCTCTCATCGGCTACTACTGATCTGACCATTTATGTCTAGACAAGGAGGAGAGAGCCAAGCTTGATGACGTTGAGCGGAAGTTACAAGAGGCCAAGAGTTCGATGAGTATCAGAGGAGACTTCTAGGACAAGGCCTTTCTCTTCCCCTGGTTTGGTTCAGTTTGGGAAACTTCTGGAGCTAAGAAGACATTTATCTTTGTTTTCAGAACATCCAGTCTGATACTATGATATAATGAAAATCTCCCAATTCTATTAAATCAGATAGTTTTTGCCTTCATTCAAGTTACCCTAATGCTCAAAATGGCTTGCAAATGGAGACACTGGTCTCATCATCATCAACATAAAGGAAACATAAGGAGAACCACGCTGGGGAAGTAATGCTGGGTTCAGTTTTGGAAGTGCTATTTTTGAGGTGCTGCTGGTCCACCCAGGCAGAACTTTCTAGTAACTGGGCAGATTAGTCTGAATCTTGGGGGAGAAATCTGAGCTGGTAATAAAGAAATGGCAATCATCATTGCATATCAAACCTAAAGAGAAAATGAGAACATTTACAAAGAAGAAGCAGAGTTAACGTACCAGGGCAGGAAGAAAAGAAGGGAAAGGAAAAGAAGTCCATAAAAGAAAAACAAAAAGAATTAATGGTAAGAGAGAGTGAGATGCAGGGTGTGGGGGCTCACGCCTGTAATCCCAGCACTTTGGGAGGCCAAGGCGGGTGGATCACCTGAGGTCAGGAGTTCGAGACCAGTCTGGCCAACAAGGCGAAACCCTGTCTCTACTAAAAATACAAAAATTAGTCGGGCGTGGTGGCGGATGCCTGTAGCCCCAGCTTCTCAGGAGGCCAAGGCAGGAGAATCGATTAAACCTGGGAGGTGGAGGCTGCAGTGAGCCACGATTGCACCACTGCACTCCAGCCTGGGTGACAGAGTGAGACTCGGTCTCAAACAACAACAACAAAACACAAAAAGAGAGAATGAAAGACTGAGTCTGGCCTAGTATCATGACAATCAAAGGAACAGAAAGTTTCTGAAAGGGCTTAGGGGACAGTGTCCAAACAGCAAAGGGGGTTATACAATAAGAGCTGCTGCATGTACTCTGGATCTGGGAATTGAGAAGCATCTAATAGTCTTAATGAGAAGCTGTAGAAAAGTTTCTGGGGCAGAAACCAGAAAGCAGAGGATTTAGGAGTGGACAACTGGAAGAAAGTACAACTAAAGAATACATTTTGGAAGCAGAATGAAAAGCAGACATTACATAGCCGCCTTCTCATATGGCGGAAGGCTGATGAAGGTGAGGGGGGTTAGGGTGGGAGAAGGAATGGCTGGAAAAAAAATGAGAAAAAAGAGGAAGACAGAGGAGAGGAGCTAACAGAGGGAAAGAACTTCCAGCGGGGGCAGGAAAGGTAGGAATGGAGGCAGCAGCTGAGGAGGGCTGACTTTAGACACATGCTCTTTCCTAGAGCCTGGATGACAAGCCATGGGGATACGATGGGTTTGGAACCCAAAAGGCAAGCCCAATCAGCCAGGATAACGTGGCAAGGCAGTTCCATGTGCTGAGATTTGTGGCCACCACATTAAAAAAGGCTGCACATATTCTAAATGACAGCAGTCCTGCAGTGACATGGATATTCACCGTAAGCTACATAGGCAGGTGTGGGAGAAGAGAAGGAAGGCTGCACCATGCAGTGCATTCTTTATGTAAATATCTGAATATAGTATAGGCCCATAACCTAACAGGAAGTAACAGAATGCAAAGGATTGAAATGTCCCATGTTCTTGGTAATAAGAGTGCCTAAGTGTTTCCATCTGGAGGAACATATTCTTTTTTCTAAATACCAGAAGTGTGAGTAGTTTGATCTTTAGGAGAAATTATAATCAGATACCATCCAAAAGGTTTCTATGATACAGCTAAGTTATCTCTGCCTGTCACAGGTTAAGGAACATTTAAATTCTGGAAGTTCACATCAGCCTTTTCTAGATAATGAATCTTAAGTACCTTCCTATATTCACTCAATTAGTGATCGTGGACCTTGATAACACTGCAGAGAGAAAGTTTCCAACTATCATTCAAATCATATCTAAAAAGGTGGTCATAAATATTTTAAAACCTAAGTGAACTAATAAGACCTGGACCCATTAAGGATAAGATCTTTTACAACAAATTAAATAAAACAATTTATTGAAGTCTGGACTCAAGATAAGCTAGATTTACTAGCTGACCTTTTATTCATTTAAAGAACAAAATTAGCTCTAATTGCATTAGAATGGAATCCAGTAAATTTTCCTGAGTCTTCTAATGTGGCATCTATGTAAGAACTGCTGTAATTGTTTACAAGTAAGATGGAAATGCTTTGATTATAATCTCTCCACTTGTTTTACTGTGTAGTAAAAGTATTTCTGAAAACCTAAGGCCCGTTTTTCTGACAGTTTACTATTTTTTTCTAGTAAACCTATTGCATCTTTGGTGTTAATGAATAAACGGTATCGTGCTGGGGTAAAAGATAAATTTAGAGACTTTGTCATTCTAGGCAGTAAAATAAGAGAGTAATACAAGGAAGTCAAAAAGCCCTTTCTGGAAAAATCAGAAAAGGGATGAAAGACCTGAATAAGACCACTTTAACTGCTTCCTCTTGGATGTGGCTTGGAATGATAACTGAGATCTATGGGTTAGGGTCTGCTGAATTTGTAAGTGCAGTGAGGTAGCAAGAATGACGTATAAAACCCACAATGGCCAGGTGCGGTGGCTCAAGCCTGTAATCCCAGCACTTTGGGAGGCCGAGGTGTGTGGATCACGAGGTCAAGAGATCGAGACCATCCAGGTCAACATGGTGAAACCCCGTCTCTACTAAAAAATACAAAAAATTAGCTGGGCGTGGTGGCACGGACCTGTAATCCCAGCTACTCAGGAGGCTGAGGCAGGAGAATTGCCTGAACCCAGGAGGTGGAGGTTGCGGTGAGCTGAGATCGCGCCATTGCACTCCAGCCTGGGTAACATGAGCGAAACTCCGTCTCAAAAAAAAACCCCACAACCTTTGCTGCAGTGGTTCAGCAGCTAGGAAATTTCACTGGTAATGTTAGTGTCTTTTCCCTAGCATTAAAAATAGGCCATTTGAAAATTTTAAATTCAGTCATTTGAAAATGTTAAATGTCCCTTGTGAACTTTACACAATCATACTTACAATTTTTTTTTGTCATTGTTATTTTGCTATTTATTTATTTATTTGAGACAGGGTCTCACTCTGTCCCCCAGGCTGGAGTGCAGCAGCACGGCAGCTCACTGAACTCCCCGGCTCAAGCAAATCCTCCCACCTCAGCCTCCCACATAGTTGGGAGTACAGGTGCACGCCACCATGTCCAGCTCATGATATTTAGCTTTTAATGTAGGCAAAATATCTATAAATGTTTCAGTTTCAGTAGCAAGTTAACCAGGGAAAAATAAAACTACCAACATTCTTTAATCTTTTTTTGTGTGTGTATTTTTTAATCAAAAGCAGATAGTTTTATTAGGAGGGAAACATTAAAAACAGAAAAGCAAAAGGCCTTCCAAGCCTGGCAGGATGACGTTCTGGAATGTTCCCAAACTTTACATCTAAAGTATCCTTTTGTGCACCAACTAGGTTCTTTGCCCTGCTTCCCCAGCACATTTTTATAAAAATGCAAAACTGACTGCCTTTTTCTAACTAAAATAAAACATATCCATTGCCTTTGCCTGCCTCTCGCCCCTTATTCTGGTGTGAGCCCTCCTTTCCTTCTGGAACCTACCAAGTCCCCTTCAGGGCAGTCTCCCTACCATGGGGGCTGGTGAAGCTAAGTCCTTCATGGGAACTGATACCGGAGGCCCGGGAAGTGGGGTTTCACCAGGGACTGTGAGCACCAAGAACCACATCAGCCTAAGTGGCCGGGACCACCTCTGCCCCCGCAGACACCAGATGAGGTGAGCAGGCAGAGCCCTAGGATACTCAGTGAGCCTGCAGGCAGCCCCACTGAAGTCACATGCACCCCTACTGTTTTTCTGTCTAAGCTGGTATGATTTGGGTTTCTGTTACTTGCCACCAAGAGTCTGGATTAACACAGTACTGAAAAGGAAATACGAGTGTTTCCACTAGAGATGAAGAGGTGCTTAAGAGCTGTCAGCATGGAGCTGTTCTTTCAGGCTTCCCTCTTGGAAGTGTGGGAAAGTCAACAAAAAATGCCTTTGGGTCACCTATAAAAACTGCTGTGGAAAACACTGTCCTTGTCATCTGCTCCTATATGGAAGTTAATTTTTAAATTTAGTGCCTTGAAAACCTGTCTCTCCTGAGAAACTGAGACATCTTCCTTTAAAAAAAAAAATGTATTTCGGCTGAGCACAATAGCTCACGCCTGTAATCCCAGCATTTTGGGAGGCTGAAGCAAGCAGATCACCCGAGGCTAGGAGTTTAAGACCAGTCTGGGCAACATGGTGAAAGCCCATCTCTACTAAAAATACAAAAAATTAGCCGGGTGTGGTGGTGCATGCCTATAATTCCGGCTACTCAGGAGACTGAGGCAGAAGAATCACTTGCACCCGGGATGCGGAGGTTGCAGTGAGCTGAGATTGTACCACTGCACTTCAGCCTGGGCAACAGAGTGAGGGAGGCTCTGTCTCAAAAAATAAAAAACTTTAAAAAGTTAATAAAAATATATAATATTAATTAATTTTAAAAATGTATTTCACTTTTTGTCCTTACTGCTAGGAAGGCACGATCGTATTTGACAAACATTTGCTTATTTTTCTTCTCTTGATCTTAGGGAAGAAGATCTATTTCTATTTCCGACTGTACCATACATACTCTTTACTTTCCACTAAATTTGTTTAGACTGGAAAACAATTATATATGAATAAAAACCTCAAGAATACAAAGAAAAATTCAGGAAGTAGGATAAAAACCATTTGATATTATTTCTCTAAGGATTTTTTAACTAAAATACCACTACAAGTTTCACTCTGCTGAATGTCATTTGGCTAAATCCGGATATATTTTAAAACATAAATGCTTATTTTCCTTAAAAAATATTTTAAGTGATTATTTTTGTGACTGGCCATGATTATTCTCTACTTCTATTGTCAGAAAGCATTAATTGGAAAAGTTTAGATCACTCAAAGACAAGTGCCTATTAATATTGTTTTTAAAGATTAACAAATAAAGCTTTAGCTCTCATTTTCATTGTACGTAGAAAAAATTTAGACGTTACAACTATTAAAAACATCACATTTTCAGCACTTCCATTAGGATGAGGGCTGATGAATGATGAAGTTACTGAATTGTAAGAAATCAATCCACTTGCCACTGGAAAGCAAAATGTCAGCAGAAACAAAACTCTAATGCCAGAGATAAAGTGGTTCCTGAAAAATATCTTGACATAATTTGCATATTTTGAAAAAGGAGTTATATTTGTTAAACAGAATACCTACTGTGAACTCTCAAAGGGAATTTAGAATTACCATTGGTAACAATATTGTTCTCCAAAACGCATCTCAAATGTTCCCGTATCACCTGATCAAATACATCATGAGATATTAATTGGAGAAAACATGACCAAACTTGATGGGATGTCTGGAGGGGCCCAAGCAGTCACCCCTTCTCTGTGCTTGCTGATAAAGGCAGGAGTACTCTGAGAGCAGGAGGAGGAGACGTTGCTCACAATGGACCTGGGCAGGGGGACCCCTTGCCTGTAGGCAAGGGCGGGTGAGTAGGTGGAAGAGGGCAGAGGTTTCCTCTTTAGTCCTTGGGGGAAGACAGCAGCAAAAGAGACATTTGAGGAATTTGAGGGGAAGAATGCTTATGGCTCTACCCTGCATTTACCCCAAAATCTTCATGCAAGTTTATATTTGTTCTTAATACTTTATCAATATTTCACCTCTTTTCACAAAGGTGAAACTGAATTTGAGCTTTATAGAAGAGGTGCAGACCCTATTCTGCCAAGTGTTTCTTGACAATTGCATCCAAACAGTCCCTGTCCCTAAAATTCATCGCATTACCTTGCTCCTATTGTCTTGACAGAAGTGAGTAAAACGATGAATGCGGTAAGTTAGCCAACTCTACCTACACTGCTCAAAATGAGTAAGACAGGGAGGACAAGCAGCCTGGTGCCCCACCTGCTGCCGGCCCTGCCCTCCATGGTGGCCATCGCACTTACCTTGGCCCCTGCCCCAAGTCCAGGTGGGACCTCAGGATCCTGTCAACAGAGCTCCAGGGGCAAGCTGAAACGTACTTGCTACCCCAGCATCAAGGCAAGGCTTCTGCTAGGCTGGACCAAATCTTTCAGCAATTCATCTCAATATGTTGTTTCTAGGTGTTGAGACTGTAATTTCAGGGTTAAGGTTTTGGTTTTATCTTCAACACAGACTATGGAGAACCCTGGACACCCACTAGTGGAAGACCTGTTAAAGGAATCTGAGTCCTTGGAAAGTCATCTTGAATTTTAACACTATCAGGAGGAGGTCCTGGACTCACCATAGACTCCTTTAGAATAGTTTCCAGGAATGTGAAATCAAGAGAAAAACAAGTTATTCCTGTCTTGCTTCAAGGAACAATAATGAGAACAGAGGAAACAATCCAAGTTCAAAGTACTTTTCTGGATCAAGTGCAGAAGACATAACTGCTTTATTTAAGACTCAGACTAAATATCGTCTTAAATATCTTCCAACGGGTATAATTTGAACCCTGTAAAGCTTTTTCATTTCTCCTAATTTCAAAAGATGATTCTGCCTGTTCTTCAACAATAAATACCCCTCTAGACTATTCAAACTCCCCCTTTTGAATCCCAGTCTGCTCATTAATTTCACTTCAAAAGAGTATTATTCCCCCACCCCAGGTGTGTGCAAACTGGGTAACCACAGGCACATTGACAGGAATCTGTCACCTCCTTCTCCGTGATCACTGCGGACTAAGCCATGTAGCATCCCACAAACATGGAAGATCACTGAAATTTGAAATGTTATATAATTTTCATGTGTCATAATACATTCTTCTTTTAATTTCTTTCAGCCACTAAGAAATATAAAACACATTCTTAGCTTGCAGGTCACAGAAAACAGGCAGTGGCCTGGATTTGGCCCATGGGCCATCATTTGCTGACCTCTGATTTAGAAACTTCCTCCCACCGGCTCCGCCCCGCAAAAAGCACTTTACTGAAGAAATCTTTACATAACATTCTATTACTATGTGACGTAGTCCTCTTTCTTTCTCGCTGTTTTAATTTAAAATGTAATCTATTTTACTTCATTTATCTCTTTGTTCATCATAAGGATTTTCCTGCATCTCCCTTTGGTCAAATGGGGATCATTACTTACATATCTGAAAGTTTACATGACATGTAATATGCTTTCAAGGGCAATCTGTCTAGAATACCTGGGTATTATAATTTACCTGATACTTGACATTTTGTTCCAGACAAATGGGATTTATTCCTCACATCTTTCACTATCTCAGGTATGTGAGTGATTTATTGAGAGGGGAAAGTAGAATAAATAGTCCACAGAATGACTAAAAGATGCTTAAGGGTAGGTGAGTTGAATATAACTAAAAATGCCTTTTATTTTTTATTTTTAGAGATAGGGTCTTGCTCTGTTGCCCAGGCTGGAGTGCAGTGGAATGATCATAGCTCACTGTAGCCTTGAACTCCTGGGCTCAAGTGATCTTCCTGCCTCAGCCTCCCAAGTAACTGGAACTACCAGCATGGCCCACCATAGCTGGCTTTTCAGTGCCTTTTAACAAACCTGAGAGCCGGCCAAACTTCTGTGTGGGAGTCAAGGTTAAGTAAAGGTGAGCTGCTGAGAAATGGGAATAACTACGAACTGCAGGAGAAACATGCTTGTTGAAGGATGGATAACAACATCTTCCTCTTAGAGAAATGAGAGCAAATGCAGAATGTGCATGGAGATGGAAGAGCTGCGTTGCTTGGGTCTTCTCTGAGCTACACTGTTCTGTTGGTAAGATAGGGTACTAGGTATCCCAGGTATCTGGTTGGAAAAGCACTGAATCCACAGCATTTTTGTTAAATTTCCTAGGTCTCTACTGGCACCACAAAAAAGAGTACTGTGGAAATTATCTAGAAAATCTAGGTGAGAAAAACAGGAGCCACCTGGATTTTCTCCTGTAAATTCTGAGGCATATACACTCTCCTGGAAAAGAAGCTGCCTCTCTGCTCACGTTCCTCAGAATCATGCTGGACGTTTTCTTTGCACTACACATGGAATTGATAGAAGCAACAGTATCAATACATGTAACGTTTAAGTTAAAATGAACCACTGAGAATACAAAGCAAATCTTCTGTCCTCTATCTACTAAATTCATGCCTCCTACTCTCACTTTGTGGCTAAAAACTGAATGTAAACAAAATGCCTTGTAAGCCTATTTTCAACACAGTATTTGACTGCAATGGAAACTGCATTTTCAGGCTTACTGGGAAAAACAAGGCTGTAGTATTTTTATCTTGTGTATTTTATTTAAATGATGCACAATATGCTTTTGGAACAAGGAGAATGATTTTCAATGTGAGTTACAAACAAAAAAACAACCAGTTTCATTACCTTAACAGGATCAGATAAGAGCACTGTAGGCCTTAGTGCTTCCCCCAAAAAATTAAAGAAAAATATCCAAGAGATTAAACATAAAGACCAGTGGGTTGATATGATGATTCCATGAAACTTAAGAAAAACAGAAAACGTGGGTTTACATTTACAGTGCTCTCTTAAAAAAAAGAGTGAACTAAGACATCAGTTGTGACTATTACATAGTGTCTCTCCAAGCCTTTGGCATATCTTTGTTTTACAGGTACAGAATAAAACCATGTGCCATCTGAGCAAAAAGAGAATCTTTGTTCTTCGTCATGGGGATAGATACTATGTACCTGAGAAAGTGTAACATTGCATCCACCTGGGTGTAATGTGGCAATGAGTCCATTCAGTACAGTTTCTTATTTTTCAGAAAAGCTGGGACCTTAAACACTATCCAGAAATAATGTCAGGCACTAGTCTTTGAAAAAGAGAAAAAGAACAAGAAAAAACAATCCTCTGTTAAATAAAGTAAAAAGCATTTACTCTGTGGAGGAAACCAATAAACACTTGAAAACGAAGAGTTGTAAAAACAAAGCTTGACCCTCCATGTTCCTGCCTTGTGGAGTTCTAAGTCCATCAGGAAACAGTAGAGAAGGTTAACTTTCATTTGTTTCACTCTGATTCAAAACGTTTATACTTACATCTTGTCTTGGCCAGCACCGACTCGGAGAGTTAGTCTGGGGATAACCGGACTTGGGGCCAGAGCGACTGGTTCCACTTTTATCTGTGGAAGTTAGCACACGACAGATCAATCTGGTTTTTCCAACAGAAGTACCTCCTGCCACTCCTCCTACTCTCCCACTCCCACAAACTCGGTAAGAAGTTGAAGCCTTAAATATGGCTAAAATCCTGGACATGAAGACAATCCAGGCCATTCTGTGTTTTTGTTTTTCAACAACTGAAGGCTAACTGGCATCGTGAGAAAGTCTACAGCCTTTAATCACATTATGTAAATATGGTAGTTATTTCTATACGTTTGGGTTAATTTTTGGATTTCATTATATTTTTAGAATTTTTAAACAAAAATTGTTATCTAGATCATTTTTGGTGGAGCATTTAATTAATTACCAGACTTAATAAACAGAAAAAAACTGCAGTGATGTCTTCTCTGTAAGATAAAAGCATCCGTTTATGGAACTTGACAAACATTAAACTCATCTTAAGTCTGCACTGTCAAATGAGAAAGCTGAATTACTAGGTGTAACTGTAGCATTGAATTGCTGTATTTTTGGCTACAGGTAATATAATCTGAAGTGCTGTAAAAGAAAACAAAATCAGGACAGGCGTAGTGGCTCACTCCTGTAAACCCGCACTTTGGGAGGCCAAGGCAGGCGGATTACAAGGTCAGGAGTTTGAAACCAGTCTGGCCAACATGGTGAAACCCCATCTCTACTAAAAATACAAAAGTTAACTCAATATAGTGGCACGAGCCTGTAATCCCAGCTACTCGGGAGGCTGAGGCAGGAGAATCACTTGAACTCGGGAGGTAGAGGTTGCAGTGAGCCAAGACTGCACCACTGCACACCAGCCTGGTTGACAGAGCAAAACTCTGTATCAAAACCACACACACACACACACACACACACACACACACACACACACACACACACACACACACTTTCTCTTTTGGAAATGATTTGTGGTGAAGGCAATGGCTGCTGAATAAGGTTAAGACCTCACAAATATCTGATCTATTAGTCAGAAGAGAACACAGAAACTAAGTCTGATGTTAAAGGGTCTCTTCAGAATTTTTAATTTGCAGATCATATAATCCACATTTTGAACTAACAAACTAAACAAGAGCTCTGCATTTCCAAATGACTGTCTATCTCAGAGTTTTTCAGTGGGGGGTGGGGGGTAGGATTGGTATTTTTGGTGGGATGGTTCTTTGCTGTAAGGAACTGTCCCAAGCACATGCCAGTAGTTCACTGTTAGTCAGTAATGGTTGCAAACCATTAATTTATGTATTTCCAGCTCAAGAATTAAATCATAATAGAACCATGCAGTGGTTCTAAAGGGGAATGAGCAGCACATCGTAAAGTTAATATAGTACATTTATATCAAATCTGTTATTTTACCGTATGTGTTTACATGTCTCCTCCTAGAGTTGTTTTTTAAATCCTCCAGCCCAGCAAAATCTACTGGGCGAAATCAACCATGCTCTTGCACAGGGCCTGGCATGCAGGAGATGCCCAGTAGGCATTTGTTGAATTATCAGCTTCCCTTGCCCCAACTCTCTTGCCTCTTACGCATTCCACCATACATCCAGGAACAACCTAAAACCATCCCCCAGAGCACTGAGTGATACCAAAGGAAACTTTTATGAATCCAACTTCATCTATGCCTCCAATACTAGCTGTTTACCAGCTAACCCAGCTAAGGCAGAGACCATGTGCGTTTTCTTTACTGCTGTCTTCTAGTGCCCGTCTCAGCATCTGACACTAGAAGTCTTAAGATACGTGTAAAGCATGACTATGAAGCAATGATTTCGATCTTTACCACTGTCAAGACCCTTCACATAACCTCCTTTCTTCCACGCATCCAGCTCCACAGGAAAAACTAAGGCCACCAGTATTGAAGGAGAGTTCCTTCAATTCCCTACAAACTTCTGTGTCCACAATTACACTAGCACCTGTCTCCTGCTGTCTTCTAAAGAAGCTTGCTCCATCTCTGCTTATTTGTTTACAGTATCTTCAGTCTCTCTGTTCCACTAATTATTTTCATCTCATTTTTAAATGTGCTCCACTCTTCCTTCAACATTTTCTTACCTTCTCTTCAACCTCTAGCTAACAACTTCTCAGGCGTTTCCATGTTAACTTCATTGTTTTCTCACTTCTTCATTCCTTAACCCTTGCCAACTGCCTCACGTCCCGGCATGCTTTTCCATCAGTCTTCTCATGCTCCTTCCTTCTCCTTTAAAAGCTGTCTGCTTTCACCTGACCTTACTTGGCCCTCTCCCCTTTTCATGCTAGTTTCCTTAGTGATCTCATCTCTGCCCATGGTTTCAACTGTAACTCTAAAATACGTCTTCAAGATCTCTGTCTGGATTAGCACTGATTGACACTAAGGCCAAAATATGAAGTTGCTGATTAAACATTTTCAACGAATATCCTGTATTTAATCTCACCACACTCAAATCTTATCAACTTCCCACAAAACTACTCCTGCCCCCTAGCCAGTCTCACTCTTAGCTGATGTCTCCTTCATTTACCTGGTCTTGCAGACACTATGGTCCAGGGTCAAGGGTCATGTCATGAGGGGAATGGGTGGTAGCTGGGATTACAGTTTCACGCCACGACGCCCGGCTGATTTTCTGTATTTGTATTAGAGACGGGGATTTACCAGGATGGCCAGGATGTTCTGGAACCCTAACCTCATGATCCACCCGCCTTGGCCTCCCATAAGTGCTGGGATAACAGGTGTGAGCCACCATGCCTGGCCTTATCCAGTATTTTTTATAACAAAGTTTTATAAATAACAAATCTGAAAACAAATGGTCAAGTCTTTAAGAACTATTTAAGACTTCCTCATCTTTCTGTGTTATCTGTGGAATAAACAAATATAACAAAAATAAGCAAACATTTACAAGCTACCTATAATTTGCCAGGCATTGTTCTTGGTTATATTCCAGATGTGCGCATTGAGGCTTTTAAAAAACAAACATGTAGGGTAGATAGTGTGGGTTTCCTCTTACAGGTGAAGTGATCATATATGGAGCAACCATTTTTCCTTCCTTTTCCATTTTCCTTTTCTGTTCTAAAGTCACACAAATAGCACAATTGAGACTGGATGCAGACTTTTGGATTCAGAGAATGAAAAATTATATGAAGTTCTTATATTCTTCTACTCTAAAAATTTTAGGGTTACATATTCATCAGTGATGAGGTATTAGAAGTAGTATTTCTCATTTTTTCAACTAACAACACTAGCATGTAAGCATTCAAATAACCACTTAAGCTCTAGTTAAAAATAAAGCTGTCTGACTACCTTGAAAAAAAATCTGCTCTACTATTCAATGGTGTGTTTGGCCCATTTCTATTACCATAACACCCAATAATGATAACTTACACTTGTATAGCACTTGGTGAAATGTGCCTTATTTAAATCATTCAACTCTTTAACTTGAGGAGATAACAAAAAATACAAAAAAAAAAATTATGCAACTCTATTTTCACAACTCTATAGGGTAGGTATGGATGGTGTTATTATTCCCGTGTAAGAGCTCAGAAAGAGTAAGTGTTTGCCCAGAGTTACAAAGTTAGTAAGTAAATGGCCTAAGTCCAGGTCTCCTGACACCACTCATCCCGTTCGCCATACTGCTCCTTGACGCTTTGGCACACATTGTAAGTTCTTTTTCTGGTAATGCTGAAGGCTTACATGGAGCTATTCACTTTGTCAATATCTCAAGATAAATGATACACATTTGTGAGATGGTTAGGGTTAGCTCTGAAACTTTCTTTTCTGTATGGAAGGTTAACTAGTTTATATGGAAATTGAGATTAACCTTGGCCTCACCTGCACTCAATTAAACTAGCTGGGTTTTTGACGCTGTCTTAAATGGTTTGACCGGACAGAGGAATTAACACATCATCTATTTATTACCTACTATTAAAAAAACTAAATAATACAATATGTAAAAATTAAGTAAACAAAAGTGGACACACATAAGTTAGATTTAAAATGGTATGAATGTGCCCTGAAGGCAACAGGTATTCAGACAACTGGTTGAATGAATGAATGATTCACAATCTGGTATCTCGGCTCAAAGTTTCTTCTGTAATTATGGTGGTTGTATCATCTAAACACAGATGCCTCTGACAGGAAGAGGGCGCTACTGATTATCCCAGGCAAACCAGGATAAGAGGTAACCCTCTCTAAAAACTACTTAAATACTTTTCTTTCATTCCTAAAAACAAGTTAAATTAGATTGAACTTGAGAAAGTTCAAGTGATTATAGAAGAAGATTAATAAGGATGCGAATAATACAGATGCAGAAAGAACAATTTCTAAATTACAATTTCTTCCTGGATTTTTGCTTCCATTCACTTTATCTGTGTGCTAACCAAGATAAAAACACAAGTATTTCCTGCAATCACAAAATAATTTCTCACATTACTTCCCAGAAAACAATGAACAAAAGGATGACTTCAATCACTTAGATGACATGACTAATGCCATCTTTTAATGGCATGAAGCCAAAATCTGGGGCCAAGATGAGCTTTTAAGGGTTAAAATAAAAGAACAGCACTTTGGAGTAATGCTGAGAATTGGGGCACGCAGAAGAGCATTTACAGTGGATTACTAAGCTTCCCAATTCACCAAAGAGGTAAAGTCCAGCAATATAAGACTCCTTTGTAGCTAACTAAAAATACATTGTCCGTGGATTTGTCCAGTTTTATGTATAAGCAATACTTCTTTCACCTGAACTCATACTAGCAGTCATATAAGCCCCTTATTGCCATGTGCTGCATTTTTTTTGTTAATCTTCAAGGATTTAGCTTCTTTGCCACATACCTCAGGGCACCAACTGATAAAGCTCTAACTCTCCATTTTTCCAGGACACCAGCAGTGCGGCCTTGCAAAAAATGAAAATCGCTCAAGAGATTTAAAGGGGAAATTTATTTTTAAAATCCTGACTTGAAGCAAAGAGGTGGATTTTTAAAAAGCTTATCTATAAAGAATCAGTTCAAATTTAAATTATATCTTGGAACTCTTTCATGCATTCCAGCTTTAAAGTTTATCTTTTGACAGGGACTTTCTGCAAAGGTAATGGGCAGCTTTGTCAATATAATCTGTCCAAGGTTTTTTATTTTTTAAATGTTAAACTCCTTTCATTAAAAAAACCCGCCATATATGTATACTAGCTAGGGTAGCAGCAAATTTAGCAGGCACTAATTCACATTCCCATCTACGCTGATATATTAGAAAAAACCTCATCAACAGTACTGATGAAAGCTCAATGGAATCACCTAACATCTGGATGCTGAACTATGGCTGGAACCATCTTGTATCTCTGAGCAATTAAGGTCTTTACATTATTTCCATTTAGAAACACAGTCTAAGTAAACTCTGATAACGATTTTAAATACTAAACAGAGAGTCAGAAGATGTGCAGTTGTGGTTAAGTATAACAAGTCTATCCCATGCGGAGAACTGAGACAGAACGTGGGCTTTCCATCCATGCTCAGAGTGTAGAGTCATGAAGGCTGGGAGCTGGCCTTGGGTAAAACTTCTACACATTTAAATATACTCACTTAAACATTAGGTTTCTTTTTTTTTGAGACGGAGTTTCGCTCTTGTTACCCAGGCTGGAGTACAATGGCGCGATCTCGGCTCACCGCAACCTCCACCTCCTGGGTTCAGGCAATTCTCCTGCCTCAGCCTCCTGAGTAGCTGGGATTACAGGCACGCGCCACCATGCCTAGCTAATTTTTGTATTTTTAGTAGAGATGGGGTTTCACCATGTTGACCAGGATGGTCTTGATCTCTTGACCTCGTGATCCACCCGCCTCAGCCTCCCAAAGTGCTGGGATTACAGGCTTGAGCCACCGTGCCTGGCCAACATTAGGTTTCTTATTTCCTCTTGGAACATACAGTTGAGAAACAGGAAGGAAATATTTCCCCTCCTTTATTGGGTTGCTTTATTTACCAAAAAAAAAAAAAAAAAAAATTTGCTGCATTTTATTAGTTAATTATAATAGCTGATGAGAAAGGACTTGGAATGAGACTATATTGCTTAAACCAAAGGGAAAAAGGATGAAAACCCTTCATTAAAGGCTCAAACCAATTAGACAATTTATCATTCTCTAAAGAAGAAACCGTTTACATTTAATAAAAGAGTATTTGGGAGCAAATCCTACAGGACTTGGGGACAGATTAAAGAAACATTAAAAATTTTAATTATTCTGATTGCTAAAGTCATGAAAGTGTAAAGGAGATCCCTTTCTTGCTCTTTAAAATATGGTAGTTAAACAGGTGCTCTCTAAGGTATCTCTAAGCTAACTTCACATACATTTTATAAAATCATGATGCCCCCTCACTGTCAAACATCAAACCATTCCTATCCCTCTCATTTGCATAGGTCACTTAGGTCACCAAAGCAGGCCTGGGTGCCCTCCCCTTACCGGCTACAGCCAGGTACTCGATCTTTCTGTGCAGTTTTCTCGACTGTAAAACAGGAACCACAATAGCAAACCCTCAGAGCTGTTGGGAGAGCTAAATCCCTGAATCCTGGCCAGGCCTGGAACCTGTAGGAACTCAAGAAGTGGTGGATGTGAATATCATTTACTAGCCAGTTAGTTTATTCAGCAGCCAAGGTTAGCTCAAATAAAACAACTCCTCAAGCAATAGGATAAAAATGCATGGGTTGATCATCAAACTATTGGATATCTGTAAGAAAATTCAGAACTGTTAGAGTCATCTACTCATCTCAATTAAATGACACAAACTAGTCTTCATTTAGTGTTTTCTAAGAGAAGGCAGAAAGGATGGCCTTTGAAACCAAAATAGTCTTACAGACACATGAAATTACCATTTTTAAGCAGAGATAAGTTAAACTGTCAAATGCTACCATCTCTTCCCTGTTTTGAATGGGAGGAAGGAGACAGAGGGAGGCAGAGGGTCTGCCAGGTTGAGAGGCTGGTGAATAATGAGTAAGTGGCAGAGCTGGAATTTCCACCCAGGTCAGGGTGGCTGCCAAAGCCAGGCTCCCCTGGCCAGCACTGGACTTACTTATCTACAGGTGGTGGGTGATGTCAGCATTTTTGGGGTGAAACTCTAATGTGCCTTTCTAGATCATATTCAAATGTAAAACAGCTCCCCCAATTTGACTGATGGATTTTGGCTAACCATCTATTTAAGAATATAGTGTAACTGTCCAGTCCTACTAGCACAAATTTAAAAATGCTTTTATTTTTTCACAATAGGCCTCCCTCCAAAAATCACTTAAAAGAGCAAGAGAAAATTTTAAAGTAATCCTGTATACTCATCTAAACTCCAAAGATCCATGCAACATATACACTGACACACACAGAAACACACATTTTAATAAAACATTTTTAAAATGTTTACTTAATCCCAAATGTGACAGTATGAGTAACAATTTTTAATTGTTCTGAAATGTACCGTTAGCTTTATCACTGCTGCAACTATGACGGTTGTGACTGCAACTGATCAACATAATTGCTTTTCACATGTCTTTTCTTCTTCGTTTTAAAGACAGGGTCGCACTCTGTTGCCGAAGCTGAAGCGCAGTGGCGCTATTCTCCCACCTCAGTCTCCCAAGTAGCTGGGACTCCAGATGTGCACTACATGCCTAGTTAATTAAAAAAAGTTTTCTCCTTTTTTTTTTTTGAGAGACAGTCTCACTATGCTCCCTACACTGATCTCAAATTCCTGGCCTCAAGCAATCCTCCTGCCTTGGCCTCCTAAAGTATTGGGATTGCAGGCATGAGCCACTGCACCCTGCCATTAACACGTGTTTTATAAAAAGTTAAGGTGGCTCTATTTTAAATAAGAGACGGTCTACACTCCCAACCCTGACGAGGTGTCTGACTGCCCACAAAGGGGAACTAAAAGCTTGCATAACTCAACACTCTCTGGATCACCACCACTGATAGAAAAACAATCGGAACTTCTTATGGTGAGCTACTAACCACATTGTTTCACTGATCTCATTTTTAACACGGTACAGAAAAAACTGGTAGTTAGGGCCATATATCATAGCATCTGACAGCCTGGATTCAAATTCTGGCTCCTGTGCCCTTACTAGATGTGTGATCTTGGACAAATCTCTTAATCTCTCTAAGCCTTAGTTTCTCATCTTAAAGTGATAATAATTACAGTATCTACCTTCGAGGGTTGTGGTAAGGAATTAAAGTGCTTAGCATGGTGTTTGGCACACAGTAATTATTCAATGTTAACTATGACTGTTTTGCTGTTGTTAGTGTTCTTATCATTATCTCTACTTTAAAGATGAATATTAAGGATTCAAGAAGCTAAAAAACTTGTCCTGGATCTTATTCCAGGTCTGCTGGATTACAAAGCCCAAAGCTCCTTCTACCTACCATGCAAAGTCCTGTTTAATTAATCACATCTTTCTTGGTTCTTGGTATTGATAAATGTGGATAAGGCTGGTAAAGGTTTTATACACAGGAAAAATAAATGTGGGGATTAAAGATTTAAACAAATGCTCTTGTTTGCTGATCTGGGTCACTGTCCCTGAGAGCTGCTCTTGGAGTCGGTAAGGATGATGAGGAGGGAAAAGGAGATTGCGGCCTTCATTCTTTTGACTGAAGACATTTTCTTGGGGCAGCATAGATAGGCCTCACTTTAATTCAGCTTTGCTGCCTTACTTCCGTAGATTTGTAGGAAAATTGTTGGACCATACGGAATCCCATTTCGGGTGCATTTTTGTTTACCCATATGCCGTGATACTTGGGGGATTTAAATGGGGCTGAAGAAAGAGAAGTCTTAAGGTTTATGTTACTACCCCAATTTCTACTGCTTGTCAATGGCATCTCCATGAGGTGTCCTAGCCTTTACCCTTTCCTATTTGTACCGAGGGCTAAGATTCCAAATAATGCCAAGGAAGCAGAATAATTTTGAAAACCTATTAACAATAGCTGACTTGCCCATATTAACACAGGCTAGCTGATACAGTCCAATGAAGCAGCAATCTCTAGGTTTCTACATTTCATCGTTCGATTCAGAATGGAACGCCGTCTCCATCTACTGACACGTACACGTCAGATACGGTAGTAAGCCCACCCCATATGTTCTCATTTAATCCTTATCTAAATGACTTACTTGTTTCACAAAAGCCAGGATCTGAACTCAGGTCTAACTCTATAGACATTGCTGTTTATTATTTATAAAGGTCTTTTAAGATAGCTGAGTTTTCTACATTTGTATCTTTTGCCATATATCTGCTCCATAACTCATCAAAACTGATCCAAGAACGTGCATCTTTCTTTCAGGTAGAATCTGTGCTTCTAGGACCTGAGCATTGCCTTCCACCAAGGGAGTCTGAGGGAGTTTTCCTCCCTAAAGTCAGGTGGAGTGCTGTGGAAAGGTGTGGGACTGCTGTTACAAACCTCATCTGATGGGCTTCACTCAAATTCGTAACGGCTGCTGAAACAACTCCATTGATTTTCCAAAGTGAAGATGGTGGTGAAAGCAATGGGCCCCTGTTTGATTTACTGAGGGCTCAGCTGCCAAGTGAGCAGGTACATGAGGGGTAAATGACTAACTGCTGTCAGGCAACATATGTAACACCGCCTCACCCTGCAAAGTCTACGCAGCGGAATGACCGGCTCTTGGCAGCTGTGCAGTCCTGATCTGGGACAAGTCACTCTCTTGGGCTCAGTCTCTCTTCCATAAATACTGACAACAATACCTGCTGGACCTGTGTCACAGGCGTATTAGGAGGAGGAAATAAGGTGTGTGGATCTGCTTTAAAACCTGACAACTACTATGTAGTAATTGCATAATATAATGAAATGATTTTTGAAATGGATATGAGTTGGATTTCTGGGTCTTGTTAACTTGTCAATGTTCAGTTATCGATATCACAATTCCCATTTCTCGTCTTTGTATTTTAGATTAGCCAAAGTTGTCAACTACACTCACACTTCCAGGTAACTCTGAAGTTCCAAAATATTCCAAATTTAGGGGTAATACATCTGCTGCAAGTAAAATACATCCAATTCTACCATGTGAAAAACAATTGCTGGCTATGAGTCTGTCGTCATGCTCAAAGAGGAAAACCTTTAGAGGGCAGGGAAAGGACCACTAGGAGCTCTGCAGCGGCCCCATGAATAGACCCTTTTCCAGAAAGTTTACAAGAAATTTTCCCATCACCCAGCCGGCTGCTGTGGTTCAAGGAACCACGGACTGAAAGCAAAGGCGGGTCAGCAGAGGTCACAGCTTGAGGACTGAAGCCTGGTGCCTCCAAAATGGCAGGCCTTCTATCAGTTCCTCTGGCTGTATGTTATGAAACCAAGTCTGACTTGCTGAGATACTGAGATGGTCAAACATGTCTGCCATGTGGGATTACTTTCTGCCCACTCACCAGGCTGCCAGACCAGCCTGGACACTCACAACTGTGCCCTTATCTTATTAAAGCAGAAAACAGAAGGAATAAAGATGCTACTGAAAGTTCTGTAGACAGCCATGACCTTAACCACATGCCAAAATGGCCACCAAGAAAGAAAACCAAGGCAGCGGTCCTTCGACGGGCCTTGCCGTCCCTTAAAATAGTGTCATGGTTTTGCACGCTTTTAGAAACATGGATGCTGCCTTTCTCAATATTTGGATGCAAAATACAATGTAGCAGACTTGATAATTAACAGAAATATTATTCATAATTTAAGAACCCAGGTCTCCTTTTAAACTGCCAGAGATCACTATGGTTAATAGAGAGTTTATAGTCTGTGATTAGATGCCTTTTAGGCCGTGAATTTTTAACATCTGCTAGTGTATAGAGGACTTGATTACAGGTTTACGGGTTTTAGAATTGAAACTAAATTTTGTAACCTCATCACAAACACATTTGCACTTAGGTGATGGGTGACTGGCATCCAGAATACAGACAGAACTGCGGGCTCTGTTTCCCTGTGTTTCTCGCTAGGGCTCTGCTCACCGAGGGCTGAAAATGAGAAACTGCTTACTTTCTCATGCTTGTGGTGTTTCTCCTTTTCTTTTTCTCTCTTCTCCCGCTCCCTCTTCTCTTTCTCTCTTTCCTTCTCCTTCTTCTCTTTCTCCTTCTCCTTCTCTTTCTTTTTCTTCTTCTCCTTTTTGTCCTTTTTCTTTTCTTTCTCCTTCGGCTTCTCTTTCTCCTCAAACAGTTTATCCGGAAGCACTGGCAACAAAGACGGCAGCATGGCCGGGACCCTGGCGGCCGCGGCCGGACTGAACAGGGGCAGGGCCAGCTCTTTCGGGGGCAACAGCAGTGGGGGCGCCGGGGCTTTCATCTTCTCTTCTCTGCCTTTATCTTTCACTTTTTCTTTCTCTCTCTTATCTTTATCTTTCTTGCCTTTCTCTCTGTCTTTCTTCTTGTCTTTATGCTTCTCTTTCTCCTTCCTCACAAGTCCATCTTTTAATCTCACTTTGGGATCGACATCTTCAAATTCTTTGATTTTAAACTTGTAGGGATCTGCCTCTTCCTCTTTAAGAAATTCCTTCCAGGGATACTTGGTTTCCCTGCCAGCTTCCTTGTCTTTCTCTTTCTCTTTGACTTTATCCTTCTCCTTGCTTTTGTCCTTGTTTTTGTCTTTTTCCCTCTCCCTATCCCTCTGCTTTTCCTTCTTTTTCATTTTAGTCTTCAGTTCCTTTTTCAACTTCTTCTTCACCTCCACGGAGGAAGGCAGCTTGCTTTTCTCCTCATACACCTTGTGGAGAGGCTCGGGAGTGGGAGGAGATACCGACGGAGAAGAGATATAAGGGAAGTTGGGAGGCATATTCGAAGGTGCTCCCAGTTTTGCTTTACGTACAACCTCATCGATGGAGGCATCCATTGTCCATGAGTTATCGGAACTTGAGGTTCCGCCGGAAAGAGGAAGAGGAGTGGATCCTGACTTTGTGAAATTGTTCGCGGAAGTGGAAGCTTTGGGAGTGGTACACTCCGAGCCTGAAATTCTCTTAGGGCTGGTAAAAATGTCTCCTTCAGATTCCGATCCAGAAGAAAACTCGAAAGGATCCGGCTCTCGCTCAGCACAGGCTCGAGCAATCACAGCATCAATAGAGGCCTCAATCGTTTTATCTGGTACCACAGCCTTTTTCGGCTGATTCTCACTGTTCAGTTTCCCAGCGTCAGGGGGCGTCTGTATTTGTTTGACCTGGATAGTCTCTTTACTAATTTTTTCACTGATGGTAGCTGCGGGAGTCCTATTCGGTGTTTCAGGTCTCACCGGTGTTTGGGGAATATGAGTCATGACCTTGGGGCTCTTGGGACTCTTGGGGCTCTTAGAACGTCCAGGTGATTTCTTTTCTTTGGATGCAGTTTTTGGTGATCGAATAGGACTTCCGACCATTGCTGGTGACTGGGCGGTTTTAGGTGATTTAGTCTTCTGTCCTGGAGAGCTAGTTTTAGTCTTTGTTTTAGGTATAAATGACTTTGTTTCTAATGGCTTTGCAGTTGGCATTTGTGATTTTGCAACTGGAGCCAACATTGGCGGCTCGGGTGAGGGAGGTGCCACGTCTGTACTGTCCTGTACATGGACTGGAGAAAGCATGGGTGGGATCTTTTGAGTGTTTATTGAGCTGAGTGGCTCTCGAGCTTCCAATAACACAACATCTAGCGTGTCCCCTTTAGTGCTTAACAGCCGCGGCCGCTTCATGGCAGGCAGTTCCTCAGCTTCAGGACTATCCAGTGGTCTCTTACCCAGGAAATTCTCATCATTAATAATCTCCTCCTCCTCCAATTCATCGTCTTCTTCCAAGGGAACCTGCATGGCTTCTGCTGATGTGCCTCCATCAGTGGGCACCTGCTCCTCTTCTTCTTCTGGTAAAGGAAGAAGGAAAAAAGTATTATTGGAATGTAACAAAACCTAAGAAATAAAGATAATGCTTCAAACATGATTTCTAAAAAAACAAAAACAACAACAAAAAAACCAAAGTGTTGACAGTGTTTAAAAAATAAAGTAGTTAGTTTTCAAGAATCTTCCAAAGCTGTGTGCCATAATTCTTAAAAGAATTATGGCATTCAGTAACAGCAAGATGTACAAATTGATCACTGTCCTTTCACACGGTCTGGCCCTAATCTCAGGATCTGGAAATTGCTCAGTATTTCCAGTTGGCCTTCTGCTGTTTCCTGAATTAATTATTTTCCTAACCAGTAAATACCACCTTTCTCTATCTCCCTCTCGCGCATAGAGAAGCACATGTGTGTGTGCACACCCACACACACACCCCTCTAAAAAAATCAAGAGATGGATTATTATCAGAAATGACAGAAAGGTATTTTTAGGACTTTTATAACCAATTCATATACTACTTATATCTTCTACTTTGTTTGCCTGATGTGAGCCACTTGGAGAGGGAATATGGTGCAATGAAACACACTTAGTTCAGGTACTTGACAAGCGGTGTTTCAGCTAGAGCTGGCACTAGAGAGCTGAGGGACTCTCTTAACTTCTCTCAGCCTGTTTCCTAATATTTCAGAAAGGAGCTGATGTTACTTGCCCTGCCTACCTGACTGAGTTTTTCTAAGATCAGATTATTTCTCCTGACACATATTAACTAAGCATATACTGCACAACGGTAAAGTCTAAAAGGGGCACTGAAATAAATCATAACCTAAAAGAGCTTACAATTTAGTGCAGCAATCATGGATGTGTCTAGCCCACAGAAAGTGATCAGTGCCACAGACAGATAAAGTGCTACAGCAGGTCAAAGGAGAGACAGATCTCCTCGAGGTCAAGCATGTGTGGGAGACTCGATTAATTATGCAGTGTTTGGGATACTTGGAGCCTGGAAGTGGTGAAGTCCAGGATGAAGGGTCAGATGACAAAGAGATGAAGGTGAAAGAAGGGGAGTGTATTAGAAACAGAAAATGATTTGTCTGGAAAGTAGAGTACAAGATGAGAGCAGTAGGAAGCAGGTTTAGTAAAGTGGCATCCAGATCCTAGGACTTTTGAATTCCGGAAAAAGAAATATAATATTTACTTTACTGGTACTTTGGACCTAGAAGATTTTGGACAACAGAGAAAAACGCCTGGGGTGTGTGCTGGGAAAAGTCACCCTGGCAGGAAAACGTATGATGGATGGGGGTGGGAGATAACGGGTACCTAAGGAGAGCAATAACGTGGGTTACTGAAATGGTAAGAAGCAGTAAGGGTCAGAGCTAGAATAGCGGAAATGATCAGGAAGCAACAGAAGTGAAGGATATTCTGAGGATAGAATGGATAGAATCGGATAAATAATTAAGTTATATGAGTTGAGCAAGGACTCAAACACAATTTCAAAGCTTTGAGCCTCGGCGGACATGGTGGCTCACACCTGTAATGCCAGCATCTTGGGAGGCCAAGGCAGTAAGATCACTTGAAACCAGGAGTTTGAAACCAGCCTGGGGAACATAGTGAGACCCCATCTTTACCCAAAAAATACAAAAATTAGCTGGGTACTGTGACATGTGCCTGTAGTCCCAGCTACCTGGGAGACTGATGTGTGAGGGTCACCTGAGCCCAGGAGGTTGAGGCTGCAATAAGCCGTGATTGCACTACAGCACTCCAGTCTGAGTGACAGAGTGAGACCCTGTTTTTAAAATGCAAGAGAAAGAAAAAGCTTTGAGCCCTAGTGAGTGATAAATGCAGTGATGAACAGAAACAGGAAATAAGAAAATACAAAAAGACAAGATTTTTAGCTCAATCCCTAGGCACAGAGTTTGATGAACATTTAGTCTGTGATGTCTACGCAGCAGCTGAAATATAATACAGATGATCAGAAAACAGGACAGAGTGTGTGAGAGAAAGAGCATTGTTGAGATAACTAAAGTCACTATGATAGATGATATGAGCAAGGAAGAGACAAGAGGAAGCAGGTTCCGGTACTGAGGAATACCTAGATATAAACAGAAGAGGAAGAAGAACTAAAGAAATACATGGAGAGGCAGATGTCAAAGAGATCAAGGGAGCAAGAGTTTTAAAGAGGAAGCCAAGTGAACAAAGCCAAATGCTTAAGAGGTCAATGAATGAGGCCAACAGCAGAACCCAAGCTGCAAAAGCACGAAGCGCGCACAGAGAACAAGTGAGGTGACGCACAGGAAAGCACCATAAAGAACATCACAGCCTTATCAATTATGCTACCGATTCACAATAATGATGGCATCATCCACCAGGTCCCAAGTCAGGAACCTGCGGTCCTTGGAGATTCTCTCTCCTCCTCTACACCAGATCTGAATTGAGAGCACACGTTTTCTACTCTGCTTGCTTTAATGTGCCTTCCCTCTGCTTCTGTCTTGTTAATTTCAGCGTTCAGCACCTCCTCTCTGTCCGGCTGCAAGAACCTTCTACCTCGTCTCTGCCTCCAGTGCAGCTTTGTCAGAATCATCTCTCATGTCATCTTAGGGTGATCTTGTGAACACGCATTTCTGAGTGTGTGGTTCCTCATCTTAAAAACCTTTCACTGCTTCCTTCAGAAGCAGTTTGCAAAAGGCATCCCTTGAAAATTGAGGGTCTGTAGAAGCCCTTCCGAGGCTGCTGTGCAGTAGAGATGGCTGTTCTCTATTACACAGAAGAGTTACGCCTAGGGTTATCTATTTTACATGCAGAGCTTCCACAAAAGCTTTTGTTGTGAGGCTAAAACATGTTTGAAAATCACTATTCTAAAATATAAAAATCCTCTCCATCTGTGAAATCGGAGGAAAAAATAAAATATAAAAATCCAATTCTCCAGTATGACTGACAAGGCACTCCCTCATCTAAGCCAGGGAAGTAACCTCGTCATTCACACTGAACCGCTGCGGGCTCTTCCCATTCCAGCCACACTAATTGATCTGCACTCCCCAAATATGTGGTGCTGTATCACACTCCTGTACCTCTGCACATGCAATTCCTTGTGCCTGAAATGTCTCTGCCTTCCTAACAGCTGGTGCCTTCTAAGGCTCCCGTCAAGTATTACCTCTTCTGTAATGCTTTCTCTTAGCAACTAGAAGTAACCACGCATTCCCTTTGGGCTCTACTGTGTTTCAGTTAAGCATGCAACAAAGAAAGCCTAGAATATTTACTACTCAGCTCTTTACAAAAAAGTTTTGCTGAGCCCTGTACTAGACCTACCACATTCAGCTCCTCCAAACCCTTCCCTCCCTCACCTTCTATATCAGAGTGACAAGACGGACTTCAGATCTGCTCAACTGCCAACAGATAAACATGAAAATATCAGAAAGAAGACAGCTTTAGAATATTCTAAAAGTGAATGCATGTTCACTTACTAGTGTTACATTTCTAAATTTCAAAGAACCTCCTCCTGCTCTACAGAGGTTCATAAATCCCAGTGATGCCAAAGCAGAATGATAAAGGTTTGGCTTAGGCAGGATAACGGGTCTTTAGAGCATGTTACAGTGCACCTTGCTCTTCTAACTCTGGGTGCTAATCTGGGTCTGGCTTCGCTCTAACAGTGTGTGTCCCCCAGGGAAGGCCTCAGGAGACCAGAGGGAAACCTCACTACTCTAAGCGGTCCATAGAAAGGGAAGATGGGATACCCAGGACTACCAGTAAGACAGGTTCATGTCCTCCAGATGTAAGTCCTGATTAATAGTTGGAATAACCTGAAAATTGGGATTTTTCTGTATGGTATGATGTATTGTATTATTTTACTAACGTGCAATTCTATCAGATTAGAACTGGCAAAATGGCTAGCAGGCAGGCCTTTGAACTGAAGGAAGAATGTGAGGCTTGGCTAGGAAAAAATCAGATGGTTTCATACAACTACTTTAGAAAATATATTGACTTATTTTGAATTTAGAGCTCAAATAACTCATGAGTATCAAAAAATTAATGGTTGGTTGTGTTTGAGTAAAAAAAAAAAAAATTAACATTAGGCTTGATTTAAAGTAGGACTCCACAAGCTAGGGGGTTTATTCAGTTTTTGTTATTTTGTTTTTATTGCTTATTTTCACTTTTGTTTTTCAAGTCCCTACTGCAAAAATTTATATTCATTCCTTCATGTTACTTAATACTGCAAAGACTTGTATTCATTCCTTTATGTTATTTAAAGGAATAGAAATGAATTATAAAACTAAACCACTGGCCAGGTGTGGTGGCTCACACCTGTAATCCCAGCACTTTGAGAGGTGGAGGCAGGCAGATCACAAGGTCAGGAGTTCAAGAACAGCCTGACCAACACAGTGAAACTCTGTCTCTACTAAAAATACTAAAATTACTGAAGCGTGGTGGCACACGCCTGTAATCTAGAGGCGGAGGCAGGATCACTTGAACCCAGGAGATAGAGGTTGCAGTGAGCCCCGATCATGCCACTGCACTCCAGCCTGGGCAGCAGAGTGAGACTCCGTCAAAAAACAAAACAAACTAACTAACTAAACCACTTCAAGTGTTGGTTTTAAGAATACTTAAAAATAAACACGTTTTAAAATAGATTTTTTTAGAACCAACAGAGGTTTCTTATTTTTTATTAATTTACAATTTCTTATTACTTTTTAAGACTTTATAAGAAAGCTTCAACTGCAGCATCAAAATCAATTAAAATGAGTGAAGAATTTTGTCAGAAGAGAAAGCTGGAAATTTTTAATAAGAAAGGAAAAAGTGTGAAGATATTTAAATTTTTAAAATTAGAAATCATCTGACACCTCCCAGCAGGTGTAAGTAGCGTGCATGGAAGTTATGAAGCCTAATAATCAACAAAGACCTGTGAAGCCATCGCCTGACTTCAGATGAGCATGTGCGGGGCCCTCCCAACCCTCTGGCTCCTTCCCCACTCAGCCCTGCTCTCTCCCTCCTACCCCAGCCCCCAGGGAACTGCTATCTTCATCTTCAATCTGTTTCCTTTGTACTTTTACCACATTTGTGCGAAGTTTGGTTATTTTTGAACTTTATATGAATGGTATCATACTATAATGTTCTTTGTTTTTCTTTTTAAATTTTTACCCAACATCATGTTTAGAAGATTCACCCAGGTGGATGCAGGGAGCTGTGGTTGATTTATTTTCACTGTGGCAGAAATGTCCAATGGTTACTAATCCATTCTCCTGGTATAAAAGTTTTCCACTTGAGTGAACATATTTTAAAAATATTAGAATTTAAAAAATGAAAACAAATATAGTTGATCTAACTTCTGCCTGCTCAAAGGCAGATTTAGTTGATGATTACACATAATGAGTATCTGGCTTTTTACTACATGAATAATTTTAATTCCGTGTTTTAAGTGTTTGGAATAAGATAAATGTGTAATGGCTACTGAACTGTTTAGCCTCTATCACTGGTAAAGGTGAGTTTCAATTAGATAATAATTGAATGGTAACGAAGTACTGTTGCAGGCATGTGTATGAGGTCCATTTATTAACAATCTGTAAAACAGCCTATCAGTATTTTAAAAATATTTTCCTATACTAATCTGTGGAAGCCTGTGTATTATAAAACTGCAAAATTTGGTCAATACAAGCTTTAATATTGTAAGATATCTAATCTTGATATGTTATTGCAAACACAGTTAAAAAAATTGGGGTCACAGGCCCTTTCTACTTCAACAAAATAGACATAATAATAATAATAATAGCTGTGTTCCAACATCGAGAGAGAGAGAGAGAGAGAGAGAGAGAGAGAGAGAGAGAGAGAGAGAGAGAGAATGTGTATATATGAAGTATTTCAAAGATTTTTATTTCCAGAGAACTAAGAACTTATTTTGTTATTTTAGTGTTCTGAAACTGGAGAAAAGGACTCTTCTGTACATATGTGAGAAACAAATTGATTAGTTTTAACTTTTTAAACAAGTTCTTCCACTTCTTAGTGCATGAGTTCCTTGATCAACAAGACCAGTTTATCAGCATCATTTACCTTGAGAGCATTCTGAATATTAATTACGAACTAAAGGTTAAGTATTCAAACTTCCAAATAATAATACCCATCAATAACAGAGATATGCTTTGTAAAGTTAGCCTTGTAACCCTTTTGAGAAGATTAAGAAAAGAAAAAAAAAAAACTCTCCTTCCCATAATCTCTATAAAATCATCCAACAGAAGCACACGTCCAGAGTTAGCATTTGTGGGCCAAATGGACACCACCTTAGCCACCTGTCCTAATCTCTCCATTGCGTCATGAAAGCAATCGAGGGCTGTTGGGGAGGCTTTGAAGGACAGTGGATATTTAGTTAAGGAAAGGTAGTTCTGGATAGGTTTTAATGCGCACGTCACTATAGGCATAGTAAAGATTATTCACAAAAGTGGTGTCACCTTTTCTGCTTGTGCTAAAGTTTGGTAAAATTTAATGGTGATATGACTTTTGATTTGCTTTTCCCTTGTGTGATAATGTATTCAAAATTATGATATGTGTTATGATTGATTAAACTGTCATTCATCAAATAATTCCAAAAATTATGATATAACCCTTATAGTTCTAGTAGAAAAAAGACACCACCACCACCACCGCCAACAAAAGACATGAATAATCACACCTAAAACTGTGGTAATACCTGTTTTCAAAAAAATCTTAATTTACTGGTAAAAATCATGTCCTCTCTTAACAACCCTATTTTTTTCATATAGTCACCAAAATGTGAATCATAGAATTCAAAGAAAAAATGGCCCCAGTAAGAAGGAACTATTCATTCTGCCAAATGTTTTGCATGTCTGGTGTAATTTTTTCACCAGTCCAAAAAGGGAAATGATGTGGAATAATATGAATGACTCAGCACAAATTCATCACCACAGCTAGAGCTTCACTTTTAGACAGATTTTTAATTGGCAGCAGGGTATCTGATCATAAAGTATGAAAAAATAGGGAGAGAGAGATGCTTTCTAAGGTACTTTCTTGTTTAAACAATCAATGGTTCCAGGTCAACATTGAATTATAAAATTGGTTTTTCTTTTTTTGAGATGGAGTCTTGCTCTGTTTTCCAGGCTGGAGTGCAGTGGTGTGATCCCGGCTCACTGCAACCTCCATCTCCTGGGGTCAAGTGATTCTCCTGCCTCAGTCTCCCAAGTAGCTAGGATTACAAGTGTGTGCCACCATGCCTGGCTAATTTTTGTATTTTTAGTAGAGATGGGGTTTCACCATGCTGGCCAGGCTGGTCTCAAACTCCTGACCTCATGATCTGCCCACCTTGGCCTCCAAAAGTGCTGGGATTACAGGCATGAGCTTCTGTGCCTGGCCTATTTTTTAATTTTTAAATTTGAAATTCAAACATAGAAAAGTCATAAGAATACCATAAATAATTCATGAATACCCTTTAAGCAGATGCACTAATATATATTATATAACTACATATATTTATGTAGTTACATAATTACAATTTTTGAGAAACTATTTGAGAATAAGTGGCAGACATCATGGTCCTTTACCCTGACAGTATCAGGGTGTGACTGCAGAACCCTTGTCAAATTCTTTTTAATGACATAAAAGCAACAAAATGTATCCATATTAATCCCCATCTTTCAAAAACTTTACAAATGTTGACGGGAGCAGGACATTACAGACTCCATTTCAATTTTCCTTCATTAATAGCACAAATAAATAATCTATATTCCCTACATTCTCCTCACGAATAATGAGAAAAACATGCTTCTTTTCTAAACTTCTCAGACAAAAACAAAACAAGGCAATAAGGTCTGAACACACCAAAAGGCTTTTGGGAAGGTTAATTCTAAGCTACTACAAATATTGACTTAGAACAAATTATCTTTTTAACTAGAATAGTAAATGCCTTTAAAGAAACACTATAATCTCAGAAGCTCGGAGACATTAGGAAACAAAGGGAAATTGTTTGCACATGGCATAAAAGCTTTTTATCTAAGTACACAGATGCATGCAACTTTAAAATTCAGTGGCATGTTCTCGAACTAACCAGAAAAGATTCTTGCATTCTTAAACTTTAAGCAAAGGAACAAAATGCTATCTGCATATATTTCATCAAAAAATTAAATGTATTTAAAGCTAGACTTCTTATGATTGGTCAAAAATATACACACAATCTTGTGACAGAATCTGTAAATGAAAAATGTATGTTGATGCAGAAATTAATTTCTACAATGATGCACAAACTTTTCTGTTAGTCCAGCATGTCACTGTTTTTATAATAGATTCCTCTTTTACTAGCAAATGAAAGGATCATTTAAACGCATACTTGGATCACATGGGAGAGGTGGGGTGAACAGGTTAAAAAACAAAAAAGTATACTTTTTTCAAAAAGTATTTTTCTACTTGTCTGAATTTAGGTATATTTATTGTAACTAGCTCCTTGAAGTGACTCAATGCTACAAAAATTCATTCATTCACCTAGGGAGTGCACTCTGAATCTCACTATGAAGAGGTTTATGTTAACTAGGACTATGAAGTCAAACAAGACGTGATTTGCTGTCCTTAATCAAACATATTTTGTGGCCATCAGTTCACGTGGTAGGCAGAAATCTACACAAAGTACTCACGGAGCTGCATCAATGGGTATGGGGACAGGAATGAAATGTTGGCTGGGCAGGGAGTCGAACTGAAATGACGCCTGGGATCTGTTCGCAGAGCCAAGTGCAACCTAGCACAGCCCATTTCATCTCCCAAGACCTACATGTTATCATCTCTAAAATGAGAGTACTGACATCTGACATCCTCCTTCTAAGAGTTGAAGATCTTTATTATTAGGGCCATCTCTACATGTAGTTCACCATGCGTGTGGGGTGATCTAAAGGGCAGAGCTACTCCTGCCCCTAAATACAACACTGACCAACATGCAACTGTTCTTGAAATTCTACCACTTGATTTAGGTGGTAGATACTGTCTTTGTGTAAAGGTAGTATCTTTAAAATGTTGCTGTGAAAATATTTTTAAGACCATGAAACTAGCAAATGAACATCTCTATCCTACTTTTTGAGAAGAGAAGACAGGCAAAATGGAACCTAAGCGAAACACATGATGGAATGCTGGGGATTAGGTGAGTCGGGGATACAGGGTACCACTGCCAGGAAGGTCAGAGTCAGGCCCAGCTGGGAAGCTGCTGTGAGGAGAGGAGGCGGGGGCACTCAGGGAATAATAGGGACACAAGCACTGGATGCTGGGAAGGGAAAGAAGGGCATGACATCAAAGACAGTCATGATCCACTTCATCTTCTACTAAATGAGGCTAAACAATACTTAATTCCATTGACATCTCCTTATAAAATACAATCATGATCCACTTCATCATTACATCTTCCAGTACTAAATGAGGCTAAACAATACTTAATTCCATTGACATCTCCTTATAAAATATTTTTAAACTGTCCTGTCTAGAATGTAACCAAAATTAGACCCTTAAAACACAACTCAAGGGAGGATCCAAGATGGCCAAATACGAACTGCCCTGGAGTGCAGTTCCCAGCAAGAACAACCCAGAGGGTAAGTGCCCACCACAATTCCAAACAAATTTTCACTGCCCACAGACCAGTAGATTCCCCAGCCGAAAAGCGCTATAAGTTTTTAGCATGGAGGTTTCAGCTGGTGCCCAGGTGGTGCACGGAAACTCACACAAATCTGGGTGGCCATTTCAACTGGTGCCTGGAACACCTGGGAGACAGAGCCACCCATTCAACTGAAAGGGAGGGGGTAGAGACAGGAGCCAGGCGATCTGGCTTGGTGGGTACCATCCCCACAAAACAAGCAATCTGAACTGCTCTGGATTGAGAGTTTCACAGCAAGTGCAGCTGGACCCAGGATGGTCCAGCTCAGTAGGGGGAAGGGCGACCACTACTACCGAGGCAGTTCACATAGCAGCTGGGCAGAGCCTACGGCAGCTCAGCAACACCTCTGCTGGCAGACTGTGACTAGACTACTCCATGCAGGGCAGAGCATCTATGAAAAAAGGCAGGAGCATGGCAGGAACTTATAAATAAAGCCGACCTTCTTAGGACAGAGCACCTGGGAAAAGAGGTGGTTACGAGTTCTGCTGCAGCAGACTTAAAAGTACCTGCCCAGCAGCTCTGCATGGAATGGTGCTCCTAGCACAGCACTTGAGCTCCCATAAGGGACAGACTGTATCCTCAAGCAGCTCCCCAACCCCTGTATACCCAAAGAGACACCTCATAAAGGAGAGCTCAGGCCGACATCTGGCAGGTACCCTTCTGGGACAAAGATAACAGAAGAAGAAACCAGCAGCAACCCTTACTGTTCTGCAGTCCCCACAGGTGATCCCCAGGCAAGCAGGGTCTGGAGTGGACCTCCAGCAGTCCTGCAGCAGAGGGGCCTGACTGTTAGAAGAAAAACTAAGAAACAGAAAGAAATACCTTCATCATCAACAAAAAGGATGATGTCCACTCAGAGACCCCATCCGAAAGTTACCAACTACAAAGCCACCTGTGGGAAGACGCCAGGTAGATGGGAAGAGACCAGCACAAAAGGATGAAAACACCAAAAACCACAACGCCTCTCCTCCTCCAAAGGATCACAACTCCTCACCAGCTAGGGATCAAAGATGGATGGAAAATCAATCTGATGAACTGACAGAAACAGGCTTCAGGAGCTGGGTAATAAAAAATTTCTCAGAGCTAAAAGAACATGTGCTAACCCAATGCAAAAAAACTAAGAACCTAGAAAAAAGGTTAGATGAGAGGCTAACTAGAATAAACAGCTTAGAGAAGAATATAAATGACTTGATGGAGCTGAAAAACACAGCATGAGAACTTTGTGAAGCATGCACAAGTTTCAACAGCCAAATCAACCAAGCAGAAGAAAGGATATCAGAGACTGAAGATCAACTCAGTGAAATAAAAGAAGAAGGCAAGAATAGAGAAAAAAGAGTGAAAATAAATGAACAAAGCCTCCAAGAAATACGGGATTATGTGAAAAGACCTAATCTATGTTTGAAAGGTGTACCTGAATGTGACGGAGAGAATGAATCCAAGTTGGAAAACACTCTTCAAGATATAATCAGAAGAACTTCCCCAACCTAGCAAGCCAGGCCACCATTCAAGTCCAGGAAATACAGAGAACACCACAAAGATGTTCCTCAAGAGGAGCGACCTCAAGGCACATAATTGTCAGATTCACCAGGGTTGAAATGAAGGAAAAAATGCTAAGGGCAGCCAGAGAAAAGGTCGGGTTAACCACAAAGGGAAGCCTATCAGACTCACAGTGGATCTCTCAGCAGAAACCCTACAAGCCAGAAGAGAGTGGGGGCCAATATTCAACATCCTTAAACAAAAGAACTTTCAACCTAGAACTTCATATCCAGCCAAACTAAGCTTCATAAGTGAAGGAGAAAGAAAATCCTTTATGGACAAGCAATTGCTGAGAGATTCTGTCACCACCAGGCCTGCCTTAAAGAGCTCCTGAAAGAAGCACTAAACATAGGAACAATGAGTACTAGCCACTCCAAAAACATACCAAATGGTAAAGACCATTGACACAATGAAAAAAAATATGTCAACTAATGGGCAAAATATCCAGCTAGCATCAAAATGGCAGAATCAAATTCATACATAACAGTATTAACATTAAATGTAAATGGGCTAAATGTCAAAAGACACAGACTGGCAAACTGGATAAAAAGTCAAGACCCATCGGTGTGCTGCATTCAGGAAACCCATCTCATGTGCAAGGACACACATAGGCTCAAAATAAAGGGATGGAGAAAGATTTATCAAGCAAATGGAGAGCAAAAAAAAAAAGCAGGAGTTGCGATCCTAGTCTCTGATAAAATGGACTTTAAACCAACAAAGATCAAAAGAGACAAAGAAGGCATTACATAATGGTAAAAGGATCGATGCATCAAGAAGAGCTGAAGATCCTAAATATATATGCACCCAGATACATAAAGCAAGTCCTTAACGAACTACAAAGAGACTTAGACTCCCACACAATAATATTGTGAGACTTTAACACTCCACTGTCGGTATTAGACAGATCAACGAGACAGAAAATTAACAAGGATATCCAGGACTTGAACTCAGATCTGGAACAAGCGGACCTAATAGGCATCTACAGAAATCTCCACCCCAAATCCACAGAATATACATTCTTCTCAGCACCGCATTGTACCTACTCTAAAACTGACCACATAATTGGAAGTAAATCACTCCTCAGCAAATGCAAAAGAATGGAAATCATAACAAACAGTCTCTCAGACCACAGGGCAATCAAATTAGAACTCAGAATTAAGACACTAACTCAGAACCGCACAGCTTCATGGAAACTGAACAACTGGCTCCTGAATGTTGACTGGATAAACAATGAAATGAAGGCAGAAATAAAGATGTTTTTTGAAACCAACGAGAACAAAGACATGACATACCAGAATCTCTGGGACACATTTAAAGCAGTGTCTAGAGGGAAATTTATAGCAATAAATGCCCACATGAGAAGCAAGGAAAGATCTAAAATCAACACTCTATCATCAAAATTGAAAGAGCTAGAAGAGCAAGATCAAAAAAACTCAAAAGCTAGCAGAAGACAAGAAATAACTATGATCAGAGCAGAACTGAAGGAGATAGAGACACAAGAAAACCCTTCAAAAAATCAATATATCCAGGAGCCAATTTTTTGACAAGATCAACAAAATAGACCACTAATCAGATTAATAAAAAAGAAGAGGGAAAAGAATCAAACAGATGCAATAAAAAACGATAAAGGGGGGCGGGCACGGTGGCTCACACCTATAATCCCAGCACTTCGGGAGGCCAAGGCGGGTGAATCACGAGGTCAAGAGATTGAGACCATCCTGGTCAACAAGGTGAAACCCCATCTCTACCAAAAATACAAAAATTAGCTGGGCATGGTGGTGCGCGCCTGTAGTCCCAACTACTCGGGAGGCTGAGGCAGGAGAATTGCTCGAACCCAGAAGGCAGAGGTTGCGGTGAGCTGAGATCGTACCATTGCACTCCAGTCTGTGTAACAAGAGTGAAACTCCGTCTCAAAAAAAAAAAAAAAAAAAAGATAAAGGTAACATCACCACTGATTCCACAGAAATGCAAACTACCATCAGAGATTACTACAAACAACTCTATGTACATAAACCAGTAAACATGGAAGAAATGGATAAATTCCTGGACACTTGCACCCTCCCAAGCCTAAACCGGGAAGAAGCTGAAACCTTGAATAGACCAATAACAAGGGCTGAAGTTGAGGCAGCAATTAATAGCCTATCAACCAAAAAAAGTCCAGGTCCAGACAGGTCCACAGCCAAATTCTATCAGATGTAAAAAGAGGAGATTTTTACATTCCTTCTGAAACTATTTACATTCCTTCTGAAACTATTCCAAGCAATACAAAATGAGGGAATCCTTCCCAAATCATTTTATGAGACAAACATCATCCTGATACCAAAACCCAGCAGAGACTCTACAAAAAAAGAAAACTTCGCCCCAATACCCATGATGAACATAGATGCAAAAATCTTCAATAAAATACTGGCAAACCGATTCCAACAGCACATCAGAAAGCTTATCCATCACGATCAAGTAGGCTTCATTCCAGGGATGCAAGGCTGGTTCAACAGAACAAGTCTATAAACATAATTCACCACATAAACAGAACCAAAGACAAAAACCACATGATTATCTCAATAGATGCAGAGAAGGCCTTTGACACATATCAACAGCGCTTTATGCTAAAAACTCTCAATAAACTCGGTATCAAAGGAACATATCTCAAAACAATAAAAGCTATTTATGACAAACCTACAGCCAATATCATATTGAATCGGCAAAAACTGGAAGCATTCCTTTTGAAATCCAGCACTAGACACCACTCCTATTCAATATAGTATTGGAAGTTCGAGCCAGAGCAATTAGGCAAGAAAAAAAAAATAAAGGGTATTCAATTAGGAAAGGAGGAAGTCAAATTGTCTCTATTTGCAGATGACATGATTGTGTATTTGAAGACCCCATCATCTCAGCCCAGAATCTCCTTAAACTGATAAGCAACTTCAGCAGTCTCAGGATACAAAATCAATGTGCAGAAATCACAGGCATTTCTATACACCAATAACAGACTAACAGGGAGCCAAATCATGAGCAAATTCCCATTCACAATTGCTACAAAGAGAATAAAAGACCTAGGAATACAACAAACAAAGGATGTAAAGGACCTCTTCAAGGAGAACTACACTGCTCAAGGAAATAAGAGAGGACATACACAGATAGAGAAACATTCCATGTTCATTGTTAGGAAGAATTGATATTGTGAAAATGGCCATATTGCCCAAAGTAATTCATAGATTCAATGCTATCCCCATCAAGCTACCAATGACCTTCACAGAACTAGAAAAAAACACCTTAAACTTCATATGGAACCAAAAGAGAGCCCGCACAGCCAAGACAATCCTAAGCAAAAAGAACAAAGCCGGAGGCATCATGCTACCTGATTTCAAACTATACTACAAGGCTACAGTAATCAAAATGCATGGTACTGGTACCAAAACAGAGATACAGACCAATGGAACAGAACAGAGGCCCTGGAGGCAATGCCACATATCTACAACCATCTGATCTTTGACAAACCTGACAAAGACAAGCAATGGGGAAAGGATTCCCTGTTTAATAAATGGTGTTGGGAAAACTGGCTAGCCATGTGCAGAAAGCAGAAGCTGGACCCCTTCCTGGCACCTTACACTAACATTAACTCTAGATGGATTAAAAACTTAAACATAAGACCTAATATCATAAAAATCCTAGAAGAAAACCTAGGCAAAACCATTCAGGACATAGGCATAGGCAAGGACTTCATGACTAAAACACCAAAAGTATTGGCAACAAAAGCCAACATAGACAAATGGGATCTAACAAAACTCCAGAGCTTCCGTACAGCAAAAGGAACAATCATTAGAGTGAATCAGCAACCAACAGAATGGGAAAAAATTTTTGCATATCTAGAATCTACAAAGAACTAAAACAGATTTATAAGAAAAAAACAAACCCATCCAAAAGTGGGTGAAGGATATGAGCAGACACTTTTCAAAAGAAGACATATATGCAGCCAACAAACATGAAAAAATGCTCATCATCACTGATGATTAGAGAAACCACACTGAGATACCACCTCACGCCAGTTAGAATGGCGACCATTTAAAAATCTGGAGACAACAGATGCTGGAGAGGATGTGGAGAAATAGGAACACTTTTACACTGCTGGTGGGAGTGTAAACTAGTTCAACCATTGTGGAAGACAGTGTGGCAATTCCTCAAGGACCTAGAAATAGAAATTCCATTTGACCCAGCAATCCCATTACTGGGTATATACCCAAAAAATTATAAATCATTCTATTATAAAGACACATGCACACATATGTTCATAGTGGCATTGTTTACAATAGCAAAGACCTGGAACCAACCCAAATGCCCACTGACAACAGACTGGACAAGGAAAATATGACACATATACACCATTGAATACTATACAGCCATAAAAAACGATGAGTTTGTGTCCTTTGTAGGGACATGGATGAATCTGGAAACCATAATTCTTAGCAAACTGACACAAGAACAGAAAATCAAACCCCACATGTTCCCACTCATAGGTGGGTGTTGAACAATGAGAACACATGGACACAGGGAGGGGAGTATCACACACTGGGTTCTGTTGGGTTGGGGCAAAGAAGGGACAGTGGGGGATAGTGGAGGTCGGGGAGGAATAACATGGGGAGAAATGCCAGATGTAGGTGATGGGTGGATAGAGGCGGCAAACCACATTGCCATGTGTGTACCTATGCAACAATCCCACATGATCTGCACATGTACCCAGAACCTAAAGCACAATAAAAAAAAAGAACCCCCCCCAAAAAAAAACAAAAACAACTCAACATGTATTTTTAAAATAAACCTGTTTACTTGCAAAGACAAGACAATTAGGCAATGACAATTCATACATTACAACCAATCAATAACACAATAAATTAATAGAGTGAATATGATGTGTTATAAATACCTAGATACACACTGACCTGTAAAAAGGCACTATTTCACTAACATTCTGCACAATAAAAAACTAAAATGCTATATAAGCAAGCCAACCTGAAACGACACCTAGTATTATAAATGGCCTAATCTATATGTTAATACTGTTGTATCACATAACTGCAGCAAGACTAAGATAACAATATGACTTTGGGGTTTCTATGGCTACATTCTGGGCTAACGTGTCTGAAAAGGCTGGCTGCTGACACCACACACGCATTCTGAGTGCTTCTTTTTGGTTATTTATGATATGATTTATGATAACGACAACATCTCCTATTTTCTCTCCTCCTCAGATACAATAAATTGCTATCGTTAATCACCCTTCTTGGTTCAACTATGATTACAATAGCATCATAGGGCCTGGCTATGGTAATATTGTGGATTTTTTTTTTTGTAAGAAATAAATACAAGTAGATCTCTTCAGACAATGTCAATATCTCTAATATTTTAATCATCTTCCTTTAAGTCTTTCAGAATAAATTCTGTTACAACTGAGATTCCATATCCAGGATGTAAGCCCTTCGTGCAAATCAAATTTATAATCAAACACCACACATTCACAAGTCACTACCATCATGATTTTCCTAAATTTACTACAATAGTAAGACTATGCATAGGATACAGTTTCTTTTCTAAGACAGACAATGGTATTGTTTTGTAGGGATGAAACTAATCTCATTGCAGCTCCTTCCCCACCCCAGGAATAAGATAAATTATGCAAATTAGCCATTTATCTAACAGAAGGCAAAATAGTAGAGACAGAATAAAAACCCTACAACCATACAACATGTAGGATATGCCTCTGTCAATTACTGGCTATGTGGTTTCTTCATCCTTCTTAACTTCAGTTTCCTCTAATGCCAGTGTGGGTTGTTAACAGAAAGTACTACCTCTTTGGCTTTGAGTAACAGCAAGACAAAGTATGTAAAAAATGATTTCGTATGTAAATGACTTAGTATGAAAAGTATGAGTCAGACTGCATTTTTCCCCTCCCTGTATCTATGCCCTTCCACTGGGCTTCTACAGCTGTTCTCATCAAGAGATGAAGTTGATTTTGAGTGGCCGTGTGATTTGCTCTGGCCAAAAGGCAAATATGACAGAAGCAGAGGCATGGAAAGTGGCTGCACACTAGGGCTTGCCCTCCGGCTGCTCTTGGGAAACTTGCAACCACTGCCACAGGAAGGAGCCCAGATTAGCCAGCACGGTGATGAATTATGTGGCCCAGAGCCCCAGCCAAAGGACCAGACACAGGAGCAAAGCCACTGACTACCAGCCAACAGTAAATGTAGGGGTGAGCCCAGCCTCATCCAGCAGAAGAGCCACACAGCTGAGCCAACCCAAAATGCCAACTCATGGAATTGTAAGCTAGTAAACAGTTGCTGTTTTAAGCTGCTAAATTTTGAGGGTGGCTTGCTCCACAACAGCATGTTAACTATGTATTTATATATACACATGCAGTCTCTTCTTGTTATTTGCAGTACTTATAGTAACACGGAACTAGCAAATACTAAACCACTGCTCCTAAGAGAAATACAGGGTTAGGTTCCTGTGAGCCTCTGATCACAACATTTTCATCAGCTAATTGATGCATAGCCATGTTTTACGTGTGCTTCTGCCTAAAAGACACCTTATCTAAGATATTAATGATCCATTAACATTGAACTCCCAATGCATAGCAGTATTACTCATGCCTAGAGAAGGCTTATGTAACATATACATTTTCTCTGTGAAGCACATCACAGCCTCTGACATTTGAGACCACTAGACAGGACTTCAACACTATGCTTAGGGGCCATTTTAAACACAAAATCACCAACAAAAGCAAGCACAGAATGAGAAAAACATGGTACTACTGAGATAGTGAAAAGCACCCTTCCTATAGCGCAAGGGCCGACACCAAAGGCAGACTGCCGCCTTGTTCTACCTCAACTGGGAACTGTGTGCAATGAATTTTTGCTGCTCTACACATCTTCAAATGATCCTGAGAAACAGAATCTGTGCATAATGAGGATAACTGTATATAACCACATGGATATACACTCATCAACATCCAGTACTTTCATGGACTACTGACTTAAAATAAAAGAATTTACTTGAAAGTGATTCCATCCTCAGAGGCACTTCACGAAAAGAATAAATATGTTACATGAACTATAATACCGTGACTACATCTGTTAAGACAGCCCTCCAAATCCGAATTAGGACATGTTTAATTCAAACAACTGGCCATGTGGGGAACTTTCTGCTCAAGACACAGATCATTCTCCCAATTTCTGGGAGGCGCCAAGGTCTTTTCCTCCATAGGGTCTTTGTGCCCACACATCCTGCTCCCCTCCCTGGGAACACTCTTCCTTGGGTCCTTCCCATGCTTCTCTCTCTCTCTCCCTTTACATCTCAAGAGGAATACTGTCTTTTCAAAGAAGTATTCTCTGGTCATTCTACATCCCCAAAATAAGGAGTTGCAATTTGTAACTGTTTGACTGCTAATGCATTTGTCTGTTTCCCCAACAAAGCCTCCCTGATAGGGGAACCAGGTCTACCTTCAGCTGTTAAACCACCATTATAGGCTAATAATAAGTACTTTCTCCAGCAGTGCTATCATTAGAAAAATGAGAAAAATGGTTTCACCACATTTCACTGACTCTAATTTGTTAAAATGTGGAAAAAAAAGTGTGCATCTCTGGAATTGGGACATCTTTACAATCAATAGTATCTTCCTATCTTTATTGGACAGGCGACGGTGATGTAGCAGTCGCTGCCTGCCGATGGGCGAACCTGACTGTTACTCTTGGTAGAATGACTGGCCAGTGCAACTCTTTGATGTTTCAGTCAATAAACCATTTAAGAAATTTGAAGTATTTGTTCCATGCAGCTACATAATTTTTTTATATGAAAAAGAATCACTTCACAGTCTAACTGGCAACTTTGGAGTTTTGTTTGTTTTACCTTCGTGGCACGTAAATGAATGGTGGGCCTCACAGCTGATGTCTTGGGATCAGTGGAATTTTGTAGTTGCTCCAAGCTACTATTAAATTCTTACTCTGCTCCTTCTATGTAAAACGAACACACTGTTTTAGTTATCGAAGCAACATGAAAGTGGACATCCTAAAATCCAAGCGTCAAAGAAGGGAGGACTTACACAATGTGATGCAAAGGGAAAGGCCAGGACAGGACGGGCCTGCCTGGCTGTTGCCCTAAGCTTTCCACTTAGGGCAAGTGTGTCCACTCGCATGTAAGACACCCAGGTATCCATGAATAGGCCTGGTACACAATCCTGTCAATGAGGCTGACTTACCACATGGCCCCTGGCCTGGGGACTGTGCAAAGCAGCACACTCTTTATTTCAGGCTGTGCTTTGTTATTAGGGCAGCATTTCATTGGAATGGAAACAGCAATGGACAAGAGGACTCCAGTTTCCAGAACCAGCCCCTTCCTGTTTCTCAGTGATGGTGAGCACAAGGTTCTTCATCTGTGCACATGCAGACATGCACACAGTAATGCTGAGCCCACTTATTTCAAAGGATCATCATGAGCAGCTGATAAAAATTAATGGAAAATCATCCTGACACTGTTGACATGAGAGCGACTGTCAGCAACGTGGCAGCAGCCGGGCAAACTCTCGCTCCCACCCGCCCAGCACCTCTGCGTGCCAGTCCCTCTGGGGAAGCTGTTCCTACGCTTGCTCTTTTCCCTCTTTCCCCCAGCTTCGCATGTATAACAAAACCATTTAGTAAAAAAAGCTCAGTATAATGACACAATGACAGGAAGCAAGACTAGAAGGAAAAACAAATTTAGGGCGACTCAAGTTTGAACTGGTAAGATAAACATTAGTTCAGTACCGAATGATAAATTTGATAGGGAAAAAGATCAGTATTTCAGCTTCTGATTTTTATATATCTGTCCCTGTCTCATTCCAACAACTCCAAAGATCTTCCTATTTAGGAGACAGCCTGTAAAATCTGCTGCTGGTCTCTTAAAATTTGGTGACTTGAAACACCCAACACACTAGGAGACTATCCATATGCAAGCCACAAAACAAGCAATTCATGATTTAAAGATTATTATTAGAAAAATACTATGAAATTACAATCAACTGTTTCCTGGCATGCATGAGGAACCAAGGAGAGCAGCACAGCAGTTCATTCATCTATGAGTAATAATAGAAAGTTATCACATCCATCATATGCAGATTAGACATTCTTAACATCAGAGTAAGGCTGGGTGCACTGGTTCATGCCTGTAATCCCATCACTTTAAGAGGCTGAGGCAAGAGGATCACTTGAAGCCAGAAGTTCAAGATCAGCTTGGGCAACAAGGGAGCCCTTGTCTCTAAAAAAAACAAAAAACAAAAAAAGAAAATTAGCCGGGCCTGGTGGTGCCCACCTGTGGTCCCAGCTACTCGGGAGGCTGGGACCAAAGGATTGCTTGAGCCTAGGAGTTCGAGGTTGCAGTGAACTATGTTTGTGCCACTGCATTCCAGCCTGGGCAACAGAGCGTGACCTTGTCTCAATAAAACCACTTGAGACAAAGAAACTTTCTTTAATAAAAGCTATGTCAGGAAGTTACAATGTGTCAACATAGAACAATGAATGTCATTTCCTGTCTGTACCTGGGTGATTTTACTTAGAGTGCTGGCTAAGAAAATGCTAAATATGACTGCTGTTTCTTTATGGTAAAGCCATGTGATGGATGAGGCCAGAACTGACTCTCCAACTCCAAATCCTAAATCCGATCATTGCTCAAAACCCTACAGTGCTTCCTGTCACCACTGGAATAAAACCCCAGCTCCTTGTCACCGCCTCCTCTGAGGTCATGGAAGGTGTGGCCCCGTCCTCCTTCTTAGCTGTCCTCATCAAGCCATGCTGACGTCTTCGATGCAAGCTTCTCCCCAGCGCTCTCACGGCAGCCCCAGGGCTGTTCCTCCAGGTCTGCTCACAGCTGCTTCTCTCATTATTATCTGGCTCTCTAACGTCACACCTCAGTGAAGCCATCTCTGATCACTGCACACTGCCATCAACTCGCCTCCCAATCACTCCCTTCCCTGGCCTTATCGCCACCGTTCTCCCTCACCTAACACCACAGCCTGTTTGCTTAGTTATTGCTTGTCTCCCTCACTAAGCCCAATAAGCTTCATGCTGGAAAGAACTGTATCTCCTAGATTATTCCAGAGTCTCAACAGCGCCCAGCCCAGAAGAGGCCCTCAAAGCTGCTGACGGAAAGCTCTTAACCACGGTGCTACCCAGCCCATGGTGGGGGCTGGAGGAGCCGGGCATTCAGGAAAGTTTGCCTGCAGAATGCACAGGAGAGCAGAGAACCAAGGGCAGGATTCTAGGGCTGCTGACATTTCAACAACGGCAGAATAGGGGCCGGAGAAGGAGCTGGGACAGACAATGAGCTAGAGGAAAATCAGAAAGGATTAAAACAACAACAATGAAGAGACGGTATAAGCAAGTATAAGAAAGATAAGCTATATAGCCAGGCGAGGTGGCTCACACCTGTAATCCTAGCACTTTGGGAGGCAGAGGTGAGAGGAACCCTTAAGGCCAGGAGTTCCAGATCAGCCTGGGCAGCATAGCGAGAACCCGTCTTTACAAACAAATAAATAATTTTTTTTTTTTTTTTTTTTTTTTTTTTTTTTTTTTGAGACGGAGTTTCGCTCTTGTTACCCAGGCTGGAGTGCAATGGCGCGATCTCGGCTCACCGCAACCTCCGCCTCCTGGGTTCAGGCAATTCTCCTGCCTCAGCCTCCTGAGTAGCTGGAATTACAGGCACGCGCCACCATGCCCAGCTAATTTTTTGTATCTTTAGTAGAGACGGGGTTTCACCATGTTGACCAGGATGGTCTCGATCTCTTGACCTTGTGATCCACCCGCCTCGGCCTCCCAAAGTGCTGGGATTACAGGCTTGAGCCACCGCGCCCGGCCCAATAATTTTTTTTTTTTAAAGAAAAGTTATAACAAGTAGGGTAAGTATTCCATTGTGTCTAATAGCAGAAAAACATCAAATATACAAAAAGGTGTTATTATTGTGATACATGCTTTGAAATAAACAGGATAAAGGAATAGAAAATAACAACTGGAAAGGTGGTGATGATGTAGAATGCCACGTTTTTTCTTTTCTTTTCTTTTCTTTTTTTTGACACAGAGTCTTGCTCTGTCACCCAGGATGGAGTGCAGTGGCGCGATCATGGCTCACTGCAGCCTCCACCTCCTGGGCCCAAGCGATTCTCCCACTTCAGCATTCCAAGTAGCTCAGACCAAGGACATGTGCTACCATGCCTGGCTAATTTTTTGTATTTTCATAGAGATGGGGTTTGGCCATGTTGCCCAGGCTGGTCTCAAACTCCTGAGCTCAAATAATCTGCCCATCTTGGCCTCCCCATGTGCTAGGATTACAGGCATGAGCCATGGTGCCTGGCCCAACACCTTCTTAAGTACAATGAGGCAACTATCTGAATACTGATTAATTAAACTGAGATGGGAATAACTAAAACAGCTGGTCAGAGAGAAGCTAGGTAAAGTACTCCAAGCACAGGGACAGTATATGGACAGCCACACTGTGTAATGAGTTCTGTGTCTGAGGCATGGGAAGGAGCCAGTGAAGGGAAGAGGAAAGGAGGTGGGTCGGGTAGGTCAACAGGGCTTCATGGATCATAGGAAAGGGTGTGAATTTCATGGAAGTCATTGGTAGTTTCAAAATAGTTCAATCAAGTTTCAGGAAAGATGACTCTAGCAGCTATGTAGAGGATCCAATGAGGTTACGGATGACATGAGAGGGTGGCTTCGGTCCCATGGTGGAGGCCAAGGCAGGAGGACAGTCAGGGCCAGGTGTGCATCACAAGGTCAAGGCAATCTCATCCATCCATCCATTCATTCAACAAATATTTGTTAATATCTGTGTCCAGCCAGCAATGTGGAGGTTAAAATAAACAAAAGACAAGGTTTCTCTATTCATAGCTTTTACTAGCAGGGCAGATAGGCGACAACATATACAAAAGGAAAATGCACAGTGAGTAAGGGCTAGGGAGACAGTAACATGGGATAATGCGTGTGCAGAGAAAAAGGGCGACATTAGACAGAACAGTCACCGAGAAGGGACGTTTTGGCTGACAGCTGACTCAGGAGAAAGACTAGCTGTGTGATGATGCTGTGAACAAGCATTGCAGAGGCAGAGGAGCAAGGACAGAGCCTCGCTGCTGGAACAGCCTTGCCCGGGGAGCAGCATGTGGGCAGTTACTGTGGGGGGTCGGGGGAGGTGTGGGACTGCAGTGGGAGGGCAGGGCTGGCCTCCCTGGGGCATCTAGAGAGTGTCTGTGGGTGAAGGGCATCTGCTTGATTAGAGGAAAGGAAGATGCCAAAGAAGGCAGGTATGAGAAAGCTGAGGAGAGGTCTTAAAATGCTCACCATGCAGATAAACAAGATAAATTAGGTAAGTCAGACAGACAGAAGAACTGGAAAAGAACAGTTTTTAAAGTTCTACTGATGGGAAAAATGTCACAGTAATAAGTAAGTAAGATGACTGGTCAGATTTAAAACAACCATACCCAATAGGAAATCAATTATTCTGTGAAATGGCACACCAACAAAAACCCACTAAGCAAACAGAATCAGCATCACTCTGTCCACCTTTCATAAGGTGAGATAAACTGACCTAACTCTCAAAACTGCAGTCCAGTCCTGTCATGCCACAGGTGCCAGAGGCCAATGTACTTCAGAATGTGCATCGGGAAAGGCTGCGCATCTCTGGGACAAAGCCTTATGCTATCTTGCAGTTTACTCCCATAAAAAATGAAAATAAAGTAAAAAATGGCAACTACAACTACTTACGTAGTCCGATGCTATGTTTCCATGCAGCCCATACTTCTAGGTAGAGAGTAATATATATATATACCTTTAACCCCAAACCTTTATTCTAACGTAAGATTATCCTAGTGCTCTAAATGACCTTAACAAAATTCTGGAAAAAAATATCTCAAGACCTGGGGCTCTAAAGCTATTTTAGAATTAACTCTGAATAATTGTCCAAAAATATGAGTTTCTTGATTAATTGCTTAAGATAAGGTCTTCCTTTCCTTGTGGCCTCCAGTGGCTCCCTCTAGTTCCCATAATCACTTTTGTCTCATTCTTCTAAACCCTGGAAGGCTAAGAGAAAAATCAGAGACGAAGCAATTCCATTACTTGAGGATTAGCTGAGATAACCCTTTGTATTCCATTACTGACCATTATTTGAGTAATTATTCAATAACTACAGTATGTTTGAAAGATGCACTAATTGTTTTCTGAGGCTCATTTCTGCTCTGTATCAGAAAAAGTTAGACCTGCTATGTCCTTTAACATGGCAAATCTACATTTGGGTTACATGAAAAAAATGACTAGTAACTTTTACTGCATTTCATTTTTTTATTTCTTTCTCTAAATAAAAAGTAAAAGCTAAAACAAGAATAATTAGTCTGTTGAAGGTCTTACTAACTCGAAAATTAGGACTCTATTTTTGACCAGATTTACGTCTTACAAGAGTCAAATTTCTGTATAATTTAGACAGAAAATTGGCAGGGGATGGCTGTTCCATCTAATTTCAGCAAAATTAGCATTCAGCCACCTGAATTTTTGGCAGTATTCCAGTATGTTTATCCAATGCAATAAGTAGACAGAAAATAAAATTGACAATCATGCCTAAATAAGGTAGTTTTTCTATCTACCTCTTCCCTCCCCCACGCAACACACACACACACACACACACACACACACACACACACACACAAGCATGAACATTTTAAAAAATGAGTGAATAATTTCAAAAGTATATTTCATGAATGGATTCGTGGTTTTTCATTCTTCCTCTTATGCATATCAATTGCAGAAAGAACAAGAAAACCCAGCCCCTTTTCAAAGTATAAAGAACCCTATTATAATGAGCTGACTCAATCTTGGTTTACTAGGGGGAATGATTTTTTAGAAATCGCTCATCATCCAAATAAAGCAAATCAGTTATATCAGTTCCTGACTATCTGTGCTAATAGACAGAAATAATAGTGACAGCAATTCCAAATACATTAGTAATTGCTTCAGAACATATCCTAATAAAAGCTGAAAACCCACACAACTACTTTTTGCTTACGTTTCTCTCCTTGTAGAATTCTATTTGGTTGGTACAGAAGTGAAAAAGCCAAAAGGCACAAATCATGCATTTAATCTGTGCCGAGCACCTGCCATCTGTATGCCTAAAGCTCAGAAGAAATGACAATTATTATTCTTCAAGCCCATCTTAACTTGCGTGTAGCAGTGTGCAAGTTTGGTGGCTCTCAGACACCGCCGGCAGCTAGAACGGAACTGGCAAGGACAATGAAGCGTGGTGTGAGGTTTGGAAGCCATGGGGAAAGGGCTGGCAAAAGAGGGCTTCCACTCAGCAAGTGTATCTTGTGTACCTACTATGTGCTAGGTGCTAAGAAGACAAATACAAAAAACACCCTTCAAATGTTTACCCAGGAAAAGCTTACAAACTAGGAAACAAACACGTCATCTAAAATGTGGGAGTTTACAAACAGAATGTGAGGCGTAGGATTCAGAATCAGAAGACGGAAGCCAAGAACCCAAGCAAGGTGAGACCAACATTGAGCGCCTGTTCGTTTAAGACAACAGCAAAGGCAGTACTGGAGGCCGAGTGGCGTTCTTAGCAGCTCAAGGAGCTACAGGGAACTACAGGACCGGACTCCTTTGATTTGAGCAGGATCACAATAGCTGCTAGGTCAGGACAGAATTTGGGGAGTAAACAAAAACAGAGTGGACGGCAACTGTAGCAACTCAGGAGAGATGACTGTGGTTGAAGCAGACAGTCAGGGCTGTGATGGGGGTCCCGTTCCCATTAGGAGCCGAAGATCCACACAGAGAGAAAGCCTGCAATCCAGCCTGCAAATGCAACTTTTGTGTATGTGGTCTGCACAACGTTTTAAACATTTTAAATTCGCTTCTAAGTGTTAAGAGCCCCAACATGATGTTAAAATTTTATTTTTAAACTACATTTCCTGCCTTTACTAAAACATCGCAAGATCCAGAACTCTGTGCCCACATTCCTAGGCTGCTCACTTAAGATTGGGCCTCTGGACTTCCCAGCTCTTCTTGGGATCTGTGTTTGCAACCCCTAACAAGAGAGCTGGAAGCAAACCTAGCCCAGGATTTTCTCAGTCAGCAATGTCCTAGGACTCGCTTGGATTCCTTACAGTTTTCTCTGGGAAAACCCAGCAGATTTTCTTTCAGAAAGCAAAGCTTAGAGTTTTATAGGTACACCAGCAAGAATGTCTTACAGTACTGTTACTCACATCAAGCAATGCCATATAAATATGCAAGTACATTTTGAAATGTTTTGACTGTAAAAAAAAAAATGTATAATAATTTTCAGCTGAAAAAAAGCTGAACTACCGGAGATAAATTCTATAAATACGCCAATGAAATTTAATTAAAGCAGATGGGTTAAAATACATTTGATACAATATTTACCTTAAGTATCTTTTCAGATAAGTCATATTTATATACTCGTTCTATATGGGAAGCTTGACTAAAATCGACAAAAGGCAATTTATGCATCGTCATGGATGACTGCTAGACTGATTCTCCTTTTCCCCGGCTCTCAGAGGGATGTCTTCCAAATCAGAATTAGAAGAACATAACTAACAGAACATTATAGAACTTAATAAAAATGTCAACTTGTCACCTCTTGAAATATAACTGAAGTAGAGTCACATGATACAACCTCACTTGTGAAGCACAAAAACTGACCTCAAAACAAATATTCCTGACTCTTTGAAGCTGTACTAAATTTGACACTTTGGGAGAAAATGACAAGAAGTAAATGAAATTCAACTATTAAAAACAAAAAGTGTTCCAAAGTAAAAGTTTACTGACTTTAAGAAACGAGGAGCACAGAGCCAGGTTCCACAGAGGGTGTCTCTCCCCTCTGTGGCCGATACACACTCCACGTTTCTCTATTACCAAACACCAGCTACCATGACGCTGCCCTTCTCCTCAACACTGCCGTCCGGCCCAAGTCAATAAAGTCTTGTATTTAGTGACTGCAGGGGCACTTAATATGTTCCTAACAGACATAGTCAGAAGGAAAGGATTTCATAGCCTATCGGCACAGGGGGAAGGGTGCCCAGGATGATGGGGATACAGTGAGGCGGTGAGAAGCAGAGGCAGCGGCTCTTCCTCCTTTGTCAGATTGTGCCAAAGAGTGCATCTACCTTGATTACTCTACTTCACTGCCCACTCACTCAGACTCCTCACTCTCTGACCTGCCTCAGCCATTCACTGGCAACGCTCCCCAGGTTCCCTGCAGCACCTCATGTCCAGTTACAAATAATCCCCACCCTGCTGACCGGTACCTAGCAACAACTGCTGACCACTTTTCCTCTTCCTGAAATGATATTATTCATTTAAAGTTTAATTCAACAAATACTGACTGTATGCCTGTTTGATGCCAGACAGCAAAGAACTACTAGACAGAGAGGAAAGATATTCTGCCTTTCAACGAAGTTGATCCAGCAGGCAAAACATGGTCACTCATGCTTGCTGGATTCATCCTCCTAAAAGTCAGCTCTCCCAGTGGAAATCTCTCAATGACTCCCATGCTGCCTGATGAACCTCACCTTCAGCTTCCTACTGTGGCTCTCTATAATGTTTCCAACTTAACTTTCACTTTTACCTTCTTGGACTTTTCTTCCTTCCAGCAGCACTGCACCACTTTAACAGGTCATGAGCTTTCCATTTCTGTGTTGTTACATTGTTTTCTTTTTCTCTTTTTTGAGATGAGATCTTGCTCTGTCTTTCAGGCTGGAGTGCAGTGGTATGATCACAGCTCACCACAGCCTCAAACTCCTGGGTCCAAGTTGTCCTCCAACCTCAGTCTGCCAAGTAGCTGGAATAGCCACATGCCACTGCGCCCAGCTAACTTTTTATTTTTATTTTTATTTTTGTAGAAACAAGGTCTTGCTCTGTTGCTCAGGCTGGTCTCAAACTCGTGGGCTCAAATGATCCTCCTGTCTCAGCCTCCCAAAGTGCTGGGATTACTGGCATAAGCCACCATGCCTGGCCACTATGTTATTTCTTAACTGGAATGCTTTTGTTCTCATACCTGTTTATTGAAATCCAATCTACTTTACAAGAACTGTCTCAAATAATAATTCCCTTCAATAAACTGCTCCCAATCTGATTTGCACTATCTAGTCCCCAAATCTTCATGGCAGCTTCTAATGTTATGAGAACACTGTGCTAACTTTATGAGAACTGCACACTGTTTTGTATACAGTTGTTTATCTGAGTTATCCAGGATTAGGAAAGTATAAGTTTATCAAAGGCATGGACTGTGTCTTACATCATTTTTGTTTTCTGAACCTTTTAATTTAAATCTATAAATATTCATCAGGTAGTTATTATATGCATGGCATCACACTAAAAACATAGTGGGTGCTTAAAAATATCTATTAGATTTAATTAAATGTAGACTGAATCATCTGGTAGTTTCCTGATAAGCAATGTATGGGAAGTAAATGTTTTCAGACTCCATATGTCTAAAATGTCCCTATTCTACCCTCTGACCTAAGAGCTTGATTGAAAATAGAATTTAAGGTTGAAATTATTTCATTCAAAATTCTGATGGTATATACCATATATACTATCTTCTAATCCTCACCCCCACTACTTCATTCTTATTCCTTTATGAATTGCGGTCCTTTGTATGTGACCTGCAAGTGTGTACAATTTCCTCCTAATCTCTGGTTTCTTCTAATTCACAATAATGTGCCTTGGTGTGCATTTTTATTCAGTCATTGTTATGGGTACCTTTTAGACTCCTGTAATATAAAGATTTATATGCTTTTCTTCTGAAAATTTTTCTTATGTTATTTCTTTGATAATTTCATTTCTTTTTTTTTTTTTTTTTTAACCGTGAAAAAGATTTATTTATCTGTACCAGTTGGTTTTGATAAACTATTGGTTACTTGTTACAGTAAACTGTCAAGATTTTCATTGTAACAGTATTTTCCCTCACACATCAGAACCTAGAAGCAATATGCCTTTTTTTTCCTCACCCCTCAAAACACAGAAATAGGTTTTAGAATACCAACTAGCCATTATGGAAGCCATAAGATACAGATATTCATCAACATTACACAAGCTACAATTGAGGTACCTGGACAAACACTACCAACATTTACGGGGGGAAAAAAAAAGATTGGTTTTAAAAGTGGTTAGTATTAGGAGTTACAATAAACACACTATTAATGTCCTCCTGAAACCAAAATGGGCGAAAACCTTATTGCCATCCTGCCAAACACCATATAACTAAAAATTGAGTCACGAATCCAATGTACATATCACAGGATTAAAACTCCAGTTAAGCAACTGAGCTAATCATTGAAGTAAGTTAAAAATACCAAGTTTCTTTAAGCTATCAATGCTGTTTAGAAGCATCATCAGAACAAATAGAGATTTAGTTATAAATTGGCATGGGCTACATTCTGTAATGAAAATTTTACTTAGTACTAAAAAAGAATCTCAAACATCCTAGAAAAGTTGTGGAATCATGCTCTTTATTATTCCTGAAAGAAAATTTGCCATGTTTGATGATACCTCTGTTCTTCCCTGTGGTTCTAGGAGTTCTACGTACCAAGTAATTCAGAAATTAATAGGAGTATTTAAGCAAAAAGAATATCAAAAGCAGACTTTGTATCAACATATACTAGATAGATGGATTTTTTTTAAATTACATGATAAATGTAAATCATAAAATTGAACATACTTATAAAGGTACACCTATTTTGTGCTACATAAAAAACCGCAGACTGCAAACTGTGCATGCTTACCACAACATTTTACCTGGGGCCGATGAGTGGGATTTCTTGCAAATATTTACTGCTATGATATAAAATAACTATGTGCAAACTGCAAGGTCCCTAAAATGGCAGTTAAAGAGTTTATATACAGAAAGATGTAACTATCTGATCAAATATGCAAGAGACGGAATTTCCCAGAGTTTATAACACAGAACAGTAACCACCACAGGCTCCTCCTCCTTGGCCTTCTTCCCTGTGTGACAGTTTGACTCCTTTATTCTGGTTCTCACTTTCCCACAGTCCAGGGGTCTGAATGATCTTTTCAACAAGTTCTTCAAAGGCACATTGTACACCATCACAGGTTTTGGCACTTGCCTCTATAAACAACATGGAATGCTTTCGTGCAAATTTCAGGCCTTCATTTCTATCGACTTCACGATTTTCCTTATCAATTTTATTTCCAACTAGCATGTTTACTATGTCATTTCTCGTACAGTATGTTTCCAATTCATTTAACCAATTATCCAGTTTAACAAATGTGTCTCTTCTTGTGACATCATAAACTAATATAACACCCTGTGCACCTCTGTAATAGCTGGGAGTTAATGTTCTAAACCTCTCTTGACCAGCAGTATCCCATATTGCAAGTTTAGCCTTATTTCCATCCACTGAAATTGTTTTCACCTTAAAGTCAACACCTATTGTTGCTGCAAGTTCTGGATCAAACATATCATCTGTGAACCTCAAGAGCAGGCTGGATTTGCCCACCCCACTCTCGCCGATGATGAGGATTTTCAGAGTGGTCAACACGTCCTCGTCCATCCTGACCCCACTCCGCTCCTAGCCCAGCTGGCGGCCCCGGTACGCCTCTCAGCCCTTCAGCAGGGGGAGCTGCTGCGCATGCGCGCCGCTCCACTGCTGCCACCTTCCTTTCACACCGGGTGTTCAAGCTGCCGAAGCCGATAATTTCATTTCTTTTAGTTTCATTGTTCTCTCTTCTTAGGACTCCTTTGAGTTGGCTGTACAACCTCATGAATTAATTCTGTAGTATTCTCACATTTTTTTCTCTCTCCTATTGTTCCTCTCTTTATCTAACTGTTTGGATGTCCTTGACTTTATCTTTAAAATCCCTCTATAGAACTTTTTCTTTTGGTTATTATATTTTTCATTTCTAGTGTGCTCTGGGTCTTCAATAGCTTGTTCCTCTTTGACATTTTCTGCTCTTGTATCTTGAAAGGAGTATAGGTTAGGGATTTTTAAATTCCATGAATCTTTATACAGGGATGCCACAAATGATTTAACTTACCTAAAAAATTTGTATGTTGTTTTAAATCACAGGACTCTAAGCTTTAATTTGTTGAAAAATAAACTTTCATTACAAAAAACATTTCAATTTCACATCTAAATACAGGTAGGTATCTTATTCTGGGATTTAAAGCACTAAACAAGTTGGCCACCATCTACTGCAATCCTCTCTAACTGACCCTCAATATAAACCCCATTTTCCAGGCAGGCTGTTCCAATGACTGGTCTTAAATGTGGGCTCTGGTCCATCCAAATTATGCAACCTTGGACACCTATTTAACATCCCTGTTCCTCAGCTGACACATCTGCAAAACAGCACAGAAAAAAAGCACCCCTTTCCTAGCTAAGAATAAACAAGTTAAAGCATGTAAGAGTGTTAAGCACAGGGCCTGACCCATAGTAAGTGCTCTTGAAATGTCAGGTGCTGTGACTACTGCTGTTCCCTGTGGCCTATGTGTGTGATTCCCTCTCACCTGTTACTCATCCTTCAGGATGGAGCACAATTGTGAGGAGAAGACAAGCCACAGATAGTGAGAGGAAATATATTTAAAAGGCATATCTGGTAAAGGATTCTTACCCAAATTTACAAAAACACTTTTAAAACTCAACAATTAAAATAAAAACCAATCAATTTAAAAATGGGCAAAAGACCTGAACAGACACTTTGCCAAAGAAGATATGCTTATGTCAAACAAGCAGATGAAAAGATGAAAAGATGTTCCATGTTGTATGTTATTAGGAGAACGCAAATTAAAACAACCAGATCCCACTACACATCTATTAGAATGATCCAAATCCGAAACACTGACAACTGCTGGCAAGAATACAGAGTGACAGGAACCCTCATTCCTTGACAGTGGAAATACAAAACAATACAGCCACTTAGGAAGACAGTTTGGCAGTTTCTTACAAAACTAAACATATTCTTACCACAAGATTCAGCAATCACGCTCCTTGGCATTTACCCAAATGAACTGAAAACTTATGTCTACATAGAAACTTGCAAACACATGTTTAAAGCAGCTTTATTCAACTCCCAAAACTTGGAAACAACAAAGATTGTCCTTCATTTAGTGAATGAATAAACTGTGGCACATTCAGACAATGGAATATTATTCAACACTAGATGGAAATGAACTATCAAGCCATGAAAAGATCTGGAGGAAACTAAAATGCATATTGCTAAGTGAAAGAAGTCGAACTGAAAAGGCCGCATAGTGTATGATTCCGATTGTGGCATTCTGAGAAAGGTAAAACTATGGATACAGTTAAAAAAAAATCAGTGGATGCCAGGGGTAGAGGGAGGGAGGGATGAAGAGAAGCAGCAAAGAGGATGTTGATGACAGTGTCACTACTCTGTGTGATACTGCAATGGTAGATACATGTCTTTATACTTTGGCCAAACCCATGGAATGTACAACACCAAGAGGGAGCCCTAATGTAAACTCTGATCTCTGGTGACTATGAGGTGCCAACGTAGTTTCATCAGCTGTAATAAATGTGCCCCTCTGGTGGGGGATGTTGGTAGGGGGGAGGTGTGGAGGGAGCAGGCAGTGGGTAAATGGGAACGTTCAGTACTTTTCTGTTCAATTTACTGTGAACCCAAAACTGATATAAAATAAAGTCTACTAAGAAAAAAAAAAAAGATGCAGCTCAGGTTCTACCCTATTCTGATATGCCAATCCACAGAAATCTCTACTTTTTCTCAACTCTAAAAGAACTTGCTGACATTTGATCCTTAATCGTATAATGCTTTAAACTGTAAGAGAAATCCCCATCTTATCTCTCCAACTAGAAGCTCCCAGGGATGACATTTGATAGCTTTTGACAAACCCCACAATGCCTAGCAAATTACAAAAAAGAAAAGAGAAATGAAAATGTTCAATTAAGCAAGGATTGTTTTACTTCAGGAAAATATTGTTACCGTACTTGTGTTTCATTCCCAAAGTCTTTGAAGAAATGTGCACACAGCTAATGCTCTGTCTACAGGACCTGTCTTCTTTGCTGTCCTCTGGGTTGATATGTTACTTGGATACTGTGGTTAGTCTCGTCCTCTCTCTGTTTTACATACAACCGCTCTAGTCCAGAACACCACCGAGTCTCCTAGATTCTCCCCACAGTCTCCATCGGGCCCTGCTGCTTCCCTCCATGAGCCCCTACAATCAGCAGCCTGAGTGAGACAGAATGCTCTACTCCTCCAACGCAGGGTGTCCCATCTTGCAGTCATACCTGAAGACCTCATCATGGTCTGGAAATGCTCTCCCTACTAGGACATTTTTGTCTCCCTCTCCCTCATTCAGGTCGAGTTGCAATTTTCTCCTGAATCATTGAGAAGGTTTCCAGCTTCAAGCCTGGGATCGGTGCTTCCCCTACGGGCCTGCAGGGCCTCTCCCTCATTCCCTAAGTCCCTATTTAACTCTCACTTGTCAGAGCCCCCTTCTCAGAATAACCTATCTAAAATGGGAAACCCCCGCTCCAATATTCTCTGGCTCTCTACTTAGCGTTATTTTTCTTGTTTGTATGTATGTATTTTTATTTTTATTTTTTTCGAGACAGTCTTGTACTGTTGCCCAGGCTGGAGTGCAATGGCATGATCTTGGCTCACTGCAACTTCCACCTCCCAGGTTCATGTGATTCTCATCTCTCAGCCTCCCGAGTAGCTGGGATTACAGGCATACATCACCACGCACAGCTAATTTTTGTATTTTTTAGGAGAAATGGGCTTTCACCATGTTGGCCAAGCTGGTCTCGAACTCCTGAAGTCAAGTGATCTACCCTCCTTGGCCTCCAGAAGTGCTAGGATTACAGGTGTGAGCCTCCTGGGAGGCTGAGGCAGAAGAACCGCTTGAACCCAGGAAGCAACAGTTGCAGTGAGCAGAGATCACGCCACTGCACTCCAGCCTGGGTGACAGCAAGACTCTGTCTCGAAAAAATAATAAAATTAAAGAATGGAAGGACATTAAGATTTTTATATAAGGAGGGAATGACTACCGAATTTCTTTGAATCTGAGATGCCATCAATTACAAGACACACTTCTTTATGTGCCATTAAGGAAAAAACTCCTGCCGATTAAATTATGACAATGCATTTTTATCACTTAGGAATTTTATTTCAGACTAACCCAACACTTACTTAGATTTTCTTCATAGATCACTCATCTACACATTTTTTAAAAAGTGAAATAAGTTGGTTAAGGTAATCCAAAAGCTTCTTTCCTTTCAGTGTCTAATTCTTCTGAATTATTTTCAACCCTGAGTTGTCAGAATCCACGCCTTACCACACAGTATCAATCTCTATGCTATCGAGAGTGTTAGAAAGACAGCATTTTGTGCTCAATGAGCATCTCTGGGATTTTCCTACAAGCCACTGACACTCATTCTGCAGGTTTCGGTGCATGTGTGCAGGCGCCATGTCATGACAGCTGCCAGGCAGTGACTGTGAGATGCATCTGGATTTCAAAAATGCTAAAATACGGGGGGAAAAAGGTGCATCTTCAAATCCATAAAAGATGTTTTTTCCCCAATATATATTAGCCAAATAATAGGCTTAAGATGTTTTCCATAATTTCATAGTTTGTACAACACATTCTTTTTCTGTAGGCTTTTTCCTTTTGCTCCCTGCCCCTTTGAGGATTGAGGAGCACAGCAGAAAGAATCATCACTAGTGTGTGCATGTGCACGTGCAAATGCTGAGGACATTTTCACTCTCACTTTACCACTAGGAATACTGTCCTACTTTTCTTTCTACTTGGATTTGGGGAGGAGGGAAAAAGACAGGAACCCAGCTCAGAAACTCACTGTAGATGTTATCACAATTGAAACAGTCACCTTCAGTCACAGATCTGCTATCCAACAGCCCAACTGAGGCGTTGCCAGCAGTCGCATCAGAGCTTGCCGTGCAGCCTTTGGCTCCACACTGGGTGTCTCCCTTCCTCAGGTGGGTGCCATGCATGAAGCTGCTGCACCGGAAGATGCAGAGGGAGCTAGATGCGATCAAACTCTTTCCACTGTGTGCCTCTATCCAGAATGTATTTGATGTACCTACTTGCATGTGCAGTGAGCTGACATTTTAAAAAATAAAATGCCACAGTATTTGCATTCTTATGGTGAATTCCTGTACATGTTTAGTGTTTCAGTAACATGAAATATAAAAGTAATCTTGAAGAGAATACAATACCTACTTACTTCAGAGTAGCCAGGAATTTTTTTGGTTTGCTATATCTTATCCCCTTTCTTTCAAGGCAGTAGGCTATCATATCCAACCATAAGGATTTAGACAGCATTGGGTTTCCTTCTAGTCTTGCTCATTTAATATTAAATGGAACGTAAGCTAGGCATGGAGGTTCATGCCTGTAATCCCAGTGCTTTGGGAGGCCAAGGTGGGAAGATCACTCGAGCCCAGGAGTTCAAGACCAGGCTGGGCAATATAGTGAGACCCCCATCTACACAAAAAATTTAAAAGTTAGCTGGGCATGGTAGTGCATACCTGTATTCCCAGCTACTCTAGGGGCTGAGGTGGGAGGACTGCTTGAGCCTGAGAAGTCAAGGCTACAGTGAGCCAGGATTGTGCTACTGCACTCTAGCCTGGTCAGAGCAAGACCCTGTCTCAATCAATCAATCAATGGTACATAAACCAATATCAGCTACACACTTGTATTTTGGGCTAAGAATGATGGGGTTAACAAAACTGGTCTGTACATTGGGACTGCTTCAAGTTAGAGAATACAGGAATGCTTTGCTTTGATTGGTAATTCTGGTGACATGTTTAAAACATAATCTCAGACTCATAATAAATCTCTCTCCTCTCTCCTCACACCCTGCTTCTCTTTCTCTCAGTCTGTCTGTCTCCTGACTTTTGGATATTTGCTGCGAAAAAAACACTTAATCAGTACTTCTGGCATGTGCGCTGTCGGACGGACACTGGCTAGTCAGGATGCCATTCTTTCTCTAGTGGACTGTACAAGGCTGGCCCATACACACGGTATTCAGCGAGCTTTGTGTGTTTCCCAAGAAGGGGAGAAAAGAGAATTATCAGCCCAGGTGAAAATTCATACTACTCTTCAGTGCACAGATCTATTCCTTATAGGATTTTAAACAGGATCGATTGTCACACTGACTTATACAGGTAGCAAGTTCACCTCCTTTCACTTTTTAAAACGATGACTATACTCCTAGTTTTGACTATGCTCCTTGTTAAATGTCTAAGACTCAGTTTTTCCAAAAAGTAACTAAAACATAAATCCATAGGGGATCTCTGCACTTCTGTATCTCCACACGGGGTGGCGTAATAATCTTCTTGAATAAGAATAATTACAGGAAAATACATTCTGGTGCCTATCTCTAGCACTTTGCTCTCCTCGAGGACCCAGTACATCTCTATTATTTCACCTGCCACACTGCATTGTAATAAATTCGTTTGTGTTTTTGTCTTATCCAAGAAGCCAAAGACAATATAACAATACTTGGAGCAGGCAGGAACTGTCACAGTCATTTGTGTATCTAGTCCTTTACATATAGTTAACCTCCCAGAAGTGTTTGTGGATCAAAGGAAATAAGCACTCAGTATCAATGCTTGTTGCCTGATTGATTACCCAGAACTAATTTATATAACAAAATTGCAGAATGTCCAGTGAGACTTGAAAACATGGGCTTTGGTAGCTAAGAAATCCATTTAACAATCTTCAAGGTATAATTACCATTTTCTGGCTTTTTAAAACCTTCATGAATATCTGTGGTCTATTTTATAGTCTCACTATGTCAGAAATGTAGAATAACTGAGAACCTGTCCCTGTTGTCTACCAGACTTAAATGGTGGGCTCAAACTCCCTGAGATGCAAGGTCACAATTAACCAGAATTTCGCATCCACTGAAAACCGAATGCAGGGGAAACAGTAAGGGAACTCTGTGGTGAGGGACTGTAGGGTCAACGGGAACATAAACATGGCAAGTGGTTAGAAACAGTTTCTTGGGGCTCAAGGACCAAGTCTGCCATCGATGAGCAGTGCTACATACAGAAATTACTGACTTCATAGTAACTTCATTCCTCATCAGTAAAAGGAAGAGAATAATAAAACCAACTCTGCGTGATTACGAAAGGTGAATTAAATGAGATAATGTGATACATATTAAACACTCAATGTGTTTTAACTACCACGCAGGTGGATTAATTAAATATAATAGCTAAATAAAGCAAAAATTGAAATCACTAGGCAGTGTTACTATTATTATAGTATTAGATGCTCTTATTGGCATCAGATGGCAACAGAGTTCACTGGTATTGTAGAGTCAAATTAAGTTCTTCTTGTTCTATTCAGAGAGTACAGCACAGATTTGGTAGATACAATTCTGGAAACAAAAAGAGAAAGCTGTGGGACTTACGAAGATCCTTTTCCCTCTAGAGATATTCACATCTTATAACCCTTAATCTATAGAACTGCTGACTGCAAATTAATCAAAATTATTTTCTCAGCTGGATTCTATTTCTTAGGGAATACACGACCTATTCGTATCAAATGGTGCTTAACTACTGGTGAGTGTACTCAGGTACTTTTCCCTTAGTGTTCAACATAAAATAAATTTGATTGCTGAGCTACCATATAGAATTAAGTTCCCATTAACTAAACAAAAAGAGGCAATTGTACTGTAGTTTAATATACTACTTATGGCTTTAGAAAGGCACTGAACATACACATCTACCTTTTGTTCCAGATGACTGTGTTAGAGGAGCAGAAAAATCAATTTGTACTCCCTAATCTAGAAATAGGGCTAAACAAGTCTATATGCTAAATGGTCTGACATTTAGCATTTTCAATAATAACCTATTCATGGACGACGAAGTATCTGTTACATATAATTCAAGTAAGTATGTATTTCTCTTTTTCCTTCCCTTCTATGCAGTGACCTCTTACCCATATATATCTTGTTTATGTAACTGCTAGCCTTTTAGGATTTCTCTTAGGCTGTATCTTTTTGTTTTTTTGTTTTGAGGCGGTGCTGCTCTGTCAGGTTGGAGTGCAGTGGCACAATCACGGTTAACTGCAGCCTTGACTTCCCTGGGCTCAAGTGATCCTCCCACCTCGGCCTCCTAAGGAGCTGAGGACACAGGTGTGTGCCACCCACCCGGCTTTTTTTTTTTTTTTGGTAGGGTCATGGTCTCCCTATGATCCCGAGGCTGGTCTTGAACTCTTGGGCACAAACAGTCCTTCCACCTCGACCTCCCAAAGTGCTGGGATTATGGGTGTGATGCACCATGCCTGGCACTAGGCTGTATCTTGAATACTTACACAGACATGTAATTTCTTACTAGGATCCACTCTGACTTTTTGTTCTCTTTTCTTGTCATGTCTGGAAATGTTTTTTCATCTTACTACTTTAGAACCACTGTAAAATTAAAGCCTAGCTCTTAAGTGAACAGAAAGAGTTTTCCAAATTCTTATTAGTAATGTTGATTAAATAACATAGCCTTATTATTTTTTAGAAGTAAAAAATACAGATGAGCAATGTCAACATTAAAAAAACATACAGGGCCAGGCCTGGTGGCTCACACATGTAATTGCAGCATTTTGAGAGGCTGAGGTGGGTAGATCACTTGAGCCCAGGAGTTCAAGCCCAGCCTGGGCAAGAAGGGGAAACCTTGTTTCTATAAAATTACAAAAATCAGCTGGGTGTGTTGGCACACGCCTGTAGCCTCAGCTAACCTGGAGACTGAGACAGGAGGATCACTTGAAGCTAGGAGATGGAGGTTGTGGTGAGCCCAGGTCACACCACTGCACTCCAGTCTGGGTGACAGAGCCATACCCAGACACTGTCTTGGAAATAATTTTTTTAAAAAGCCCAAAACAAACAAACAAAAACATCCATAGTCCTACCATCCAGAGGTACTACTTCCTTGTATGCATCTTACTCACACAATCATTCCTTAACTGTAAAGAACTGAATTGATAACAGTAGTCTATTAATAGATTTTGGAAGATTGTTAGCAAATAAATAAATAAATAAATAAATAAATAAATAACTTCTTTCAATTAATACAAATGAAAAGATTCTCATAAATAAAACATTTTCTAATATTTAGAAATGAAATTCTTCAGAGTGGAGAAAACAGTCTGTACGGCAAAAATCTCCCTTAAAAACCAAACTTAAAATACAGTTCTTACATTAAATTCAAGTTTCTGAAAATTTTGCTTTGCAACAAAAGAATAAACATTCTCTTCAAGACTCCATTTCTAATAGTAGGGTCAAATGCAAAACACTTAAAAAATTCTTAAACACTTAAAAAACTCAAACACTTAAAAAGACTGCACTGTGCAACCTACTTTATGATACGCCTACTTCTTCAGAGGTCAGGCGTCAACAAGTCTCGAGATTTCAGAACATGGTTCTCTGACCCTGAGAACGGAAGCTGCTAAATGACAGCTACCAGTCCATTGTCATTACTTGATAGGAGAAAGGGCCCAGTCTTAGGCCATTACCTAGAGCATCGCGAGCAGAATGACAGAAGACCCCAGAAGGATTAGGAAAACCATTACAACATTCATCCTTATCTGTTCTAAATCGTGAACACAACAGTTCATGGTTATTAACACAAGGGCAATCCTACAAGCTTCACTGGCCCACCTAGGAATTATAGTAATTATTATTTATAATGACACCCTTGAGTCAGCAGGCAAAATATGCCTGAAACATTCTAGTTAGGAAATTCATAAAACCCGTGACACAATGTGAAGATGTCCATAAATGCATTAAAATGGGATTTTTTGACACAAAAGGTAAAATTAGATGAAAAACTCATTTGTGACCCACTCAGTTACCTAAAGACACAGAATAAAGGCAATTCTGCTATGGTGTAACAATTCCAATCAGCTCAGTCAAAAAATTCTTAAGTACTTCCTATGTGGCGCTAGGTACCAGGTACTGAGACACAGCAGTGACTAAAACAGGCAAGAATGCCTGACCACATGGAAATTATATTTAGTAGAATATACAAAACAGTAAGAGCAGTTTTTACTTCCTGGACATTTCACTGCAGAAGGTCAAAGGTCTCTAAATCAGAGTTTTTACTCCTACCTTATAGCTCTAAAATAAGCACAAGTGGAAGAGCTCTTAATCCTCTGTTTTACAGCCAAGTTTTAAAGACTAGTCCCCCTTAAAATAAAATGTTAGAGGCAGTAAAACAAATAATTCTTCATTAAAAATCCAGAACTCAAAAAAAAAACAAAAAAACTGGGGGGACAAAAAAAATCAATGTCTAGATTTCGAGGAAGAAATCTCTTCCCTGTGATTCCAAGGGTGATGGCACTTTCAAACATATCCCATTATTTCTGCAAATCCTTTGTTACTGAGAATAAAGAAAAGGAAACTATGCCTCTTTGTAAGCAAAACATTATTATAACTCTTATTTTATTATCATAATTTTTACGCTTTCTTTTATAAATCTGGTCAGGTGGTACCTATTATCAACTACATATGTTAACATTTATTTCATCACAATTTGAAGAGGAAGAGGCTATAACTGATTTTTATGAAGTCTGAAAAGATTCTGGGCATTAACTGGCATTGAAATATAGAGCAATCATTTTGTAGATCAGTTGTTGGGCAACTCATAAAATATTTTGATTCCAAATTATCTACAACCAAGTATGGAGAAACAGAGATGGAGGAGAGAAGAAAGGACATTTGGGAAGGGCAGTGGAGGGGACAAAAGAGAGGCAGAGTTGGAAATTTATCTTCCACACCTTCAAGCCTAGGCTTCAGAGGTGACAATTCTTAAACATTTAGACAACTAGCAAAGGGCTACTTGAGCGACTTCAACCACCACTATGTTGGAAGATGTTCAGAAAAACACCTGAGAAAAGGTCAATGTTCGTGGAGAATGAATAGCAGAATGAGAATGACAATTACATGGCCACCATGGACAAAATAATTTGTGCTTATTATCCTCCCCTTTGCAAGTTTAATGAATCAAAACCATTTGAAATTAATTTTAAACTCATGGATATGAAAGATGAGTATATAACATTAACTCAGGAAGTGTTCTCTGAATCTTCAGACTGAATGAGTGCCCTCCGCAATTCCTGGGCATGACCGGTGCTTGTTTCTCTCTCATTCGATGTCACATGCCCACTGTCGGGATCTTACCGTTTTTGCTGTTTACCCGCACCCCATCTGTAATATCTTCCATGGTACGCCACCTTCATCTATGGATTCTCAACCTCTAGAATACCACTACTGGTAATATATATACACGCTGAACCCAACAGAAAAATACTCTTAATTCTCTCTGACACTGTTCATATTATCATGCTGCAAAAGTTGTTAAGATAAAGTAAATTTACCCATGACTAAAAAGTAGCGAAGTTTAAAAAGTATTGCTCACTACTTAAACTTGACAGAACTGAAAATTTTATTCTAGATATAATGGGCTCAAATTCAGATTCTACAAAGGAAGAAACAAATAGAATTACTGAAGTAACTGTATTAGTGGGTAAGTTTTAAAGACATATTTTATTTTAATTTTCAACTGACCAGAGCAACTATATAGATTTTAAAAGAACTAATTATAGATGTAATGCTGAACCTGGTAATAAACAGACAATAATAACTCATGTAAGAAGCAGCAACAATTGCTCACAAATAAAAAGCTAATCTCATAAAGCCTTTTAAGAACATTTTGTTCTTTTAAACCATAAAATACAAGCACTTTGCAATTCTTGTTGATAATACTGAGTACCTGGGAACAGTTTTTCCTAATTAGATGCTTGAAAAGGGATCTTCAGCCCAAATGAATCATCAAAATTCTGAATTAACGAAGTTTAATTTTACTCAATCAAGTATGGCAGGACTTACTGAACAGTCACAAAATATACAACGTTGTAGTAGCCAATCCACTTCTTCCTTGGCTTAGTAAATGAAAAAGGTTGATATATTAAAAGGCGAACCAATAACCCATTGAGGGCAAAAGTAAAGAGAGGAAAATCATACAATTATTTGGATCACTCAAAGAACACCTACAAATTAATTCACCCTTTCTCAGTCAGGTCAGTAACATCAAAAGTTAATTTTTTTTTAAGATCAGAGATCTTCAATATTTATAAACAACAAAATCCTTTCTAAAAGCAAAACTTTATACATAATTATGAAAGGCAGTTGCCAAGGCTGCTCCTGAACTCCTGGGCTCAACCAGTCCTCCCATCTTGGCCTCCCAAAGTGCTAGGATTACAGGCATGAGCCACTGCACCTGGCCTTACCAGTCTTAAGAGATTATTACAATCCCAGCATATTTGTCAATTAAACTAATCAAGGTATTAAAATAGTAAAAAAAAAAAAATCTTAGTTTTCTTTCTTTTTTTTCTTTAAGACAGAGTTTCGTTCTGTTGCCAGGCTTAAGTGCAGTGGCACAATCTTGGCTGACTGCAACCTCCGCCTCCCAGGTTCAAGCAATTCTTCTGCCTTAGCCTCCCAAGGAGTTGGGACAACCACCACGACACCTGGCTAATTTCTGTATTACTAGAGATGGAGTTTCACCATGTTGGTCAGGCTAGTCTTGAACTCCTGACCTCATGTGATCCACCTACCTTGGCTTCCCAAAGTGCTGGGATTACAGGCATGAGCCACTGTACCTGGTCAGAAACTGTAGTTTTCAAAGACAACCATGTATGATTGTTACATATAATCAAGGTCAGACAAGAAACACTCCATTTTTATAAAACAGGTTAACACCTCCATATATCATTGTCATCAGGACAAAACATATCTACATGCGTTTACTTGTTGCTTACAACTAAGCCAAGGTGAGATCGGACCCAAGATGGTGAGTCAAGGTTGAGCCATTATGTCAGAGCCTTGCCTGACCTGCCAGAGGGTCCACATGGGTATCCACACCGATGTAAGCTTTCTGGTTCCATTTGATGAGTAAATGTATCATGAACTTAGTTCTTTAAAAGATCAGCAAAGAACTACAATTCTAGCCAAGTATATATTTTTGAAGTTTAAAAATAGACCTATACCCCAAGGCTCCCAGAAAACACATTAAGTTGCCAGTATTAGTTAATAACTCTGTGATCTCCCAAGGGTTGAATTTGGCACCCTACACATTTGAAAAAGTGAATTTAAAAAAATTATTTATATAGTTGGAACTTACAAATCTAGAGTATTTCTCACTTTTAACAGAATAAAACAGTAGTAAGATAAGGTACCAGGGAACTAAATTGGCATAATTAACCCAAAAGTAGAATCCTTAGCCGTGTATATTTTCTAAACAACTTATATGTTTTAAGGGAGATGTGAACATGTGTGTGTGTGATATGATAAAGTGAAACAAATGTGATGAGAGAACTAGAGATTTTTCTCTAAGTTTTAAAATTCATCTCCCTCTCTCAACACAAGAAAAAAAAACACAGATAGTATTGTATTGGGGTGGTGAGATTATGAGCATTTTTCTTGTCTACTTTCAATTTTTCTGTAATGTTACAAATATTTCAAAATAGAAAGAATAGATTTTTAAAGAATATTTGTTCATTCACAGGATCACTACCAAGATAATGCATTCTTAAATTCTACCAAAAGAAATGAGTTCCATGCTATGAAAGGTTAAAGAGAAAATGGTAGACATGCTCACATAAAGACGTGCAAATGACCTACACACTTGACTTCCGTGTTTGTTATTGTTTGATAGGCAGATCCCAGACTTAACAAGCAAAGCTCACAGGAAATTTCAAACTCCTAAATGAAAAAGCAAGCACAGACACTTACTAAGTCAAACCAGCTACATTATAGAACAAAAGCCCATACTACTCAGACGTCCTTCTAAAATCAAAACATGCTATCAGAGAACTGCCACCTTCTTCCACGTTTTTGTACCAATATACTTTCTCATCAGATTAGCACAAAACAAACTTGATGTACTCTACCAAAAAAGAAGTTTTGGCTTTCCACTTGGCCCTCACACTTTCCCATATACCCTGGCACCACATTCAGAACAATCACAAACACTGTCTAACAATGATATATTCAAACTTAATCATGTTGATAGTCAAGACGTTGAGAACGTTCTTTTTAATGGCATTGGTATGCTCACAGAGAATCTTATTTTAGTGAAATGATAGCCTAAACATTGTCAACTATAAGAGTTCAACTGTCTGAAGTTTTCTGTTTCTATTAAATTTTACAAAATTCAAGTACAAATTATCCTTTATACCTTGGAATACTCCTTTATTTTCAAAATGAAATTGAACAGTTCCATCATAACTTTCTATCAAATGTTAGCTTTATACAAATTTCTTAAGTTATCTAGCCTTGGTTTCTGTATTAAAAAGTCAATCACGTGCAAAAATTCAAATTTTCCCCATTTATTCTAATACAATGGGTAACTGACTACAGCAATATTTGTATAGTTATCCAAAAAATTGGGGGAGTCCATATTTTGTTTGTATTTAAAAGCAGAGGGGTACTCTTTTTAAAAAAGTTGTATCGGCCAGGGGCGGTGGGTCAGGCCGGTAATCTCAGCACTTTGGGAGGCCGAGGTGGAAGGATCACGAGGTCAAGGGATCAAGACCATCCCGGCTAACATGGTGAAACCCCGTCTCTACTAAAAATACAAAAATTAGCCAGGCATGGTGGCACATGCCTGTGGTCCCAGCTACTCGGAGGCTGAGGTGGAAGAACTGCTTAAACCCAAGAGGCAGAGGTTGCAGTGAGCCAAGATTGTACCACTGCTCTCCAGCCTGGTGACAGAGTAAGACTGTCTCCAAAAAAAAAAAAAAAAAAGGTTGTATCATCATGCATCAGCTATTCTATTGAATACAGGATGAAAATCAAAGCAACTGTTGGGGAAGGGGGCTTTTTTCTGCTCTACAGCAAATACAGCAATAATTCAAAAATAAAGTCAGAAAAAAGTGATTTAGCTCTTTCTGAGATATTTTAAACATAAAGATATGGCACATACTGGAAGAATAAAAGTTAGCATTGATTTTCATGTAGTAATACTGCAGAATACAGATATTAAAGTTCCACCCCACCCCAAAGTACACAAGAGTCCATTTTCATAAAACACGCAAAACCTATAACAGAAAGGTAATAAGCAGACACATAAACCATACCCATATTATTTCAGATGGGAAACAAAGAAATGTTAAATTACATCTCACACCCTGTTCTTCTCACCACTCTATTGTTAACATACAGTTTTTTAAACACCAAATTGAATGAGACACCGCTCAATTTCTGTTTACATACCAGGAATCAAGGATACAGAATGTCAGCCACCAATATGAATGGTTTTACTATTGGAGATTTCTGTCATACTCGTAGAATGCAAATACAGTTGCTTACATTTAATGACTTTTGTTTACTCATATAGAAAGAAAAAATTTTAATAATGATAGCATGAGTCCTATATAGATGATTTATAATACATTAAGAGAAACTAATGTTATTAAGCGGTTTAAATGTAGAATCTGGGAGATACAAGTCTTCTAATAAGCCTATTATTTATGACAGATCAAGACACTGCTCCAATTATGCATTTTAACTGCTTCTGTTATCTCTAAAGTGATAAGGCTGAGATCAAGTGAACTCCAAGTGATTTCTAAGTATTTCAAGAAGCAGCTTTGTATCCTAACATCGCTTGAAAGCAGAATACCTTTTACATGTTCCGGTATGTAAAACTGGCATTTAGGAGTGAAACACCAATAACTTAGTAATAAACTCTGATCAAGGGACTGCCAACCACCTGTTTACAAACCTATTATTTAAGTAAGGACAGAGTACAACACAGTCAACAATCAAGTCTCAATCACCAGGCAGTCATCTCAACGTGTTATGCTTTTATTCAAATAGTTTTACTTAACAAACCACCTACATTATTCATCGGCACATTGTGATTTGCAATGTCCTGGAAGTTAAACAGATATTGAGGTATCTGTCTGCTTTTTGGAATATGACTTGATAATCATCTATGTTTTACAGAAAAGAGAGGTTTGGAGAAATGGAAAAATGAGATTAAGACAGTACAACGTTCACAATGGAAAAGTCCCACAGGTTTCTAACTCACAAACTGGTCCTCTAATTCTACGAAACAGCAATAAAGAAATCTACCACATTAGGACCCAAATAAAACCTAATCTAAAATCTTTCCACAATTAACACTAGTTCAGTGATTGTTTATTCAATGAGCAAAAACAAATTCAAGTAGACAGAAGTACTCAATTATAATAAGGCTTGAGAAATCTGACAAGATTCAAGAGGCAAACATTTCTTTTAAAAATTCCTTAGAGTTTGAATACTGAGAGTTGAAATTATTAAGTAAACAGGCCACCACTGTTAAGGAAGTAAAATAAAATAAATATGAATGTAATCTATTCCAATTCAAGTCTGACAAAAATTGTGATTCCTGGAGATGGAAAATTATATCTTTATATTTTAATATATCTATTAACTAGCATGATATTCTTAATAAATGTTCCCTGAAATAAGAGAAATGTGATTTCTGCTTAGCTCTGGCATTTAAGCTTTTGGTCATATGACAATGTCAGAATTGAAAAAGAAAAATCACTTTTTAAAATAAGTAGTTTGTTTAAAAAAAAAAAAAAAAACTTCAGTCTTCCAAATTTTCTCCAACAATATTCAACTAACAATATCAGCCATTTGGCTAAAATCTCAAGATTTAAAAATGCAAATGCCTATCAAAAAGACTATAAAACCTTACCTGAAATATTCTCTGTATTAATCATTTTCAAACTTTGGTAGTGATCCACAGTAAAAGGTATTTTACATTTTTCACTCTCACATATAGGTTTGCACAAATATATCTGTGTCAGTGCAACAAAAGTTGAAATAATACCTTGTCTTACTAGGAGATATGTATTATTTAATTTTTTTAAATGCTGCTTTCAACTCACTAACTGATTTAACAACCATTAATGGGTCATGACCTGAAGTTTGAGAAAGACTGCTCAGAAAGTTTAAACAGGGGAGGGGAGGTATTAAAGCAAATTGATAAAGTACTTAATTTAGCTTTGAACAAAAATATTTTGGATAGTAGATGACTAAAAAGTAAGAACTTCTAAAGGCAGTAGGGTAATAACCTCACTCCAGTAGCCCACGTACTACATTATATTTCTTAATAACTAAAGGAGAAAGGATAGAAAAACTATCAAATAAAACTACTCTTCCCTTCTACTACAAAGTAAAGCTAATTACGTATTTTATTAATTAGATTTCAGATAGCAGACATTATTAACAAAGCCGAGGAAGAAATAAGAAATATATAATAGGGCATTGCAGTAAAGAAAGAGTAAAATATAAAAAATAAAAAAAAGAAATCTATAATGCCTTTTCTGGCCTAGAAAAGAGCTCCTGAGAATTATCTAGGGATTCCAACTTCCCTCAAACAGAAAGCCACTAATATCCTCCAGATTGGCTGGCCCAACCCCTAACCACCTCAAGAAAATGTTTACATTAAAGCTGGGTTCAAATGGAAGGTCACTTAGCTTTAAGATTTGGGAAACCAGCAACAGCGTTTTAGCTACAGTATAAATCACTGTTAAAAAATTATTAACTTTCTAAATTGACAAAAACTCTATTTCAATGCTACCAAATTTCCTTCAAATATTTGGTAAAATAAGCTTTATTTCAAGAATGTTTTACCCACTATTCAAAAAACTTTTCAGATTTAGCCATATTATTTTAAAGAATCACAACAATTAACTGTGATTTTTCAACGCAATTCTGAATTTTAAAATGGCAGTTTATATTAAGTAAACAAGATAAGGCATTTGTACAAATTCAGGTCTGTTCTTTAGAAATTGTTTCTGTGAATAATTCAGAATAGATACCAGAAGATTATTTTCTATTTTTTTTATACGATACACAAAAATCAATATGACTTTATTTAGAATAAGATGGCCAAAAATGTTTTTATCATTTAAATCACGGAACAAAATACACAGCATGAAAAGCTCAACTTCAGGAACAAAGACTGAAATCACAAAACGCACTCATAGCATTTATCTAGTAGGCAAGAAAACCTAACAAATGAACCAAGCATTCACACACACACATCCATATGTTGAATTTTTTTAATTTTTAAAATTAAAAAATTATTTATTTATTCAAGAAACAAATAAATTTTGTCATGCAGGCCAAAGAACAGTGCTGTGATCACATCTCACTTGCAGCCTCCATTATCTGTACTCAAGAGATCCTCCCATTTCAGCCTCCCAAGTAGCTGGGAATACAGGCACATGCCCCCATGCCCAGCTAATTTTTATTTTTTTTATATAATGGGTCTCCCTACCCTGCTCAGGCTGCTCTTGAACTCCCGGGCTCAAGTGATTCTTCTACCTCAGCCTCCTAAAGCACTGGGATTACCAGCATGAGCCACTGCACCCAGTCTAAGTTTCAAATTATTTGACACTAACATCAACAAATGAAAAATCCATTATAGAATATGAAGGGGGAGTAAAAATATATATAATATGTTTCTATGTACATACAAGGGAAAAAATGTCATTAAGCATATACAGTCAACCCTCCATATCTGTGGGGTCCACATGTGTGATTCAACCAACCACAGATCAAAAATATCTGAAAAAAATAAAAAATAGCAATAAAAACAACACAGTATAAAGACTACAACCTTTAGAATGTATTAGGTATTATAAATAATCCAGAGATAATTTAAAGTTTATGGGAGGATATACGTAGGTTATATGAAAATACTATACCATTTCATCTAAGGGACTTGAGCATTTGAGGACTCTTTATGGGGGTCCTGGAATCAATGCTCCATGGGTAGTAGGGACCACAGTACTATAGCTCCATCCCCACTGGTGCTCTGCATGCACATCATCATTTAAATACCTGCAAGGCTGGTATTCATTTTACAGGTGAAAACACTGGGCTTGGGAGGACCTCAGAACTTGCTCACATGTACAATGAACGTAAGTTAACACCAGGACAGCACATCCTGCAAGATTTCAGCAAGGAAGGGGTAGAACCACCCCTGGCTGGGCTTACTTCACTATCACAAACTGCTTACGAGACCAAGCCCCACATTGGGTCTACAGAAAACGGAGTATCGCTTTCCCCTGTGAGAAAACCAAGACTGAAAACCATATTTTACATCCCCCATTACCTTAGCCAGAAGCTAAGCCTCCCAAGACAACCACCTGGATTTGAATTCTTACATGGTTTCCAGACCCTGTCTCACTCAATCTCCATCTTTTTCAGATTCTGTGCCCTCCGAAATGCACAATCTGTCATTAGCAAAATCTCCTCTATGTTCAGGGGCTTTTCTTTTTTTTCTTTTTCTGTCTTTTTTTTTTTTTTGAGATGGAGTCTCACTCTGTCGCCCAGGCTGGAGTGCAGTGGCGCAGTCTCAGCTCACTGCAACCTCTGCCTCCCAGGTTCAAGCAATTCTCTTGCCTCAGCCTCCTGAGTAGCTGGGACTACAAGCGCGCACCACCACGCCTGGCTAATTTTTCTATTTTTAGTGGAGACAGGGTTTTACTGTCTTGGCCAGGCTGGTCTTGACCTCAGGTGACCCGTCCACCTCGGCCTCCCAAAGTGGTGGGATTACAGGTTTAAGCCACTGTGCTCTGCTGTCCAGGGGCTTCTCTAACTGTTCCCTTTACCCTCCTGTTAAACCTCGGAGGATCCTACCTTCGCTACGGTCCCCTCAACTGGTAGCAATATCTTCTTCCATATACCACACAGCAAGTTGTCTGGAGGTGAGGCGAGTGCCTCCTTGCCTTCGCTCCTTCCACCTGCTATCCCTCCTTGTAGGAAACATCTTGGAATGAAAGGGTCATGCCTCTTCCTTTTTTGAAAACTGTAATACCTGATTTACTGTTCTCTCCACTTCTACCCAAGTGCTCCCAGGCAACAGAATGCAGAGATATTGTCTATAGAATATAATACAACCAAAACCTAGCCCGGCTTCAGGCTACGTGCCTGGCTGGAGGTCCCAGCTTGCCCTTCCCAACTTGATGTCTGGAGGCTTGCCCCCTTGTGCATCTGCTTCTATTTCAGCAACAGGAGGACAAGCACAGAATCATGCCCACCTCCACCCCAGGACCCACATTACCCTCATGATCCCAGCTCTTGTTCCTGGCTGCACCACAGACTGAACTTGAACCAACTCACAGTCTCACCCTCCCATGTGCCTCTTCCTCACCATCACAGTCACCTGGCCCAGTCCCAATCAAATCTGACCCTTCCCTTACTCTAAATCTACACGTGGCGCGGAGGAACACACAGTGATCTCACTGGACCCTCTTTAAACACACACACACCTATACTGCAAATGGGCCCACGGCACTGCCCAGCAATCCCATCTCTTCCCTGGATCATTCTCCCACTCTTCATGAAGACCAGTTCATACCTTCTCTCTTCAAACCGTCATCACGCCCCTTTCTCCTTTACTCACCCCAGACCGTAACTATTTCTTGTTTTACACATTTCATCAGTAAAACAACCAGAACTACCTCTTCCCAAGTCAGCCAATGTACTCAAGGCCTCTGTTCTTCCACTTATTCCCATGCTAACCATCCATGAGCATACAAACATGCCATAATATCACAATCCTAAAAACAAAACAGAACAAACGAATCCCCTGGCCCAGCTACATTCCTGTGTCTGCTCTTTGTCATGTCCAAACGCCGGAAGTGCCTGCCCATGTTGTTCCTTCCTAACCTTCCACTCCTCTCCCCGCTCTTCTCCAGTCAGACTTTCACCCCCAACCTTCCACTCAGATTGCTCTTGTCACGGTCCACAGTGGCCTCTCTTGCCAAATCCAATGGTCCATTTTCAGTTTTCATCTTATATAATTTCAAAGGTATTTCCTTTTTAACTCCCTCTTTCTTCATCTCTTCTCTTCTCCTCACACCCCATATCTAGTCCAGTTGTACAGCCACTTGCTAGGCTTTCGTGGCCAGCTTGGTGGGGCAAACCCCCACTCCCCCCATCCAGTGACAGCCTCAGAACCTGACTTACTCTCCAGAGAGCAGTCCAAGTGCATTTGTAAAAAGAGAAATCAGACCACGCTGCATCCTTAACCAAAACTCCTTTTAGATTAGAAAAAATCCAAAGTCCTTTCCCTATCATGGCCTACGAGGCCCCATAAGAACTGGCCCCTGCCTCCCTCTCAAATCCATGGACCGCTCCATCTCTACCACCATCTCCCCAGACTCAGTCCTGCCACAGAGGTCACTCTCTCTCATGTGCAGCTGGTTTCTGTACAAAAATGTCTGCATTTGCTGGTCCTTGTGCCTGAAATGTTTTCACCTGAGCCATCCATGGGACTTCTTCCCTTAGATTTTCTCGAATGCCATCCCGATGGCTCCACCAACAGCAGCTCCTCTCCCGACACTCCGTCCTCACTCTCTTTTCCCTCCTCGCTTTATTTTTCTCACAGCACTTATGACTGCCTGAAGTTTTATCAAATGTTTACGTTTACATTGCCTGTGTCCCCAGCTAAAATGTGGGTGACACTGGAGAAGGACCCTCGCTTCATCCACTGGAGTACCTGCCGTGTCAAAGAACCTGCTGGTACTTGTTGAGCATAGAGACATTCTCAATGAATATTCGCTGAGTCGATAAACGTAGTAAGTAGTGGTGAGGCTCCGAACCCAGACCCCTATGAATCTAAAACCTATGTTCTTTCCAGCACACAACAGACAGTCTATATTTCTCAAGAAAATGATAATTGAGTATGAACCCAATTACATTTCTTTTTGTCCATGAACTTACTTCAAAATTATTATGCATTAAGATAAACAATATGGCTCAGATAGTAAGTAAAATGAAAAGCCCCATTGTTGAAAGAAGAAACCTACATATACTCCTGGATTGGGTTAAGGAAACTAGATATATGACCATCCAAATTTATACATAACAATGAAAAGGATTTTAAAAAAAGATTCCCTTAAACATCAAGTTGCACTAAAGTAGTTAAGCCAGGATTTGATCTGAAAAATTAAATACGCATATTTTCATTCTAAAAAGCTCACCTATTATTAAAAACATGTCTTTTACAAGTTTAACTGCCTTGCAAGTTCCATTAAAAAGAATATTATGTGTTAAACATGATGTTCAACACATAATTAGTTTTTATAAACAAAGTAGACAATAGTTACTATAAACAAAGTATACTAAAATTGGGAGACATGTAGGTATATTAGCAGACATATTTACATATTTTTAGAACGAATTCAGTTCTTGCATTCTTAAAATTAATTGACGTCATATTTATCCTACTTCATAGCTAACAAAAATCTACACGTGACGACGAGGTACAGCAGGGTGATGGTGCATAAGGCTAATTACATGACTAATTCTACTTTTGTATATGACAGTTTTATGCATGTATGCAACTTAAAACATGATCAAAAATAGAAATACATTAATTACCTGAAGGAGATTAAGACAAAGACATAATATAATAATCCATTAACAAAGGAAAGCGTCCAGCTCTCTGAAAGCAAGGTTTCTATCTTCTAAAGAACCTGAACAAATCACTCCTGGGTAGCATCCAAACCAAACACTTTGGGTTAAGAGGTGGAGCTACACTGAAATATTTACAATCCATTCACTTTTTCTGACACAATAAATACAACAGACGATTCAGACTCTTGACAAGACCGAGCCTTTACAAACTACATGGTATTTTTTTTTTGAGACAGAGTCTCACTCTGTTGCCCAGGCTGGAGTGCAGTGGTGCACCTTCGGCTCTCTGCAATTTCCACCTCCCAGGTTCAAGCGGTTCTCCTGCTTCAGCCTCCCAAGCAGCTGGGATTACAGGTGCCCACCACCATGTCTGGCTAATTTTTGTATTTTTAGTAGAGACGGGGTTTCACCTTGTTGGCCAGGCTGGTCACAAACTCCTGACCTCAAGTGATCCAACCGCCTCAGCCTCCCAAAGTGCTCGGATTACAAGCATGAGCCCCCGTGCCCGGCCTACATGGTATTCATAAACCTAGGGTGATATGATTCTTCAGGAGCCTAAGAAAACCCTCACCTATATGGTAATGATAATTCGCCTTCCTGCAGTACAGGAAAAGCAAAGAAAAGGGCACAGTTTATTTATAAAAGGCTGGGGAGCAGGGAGGCTTTCGGGAGCACATGCGGTCAGATGTGTTGATCACGTACAAGGAAAAGGCTAATGGGTCAGTGATTTGACAACACAGCTTCCAGCTTCCGCTCTACTTGCAACACTAATGGCAGGTGCCAACCACTAAAGAAACTACTATTTAAAATGGGTCATATTTGAGTTCTCAAGCATAAAAGTTAAGGAAGCGCTTACCACCCCATCCCTCGGCAAAAGGTAAGCAAAGAGTTTCTTTCTAGTTTAAACATTTGCAATAGATTTTATTAACAATTTACAGTGAAAGTCCAAATAGAGAAGCAGCAAAATGCAAACAACATATGAAATAAAATTTCTTCTCAGGTACTCTTTTGAGATACATTTACTGAGAACCTGCCAGAGGCCAGCAGTGTACCAGGCTCTGGGTATAAAGTGGGGCAACTAGGGATGGCTCCTGTCCTTCTGGAGTTTATAGACCAAGAGAAGAATATAATAAATTAACAAAAACCTCCTATCGACAGCTTATAAGTGCTATGAAACAAACCAGCCGAGTGAAATGATCAATATTAACAGTTTGGGGAAAATATCTGCTTCAAAGGTCTCCCTGAAGAGGGAAACACAAGCCAAGACCTGAAGGATGAGAAACCATTTCCCTCTTACCCTGATGCAGTTTAACATGCATCTCAGACGTCGGATTATGTCACCAGTAAGTAATTCCATACATATTTCTAATAGAGAAACTATTTTGAGAATATGTATAACCACAATGCCTTTATCACACCTAGCAAAATTAATAACAGTCTTAGTACCCAGTCTATATACAAATGTCCTCAAAAACTGCATACACACACACAAAAAACCTGACATCTTTAAAGTCAGTTTCTTTGAATTGGTATCTAAAAGACGACCACACTGCAATTGGCTGATGTCACATAAGTCGCTTTTGGACAATCATAGTTCCCTGCTCTCTTCTTCACACCACTGATTTGCTGAAGAAACCAGGTCATTTCTTTGGCAGAATATCACATTCTAGATGAAGTTGCTGCCCTCCTCCTGTATCACTGAATTTCTGTCTGCTGTTTTTCCTATAAGCATGTAGCTGGATCTGAAGCCTTGACTGCATTCAGGTTCACGGTGTTTGGCAAGAACCGTTTATAGGTGATGCAGTATACTTCCTACTGTGTCACTAGAGAGACAAAAATACCTTCTGTCTAACTTTCAGTGATGTCAAGATTCATCAATGGGTTGATGGTAGCAGAGGACAGAAGAGTGTCCCTGGGACAGCGGTAACAGTGCATGCCTTAGACAAGGACTACTGGGCAAAAAAGGATGCCAAGCAGGCCAGATTGGGCGGTGAGTTCCCATCCAAAAGGATTTTAAGAATTAATCTTAAAATACTGTGGCATAGTAAATGGGTTGGCAATCTTTTAGAAGCAGGATCAAGCTTCTGACTTCTGTATTTCTATTACTTATGAGAAAAAGGGGTAGACAGAGGCTGCAAAGTATTGCCTGGATCAAGCCCAGGTGAATGAGAGCTGGAGTGGCTGCTGTGTGACCCGAGTCGCTTCCTGTGCACATCCTGCACTTTAAAGAACCCCGGGTTTCCTTTTCACTGACATCTGCTAGGAACTCAATCGTGTCCTCCACCACTGCGTACCTAGAGTCCCGAGCCCTCTGTGTGCCTGAATGTAGAGACAGGGCCTTTAAAGGGTTCATCAGGGTTACATGAGGTCAGAATATGGGGCCCTGATCTGATAGGACTGGGGTCCATAGAGGAGGAAGAAGAGAGACATCGGGGTGTGTGTGCAAAGAGGAAAGGCCCCATGAAGACCCTTGAGTGAGAGGTGGCCACCTGCAAGCCGAAGAGAGAGTCCTGGGGAAACCAAACCTGCTGACACCTCAGTCCTGGACTTCCATTCTCCAGAACTATGAGCAACCAACGGCTGTTTAAGCCACCCAGTCTGTGGCATTTTCTTCTAGCAGCTTGAGCAGACGCCAACAAAAAACCTAAAGGAGAAAGTAACCAGTGGAGGGGATTCTAGGGTCCAATTCAGAAAGGAAAAAAAAAGCACTGGCACCTGCCCAAACAGGGTTTCTGCAGCCACAGAGAACCTGGGCTGACGGATGAAGCCACTGGCAATGAACTACTGAATTGGATCCGGATTTGTAGGGAAATGTTAAATGATTTGCTGTACTAACTCCGACATCTGCAAGTTTCTAAACAGTAAACCTGCAAATTCCCAAAGATTTCTAAAGGTTTCTGCCTTCAGAATTGCCATATATTTTCAGAAATTAAGAAAATCAGAATTTTTCCTACTCAGAAGCGTTATGTCTTGTTGATCTGTCTTACTTCTACAGCTAAGACCAGTGTCTACCGGTTACTGAATGTACAACTAGTCAGTCAGATGGCCGTTCCCAGAAAACATTTTTCCACTCTACCATGTTGTTTCTTACCCATAAAAACGATCATTTTTGGCCAGGCTCAGTGGCTCATGCTTGCAATCCCCAAACTGTGGGAGGCCGAGGCAGGAGGATCACTGAAGCCCAGGAGTTTGAGACCAGCCTGGGCAAATATCACGGGACCCTATCTCTAGTTTTGTTTTTGTTTTTAATTAAAAAAACCAAACTATCATTTTAGAATTTTTTCTCCTACTTGTATTTGGTTTAGTTAACATAGATGGCTTCAACTTCGTATTTTATTGTAAATACTGGCTTTTGTTTTTCATTTCAATTATTCAAAGACATCTTTCCTGTATGATAAAATAATGAGAATAGTTGCCTATTCTACATAAAAAATCTCTCCCAAAATACGGTGACATAAAAGCATTAAAGAAGTCATGAGTAATCATTATGGTTTCAGAATTCCGGATGATCCGAAAGTGAGTATGACTCCTCGCGGTAGGCTATGCATGATTCAAAGTAGGGGTTCTAAACTTAAATGCCTTTAGGCACCAGAAAAATGAAGTGAACCAGTAAAGCAAGCTGGGCGCATTACAGAAAGGCCTGAAAAAGGAGAAGAGGAAGCAAAGCCTTGGCCCCAGTCATCGTGGCCGTCTACCAGAATGGAAGCTCAGTGTTCCTGAGTCTTCAAATTTCTAAAGAAAAACGTAAACACTGGTTACTTGGTATGTAAAATTTTTCCAAATTTAAAAACGTTGGCCACAAATTAGAATTTTAAAATACACAACATGAGACAAACTAAGCATACGTTCAAGATGAACGAAAACTGTGTCCCACGTCCCACCTCCTTTGCAACCTCTGGTAAACATCCTGTTGCTGCCAGCCACTGAAATCCATCAAACTAATGATACTCCCTAAGCATTTCTGTTGACTAATACGACACGAAGTATGTACTATCACACCAAGTAAACCAGCCATTTCTTAAGACACATTACTTTCTTTCTTTCAGGTCTGCTTCTCTGCCACGTGGCAGAGGATTCACAATCTTCTGTGAAACTCAGAAGCAAGTGTGCACTTTTCTATGCAAATAATCTCAGTAACTAAAGTATTTTCTCTTAAAACTCCAAATATGTTTCCTTAAATGACAATAATTACTGTCCCAGATTAGGCCAGATCTCACTGATTAGCTACATATAATGAAAATGTCCCAAGGGTTTGAATACTCAGTTCCTTCCTCATGTTTGCTTGTTGCCATTTCTGTTTTCTGAAGAAGTAGGCTTTAATCATCTCAACAATTAACACACATTTTTCTCTCAAAGCACCTGCTTTAAAAGAGCTATACAGTAAGACTACACTTTCAGGTGTGAATCTTCTCCCTCAAAATCATAGAATTCAAGTCAAAATACCATCTGCACCCCAAAACATACATTTCATTTAGTACTGACAATGCGGCATATAAAATATCAGAGACACTTGGAAGCTAAGGTTAAACAACCATTTAATTAAGCCCAGAGCTCTACATCACAGGTGAAATACCATTTTTGGTCAGATACTATTTGTTTGCATTTTGTTCTTATTTCACAACTTAAGAAAGCATATATTATTTCTGTCTTGAACTTATTAATGTATTTTTTAGAAATTCTAGTCTGGTTCATGATTCAGGATACAATAAATAAATTCAGTTTAGAGATCATCAGATTATTCCTATCTTTTGGTTCGTAGCCAGATTAACTTCCCAAAAAAATAATTTTAGCTTTATACCCAGAATGAAACATGTTTAAAATTTATAAAGTAAGCCGGGTGTGGTGGCTCATACCTGTAATCCCAGCACTTTGGGAGGCCAAGGTGGGTGGATCATTTGCGGTCAGGAGTTAGAGACCAGCCTGGACAACACAGTGAAACCCTGCCTCTAATAAAAATAGAAAAGTCAGTCAGGCATAATGGCAGGCACCTGTAGTCCCACCTACTTTGGAGGCTGAGGCAGGAGAATCACTTGAATCCAGGAGGTAGAGGTTGCAGTGAGCCGAGATTGCGCCACTGCACTCCAGCTTGGGCGACAGACAGAGACTCCATCTCAAAAATAATAAATTCAACAAAATAAAATTCATAAAGTAGAATTAACTTCAAAAGTCATGAAATTTAGACGTTTGTATATTCTAGCAGTATTGTCTATTTGCAGCACATCATATTATCCGTCTTTATTAGACACTTCATACTTAAATACAAGTAGGAAAATTTCAGTGTTTACAAATGCTAAGTGCTCAGCATAAGGAGGGACTGAAGGACTGGGAGTCCAGGGAAACAGCCAGCCTCCATACCCTACCTGCAGGCTGAGTATCCTCGGACTCAAGCAACTGCAAATACAAAATATTTGAGGGGAAAAAACAAGGCAACGACAAAAAACTATAAAAATACAGTAAAGCAACTACTTATATAGCATTTACATTATATTAATTGTAAGTAACCTGGAGCTGACTTCAAGTGTACAGGAGGATTTGCATAGGTTATAGGCAGCCACTCTGCCATGTCAGGGACTTGAGTAACTGTGGAGTTGGTTACTCCGGGGACCCCTCTGCAGGGGTCCTAGAATCGGTCCTCCACAGATACTAAGGGACTTCTGTAACCATCATTCCCAGTGAGTGGGAAGAGTAAAGGTTTCAGTGTTATAGGTTCAACTCCTGGCTCTGTGAGTTCCTGGTTGATTCCTATTCTGCAAATAAAGACACCTTTATAAGTGGTAAATCTCCACTTTGCTATGAGAATCAAATGGGCCTAACAAAGTACCTGGCATACATTAGACTATGAAGCACCATAGTTTCCTTTTGCCCTGGATTCATGGCTATCAAACATAAATAATATTTTTAACTTTAATTCATCATCCTTTCAAAATATTTGGCTTATCCTTCCATCTTCTGGCCTTCTTTGCTTTGACTCATTTTTTTTGAAATTAAGTTGTTAACAGATGCAGCAGTTTATCCAATGACACTAGTTTATCCATTGGCACAGTGAAGACCAAGGAAGCTTTTGGTGGAATCAAGTCTTTAATCTGGCAGAAGTGCTGTTCTGAGGGGTAGACAGTGGTGGAAGCCAGGCACTGAAGGTGGTGAATATGGTTCTATCCCCAAGTGGTTTCTTAAGCTGGCCTCCACCTCCTGACTAGGGTACATGTTCACCAACAGCTCTCAAACTTCAGCATGTACGAGAATCAGCTAGAGCGCTCTCAGAAACCAAGAGCCTGAGCCCCAGAGGCTCTGATCCAGTAAGCCCAGAATGCGTCCATGAACCTGCATTTATGACAAGCTCCAGCTGAGGCTGATGCTGCTGGTCAGTGGCCCATACTTGGTCTAGATGACCAAACACATTCCAGCAATGGCCCCTGGCAGGCCTCCAAGGGAGAGGTGATAGGCCCAGCAATGGCTGGTAAGGGACATATCTCCCTCCTGGCCTTTGTAACTGCTGTCCCCCAGGACAGCGGTTCTCCACTGTGAACTCCCGGCCCTTAGCAGCAAAACAGCATCACCTGGGAACATGCTAGAAATTCGAGTTCTGGGCTCCATCCCAGGGCCACTGGCTCAGAACCCTGGGGCTGGACCCAGGCACCTGTGCGTGGACAAGGCCTATAAAGGCTTCTGATGCAAGCTCGGCTGTGAGACAGGCAGCTCTTCATAGCCACTTCAAACAGCAGACCCAAACTAATCTCTCTCTCATATCAGGTTTCCCTGTAAACGTTTGTTGAAGAAAGAGTTTTGTGGCTTGAAAAATGTCTGATATCAGCTTCTGCCTCATTATGTGCTTTGTGGCTCTGGTGGCACAGGCTAAGCTGGATGCTTTATGCAGATAAAGCTCTGTGCTACTTTTCTTCAGCAGCTCTAGGTAACCCATATTCAGAAGAAGAGGAGGTGGATATGAGGGTGGGGACAGGGACCATGATGGTGTTGGGTAATGCCAGATGACATTTACAAAGTGTTAGGTCTACAGCCTTTCACTTATTAACCCATTTAATCTTCACAGCCACTCCCAGGAAACAGCAATTATTAGAATTTAAAGTTGCTAATGCTTAAAGTCTAGGAGATTTCAATTAATTACATGAATTTCCACTTTTTAATTTTAAAATGGGAAAACCTGGCAACATAGGCTGGCATTCTGCATGGGAAGAGTCAGCTGAGCTAAGCAGTAGCCATGGCCTTCAGGCAGAAAAAGCCCCCTCCAGTTCAAAGAGTCCCACCACTAGGCCCTCTTAATCAATGACATAAATGCTTGGTTCTGGAAGGCATCTGAGTTTGTGACTCCTGTTTTGAAACAAATGTTCATGTCTATGTATACGCAAGAGGAAATGGCAAAGGAGAAAAGGGAGTGGAAAGAAAGCACGTCGGAAATGTGGAATAAATGACTTCATGGGAGACAGCCCAGAGCTGCAGGCACAGGGCGAATTCCACGGGCTGCTGTGCACATGTGCACCATTTCTAACTTGGACATAGCTCCTGAACCGAGCCTCTTCTATTTCTGCTGCGGCCGCTCCAGTATCAGTCCTCATCCACTCCCGCTGGTTGTTACAGAGCTCACTGGACTAGCTCCTGCCCTCCCAGCGTTTCCAGCTTCAACCCACCCTATGTGCTGCCTCAAGAGGAGTCTTTCTAAAACACAGATCTCATCATTGGTCCACTCACCAAAAACCTTTCATGGCTCCACGTTATTATAACAGCAGCGTTGGTATTTCAAGACACAGACCCCTTCTTCCAAGACCCTTCCTTGGAAGAAAGAGCTTACCTGGGAGATGCATGTATTAAAATGGGCAGGGCAATGGATGAGGCATTAAAGGCTCTGCTACAAACCACCCATCTAAGTCATTCCATACCAAGTCAGTATTGCCCAAACTTCTGGCTACTGTAGTACCTTCATAATTTCTTTGCAATGTCAGCATAATGTCTGAATTCTTTATTATCGCTTTATTTCTCCTAAATTGGCTTATTTTTAACACTCACTTTACCCTTTCTCTAAGCAATAATACCCATGAACTCACTGGGTCCTTGAGCTAATTCTATATTTCTAATATAAATTAAATATAAAAAATACATCTAAATGCTCATTTGTTTTTCACCTAAAATTATCTCATTTGCCAGCAGGGACATCAATAGCACACTTTGGGCACTGCATTTCAAAGACCTCATCTGGCATCACAGTTCTATGATCTAAGTGGCATCAATGACAACCCTGCAGAAGGGCTGGGATTCTATGGGTGTTGTGAAGCTCTGGGCAACCGCACCCCAGTGCAGGTGTGCCTGTGCCCACGCTTTCAGCCCCAGGAGAGTCACTGTGTGCTGCTGCTCCTCCGTATGTGCCAGACTTGTCTTTGACTTTGCACAAAAATTGCTGTAAGTTACTCAAGCCTATAAGAAACTAAGCCATGTGGCTCTACAAACACTGTTCAGCCAGAGACATTCATCTAAATTTCAGCCCAAAACGAATGGGAGAAAGTACAGAGTCAGGGAAAGGCTACACTTCACATGCAAAGTCTCAGATAGGAATTATGCTATTGAGTTAGAATGTCAAGAGGCAAAGAAAGAACAACAGAAGAATAAGGTGTATGCTGGGCATGGTGGGGCAGCCCCAGCTTCCTGGGAGACCGAGGCAGGAGGATCAGTTGCAGCCCCAGCTTCCTGGGAGACCCAGGCAGGAGGATCAGCTGAGTCCTGAGACCAGCCTGGGCTCAACTGATGCTCCTTCACAAATAAAGGCATAGGTGCCTTTGCAGAATTTCAAAACTAAATCTTATATGCTGCTTGCACTCTTGTTTAGTTCATTTGGTTCCTTCATTACTTTTGTAGAAATAAATTTCAATATTTTCCTGTTTGGGGAAAAAAAAAAGCATAAGGAGCCTTTGTCAGTGTCACATTTGTTCAGGTCCATAAAGCAAATTAATTGTGTCTTAGCAGAAACCTCTAAGGTTTCATAAAACAGCCACCCTAAATCTTTTTGTATTTTTCTGGCTTTTCTCCTCTGAAAGGAAAGAGAGCTTTAGAGAAGTAATCTCAATCAGCAAATTGTTCCCCTCCCCAGTGCAGCAGCAGGTTCTCCTTTGAATAAGAATCATGTAGCTGTAGTTACCACCTGTTTCTGATAGCTTTGTCACTAAGCAATGGCTATGGAATAATCCAGTCCTGCTCTATTTAAATGTAGGCATCATCAGATATCTTGTTTGTTTTACTCCTTAGGAAGAGGTGCCAATAATTTGAGAGAAATGTTACCATCCAATACTGAAATTAAAGATAAGACGCTGATACTACAACTCAGTAGAAAAAATAAAGGAAAGTTGAGTTGGAGGAGAAAGAGGAAATAAACAAGAGATGGAATATCACATATATAGTAAAAATATTCAAGCAACCAAAGAAAACTCTTTTCACAGGATCAAGTGTTATCCACGAGCACCTTACATTACCCTGACACAATTCACTAAAGCGTATTCTATTACATTTCCTTTTGCCTGATTAGCAGGTGCCAACAAACTTCTGAATATAACTTTCTACCGAAACTGGTACATTTACCATATATTTTGGCAAAGTACAAACATATAAAGCAGAATCTTTGCTTAAGTTTTTCCTTTTTTTGAGACAGATTCTCACACTGTTGCCCAGGCTGGATAGAGTGCAATAGCCTGATCTCGGCTCACTGCAACCTCCGCCTCTTGGGTTCAAGTGATTCTCCTGCCTCAGCCTCCAAGTAGCTGGGATTACAGGTGCCTGCCACCATGCTCAGCTCATTTTTTTTGTATTTTCAGTAGAGACGGGGTTTCACTATGTTGGCCAGGCCGATCTTAAACTCCTGACCTCGTGATCTGCCCACCTCAGCCTCCAAATCCAAAGTGCTAGGATTATAGGCATGATCCGCTGCGCCCGGCCCTGCTAAGGTTTTTAAAGGAGTGTTACTGCCTTGCAATGCTTTTACCCCTTGACTTGTAAATTTCATTAAAAACACCAAAAAGTGGACCGTAGCACAGCTATATCCAGCTACCTGAACTCGTTATCCAATCTAAAACAGTGAATGAAGTTGAACAGCAAGAATGACTTACATCTTCATTGTGTATGAAAATAAAGGTTTTGTCTAAAAGAGAGAAAATATTTAATAATTTATTTGAATTGAAATTAAGAACTCTAATGTCAAAATCACTGGCTCCCCCGAACTAGAGGCTTCTGTGAACTTTGCTACTTATACTGTAAATGCCCTCCAACTACTTGGAGCACATAGCCCTTTCAGTCTATCGGTTTTCCCACTTCTAAAAGAGACATGGATACCGTAAACATTTCACTTTTCCTCCCACCTTTAGCAAAAGAAAAGAGCAGTGTGAGGGAAAGGATGAAAGGCAACAGAGCTGAGTGTGGAGGAGGGGTGGCGGCGGGAGTGCGGGGAATGGCAGCTCGTGTGTGCTGCCCAAAGGGAGCACGGCCAGCTTCCTCGAGCTCAGCCAGCTATAGTTGGCCTGTGTCACCAGATCTTCCAGTTTTTCCAGAGAATTGGGGAAAAAATCCAAGTTTCAAATGCTGGTAACTAGTCCACATTTCTACTAAGTATCATGAAGGCCAACGCTGTGGACACTCCCCAGCTCCAGCCCACGCACCCACCCATGGCAATGTGTGCTGGGCCCTTCTCTCCTGTTGATTCTAACTTTCCCCTCCACATCAGCTCATCTGTTCATTCCTTTATTTACTCCTTCCTTTGTTCTTTCACTCATTTACTGATTTACTTCTGATGCATTTAGTTATTCGACAAATATGAGATGGACGCTGTGTATCAGGCACTACTAGACTACAGGGTAGAATATGCCATGATGAACAGGACAGACAAGGTCTTTCTCATGGGATTAACAGTATAATGGGGGTGACAGGCCTTAATGAAAAAATACATCAAAGATTCTTTCATTTCAGTTGATTAGGGCTACAAAGCATGAATAAAATGGAGCTCAGTCTTCCTTGGTTAGGGAGGGCTCATAAGGGCAGCGGTGTTTCCTGGCCTCTGTAACTCTACTGTGTGGGCTCCCTCACTGCCCAAGCAGGTGGCCACTGGAGATACACCCACTGCCTCTGAAGAACATGTCCCAACATCACTATGCAAAAACTTGACAGGCTCTCATTGCCTCTGGAATTCAGAACAAACTCAGCCTGAAATTCAAGGCCTCTCTCAACTGGTTTCATCTTATTTCTAGCACTTCCACTGCCTCCCTCTGTGGCCCTTGTTTCCAGGTACATTGGACTCCACTCCAACTCACACACGTGAAACTTCTCAGACACTCTGACCCAGATCTGCTCTCTGTTTTCCAAATACCTGCAATACCGTAAGATACTTTGATACTTACTGTAGGTTATCTCACATTATAAGTCTCTGAATACTTGTCTTATGTCCCTTATGTCCCCTAAGAGACTGTAAGCCTCTGAAGGGGAGGATCCATATCCTACTCACTTCAATACCCAGAGAACTTCCTAGCAAAATAATACATATTTCTTAAACATGGCTAAATAAGACATGTTTATGTCTTCCTGGACAAGATGATTAAATTCAAAGGATAAGACCAGCACTCTGATCTTTTCTGTAACTGCAGTGGCCTGCGAACTGTGCTTCTATAATCTATTCTAACTTTTTATATATTATGCAATCCTAAACTCTGCATCAGCTAAACAATTCCAAAGATGAACTAATCAAAACATTTCCTTGTTTTGTAGAGAAGAAGGTATTTCCTAAGATAAAACCATATTAAATCACAGGCTTGCAATACAGTTAAACAGCTTTGTCCTTATTAAAAATTATAAATTTTGCTAAATACCATTTCCCCACTAAAAGCAGCAGGGCTTCCTGGAGAAATAGCTGCTTCCAAGGCTGGGACACGGAAAGGAAGTACACAGTGAGCCTGGGCTTATTTTGCCAGAAAAGTAAGAAAATGCTCAACAACTGAGGATGATTCTGTCGGAAGACACAGGAGTCGGATGGAAAACCTCTTGTTGGTCAAATTTGGGACAATTTGAGCAGCAGCACACATGATGACAGAAATAATTACTACATTTTTTTTTTTTTGAGACAGAGTCTTGCTCTGTTGCCCAGGCTGAGGTGCAGTGGCACAGTTACCACTCACTGAAGCCTCGACTTCTGAGGCTTGAGCGATCTTCCCACCTTACCCTCCCTAGTATCTGGGAGCACAGGGGTGACACCATGCCAGTCTAACTCTTTAAGAGTTGGGGTCCCACTATGTTGTCCAGGCTGGTCTCAAACTCCTAGGCTTAAGCAATCCTCTTACCTCGGCTTCCCAAGTAGCTGGGACCATAGGTGAGCACCACCACACCTGGCTAATTTATATTATTATTAATCATTAAATTAAAAAAATCCTGAGTCTCGTCTAATCACTAAAAAAAAGGTACAGGAGTGGAAGAGAGACAATTCTTTTTTATTTAAACAGAAGAATTCCAATACAGACGTGATAGAAAATCAACATTTTACAACCACAAGTATAACAGACAAGCAAGAATCATCAATAAATGCTAAATGAATGTGGAGAATCTGAACATTCACAAAGTCTCAGAGTATCACTCAGCCTATTACTCATTAATTATAAAGGGAGAAAGTGACCTTTACATGACAAACATCTGATAGACACCATCTGAACTACATAATCATTCCCCAGCACCCAGAGAGCCTGAGATTACATGCCTCCTGACGTAACGCACTGAAAAGGAAACAACAGCACCTATGAAGGACCCTGAGAAACATTTTTCCCCTGAGTTTCGTCACGAGGAAACATTCATAAGCATCCATATGGCCTGAACTCTTAATAAGATCCTAAGAACAGATTCTTTTTGAAGCTGAGTGATTGCTGGAGACTAAAGAGACAGGACAACTTAAATGCAGCATACGATCTTTGGCTGGATCCTGAACTGTTGAGTAAAAAGATAGCTACAAATGACATTACTGGTGAATACTGGACAGTGATGTTACCTGAACATTAAAGGCCCTGGATATGTTAATTTGTGATGATGGAGGAGAAATGTCCTTGTTCTGAGAAAACACCCACTGATGAATACGAGGTGCAGCGTTACAGGGTCTGCCTGGACTCCCAAGTGGCTCCAAACACGGAGTCTGGAGGAGTGTCCAGGTGCACGCACACACCTGTCAGTTCAAAGGGAAGAAAGCCAATGCGGCAAAATGGTCAGATTCTCCAATTCGGAATATACCTTCCACACACAGGGAACAGCTGCAAAATACCAGAAAGAAAGGCAATGCAGATGCCTATTTTCTGAGAAATAGTTACTTAAATGTGACTGTCACAGCATTAGTCATTCAGCTGTACAGTGTTTTAATATCACTACATTTCTGAAGCGTCTTAATACAAAATGCTAATTTAAGAAGTTTTCTGGGCATTCCCAGTAAGTCCTAGATGTTAACTCAAACACTAAATATACAAAATAGCTGTGCTCAGTGCATACCTCACAGTGAGTCTAAAATACGACAAGCCATTGAATTCAAAGATGATGGGAAAAAAGCTTATGGCCGAATGGAACTGGCCATCTAAACAGGCACACATAATACTGTTTTCTACCCAAGCCCAATTTCAAAGGAAAGTGGTTTTCAATGGTTGGTTGGTCAAAAACAGCATTAAATAGCAAGCACTAAAAAGTTAATTGAATGTTTGCCAGAAAGAGTGGAACTCGTTTTCATACTGGATAATTAATTTCTTTGTTTTTGTAAGAATTTTAAAGAGTGACCAACATGCACCCTGTGGGTAATTAAGTTCATTTGAGAACGACCCCTTACTTCTGTGGCATGCACTATGCAGAGGTTTGGAAACATTCAAAGAATGTATTTATTTATTTTAAAATTTTCTTCTTAAAGTGTTTCTTCATCTGAAGGATGTGCATTACACTTTTATATTAAACTTAACTACAAATAGCTTTACTATAATCACTGGCAGCGCATACCTAGATAAATCCCCATAAAAGATACAGGTTTATAATATGGGGGCATTTAAAAATAAATTATAATCAAATGCAGTGGATCTTCAAATGTGTAACCAGAAAATTAATTTTTGGATGATCAGTCTAGGTTTAAAAAAAATTTGAACACCTGGAAAGATTCACCATAAGTACACCAGAAGAAATGATAAATATTTGCATACACCACTACTTCAAGAAGCACCCGTTTAAAAATTAATTTAAAAGATTAATATGGCATCCTAAATGTGAATTGTTTGGTGATAAATTTACTATAATTTTTTTAAAGTTTTATAATCTGATAATGTAGGACAAAATCCATGTGCTTCTAATCAAAATCTTTACCTTTTTAATACAAGGCCTGAAAAGCAAAAAGTTCAGTAAAACAGTTAAACACTACCCTACCCTAACCCTTCCATATGTAACTTCCCCCAAACTGGGGGAATTGCTACTTAAACATGTCAAAGTAGTTTTTCTATAGTAATTAAAAGAATCTGAATCATTTCATGACTTTCTACCTGAGACTGGATTTCGTACCCCCCGTTTTAGGGGCACGGGAGTTCCCACAATGCCAGCATTGGTGTGTGCTTATTCTCTTGGTTCCTTTCAGGGCCACACAATAGTGGCTGGACAGCTGGGCCTCTGAGCTCTCTCTGGCCATCCACCCAGGGGTAGCAGTCATGTATAAAGCAGTCACCCATTTTATCTCCAATTTCTAGCTACTGAAATCTTTCCAAACCCAAGAAATAATACATTATCATATGTTTCTTTGTAAGAGTGATTTTGAAACAAATGCCTCTATTAAAAGTATAATTTATCAATAATTGCTACAAAACGCTATTTGTACTCTTCTTCACTTCTTGACTTTTTTCAAGAATAGAAGACTTATTTTTGGCAACAAGAAATAACAGAGAAAAGGGAGGAAGTGGCTAAAATATGATACTCAAAGCCTAAGGAAAGGGCAAAAGTCCTGGTACAATTATTCTAAGTTGTAGCGGTCAGCGGATTTTATACCACTTGGTGTAAGCTTTACACCGTTCTACAGGATGGATAGCTTTTCAAAATATTCTAACAGACATGTAATGTGAAGGCTTCAGAAGGGACTTGGATATGAGGAAAAAGGCAAAAGGCCATCTTCACTGCAGTTCAAAAGATACTTTCCTTTAACAATCACCAAACCCCATCGTCTAGAAAAGTCATTAATATTGCAGCTTACACGTTCTTAGAATTTTTCTGTGCATATTCATATTCATTTCCCTACATAATGGAAATCATGCTGAACAGTTTATATTCCATTTTCATAACATACTAGAGAGCACATCCCCACGTCATTAATCTTCAAAAACATGATTTATTTAATCAGCAGTCAATAGTATATCACATACACAAATCATTTTATTGAGTAATACATTTACTGTTGAACATCCATGTTTCTTCCTCTGATTTCTTCCTTTGTGTTCTTCAGCATCAACAGGAATGGAAGTTTCCTGAGGACACAGACTGTCTTAGCTTGCCTCCCAGTACCAAGCATAAAGCTGCACATAGAGCATAAATAGAGAGAAATGTTCTAGAAGATGAAGAGGGGTGAATGGGTGGGTTTAACTATGAGGGGAAGAAACGCAGAGAGAAATGCAAATGCATAAGTAAACTGCTCCTCAGGACAGAATCATGGAGGGGTTTGGGTAGCAGAGACACCAGGTTCCCGGGAAGATGGACATGGGGCTGGCTGAATGTGCATGCTGGAAGCCAGCCACCCAGATGACCATCCCAACCTTAAGTCAGGCTGCTATTCCTTCTTCACTCAGAACACATGAGATTTTTCATCTGGGGAAGGGAAGAAAGCAGGAACAGATGGATGGAGGGACTGAATGAGAATGACTCTAGATGAGGGAGACTGTGTAGGTGAGGCCCAAGACCAAAATCCACAATACTGAGTAAAGCTTCAATCTCATCAATGAAAATATCAACCTTCCATTCCAGTCTCTTAAATGCTCTCTTAAAAACGCTAGCAGCTGGTTACAAGAATCCCTCCCTTCCAGGTAGATTGGGGGAATCTCACCTAGAATAAATGAAAAATCCTATGGGAACTGACATTAATGGTTTTTAAAGAAAAGGCCAATTCCCAGTCACCCTAAAGTTCAATGCACCACTCACCACCCCTGACCGTGCGCATGCAACTTTCGCTTGGTTTCTGAGTGCCTCACGCTCCAGTCTGAAACCTCACCCAGCCCAATCCACAACATTTGAGATCATTTCCGCAAAAGAGGGGAAAAAATAAAGAAAACAAAGACAATTTAACAAGAGAATTTCAAAAAACAGTGCAATCAATATTCTCAGAGTGAAAGGAAACACATTACTTGTCTGAAGAGCTGAAAGAGAATCCACTTCTTTTTCTTTCTGCTTTTGCAGTGTTTTGTAAGAACCCAGTGCTCGAAGAGCTGCAGACAACTTACAACTGAGAGGGACAGAGGGGCTGTCACACCTCAGAGCAGGGAAGAAAGATGGAAGAGTTAATTTTTTTTTTTTTTTTTTTTTTGAGATGGAGTTTTGCTCTGTCGCCCAGGCTAGAGTGCAGTGGTGTGATCTCAGCTCACTACCCGCCTCCTGGGTTCAAGCGATTCTCCTGCCTCAGCCTCCCAAGTAACTAGGATTACAGGCACCCACCATCAAGCCCAGCTAATTTTTGTATTTTTGTAGAATTGGGGTTTCACCATGTTGGCCAGGCTAGTCTTGAACTCTTGACCTCAGGTGATCCACCAGCCTTGGCCTCCCAAAGTGCGGAGACAACAGGCGTGAGCCACCACACCCCGCTGAAGAGTCAGATTCTTGATGACACTGTTCAGTCCCTGTGTCAATTTTGGGAAAACAAATTCCTCATTCCTATTTATGTTTAAAAAAGATGAATTATTACTGTTGAAGCCATTTGTAGTTAGGTATTCTATTATTTGGAGTCGAAAGCATATCAATTGATACAGAAGGGTTAATGGATAAAATCAAGAAAAGCTTTTGAAAAGAAGAACAAAGGCAAAAAGATAATAACAAGTGAGAAAAAAGTAAGAATATTAAAGGTTCAAGAGATTCAATATCCAACCAATAAGAATTCCAAAAGAGAAAATAGGGACCAGGCATGATGGCTCATGCCCGTAATCCCAGCACCGTCAGAGGCTGGGTTGGGAGGATCGCTTGGCCCTGCAGTTCAAGACCATCTTGGGCACCAAAGTGAAACCTCGTCTCTACAAATAAATAAAAAAGGTAGCGGGGCACAGTGGTACATGCCTATGGTCCCAGCTACATGGGAAGCCGAGGCAGGAGGCTTGTTTGAGCCCAGGAGTTTGAGACTGTAGTGAGCTGTGTTTGCACCACTGCGCTCCGACCTGGGTGACAGTCTCAAAACAAAAAAGAGAGAGAGGAAAAAAAAAGGAAATAGGAGAAGGGAAATCATGCAAAAATAGGGAAACTTCTAAGAACTTACGGTATGGATTATCAGAGAGAGAGGAAAAAAAAGGAAATAGGAGAAGGGAAATTATGCAAAAATAGGGAAACTTCTAAGAACTTACGGTATGGATTATCAGAGAGAGAGGGAAAAAAAAGGAAATAGGAGAAGGGAAATTATGCAAAAATAGGGAAACTTCTAAGAACTTACGGTATGGATTATCAGATTAAAAGAGCCCATCAATTGCCTAGTGGTACCATGGAAAAAACAAAACGCACATGAAGGCAAATCACAGTGAAAATTTAAAACATGGTTACAAAGAGAAGAATCTAAATTTGCTAGAGAGAAAACTCTAATAGTATACATATGACTGGGGTTCAGAATGCATCAGGATTTCTCAAGCGTATTATTCAATGCTAAAAGATAACGGAATAATTTGCTCAAAATTCTATTGGAAAGTAAATATCAACATAAAATTCTTTATTCAGTCAAATGAGCTGTGGTAGCCAGAATGCTAAGAGTGACTCCCCGAGGCTGGCTTGTGTGTGATCCTGTCCTCTTTGTGTGTGGGTAGACCCTGAGAAGATGATGAGGTGTCACCCCCAGGATTATGCACAAGGGAGACTTGTCAAGAGGGTCTGATCTCTTCTCAGGAACCTTTTAAGTGCAGCGTTTTCCTGGCTGGTAGCAGAGGAAGAAGTTGGGGATTCAAGGCATGAGGATCTGATGAGCCACTGCTGGCTTGAGGATGGAGGGACCGTGTGGTCAAGAATGTCAACAGCCTAGGAAAAGTGAGCACAGTTGCTGGCTCACAGCCAGCCAGGAACACGAACCTCAGTCCTACAGACGCAAAGAACAAAACTCCACCAGTACAGAGGAAGGTCAGAAAACAGCCCCATGCTCAACTGGGCTGACATCTAATTTGGCCTTGTTAGACCTTAAGGAGAAAATCCAGATGAACCACACTGAAGGTCTATCCTACAGAACCCGTTGGTAATACATGAGTGTTGTGTTAAGCTGCTAAATTTGTGGTAATTTGTCATGTGGTAGTAAAAAGCTAATACACTTATTAATCAAGTATTTTGCTAACATATACTCCTCTTTCCCTAAAAGCTCAATACCGAAGGAAAAAATATCTACTTTATGAAAAACCTCTGTATCACTTATTGCAGTTATCTCAAGCTGTCCCCAAATGAGACTGTAGAGTGACAGGCTGCACAGCATGTGTATGTTGTGTTGGGCAATCTATGACGCAAGCATTCCCAGCTGGCTGAGTGGGTGGCTGGTGGCAAGGGGTGGTCTCAAACACAAAGCTGAAAAGCCTCCTCTTGTCTTTCTCCCTTGTCACAGGACCTCCTCCAAGTCCCTAAGAGTAGCTGCACAGGACAGCATTAGAACTTACAACCATCCCCAGAATGAAAGCACTTTCGGCAAGAATTGGCTTTGGTCTACATTCTCCCCTCATTCACAGTCACAAGAGTAAAAAGACCTGAGAAAAGGAATAGATAGAAGGATTATTATTTTCTTAGAACACAGAAAGGTTGAAACAAAGTTGTTTTTTATCTTACTAGCATACGCAATAGGGCGTAGTTCCAATATTCCATTTTAGGGCCAGGTAAACTAAGGCTCAGGGACCTATCAGCAGCAACACATGCAGCTGCCTTCAACTATCATCGGTAACCCACTCCTTTTCCTTCTTCCCAGAATTCTCCTGTTCCATTCCCACTCCCGCTACTCAAGTATTTCACGATTTATACTGTTTACAGTCACTGGTCCATCTTGGAATTTCCACCTCCGCATGGTCAGCTTTGGCGTTTGCCGAAAACATTTGATTCCTGTCATGTGACAGCTAGAGGCAGGGATGGGGAAAGAGCGACCCTGACATTGGTGAATACCTACTGAATGACAGAAAAACTGCATACATTTTCTCATTTTATCTTCACTTCACCCCTAAGAAGCAGATACTGCCATCCTCATTTTGTAGAGGAGAAATCAAAAGTTCTGTAACTGTAGATAGATGGCACACGATTAGTGGAAAAAAAAGTACCCAATGAGAAGTCTCATTTCAAAGCCCAGGCCTTTTTCAGTTAGAATCACACCCCAATTCCCCAAGACTCAACCTGGAGCCCTCTGCTTTTACCCGTTTCCTTGTGATTATAAATGAGACTCCTACACTTATGACCAAAAATCATATTCACAACTCAATAGCAGCATAGATGTGGCATGTCAAGGTGTTCATGGCAGGACAATGATGTCGGTAAGAAAGCGTGTTGCAAAAAAAGCATTGTCTGTCTTCAAAACGCTTAAGAATAGAGCTGTGAGATGTCTAAGGAACAGCTAAGAACTGTCTGCTGTATAAAACCAACACATCTCGTGAGACTTAAAAATAAATAAATAAATAAATAAAAGAACTGTCTGCTGACTTCGGAAGAGAAATAGTTGTTACAAAATATAAATTTAGTGGGAAACTAAAGGCATTGCTGTACAGATACAGCTAAGAATTTTCCAGAAAAGTTGAAATCACTGAAAAAGAAAGTACTCTTGTTCTAGGCAGAAGTCCAGTGGGCCAATAAAAATAGGGGTTTAGGGCTCACTAAAGCTATTACCAAGTTACCAAGGAAACTGCCCCTCATTTAGGATTTACCATTCAAAGAGAAGTAGACTAATCCCAGCTCTTTGGGAGGCTGAGACAGGCGGATCACCTGAGGTCAAAAGTTCGAGACCAGCCTGGCCAACATGATAAAACCCCATCTCTACTAAAAACACAAAAATAGCCAGGAGTGGTGGTGGACACTTGTAATCCCAGCTACTCAGGAGGCTGAGGCAGGAAAACTGCTTGAACCCAGGAGGCAAAGGTTGCAGTGAGCCAAGACCATGCCACTGCACTCCAGCATGGGTGTCAGAGTCTCAAAAAAAAAAAAAAAGAGAGAGGGAGAGAGAAGCAGAAGCTTGAGCACATCAAATAAAAGAAACCAGGAGATGAAGGCATCTTCAGTCAAACATCATCCATCCTATATTTAAATAAAGTCTTAGCCTATATACACTCCAGCCCAGGGAAAAACATACTAAAATAGTTTCATTAGTTGTATTAAATATTTGATTTTATTCAACAAACATATATAAAATTTTCATAGATAATTTTGGCATTTATAGTAAATGCTCAATAAATATTAATTGGCTAAAAAAATGAACAGAAAATGGGTTCCCAGGAAATGAATTCTATCTTAAAACAATGACCAATTAAAAATCATCATTCCACTTTTAACAGCTCAACCATCTAGGTTCAGTCACCATCTAGGAATCAATCAGGTCACGAAGGCACCACACTACACTTGCTAGGATGAACACATGGACACCACCTCCCCACCGCAGGGACCTGTAATTACGCCAAACCAGACGGCGTTCAGATGGAATACAGGCCATGAGCATTTGGTGGTTTTCATGTTCTGTATAATACTTGTCTACCTTAGGTGGTAATTTTTTTCACATCTGCTCTGTGACCAACTGTGTTCCTTGAGGGCTGACTGTCCCTGCTGACAGTAACTCCATCATGGAAGAATTTGTATTGGTCAGGGGGAGGAGAAGTGGAAAAAGTGTGCCACATTCCAAAGTCAAATATAGAGAGGAACTATAACTTTGGATTATATGCCACCACTTCCATTAGAATGGCTAATTGTCAACTGAGAGTTTACTGCAAGACAATATAAAAGGGAAAAAGAAAAAGGATAATTTTAGTACTAATAAAATAAAATATGCAATTCCTTTGATTATACAGGGTGGAAGACTAAGTTGGAGTAATTTGAGGTCTGTACCTACTCTTTGGTGAAAACGTTCAGTTAAAGAAGGGACGAGAGAGAAACTGACTGGCTCTGCCTTGTATGTGTTTCTTAAGAAGTCTTTTGAGAAGGATAATGAAGGGAATATGGGTATACAGAAATACTAAAGGAGTTGGTATTTTAATTACGAGGATCAATTTATATAAGAAGGATCCTAATAAAGATAGAGAATAGCTGACAAAACGTTGATATGGGCAAAACAGAGGTGAGAAGCTGAGTACGGAAGAGCAGGGGAAAGAGACCGCCTTGGTGAGCACACAGACAGGCCAGTACCTACACTAGCAGCAAAGGGACCGATGAGAAGGAACTGGCAAGAGTCAGGGCAGAAGACACTTGGACAGATCTGGCTATGGGAGGGAAAGACGGGACAAAACATATGAAGTGGAGCACAGAGAGAATAAGACTTGAGGATATGAAAGTTTGGCACAATAAAAAAAAACCTTATCTTACAAGGGATTCTGATGGGACACAAGGTAGACAGTACTTGCAGAAATTTACAAATTGCATGGCGCCTCCCTGCTTCTTCTCTGTTTAACTGATCCTAAAAGCAACATACCTTTTAAGCGATAAACTTACCAAATCCAAAGCCACAGATTTTTTAAAAAGGCCTAAACTAACTCATTATTAAATAACAAAGCTTTCTTTTAGGAGTCTAGGCCATTACATCATTCTTTGAAAAGATACTAAGTTCTAGAAGTAACTCACAATTTTCCCACTATACATCCCAAATACTCAAAGATGATTTTAAAGTAGTCTTTTTATAAAATAAATTTCAAGAAAATATGGTGAAATAATAAATCACCATTTCTATTTCGGATTCTTTGAAATTTCAAAGTAAAGATGCATAAACAAACTAACTGACCAACCAAAAATACTGTTGGAATTTTCTAAGAAACAGTGTGTTTCAAAAAGCAACTCAAACTTTACAGCAGAACTGACAGAGATAATAAATATCTTCATTTTGTAATCTGACAATATATTCTATTTTACCAGTTTAAGATTTTAATGTTAACATACTGAAAAATTATAAAATGCTATATGCTGCTTTAAAAAAACTTCACTTCTTATTGTAACAGAAGGAAAAACTAGAGCAATCCAGCAAGTTTGTATTGGCTTTTCCATCTTTTTGACTATGTTTTCAAAATTTTGTAATCAAGTAGGACAAAGAAAAGTACATTATGGTGCTTTCTTATGAAATCTGTACTTGAAAAAAAACCATACATTCCATGAAGTCGAAAGCTCCTCAGCAGCTCACCCACACTGAGCCCACTTTCCAGCCACCGACAGGCAGCACATGCTAAATTTGTTTACTGATCTTTTCAATTAGTTCAATAATCTATTTTCTAACCAAGCCCTTATGAAATAGACAAAAGAACACAGAAAATTCGAAACTCTTCTAGAAAGAAGCAAGGGAGCAAAATAAGTATTCATAATATGTATCTGCATTTTGAAATGTATAAAGTTGTAAATACACTAATTAATAAACATTTAATGAATGATTAAACATCTGGGTTTAAAATTAAATTTTTAAAAGAAGAAAATCTCCTGTATGTTAACGAAAACTGGTCATAAGTTAACTATCAGCAAAAGTCATTCACTGTTAAAATTTACAGACATATTGTAATACTATATAACACTATTGTACTTGAGTTAACAAGCAAAGTAGATACCCCATTTATATTGGCAATGTTCCACAAACAACAAAGCTAAGTCCGGTGGATACAACATTTTCAAAATGCATGTAAACTATTTAGATGAATTCTTTCTGCTGACAATCCCAGAGGAGAGAAGAGAAAATGATGTGTTTTACCCTAAGAGCTCTAAGCTCTCCTGGGAGGTAATTCAATTGAAATTTTACATTCAGTCTAGCCAGGCGGTGATAAACAGATGCTTAAATTAGCTGCCTTATAGCATAATCAAATATCTTAAGAAAAAAGTTTCTAACAAAAACATAAGAAGGTGAAGACAGAAAAGAGGAAAAATCAAACATTTTTAAAAAGCTTACTGGCATCTTTAGAAAAAACTGTTTTCATAAACTCTGTGTAAGTGGTATACCACAGGAATCAATCATGCCTTTCAATACATTTATTGCTTAGTTTGAACCATAGGGAAAGTTAGCACACAAATAATCGTTTAAAATTAACTACCTTTCTCAGCCAGGCACGGTGGCTCATGCCTGTAATTCCAACACTTTGGGAGGCTGAGGCGGGTGGGTCACAAGGTCAAGAGATCGAGACCCTCCTGGCCAACATGGTGAAACCCTGTCTCTACTAAAAATACAAAAATTAGCTGGGCGTGCTGGTGGGCACCTGTAGTCCCAGCTACTTGGGAGGCTGACGCAGGAAAACTGCTTGAACCCGAGAGGTGGAGGCTGCAGTGAGCTGAGATCACGCCACTGTACTCCAGCCTGAGGATAGAGTGTCTCAAAAATAAAAATAAAAATAAAAATAAATAAAATAACTATCTTTTTCATATTAAGTTTTTTTTTTATGATATAATTTGTAGGATTTTTAAGTGGCTGTATGTACAAACTTGTATCTGTGTCTTTTACTATAAATACCTCAATCTTTCCTGAAAGTAACTGAAGATACAAGTAAATAAATCAATACAAGACGAAAGGTTGAAACTGACTCAGAAAATTACTCCTCCATATCAAAATGGGCAAAACTGTAAAATCAGCTAACAAATATTATACACCAGCAACCAATGGGAGATAACCTATATCAAAAACCTACAGCCTCCATTCAACTGACCCACTAGATTAACAAATGTCCTCTCCGTTTTTCTCTAAAGCACATCTGCTGTCACTCACTGCCTGCTGCAGGCATGGAGCTAGCAAAGGGTGGGCCCCGCTTCAATACTTCCATGTGTACTGGCATGTGCAAGCTCAGCTACATGCTTAGCAAAAGTCAGGTATGCTGTTCTCAGTGTCTCCCAGCTGAACTTGTTACTGTAGTTGTGTTACTTAATTCAACATTAACCAAGGAAATATGATTGTAAAAAGAGACTTATTTCTAAGGCAAGCTAAATTTGAAAGATGTGGAAAGACTTGATATAGACTAGTCACTGGGAAAAAAATGCCTGTATGATGTAGGTGTGAGCAAATATTTTAAAAATAAACTAAAAGGAGTAGAAGTTGAAATTTGAAGAATTCTGCTTTGTAAGTTTTTAAAGTTCTAACTTCACTTAAAAGAAACTGAAACTGGAGATCACAGATGATATACTAGAATGTGTTTTATTCGAGAAGGACAAGGTTAAATTCTAATCAGACAACACTCACAGAAGAGTCCTGACTGTACTGAAGAGACAGATGAATGTATGTATTTATGTATCTTACAAAGCTTAAAGTTTTCATAATATGAATCTTTTCTTCTTTAAACAACTGTCTGCTTAAACTTCTTTTCTGCAATTGACTGACCAACTCCAATAGGATGAGAGGCTTCTGCTCCCCTACGGTGGAACCTAGACTATAAACACAAGCTGTGCATGATCCAGTGGACAAGACAATATAGCACGATAAAGGGCTATGCCAGAAGCATCAACAGGAGGCTAGGAGCATCCAACTAGGCTTGGTGGCTGGGAGAGGCTAAGGGGAATCTGAAATACACTGAATCTTAAAAGGGATATAGAAGCTTAGTAGGCAGATAAGAAGAGGTGGTCCTTCCAGGCAGAGAACAGAAAGGCAGGCAGGTGAGAGCCATGGTGAATTTCAGCTGGCTGCAGTTTAGGCTGAAAGAGAAGTCCCAGGGGAGGGACTGAGCGTGAAACTGGGCAGAAGCTGGTTCATGATAGGTCTTACCTGCCAGGGCCAAGAGTTTGATTTTTATCTGGAAGGCAAAATTACTGGAAGAATTATAAATACAGCAGTAACCACATGGATTTGTTTCAGAGCTGTTGCTCTGGCAGCAGGATGGAAGATAAACTAGAGGAGGGAAGAAAATGACACTGGAAGAGATGTAACTGAAAATTCAAAATCCAACTCAGAACAGGACCTGCGGCATCAGAAAAGAATACAGCTTTAGTATTCAGGAGGCAGAATTTACAGGAATTAAAGGCAGCTGATGAGATGACATGAGTGTGAAAGAGAAACAATTAAGAGGCCACCTAGGCTTTTACGACAATAAACAGGACACAAGAGGAGGCTATTCCACAAGATACGGATACAGGATGGGACCAGCCCAATGGAAGAAATAATGAAATCCTTCTTGGGAAAAATAACTACGACATGGAATTTGCCCAGTAATGCCCTGAATATGAGTCTGGACCTCACAAAAGAGGTCAAGGCTTGAGGAAGGGGCGGAAGGCATACATTAGCCCTGCCCAAGAGTGGTTAAAATCAAGGTTCCTGGAGTCAGAGTGGCCATAAATCCAGTCTCTGCCTTTTACTACCCCTGTGACCAAGGGTCAATTATTTACCTTCCTTCTCCCTCTGCTTCCTCATCTGTAACAGACGGATGTGAACAGTATTTGCCTTACAGGGTTGTTGTGAAGATTAAATGAGTAGATGTGAAGTAGAGTAGTGCCCGGCATGGAGTGTGTTTTACTGTGTATTTGTTGTTGCTGCTTTTGTTGTAACCAAAGCTATTTGTACAGCTGAGATCATTCCCCAAATGTGGAAAGTGAGAAGAGAATCAAACACAAAAACCCTAGCAATACTCAGATGTAAGAGGGAGAAATCGCAAAGACAGGTACGGAAGAAGGAAGAGTACCGTCATGGAAGGCAAGAAAGTCTACAGCTTCAGAGAAGGAAAAAGTCAGTATTGTTGAAGCCCACAAAGATGAAGCAGATAAAGTTCTGAAAGTGTGGACTCAAATTGGGAATTAGGAAGTCACCAGAGATAATAAAAGCAGCTTCAATAGGATGGTCCCCAAATTTTTATGACTGTAATATCCCATGTGTTTAAAAAAAAAAAAAAGTGCCTCAACCATCCTGTCTATGTATCCTCATAAATTACAACATATGCTGTGACCATGGGCTAATCTCTCAAGAAACAATATGCACCGAGGGAGTGTGCATACACCAACAATAGAGAAGAACAGCTCTACCTCAAACAGTTTTGCTGAAGCCTTGAATCTGGCAGGCCAGCTTCTTGTTAGGTTGGATGAGATGGTCATCTGAAAAGCACAATGTGGCTAATGACAAGCAGGGACCAGGAGTAGACGTGGAAGCTCTGTCACTGTCTTCTTGGTCAATTGGCTTGCATTATAATTAGTATAGTATTCTCAACCAAAAACTTTTAGGCTAACATCTTTTAAAGGCCCTTTTCCATTTGGTGAGGGCACTTACATGACCTGTAAATGCACCTAACTGGGCATGGATAAACTTACACGTCACTGTAGACTGACGGCAAACCAAGAGTGAATGAGCCCTGTCAACCCTCTACACTGCGGACCTCCCACTTTTCTTTAGAAGATCTCATGCCTGTGATGTGACCTGAGCCTATTATTAATTAAGGGGTGCCAATGTTTAAATGTATCAAATGTAAATAAATTAATGTATCAAAATATTCATAAAACTTTATTTTTAAATAAATTTAGATAAAAACAAATAGAAATTAAATACTTTCTCTGCTGTCTCAATGAATTATAAGAACCAATCTGGAAACCATTGTAAAGAGTGAGGAAAGCTGAAGAAGGTTAAAGAATAAAGAGGTCAACAACGTGCTTGGACAGTGTTAGGAGGCTTGGTTGTAAAACAAAGAAGGGGTGTAAATCCTGGCCTAGAGGAAGGCAGAGTTCAGGAAGAGCTTGAAACATTTCATACGGGAGAGATGGAGAGATCGGAGCGTGCTGGCAAGTGAGAAAAATGAGCCAGTGGAGAGAAAGAGCTGGGAGTGAGAGCTGACGGCTGCAGAGCAAGGGAACCTACGCTGGACATATGAGTCACATTCACCGCAATGGTGGCGGGGGCCGGAGGCATTTTAAATGTGAATTCAGGGGCTTGGAAAGTTCCATTAAAGAAAAAGTTCCTTGACTTATTCTGATACTGCTGGTCTGTGGAACGGAGCTGGAATCTCTGGCCTGGAGCTCACATAACAGGCTTCCAGTGCTTCACTTTTTCAACTCTGTAATTTGTTTTGGTATTCTTTTTGTAGGTGGCCAATTAAAATAATAAAGAATATAACCAGGTATCTTCCTCTCTATCCTTACTTTCCTCTATCACCCCTGATTTTAGCTTGGACTGAAGCCTTTCCTGGAGGTTTGTTCTCAGACATCAGATGATTCAGCATCAAAACACTCCCGGAGGCTCTTATCTGTTTCAGTCCTGGGCAGTCAATTCATCTTGCCTAAACAGTTTGCACTTATCACTAGGAAAGTCTTACGTTGCATTTTCATCTACTCTGCTCTCTCATCTCCGGCTTCCTTTCCCTATAAGCGGCAGAAGTGGGGAAAGAAAAAAGAGGAAAAGACAGAAGAGCTAAATCCGGAGTCTCCTGATGGTAAGGATAAAGCCTTTTTGACTCTTTGCAATCAAAAAAGTTCTCTCCACACTTGCAAAAATTTCATAAGCAAAGTTTCAGGCGGGGTCCAGAGCTCAGCGATCATACAGAGCAACGCCTTTAACCACAGCATCAGTTCACAGACTGCTTTAGATTCCGTTTTCCTAATCATTTTCTTAACCAGCTCTTATCATTTATATATAAAAGATAACATTTCAAATGAAATTGAAAGATATTCTTAAAGATGATATTTAAAATTTTCCCAATGCAAGATTAGTCTATATATTTTTTCTATTAATTTTGTAAGCATAAGTTTTGCTTCCCGAATAAGACTTAACAAAAGTATAGAAATACAAAAGTACATCTCTCCTGAAGGAAGAGGTCATACGTGTTGAGGTTAAATGGTACTAGGAGTAAGATGGGGAAATGGGAAGGGAATTATTATTTATGGGATATCAGCTACTTGTTGGATGTATATGTTATTTCACTTAGTTTTTACACTAACCCTATGAGATATCATTACCCTCATTTAACTGATAAACTTCAGATCACAGGTGTTACAGTGTCATATAGCCACAATGAGGCAAAGCTAGAGTGTTTTTTTTTGTTTTTTTTTAAAGCTAGAGTTTTTAAGCCAGGTCTATAAATGCAAAATCCATACTTTTCTTTGGTTATTATATATTGAGGAAAGAAAAAAGTTACATATTCATGATTAAAAAATAAAGGCAAAGATGGAAGGCTTGTAACAAAGGACGGAGATGAGAGAAAGAAAATGAAGAACACGTAGAAGGGGGTTTGCAGAAGGACCAGGTCATTCCAGTCCTGCAGAAGGGAATGAACCGCTTGGGAAACATTTGGGAGCAGCTGGCGATGTCTAACGTGGCTGACTTATCTAAAAGTGTCAACATAGGGGCTGGGTGTGGTGTCTCATACCTGTAATCAAAGCAGGAGGATCACTTGAAGCCAGGAGTTTGAGACCAGCCCAGGCAACACAGTGAGACCTCATCTCTATAAAAAATACAGAATTAGCCAGGCATGATGGCGTAGCCCTGTAGTCCCAGCTACTTGGGAGGCTGAGGCAGTAGGATCACTTGAGCCCAGGAGGTTGAGGCTATAGTGAGCCATCATCACGCTGCTACACACCAGCCTGGGGGACAGATTGAGACCCTGTCTCAAAAAGTATAATTTAAAAAAAGTATCAACAGAGGAAGATGTGGCCCAAACGGATTCTCCAAACATAAAACCCTAATACTAGGTAATCAAAAATAGTAATGTGAAGGCAAGCACCCACAGAGTGGTCTGTCAGCTCGAAGAGCCTTCATTTGGAGAAAAGATGGTGGTGAAGCTAAGGCACCAGCCAACAGGAGAGCATGTGCATGTTTATCCCTGTAAGGAAGACAGCTTGATTATTTGGGGGATAATGGAGACTGTGTGGAAAGTGACAAAAAGGCACAAAAAGAAGCATTTGGATTAGAAACACAGACAATTAAATATAGAAGCAAAGGAGAAAATAAATCTGAAAAAGATAGGAAGGATAAAGAGGAACTAAGGAGACTGGCTGCCTACAGGAATGGATGGGGCCAAGGGGAAAGAATGTGGTGAGGAGGGAACGGGGCAGACAAAACGCAGGAGCCACGTCTCTCTGGATATACCTTTTTGTATAGTTCTTTTATGGAGCCATATTAATATTTTATATAAGAAAAAACTCACGCATGGGAGAAAAGCTTAAAAAAGAAATAAATGGAAACAAATCCAACTATATTTCAATAAATAATATCACTAACTACACTGGGGGTGGGGGAAGGAATTAGTCACTTCATGTGTGTGTGTGTTGGGGGGGTAAAATCTATATGACATAAAATTTGCTGTTAAAACATTTTTAAACAATTCAGTGGCTTATTTTCACACAGTCATGCAATCATCACCACTACCTATTTTCAGAACTTTTCATTAACCCAAACAGACATTCTGTAGCCACTAAGCAATCACCACCCACACTCCATTCCCCACCTCCAGTCTTTCCATGTAACTTGTGAACACAAAACATTGACTATATACTTTCAAACAGCAGATTAAAAAAAAAAAAAAAAAACCTGAATAAAAATTGAACTCCAGATATGCTGGTATGGGTTAGGAATTCTTTGCTTTTTTTTTTTTCAAGACAGAGTCTCACTCTATCACCAGATGCCAGGCTGGAGGGCAGTGACGTGACCTCGGCTCACTGCAACCTTCGCCTCCCGGGTTCAAGCAATTATCTTGCCTCAGCCTCCTGAGTAGCTGGGACTATAGGCACACACCATCAGGCCCAGCTAATTTTTTTGTATTTTAGTAGAGACAGGGTTTCACCATGTTGGCCAGGATGGTCTTGATCTCTTGACCTCGTGATCCGCCTCCCAAAGTGCTGGGATTACAGGGGGTTTGGAATTCTTAAACTGCTTTCTGTATATTCTCCCAAAGTGCTGGGATTACAGGGTATTTGGAATTCTTAAACTGCTTTCTGTATATTCTAGAATCAGGCAGATAATGAAGTCTATGATATTATATCAGAACTGGAATTATTAGTATGAAATCATGCTTCTAATATATATGGAGAGATAATTACGGAAATAGACATAGATGTATATATGGATATGGATAAACGCACCCTAGCTCTGCTAAGTAATAGCAATGACCAGTCCTGGTGTCCTGATCTTGGATTCTAGATTCTATTCAAAAAAAAAAAAAAGGAGACAGGTTGGGCACGGTGGTGTATGCCTGTAATCCCAGCACTTTGGGAGGTCAAGGAAGGTAGACCACCTGAGGTCAGGAGTTTGAGATCAGCCTGGCCAACACAATGAAACCCCATCTCTACTAAAAAAAAATACAAGAATTAGCTGGGCATAGTGGCAGGCCCCTGTAATCCTAGCTACTCGGAAGGCTGAGACAGAAGAATCGCTGGAACCTGGGAGGTCGAGGTTGCGGTGAGCCGAGATTGTGCCACTGCACTAGAGCAACAAAAGTGCAACTCCATCTCCCGATTCCCCCCTAAAAAGGAGGCAGAGCTCTTTGGAGAGATGGCTGCCCCAGGGCTAAAGCTGGAAGTATAAGAAGAGCCTAGATCATCTTCTCAGGCCAGTAAGTAAGGGAGTGTCCAAAGAACAATGAGACCATGCCAAAGGACACAGGAGGGAGCTTGATGGGCTCCCATGGGCCAAACCAGGAACAAATGAAGCAACAAATAAACAGCAACGGTAATGCAGTGTGCTATGGTCTGAACGTTTGCCTCCTCTAAAACTCGGCTTGAAAGCCAGTCCCCAGTGTGGCACTATTAAGGGCAGAGCAGTTGAGAAGTGACTGGGTCATGAGGGCCCTGCCCCCATTACTGGGTTAATCCATTCACAGATGAATGGGTTATCATGGGAGTGGGGCTGGTGGCTTCCTAAGAAGAGGAAAGCCTGAGCAAGCAGGTTAGCACAGTCAGCCCCTTGCCATGTGATGCTTTGCATTGCCTGGTGACCCTGTGGACAGTCCCCTCCTCACCAGCAAGAAGGGCTTTCACTTATAGGTAGCTCCTCTACCTTGGACTTCCCAACTTCCATAACTATAAGAGAGAAATTTCTTTTCTTTATAAATTACCCAGACATTCTAAGCAACAGAAAATGGACTGAGAATATAATACACCAAGTAAAATAAATATCTGCTGATATCAATACATGAATAAATAAGTGGGAAGGAGGGAAAATCTTCCATAGAGTAGAATGCCAACTGATAAATGTAGAAGAATGGAATTAGAAATTTAGCATCTGGCAACTATCAGGAATAACTAATATGAATAAAAACCATCAATATATGCTAAATCACCGGTAAAAGTTTGATGAGAAACAGAATATTTACATAGTCTCCAAGTATCTCTTCACCAGATAGGTATCAATGACAAAGGAGGAAATAATAACTTGACAGATGAGAAATCTGGAAGTTACCACTTTAGCCCAGTACAATTACCATCAAATCAGTTAGCACCCGGCTCTTCACATAAGGCATTAGAAGAACACACCGCCGTCTACGGTATTTCTGACAAAAATAATCAGCCTGAATTTTATGAGGACGTATCAGACAAACCCAAAGGGAGGGACATTGAACGAAATAACGAGTTCATTCTCTTTCAAAGTGGCAAGGTCATGAAAGGCAAAGACAGGCTGAGGACCTGTTCTAGATTAAAGAACTAAGGAGAAAGGCACTGAACGCACCTGGGATTCCTGACAACCAGACAAACTGTCCTTCCCTTTCGCTACACAGGGTATTAATACTGGGACAACTGATATAATCTCAACGTAGTTTGTGGATTAGATGACAGTATTGTTATCAATGTTAATTTCCTTATTTTGATAACTGTTCTGTTACATATGAGAAACCCCTCATATTTAGAAAGTACCCACTGAAATATTTAAGGATAAAGGAGTGGCCGGGCGCAGTTGCTCAAGCCTGTAATCCCAGCACTTTGGGAGGCCGAGCGGGGTGGATCACGAGGTCAGGAGTTCTAGACCAGCCTGACCAACATGGTGAAACTTTGTCTCTACTAAAAATACCAAAATTAGCTGGGCATGGTGGCACACACCTATAATCCCAGCTGCTTAGGAAGCTGAGGCAGGAGAATTGCCTGAACCTAGGGGCGGAGGTTGCGGTGAGCCAGGGTCGTGCCACTGCCCTCCAGCCTAGGCAACAGAGACTTTGTCTCAAAAAAAAAAAAAAAAGGAGCATCATGTCTTCAAATTACTTTCAAAGAGTCCAGAAACAAAAATATAACATGTATCTACACAGAAACAGCACAGAAAAAGCAAGCCACATAAAGTGTTAGCATCTGGGGAATCTAGATTATCTAGGAATTTTTGTGCTATTCTTGTAAATTTTATTTAAGTCTGAAATTATTACAAAGGAAAAAATAAAACCCAGACATATTACTCCAGTGGTTCTGTGCTATTTTTTGCAAAACCCTCATCAAGTGGTCACTTCGCAAAGCCTGCACATTGCTGGAGTGATGTCACTGCTCGCTGCCTTCCGACATGAGCACTCCACCTTTAGACACTGACAGCTGGAGAATTCTTCCTTATGTTAAGTCCAAATATACCCCTGAGTAATTTTCACCCATCAAACCTACCTGTCTTTTCCTGTGGTTATAATGTTACTTCCCTAAAACCTTTCAAAGGCTTTCCATCATCCTTTAGGTTTAATTGTAACACATCCTTTTTTTTTAGGACCAAACTTCTCCCTCTCATTTCTTACTTCTGAAGATTCCTTTGCTCATCCCTGGAACAATTATTTCCTCGGTTATAAAACGAGGCAGACGGACTGGATGACCTCTAAGATCCTACCGAGAGACTGAGTTTCTCAAAGGCAAGGATTGTGAAGTATACGTACATCTTCATAAACACAGTGTAAATGAGGGGTACACGCGATGGACTGACCGAAACTTCCAAATCCAACATGCTAAGACTGACGTTTCCTTGACAGTCTCCAGTAAGATGATCTCTGCACTACGTCACCGATTAGATAAAACCTTCCAAAATTCGAATAAGAAAACATCTTGAAACTTATCATTGTTTTCCCATAATCCAGTACAATTTATAATGCATCAGTGTAGGAATTAGCTGTGTTCATGAAAACCTGCAGACAAATCAGCTCTGCTCAGTTTAGTTTTGAGCTCGCTGTGGAGCCCAATCAACACCTGTTCCACTGCACTTACTACTTGCTTACGTTATTCATTCCAGGACATGCTGATGAATCACAAGAACAGCCAGTGTGGAAGTCCACCAACAAGTAACATAAAGTTGCTGGTGATCCCATCTCTGCTTAATAATCACAAAAATCAGGTCTCCTTTCCTTTTTAAGGAATGAACTAGGGCCCAGAGAAGGCAAGCACCTTCTCCAAAGGTACATAGTAAATGAGGTTTAAAGTTGGAGCTAGAACTCATGCTGGAAGGCTCTTACGTCACAGCTCTTGTACTGTGTACATCGCTCTACTGACCGAACGCTGACATGCCTCCTCTAGGTCAGCTTTTTCATTACATTTAAATGAATGATTGTTACTCTATCCAATTTCGAGGGCCCCCTAGAAATAGAAGCCTTCTTGCTGTTTTTATTTGTAAAACATATATTATCTATTTGATATAAAAAACTTACTAAGTTCAAGCTTTTTTGCTAAATTTTATACTAAACCTGCTGTGTGTGTGTGTGTGTGTGTGTGTGTGTGTGTGTGTGTGTGTGTGTGTGTGTGTGTGTCTGTTTGAGAGACAAGTGTATTTTACTTAGTTAAGCTATGGTCCGTTTTTTTTCTTTTCTTTTTTTGAGACAGAGTCTCGCTCTGTCGCCCAGGCTAGAGTGCAGTGGTGTGATCTTGGCTTACTGCAACCTCTGCCTCTGGGTTCAAGCCATTCTTTGTCTCAGCCTCCCGAGTAGCTGGGATTACAGGCACCCACCACCATGCCTGGCTAAGTTTTGTATTTTCAGTAGAGACAGGGTTCCACCATCTTGGCTAGGCTGGTCTTTAACTCCTGACCTCATGATCCACCTGCCTTGGCCTCCCAAAGTGCTGGAATTACAGGCATGAGCCATCATGCCTGGGCTAAAGAGCTAACTTTCTAAGAGAATCCTTTTGTAATGTGAATCATTTCTGTCTAATTTGTTCCTCTAAACACAAATGTGCTGGATTTGCAGAAAATTAGATAGGCTAATAGTAGCTGGTTTAATATAGTTTAAATATTATACATCTGCTGCACTCATCGTCAAAACTAATCTTTGCCAAATTACAACATAAATGGCTTAGTGATGAGTAGGTAAGGAGTTGATTCTGATAAGCTTGGTGGTTAGAATAGAAACTATTTTTTAAAAATCTACCTAGATGAGGGACTTAAAACCATGGAAAGATACAACATGCACCGTGCAGAGTAGCTTATTCTAGGAATATAAATGCATTGATAAGAAACTGCCCTTAAAGGAAACATCAGCAAGATGACGCCGATCACACAGAGTGGGGTGCTCTCAGAAAACTCCAACACAGGCTTCTTTACTCAGCAGCTGCTGACTTTCTTAAACACTGTGGCACACTGTTTGCTCAGGGTGCTGGTCAGGATAACCGCATGTTTTAGTTCTCATATCCACCTTACCTCCAGACTACCACCTAATATATTAAATTTCATAACAAGTGATCCTATTAATTCAAAAATACTTTTTGTTTTCAGATGTGCAAAAATGTGTCAAATGAAAGCACTCTTCTAAATCAAAGTTATTTCCCCAAAAAAGTCGAAGAAGTAAATTACTTGGGTTTTATTCTGTCACCCAGGCTAGAGTGCAGTGATGTGATCACAGTTCCCTACTGCCTAGAACTCCCAGGCTCAGTCCCACCTCAGCCTCCGGAATAGCTGAGATTACAGGCGTGTGCCACCGAGGCCAGCTAATGTTTTCTATTTTTTGTAGAGACAGGGTTCCACCACGATGCCCAGGCTGGTCTCAAACTTCTGAGCCCAAGTGATCCTCCTGCCACAGCCTCCCAGAGTGCTGGGATTACAGTTGTGAACCACTGTGCCCAGCCAGGTTTTATTTTATTTACTAGGTTTTGTTTCTCCCAGAAGCTAGAAGGAAAATACATACTTGGAATTTTAATAATGAATGTTAAAAGTCAAATATGATTTTATTTAACTGCTTCATTATTTTTAATGATACAATCTGTAAGATAAGACACAAGGCCAAAATCAAAACAATATTTTAAAAGCCACCCATATGCTCAGAAAGGTAAATAACTATAGCCCATCAGATGAGTAAGGTGAGTTTCCCAAAAGGTACAGAAGAAATATTAAATACCCTAAAACTATCTTCCGCCATCTAAATTATCTTACTAGCAGAGCCTATGTTTACACTAAATACCCTAAAAACTATCTCCCGTCATTTCTCATGCCGTCTAAATTACCTTACTAGCAGAGCCTATGTTTACACTTCGTGTTTTGGGAGTCTACGTTTGGACTTACTAATAAATTCCTAAATGTTTTCTAAAATAATGCCCTGTCATTTTCCAAATAAGACAGTTCACTGTTGATCATTTTAATCTTGTACAAAGATGAGGGTGGGTATCATTATTTCATTTCATATATAATAAACATAGTTCTAACTCAAAACCATATGAGATAAAATAATCGATAATGCATGAGTATGTTACCAACTGAAACCATAGTTAGGGTTCATTAATAGTGTACAGTTCCAAAAATGTTTCATAGGCAAGTTTGTAATTAATAATCTTTAAGTTTGTAATTAATAATCTATAATTGGTGAAAGTAATTTTATGACAAAGGAACAATCTCTCAAAAAGGGCAAACAGAACAGAAAAATGCCTTGTTAATCTACTATTTAAAAACAACACTTCAAAAAAAACTTCTAAACACAGACATATTAAACATTTCAAAAAATTATAAATTTTTAAACTCTTAGTTCAAAAAGATATCTGTATTGAAAAGAGCCTAAATGTGTAGTAACACTAAATTGGTTGAATTTGTCAGGCACACTGACTCACACTTGTAATCCCAGCACTTTGGGAGGCTGAGATGGGTGTATTGCTTGAGGTCAGGAGTTCGAGATCAGCCTGACCAACATGGCAAAACCCCATCTCTACTAAAAATACGAAAGTTAGCTGGGAGTGGTGGTGCATGCCTGCAGTCCCTGCTACTTAGGAGGCTGAGGCAGGGGAATCACTTCAATCTGGAGGCAGAGGTTGCAGTGAGCTGCAATAATGCCACTCCACTCCAGCCTGAGTGACAGAGCAAGACTCTGTTTCAAATACATACATACATACACACATACAAACGTACACACACACACACATACATACATACACACATATATATACATTGGTTGGACTAATTGTAGTACATCTAGAGAGGGAATTTCCTGTAAGCTAGTGGCCTCTGGGTTCCTCACTTACAGGACTCCCTTCCAATACAGCTGATTTTAAAAACTTGTTAAAGAGTAATAAACACACCCAAAGTTCACATACCCTACATGTGTGGCCTGATGACATCAGCTGCACCCTTGCTCCTCCCATCACGCCTCCCTCCCCCTGCCCAACATTCCAAGGCAAACACAGCCAGTCTTCTACGAGCGAAGTGCTCTGAGGACCTGGATTCTCTCACTCAATTCAATGTTGGAGAGATGTTTTTCATACTGTGTGCAGTTGGAGAGCCTTTTATTCAAGGCTATATAATATTTTACAATCTATTTACCCAGTCTATACTGCTGATAGGCCTCTGGATCTACCTTTGTATTTACTATTCTATATTCCTTTCTTTAAAAAGGCTCCCAAATTGTACAAGTGTTAAGCCTCACAACATCAGGATCTGCTCCTGGGCACATCCATGTGATTAAATGTCTTACATTGTTTTAAAAATCATGTTTTAGAATTAATAGCACAGGAAAGTCAGATGCACAATGCCTGTGCCCTATTATTTTGCATGCCAGAGGCACATGGCATGTACTTTAAAGAATGTTTACTGAATAAACACCAAGTTGGAGAGTCCATGTCTACTCAAAGGACACTATGTGTAACAGGTAAGGTGACAGAAACATTAGCTCCAAGGTATCTGAGATCTGAATTGCAGTTACAGTATAGAAACTACCCCCATCTTGAAATAACACACATGGTGTCTAAGGGGTACCAGAAGGAGAGAGAGGGTCACAGGATTGATCATGTTAAAACAATGGAGTAAGAACCAAGAAATCCTACTCTGTATGTCTGTCACTAACAAGCTTTTAATATCTTAGCCAAATCACTTCATCAATATGGGTCTCAGTTGTCTTATTTTTTAAATAGTCGAGTTGTAATCTCGGAGGTCCCTTTAGCTCTAAAATTCTTAGATTCTCTTACTACAAGATAATGATAAAGGAAAAGCATTTATATTATTCATTTTGTCAAAGCAACATTTGAAGATTCTAACAATAAATACAATATTCTCAGTATATCCTCATTCATGTTGCAAATATTTAGGAATCAAATAACAGGGTGCCCTTTACAATAATTTTTTTCTATGTGTCTTAGAGAACTGCGGAAGAAATTCCAACTTTCATTAAGCATTTGCAGACAATTCTGGGCTAAGAAATGCACCTAATTATTTTTCACAAAGTTTCTAAAATATTGACAAATTATGTAACAAACATTATTCAAACATGAAAGAAGAAAAACCTCCCAGATTTCCACACCACCACTCTCGCCCCCTCAGTTCTTAATGATGATTCCCAAAGTCACAAATTCAGGTAGTTTTTTAAAAATTATGAAATCAGTGCAAATTATTTCTAAAGATTCATGGAGACTGGGAATTTTCTCTTATCCTGAGAAATTATCAACTAAATTTGTGTTTAGCAAAAGGAAGTAACAGGTAAGTTATAAAGTAAAAAGTATTTTAAGAATCCAAGAAAGGACAGTAAGAGAGTAAAAATAAACCTCAGATGTGGAATCTCCATTAGGAGAAAAAAAAAAGCAGTGAGCAGATAGGAAAGTGAGCAATTTGAGAAAAGGAAGTTCAAAGAGAGATTTGAAAATCAGGATGACAGTTTTATTTAGATTTGCTAAAGATAAAGGCAGCAAATCAAAGTAAAAGTGATAGGTCTGGCACTGTCCTATTTCTAGTACAAGAAGAGTGGAAGAATCATGCACTTCCCAAAGTTTCAGCAATCTACTGGGAAAAGAGGAAAACTGTTTTAATAGATGGAAGAAAATGTAAAGCACAGATGACAACTTCAGTAGAAATAATGACTTTGGCTGTGCTCCAGAGATAAAGACAATTAAGCCAAAGAACTTTCTCGAATTTTAGGACAATACAGCTGTATTTTCAAGTAAGCTGAGTAAACACACAAAATGCTGTGTAACCACTGACCCCCAAGATTCTGCATACGGCACTCACCTACAGGAATAGGTAAGACTGCCTTTCTCCTCTTTCTCCTACGTGGACAATAAACACATTTCCAACAGCAGCATTATAGGAACTCCTGGTACAATAAATAAGTTGTTCTTTTATATTCAATTCTTATAAAACCAACAAGAAAACTGAAAGAAAACAATATGTACTTTAATATACCTGCATATGGCCCATTTCATTTAAAATGCCTCTTTACATGGGTCCCTAATTAATTTTCAAGAAAACCAGGTCCACGGTCTGAAATATGAAGACCTCTAAATGTGAAGGTAAAGTATTGCTTTCAGGTAACAATTAATCTTGTTAAATTTAAAAACAACTGCTTGACGATATTTCAGAAAATTAACCCGAAACAATAATCTAGTCTTTCTCTTACTTGAATTGTCGATTTTGTAACTATTTGGAAACAAAGAAAAGAAAAATATAAAACATCACACAAAATTAATTTATCTACGTGTAAATTTGTTCTTTTGGTCATTAAGTGTCTCTCTTTATTATACAGACAAGACAAATCATAAGTAAAAAGGGGGAAAACAAACTTCCTTTTTATAAATATAAATTTCAAAGTGTAACAGTAACATAAGGTTACTATCACTTGTTTAGTTTATTTTCTGTCAGTAAAATTAGTCCTACAAGGAAAAAAATGAATACTCTTAAAATTTGCTTATTTTATTGCCTTCTGGATTAAAATAGAATTAAAATGTTTTCCATGAAAAGTAAAAACTTGCCACTTTTTGCAATTTATTTTTCTGTTAGTAAAGATTTCTCCTTTTTTTCTTTTTTGAGTAATTAGACACCAGAGGCTTTGGGAGGTAAATTCACTAAACTAGATATATTTTAAAAGGGCCATTGTTCTGTTTTTAAAGCTCTAATTTTCTTAATATTGCATTAGGACCACCACACAAAGATAACTTTTGAAAAGGGGCAGTCAACTTCTCTTTCATGCTACTTTTTAACTGGAGGCCAGCAACCCCTTCGTGCCCGCTGGCTCTGGAAGGACAGCATCCATTTTCAGCTTTCCACACTTCCCTCGGCACCTCTTGGTTTCCTCTTTCTTACAGCACAATCAATCTAATCCAGCAATAAAATAAACTGACCCGATGTTGAGGAAAAATTATCATTCTTCAAGCAGAAAGAGAAATGGCTAAGAAGGTGGAAATGTAGACCAATGTTATAAAGATTAATAAGCCCAAGGCTCAAAGAACATCATTTATAGGACTTAAAAAAGAGTTTATGATTTCCAGAAAGCATGTCACATGCTTATAACACCTGTAATTAAAATGGTTAAATAAACAATGCGCGGAGATAGGAAAAATCAAGGAGGAACAATTAGGATGGCAATGCTGTGTTATTTACTACCATATAAATACTGACTGATAAATAATACATAAAATCAATATGAAGATTGGTTTCAGTGTCCTTATTTAAATTATCAGCTAAGATAAGAAAACTTCACTTAAAACAAGAAAAACCTACAAACAGCTATCTCCAATTGAGTATCAAAAGAAACACAGCACATTTGGAAGAATTAAGAAGCATAAATGCAAGCAGGCCCCACAAAATGAAACTACAAGTCTAAAAAGTTTAGAAAGGATTTTTTTTTTTAATGGCAATACTGAAGAAGGAAAAAAAAACCTGGGCTCAATAAATAATGTCTTTAGTTTATGTGTTTTGAATAGTTACATGATACATACAGCTAAGAAATCTAAAAAAAAAAAACTTCCATGTAATCTGCACCTAGAAAAGAAAAGAAATTCAATCTATATTTCTCCTAATGTTGTGGTCATCTTTTGGGCCACAGAAAATTAACTGAAAAAAAATAAGACAAAACATATTCTTTAGAGTCTGTATATTTAACATATTCATGAATATAATCTATAAAAAGTATCCCTCTCAGTAAAAAAGAAAAAAAAAAATCAATGAAAATGTTTAGAATATTTTTGTCTTTAAATATATAGAGCTTATTCATAGATTTAGGCTAGAACAGAAATTCTAAAACAACGAAATACTCACCATCATCCCTTGGTAAGTATAAAAGATCTTTTTTCCCACCACTATTCCCCAAATGAGGAAGAAGAAATCTGATTTATGCAAGAAAACCCAGGGGTAAGGTATACATAACTTCAAAAAAAAAAAGATTATCATAACAAGTAAACTCATTATATTTGTAATTTATAAATGCTTTCTAAAGCTGTCCTTTTGCATTTCCTTAAAAATAATTAGCCTCTAAAACTTCATCAGTAAAAGTTTAAATGCAGAGCAATTGATGATTTTTAACAACGTTACTTTAATCTGCCCTTAAGTTTTTTTACTCTTTCTTAAAATGTCTGCACAATTAATTACACTCCTGAGCTCCATTCAGATAGATAAAACAATAAGAGATATATTTTATATGACAAGCTCACAGCTTTAAAAATTCATTAAGAGCTTGGCAATAATATTTTCAGTGCATTTACTATTACCTATTGATCCTAATGCACTTGACTTATCTGCAACGATAAAACTTATCTTGACCTTGCTGAATACAAATAGCCCAGACTAAAACCTGCAATGGCCTCTCTGGGGAAACAGCGGTAATCGTGACACAGGGAACCTTAGTGCTCACGACCAACGTGCCAGCAGAATCAACGTTTGTTTCAGCCTCACTTTGGTAATGAGAAATGAGAAAGCAACACTTTTCCATCTATAAACAGCTATTAAGAGATTTTCTCTAATCAACCTTACACATTTTCATCAAGGAACCAGGACCACCTCTGTCGTGTCCTTCTGTTATTTGGCTGATTCTTCAAAACACCTGGTCCCATCTGCTTTACAAGGCACCCTAAGCACAAAGGAGTGGGGGACTCCCCTCATATTAGACGCCCCCCCCTGACATGGAGGAGGGGAGAAAACGCGGATGTCTTCCTTTGGGGACATCCGTAACAACAGAGAAACTTAGAGAAAAAATGACAGCGTCCTTGAGGCGCGTTCACATTTTGTTCCAGTTCTACTAAAATATTCTAAAATTGCACCTACGGTAATTAATGCATCGAAGATATTTCTAAATGTTTTTCTTAAATTACATGACAGCTTCCCTCAACCATCTTGTTCATCTCTCAAATTTTACCTACATTTTTGTTATCACAGTAAATCACTAAGTAAACATTAAATTACCTATTATGCTTTCTAAGTCTGTGGATACAAAGTCAGTCAATGAAAGTCCTTTTCCACCTTTTAAAATAAGCCCATTAGAGATAAACACAATTTCAAGAGTCAACTTTTTAGCTAGAGTATTTCATAAAGTTAGAAAAAAAACTTGAAGAAAATACTAAGATAGGGCTATCGATTAAATAAATCATTAAGTTGCCAGATTCTCAAAGACTTTTACAAATATTAAAGCATAGAATGAAATTAATTATAAACATATTTAATCATAATTTCAGTTTCCAAAAATGTACAGCAAATAATCTATAATTTAGTTTTGAAATAAGATTTCTGCTTGTTTTTAAACTACTTATGGAGACTTTGGGATTTGTGGATAAATTATAACTTCATGAATCATACCTCTGACAACTCAAAATTCAGGCTTGGATTCTCTCTAAACTCCTGTCCCCAAATACTTCTTAAGGTAGCCAGGCAATAAATGCACATTTAATGTCATTTTATATAATGTTTATGACTTTTAGGAAAGAGAGAAATAACTTTAATTTGCTTTAATACTATCTTAGTAGTTTGATATCTATATCAAAATTGTATGATTGTAAGGCCTCGTGAAAAAGAAATTATATAGAGAATTTCCTAAGTAGATCAGTGGCTTTCTTAAGCAGTACACTAATGCAGATACAGGTTTGAAAACCCTGCAAGAATTAGTTGTCCTGTATTATTATTCGGGGCACCTGAACACAAGATATTATAACTATGGCACATTAACTCTGCTATTTCTCAAGAAGAACCAGGAATTTTAAACGTTCCCTATTGAGTAATTTGCTCAGAGCAGCTAAATGAAACATAATGTATTTTATATATTTCCATCTACAATATTGCTTAGTGCTGATAAACGGCAATATGACTTCCTATATTTTAATAGGCAACAGTGTTGGCACTGGCTATAGACGAGCACAGACTTAAAATAACGCCATCCACAAACTCTGCCACAAAGAATAAGGCTCCATAGCTAATTATACAGGGAACTGATTTTAATTACACAGAGAACATTGCTTTTAAAAACACGTTCCAAACTGCAAAGGCGGAGGAGGGTGCGGTGGTAGCTAGTGAAGGGGGAGGAAAAAAAAAAAAAAAAAAAAAAAAAATCAACCGAACACTTCTACCATGTTACAACATTGCCCTCTACTGGTACACTGGAAACTTTGCAGGTTAAAAAAGATTAGAAAAGAAAGCCAGGAAGAACAAACTTTAATTATGAAAATTTTGCTGACTTTAATATAAATAATGAAATTCAACTTGTGTCACTTTAAACCTAAATCAATATTTAACTTGACATGTGAAAAGCTTTCCGATTAAATTTACAGTTTTGAAATAACTGTGAATTTGAGAAATGTGGTTTCCAACTATATATCATCTGGCTAAAAGACAAATCATGTTTATTTTAAGTGATGAACAAATATTAGAAATATTTGGAGAGTTCATCAATATTTCTTAATCTAAAATTCACATATTTAGTAAAAGAAATTAAAATCCAATTCATTAAATATATGAATTTTTATTTCTCAGGCTGTCATGCACACAATGCCACATCAAAATAGCAATAGTTGGCCAGACACGGTGGCTCACGCCTGTAATCCCAGCACTTTGGGAGGCTGAGGCCGGCAGATCATCTGAGGTCAGGAGTTCGAGACCAGCCTGATCAACAGGAAGAAACCTCGTCTCTACTAAAAATACAAAAATTAGCCAGGCGTGGTAGCTCTTGCCTTTAATCCCAGCTACTCAGGAGGCTGAGGCAGAGGAATTGCTTGAATCTAGGAGGTGGAGGTTGCAGGGAGCCGAGATCACGCCATTGCACTGCAGCCTGGGTAACAAGAACAAAACTCCATCTCAAAAAAAAAAAAAAAAAGCAACAGTCATTTGTAATCAGTTTAGATTCAGAGAAAAGTTATTCTCAATTTATTTATTTTAACCCAGTAAATATTTCTTTAAACCAATAAACATTTCTGTAAGAATGTCTTTGGTTTTAGGAACAATTAATGTATGCTTAGCACACAGATCAAAATAATGAAATTACCATCATTACTAATACTTCCTTTGTTTGAAGTAGAAATTCTACCTCATATGCAAGTCTGATTTACAAGAAATAACAATACAAGATTTCAAGGTACGCGTACTTTAAAATCTTTGCATTTTATATTGTAAGACAGGAAACTTTTAAGTGAACTAATAAAGTTTGAGAACAAGTATATTAAACAACCGCAGTGCATTACTATTTTTAATCTCTAGCAAAAATAAACTGTTATGTCTAGACTAAAAATTTTCTGTTGTCTTTTCTGATACAAAAATAGTTTTTAATCACAGATACATACAATCTAAGTCATGAAAATTATACTTCTGAAAGCAATATAAGAACGTAATCGCTTTACAGGAAACCAAATTGTTTCCTATTACGAGAACTGAGCTTCCAGAAAGGTGAGGCTTAGAACATCTCCTTTCAGCGTCTTAAACACAGCGTGGGTGGCAGGGGAAAGGAGGGATCGAGCAAAACTGTCAGGGAAACATGAAGTGGGGACGGGCGTTAAGACACACAAAAAGGGACATAGAGGAGAAGGGAAGGAAGGAGAAATCAGAGCAGAACTGTGACGACTTCCACTGCTCGGTAAGGCCTAAAAACTCAAGTGAGGAGTCTGCACAACTTTAACAAGTTACCGTCCTAACTCTTCAATAAGAGACCCCCATTTCTCACTAACGGTGACAGTTTCTAATTTTATAATGGAAGTCAACAGAAAAACGAAATTTACATTAAACAGTGTATTTTATAATGAACCACCAGAAACTATCTTCTATTAGGCAACATCTGTGTAAATAAATTATATTCTAACCTACCACTGGAAGAAAAGAAACAAAAGTAATTAACAAAGTAGCAGAGAATTAATTATAAAATGGAAAAAACATATCCTGATGGATGCGAATTTGTTATTTTTTTAATTTGTTTTTTAAAGGATATACTCCCTGAAAAGTGAGAATTGATTTCTGACATACAGCAGTTCCAAAGTACAACCAATGACTGATGGGAATTTTATGCTCAAAGGAGTGCTGGATTATAAAAAGCAAGGATCCGGCCAACACTCTTGGGATCAGAGTTTACTGATTTCCCACTCATGAGTTCAAAGTTGTACTTGTATTCAGTAACACACTGGGAAAGACACACCTTTAGAGCAAATCCCTAAAGCACGTTTCTTATGCTGATGCCCACGTTGCTATTCGTATACTATTACAAGCCATTGCCCATTTCTCCTAATTATCTAAAATTTTTAAAAAGATGCTTACCTGGAATCCCTAAAAATAAGTTTAAACACGCAAAAACTGCAATAAAAAGTGGTCCAGTGATCTCTGGGCCAACCAAAACTCAAGAGTCAGGCATGATAAAACAGGTAAAGAATTTTTAGGCCAGGCGTGGTGGCTCAAGCCTGTAATCCCAGCACTTTGGGAGGCGGAGGCGGGTGAATCACGAGGTCAAGAGATCGAGACCATCCTGGTCAACATGGTGAAACCCCGTCTCTACTAAAAAAAATACAAAAAATTAGCTGGGCATGGTGGTGCGTGCCTGTAATCCCAGCTACTCAGGAGGCTGAGGCAGGAGAATTGCCAGAACCCAGGAGGCGGAGGTTGCAGTGAGCCAAGATCGTGCCACTGCACTCCAGCCTGGGTCACAACAGCGAAACTCCGTCTCAAAAAAAAAAAAAAAAAAAAAAAAAAAGAATTTTTAAAGAGCAATTTATAATGGAAAAAATATACATCGTTTATACATATAAACATACTGATTGGTACTCAAAGGCATGCAAGATATAACTATTTTCACCAATCTGCCAAAGATAAAAAAAGGATAACACACTCTACACGCAGGCACAGGAAAGGAGGCAGTCCATGCTGCCGTAGGGGTGCATTCTGGGATAGCCCTTCTGGAGGGCAACTGAAATATGAGGCAATACAAATGGATGTGTGTGATTAAGAATGTTAATAAAAGACTGTTAAAACAGTGAAAAATTCTAAACAATCTAAATGTCACAACAGGGAACTAGGTGAATTCATAATGGCACACCCATATAATCCAACACTATGCTCTCACAGACATTTGGAAACAGAAATCATTTTAGAAAATGGTCTCATTTTGGAAAAAGAAATCAACATCTACCTATGTGTGTATTTACGTGTGTATGTATGTGTGAGTCTCTACACTGCCGCCTCCACTCCTGACACACACATACACAAACATACATGCATGCAGGTGTGCACACACACAGCAAAAAGCAGAAATCAGGAAGAATTTTTCTCCATAGGATTACATGTGACATCTTTCTTTTATCTTATCTGTATTTAAAAACTTTTTACCTACATTTAAAAATTTTTCTAAAGTGAGTATCTTTCTTCTAGAATAAAGGTTTTATTTTTAAAATAAGTAGAATATAATGTAAAATCTTTAGATTAACTAGCAAAACAGGGAATTGTTCTACGATGTATTATTTTACGCTCTGAATTAATTATGAATCCAATGATCTCACTTTCAATCTTGGAAGAACCTTACTAGAAGAAAACATGGAGTTAGGACTGAAAGGATAAATTCTCAAGGCAGACCTCAGTGGGTTTAAATCCTGCCACTGCGTTTCCTAGCTTTGTGATCTCAGAAAATTTAGAGTCCTCTAAGTATGTTTTTCATCTGAAAAATAGTGATGTTAATACTTGCCTTGTAGTAAGTAAAAGAGATAATGAAATTATATTAATTATTATATCAAATGAATTATTGTTCTTGTTTTCTCCGCACTTTCTAGGTGCCAAAACACATGGCACTAAGATCTTCACACAGATGATCACTTCATCTTCACCACTACCCTGCGATGTGGGTAATATTTATGATATATATTTTCCATATGAGGAAATGAGATTTGGAATGTTAAGTAACCAATCCAATAGAAGAACATGGCTACTAACAGCCTGCTCTAGGATGTGAATCCAAGACTGTGTGATACAAGGCATATGGATTAGCCATGATGTCGCACTGCCTCCACTCCTGAATGTCACCAGAGCTCACCATGATGTCACACTGCCTCCACTCCTGAATGTCACCAGAGCTCACCATGATGTCGCACTGCCTCCACTCCTGAATGTCACCAGAGCTCACCATGATGTCACACTGCCTCCACTCCTGAATGTCACCAGAGCTCACCATGATGTCACACTGCCTCCACTCCTGAATGTCACCAGAGCTTAGCACAATGTCACACTGCCTCCACTCCTGAATGTCACCAGAGCTTAGCACTATGTCACACTGCCGCTACTCCTGAATGTCACCAGAGCTCACCTCTATGTCACACTGCCTCCACTCCTGAATGTCACCAGAGCTCACCACTATGTCACACTGCCTCCACTCCTGAATGTCACCAGAGCTTAGCACGATGTCACACTGCCTCCACTCCTGAATGTCACCAGAGCTTAGCACTATGTCACACTGCCGCTACTCCTGAATGTCACCAGAGCTCACCTCTATGTCACACTGCCTCCACTCCTGAATGTCACCAGAGCTTAGCACTATGTCACACTGCCGCCACTCCTGAATGTCACCAGAGCTTAGCACTATGTCACACTGCCTCCACTCCTGAATGTCACCAGAGCTTAGCACTATGTCACACTGCCGCCACTCCTGAATGTCACCAGAGCTCACCTCTATGTCACACTGCCTCCACTCCTGAATGTCACCAGAGCTCACCTCTATGTCACACTGCTGCTACTCCTGGTCACCAGAGCTCACCTCTATGTCACACTGCCTCCACTCCTGAATGTCACCAGAGCTCACCACGATGTCACACTGCCTCCACTCCTGAATGTCACCAGAGCTCACCACTATGTCACACTGCCTCCACTCCTGAATGTCACCAGAGCTCAGCACGATGTCACACTGCCTCCACTCCTGAATGTCACCAGAGCTTAGCACTATGTCACACTGCCGCTACTCCTGAATGTCACCAGAGCTCACCTCTATGTCACACTGCCTCCACTCCTGAATGTCACCAGAGCTCACCACTATGTCACACTGCCTCCACTCCTGAATGTCACCAGAGCTTAGCACTATGTCACACTGCCGCTACTCCTGGTCACCAGAGCTCACCTCTATGTCACACTGCCTCCACTCCTGAATGTCACCAGAGCTCACCACGATGTCACACTGCCTCCACTCCTGAATGTCACCAGAGCTCACCACGATGTCACACTGCCTCCACTCCTGAATGTCACCAGAGCTCACCACTATGTCACACTGCCTCCACTCCTGAATGTCACCAGAGCTTAGCACTATGTCACACTGCCGCTACTCCTGAATGTCACCAGAGCTCACCTCTATGTCACACTGCCTCCACTCCTGAATGTCACCAGAGCTTAGCACTATGTCACACTGCCACTACTCCTGGTCACCAGAGCTCACCTCTATGTCACACTGCCTCCACTCCTGAATGTCACCAGAGCTCACCACGATGTCACACTGCCTCCACTCCTGAATGTCACCAGAGCTCACCTCTATGTCACACTGCCTCCACTCCTGAATGTCACCAGAGCTCACCTCTATGTCACACTGCCTCCACTCCTGAATGTCACCAGAGCTTAGCACAATGTCACACTGCCTCCACTCCTGAATGTCACCAGAGCTTAGCACTATGTCACACTGCCTCCACTCCTAAATGTCACCAGAGCTCACCACTGTCACACTGCCACCACTCCTGAATGTCACCAGAGCTCACCACGATGTCACACTGCCGCTACTCCTGAATGTCACCAGAGCTTAGCACAATGTCACACTGCCACCACTCCTGAATGTCACCAGAGCTCACCTCTATGTCACACTGCCTCCACTCCTGAATGTCACCAGAGCTTAGCACAATGTCACACTGCCTCCACTCCTAAATGTCACCAGAGCTCACCACTATGTCACACTGCCACCACTCCTGAATGTCACCAGAGCTCACCACGATGTCACACTGCCGCCACTCCTGAATGTCACCAGAGCTTAGCACAATGTCACACTGCCACCACTCCTGAATGTCACCAGAGCTCACCACGATGTCACACTGCCTCCACTCCTGAATGTCACCAGAGCTTAGCACGATGTCACACTGCCTCCACTCCTGAATGTCACCAGAGCTCACCACTATGTCACACTGCCGCCACTCCTGAATGTCACCAGAGCTTAGCACAATGTCACACTGCCTCCACTCCTGAATATCACCAGAGCTCACCACGATGTCACACTGCCGCCACTCCTGAATATCACCAGAGCTTAGCACGATGTCACACTGCCTCTACTCCTAAATGGTCACCAGAGCTTAGCACAATGTCACACTGCCTCCACTCCTGAATGGTCACCAGAGCTCACCCCTATGTCACACTGCCTCCACTCCTGAATGTCACCAGAGCTTGCTGTTCATGTTCTTCTTGTTGTCATTACTATTGTTGAATGGTGACTTTCTATTATTCTTATTTCAGTACATTTCACTTGTTAAACAATACAGTTGATCCTTAACATGGCTTAGAACCGCACATGTCCATTATCTGTGGATTTTCTCCCCCCTCTGCCACCCCTGAGACAGCAAGACCAACTCCCAACCAGCCTACTCAGCATAAAGATGACAAGGATGAACATTATGGTGATCCACTTCTACTCAATAGCAAATATGTTTTCTCTTCCTTATGATTTTTTAAAGAATATTTTCTTTTCTCTAATTTACTTTATTGGAGGAATATAGTACATAGTACAGATAATATAAAATATGTGTGAATTGACAGTTTATGTTATTGGTAAGGCTTACAGTCAACAGTAAGCTATTAATAGTTAAGTTTTAGGGGAATCAAAAGTTACACATGAATTTCTGACTGCACAAGGGGCCTGTGCCCGCAACTCAAGAATAGAAATCTAACTGTTCATTTTGGCTAACAAATACATTAATCTTGCTTCCCATTCAAAGCTATGCAAACTATCCTCCCTGCCATAAACTTCCAGTAGCCATCCTGTCTCCACAATACTGAAATACCATACAGAAGAGTGTGTACCTGTCTCTTCCATATTGAGACACCAGACAGGATGAGTGTGTGCCTTCCTTACATTCTACACACACTCCAGAAGGAGTGGGTCTCCTAAAGGCAAAAGAAAACAAATTGGCTAATTCAGAGCCAGGGTATAATTTTTAAATGAGTCAGGAAATATTTGTGAGCTGTAATTTAAACACTAGGTTTCCTAAAGTCTCAGCATCAGCATTAAAATTTTAGAAGAAATGAGTAACTAAGTACTAATTTCTTCCTCTAAAATACAAAATAATTTAAAATGCACACTTGAAATCACATCTTTTTTGTTTTTGTTTTTGTTTTTGTTTTGGTGAGATGGAGTCTCTCTCTGTTGCCCAGACTGGAGTGCAGTGGCATGATCTTGGCTCACTGCTGCATCCTCTGCTCCGGTTCAAGTGATTCTCCTGCCTCAGCCCCCCAAATATCTAGGATTACAGGTGCACATCACTATGCTCGGCTAATTTCTGTATTTTTAGTAGAGATGGCATTTCGCCATGTTGGCCAGACTGGTCTCAAACTCCTGACCTCAGGTGATTCACCTGCTTAGGCCTCCCAAAGTGCTGGGATTACAGGCATGAGCCACCGCATGGCTGAAATCACATCTTTAAAAACAGCTTTCTCAGTTTGGAATTTAAATTGCACATTGATCTAAAAATTAATTTATCTCTTAAGTTCGGGGTTGCCATTTCAGGGAGATTACTTCTTAGAGTACAGCATAAAAACAAATTAATAAACTGCTTCTCACTCTTCAATCTAAGCTTTATTCAACCTGATGCATTTCACACTGCAGGGTTTTCCTGATACTCACCTCTAACTGGGCTTTCTAGGATCTTTTTCCACCTGGCAACTTCAGCTCTTTCTATAGCTCTGCTTTCTTGCTAAAAACTTAAAACTCTTCAGTGGTTTCCCATTGCACTTAAAACAAAATCCTCATTCTTCTGATAAGGGCTGACCTCTGCTTCATCTTACACCACACTCCCACAGTAGATTCTAGGCATTTTGGCCTTACTGCTGTTTCTTGAAAACATCAAGTTGACTCTTCCCTCAGAGGTTTTGTGCTCACTCTTCTTTGTCTGCTGTCTTCTTCGCTGGTCGAGGTGACTGGCTCTCGTCACTGAGCTATCAGCTTAAGTACTCCCTTCTCAGAGGAGGCCTGCCCTGAAACCCCATGGTCAGTCCCCAACACGCCCCTGCTTTCATTCTCTTGTGCATCGCACTCAGCCTCATGTCCCACAGAAATTACAATCCAGACAAAACTGCTATTAAGAGTTTCCTCTATCCATCACTAAAATGTTCTGACTTGCCAACAGGAAAGAGCTACAGGATATGCTCTTGGGTAAAACGAAAGTCGGGGTGCCGAGCATGGTGCTCCACATGCTCCAGCCTATGTTGCACAGGACAGGGAGGACGAAGCATAGTGACAGGCACGAATCAACACTGACGAGACGGGAGAGACATAAAAGAGAGCAGCCAGAGGGAGCAGAAAGGAAGGAACTGGAGAGGGGAGGTAACGGGAGAGACCGTCTCAGTTCCACCCTCTGCTGGTGGTCTAGGTTTGAACTCAGCACAAGTACTGTCCATTCAAGAGAAGCACATGTACTAAGCAACTTTCTATTTCTCCTTCACTCCTGCCTATGAAAGCCTAACTCTTAAGAATGAACCTAGTTGCTACTTTCCATGTGGCTGCATCCACCCTGCCAGAGGCTGTTAAAGCCAGTGACACAGCAGGCCTGTTACTATTGCTCACCTCCAGGGAAGCCTCACACAGCTCAGCGGGCACCACAGGTTTCTAGGCAGCTTGCCCCCTACTTTCTGAACCACTATCCCCTGCTCTCTTCTCTCCTGAAACTCCCGACCCCATGCCCTACTCACGTCCCTCTGAAGTTTCCCATCAGAAGCCACTGACGAGGACTCCCTCCTCAACCCACTGCTGAATCCACAAATCCACCAGCACCTCTACCGAACTTTTCCCATCACAATGGAATTCACGAATGGCGCAGGGATCCTTCGGCGTTCCTTCTCCCTGCCCCCACCCCAGCCACCCAAAACCTAAAACTATAAAACTTCTAGAAGATAACACAGGAGAAAAGCCTTTGTCATCTTGGGCTAAGCAAAGATTTCTTAGGGCACAAAGAGTATAAAACATAAAAGGAAAAAAAAGATAAACTATTTCATCAAAACGAAAACATCAACTTTTTGAAAGATACTATTAATAAAATGAAAAAACAAACCATGGGTTGAGAGGAAGTATTTGCAAAACCATAGATGATAAAAACTAGATGACCAGGATAGGTAAAGAACTCTCACAGCTGAATCACAAAAAGACAAGCAAGCCGTATGACCTCAGCATTCGACTCCTGGGCATTTACCCAAGAAAAACAAAAACAAGTCTACGCAACAACTTGTACATGGGCGGGGCGCAGTGGCTCACGCCTGCAATCCCAGAACTTTGGGAGGTCAAGGCGGGAGAATCATGAGGTCAAGAGATCAAGACCATCCTGGCCAACTTGGTGAAACCCCATCTCTACTAAAATACAAAAATTAGCTGGATGTGCTCGTGGGCATCTGTAGTCCCAGCTACTTTATTTGAAATAGTCAAAAACAGGAAACAATCTCAATGTCAATTAACAGGTGAATGTGTAAGCAAATTGTGGTATATACACATAATAATCAGAAAATACTTAGCAATACAAAGGAATGACGTATGGATATTTGTAAAACCATGGATTAATCTCAAAATAATTATGTTGGTGAAAAAAGGCCAGACCAACAAACAGTACATACCATGATTTAATTGATATAAAATTCTAGAAAAATGCAAGCTAATCTACTGTGACAGTAGGTAGGTCAGTGGTTGCCTGGGGAACCAGCTGGGGAGGAGAGAAGAGGAGATATGGATTGCAAAGAGCTTAAGGTAACTTTTGGGGGAGATGGATATTATCATAATTTTGACTGTGATAATGCTTTCAAAAGTATATACATATGTCAAAATTTATAACTGTATGATCATGTAGAGTTTACTGTACATAATCACGCCTCAATTAAGGTATAAAATTAAGATAATAATCCAGAAAATAAATACACATACACATACAAATCAAAACCTAAACAGAATTCTGCTGCTGCCCAACATAGGAGACACAGTTTGGAGTTTGAGCTGAGCCCAAGTTAACTTCCTGCGGAAACAAAAAACAAACACTCATCAGGAAAACAGCAGAATCCACCTTCTCTACAAACTACATTCACGATGTCAAAAACATAACCTAAAAGTATCAGACATGTGAAGAAACAGAAAACTTTAATCCATACTGGAGAGGCAGGCAATCAACTGAGAACAGCACTACGATGAGCCTAAGAAGCTATTATTACTACGTCCAAGAACATAAAGAAAGATGTTCACTAGCAATCTCAGGAGAGAAATGGAACTATAAAAACAAGCCAGATGGTAACTCCACAACTGAAAAATATTATATCTGAAATTCAAACTGCACGTGTAGCCGAAAACTCAGTGACCCTGAAGATAGATCAACATAAACTATCAAATTAGAAGAACAGACAAAATAAAGACTGGAAAAAATGAGCAGAACATCAGTGACCCTATGGAACAATATCAAAAGGTCTAACACATGTTTAATTGGAGTCCCAGAAGGAGATGATAGGTTAGGGAAAAAATATTCAAAGAAATAAACAACTAAAATCTTTCCAATTTGGCAAAGACATAAATACACATTAAGGAAGTTCAGTAACCCCCACGAATTGAGGAAAACAAAAGAAAGAAAACTGCACCTAGGCAGATGCTACTTAAATTGCTGAAAGCCAAACATAAACAGGAAGGCCTGAGAGCAACCAGAGAAACACAGCACATGAGATCCACGGAACAGTAAGACAAACGACATCTGACTTATCAGAAACACTGGAAGTTACCGGACAGTGGAAAGAGATCTGTAAAGGCTGAAAGGAAAAATCTATCGGTACTGAATTCTATAACCATGTTTTCATGGACTTGTTGGAGAAATGGCTGATTCTATGTCTCAGCCATGACACATACAAGACGAACCTGACTTGTCGCATCAGATAACAAGGAACCTCTATCAACAATGATTAGGATCAAGTAGAAAGGAACAGAAGCAAATATGAAAAGGCTCCTGTTAGCTAAAGACTGGGCAACTGGACTCCAATATGGACAAGAATTGAGGTGGATTAAAACCCACTAAACATGCTTAAATCAGTAAGTTCATAATGACATAAAAATTTAATTGGTACCTTTTGTAGGCAACCATGACTCATTCTGTCAAGTTGAAAACAATGTACAAAAGAAATCAAGCATTTATCCTTTTTGTTTTTCTCTATATGAACTATACCTCTGGGCAACCAAATAGTATATGAGGGGAAGTATCTCTGTATAACATAATTACATAAAATATACCCCCCGCAAACACAGAGCCTACAATGTACCAGTGCCTCCACCGGCTCCTCTACAAGTAAAATAGTATCCGGGGTGACTGAGGGCAACGCCCCGCAAACACAGAGCCTACAATGTACCAGTGCCTCCACCGGCTCCTCTACAAGTAAAATAGTATCCGGGATGACTGAGGGCAACCCCGCCCCAAACACAGAGCCTACAATGTACCAGTGCCTCCACCGGCTCCTCTACAAGTAAAATAGTATCCGGGGTGACTGAGGGCAACCCCGCCCCAAACACAGAGCCTACAATGTACCAGTGCCTCCACCGGCTCCTCTACAAGTAAAATAGTATCCGGGGTGACTGAGGGCAACCCCGCCCCAAACACAGAGCCTACAATGTACCAGTGCCTCCACCGGCTCCTCTACAAGTAAAATAGTATCCGGGGTGACTGAGGGCAACCCCGCCCCAAACACAGAGCCTACAATGTACCAGTGCCTCCACCGGCTCCTCTACAAGTAAAATAGTATCCGGGATGACTGAGGGCAACCCCGCCCCAAACACAGAGCCTACAATGTACCAGTGCCTCCACCGGCTCCTCTACAAGTAAAATAGTATCCGGGGTGACTGAGGGCAACCCCGCCCCAAACACAGAGCCTACAATGTACCAGTGCCTCCACCGGCTCCTCTACAAGTAAAATAGTATCCGGGGTGACTGAGGGCAACCCCGCCCCAAACACAGAGCCTACAATGTACCAGTGCCTCCACCGGCTCCTCTACAAGTAAAATAGTATCCGGGGTGACTGAGGGCAAGCCCGCCCCAAACACAGAGCCTACAATGTACCAGTGCCTCCACCGGCTCCTCTACAAGTAAAATAGTATCCGGGGTGACTGAAGGCAACCACGCCCCAAACACAGAGCCTACAATGTACCAGTGCCTCCACCGGCTCCTCTACAAGTAAAATAGTATCCGGGGTGACTGAGGGCAACCCCGCCCCAAACACAGAGCCTACAATGTACCAGTGCCTCCACCGGCTCCTCTACAAGTAAAATAGTATCCGGGGTGACTGAGGGCAACCCCGCCCCAAACACAGAGCCTACAATGTACCAGTGCCTCCACCGGCTCCTCTACAAGTAAAATAGTATCCGGGGTGACTGAGGGCAACCCCGCCCCAAACACAGAGCCTACAATGTACCAGTGCCTCCACCGGCTCCTCTACAAGTAAAATAGTATCCGGGGTGACTGAGGGCAACCCCGCCCCAAACACAGAGCCTACAATGTACCAGTGCCTCCACCGGCTCCTCTACAAGTAAAATAGTATCCGGGGTGACTGAGGGCAACCCCGCCCCAAACACAGAGCCTACAATGTACCAGTGCCTCCACCGGCTCCTCTACAAGTAAAATAGTATCCGGGGTGACTGAGGGCAACCCCGCCCCAAACACAGAGCCTACAATGTACCAGTGCCTCCACCGGCTCCTCTACAAGTAAAATAGTATCCGGGGTGACTGAGGGCAACCCCGCCCCAAACACAGAGCCTACAATGTACCAGTGCCTCCACCGGCTCCTCTACAAGTAAAATAGTATCCGGGGTGACTGAGGGCAACCCCGCCCCAAACACAGAGCCTACAATGTACCAGTGCCTACACCGGCTCCTCTACAAGTAAAATAGTATCCGGGGTGACTGAGGGCAACCCCGCCCCAAACACAGAGCCTACAATGTACCAGCACCTCCACCGGCTCCTCTACAAGTAAAATAGTATCCGGGGTGACTGAAGGCAACCCCGCCCCAAACACAGAGCCTACAATGTACCAGCACCTCCACCGGCTCCTCTAAAAGTAAAATAGTATCCGGGATGACTGAAGGCAACCCCGCCCCAAACACAGAGCCTACAATGTACCAGCGCCTCCACCGGCTCCTCTACAAGTAAAATAGTATCCGGGGTGACTGAAGGCAACCCCGCCCCAAACACAGAGCCTACAATGTACCAGTACCTCCACCGGCTCCTCTACAAGTAAAATAGTATCCGGGGTGACTGAGGGCAACCCCCCGCAAACACAGAGCCTACAATGTACCAGTGCCTCCACCGGCTCCTCTACAAGTAAAATAGTATCCGGGATGACTGAGGGCAACCCCGCCCCAAACACAGAGCCTACAATGTACCAGTGCCTCCACCGGCTCCTCTACAAGTAAAATAGTATCCGGGGTGACTGAGGGCAACCCCCCGCAAACACAGAGCCTACAATGTACCAGTGCCTCCACCGGCTCCTCTACAAGTAAAATAGTATCCGGGATGACTGAGGGCAACCCCGCCCCAAACACAGAGCCTACAATGTACCAGTGCCTCCACCGGCTCCTCTACAAGTAAAATAGGATCCGGGATGACTGAGGGCAACCCCGCCCCAAACACAGAGCCTACAATGTACCAGTGCCTCCACCGGCTCCTCTACAAGTAAAATAGTATCCGGGGTGACTGAGGGCAACCCCACCCCAAACACAGAGCCTACAATGTACAAGTGCCTCCACCGGCTCCTCTACAAGTAAAATAGTATCCGGGGTGACTGAAGGCAACCCCGCCCCAAACACAGAGCCTACAATGTACCAGCACCTCCACCGGCTCCTCTACAAGTAAAATAGTATCCGGGGTGACTGAAGGCAACCCCGCCCCAAACACAGAGCCTACAATGTACCAGCACCTCCACCGGCTCCTCTAAAAGTAAAATAGTATCCGGGATGACTGAAGGCAACCCCGCCCCAAACACAGAGCCTACAATGTACCAGTGCCTCCACCGGCTCCTCTACAAGTAAAATAGTATCCGGGGTGACTGAGGGCAACCCCCCGCAAACACAGAGCCTACAATGTACCAGTGCCTCCACCGGCTCCTCTACAAGTAAAATAGTATCCGGGATGACTGAGGGCAACCCCGCCCCAAACACAGAGCCTACAATGTACCAGTGCCTCCACCGGCTCCTCTACAAGTAAAATAGTATCCGGGGTGACTGAGGGCAACCCCCCGCAAACACAGAGCCTACAATGTACCAGTGCCTCCACCGGCTCCTCTACAAGTAAAATAGTATCCGGGATGACTGAGGGCAACCCCGCCCCAAACACAGAGCCTACAATGTACCAGTGCCTCCACCGGCTCCTCTACAAGTAAAATAGTATCCGGGATGACTGAGGGCAACCCCGCACCAAACACAGAGCCTACAATGTACCAGTGCCTCCACCGGCTCCTCTACAAGTAAAATAGTATCCGGGGTGACTGAGGGCAACCCCACCCCAAACACAGAGCCTACAATGTACAAGTGCCTCCACCGGCTCCTCTACAAGTAAAATAGTATCCGGGGTGACTGAAGGCAACCCCGCCCCAAACACAGAGCCTACAATGTACCAGCACCTCCACCGGCTCCTCTACAAGTAAAATAGTATCCGGGGTGACTGAAGGCAACCCCGCCCCAAACACAGAGCCTACAATGTACCAGCACCTCCACCGGCTCCTCTAAAAGTAAAATAGTATCCGGGATGACTGAAGGCAACCCCGCCCCAAACACAGAGCCTACAATGTACCAGTGCCTCCACCGGCTCCTCTACAAGTAAAATAGTATCCGGGGTGACTGAAGGCAACCCCGCCCCAAACACAGAGCCTACAATGTACCAGTACCTCCACCGGCTCCTCTACAAGTAAAATAGTATCCGGGGTGACTGAGGGCAACCCCCCGCAAACACAGAGCCTACAATGTACCAGTGCCTCCACCGGCTCCTCTACAAGTAAAATAGTATCCGGGATGACTGAGGGCAACCCCGCCCCAAACACAGAGCCTACAATGTACCAGTGCCTCCACCGGCTCCTCTACAAGTAAAATAGTATCCGGGGTGACTGAGGGCAACCCCCCGCAAACACAGAGCCTACAATGTACCAGTGCCTCCACCGGCTCCTCTACAAGTAAAATAGTATCCGGGATGACTGAGGGCAACCCCGCCCCAAACACAGAGCCTACAATGTACCAGTGCCTCCACCGGCTCCTCTACAAGTAAAATAGGATCCGGGATGACTGAGGGCAACCCCGCCCCAAACACAGAGCCTACAATGTACCAGTGCCTCCACCGGCTCCTCTACAAGTAAAATAGTATCCGGGGTGACTGAGGGCAACCCCACCCCAAACACAGAGCCTACAATGTACAAGTGCCTCCACCGGCTCCTCTACAAGTAAAATAGTATCCGGGGTGACTGAAGGCAACCCCGCCCCAAACACAGAGCCTACAATGTACCAGCACCTCCACCGGCTCCTCTACAAGTAAAATAGTATCCGGGGTGACTGAAGGCAACCCCGCCCCAAACACAGAGCCTACAATGTACCAGCACCTCCACCGGCTCCTCTAAAAGTAAAATAGTATCCGGGATGACTGAAGGCAACCCCGCCCCAAACACAGAGCCTACAATGTACCAGTGCCTCCACCGGCTCCTCTACAAGTAAAATAGTATCCGGGGTGACTGAGGGCAACCCCCCGCAAACACAGAGCCTACAATGTACCAGTGCCTCCACCGGCTCCTCTACAAGTAAAATAGTATCCGGGATGACTGAGGGCAACCCCGCCCCAAACACAGAGCCTACAATGTACCAGTGCCTCCACCGGCTCCTCTACAAGTAAAATAGTATCCGGGGTGACTGAGGGCAACCCCCCGCAAACACAGAGCCTACAATGTACCAGTGCCTCCACCGGCTCCTCTACAAGTAAAATAGTATCCGGGATGACTGAGGGCAACCCCGCCCCAAACACAGAGCCTACAATGTACCAGTGCCTCCACCGGCTCCTCTACAAGTAAAATAGTATCCGGGATGACTGAGGGCAACCCCGCACCAAACACAGAGCCTACAATGTACCAGTGCCTCCACCGGCTCCTCTACAAGTAAAATAGTATCCGGGGTGACTGAGGGCAACCCCACCCCAAACACAGAGCCTACAATGTACAAGTGCCTCCACCGGCTCCTCTACAAGTAAAATAGTATCCGGGGTGACTGAAGGCAACCCCGCCCCAAACACAGAGCCTACAATGTACCAGCACCTCCACCGGCTCCTCTACAAGTAAAATAGTATCCGGGGTGACTGAAGGCAACCCCGCCCCAAACACAGAGCCTACAATGTACCAGCACCTCCACCGGCTCCTCTAAAAGTAAAATAGTATCCGGGATGACTGAAGGCAACCCCGCCCCAAACACAGAGCCTACAATGTACCAGTGCCTCCACCGGCTCCTCTACAAGTAAAATAGTATCCGGGGTGACTGAAGGCAACCCCGCCCCAAACACAGAGCCTACAATGTACCAGTACCTCCACCGGCTCCTCTACAAGTAAAATAGTATCCGGGGTGACTGAGGGCAACCCCCCGCAAACACAGAGCCTACAATGTACCAGTGCCTCCACCGGCTCCTCTACAAGTAAAATAGTATCCGGGATGACTGAGGGCAACCCCGCCCCAAACACAGAGCCTACAATGTACCAGTGCCTCCACCGGCTCCTCTACAAGTAAAATAGTATCCGGGGTGACTGAGGGCAACCCCCCGCAAACACAGAGCCTACAATGTACCAGTGCCTCCACCGGCTCCTCTACAAGTAAAATAGTATCCGGGATGACTGAGGGCAACCCCGCCCCAAACACAGAGCCTACAATGTACCAGTGCCTCCACCGGCTCCTCTACAAGTAAAATAGTATCCGGGATGACTGAGGGCAACCCCGCCCCAAACACAGAGCCTACAATGTACCAGTGACTCCACCGGCTCCTCTACAAGTAAAATAGTATCCGGGGTGACTGAGGGCAACCCCACCCCAAACACAGAGCCTACAATGTACAAGTGCCTCCACCGGCTCCTCTACAAGTAAAATAGTATCCGGGGTGACTGAAGGCAACCCCGCCCCAAACACAGAGCCTACAATGTACCAGTGCCTCCACCGGCTCCTCTACAAGTAAAATAGTATCCGGGGTGACTGAGGGCAACCCCCCGCAAACACAGAGCCTACAATGTACCAGTGCCTCCACCGGCTCCTCTACAAGTAAAATAGTATCCGGGGTGACTGAGGGCAACCCCCCGCAAACACAGAGCCTACAATGTACCAGTGCCTCCACCGGCTCCTCTACAAGTAAAATAGTATCCGCGGTGACTGAGGGCAACCCCCCGCAAACACAGAGCCTACAATGTACCAGTGCCTCCACCGGCTCCTCTACAAGTAAAATAGTATCCGGGATGACTGAGGGCAACCCCGCCCCAAACACAGAGCCTACAATGTACCAGTGCCTCCACCGGCTCCTCTACAAGTAAAATAGTATCCGGGATGACTGAGGGCAACCCCGCCCCAAACACAGAGCCTACAATGTACCAGTGCCTCCACCGGCTCCTCTACAAGTAAAATAGTATCCGGGGTGACTGAGGGCAACCCCGCCCCAAACACAGAGCCTACAATGTACCAGTGCCTCCACCGGCTCCTCTACAAGTAAAATAGTATCCGGGGTGACTGAGGGCAACCCCGCCCCAAACACAGAGCCTACAATGTACCAGTGCCTCCACCGGCTCCTCTACAAGTAAAATAGTATCCGGGATGACTGAGGGCAACCCCGCCCCAAACACAGAGCCTACAATGTACCAGTGCCTCCACCGGCTCCTCTACAAGTAAAATAGTATCCGGGGTGACTGAGGGCAACCCCACCCCAAACACAGAGCCTACAATGTACAAGTGCCTCCACCGGCTCCTCTACAAGTAAAATAGTATCCGGGGTGACTGAAGGCAACCCCGCCCCAAACACAGAGCCTACAATGTACCAGCACCTCCACCGGCTCCTCTACAAGTAAAATAGTATCCGGGGTGACTGAAGGCAACCCCGCCCCAAACACAGAGCCTACAATGTACCAGCACCTCCACCGGCTCCTCTAAAAGTAAAATAGTATCCGGGATGACTGAAGGCAACCCCGCCCCAAACACAGAGCCTACAATGTACCAGTGCCTCCACCGGCTCCTCTACAAGTAAAATAGTATCCGGGGTGACTGAAGGCAACCCCGCCCCAAACACAGAGCCTACAATGTACCAGTACCTCCACCGGCTCCTCTACAAGTAAAATAGTATCCGGGGTGACTGAGGGCAACCCCCCGCAAACACAGAGCCTACAATGTACCAGTGCCTCCACCGGCTCCTCTACAAGTAAAATAGTATCCGGGATGACTGAGGGCAACCCCGCCCCAAACACAGAGCCTACAATGTACCAGTGCCTCCACCGGCTCCTCTACAAGTAAAATAGTATCCGGGGTGACTGAGGGCAACCCCCCGCAAACACAGAGCCTACAATGTACCAGTGCCTCCACCGGCTCCTCTACAAGTAAAATAGTATCCGGGATGACTGAGGGCAACCCCGCCCCAAACACAGAGCCTACAATGTACCAGTGCCTCCACCGGCTCCTCTACAAGTAAAATAGTATCCGGGGTGACTGAGGGCAACCCCACCCCAAACACAGAGCCTACAATGTACAAGTGCCTCCACCGGCTCCTCTACAAGTAAAATAGTATCCGGGGTGACTGAAGGCAACCCCGCCCCAAACACAGAGCCTACAATGTACCAGTGCCTCCACCGGCTCCTCTACAAGTAAAATAGTATCCGGGGTGACTGAGGGCAACCCCCCGCAAACACAGAGCCTACAATGTACCAGTGCCTCCACCGGCTCCTCTACAAGTAAAATAGTATCCGGGGTGACTGAGGGCAACCCCCCGCAAACACAGAGCCTACAATGTACCAGTGCCTCCACCGGCTCCTCTACAAGTAAAATAGTATCCGGGGTGACTGAGGGCAACCCCCCCGCAAACACAGAGCCTACAATGTACCAGTGCCTCCACCGGCTCCTCTACAAGTAAAATAGTATCCGGGATGACTGAGGGCAACCCCGCCCCAAACACAGAGCCTACAATGTACCAGTGCCTCCACCGGCTCCTCTACAAGTAAAATAGTATCCGGGATGACTGAGGGCAACCCCGCCCCAAACACAGAGCCTACAATGTACCAGTGCCTCCACCGGCTCCTCTACAAGTAAAATAGTATCCGGGGTGACTGAGGGCAACCCCCCGCAAACACAGAGCCTACAATGTACCAGTGCCTCCACCGGCTCCTCTACAAGTAAAATAGTATCCGGGGTGACTGAGGGCAACCCCCCGCAAACACAGAGCCTACAATGTACCAGTGCCTCCACCGGCTCCTCTACAAGTAAAATAGTATCCGGGGTGACTGAAGGCAACCCCGCCCCAAACACAGAGCCTACAATGTACCAGTGCCTCCACCGGCTCCTCTACAAGTAAAATAGTATCCGGGGTGACTGAGGGCAACCCCCCGCAAACACAGAGCCTACAATGTACCAGTGCCTCCACCGGCTCCTCCACAAGTAAAATAGTATCCGGGGTGACTGAGGGCAACCCCCCGCAAACACAGAGCCTACAATGTACCAGTGCCTCCACCGGCTCCTCTACAAGTAAAATAGTATCCGGGGTGACTGAGGGCAACCCCCCGCAAACACAGAGCCTACAATGTACCAGTGCCTCCACCGGCTCCTCTACAAGTAAAATAGTATCCGGGGTGACTGAAGGCAACCCCGCCCCAAACACAGAGCCTACAATGTACCAGTGCCTCCACCGGCTCCTCTACAAGTAAAATAGTATCCGGGGTGACTGAAGGCAACCCCCCGCAAACACAGAGCCTACAATGTACCAGTGCCTCCACCGGCTCCTCTACAAGTAAAATAGTATCCGGGGTGACTGAAGGCAACCCCGCCCCAAACACAGAGCCTACAATGTACCAGTGCCTCCACCGGCTCCTCTACAAGTAAAATAGTATCCGGGGTGACTGAAGGCAACCCCGCCCCAAACACAGAGCCTACAATGTACCAGTGCCTCCACCGGCTCCTCTACAAGTAAAATAGTATCCGGGATGACTGAAGGCAACCCCGCCCCAAACACAGAGCCTACAATGTACCAGTGCCTCCACCGGCTCCTCTACAAGTAAAATAGTATCCGGGGTGACTGAAGGCAACCCCGCCCCAAACACAGAGCCTACAATGTACCAGTGCCTCCACCGGCTCCTCTACAAGTAAAATAGTATCCGGGATGACTGAAGGCAACCCCGCCCCAAACACAGAGCCTACAATGTACCAGTGCCTCCACCGGCTCCTCTACAAGTAAAATAGTATCCGGGGTGACTGAAGGCAACCCCGCAAACACAGAGCCTACAATGTACCAGTGCCTCCACCGGCTCCTCTACAAGTAAAATAGTATCCGGGGTGACTGAAGGCAACCCCGCCCCAAACACAGAGCCTACAATGTACCAGTACCTCCACTGGCTCCTCTACAAGTAAAATAGTATCCGGGGTGACTGAAGGGCAACCCCGCCCCAAACACAGAGCCTACAATGTACCAGTACCTCCACCGGCTCCTCTACAAGTAAAATAGTATCCAGGATGACTGAAGGCAACCCCGCCCCAAACACAGAGCCTACAATGTACCAGTACCTCCACCGGCTCTTCTACAAGTAAAATAGTATCCGGGGTGACTGAAGGGCAACCCCGCCCCAAACACAGAGCCTACAATGTACCAGTACCTCCACCGGCTCTTCTACAAGTAAAATAGTATCCGGGGTGACTGAAGGGCAACCCTGCCCCAAACACAGAGCCTACAATGTACCAGTGCCTCCACCGGCTCCTCTACAAGTAAAATAGTATCCGGGGTGACTGAAGGCAACCCCCCGCAAACACAGAGCCTACAATGTACCAGTGCCTCCACCGGCTCCTCTACAAGTAAAATAGTATCCGGGGTGACTGAAGGCAACCCCGCCCCAAACACAGAGCCTACAATGTACCAGTGCCTCCACCGTCTCCTCTACAAGTAAAATAGTATCCGGGATGACTGAGGGCAACCCCGCCCCAAACACAGAGCCTACAATGTACCAGCACCTCCACCGGCTCCTCTACAAGTAAAATAGTATCCGGGATGACTGAGGGCAACCCCGCCCCAAACACAGAGCCTACAATGTACCAGCGCCTCCACCGGCTCCTCTACAAGTAAAATAGTATCCGGGATGACTGAGGGCAACCCCGCCCCAAACACAGAGCCTACAATGTACCAGTGCCTCCACCGGCTCCTCTACAAGTAAAATAGTATCCGGGGTGACTGAAGGCAACCCCGCTCCAAACACAGAGCCTACAATGTACCAGTGCCTCCACCGGCTCCTCTACAAGTAAAATAGTATCCGGGATGACTGAAGGCAACCCCGCCCCAAACACAGAGCCTACAATGTACCAGTGCCTCCACCGGCTCCTCTACAAGTAAAATAGTATCCGGGATGACTGAGGGCAACCCCGCCCGAAACACAGAGCCTACAATGTACCAGTGCCTCCACCGGCTCCTCTACAAGTAAAATAGTATCCGGGGTGACTGAGGGCAACCCCGCCCCAAACACAGAGCCTACAATGTACCAGTGCCTCCACCGGCTCCTCTACAAGTAAAATAGTATCCGGGGTGACTGAGGGCAACCCCGCCCCAAACACAGAGCCTACAATGTACCAGTACCTCCACCGGCTCCTCTACAAGTAAAATAGTATCCGGGATGACTGAGGGCAACCCCGCCCCAAACACAGAGCCTACAATGTACCAGTGCCTCCACCGGCTCCTCTACAAGTAAAATAGTATCCGGGATGACTGAAGGCAACCCCCCGCAAACACAGAGCCTACAATGTACCAGTACCTCCACCGGCTCCTCTACAAGTAAAATAGTATCCGGGATGACTGAGGGCAACCCCGCCCCAAACACAGAGCCTACAATGTACCAGTACCTCCACCGGCTCCTCTACAAGTAAAATAGTATCCGGGATGACTGAGGGCAACCCCGCCCCAAACACAGAGCCTACAATGTACCAGTGCCTCCACCGGCTCCTCTACAAGCAAAATAGTATCCGGGATGACTGAAGGCAACCCCCCGCAAACACAGAGCCTACAATGTACCAGTGCCTCCACCGGCTCCTCTACAAGTAAAATAGTATCCGGGATGACTGAAGGCAACCCCCCGCAAACACAGAGCCTACAATGTACCAGTGCCTCCACCGGCTCCTCTACAAGTAAAATAGTATCCGGGATGACTGAAGGCAACCCCCCGCAAACACAGAGCCTACAATGTACCAGTGCCTCCACCGGCTCCTCTACAAGTAAAATAGTATCCGGGATGACTGAGGGCAACCCCGCCCCAAACACAGAGCCTACAATGTACCAGTGCCTCCACCGGCTCCTCTACAAGTAAAATAGTATCCGGGGTGACTGAAGGCAACCCCGCCCAAAACACAGAGCCTACAATGTACCAGTGCCTCCACCGGCTCCTCTACAAGTAAAATAGTATCCGGGGTGACTGAAGGCAACCCCGCAAACACAGAGCCTACAATGTACCAGTGCCTCCACCGGCTCCTCTACAAGTAAAATAGTATCCGGGGTGACTGAGGGCAACCCCGCCCCAAACACAGAGCCTACAATGTACCAGTGCCTCCACCGGCTCCTCTACAAGTAAAATAGTATCCGGGGTGACTGAGGGCAACCCCGCCCCAAACACAGAGCCTACAATGTACCAGTGCCTCCACCGGCTCCTCTACAAGTAAAATAGTATCCGGGGTGACTGAAGGCAACCCCGCCCCAAACACAGAGCCTACAATGTACCAGTGCCTCCACCGGCTCCTCTACAAGTAAAATAGTATCCGGGGTGACTGAAGGCAACCCCGCCCCAAACACAGAGCCTACAATGTACCAGTGCCTCCACCGGCTCCTCTACAAGTAAAATAGTATCCGGGATGACTGAGGGCAACCCCGCCCGAAACACAGAGCCTACAATGTACCAGTGCCTCCACCGGCTCCTCTACAAGTAAAATACTATCCGGGGTGACTGAGGGCAACCCCGCCCCAAACACAGAGCCTACAATGTACCAGTGCCTCCACCGGCTCCTCTACAAGTAAAATAGTATCCGGGATGACTGAAGGCAACCCCGCCCCAAACACAGAGCCTACAATGTACCAGTGCCTCCACCGGCTCCTCTACAAGTAAAATAGTATCCGGGGTGACTGAAGGCAACCCCGCAAACACAGAGCCTACAATGTACCAGTGCCTCCACCGGCTCCTGTACAAGTAAAATAGTATCCGGGGTGACTGAAGGCAACCCCGCCCCAAACACAGAGCCTACAATGTACCAGTGCCTCCACCGGCTCCTCTACAAGTAAAATAGTATCCGGGGTGACTGAAGGCAACCCCGCCCCAAACACAGAGCCTACAATGTACCAGTGCCTCCACCGGCTCCTCTACAAGTAAAATAGTATCCGGGGTGACTGAGGGCAACCCCACCCCAAACACAGAGCCTACAATGTACCAGTGCCTCCACCGGCTCCTCTACAAGTAAAATAGTATCCGGGGTGACTGAAGGCAACCCCGCCCCAAACACAGAGCCTACAATGTACCAGTGCCTCCACCGGCTCCTCTACAAGTAAAATAGTATCCGGGATGACTGAAGGCAACCCCGCCCCAAACACAGAGCCTACAATGTACCAGTGCCTCCACCGGCTCCTCTACAAGTAAAATAGTATCCGGGGTGACTGAAGGCAACCCCGCCCCAAACACAGAGCCTACAATGTACCAGTGCCTCCACCGGCTCCTCTACAAGTAAAATAGTATCCGGGATGACTGAAGGCAACCCCGCCCCAAACACAGAGCCTACAATGTACCAGTGCCTCCACCGGCTCCTCTACAAGTAAAATAGTATCCGGGGTGACTGAAGGCAACCCCGCAAACACAGAGCCTACAATGTACCAGTGCCTCCACCGGCTCCTCTACAAGTAAAATAGTATCCGGGGTGACTGAAGGCAACCCCGCCCCAAACACAGAGCCTACAATGTACCAGTACCTCCACCGGCTCCTCTACAAGTAAAATAGTATCCGGGGTGACTGAAGGGCAACCCCGCCCCAAACACAGAGCCTACAATGTACCAGTACCTCCACCGGCTCCTCTACAAGTAAAATAGTATCCAGGATGACTGAAGGCAACCCCGCCCCAAACACAGAGCCTACAATGTACCAGTACCTCCACCGGCTCTTCTACAAGTAAAATAGTATCCGGGGTGACTGAAGGGCAACCCCGCCCCAAACACAGAGCCTACAATGTACCAGTACCTCCACCGGCTCTTCTACAAGTAAAATAGTATCCGGGGTGACTGAAGGGCAACCCCGCCCCAAACACAGAGCCTACAATGTACCAGTGCCTCCACCGGCTCCTCTACAAGTAAAATAGTATCCGGGGTGACTGAAGGCAACCCCCCGCAAACACAGAGCCTACAATGTACCAGTGCCTCCACCGGCTCCTCTACAAGTAAAATAGTATCCGGGGTGACTGAAGGCAACCCCGCCCCAAACACAGAGCCTACAATGTACCAGTGCCTCCACCGTCTCCTCTACAAGTAAAATAGTATCCGGGATGACTGAGGGCAACCCCGCCCCAAACACAGAGCCTACAATGTACCAGCACCTCCACCGGCTCCTCTACAAGTAAAATAGTGTCCGGGATGACTGAGGGCAACCCCGCCCCAAACACAGAGCCTACAATGTACCAGCGCCTCCACCGGCTCCTCTACAAGTAAAATAGTATCCGGGATGACTGAGGGCAACCCCGCCCCAAACACAGAGCCTACAATGTACCAGTGCCTCCACCGGCTCCTCTACAAGTAAAATAGTATCCGGGGTGACTGAAGGCAACCCCGCTCCAAACACAGAGCCTACAATGTACCAGTGCCTCCACCGGCTCCTCTACAAGTAAAATAGTATCCGGGATGACTGAAGGCAACCCCGCCCCAAACACAGAGCCTACAATGTACCAGTGCCTCCACCGGCTCCTCTACAAGTAAAATAGTATCCGGGATGACTGAGGGCAACCCCGCCCCAAACACAGAGCCTACAATGTACCAGTGCCTCCACCGGCTCCTCTACAAGTAAAATAGTATCCGGGGTGACTGAGGGCAACCCCGCCCCAAACACAGAGCCTACAATGTACCAGTGCCTCCACCGGCTCCTCTACAAGTAAAATAGTATCCGGGGTGACTGAGGGCAACCCCGCCCCAAACACAGAGCCTACAATGTACCAGTACCTCCACCGGCTCCTCTACAAGTAAAATAGTATCCGGGATGACTGAGGGCAACCCCGCCCCAAACACAGAGCCTACAATGTACCAGTGCCTCCACCGGCTCCTCTACAAGTAAAATAGTATCCGGGGTGACTGAAGGCAACCCCCCGCAAACACAGAGCCTACAATGTACCAGTACCTCCACCGGCTCCTCTACAAGTAAAATAGTATCCGGGATGACTGAGGGCAACCCCGCCCGAAACACAGAGCCTACAATGTACCAGTGCCTCCACCGGCTCCTCTACAAGTAAAATAGTATCCGGGGTGACTGAGGGCAACCCCGCCCCAAACACAGAGCCTACAATGTACCAGTGCCTCCACCGGCTCCTCTACAAGTAAAATAGTATCCGGGATGACTGAGGGCAACCCCGCCCCAAACACAGAGCCTACAATGTACCAGTACCTCCACCGGCTCCTCTACAAGTAAAATAGTATCCGGGATGACTGAGGGCAACCCCGCCCCAAACACAGAGCCTACAATGTACCAGTGCCTCCACCGGCTCCTCTACAAGCAAAATAGTATCCGGGATGACTGAAGGCAACCCCCCGCAAACACAGAGCCTACAATGTACCAGTGCCTCCACCGGCTCCTCTACAAGTAAAATAGTATCCGGGATGACTGAAGGCAACCCCCCGCAAACACAGAGCCTACAATGTACCAGTGCCTCCACCGGCTCCTCTACAAGTAAAATAGTATCCGGGATGACTGAAGGCAACCCCCCGCAAACACAGAGCCTACAATGTACCAGTGCCTCCACCGGCTCCTCTACAAGTAAAATAGTATCCGGGATGACTGAGGGCAACCCCGCCCCAAACACAGAGCCTACAATGTACCAGTGCCTCCACCGGCTCCTCTACACGTAAAATAGTATCCGGGATGACTGAAGGCAACCCCCCGCAAACACAGAGCCTACAATGTACCAGTGCCTCCACCGGCTCCTCTACAAGTAAAATAGTATCCGGGATGACTGAGGGCAACCCCCCGCAAACACAGAGCCTACAATGTACCAGTGAAATCTGAGGGTGATAATGTTGACATTAAAATAATTCATAACTGCTAAATGTGCCGGCCACATGAATATGTCCTGGCCACCGTTCTAAGCGTGGCATACACATTAAACTCACTGTGATCCTAAAGTAAGTTCTCATTAATAGTAGCCGTGTTGAGATGCAGAACAAACAAAAAGACCAAACTTAGGTAATAATCTAAGACAATGTTCAACATGACACAGATAGGAATTTGGCAATCAGTGAGATTTTTCTGCCTCCCAGTCCAGGAATTACCTAATCAGTAAGGACCCGAACTAGTGAAAAACTAGTTAAATATATATGCAGGAATGACCCCTGCTAATGATAATAATTGTAGCTTTGCTGACATAAATGATTACATTGTCTACGAGGTTCTAAAGCATCAAATGCCAGGAAGAAAAACTAAATATAAAATCCGGAACAGAACCAGAATCCAAGTCCAAATGACACACTATCACTGGCAATCGCTTGAAACATCACTCATTTCTTGGATGATTTGCAAACCAGTGGCTTTAGAATAAAGAGGAGGATCTTAATATTCTATTACAAAAATTCTTTGGGAAAACACAGTGACTCTTAACAGCCAGGCCAATCGTATTTTGATTACGTATTTTGAACTATACACCGTAGTTCTTTTGCTATTCGTAATAAAACAGATCCCAAATGTTAATGTCTACTGAGGTCATTCAAACCTCTTTGTAAGCTGTCAACTCCATAAATACTCAAATTCCACTCTTCCCTACTCCTATCTCCCCCAAATAATGCAACTGGCAAAGTTTCTGAGAAATCTCTAAGGTTAGCAGGACAAAAAAAAGTTCAGCAATGTTGAAAAGAACCCTGGGGTGTAACATAGCTGAAAATCAAGTGAGTTCCTTCCTAATGAATTTAGAAAGCGAATAGGACTTTCATAACCTCTCTAATTTTCCCTACCTTTTTCTTTAACCTTAACAAAAACATCACTTAAGATACTGAGGTAAATAATCACCTAAAAAAACTGAGAGCTAAGGGCTTTTTTCTATTTATACCCGTGTGAAAGAAAAAAGTCATTATTTCCCTCAAATCAAAATACAATTACCCTTTCATGAAATAACTCACAAACAGGATGAAGAATTCAAGCAACATAAAATCAAAATGCCCTTTAAAACATTAGAACAGGTCTGAGTAGAGTCCTGTGACATCCACAAATGATACACTATCCAGTGTCCACTTCCATGCTCCAAAGACTGTGTGGCACCAACCCACTTCCTCTCTGGGAGTACCCATAGCTACTCTGCAGGCGTCCTGCCAACTTCTCCTCCAGTTCCAGAGAACTTTCTCCTGGACAGATTTGTCTAAGGGAGCAGCTGGAAGAAACTTCTAACTTGCTAATGGGATAAAACGCTGTGATAGGGAAGACAAAGTTTCAGAAATGTTGAAAATGTAGATGACGTTTAAAAGTGAGCTGTGGCTGTTCCATTGTGAACACAGAGAGCTGGGAAATATTCTCCCAGTATTCAAACACTAGCGTCCAACTCAGCAAAAAAGTCACTCCTATCGTTAAGGAAAGAGGGAAGTTTTGACATTCATATGTGTTGTTTTACTTTTGTCTTCCTCACTAACATAAAGGAAAATATCAACCAAATCATGCTGGAACTATATTAATCTGTCAGTTTTAATGGTGGTTTGCTTGCAGACGTAAGAGTTAGGAAATATTAACAAATGCATTCTCTGAGAATCAGCTGGCTACATGGAATTTACAACAAAGGATATTGTTTATATCATTAGCATTTGTAAATTGCTTACCACACATTTTTATGTTAGTAAAATAAACTTGTGAAGCATTCTTTCTGCTGCTTCATTTTTTTGTTTGTTTTTAGAGGAAGAGTTAAACATTTACCAGAACACCAGTGAGTGGTGAGACTTAAAAATAAAAAACAATTAAATAAAAATAAAAATCGGATCTCATGAGACTTAAAAAAAATAATAATAATAATAATAAAGAACACCAGTGAGTGCGACCCTCATCAAGTTGGATTCGGAGTCCTTTAGATAAAACCCTAATCTTTGGTAGCTTCCCAGCTACTTGGTATAACAAAATATTCCAGGTCACTTTATAGATTTTCTGCCCCAGATGTGGAAACAGCTATTTTTCTAAGGAGCCCTTGTTCCTTTCGGTGGGAAATAAACTCAAGGCAACAGCCTGGCTTCACTGGTGCTCAGTGTCACAGGGATGGCCACTGCTTCTAGGCTTCTGCTCTGAACTTTTGGTATTCGGATATTGGACCTCCTGGATTGGTCCTATAATTTAAAAAAAAAAAACTTTCTCTTTTAAAATCTTTTTATTTATTTATTTATTTAGAGATGAAGTCCTGTGCTGTCTGCCCAGGCCGGAGTGCAGTGGCACAATCTCGGCTCATTGCAACCTTTACCTACTGGGTTCAAGCTCTTCTCTTGCCTCAGCCTCCCAAGTGGATGAGATTATAGGCGCACAACACCATCACTCCTGGCTAATTTTTGTGTTTTTAGTAGAGACGGGGTTTTGCCATGTTGGTCAGGCTGGTCTCGAGCTCCTGACCTCAAGTGATCTGTCTACCTTGGTCTCCCAAATTGCTGGAATTACAGGCGTGAGCCACCAGACCCGGCCAAATCTTTTCTGATTCTGCTTTTTCTAGGATTTCCTTCCCTTTATCTTGTAGCTCTCTATTGCATTAAAAAAAAATGTCTGCTATCATAATTTTCCATTTCCAAGAGGTCCTTGGGCCTGGAATGCTGCTTCTGTGGCTTCCCCTTCTTCTTTCCCCCATTTCCTCCTTTAAAATAGCACCGTGCTCTTGCTTCCTGGTTATCTTTTCTTGTCCTCTCTCAAAGAACTATTTCGGGCCGGGCGCGGTGGCTCAAGCCTGTAATCCCAGCACTTTGGGAGGCCGAGGCGGGTGGATCACGAGGTCAAGAGATCGAGACCATCCTGGTCAACATGGTGAAACCCCGTCTCTACTAAAGATACAAAAAATTAGCTGGGCATGGTGGAGCATGCCTGTAATCCCAGCTACTCAGGAGGCTGAGGCAGGAGAATTGCCTGAACCCAGGAGGTGAGCCGAGATCGCGCCATTGCACTCCAGCCTGGGTAACAAAAGCGAAACTCCGTCTCAAAAAAAAAAAATAACTATTTCAAGTCAATTCCCCTTGCAGGACTGTTTCCTCTAGGTTGCTTTTCAGTTGGTTTTATTCTCTTTCACGTTAGAGGTTTTCTTCTTTTGTCTGGTAACCCTTTAGAATGGACCTAAAAAAGCTGATGGGGAGTTCTGAGTATGTCAGTGGGGCTTGGGGCTTGGGAAGTGGGGACTCCACTGTAGAGGAATAGGACTGAGCTGTTTATTTGGGAAATGTCTACCATCAACATCTTTAGGTATTCTATGTTGGTTGGGTCAGAATGCCTAAAGAAATCTCCAATCTCCTCCCCAAAGGATGAAGAAATGGCTGCCAGCATCTCAAGTGGAAGAAGGCTGGACATCTTGGCATCTGGTGTATTCACATTCCATGAATTCCCCTTTGTTTTCAGGATGCCATCCCTGCCTTCTGGTCTAGTGCATTGCCATAGCCCCAACCTACAGTCCCTTTGTTTTGCCCTTTGAAGTAGGTCATTTGCAGAGGCAGTGGCTCAGCTGCACCAACCAAACCAGGGAGGAAATCCATGTATCCATTTGCTTCTTAAAGAGATTTTCAACCAATTCTTCCCCTTACTTCCAGAAGTACCTGGTGCCACAAAGCCTGGGGCTCTGAATGGGTCTTGGGTTTCCTCACTGCTGGTTTGGGATTCAGTTGTATTGGGTCTGCTAAGTTCTTTACCATATGACCCTCGACTTCCCAGTTTCAAACAATATGTTACTCTTGCCTTTTATCCCATTCTATTCATTTAGACTTACAAACCTAACAACTACAGCAACAACTAAAATCCCTTCACTGTAATTTTAGCATGGTGATATAAGGGAGCTTAGGTGAATATATAGATTTAATTCTCCATTTTTAACCAGAAGTCGAAAGTGTTTTACAAACACCACTTTTGCTGTCTCACTGTTCATTAACAACACTCAGTGGTTCACAAGTTCACACTACAATCTAAATTTTCCAAATGGCTTCCTTGCTACTGTAATACACTACTACTCTATTTATGGATCTGAATATTTACTGTCCTCCACACTCCAGGAAGCCCCCTTCAAATACTCATGGAAACACATGCACGTTTTCTTCCCTAGCTTCCTGACTTCTTGGTGAAGCTCCCGCTAGAGGGCTCTTTTAAGTTCTCTTCACTGCCATTTAAATCTTATCCTTCAAGGTCCAGGTTCAGGTCAAGACCTATCTCCTCCACAGGCTTCTTCCAGTTGCATTATCTCACAGAAGTCTTTCCCCATTCTGAATCCATACTATACTCATGCAGTAATGAAAGTGTTTTGTTTATGTTAGTTTTGCCTCTTCAGTATGTTAACTTCTTAAGAGCCAAAACTCACATACCGCTTAAATGAATATATGTTGCTGCACCTAGCATAACAGTGAGTACACAGGAATTGTTTGGGGGAAAATGTTTCCTTCCAGTTATCTTATGTAGGCAGTTTGGGGGCCGCTATTATTAGAAGTCAACAATTAACTTAAAATATAGACTCTGCATGTTTGCAAATATGTGTTGGCTGACCAGAATTCCTGTGCAGTACTAAATCCTCATGAGCCTTGAATATATTATCCTGGTCAACCTGACGGTTCTTACTTCTTATTCAATTTCCAAATCCCTCATTCAAGGGGTTGAATCATTTCAGTAATGAAACTGGTCACGAGATCCAATTTCAAGTGTATCGAGTGATATGCTGGTAAATATTTAACAATTGGCCGAGTGAGGGGAAGTGCTTGCGTGTGTTTCTTAAAAGTTTTATTAACATAAAGGATGCCTAGCACATAATTTACAAATAAGGACATTCTTTATTATAAATTCCATACAGCCAATTGATTCTCACAGATGTTTTTATTGACATTTCCCAAACTTATAGATCAGTAGCCAACCTGTGGTTGCAAGTGACGAATGAATGTAGTTCTGATATGAACACTGGTTTAGACTAGAGAACAGCACACTTCTACTTAAAGGGCCAGATGGTAACTATTTTAGGCTTTTGGGATATAGAGTCTCTGTTATATCTCCTCTTCTCCATTATAGCACCAAAGCAGCCACAGAGAGTATGTAAACAAATGTGTTCCAATAAAACTTTATTTATAGAATCGGAATGCAGGACAGGCAGTTTGAAGACCTCTAGTTTAATCTAAAGCAAAACAAGGAAGGGGTATGCCAGAATTTCACTTGTCAATGATGTGGGCAACTTAATCTGCTGAATCACATAACAGATGAAGAATATTTTCTCACTTTTATACCATTTTTGGTACTGCTTACAACGGAACAGCTATAGATACTATTTATTTTGAAATTCAATCTACATTTTCAACATTTTTCACCACTACCTCCTGAAGTCTAAACAATAAAAAAGATAATAAATCATGCCATCATCTGTAGCATTTGCTGACTGCTGTGACATAAACACTCCTACAATGGCCAATTTCAAGCCACCAGTGTAATGTCCCTTCGTGTGGAGTTGGGAGGTATTCAGTAGCACAGTTACATAGTATTTTTGCCAAACTGTACAATAAACTAATCTCAAAAATAAGATAACCAGAAAGTGATGGGGTTTGAGTACCTTTGCTTTTAATGTAATTTATTTAATTATAGGTTTACATGATTTAGTTTTAATAAAGGCTGTGTTTAACAGCCATCCCACAAAGTTCCTGAATACTGAACAATATTTGCCAACTGACTCTCAAAAATGGGTATGAGCCAGCTCCAACACACCACTGGTCCCATATGCCCAAGATGGGACAATTTCAACATCGATGGATAATAAATGCACTAATGTCTATCAAATCTGTTTAGATCCATGAGATCATAAGGGCACTTTTAAAAAGCATGTGCACAACTAGTTGGTGACTACTGGAAGAAGGCAAAAAATAAACTCATTATTTTGAAAATTGATGAATGAAGAAAAGGGATCAAGCATTCATCCAGCTTTTCATACATAAACTCTACCACCAGGAAACCAAATAGTAGATGATGGGAAGTTTCTCTTTATAGAAGCACTCAAGCTTGTGAAGAAAAAAGATAGAAATAGACTGTTACCAATTTGCAACTCCTATTGTCTTAATGGTTCAGTGTTTGCCAAAATCACACCCACACACTCACAAATGATATTATGTGTACCCAGATGGAGTTCCACATCCCCAGCTATGAAGTGGTCTTGCCAAAACAAATGAGCATGACATTTCGTCAAGCTCTTAGAAGTAACTACCAATTTATGAAATAAACAGAGGACCATGTGAAACAAAACCATTGGCATGCTATAAGCAAAATTCAGACGATAAAAAACTCCTACAGGACAAACAACACAGTTTCTGCAACAAATATGAAAATGTAAAAGGGAAAGAGAAAATGAGAAAAAGAGAGAGAGAGAGATCAACCAATCATAATGTGTGGGTGTTATTTGGATCCTAATTCAAAAACAGCAAATAATAAACCAACAAACGTTTACAACATTTGAGAGAAAATTTAAAATGTGGAAAGACTGGTTATGTGATGATATTCAAGAATTAGTGGCTGGTGAGGCGGCAGGCATCTGTAATCCCAGCACTTTGGAAGGCTGAGGCAAGAGGATCTTGAACCCAGGAATTCGAGGCAGCAGCGAGCTATGATCATACCACTGCACTCCAACCTGGGCAACAGAGTGAGACCCTGTCTCTGGGGGTAGTGGAGTTAAGGCTGGGCATGGAGGCTCAGGCCTATAATCCCAGTGCTTTGAGATGCTGAAATGGGAGGATCATTTGAACCCAGAAGTTCAAGACCAAACTGGGCAACATAGAGACCTCATCTCTACTAAAATTTAAAAAACAGAAAACCCAAGCATGATGGCTCACGTCTGTAGTCCCAGCTACTCAGGAGGTGTGAATGTTGCTGGAGCCGGGGAGTTTGAGGCTGCAGTGAGCCAGGACTGCACCACTGTCCTCCAGCCTAAGAGACAGTGAAACGCTCTCTCAAAAACAAAAGGAAGAAAAAATAATGATTAATTTTAAGGGTGTGATAATACTACTGTAGATGTGCCAAAAATAGTTATCTTTTAGAGTTATCTACTTAAACATTTGTGGGTAAAATAAAATCAGGTTATCAGGGCTTTTCATCAAGCTAACATGAAAGGGCAAAGGGAAAGAGGCATGGATGAGTAAGACTGGCTGTGAGTAGACATGGGTGAAGCCAGGCGATAGACACATGGAAGCTAATTGTTGTAGTCTGTTCACTTTTACATGCTTGAAAATTTCCTATGATTGAAAAAAAGTTGTTTTAACATGAAAATGCTTCAATTCCTCTCACATAACATAAATATGTACAAAGTGCCATAAAGACAGAGATGACAGTACAGCTAACTTAGATGTTTGAGGAAACTGAAAAATAAACCTGAAACTCTAAAGCTAAAATTTTGTCTCCTAAATATTAGCATATATATTATAAGGCTGATATTTTAAATAGTATTAGAGAGAGAGAGAGAGAGAGAGAGAGAGAGACTGCGTGTGTGTGTGTGAACGCGTGCGTGCGCGTTCACACGCGCGCATATACATATTTTCTTTTGAGATGGAGTGTCACTCTGTTGCCAGGCTGGAGTGCAGTGGCGCAATCTCAGCTCACTGCAACCTTTGCCTCCTGGGTTCAAGCAATTCTTGTGCCTCAGCCTCCCAAGTAGTTGTGATTACATGCATGTGCCACCATGCCCAGCTAACTTTTCTATTTTTAGTAAAGACAGGGTTTCACCATGTTGGCCAGGCTGGTCTCAAACTCCTGACCTCAACTGGTCTGCCCGCCTCGACCTCCCAAAGTGCTGGGATTATGGGCGTAAGCCACTATACCCAGCCTCAAATAGTATTAGTTTTTAACTTTAAATTTACACATGGCATAGCATGACTTCCCCAAGCTGACATCATGTATTGTCCTATCAATCACAGAATAAAATGAATACAGCATTTCCTCATTCATGAAAGCAAATCAATGAAGAGTCATACCTGTCCAGTTTGCTTCTTTATTAAAAACATAGTAAGGATTTAATCCACAGGTATATCACTAAGAATAGAAAACGACACTGAGCTTTGTTGCTGTTGGCTATGCAATTTACCCTGGCCCAGATAGAGAGGATTTATCAGGAAACGGGGGAATCCACATTTTAAGAAAAGCCTGTAACTTGTCAACCAATGAATCCCAACAATTTTTAACAAATAATAGCCCCTATTTTTTAAGAAGGCGAGGTACAGTGGCTCACGCCTGTAATCCCAGCACCTTGGGAGGCCAAGGAAAGTAGACTGCCTGGGCTCAGGATTATAAGACTAGCCTGGACAACATGGTGAAAAGCCAGTATCTACAAAAACCATGAAAATTAGATGGGCATGGTGGTGCACACCTGTGGTCCCACCTACTCAGGAGGCTGAGGTAAGAGGATCGCTTGAGCCTGGAAGGAAGAGGCTGCAGTGAGCGGAGATCATGCCGCTGCACTCCAGCCTGGGTGACAGTGTGTGACACTGTCTCAAAAAAAAAAGTTCATATGAACCCCCAATAGTTGTTGTACTTTTCATATATGTTAATTGGGGTAATATATAATAACAGAAAGCTATGAATTAAGCAATACTAAATGAAGTTGAATTTTATAAGCCACAACTATTTTGCATTTAAAATACAGCTATACAGTTTTTCAAAAGTTAGCCTACATACAATGCTTATGCAGCATAAATTCACACATCCCATGCAGTAACCCTAAAGTCTTCCCAGAAGTGCAAGACCTAAAGGATGATACCAATGGCATAACATATCCCAAATTTTCTTTATCAATCACTGAACATTTAGGATGATGCCTTACAAATGGGAATATTACTTATAGTAATAAAATCTAAAGACAAAAATAGCTCAGTATCAGACTGCCTGAATTCAAATCCTAGCGCTACCAGGTTCTAGCATACCTTAAAAATTATCCCTACACCTTATTTCGCTCACCTACAAGGAAAAAAAAAAGATAATAACAGTACTTCCTCCACAGGGTTATTCTGAGGATTCAATGAGTTAATATATGTAAAGCACTTGGGACCTAAGTAAACGTTAAATAAGTGTTGTTCCATTAATTCTAGAATTTAGCTTCCTGTCCCTCAGAGTGTGATATAAACTCAACATGTTTTATTTCCTTTTGTTACTAAAATGTAGGAAGACAAAGCTGAGAAAGGAAGGTCTCAGAAACACCCTCCTGGGAAACATGAGTGAAACGATAAACATGCGCTTGCTAATGAGCTGTACTGGCATCGTAGGCTAAATGCCACTTTGGCAGAATTTATAAGCTACCAAATGTGGCACATAGATCCGTAAAAGCATATCGGCATAAAGTTTACGCCAAATTTCAGGCATAAACTTTATTTTTCCAGAGCATTTTTCTTTAATACCACTGAGGACAATCCTAGCTGCCCTTTCCTTTCCAACAAAGCCAGCTTCAATAAAAATGAAAACACTAACAACCTCATTTGAGGCTGAACTTTAAGAAATCCTTTAAATGCAAAACTAAATCCATCCCTGCTTCATATTTAATTTGCAACAGGATATCCAGCAGCTGTCAAGGGACCTGGAAAGTTTTGTTGGCTGATGACTGGATGCCTGCTGAGAAGGGCTCCACACACAGGTAATACTCAACTGCAGACAAAATCTTAAGACCCACATCTCGCTCTCCTTTAAAGTTAATCTGAACAAACTGTACATGAAAGGAAATGAAAAAGGAGTCTTTCTCCTTTACCATGGCATTGGGACTTCCTGAGTTCTTCATTCCATTACTGATTGGTCCAGAACTATTTCCTTCTAACTATTCCCAATTGTGTATGTCAGACATAATTAGGACTGTACACTAAAGAGAAGTGTTAAAATGTAATAATGCCATTAAATCTGAGAAATGTTTTTTACTTTAACGCTCAGTATATCAGGAAAAACAGCCAGTACTAGTTAACATCTGGCTCCAATGAAACCTTTATATTGTTAAGCTATTTAATGAAGAATGCATAGAAGTATGAATAAAAAGACAGTGAAAACAATTTTATTCGAAATATCTGCCAGGCACAGTGGCTCACACCTGTAATCCCAGCACTTTGGGAGGCCAAGATGTGTGAAACCCCTGAGGTCAAGAGTTTGAGATCAGCCTGGCCAACATGGTGAAACCCTGTCTCTACTAAAAACACAAAAATTAGCCAGGCTTAGTGGTGAGTGCCTGCAATCCCAGCTACGTGGGAGGGTGAGGCAGGAGAATCACTTGAACCCAGTAGGTGGAGGTTGCAGTGGGTCCAGATTGCGCCACTGCACTCCAGCCTGGGAGACAGAGTAAGACTGTCTCAAAAGAAAAAAAAAATTTAACAAGAATCTAAACATGCCAGGCATGATAGCTCCCATCCGTAATCCCAGCACTTTGGGAGGCCACGGCGGGAGGATCGCGGGAAGATCACTTGAGCTCAGGAGTTTGAGACCAGCCTGGGCAACACAGCAAGACTCCATCTCTACAAAAATAAAAAATTAGCTGGATGTGGTAACACATGCCTATAGTTCCAGCTACCCAGAAGGCTGAGGCAGGAGGATCACCTGAGTTTAGGAAGTCGGGGCTTCAGTGAGCTATGACTTCACCACCACACTCCGGCCTGCACAGGCAAGACCCTGTCTCAAAACTAAGAATTTAAACACATGAATACTTTTGTATCAGGTAAATTTTGGTGCTTAACAGCATAAAATATTTTTAAACTATCATATGTCCTTTCAGAACAAGATGGTCTAGGTTCTTGTCACAAAAATATTGCTTGATAAATGCCTTCCTGTTGAATGACTAGATGAGAGACCATATTGTGTGTTCTTAGAAATATGTCAATTCATATTGACAAATATGAAATACGTCACATGTCATCCAAATTTTCTCATAATTTCTCTAGGATGTTGTAATCTGAAGACCCAGAGTCTGAAATTTCACCTATCTGGCCAATTCCGTCATCATCGTCATTAGTCAGAAATGCTATCTCTTTGCATTTATTTTGATTTGTTTAATAACTGTGAAACATGTCAGATTTTTTCTTGTCCATTTTGTGGAAAAATGAAAAATTCTAAATTTCAACTATATTCAAATGAAGGCTAAAAGTAGACTAAAAATAAAGTGTTTCCAATCCTTTTCAATACATTCCTGAAATACAATGTTCTGGGCCCCACAGTAAGAAAAGGAGGACAATCTGTTTCACTATTTTATCTTCATTACTTAGGTGATTTCATCATTATTCGCTTTCTTGTTATTTCAGTCTTTTTTAGCATACTTGGAAATAACTGATGAGTAATGATGAATGATAATAATTCCTACAATGATAAAATAATAAAATGTTTCAAGATGCAGGAAATACGATCCCCAAACTCTCATCATGACTTAGATTTACAGGAGGTCCAGTGGACATTTGGTGATAGCAAGAGAGAGTAAGTTTGTTTCAGTTTTTTTAAATGATCAGCTTTCTCCTTGTTCTTTTGTTAGCCTCTAGGAAAGAATAAATGCCAATCTTTTCAATTAGTCAAAATCACTCAAAATTGTAACAGTTAAAACTGTTCAAAAACAAAACCTTGAGAACAAAAGTGGAGCCAATGGACCCCAAGGCAGCACCCCAGGGGTCAAGAACACTTTGCCTCAAATGATCTTAAATGTTGGTTCCAAAAAGACTGAAAATCACAAATGCAAATAAAGCACCTATTAAATTAGAAACATTATTTTCAATGAAAGGGTAGAATATAATGGGTGTTTCAAATTACCAGTAGTACTATAAATTAATACAACACTTTTTAGAGGAATGGTATCAGAAACTATTTTTTAAAACTTCATCCTTTTAAACTCAAAAATCAAACTTTTTCAACCATAAGAAATAATCTGTTGACTTCAATGCATTTGAAAATAAATAAATAGTGGCCGGGCGCGGTGGCTCAAGCCTGTAATCCCAGCACTTTGGGAGGCCGAAGCAGGTGGATCACGAGGTCAAGAAATCGAGACCATCCTGGTCAACAAGGTGAAACCCCGTCTCTACTAAAAATACAAAAATTAGCTGGGCATGGTGGCGCGTGCCTGTAATCCCAGCTACTCGGGAGGCTGAGGCAGGAGAATTGCTTGAACCCAGGAGGCGGAGGTTGCAGTGAGCCGAGATCGCACCATTGCATTCCAGCCTGGGTAACAAGAGCGGAACTCCATCTCAAAAAGAAAAAATAAATAAATAAATAGAAATAAAAATTAAAGTAAATAATCTGAATTTTCAAGAAAACCATATGAATAAAAGTATTTATTGCAATGGTATTCATAAAAGTTACAAGTCAGAAAAGACTAAGAAACTCAGGACTAAGGAATGGGCTATCGTACAGCCAATTTTCAATGATGGTGAGAAGACCGCACAGCAACACAGAATACAGTTCTTCTTCCTTATTTCAGATGAGACCTCTCACCTTTAAATCTGAACACATACTGCCATAAGGCAATACTCACAGATATTCACCAGGTAAGCATTTAAGATTAAAGTTTTTAACAAACTTGAATATCTTCATATTACCACCTATCCCAAATGTATTCTTGCTTCCACACACCCTCTTGTGACTACCAAAACCACCCAAACCAAATCATTTCAGTGCATTTTATGCAGTTTTGGTTCACCCCTACACTGAGCACTGCCCAGCAACTAAGTATTAGTTAATGACCAGCATATAATAAGTGATGTAATTAAATGAAAAATGTAGTAATACAATTCAACACTACACTTCAGCTATGCTAAAGCAGGCACCGTGTACACACGCATATACACACATACAAAGCCTTGGAGGACTGCATCAAAAAAATAATGGTAGTTATATTCCTATGGGAGATTTTTTTGGTAGTTCTCACATTTCAACTAAAATTTTTAAAACAAAACGACACATCTACCAAATTGTTTAATCTAAGCTAGTAAAATAAAAAAAATACATTTTGAAATGCAATTCCAGGGAGACTGCTGGGACACTGGTGTTACCATACATTCATTACGGCACTGTAAACTGATACAACTCTTTTGGAAAGCAATGTGTAATACGTGTCAAAAAACCATAAATGTGTTTACATCTTTGACCTAAAAACTTCTACCCTGGGAATTTATCACAAGGAAATAACATAAAAGAAAAACATGCACAAAGATATTTGATGTAACACTGTAATATTTAAAAACATCTAAAATGCCCAACAATAAGAAACTGGCTAAGTAACTAATGGCATATTCTTTTAAAAACAGGAAATATAACAAATACACAGGAACAAGGAAAACATAACAAATAGTAAGTTTAAAAAAAGCAGAACATAAATAATGCTGAATAAAAAGAACAGAACTAAGTTGTGTTAATTGATCCGACTAGCTAAATATTATCTTCATAATGGAAAAAGAGAGGCACACACTAAACAGAAGAAAAGCTGCTGTGTTCGAATAAGAGAAATGTGTTAAAAATTTTAAATTATCCTGTAATGGGACTCCAGCAACAATGTTTAAAAATCAAAATATGAGAGGAAAATGGAGAATAATGGACAGTCATTTAAATTTCTGAATAGAAAATTTAGAGTTTCAGATAGGATATGATAAAGCTTTTATTTAAAAATTCTGTTTTAGATAGATAAATTTCCTCAAGGCAAACAAATATTAAGTATATTAATAAGTAACTGTTCTCACAAAGTTCCAGAGAAGCCAAATTATGAACAACTTGTTACTACCCTTTCTAAAACAAGCTATCAATGGCTTAAAGTCGTAAGCTTTTTCTCAAGATTTTTAAAACATTCTTTGACATCTAATTGGATATTCATTCAAACTAACAGAAATGGAAAGAGTGCCACCTACTGAATTGTAATCACTTCTATATAAAAAAGGAGTTCGTTTTCTTATTTATACTGTAGAATTTGAAGTCCACAAAGAGTAAAATGGATGATAAAATATTACTAACAATAGAATAACATATTTAACCATTATATTTTCACTGCATAATACATGGTGAAAATGAATTATAAATTTAAACCAAGTCTGATTACGTAAGAGAAATGATCAATTAATGCATGCTAATTGTACATGTGACATAAGCACAAAATATCAATTAAGCAACACAATCATCCAGCAACTAACCACAGTGTTAAAAAAGAAGAGAGAGAGAGAAAGAGAAAAAGAAAGAAAGAGGTAGGAGATACACACAAGAGGAAGAGAGAAAAGTTATTATACTTTTTTCCTGTGGTAAAACTAGATACAAATAACTACATGTAAGTAGTATTTTAATTAAAATGTCTTAAATATGTCTAAGGGTTCAAAAAAGATTAAAAGTTACTTAAAAGCAGATGACTACAACTAAAAGCAGATCAAAAAATGATGGAAGCCAAATGCAGACATTGAAAAGATGACTGCAGCCAGGAACGGTGGTGACTCCTGCCTGTTATCCCACCATTTAGCCAGGAACGGTGGTGACTCCTGCCTGTTATCCCACCATTTAGCCAGGAACGGTGGTGACTCCTGCCTGTTATCCCACCATTTAGCCAGGAACGGTGGTGACTCCTGCCTGTTATCCCACCATTTAGCCAGGAACGGTGGTGACTCCTGCCTGTTATCCCACCATTTAGCCAGGAACGGTGGTGACTCCTGCCTGTTATCCCACCATTTAGCCAGGAACGGTGGTGACTCCTGCCTGTTATCCCACCATTTAGCCAGGAACGGTGGTGACTCCTGCCTGTTATCCCACCATTTAGCCAGGAACGGTGGTGACTCCTGCCTGTTATCCCACCATTTAGCCAGGAACGGTGGTGACTCCTGCCTGTTATCCCACCATTTAGCCAGGAACGGTGGTGACTCCTGCCTGTTATCCCACCATTTAGCCAGGAACGGTGGTGACTCCTGCCTGTTATCCCACCATTTTAGGAGGCTGAGGTAGGAAGACTGCTTGAGCCCAGGAGTTCAAGACCGGTCTGAGCAACACAGCAAGAGCCCATCTCTACAAAAAAAAAAGTTAGCTGGGCATGGTGGTGCACACCAGTAGTTCCAGCTACTAAGGAGGCTGAGGTGGGAGGATTGCTTGAGCCTGGGAATGTGAGGCTGCAGTGAGCTAAATGGCACCACGACACTCCAGCCTGGGTGACAGGGCAAGATCCTGTCTCAAGAACATATTCACAAGGTCCAGCCTGTCCAACTTCTGTGCAGTTCCACGGGAAAGGCAGAGCAGAGCCTCACTTAACCAAAATACAGTAAAAGCCCCAGCAGGTGCACAGCATGTCAGAATCCCCACATTAGAGGAATTCCAGTGGGTACTATTACAAGTGCATATACTTACTGTACTGTAAGTGTTTCTTCCGAAAACACAGCATGACAACCACATAGTCAGTGCTGAGATTTCTGAGAAACAGACTGTAAATGGGGGCCTGCCCTCGGAAAATCACATCTAAGATCTGTAAAAATATAACACTGATATCTAATTTGATTATTATTATCCAATGGAGGTTATTATTCCTATTTTACAAACAACGGAACTAGGGCTTAGAAGAGGAAATAACAGATAGTCCTTATTGGGGAAAAAGTGAAGAAACGGCTTTGAATTGTCATGCTTCGATGACATACCAAACTATTAAATCTTTGGTAGTCAAAACCATGACATGATAATAGTGACTGTTAGATATCATTGGACAAATTTATATACATATATATAATATATACATATTATATTTATATATATAACATTTATACATATAGCTTATATTTATATATATATATGATATATGTATATATGGTATATACATAGCTTTAAGCCCCCATCTAAAAAAATTTAAGGTTAGTGTTTAATCTTTTAGGACAAAACTGATCTTAGTTTTTCTTTTACAGCAATTCTGTTCTAGGAACTCAAAGAATATTAATTCAGGGCTGGGTGTGGTGGCTCACACCTGTAATCCCAGCACTTTGGAGGGCCAAGGCTGGAGATTGCTTGAGCCCTGCAGTTTGAGACCAGCCTGAGCAATATAGTGAAACCTCATCTCTGCAAAAAATTAGGTGAGTGTGGTGGTGCATGTCTGCGATCCCAGCTGGTGGTAGGATTGCTTGAGCCCAGGAGGCAGAGGTTGCAGCGAACTACGATCACGACACTGCACTCCGGCCTGGGTGACAGAGGAAGACTCTGTCTCAAAAAATAAAGAAAAGAATATTAACTTAATATCCTTCAATGACAAACAGGCAAACAGGGCCATCTTCAAATAGAGTACTCACAAAACTCAATGAATGATAGGCAGGCCTCTGCCTCTCACACGGGATGCAGTGCCCAACCAACACAGGCCCAGGTGTACCTGCTGCCCTTAACATGAGCAACCAAGTCTGCCCTGGGTACTAGGTTCTTGTCATGTTTTATAATCCTGAGCTTGACCTGATTCCTATTTTTAAAAAATAAATAAAAGATTTTGTTAGAAGATTCCCTGCAGACTATAAGGTCCATTCTAAAATTTAACTCCAGATCTGGCCAGTCTGCTGAAGATCTGCATATTCAGATATCTCATTACCCAGCCAATCTCCTAAGCCTGAAACCTAGGTTCCTCTCTGCAGCACTTCCTCTACAATTTATCACCAAATCCTGACCATTCAATACCTCCCAAATTTGGTTCTTCCTATTATCTGTCCCCTGGAAAACTGCCACAAGCTCTATCAAGACTCTTCCAGTGATATCTCCTCTCCTGAGTCCATCTTTCTCAGTATCAACAGAATTTATGATGCAAACACCCTAACCCCCTACCTAAAAAAATATCCATTGATTCCTTTATTCCTGTAAGCATACTAGGTTAGAAACCTCTCATATTTATAGTATTGAAGTACTCTGTTTTCCTTTAAATATCCCAAATTATAATTTTAAATAGTATATAAACATTAGTCCAGCCCTCCCTTCCCCAAGTGGACTGTGAGCTCTAGGAAAGCAAGGAAGGTCCTTTGTTTCTTCACCTATCTTCAGAAATAAGCAGTGAGCCTGCAGACAGCAGGCTCTCCATAGCTCCTTGATGAATGAATGAAAGAAAAAATCATTTTAAATTTCCTTTTGGCATCAGTGGCATAGAATCAGTATATAACCACTGTAAAAGAAGCAAATAACACCAGACGCGGTGGCTCATGCTGCAATCCCAGCACTTTGGGAGGCAGAGGGGTAGATCATGAGGTCAGGAAATCGAGACCATCCTGGCCAAGATGGTGAAACCCCATCTCTACTGAAAATACAAAAATTAGCTGGTCATGGTGGTGTGCACCTGTAATCCCAGCTACTTGGAAGGCTGAGACAGGAGAATTGCCTGAACCAGGAAGTCAGAGGTTGCAGTGAGCCAACATCAAGCCACTGTACTCCAGCCTGGCGACAGCAGAGCAAGACTCTGTCTCGGAAAAGAAAAAAAAAGCAAATAACTTGCTATTATTTTATCTGAAACAGGAAAGTTTTATGTAGCTGTAGTCAGTCATCAGTTAAATAAAAGGCAATGACTACATTATTCAATTTCAGATCCAAATTCAGGAAAGCAACACAAAGGAAGTTCTACCTTACAGCCAAAGTAGTAACTGTGGGGTCTGACGCCGAGCCAGCCACACAGCACTACTGCCTGCTCCTCCTTGACATTCTTCCCTTCACACACGGGAAAACTTCCAAAAAACGTAAGTGCCGGTAAAGAAATGTTAAATTTCTGGCAAACTTTAAATTTGGAAAAAAAATAACAAAACTTTTTTTTTTTTTTTTTTTGAGATGGAGTTTCGCTCTTGTTACCCAGGCTGGAGTGCAATGGTGCGATCTCGGCTCACCGCAACCTCCGCCTCCTGGGTTCAGGCAATTCTCCTGCCTCAGCCTCCCGAGTAGCTGGGATTACAGGCACGCGCCACCGTGCCCAGCTAATTTTTTGTATTTTTAGTAGAGACGGGGTTTCACTATGTTGACCAGGATGGTCTCGATCTCTTGACCTCGTGATCCACCCGCCTCGGCCTCCCAAAGTGCTGGGATTACAGGCGTGAGCCACCGCGCCCGGCCCAACAAAACTTTTTTTCTTTTGGTTTTGGATGCCTAGAAAAAAGAAGTAGACAAATTTGGTGTTCGTAGTAAATATCGAAACACTCCATTTTCCTAAGATACTTGATAGAATTACTTGGCTAACTTAGGAACAGAAAAACTTTTTTCTTTTCTAATTTTTCAATCCCTTAAATACTCTCTTATCCAAAAAACTCTTCTTGAACGTTGGAAATGTGCTTTTGTTTTTATAAATCCAGATAGATCAAAGGAAAAACTTTTTTGCAAGGAGGAGAATTTTGGCAAAGTCCACTCTAAATTTGTAAAGTCACTCTAAATCTGTGTATGCTAGGGCTTTTACTCTCTATGCTGACATGTATACACCTCCACTGTAGCGCTAATCTTTCTGGCTTTAATGCAAAGTAAAAGATACACAGATTTCTAAAAAAATCTACTTCAATCTTTATGCTGTCAGTAAAAAACCATTCCTGAGGATAACAAGAATAAGCAGAAAAAGTAACCTAAATAAAAGAATAAGATGTTAAAAAAACACAATGTAAAAAATTAATTGCACTCAAGAAATCAATTTGATAGCTGGGTGTGGTAGCAGGTGCCTGTACTCCCAGCTACTCAGGTGGTTGAGGCAGGAGAATTGCTTGAACCCAGGAGGTGGAGGTTGCAGTGAGCTGAAATCGTGCCATTGCACTCCAGCCTGGGCAACAAGAGCAACATTCTGTCTCAAAAAAAAACAAAGAAAAGAAACAAATGAAGAGCCACAGTACAAACCTTTGTTCTATCTATGACTTTGAGAATAATGCCAGGGCCATGAATGATACACAAAAGATGGGTCCAAGACTACAAAGCCTGGGATGCCACTGTCACGTCTGTCACTTCAAAGCCGTGTGACCTTGGATGAGCTAATTTTTGCAACTGCTCCCTCAATATTCTGAAAAACTTCCCGTAAAAGCAGGAGTAAATAAGTTTCTCCATGTCTTGAATTTAACTCTCATAGAATAGCAGAATGAGAAGTTTTATGCAAAAAAAAAAATGGTGAAATGGAGAATAAGTGTAGGACTTAAAGAGAAAGCAAGACCTGGGTAATTTTCGCAGACAAAAACCAGTAATTAGAACAAAATACATGAAATATGATGGTAGAGATATATATTACATGGGCATTCAAAGAAGCCGGGATGGGCCTGGTGATGGAGGAGAATTCCATGCCAGCACGAGCTGACACAGGTACATGGTTCCTTTTGGGAAACATTAGCAGTTTAATGATTCTGAAGGTAAAGTACGAAGCAATGAGGGGCAAGAAACTAACATGTAAAGTGAGCAGAAGTCCCATCACACAGGGCCCTGTAGGTTTGTGCTAAGAAACGTGTACTGAAAACCACAGGCACATCCCAACATCAGGCCCTGGTATGATGTCAGGTACAATCTTCCAGCTCAGATGCTGCTGGATTTAAACAACCACCAAGAACAACAAGAAGCAATGCCTCCAGACAACTTCCCTGGATGCACAGAAGGAACTTTCCCCAGACCCTAGAACTCCAGCCCAACAAGGAAATGAACAGGAGGTATCTGAGAGGGCCAAGAGAGGGGCAGCCGGATCCTTAACTAGGGGGCTGGGTGTGGAGGAGGCTTGCAGCGTTAGGTGTTTGGAGGCCAGGAGGTATTCTAGAAGCCTGTCCATTAAGAAAACTGGCTTGGCCAGGCACAGTGGCTCATGCCTATAATCCCAACACTTTGAGAGGCCTAGGCGGGCCACTTGAGGTCAGGAGTTCGAGACCAGCCTAACTAACATGGAGAAACCCCATCTCTACAAAAAAAAAAAAAAAACCCACAAAAATTAGCCAGGTATGGTGGTGTACACCTGGAACTTCAGCTACTCATGAGGCTAAGGCAGGAGAATCACTCAAACCCAGGAGGCAGAGGTTGCAGTGAGATGAGATCAAGCCATTGCACTCTGACCTGGTCAACAGAGTGAGTGAGACTCCGTCTCAAAAAAAAAAAAAAGAAAAAGAAAACCTGCTTGAGGCACTCTTCTGCTTAGGGATGTCCTCCTCAAGCCGACTTCCAAACAACAGCAGAAAGCAAGGCCAAAGAGGGGAGAGAGGAATATCTCACTCATCTCTCTACCGTTGACACCAGTTCCCTGTGTGGGATCCGACACATGGCAGGTACCCATACACACAGCACTGAATGGAGTCAACTAAACCCTCCTCCAGCTCTGCTCCCAATTCCCAATGCAACAGGAGGCAGGTTAATTCACCTATGTTTTTTAAACTTCCATTTCTCATTTTTCTCTTTCCATAAATGGGAATGACAGCAGCATCTGCCTTTAGGACCTGTTCCAACATTAAATGAGATAATGCTTATGAATACATTATGTGATATCAAGGATAAATTATTTGATGGCTTTTACATGTCAACTTTTAAAAAATAAAAACATTATTTTAGCAACCAAAAGGCACATAAACATCTTCATTAACATTCCTCTATTAAATCAGTAAATAAATCTAAGTTGTAAGAACAAACATCTTTTCAATAACTACAACTATCCCTTATTTATTTATTTTTGAGACAGGATCCCACTCTGTCACCCAGGCTGGAGTACAGTGGCTCACTACAGCCTCGACCTCCTAGACTCAAGCAATCCCCCTACCTCAACCTCTGAGTAGCTGTGACTATACAGGCTTACACCACCACGCTTGGCTAAATTTTTTATTTTTTATTTTTTCTGAGACAGTCTTTCTCTGTTGCCCAGGCTGGAGTGCAGTGGTGCATTCTCAGTCACTACAACCTCTGCCTCCTGGGTTCAAGTGAATCTCATGCCTCAGTCACCCAAGTCGATGAGATTACAGGCATCTATCACCATCCCAGCTAGTTTTTGTTTATTTAGTAGAGACAAGGTTTTCTCATGTTGGCCAAGCTGGTCTTGAACTCCCGGCCTCAAGTGATCCGCCTACCTCAACCTCTCAAAGTGCTGAAATTATAGGCATGAGCCACCATGCCCAGCTGATTTTTTTGTTTGTTTTTTGTTTTAGCTGGAATCTTGCTCTGTTGCCCAGGCTGGAATGCAGTGGTGCAATCTTGGCTCATTGCAACCTCCACCTTTCTGGTTCAAGCGATTCTCCGGCTTCAGCTTCCTGAGTAGCTGGGACTACAGGCACATGCCATCAAACCCAACTAATTTTTGTGGTTTTAGTTGAGACAAGAGTTTCACCATGTTGGCCAGGCTGGTCTTGAACTCCTGACCTCAAGCAATTTGCCCACCTTGGCCTCCCAAAGTGTTGGGATCACAGGTATGAGCCACCATGCCCAGAGAGATTTTTAAATTTTTTGTAGAAATAGTGTATCACTATGCTGTCCAGGCTGGTCTCAAACTCCTGTGCTCAAGCGAACCTCCTGCCCTGGCCTCCGAAGTGCTGGGATTACAGGCATGAGTCTTCGCACCCAGCCAAAGCTCTTTTTATTATGTTTTTGGTTTTCCCTGAGGAAAAACAGCTGCTCACTGTAAGTAGCCGTAGAGCCACTGAGTGTTTTCTACTGTGGGATGGATTCATTTTTTGTCTAATAGTTTTGTGTAGAGGAGAAGGACAGCTCAGACAAGAGATAAAGGTTTAAACAAAGGAAGTGATGGGATCGTATTTTGAAAAATTTTCAGGAAACAAAATTAGCAGAACTAGAGTTGGGGAATGAAGGAGAATGAGAGAAGAGGTCGACACCAATTCTCATGTTTCTAGCCTGAGTGACTGAGTGGAGATGACGTCACCAACTAGATGGATAACACAGGTGTATTCAGGCTAAGAAAACGTGGAAATGGCCAACTGCAAGCGGCTGCAGGGTCTGGGAGGTGTCATGTGGAGGGCAGTCTGGGGAGGCATCAGCACACAGAGAGGGGTTCAAACCATGACAGTGGGAAGTCAACTCTGAAACCAAGTGAACTGAGAAACACAATAGGTAAAGGATAACATTTTGGAAGCACCAACGGTTTGGAGGTGGGAGAGCCAGGGAAGATGCGCCCGAGACGGAGCTCGTCACATAAGGAAAGTGAAGGGAGTGTGATGGCGCTGAGGAAAAGCGGCTTCGGGTAATGCCCAACAGTGACGAAAGCAGCAAAAAGCTTCAATAAGGGGACTCCAGGGAAGAGAGTGGCAGCTGGGGCAAGGTAGTCTGTGCATCTTCCGAAATCCCCACGTGAACGTAGGACAACTAACATAACCAGGTGACAGAATAACCCATCAGTACCAAAATACGAGCAGGTGAGAACATGCCACCAAGAGGCGCAAGACCCGAGTATGAAGCATCTGTGCAGGGGAAACAGTGAGAAGCGACAGGAAGACTGACCTGAAATAGAAGACCCCGAAAGGGCCAGGAGGGCTCCGCTGGAAAGCCCCGCAGGCCACCCAGAGAAGAGCAGCGCAAGCTGGGAAGGACGGGACCACTTTAACTCCAGGGAGGAGGGTGTGGGTGAGATCCACTGGGGCTGGAAGTCAAGCCCAGGAGCTTTCAGACCTGACCCTCGCTGCTCTCTGCCAGGACACAGCCTCACTGCTGGCAGTGGAATCTCACTTGAGCAGAAAAAGGAAAACTGACATGAAGGAAAGAAGATCCAGGTAAAAGTGGTAGAGAAAAACAAATAGAAAACCTCAGAGGGCGAGTTCCCATAGTTGGAACATTCCACAAAAACCACAGAAGAGGGAGCACTGCAAAGTCAGAGGAACTACCCTGAATCTCCTAAAGCAAGCTTGTCCAACCCACGGCCCATGGGCCATATGTGGCCTAGGACAGCTTTGAATGTGGCCCAACACAAACTTATAAACTTCCTTAAAACATTATGACATGTTTTGATTTTTTTTTTCTAACTCATCAGCTATCCTTGGTGTCAGTGTTTCCTGTGTGACCAACGACAATCCTTCTTCTTCCAACGTGGCCCGGGGAAGCCAAAGGATTGGTCACCCGTGTTCTAAGGCTCAGAAAAGTAACTCATACAGTTTCTGTAAGGAAAAGAAGACTAAATAGCAAATCAACATTCCTCCAGACAATGAAAATACAAGGGAACACACGCCCGACAAAACAGATGAACCTATAATGTTCTATCTTAAAGCAATCTAAGACACGAAAGAACATGAACCAGAATCAGACACAACTCGGAAATCAGGTAGCGGAACTGCAGAAAGCAGCCATATGATCTGCCGAGATACATACAGTACAATTACAGAAAACTGATTTCATAGGACAGAATGAGTCAAAAACTTTTTTACCTGTTTCAGTAATCATGAATGATAATATCAGTGGCAATATTGTACGTGTAATCTGGGATAAAGCAAATGAGTAATTATGGAATATTCTAATTTTATCACCTTCTCTATTCCTGACAACCAGAATTCTCAGTATGGATGAAAGTATTTATGGATGCAACATAAAAAATAAAAAGCTTGTAGTCCTAAATATGAACTGGAAAATCTGCATGAGCTCAAGAACGCTATCCACCTACCTATCTATCCACACACATCTACATGTACATAAATATTTATTTACTTATTGCCTAGAAACAATGACCAACTGAGTTATATATAATAAGTATCCCTTAGCACCAAGACTGTGTACTTGAAATGCTATTTCCCAGCATGGAGACAACTGGATATCCATATGCAGAAGAATGAAATTGGATCCTTGTCTCATACCACTTACAAAAATCAACGCAAAATGAAATAAAGACCTAAATGTAAGACCTGAAACTATGAAACTGCTAAAAGAAAACACAAAGGAAAAACTATAACACATTGGTCTGAGCAATTATTTTTTACATTTGGCCCCAAAAGCGCAAGGTGACGAAAGCAAAAATGAACAAATGGGATTACAGCAAAATCAAAATCTTTCGCACAATAAAGGAAACAACAGAGTGAAGACACAAGCTGTGGGCTAGGAGGAAACACGTGCGCCCACACACCTGATAAGTGGTTCACATCCAAAACACACAAGGAACCCAAAATCAACACAACAAAGAAAAAAAAGACAAAATATATAAGGAACCCAAACAACTCTATAGAAAGAACACTCTGGCTGTGGTCCTGTGCCAGAGGACAGTCGGCAGCCATGGTGCCCAGAGGGAATGGCATGATCTTGAAGCCCCACTTCCACAAGGACTGTGCAGTGGCTGAAGGGGGACCACTCCAAACTCAGCCCCCAGGAAGGGAGAGAGTTCTGCTGAAGAACTGCAATTGGCCACCCAGCTGACAGGACCAGTCACACCTATCCAGAATGTCTATGAGAAGGAGAAAGCTTGAGTCATCACTGAGGAGGAGAAGAATTTCAAAACTTTTGCTAGTCTCTGCATGGCCTGTGCCAATGACTGACTCTTCAGCATATGGACAAAAAGAAAAAAGGGAGCTACAGAACAGGATGTTGAGAAGAAAAAATAATGCTGGGCACGGTGGCTCACACGTGTAATCCCAGCACTTTGGGAGGCCGAGGTGGGCAGATGACAAGGTCAAGAGATCGAGATCATTCTGGCCAACATGGCGAAACCCTGTCTCTACAAAATACATAAAAATTAGCTGGATGTGGTGGTGCGCGCCTGTAGTCCCAGCTACTCGGAAGTCTAAGGCAGGAGAATCGCTTGAACCCAGGAGGTGGACGTTGTAATGAGCTGAGATCATGCCACTGACATGAGCAAGACTTCATCTCAAAAAAAAAAAAGAAAAAAGAAAAAAGAAAGCCCTCTTGGGACTTGTAATTTAGAAAAAAAGAAAACCCTATAGAAGGAAATAATCCAGTAAAAAATTAGTAGACATTTCTCAAAATAAGACATACAAACTGCCAACAAATCTATGAAAAAATGTTCAACATCACTAATCGTTATAGAAATAAAACCACGATGAGATATTAGCTCACACCTGTTAGGATGGCTACTATAAAAAAGATGAAAGACAAGTGTCAGTGGGGATGCAGAGAAAAGAGGCAACCCCTGTACACTGTTGCTGGGAATATTAATTAGTACAGCCACTATGGAAAGAGATGTAGAGTTTCCTCCAAAAACTAAAAATAGAATTACCATATAATCCAGCAACCCCACTCCTGAGTATTTACCCAAAAGATGTGAAAAGATTCTGCTGAAGCGATTCTGCTCTGCCAAGTTCACTGCAGTACTATCCTACAGCCAACTTACAGATATAACCTAAGTGCCCATTAGCAGATGAATGGGTAAAGAAAATGTAATAGGCCGGTCTCGGTGGCTCACACCTGTAATCCCAGCACTTTGGGATACCAAGGTGGGCAGATCACAAGATCAGGAGATCGAGACCATCCTGGCTAACATGGTAAAACCCCATCTATACTAAAATTACAAAAAATCAGCCGGACGTGGTGGCACATGCCTTGTAGTCCCAGCTACTCGGGAGGCTGAGGCAGGAAGGCAGAGGTTGCAGTGAGTCAAGATTGCACCACTGCACACCAGCCTGGGTGACAGGTTGAGACTCTGTCTCAAAAAAAAAAAAAAAGAAAAGAAAATGTAATATATATACACTGCAGAATACTATTTAGCCTTTGATAGCACAACAAGGTGACTAAATCAACAATAATTTATTGAACATTTTATCCTGAATTCCTGGCCTCAAGCAATCCTCCTGCCTCAGACTCCCAAAGTGCCCGGATTACAAGTGTAAGCTACTGCACCCTGTAGATTTAAAAATAACTTGGAGAGTGTAACTGGCATGTTTGTAGCACAAAGAAATGATAAATTCTGGACCCGGCGCAGAGGCTCATGCCTGTAATCCCAGCACTTTGGGAGGCTGAGGTGGGCAGATCACTTGAGGACAAGGGTTTGAGACCAGCCTGGCCAACATAGCGAAACCCCGTCTCTACTAAAACACAAAAATTAGCTGGGTGTGGTGGCAGGCACCTGTAATCCCAGCTACTCAGGAGGCTCAGGCGCAAGAATCACTTAAACTTGAACCCAGGAGACGGAGGTTGCAGTGAGCCAAGATCACATCACTGCACTCCAGCCTCTGTCTCAAAAAACAAAAATAAAAAAGAAAGAACCAATAAATGCTTCAGGTGGCAAATATTCAATTTAATCTGACGTAATTATGACACATTGTGTGCTTTTATTAAAATATCTGATGTACTCCATCAATATTTACACTTACTATGTACCCATAAAAATTAAAAATTATTCAGCCTTAAGAAAAAGGAAGGAAAACTTATCATTTGTGACAACATAGATGGAATGCAAACAACTCTGCTACGTGAAGTACGCCAGGCGCAGAAGGACACATACCACATGTTCCCACTTCTACAAGGATGAAAAGAATCAAATTCCAAGAAGCAGAGAGTAGAAGGGTGGCTCCAGAGGCTGGGGAGGGTATGTGGGGAGAGGGATGATGCTCAAAGGTGCAAAGCCGCAGTCAGACAGGAGGAGGACTTTTATTGAGATACATTGCACAGCATGGTGAAAAAGAAAAATAATATATTACACATTTGAAAGTCATTAAGAGTGTAAGTTTTAAATGTTCTCTCCACAAAAAAAATGATAGGCATTTGAGGTGACAGATATGTTAACGAGCTTGACTCAATTATTTCACATTGTATCTATAAAATATAACATCATTTTGTAACCCCCAAATACAAACAAGTATAACTTGAAAGTTTATAATTAAAAAAAAGAAAAGAAATGCTATTTTCCAAGAAACCAGGGTTTCCTGGACAGATACCGTATACCAAGCATAGGATGTGTCTACACATGCTGACCCTAGAACATTCTGATACACCAGAGGGTGATGACATCATCAAAGCCAATTCAGGTCATGTCAAAAGGACTCAGAAGCCAGAGTGAAGAAGCTGTTACTGGCCAAAGATGCAACAATTGAAGCTACAACACAGGTAAAAGTTGTAATGAATGACATCTATCAACTATGTTTAAATCTGTGAGTTCATAATGATAGCATATTTAACAAAATTAGTCACTTTTTTTTTTTTGAGACGGAGTTTCACTCTTGTTACCCAGGCTGGAATGCAATGGCGCGATCTCGGCTCACTGCAACCTCCGCCTCCTGGGTTCAGGCAATTCTCCTGCCTCAGCCTCCTGAGTAGCTGGGATTACAGGCACGCGCCACCATGCCCAGCTAATTTTTTGTATCTTTAGTAGAGACGGGGTTTCACCATGTTGACCAGGATGGTCTAGATCTCTTGACCTCGTGATCCACCCGCCTCAGCCTCCCAAAGTGCTGGGATTACAGGCTTGAGCCACTGCACCCGGCCAAAATTAGTCACTTCTAAGGATGACCAATTCATTCTCTTGAAAACTGGGTATACTAGTTTTTTTCATAAGGTATGCCGTATGATAAAACTCAAGCATTTACCCTGCTTCCACTACATGAACTATACCATTAAGTTACTAAATAGTGGATGAGGAAAAGGATTTTCTCACTCTCTTTTTTTTTTTTTTTGAGACAGTCTTGCTCTGTTGCCTAGGAGGGAGTACAGTGGTGCAATCTTGGCTCACTGCAACCTCCTCATCCTGGGCTCAAGCGATTCTCCTGCCCCACCTCCCAAGTAGCTAGGATAACAGACACATGCCAACATGCCCAGCTAATTTTTGTATTTTTAGTAGAGACGGGGGTTTCACCATGTTGGCCAGGCTGGTCTCGAACTCTTGACCTCACAATCTGCCTGCCTTGGCCTCCCAAAGTGCTAGGAATATAGGCATGAACCACCATGCCTGGCCAGGATTTTCTTATAAAGTTATTCCAACTAAAGAATGAAATAAAAACAGTGATCGTATTATCATTACTTTGCAACCCCTAATGAATTAATGATCTAGGCACTGAGCATCAGCACTGCTAACATCAACAAAAGTGAAAACTGGACATCATCAGCTGATAACGGGCCAAACCTAAATCTGGTCAAGCCTCAGATTCTTGCTGCCAATTTGCAAGAAACACGTTGAGTAGCACTATGAGTGCACAATGCACAATATCCAGCTGTGGGGCACTGTGTAGATCAAACAACCCAGATCCTCAACAAATAGACTGTAGGACAAAGAAAGGAATGGAAGGAGACTCGTAAACTAAGCGTTAAATGACATGGCCGGTACAGTGGCTCACACCTGTAATCCCAGCCCTTTGGGAGGCCTTGGATGGCGGATCACTTGAGGTCAGGAGTTCGAGACCACCCTGCCCAAAATGGAGAAACCCCATCTCTACTAAAAATACAAAAATTAGCCAGGTGTGGTGGCCTGCGCCTATAATCCCAGCTACTCAGGAGGCTGAGGCAGGAGAATCTCCTGAACTTCAGCCTGGGTGACAGAGTGAGACTCCATCTCAAAAAAAAAAAAAAAAAAAGACATGTAAAGTAAAAAAGGGGGTGCATGTGTGAAGAACATTAATGTGTCTAGGGATATGCATTTGGCTGATAAAACCACAAAACTAACAAGTAATTCCCATAAAGTCAGGACAGTGATTGGTTATTTTTGGAGGGAGGGAGGAAGGGGCTGCGGTGGGGTTGTGTACATAGAAGGGATTCTGAAACAGCTGGTAAAGTTCTGTTTCTTGAACTGGGAGAAAAGGTATTAAATTTCCTTCAGATCAACCATTTAGATAGTAATTGGCATTCAGAGCCAAGAACTACCTCAAGAACAGGATGACAGGAGCATTGAGAAAGAAATGGCAGGTACTACAGGGGCCACAGACTCATGAGTCCAAGGAGTGCCGCAGGTCACATGGGAAGATGCAGAGGAGCCCACCTGCTGAACTAGGTTATTCTTGGGAAGGGCAGGAAGGGAAGGAAGAGACACTTTCATCGTACTGAATTCATTTGGCAATATATTTTTTCAGCAAGTTTGTATTGCTTTTGTTAATTTTTTCAAACATGTAAATGTTTACTTTTTAAAGAGCTTCATAATAAAAATAGAAATCTTAGTGAGGAAGGGGATAAATCCCATGGAAAAGAGTTCCTAACAACATATGCAGATATTCCACCTTCAAAGCGGGGGCGTAACTCCCATTCCTTAAGTGCGGGCTGCACAGAGAGCATTCTTTCCAAAGAGTACAGGAGGGGAAGAGGGGATACAAGAGAAATTTTACTGTGGAGAAACCCAATATACACCACTCCTGCCAGTGGATATCACCATCCATATCAACAGTGATAAATTATGTTGACAGCAGATACCTTTCATGTGATAAAGGTGGCACTTGACCTCCGTGGTCTTTCTCCCTAAAACTTCATAACCCCAATCTTATCATGAGGAAAACATCTGAAAAATCCCACTAGAGGGACACCCTACAATATACCTAACCAATAATCCTCAAAACTGTCAAGGTCATCAAAAACAAGAAAAGTTTGAAAGCTGTCACAGCCAAGGGAAGTCTGAGGAGACGTGAAAACTAAATGCAATGTGATATCCTGGATGGGATCTGGAAGTAGGAAAAGGACACTCAGTAAAAACCAAGGACACGTGAATACAGTACAGGTGTCAGTTCATAATAACATATCAATATTGGTTCATTAATTGTGATACACGTACCATCTTCAGGTAAAAGGTTAGTAACGGAAGAAATGGTTCAGATGTGAGTGAACTCTCCAAACTATCTTCTCAATTTTTTCTGTAAATCAAAACTGTTCTAAAAAATAGCCTATTTTAAATTTTTAAAAAATAGAAACTCTAAAAGTGGCAATCTCACAGTATCTTTACCAAGTTTAGGTTGAGCTTGGTAAGCTTCCTGCAATAAGTCAGAGTACATGGTTTATATTCCTTTTTTTTGTTTTTGAGAGATGGATTCTCACTCTATCACCCAGGCTAGAGTGCAGTGGCACAATCTCCATTCACTGCAACCTCTGCCTCCTGGATTCAAGTGATTGTCCCATCTCAGCCTCCCAAGTAGCTGGGACTAGAAGTGCCCACCACCACATCCAGGTAATTTTGTGTTTTCAGTAGAGACGGGGTTTCACCATGTTGGCCAGGCTGGTCTCAAACTCCTGACCTCAAGTGATCTGCCCACCTCAGCTCCCAAAGTGCTGGGATTTCAGAATTGAACCACTGCATCCAACCTATATTTCTTTCTTATGCAAATGTTTTGAACCAATCAACAGACCCCTCAGAAGACCCTCATGGAGCAGTGGTATAGTAACCACACTCTGAGAACCAACAATGACTTTGGCATAGCGCGCTGCACTATTTTCAGACATTCCTCAGCACAATAAAACAGGAAGCGAAAAAATATGGTATTGGTGTGAATCTGAAAATACGTATGGCAAGCTGGGGAGAGAATGTTCTTGGATAAAACACACTGGGTACCAGCCATCAGAACTATAACTGTCCAAGCAAAAAGATGCATGTATAAAATATTTTCAAAGAGGTCTCACTTGTAAACATACAATCAGATAGAACAGGCAATAATGCCTGCTACATCATCTCCTCCTCTGTCATCTTCATACTGCGGATGACGGCAGAGCTTCGCAGTCAAGGATCTACCCAGCCCAGCTAGTAAGTCTGTTCCCTCAGCTCCTCTGCATGTGATGGTAACACTACCTTACGTTTAGTCTTCTCTTTGTTTTCAGAGACGGGGTCCTGCTATGTTGCCCAGGCTGAAGTGCAGTGGCCAGTCACAGGCTCAATCATAGAGCGCTACAGCCTCAAACTCCTGAGCTCAAACGATCCTCCTGCCTCAGGCTTCTGAGTAGCTAGGACTATCGGTGTGCCACTGAACCCAGCTTGACGCTGATTCCCCTTACAGAGTGACTTCACTAATGTATACTATATTTTGACTCAAAAGTAAATTCTTTAAGAACAAAAAGAGAAAAAGGGGAAGATAACTAACATTCACTGTCAAGTGTTTTATTTTTCTTTTTTTCAGAGGAGACGGTCTCACTGTCACTCAGGCTGGAATGTGGTGGCGTGATTGTAACTCACTGCAGCCCTGACCGCTGGGCTCAAGTGATCCTCACGCCACAGACTCCTGATAGCTGGGACTATAAGAGTGCACCACCATGCCCAGCTAAGTTTTCTTTTTTTTTTAGTACAGATGAGGTCTCATGACATTGCCCAGGCTGGTATTGAACTCCTGGGCTCAAGCTTCGGCCTCCCAAAGTGCATACCATCACACCTGGCACACTGTTATGTATTTTATCTATTAAACACTGTCCAATTTTATATAAATGTATTAACAACAACAAAAAAAACACTTAATTCTCCATCTCCCCAGTGCAACAGGTATTACTGCACTTATTTCACAGATGATGAATACAACGTTCAGACAGGTAAAATAATGTGGGAAGACTAGAGACTCAGTGACTCACTGAGTCATGTCTCAGTGACGCCATGAGGTCCATGCTATGCCTCTCACAGCCTGCTGCCTGCCCCTTCAGGCCTTCTATGTGTATACACTCGCCAGCTCCAAGTGCTGAGCAGAAAGACATTCAAAGGCTTTTTTGACATGAACCAAGCTGAGTGGCTGATAAGAGGGAACCACTTGGCAGGACCTGGTTTTATTTTAAGGCCAAAGTCTAGGCTGTCTGTGGCTCCTCAGGAAGTAAAAGGAAAATCCAGTGCGTGAACAGTATCATTATCAAAGGTGTTCACCTCTGTACCTCACTTTGCACCACTAATCTGAATACCAGGAACTTTCTAACGCGCTGCTCCATGAAAAAGAAACATTTCATATTATAAATGATAAGAAATGGTCTTGCACGGTTATAATTTTAAATGGTAACCAAAGAACTGCATTTTATATCGTTTTCTCATGAAGAAGAGGTTTTAGTGAGCATCTTACTGTACTGCCTGCCACTTACTGTGTCCTTATAAACCATATGTATATCCTACAAATCAGCAATGTTTTTCCTTCTTAGATAATCCACACGTTAGATGAAAAAGGAAAAGTCGTGTTCTCAAGATTTATGTTATTTTCCTTTTAAAATGTTGATAACTGGCCAGGCATGGTGGCTCATGTCTGTAATCCCAGCACTTTGGGAGGCCAAGATGGGCGGATCACCCGAGGTCAGGAGTTTGAGACCAGCCTGACGAACATGGAGAAACCCTGTCTCCACTAAAAATACAAAATTAGCTGGGTGTGGTGGCCCATGTCTGTAATCCCAGCTATTCAGGAGGCTGAGACAGGACAATCACTTGAACCCACGAGGCGGAGGTTGCGCCGAGCCGAGATTGCGCCATTGCACTCCAGCCTGGTCAACAAGAGCAAAACTCCAACTCAAAAAACAAAATAAAATGTTGATAATTTATATTGGTTGCATAAAACTAAATGAGATTCTTATTTTGCTTCAAATAATTCATAAAATAAACCCCCAAATTTATGGTAATATAGTAATTTCAGCCAGAAGTCAATATAAAAAAAAAAAAAAATCACTAAATTGTTTTTCATGCTTCTTCACTACCTAATCTAAATCTGAAACTAAAATAGTTTCATTTCCTTGCTAGTATTTAAATATGATAACCATAACATTTTAAGAGAATTTTATTGTGGAATATTTTCATGCTATAAAAATAGGACAAGAACGACCAAATAGCTAAGTGTAGATTATGATCAAAGTCCTAGCTTTGGTTCTGGGCGGTCAGCGTGTTAGTATCACTCAGTAGAACCCACCGCAGCCAAGATCCAGAGTGTCTAAATGAGGACCCATCAATTCACCACAAATCCCTACCACCCGAGGCCAGGATCTGTCCAGTTTCTCAGATGAGGCAACCGTGACGCACAGACTGTGAAACAACTTACACCAAGTTTCAACCGAGTTCCTGAGACAAATGGGTAACACTTCAATGTGCTATTAAAGTAGAACCAATTAGAAGAAATGAATTGCAAAAAGTTGGAACCTCTGGGCACTGCTGATAGGAAGGTTAGATGGTACAGCCACTATGGAAAACAGTGTGTTGATTCCTCAAAAATTAAATATACAATTACTATATGAACCAGCAATTCTACTTCTGGGTATAGACCCAAAAAACTTGAAAGCAAGGACTGGAACAGATATTTGCACACCAGTGTTCATAGTGGCACTAATCACAAGAACCAGAAGGTCAAAAGAACCCAAATGTCTGCCCATGAATGAATGGATAAACATCATGTGGAATGTACATATAATATAATATTATTCTGCCTTAAAACACACACACACAACGACATCCTGACACAGGCTTCAACATAAATGAACGATTGAAGACATCATATTAAGTGAAATAAGTCAATTACAAGAAGACTAATACTGTAGGATTCCACTTATAAAAAGGACCTAGAACAGACCAATTCATAGAGACAAAAAAAAAGAATAGTGGTTGCCAAGGGCTAGAAGCGGTGGAGAATGGGGAGTTATGTTTAGTGGGAACAGTGTTTCAATTTGGGAGGGTAAAACAGCTCTGGAGAAGGGTGGAAATGAAGGTTGAATAACACTGTATACTTAACGCCACAGAACTGTACACCTACAGATGGCTACAATGGTCCATTTATGTTATACATATTTTACAACAGAAAATCATAAGTACAAGTAATTGCTGGCATCATTTGCATTGTCCTGAAGTATACATGTTTTAGAATTTTTTTACAAAATGAAAGAATTTAATTGCAACTTTTCGAATTCTTGTAAGAAAAAATATTTTGTAGTTGTATTAGAGATCACAAATTACTTAAATATCTCTTTAGAATCTTAGTGAACTTAGTGATCATATCTAAACTTATGCAGAAAAAAAAGGAATTCTGGAATAGGAATGACCACTGTACCTGATTAGCTATCATTTTATAATCGAAAGTTCCATATGATCAAATAATAAACATTTCTACTCATCATAAAATACAGAAGTCTACACAATATCAGTGAATCCTCACAATCCACTCACTGCTTCCAATACAAAGCCACAGCCTGAATAAGAAGGGTTAGGAAAAGAGCGACCCCAAGTTTTCTGTTTCAAATGTTTTCTAATTTACTTCACTTCCCATTCTCATATCATAGGGCTGTTGAAAGGCTTCTTTTTGGCTTCACTGTTCTCTATTTTAAATTTACAAAGGAGATAAATACTCCAGACATAACCCTGATGACACCATGGCTCTGCCTGGTAATATCAGTTGCAAGTTTGTTGGTTTAAGAGTTGGAACGATTTGTAAATAACAGTAAATGTTTCCAGAATGTATAAAATCGGCATAGCATGGAAAGCAAAGAGGATTAAAAATCCACTAAAATAGTCACTAACAAATGAAGAAGAAACATTCACAAACCTTCTTGAGAAGACACAATGGGTGGCAGGTAATCAGGAATGTATTCTTTTCTTTCCTCTGCATCTTTACTTCCAGGTTGAGGAAACTGAAGTACATTGTTCTTGCTAACAGGAAATGACGGAATTTGATGTGGGAAAGTGACAGGTTCAATGTTGTGAATATAGTCTTCCAGTTCATGCAGACTAACCCCCATAAGTTGGAAAGCTTCACCAACATCATCCAAAATTGGGTCTGTTCGGCCATCTGAAACAAAGTCAAAAGCAAATCAAATTATTTGAAGAAAATCCCACGAATATATTTTTAAATATTAAGAAAAAGTAGTTAAATAAATATGCAGCTCAGAATCAAGTATTTTAACCTAGTTATTGGAAAGAATTTAATAGATTTTAAATAGAATATCACAGAATCATGCTTAAGCTGATTATTAAAGTCACGTTCAAATACAATCAGACAACTAGCCAGCACACCACAGAAAAAATCCAACTCCTGATCAGCTGCTACAGAACAAATATCAAAGTATTATCAAAAGCATCCGGAACCGTGGCTAGCACACAGAAGATGCCCCCCAAATAATAATAAAATACTGTGGGTTTTTTTTTTTAAGAGATGGCATCTTGGCTGGACAAGGTGGTTCATGCCTATAATCCCAGCACTTTGAGACGCCAAGGCAGGCAGATCACAAGGTCAGGAGTTTGAGATCAGCCTGGCCAACATGGTGAAACCCCATCTCTACTAATAATACAAAAATTAGCCAGGCATGGTGGCATGTGCCTATAATCCCAGCTACTCGGGGGGCGTGGGGGGTGCTGAGGCAAGAGAACTGCTTGAACCCGGGAGTCAAAGGTTGCAGTAAGCCGAGATCATGCCACCACACTCTAGCCTGGGTGACAGATCAAGACTCCAACTTGGGGAAAAAAAAAAAGATGGCATCTTGCTTGTTGCCCAGGCTGGAGTGCGGTGGTATGATCATAGCTCCGTGCTGCCTCAAACTTCTGGGCTCAAGCAATCTTCCCATCTCAGTCTCCTGAGTAGCTGGGACTACAAGCACATGCCACCACACCTGGCTAATTTTTTTTTTCATTTTGTCAAGATGGGTTCTCGCTATGTTGCTCAGGCTATGTTGAACTCCTGGCCCAAAGCAATCCTCTTGCCTCTGCCTCCCAACATGGTGGGGTAACAGGTGTAAGCCAATGTGTCTGGCCCTTTTTTTTTTTTTAATCATCAAGTAAATAGTGTGCTGTGCTGACGAAGCCAATGTTCATTAAATTTCCTCTGTTGTTCACTGATGCATCTGTGGAATCTTAAACAGTGGCTGGCACATAACTGGCACTCAATAGCTACTGAATGAATCATACAATTAAATGAATTTTTAAAGCCTAAAAATATTTACAAAGAAGACCTAGATCATAAAAGTTTGGTTTTTGCTTTTTTTTTTTTTTTTTTTAGAGACAGGGTCTCACTTTGCTGCCCAGGCTGGAGTGCAGCAGGTCGACGGTGGCTCACTGCAACCTTGACTTCCCAGGCTCAAGCCATCCTCCCACCTTAGCCTCCTGAGTAGCTGGGACTATCAGTGCACCACCACCATGCCCAGCCATTTATAGGTAAATTTAAATTTTCAAATGTGGCCGGGCGCGGTGGCTCAAGCCTGTAATCCCAGCACTTTGGGAGGCCGAGGCGGGTGGATCACGAGGTCAAGAGATCGAGACCATCCTGGTCAACATGGTGAAACCCCGTCTCTACTAAAAACACAAAAATTAGCTGGGCACGGTGGCGCGTGCCTGTAATCCCAGCTACTCAGGAAGCTGAGGCAGGAGAATTGCCTGAACCCAGGAGGCGGAGGTTGCAGTGAGCCAAGATCGCGCCATTGCACTCCAGCCTGGGTAACAAGAGCAAAACTCCATCTCAAAAAAAAATTAAAAAAAATAAAAATTAAAAAAATTTTCAAATGTAATTAGAACAGAGATCAAGAGATTAAAAGTTAGATATAGTAAGATTTTTCTTTATAAAAGCAGGTTTTCCCTATGCCTACCCTTAGCAGAGCTTAAGGTCTCTACAGCCTTAAAAATGTCTATGAAAACTCCAGTTTCTGATTTTCAATAGTCTAAAGGATTTAACTGAAAACCTGACTTTTTAACTGAAATCCTGAAATTTGATCACTTCAAGCTCACTATGCCTGAAATTAAATCACACTGTAAAATGAAAAAGAATCCAAATATTGCTAGAATTGGACACGTGTGGTAATGCATACAGAAACGTCTGAAAAGGATATTCAGCCAATGGCTAAGAGTTCAAGGGGATAGAAGATGCAGCAGAGGGAAGCCGGTGGGGGAAGCAGGAGACTTCTAACTCCACATACTTGTGCAGTCTTTCGTTTCTTTCTTGAGAACATTTCTTTCAGAGGAAACAAACACCATCAGCTTGTTTTTACTGACATTCTTTCTACAAGTATGGGTTACTTCTGATACATAAAAGAAGAAAAAATAAGACGAATCTCTTCCTCTTAGTGAATGTCAATATGCATTTCAACTCCTCTACTCCTATTAAAGCTATTATTACACTCAGTCTAAAAAATACAATCATCTTCGATTCCTCCATATGCTTTGCAGCCTCAAACCAAAATCTGGTACTTTTTCTAATCCTATGCCCCTCCCCACTTTTTTTTTGAGACAGAGTTTTGCTCTTGTTGCCCAGACTGGAGTACAATGGCATGATCTCGGCTCACCGAAACCTCTGCCTCCCAGATTCAAGTGATTCTCTTGCCTCAGCCACACGAATAGCTGGGATTACAGGCATGTGCCATAACACCTGGTTAATTTTTGTATTTTTAGTAGAGACAGGGTCTCACCATGTTGGTCAGGCTGGTCTTGAACTCCTGATCTCATGAACTGCCTGCCTCAGCCTCCCAAGTGCTGAGATTACAGGTGTGACCCACCATGCCCGGTCCCCCCACTTTTTTTTTAACCATGATTTCAGATTTTGTTCTCTATTCTTACTGTCACTGTCTACTATAGTCTAAAGTTCTGCCCACTTCAATCTCTTGTACACATCACTGTCAATAGAATTTTCTTAAAATACCACTTTAATCATACTATGCCCCCTACTTAGAAGTATGCAATGTTTTCTACTACATGTTTCAATTCTTTTGTCTAGCTTTTAAGTCCCTCCATAACCTGATTTCACTCTGCTGAACATTTGTGTCAGGCACCCTTGGAGTGAACTACATACGGAGTGATCACCGTACTGGTACTTTTATTATGCTTAACGTCACCTGGACAGCTTAGTGTCTGCTGTTCTCCAACCTGGAATACCTGATACCCTTACACAACCATACGTCATAGCTCAACTCAAATCTTATCTTTTCTGTGAAGTCATCCTACCCCAGTCCATGGCCTACGAGCATCTCTCCTCTTACTCCTCTTACGTTTACTCCCTGCACCATGCAAAAAACATGACGGTGCTAGCGTTGAGGAGCCAGTCTGAAAGATTTAGCACCTGCTCTCGGTGCATGCGCACGTGTTTAACATGCAACGTGACACAGAGACATCTGCCCCGAATGCTTGGAGAAATTGTTACCTTAGGGCAATTCTAAAGTCCATTATTGTTGAATTAATGGTAACTTCTAATACTTGCTTTAACTTGAGAACATTTCTTTTAGAAGAAACAACCACCATCAGTGTGTTTTTACTGACATTCTGGCACTCTTGAACACACCTTATGGGCAGGGACTGCATCTCAGTAATTTTATATCTCCAATGCCTAGCACAGGGGTTGGTTCATAAGTGGTGCTCAGTGTTTGTTAAAACAACAGAAAGGACTTAAAGGAGTAGAATACAAAACTGCATAGTGGTAACCTGGAGCTATAGAATTTGATTTTAGAATAAGGCTGGTATAGAAAAACGAATCTAAAAATATCTAATAAGTATACCAAAATTAGCATTAAAAAAAAAGTCTCCAAATCATGATGGGGAATAATGAACTTGACAATCTCATTCTCACTGAAACCAAGAAACTGGCTATGGAAATTAGGTAATTAGGAACAAGGTTAACAATGAAGAGCTGCAATGACCCCTTGATGACTATGGAATACTTAGTCACATGGAGTGCCAGCTCCCTTCTGTATAAAAGGCAAGAAAGGTAACTCTGTATTCAGGAGACATTTTGAATGTCTAAAGATACAGAACATCTGTCCTCGTGTAGAGAACACGGTGGCAAACATAATCTGAACTATGCCTAGCCTAGCCTATCAGTTAACAGTACACTCAAGAACTACTGCCGAGCAGGCCACAGGAAAAAGAAACAAAAGCCAGGAGAGTAGTCAGCTGGTGATGCACTTTCAAGATAAAAATGCATGCATATTACTTTGCAGTTCCAAATTTATATGTATCAGTGAGCTAGGCATGGTGGTTCACGCCTGTAATCCCAGCACTTTGAAACACTGAGGCAGGAGGATCACTTGAGCTGAGGAGTTTGACACCAGCCTGGGCAATATAACCAGACCATATCTCTACAAAAAATAAAAAAATTAGCTGGGCATGGTGGCATGTCCCTGTGGTCCCAGCTACTTGGAAGGCTGAGGCAGGAGGATCACTTGAGCCCTGAAGTACGAGGCCATAGAGAGCTAAGATCACACCACTGCACTCCAAGCTGGGGGACAGAGTGAGATCCTGTCCCAAAAGAAGAAGAATAGAAGTCTCAGTGAAATCAAGCACTCAAAACATACACATTTTTGGAACTCAAAATGTGAATCAATACGTGGCTATTATGGTAGTGGGTTATCAGTTCATTCATTCATTCAATAAATATTTCTCAGGTAGCTATTACATAATGGCCCCACAGGTTACAGAATACAAATATAATCAATTTTTCTCCTGAGAGGGGAAAGAGACATACACAGGTGATTACAAAACAAGATGACAAATAAGATAAAAGAAATATGCACAGAATTATGAAAGGAGATAACATGAGTTCCCTAGAGCAAGTGATAAGTACATCTCAAAATAAAAGCAGTACTACTGGTGGGCCAGGGCAAAGGACACTCTAAGTAGAAAACAGCATGTACGTAGAAATGGATAGCCTAAAACATTTTGGAAAAGGCAAGTAGCTCAGCATGGTTCCAGATTAGCATGGCAGGCTGGCAAAAGATAAGCAAGATGCTAGCTCACAAAGGGAAATGTGTGCCGTTAAGAGTTCAGATTTTTAGCCTGTAACCAACAGAATACAGTTAAAATATTTTTAAGAATAATGACAAAATCAGATTTGTGTTATGGACAGATTATTTTGGCAGCCCTGTGGAAGCAGGAACGAAACTCGGGGCCTAAGCAATACAACATGTCTGTGGGTCTCAATTTTTCAGTCTAGGAACCACTTTAACAAAACAAAGTATGCTATGAAACACTTCATTCAGTTCTCCAGCTTATCACCTTAAACATCATGACTTGAAACTTCAGTGAGTGGTAGTTTCCCCTCCTCAACAAATACACATGCAGTGCTTCACATCAACAAGATAACGTGTAGCTTCTATTAAAATACCATTTCTTCCATTAAATTATTAAATACCACTAGCTATTAGATATTACCAGACATTCACTTAAAACCCATAAGTACGGTAGCCCAGATTACCTGGAGAATCTCGTCAACTGCCCATGGTCCCTCTATCCCACTTTGATAACCACTGACATCTCACTGGTAACTGAGACGTTAAGTGAAAGTGCATCTGATCAGCGAAACTGACAAAGTCAGCCTTGGGAAAACAGAAAGTGGAGATGTTGTTCACGAAACGAACAGACACAGAAAGAAGAGGCAGTGTCCCTAACGGAGCAGAGCTGTCAACGAGTCTGTGTAGTTAGGAGCTCGGGAATGGCCAGTCTTGTAAGAAACGGCCGGTAGACGGAGCGCCTGTGACAACTAGTTGTAGTAGTTTGCGGGCAAGGGAGAAAAAGGACCGAGGTAAAAGAGGGTGTAAGGCACGCTGGGGGTGGATCTGCCCGCAGCAAACAGGAGACAATGAGAGAGATCCAGGCACATTTCAGAGCGGAGGAGCTGCAGGAGGGTGTGGAGCTGCGAGCGAAGACTCGGCTCCCGGGCTGGTGGCGGGAAGTTAGCGGATGAGGAAGAGGCACCCGAGGGATGACTAGAGTTTGCAGGGTCAGTGGAAGCCCAGGGACGTGGGAGGCCGAGGAGACAGCAGATCTCGAGGCAGGGTGCGGGACACACACAGCGGGGACGCGGAGAGGCAGGGAGAGCGGAGGTGTCACCCTTGACTTGCCGGGGCAGCCCTCCCGAACCCAGCCCGGTACTCACAGAGCTCAGAGTACCGATGGCAGCCCCGGCCCAGCTGCTGCAGATAGCGCTGCAGCACGTCCGTGAGGAGGTGGCAGGCGCTGAGCTGCACCGAGTCCCAGCCCAGCGCCTGGCAGATCTGCGCCACCGAGACCCTCAACAACGACCTGGAGTAACTCTCGCACATCCCGCTGCGTGGACGCCACCGCAGCCCTTGCTGCCACTGCTCTCCAGCCCCGCCGCCAGACCTTAGCAGGGCCCCTGATTCATCCTCTAGGGCTTCGGCGGCGGGATAATGGTCCCACGGACCCCCGGCGACCACCTCAAAGCCCCAGCAGCACGGAGCGCGCCAGCCTGAGAGCCGCCATTTTGGACTCGCTCCGCCTCCCGCTGGAAGGCCGCCGGAGCGAGGCAGCACGAGCCGAATGCCGAGCGCGCCGATGAGAAAGCTCCGCCCCGTGGGAGCGGAGCGACGCCTCGGGATCGCCTCTGAGGCCTGGAAGTCGGCCGGAAGCGGGATTGCGGCGCGCAGGTGGAGGAGGCGTCGGGGGTGGCAGGTGCTGGGGCGCTTCCCAGGGGCGCTCACCTGGGGGGAGAGCGGGGACAAAAACGCCCGTGTTTTAGGGGCAAACGAGGGATCTGGGATACGACATTGACATGTTAGAGAGTTAGCATTAATAACGTTAGTCATGTTAGAGGGTTAAGTGCTAGAGAGAAGTTTGGGGCGTGGGAACTTAAGATGCTCGCCAAACGCAGACCTGCGCTGGTCTTACTTTTGCTAAAAATCTGTGTATTGAGCTGCTTACCACTGCACAGATTAAATAAAGCTCAAGCTGTTCCGCATGCCCTTTAAAGCCCTTCGCAGTAGGCCGGGGACTAGGAGGAGGCCTCTGTGCCAAATTAATGGGCCCCCCCAAAAAACTCAGTCATCAAGATCGGTAATATTTTAATAGTTTTTTTAAAAATCCAAACCCATGCCATAAACTCCTGCCTCACTCATGTCATTTTAATCCCAGCCCTGGTTGCAGTAAAACTTTTTTTTTCAAACCAGGTGAGCTCCCTGTGGGCTGTAGTGTGCGATTTGCGCATCGCGGCTGTGGCCTGTAGGGGGATGGGACCTTGGCTGCCTGCAGAGGTCAAACCAGAGCCTCAAATCCGTATCGCAGGCTCAGTGTCCTGGGAACGGTTGCCTATCCCAGAGCCTTCTCCCAGCTCCAGCCAAATATTGCCAGAAATCGGGATTTGGGGATAAATACCTTGACTTAAATTTAGAATTGGGAACACATCTCAAAAACCAAACTGATCCCACCGCAAGTCGAGATTCAGCCTGCCGATAGTTCGATTGAAGTGGCTGAACTATGTGGTTTCTTAAATATGCCTTTCTGTACCTATCACAGTGTATTTAGTATAAGGGTTTATCAGTGGCTCTATATTCCTCCTACAGGGACTATTCCAGAACTTTGAACATGATACTCAAATTTTTGAAAGTCTGGGAAATGCAACAGGAGTGAAATTATGGTTCTTCAGTTAAATGGCGATCTGCAGAGAAGCAGGGTACTATATGGCAAGGTGCCTGTATTTACTCCATGGACACTCTGTCCCCCAGTTATCAGCAACGTTTTGTTGCTAATCTGTGAGACATTTTTCAGTCCTATCCTTACTTGATTATTTTGTTGTCATTTGATAATGTTGAACACTACCATAACTTTGAAACTCTTTTGTGCCTTAGATTCCACAAATCTGCCGGGCGCGGTGGCTCAAGCCTGTAATCCCAGCACTTTGGGAGGCCGAGGTGGGTGGATCACGAGGTCAAGAGATCGAGACCATCCTGGTCAGCATGGTGAAACCCCGTCTCTACTAAAAATACAAAAAATTAGCTGGGCACGGTGGTGCGTGCCTGTAATCCCAGCTACTCAGGAGGCTGAGGCAGGAGAATTGCCTGAACCCAGGAGGCGGAGGTTGCAGTGAGCCGAGATCGCGCCATTGCACTCCAGCCTGGGTAACAAGAGCGAAACTCCATCTCAAAAAAAAAAAAAAAAAAAAGATTTCACAAATCTGTCTCTCTGCCACCACCAGCCTGTGTGTTTGTTCCTCTTCATTTGCCTTTCTGTGTACAGGGGAGGGGATTTTATTTCCGAAAATTTCAAACCTACAGAAAGGTTGAAACACAATCACAGACTCAGGTATACACTTCATCTCGATTCACCAATTGTTAACATTTTGCCACATTTACTGTATCTTGTGTATTTATATATGCACACAAGATTTTTTCCAGCAGTTTGAAAGTAAGCTGCAAACTTCATAACATTTAACCCCACCGCACCTCAACATGGATCACCCAAAAACAAGAACTTTCCCCCACATATCTACACACATGATCATATGTCACAGGCTTGGTTCCCAGGAAGTCAACTCTGAAATAGAGATGAGCCTGCAGAAAGTTCATTGAGGAGACCTCCTGGGACTTGGGGGAAGGAGTGAAAGCCAGGTGCAGTGAATGCCTGGGCACGGAAAGCCTCAGCCAAGCCAATCTCATAGGGCGCTTAAGCTGGAGTGGACCTTCAGAACTTCCCTAAATCCAAACAAGAAGCTTGGACCTTTCTATTCACATAGGAACCGGCCACTGCATGAGGGCTGCCTGGGAAAGTAGGCAAAGGAACTGCCTGCAGCTGAGTCCACTCAAGTCCAAGGACAGCTGAAGTTCTTCAGTCCTGAGGGGCTCTGAGTAGTGCATTTAGCATTCATCACAGTTCATCCCTTTTACCCTCAGAGACACTTGTTGGTTTGAGGAACAGCTCCTCCGGGGTTCTGCAGGGAGCCCTTTCCTTAGGGAAAGCATTACAGAGGAAGGCGGAGACAAATCAGAGCCCCGACTGCTGCGGCCGGGCCTCAGCTCTTACTAGGCGTCCTCAATTCTGCTTTTCTCTCGCTTCTGGTGGCATAATGCAGACCCTCATGTGCTGGCCTGAGCCCCTGCTTTCCAGGCCCTTTTCAGACTGTGGCTGCTGAACATGTGCCATCAAAACTGGGAAGAAGAGTACCCCAGATTGGGCAAGAGGTACCCACAGGCCTCTTCAAGGTGACCTCTCTTAGCTGCAGTCTGGGTGGAAGTGTCCAGGCAGCAGCTGCAGCTATTTCAGTGGGACTCCTGCGCTGTCCTCTGGTGAAAGCATTTGCCCTTTTGGAAATGGGATCTATAAACCTGGAGAACCCAGAGTGGCGGGGACCGTAAGAATAATTTCCCAGGTGGGTCCCTGGAAGTGATGTAAGTGGAGAAACTCCTGTCTCCACCCCGTGTCATCCACCTATTGGGAACCCAGCATCACAGAAGAGTCATTGACTTGGTGGGGCAGAGTGGCTCATGCCTGTAATCCCAACACTTTGGGAGACCAAGGCAGGTAGATGGCTTGAGGTCAGGAGTTCGAGACAAGCCTTAGCAGCATAGTGAAACCTTTATCTCTACAAAATATATATATATTTAAAGACAAAAATATATATATATATACATTTTTATATATATATTTTATTTATATATTTTTTTGCTCTTGAAATATATACATTTTGTATATTATATTCAAATATATCTTTAAAAAATATATATTTATATATATATATAATGTTTTGGAGAGATAAGCTTTGTTTTGTTTGTATTTTTGAGACAGAGTCTTGCTCTGTCGCCCAGGCTGGAGTGCAGGGGCTCATTCCCAGCTCACTGCAGTCTCCATCTCCCAGGTTCAAGCTATTCTCCTGCCTCAGCTTCCTGAATAGCTTGGGATTACAGGCATGCACCATCATGCCCAGCTAATTTTTTTGTGTTTTCAATGGAGACAGGGTTTCACCATGTTGGCCAAGATAGGCTCAATCTCTTGACCTCATGATCCGCCTGCCTTGGCTTCCCAAAGTGCTGGGATTACAGGTGCAAGCCACCACACCTGACCAATATATACATATATAGTTTAAAGAAATTAGTCCCAGCTACTCAGGAGGCTGAGGCCAGATGATCACTTGAGCCCAGGAGTTTGAGGCTACAGTGAGCTACGATCAAACCACTGCCCTCCAGTCTGGGCAATGGTGAGACCCTGTCTCTACAAAAAGAAAAAATGGTTATTGACTTACAGAGTGCACAGCAGCCTAGGGGATCAGGCCCATCCTCAGAAGGTATTGCCTGTGTGCTGGCGCTTTCATTGTGCCTAAAAAAGGCTGTTCCTTTGCTCTGCCAGGCTGACAGCTTCTGAGCGGTGTCGGGTGTGATATGACCAGTGGGTCTCATAGCCTTGTGCCCACTCCCACATCTTCTTTATTACAAAATGGGTTCCTTAGGCTGATGTAGCCTGATATGGGAACCCAGTGGCTCAAACAAGAAAAGCAGGAAAGGCAAATCCATATGCAGAATACACATCTATTTCTTATCATAATGAATGTTTACCCTTGTTATCACATGGCCAAGTGTGAACTGTAGCTCACAGCCTCCGCCCAGCATCATGAGAGAGCATGGTACCACATATTGCTAGCCTGGGAAAAGATAAAAGCTCAAATTTTGGTTTCTACTGAATGCATATTGCATTTGCATCATCGCAAAGTTGAAAATCGTAAATTAAACCATAGTGAAGTTGGGGACTGTCTGTGTACGATGACACAGGGTGAGAGAATTAACACAGCTCTAGGGCAAGACCAAAATGTATACTGTTGTCTGCTCCAAGTGAATAGAAACTTTCTGATCCTTTCTGTTTGGGATGGAAAAAGACAGCTTTCACCAGCCAATGACCACATGCCATAATCCTGAGACAATGCTTATCTGTTCTAGTAATGACACCACATCTGGCACAGCAACTGCATCCACGGTTACTACTCAGCTGAGTTTACAAAAGTTCGTTCTCACCCTTCAAGATGCATCTCATATTTACAGCAGCCAGATTGTCAGATGAAGTGACATATAGTGACCCACTTCCCCCAGCACCCTTTAGGTCATGATTTCCGCCCCTCCCTAGCTGCAGGGTTAGTTTCAAAGTCATCTCAGCCCTCCCATGCCCAGAGTTCTTACCCGCAGGCCAAAGAACCAGCATGGGGGTTATGCCAATATCCCTGTACGTCTGTTTCAGTGACACATTCACGAATCAGGAAATAGGCCACTGAGTGGGTCCAAGTGTGAGCTGAATCTGAGCCAAGACTCCAGGTGTCACCTGGCCTCAGTTGCCCTCACTCTGACGGGGGACTTGCAATGATTCTGCATCTCCTGGTTTCATTCTCAGCTTACTCAAAATGTGTGGGTTTTCCCTTTCCCCAGTGGACAGTTACCTGAGTAATGGCTGTAGGTTCTTTTGCAAAAGAGTGGGGGAATCATTGCCTTCGCTGTTTGTTGCTGCAGCATTCTTCTTCCTGAAGACTCAGCCAGCCTCTTCTTCAGTCAATAGGCTTTCAGTCTGAAAGCTGGCGTGGATCCAGGAACCGCGCATGGAATCACGACTGGTTACGGAGGTATCTGCCCTCAGCCCCCTCGGCCATCCTCGAATTATTCTGATGAACCAGATTGAGTAGCCCACGTGTTGGTATTCATCCATTTCACCCAGGGACCCCTCATTCTACAAACCATCCCTGTTACTCACCAGGTAAGCCCACACCCCACTGATTGCTCTCACGCATAATTGCATTCACTTGGTTTCTGACTGCTAAGCAGTTAAGTATTGCCACCTGGTTTCTATGATTTTGGGGTCCTATGTTCTTTGTATTTCTGAAATATCTGACACACTCAGATGTCCCAGCTGCTTCCTCTGTTATACCACCCTGTTCATCCCTGGTGGAAGATTTAAGACTCGAGCATTCAGGAACTGCTACCTTGTGTCAGGTGGTGCCTCTGAGCTCCATCCACCACCTGTGCTGAAGGCCTCCCTGCCAGCCCATGGGGGAATCCAGCTCCCAAATCCCACCTTTGCATCTTCTCGCTCAGACCCCTCCAGTACCAACTGTCCCAAGTTGGACTCCCCAGGAGACTGTCTCTAGGATGAAAATCAGCCTCAGAGGGGTGCTCTTGGAGTCTCCACCCCGCAGAGAGGAGAGGAGGGCAGGGCAGGAAGCAGGACTAGGGAAGGGCAATGTGGAGAAGGGAGGGGTTGGGGGAGGGGAAAGGGTGGGGGAAGGTTGAGAAGGAAAGGTGGAAGGGGATGGGAAAGGGAGAATGGGAAAGGAGAGAGAGCAGAATTGGGATAGGGAGACATTGGGCTGCAGCTCATACTTAAGAAAGGCCTCGGTCAACCCCACAGAGGATGGAATGGCCCTTTGCAGTGTCCTGAGCCAGCCAAGAGTCTTTAAACTCTCATACTGATAAGGCACTGGTTGTGGGCTGCTTCGGGAGAGGGCCATGACCTTCGGCAAGGTGATCTCCAGTTGCGCAATTCCAAGGAGGGTTGGCAGCTGGGGGCTGTGTGCTTCCACCATTCCCAGTGGAAAGATCTTCTGAAGGGGAGTTGGATGGTACATCCAGTTGGAGCTGCCACCTCCCCATAATGCCATGATCACACTCAGCAAACTAAGATTGACACGAAAATATCCCACAAAATAAAGTGCATGTTCAAATTTTCCCATTGTCCCCAAATACCTTTTATGGCTTAAAAAATTTTTCTTGGCTGGGCGCGGTGGCTCACGCTGGTAATCCCAGCACTTTGGGAGGCCGAGGCAGGTGGATCACCCGAGGTCAGGAGTTCGAGACCAGCCTGACCAATATGGTGAAACCCCGTCTCTATATTATAAAAATAAAAATAAGTAAAAATAAAAAAATAAAAATAATAAAAATTTTTCTTTTCTTTTCTTTCTCTCTCTTTCTGCTTAAAAATTTTTTTTATCTCTTTCTCTTTTCTTTTCTTTCTTACCCAGGCTGGAGTGCAGTGGTGAGATCTTGGCTCACTGCAACCCCGGCCTCCTGGGTTCCAGCGATTCTCCTGCCTCAGCCTCCTGAGGAGCTGGGATTACAGGCGTGCACCACCAAGCCTGGCTATTTTTGTACTTTTTTTTTTTTTTTGAGACAGAGTTTCACTCTTGTTACCCATGCCAGAGTGCAATGGCGCAATCTCGGCTCACCGCAACCTCTGCCTCCTGGGTTCAGGCAATTCTCCTGCCTCAGCTTCCTGAGTAGCTGGGATTACAGGCGCGCGCCACCATGTCCAGCTAATTTTTTGTATTTTTAGTAGAGACGGGGTTTCACCACGTTGACCAGGATGGTCTCGATCTCTTGACCTCGTGATCCACCCGCCTCGGCCTCCCAAAGTGCTGGGATTACAGGCATGAGCCACCGCGCCTGGCCCTATTTTTGTATTTTTAATAGAGACAGGGCTTCACCATGTTGGCCAGGCTTATCTTTTTTTTTTTGAGATGAAGTTTCGCTGTTGTTACCCAGACTGGAGTGCAATGGCGTGATCTCAGCTCACCACAACCTCCGCCTTCTGGGTAGAAGCAATTCTCCTGCCTCAGCCTCCCGAGTAGCTGGGACTGCAGGTGTGCGCCACCATGCCCAGCTAATTTTTGTATTTTTAATGGAGACGGGGTTTCACTTTGTTGACCAGGATGGTCTCGATCTCTTGACCTCGTGATCCACCCACCTCGGCCTCCCAAAGTGCTGGGATTACAGGCTTGAGCCTCCACGCCCAGCCAGGGATTCTTTTATTTGGTGTGGTATGATCCATTACCTTCATGATTCTCTTGCTGCTTAAATTGTCCCGTATTTGGCCAGTGGGAGCCCTTTAGAGCCAGCCACTGTATTCTTGTACTGTGTCACCATCATTCATGGAGGACTTGCTACTGGGTGTCAGATTTTCCAGGCTCCCCTGGTGCTTCCCTTGCTCTAAGCTTGGAAGTAGCCATCTCTGTGAGGGGCCCTGGTTCTTCCTAGAGAGGAATATTATTTAGAACCAAGATGTGTGCTAGCTGACCTTCATTACTACAGGAAAATTGTTGCTTCAGGGGCCTTGTAGTGAAATCAACTAAAAAATATGTGTACTTTTTTTTTTTTTTTGAGACGGAGTTTCACTCTTGTTACCCAGGCTGGAGTGCAATGGCGTGATCGCGGCTCACCGCAACCTCTGCCTTCATGGGTTCAAGCAATTCTCCTGCCTCAGCCTCCCGAGTAGCTGGGATTACAGGCACGCACCACCATGCCCAGCTAATTTTTGTATTTTTAGTAGAGACGGGGTTTCACCTTGTTGACCAGGATGGTCTCGATCTCATGACCTTGTGATTTACCCGCCCCGGCCTCCCAAAGTGCTGGGATTATAGGCATGAGCCACCGTGCCTGGCCAAATATATGTACTTTTAAAGTGCAAAGTACACACTGATGCTTCTGATTCAAATCTAAAATCACGTACCCTTTCCTCCTCCCGTGTCATATTTGCATATCCTGTCTCTTCCAAAGTGAGAAACCTGGCTTCAATATCAAAAATTTGACTTATCCTCTAATGTCTTTGCCTGTTTTTATTATTATTATTATTATTTTTGAGACGGAGTCTTGCTCTGTCACCCAAGCTGGAGTGAAATGGTATGATCTCGGCTCATTGCAACCTCTGCCTCCTGGGTTAAAGCAATTTTCCTGCCTCAGCCTCCCAAGTAGCTGGATTACAGGCATCCACCACCACGCCCAGTCATAGTTCATTACAGCCTCAACCTCACAGGTTCAAGCAATCCTCCCACCTCAGTCTCCTGAGTAGCTCAGGCACACGCCACCATGCCTGGCTCATTTTTTATTTTTTGTAAACAGGGGGTTTTGCTGTGTTGCCTAGGCTGATCTCAAACTCCTGGGCTCAAGCAATTTGCCAGCCTCAGCCTCCTCAAGTGCTGGGATTACAGGCATGAGGCACCATGCCTGGCAGCCTTTGCCGGCTTTTACAATGTTTATTCTTTTCATAGGATTCATCTCAGTGGTTTTTATCATTAGCTGTGTAAAGATAACTCCCTAATAAAACACTTTATCTCAGATCTTTCCTGAGTGTCATACTAGTGTAGCTAACTGCATCTAATGACTAATGTCTGCTTGGATGTCCAATTAGAACTCAAACGTAATTAATGTTTGAGCGATGCTCACAACTAAAATCATTGTATTCTTTGCTGTGTACTTTGGAGGGGGTACTGGATCTGTGTTAATCTCATTCACTAAAACCTCCAATATACAGCATAGTACCTAGCAGGTAGTCAGATTTCAGTAACGCCTTTAGAACAATTCATCTTGCAATGATACATGGAGGGGATTAGAGCACAACGCTGTGAATGGAAGAAAAACCACTGAGTGGTGCAGTTTAGAAGGGTGGGTTTCATGGCATGTGGATGGTATCTCAATAAAGCTGCTGTTTTAAGAGAGTGATTAGAAGTGAACGGGAGAGGCCAGGAGTCAGGCACTTGTTCATGAGTAGCGGGGGCAGAAATGGAGAGCCCTTGTTCATGAGTAGCGGGGGCAGAAATGGAGAGCAGTTGCTTCCTTATGAGTGGAGTCCACACACAGCTTAGCGGGACACCAAGATCTGTAGAATGAAATGTCTGCCTGGGATCAAAGTTCAGACTCATCCAAGAGGCCTGACTCTTACCATTCTGTCTTGGTGGACGAGGAAACAGACCAAGAGCAACGTGGCAAAGGCGAGTACTGGGGTGTGGCAGTCAGTGCTGACAAGGGTTACAGTTGAGGACCAGTGAGCCCCAACTTCAGCCAAACGCAGCACTTTTTATTCAGTTGGTGCCAGTAGGATCCCAGTGACTGCAGTTTTTTTGTTTGTTTGGTGTTTTTTTTTTTTTTGAGACTTGAGTCTCACTCTGTCACCCAGGCTGGAGTGCAGTGGCACAATCTCGTCTCACTGCAACCTCTGCCTCCCAAGTTCAGGCGATTCTCCTGCTTCAGCCTCCTGAATAGCTGGGATCACAGGCATGTGCCACCATGCCTGGCTAATTTTTTGTATTTTTAGTAGAGACAGGGTTTCACCATGTTGGCCAGGCTGGTCGTGAACTCCTGACCTCAAGTGATCCGCCTGCCTTGGCCTCCCAGAGTGCTGGGATTACAGGCGTGAGCCACTCACTGTGCCTGGCCATGATTACACAGTTCTTAAGCTTCATTTAGAGAGTTTTCATTAATGATAATACGATTTCTGAAAGCTTCAAATATTCCATATTCAGCACACAGAGAAACAGTTTCCTAAAAGGCATGTTCCAGACAACAGTTGTAATGATGGAAGCTCAATCCTGGAATATGAAATTAACACACATAGCCCTTCAGGTACCAGCAATAGCTCATGCCTATAATCCCAGCACTTCAGGAGGCCAAAGTGGACGGATCACTTGAAGCCAGGGGTTCGAGACCAGCTTGGACAACACGGTGAAACCGTCTCTACTAAAAATATAAAAATTAGCCAGGCATGGTGGTGCATGCCTGTAGTCCCACTTACTTGGGAGGCTGAGGTGGGAGGATGGCTTGAGCCCAGGAGGTGGAGGTCGCAGTGAGCCAAGATCCTGCCCCTGCACTCCAAGCTGGGCGATAGAGCCAAACTCCGTCTCAGAAAAAACAGTACAAGGGTAGTAGTTTGAATTACGTAGTAAACCTTACCAGTAGACAGTTTTCGCTGTAATTGCACTGTGTTATGCCACTTAGCAAAAGGAGAGCACAGAAGTTGGGGGAAATTTCAAGCTTACTCTGATTCCTTCCGTGTCTGAACCACAGCATGGCACACTCGCCTTTCCAGATGCATGTTGCCTTTCCGGTTCTCTGTGTCAGCGGTTCTGTGAATGTGCATTTGAAGATTTTGGACTTGGCTTGTTCTGCTTCCTGAAAGCCTTCCCTCCCCACCAGTTAGCTCTGGTAGTCTCTACTGTTGATCACTGGTCCCTGAGGACTGTTTAGACCTCCTTCCTCCAGCCTGGACGGCCTTCTCAGTCCCTTATTCTGTGTCCCTCCTGTGGCTCACCTATTGTAACTTACCACATTCTGTCACTTGCCTGTGTTCCCTGACTGTAAGCTCCTGCAAGGAAGCGTTTCGTTATCATTGTATCTTCAGAGTAAGACTGCCAGTATACAGAAAGCATCATTAAATGCTACACTGAGCTGGCGATCACTTTTACACAGACATTAGAATATAGCACTTACTCCAGGTCAGATTCTAAATATGTTAAAATATTACCTCATTTAATCCTAACGACCTTTTAATCTCTATCTTCTAGATGATAAAACTGGAAGATTAAGTAACTTGCGCAAGGTCACAGCTGGTAAGGACTGAGCTAGCATTCCAGTTCAGACACAGATTATTTCTTATGTTGACTGACTTCAGATTCCCGCTTTTCCTCCTTCCATGGTGTCTAGGACACTCGGTTCACCCTCACAGATGGGTTCTGCTGTGCTGGAAACTGGAGGTGGGCCAAGCCGAGCTTAGAAGCAAAACACAAAACAGGCTGGGCACGGTGGCTCACACCTACAATTCCAGCACTTTGGGAGGCTAAGGAGGATCACTTGAGCCCAGGAGTTCAAGACCAACCTGGGCAAAATAGCAGGACTCCATCTCTTAAAAAAAAAAGAAATTAGCTAGTCATAGTGGCACGTGCATTCATGTGTGCGCACATGCGCACACACACACACACACCAGACAAATTAGCTAGTCAGTGGCACGTGCATTCATGTGTGCACGCACACACACACACACCAGACAAAAGCCCTCAGAGCAGGTGGTTGGTTCCTTGCCAACATTCCCAAAAGGTTTCTAGTATTGGTTCACATGACATCTCCAGATTCCTCAGTTGTGAGCTATTTCTTTCTCATAGATTCAGCCACCAAACCCTTCAGAAGTGGCTCCGGAAAACTTTCAGGGGAGTTAGAAAATGACCCCAAAGCTCTGCTCAGTTCATTAATCACCTTTCTATTCATTGCTATGAATATAGTTGTAAATATTTAAAGAATTTATTCTAAATACATGCATTCATTTACCTGTTTTTAAAAGTCCAGAGGAACTTGTTGATAATGGGTTTTATAGTTTATAATTTTATATATTTTAGAATTTATATATTGCTTTTGTAATTAAAGAAAACTCTAAGTTCCTGATTTTAAACAAACAGGGAAAAGTCTGATATTCTGGCATGGCCAACCTGGAGTGTGGAATCAACTCAGGCACCTAATCCTAACTGTTATCTAAATGCGAGCATCATATTTTTCTGTGTTTGGAAAAGATGTTTTAAATGACTTATTTAGAGTAAGTATATGCTTAGAATTTTGTATCCAGAATTCTAAGCAAATGTTTCCAGTGGCTTTTTTTTTTTGAGATGGAGTCTGCTTGTAGTGGCATGATCTCAGCTCACTGCAACCTCCATCTCCCGGGTTCAAGCAATTCTAATGCCTCAGCCTCCTGAGAAGCTGGGATTACAGGTGTGCGCCACCAGGCCTGAATAATTTTTGTTTTTTGTTGGCCTCAAATTCCTGACTTCAAGTGATCCACCTCCCTTTGTCTCCCACAGTGCCGGGATTACAGGCATGAGCCTCTGTGCCCAGCCTCGTTGACTGTTCTTTAAGGCTGTAGCAGGGCATAGAACCAGGCTGAGGTTGTAGCCTACAGCCCCTTCCCTCTACCTTATCCCCACAGAGGCTAGACGTTTAAAGGTTAGTGGAGCACTATCAAATCAAAAAAGCCTCTTACATTATCTTCTACTAAAAAATTTTAATAGTAGCATGTTAATATTTTTAAATGTTTTAGTATCATCCCATTTCAAAACTATATCTATTGTTCTTATGTAAGAAAAACAATGATTTTCTTATTTAAGTTGTTTATTGTAAGATAATTTACAAATATCTTGCTGTCTTCGGTAATTCAAACAATGGAGAAACAGTTTTTCTGGCAAAGACAGCAGCAGTAAGCTAAAAACAAAATCAGCTGGCTGAATTTTCCGTCTTCACCTGGAAAACAAAGTACAGAACAAGTAAAAAAATCAAACAGTATTTTTTGGGGAAAATAATAATGTCAAGAGCAATATTAGGACATACACGTGGAGCACAGAGAACTGAAGTTACACAGTGAAGTGTTACTCTGTACCAGGGATTCTCAAATTTTGGTCTGAGGAACCTTTCTTGGGCTTCCTGAGGGCAAAACTATTTTCATAATAATGTTATTTTGCCTGTTTTATGCTCATTCTCGAGTATATAGTGGAGTTTTCCAGAAGCCACGTGATCCAGATAGCACAACAAAATGAGTAGACAGATGAAAATCTAGCTGGCTCTGCTAAACCCATCAGGCATTAGGGTTCCTGAGACCATAAGGTTTGAGAACCACCACTCTTCACCAACCTATATATAATATCTCAAAATAATGTTAATGTCTGTCCTCAAAGCTGATTTCCTAGTATCCACATTTTTATGATCAACGCACTCACTACAAAAAGAGTCCACGAGCGTTGCCCGGGTGCCCCCATGAGTTGGCTGCTACTGTAAAGTGCCCATCCATCTAAATCTCAGAGGACACTTCTAGGATGACTACATTAGCTTCACTTATATCTGAAGAGGTTTCTTTTCCGAACAGATATGGGAAGAAAGTGTAAACTTTACCTCTTGTCTGAGGATGGAACTTCATTTTCATTAGTCCCTGGTTATTGTATTAGAAGGAAAAGACAAACACAACATAAGCAGGTCAAGGAGCAATCATGCTAGTTAATCACATGTGCTTTCCAGTGAAAAGAAGTCAATTTTTAAACCTGATGCCTTGAATGTAACATGCAAAAATACTTACCACAAGATTCCTTTAAAACAGATTCAATGACTGTTACACAACATAGATTTCATTCCCGTTTAGAAGCAATAAAAACATGTTCATGCAAGTAGGAAAGACTATGAACACATAATTTAAATGACAGTTTTTCTATAAATTAACACAATATATTTAGAGGTTTTTTTTTTTTCTTTTTTTGAGATAGAGTCTGGTCCTGTTACCTAGGCTGGAGTGCAGTGGCACGATCTTGGCTCATTGCAACCTCCTCCCAGGTTCAGGTGATTCTCCTTCCTCAGCCTCCCGCGTCTGGGATTATAGCTGATTTCCTCATATCCACATTTTGTATGATCAACACACTCACTACAAAAACAGGTGACGCCTGCCACCACGGCCAGCTAATTTTAGAGACAGAGTTTCACCGTTGGCCAGGCTGTTCTTGAACTTCTGTCCTCAGGTGATCTGCCTGCCTCAGCCTTCCAAAGTGCTGGGATTACAGGTGTGAGCCACTGTGCCGGCCACATTTAGAGTTTTTAGACTGCCAACTAATACTTGGCGCCTCAAATACTACGGTTTATTCATGCTCTTAAATTTTATTACTAAATAGCCAGATATGTTTGTTTTGTGTTTTGATCTGTTTCTTTTCCAAATATGTTTAAATATTATTAGTCTTGATTCATAATAACTGATAGGTTACAGAGCATGCAGGTCTATTCACAAGCAATCCAAACTTGGCACTGCATAGCTAATTTTTTATTAAGGATTAAGACTACCTTTCTAGAAAGCAAAAGCTTAATTCTCAATTTTTAATTATATGGATTCCTTTTTCTATGTTCTTGGTTTTGTACAGAGGCATAACTCACTGGAGCCTCAAACTCCCAGCTCAAGCAACCCTCCTGCCTTAGTTTCCTGAGTAGCTAGGACAATGGTCACATGCCACCACCCCTGGCTAATTTTTTCATTTTTGTAGAGATAGGGTCTTGCGATGTCGCTCAGGCTTGTCTTGAACTCATAGGCTCAAGCAATCCACTCACCTGGGTCTCCCAAAATGCTAGGATTACAAGCATGAGCCACTGCACTCAGCTGATTTTGCTACTTTTAAGTCATAGTTCCTACATTCCTAATGAAGAAATAGGCTGGTCCTCAAGTTCGCAGGAGTTGTATCATCACAGGTTATACCTAACATTCCTTTCTCAAGAGCAAGAAAACCCTCGGGTTCTCTGGATCTCACACAGCCCATGAACCTTCAGAATGCGGTTCCTTCCTCCAGGCTTTCTCACACTCAAGATCCAAGAAGAAATCAGCCTGGCTTTAACATGGGGTGGATGGCAAGAAGGATAATGGCTAATAGAAGGTTTTACCTTGTATTAGTCCCCATGTTACAGATGACAAAGCTGAGTAACAGAGAGAGTATCCTAACTGAATTAATCAAGCGAGATACCATGAGACTGTATTCTGTGATGCTAACAGAACACTGGTGACCAGGCTGTGAATGGGTTAGTCCTAACAAAGCTGTGCTTAGAAGTAAAATAGGAGAAGAATGCTTAGGATAGCAAGGCTGATGGATCTAACTACCAGCTTACACAACAGTCTCTGTTGGCTCAATCAGTTCTATCTGTGTCTCTCCGGCATTCTGCCCAGTTTCTACCCTTGAAAGATAACTCTTACGGAACACTTTAAATAGTGTACTTTTCCCTGACCCTTAAACATGGGCCTACATTTCTATACACCCAATAAAATGTATATGTCCCTATTCTGAACTTCCAGTTCTTAATACACATGGGATTTCATTCATTCATTCAACATTCACAAAGGAGGTATGTACCAGGTGATGGGGACACAAAAGTGAATAAGATATGGTCCCATTCTAGCCTCAAGGAACACAAAGACAAATAAAAAGCCAATTCCTGATTCAAGGCTGTAAGAGCTGAACTAAACGGAAGCCAAGATGCTAAAGAAGGCCACCTCACTCAGACTGAAGGAAGGAGTGTTTTCTGGAAGAAAGGATTCCCCCAGCTGAGTAAGGAAGGATACACAGGAGGCAGTCAGATAAAGAATCAAGGGAGCAAGGGAAGAAATAGTGGCTCTTCAGGCTGAAGCACATGCCACTCCCTGGCCGCGAGAAACAGCGTGACAAATCTGTAGATCCGGAAGTAGACAAGGTGGCTGAGGTCCAAGGAAGTGAGAAATGGTAATGCTAAGAGACTGGACTTGAAAGAGTGCTGGTGACCAGAAAAAACAGGATCACATATATCAAGCGTTTCTGCAGAGTGACTGTACAATAGAGAATGGACTGTTATTTTCCTCATTACCCTGCCACAGAAAGGGGCAATTGTTTTCTGTGAAGGGCTACACAGTATTTTAGGCTCTGTGGGTCACACACTATCACTCCCTTTGTTATAATCCTTTAAAAACTTAGAAACCATTCTTAACTCCAAGCCACAGTTTACTAACCTCGGTTCTGCTATGGTTTCTTACTTAGTGTCTGTCTTTACTGTTAAGACTGAGCTCTCTGAAGGCAAACTGTGTTACCACTATATCCTCAGTGTCTAGCACGGGGGCTGGCACTTAAGGGGCACTCACATAATTATCTTTTTTAACTCAAGAGAGAAATGACAAGGATCTCCATTAAGTGGGCATAAAGAAGGGGGAAGATTCAAGAGATATTTAGAAGGTCAAACTTAAAGAATATGGTAACTGACTGTAGGAGGTAAGAAGGAACGAGTCAAAAAGAACTGACTACACATTTTATCTCATCACAATTATCTGTATGTTTCTTATCCTATTAGAATGTAAGTGCCTTAAAAGAGAGAATCACTTCCTGGACATTGTGTCTAGCACTGTACTATGCATAGGGTGGGTATTCAACTTAATAACTTTTTGAATAAAATTCCCATTATCTTAACCCTTTTTTCATAAACATTCAAGTTTCTTAACAACTAAGAAATTTTCTTGAGGAAAGCAGTATATAGTTGGCCGTCAGTATCCATGGATTCAACCAACAGCAGATGTAAAATATTTGGAAAAACGATAAAAAATAACAAATAATGAAGACAAAAACTAGTACAACAACTACTTAGGTAGCACTGTAAGCATAACTAGAGATAATTAAAAGTATATGAGAGGTTGTGCACTGGTGGTATGCGATACTGTGCTATTTGATATCAGGGACTTGAGCATCCTCAGATTTTGGTATCCTGGGGGAGGTAAGAGAGGGTCCTGGAACAAATCCCCTGCAGATACTGAGGGATGGCTATACTACCTTATGGTATTGATATAGAAAACCCAATGATTAAAAAAATTCCTGGACATTCTCAACATGCAATGGCTTACAGATTTATGTAAAACCAGATCTGAAACTAGCTCTGTAACTCAGAAAGCTTGGCTTACAATTATTTAAATTCCAAAAAAAGATTTCATGAATGGTATTGAATTATCCACATCCTTACTCCTAATGCTTTAGAAAGGTAAAAACTAAGCCTGAGTGTGTCTAGCTGAAACAATAAAAACAAACCAGAGAGATCCCATTTTTTACCAAATCTTTATATTCTAAGAGTTAGAATGCGAGATTCAGTGATGAGTCATTTCAACTTCAAAAGACAAAAACAAAAAACTTTTAAGCATCAAACAAGCAGATACAGCAAGAGGAAAAAGAATTCTCTGAAGGCAGCAATCTAGAATTACTTACAGAGCTGCAGCACCAGAGATGATTTCAATCAACTCCTTTGTGATGACCGCTTGGCGGGTACGGTTGAATGTCAATGTCAATTTGTCAATCATCTCAGCTACAAACAAAACAAAAAGATTACACAAGAAAATCTGAAACTGGAAAAGAATAACTTGTTTACTAACTTCTGTTGCTTAATTTAAAAATAAGAGATTTTTGGATATCAAAATTGGTCTCTCAAAAAATAAATTTTATGAAGATATTTTTACATCTTCCATAGGATAACTTTTCACAGTCCTTGAAAGTCATTTACTGGGGGCTGAGAGAATTTTGGGCATTAGCCACCTCTCCATCGCTGACTAAAATAAAGGACTGATAATTCAAAAAAAAAAAAAAAGAAAGTCATTTACCTATCAAGATATACTTTCCTACAGGCAGAGGAATATTATGTTTTTTTTTTTTTTTTGAGACAGAGTTTCGCTCTTGTTACCCAGGCTGGAGTGCAATGGCGCGATCTTGGCTCACCGCAACCTCCGCCTCCTGGGTTCAGGCAATTCTCCTGCCTCAGCCTCCCGAGTAGCTGGGATTACAGGCACGCGCCACTGTGCCCAGCTAATTTTTGTATCTTTAGTAGAGACGGGGTTTCACCATGTTGACCAGGATGGTCTCGATCTCTTGACCTCGTGATCCACCCGCCTCGGCCTCCCAAAGTGCTGGGATTACAGGCTTGAGCCACCGCACCTGGCCGAGGAATACTATGTTAATGTTGTTGAATCTACTCTCAGCAACGGACTCCTCTCAGCTGAGGTTCACTGTGTGCCACTGCGCCTGGCCGAGGAATACTATGTTAATGTTGTTGAATCTACTCTCGGCAACGGACTCCCCTCAGCTGAGGTTCACTGTGTGCTCACAAGCTTCCCTGCTGGCACCGTCCCTGTTATGTACTTACAAGCATTCTTGCTGGCGTTGTCCATGGCTGTCATCCTGGCACTCTGCTCACTAGTGGTGGACTCCTTCAGAGAGTAGTAGATGATGTTGGCCAGACTGTATTCCTGGTAATTCTGCAGCACATCAGCATCAATATCATCGTAGATACTCATGCTCTCTGTTAAAACAAGTGATGAGTTCCTTTGAAGTTATATAGAGCAAATACTAATTCATCAAAAACAGCTTTTCAGCGTAAAATACTTTATAATTACAGAGCAGAAATTAATGTAAGGTAAAGGAATCTGTTCCAATAATTTCATCTATTTCCACACTGTAGATGATAACATATTTTTAGCAAAATATAATGTATAAATAAAGCATTTGATATTCTACACCACATGTGTAACATTAGAAAAATTAAGTCAATATCTGAAATAACTGTACCATATTTCATGGTTATGAAGCCATCTCGACAGCATTAGCACGTGTCTGTTACAAAGGCAGCAAGCACTCAGTGCTTTTTCCAATACAAAAATTAATGAATTGAAGTCAATATAGTATAATACAGGTTGAGCATCCCTAACCCCAAAGTCCAAAGTGCTCCAAAATCTGAAACATTTTGAGCACTGACATGATGCCACAAATGGAAAATTTCACACCTGACCTTGTGTGGTGGGTTGCAGTCAAAACTGTTTCAGGCACAAAATTATTTAAAATGCTGCATAAAATTGCCTTCAGGCTATGTGTATAAGGTACATAGACTTGGGTCCCATCCCCAAGATACTGCATTATAAATATGAAAATATTCTGAAATCACAAGCATTTCTGGCCCTAACATTCACACAAGGGATACTCAACCTGTGCAATAATTCCAACTTAGTCATTTGATTAGTGAAGAAATCTGAATGTATCAATCTGGAAAATGAGAGACAGAAAACCTTTCTAAGCACAAGAAAGAGAGGGAGAACTAGAAACTGATAGGAGTTGTAGTTTTAACGTTGTAGAAATTTAATAGTACATTTCAAAATTCATTCATTGGGGTCAAGTGGTAAAACAGTACTATATTTCATCAAACTTAAAACTGCGCTGGTTGTAACACCTACTTCATTTCTCATTAGGAGAGGAAACAATGTAGTCCATTACAAATGATACTCCATTGGCTGGTAGAGGTATCTCAGTTTCAGACATTAACATGTAAAGTACATACTTGAAAATAGATGAAGTCTTAGAAAACAGATGAAAACAGATGGTATATACAAGGGAAAAAAGACTTAGAAAACTAAGATCCAGAATATTATTATTATTCTGGAATAATAATATAATATTATTCTGGAATAACATAATAATATTATTATTCAGTTCCAGAATATTATACCAGGAGTCTTCAATGATCAATGATGACTATATTCCAACAATAAAATAAGAGAATTGAGTTGGTCAATGTCGACTGTTCAACTCTATTCTAGAGCTTCTGTTGCATTGTAGCTAGAGGTCCAAAAGATAAATTGCAAAGCCAAGTTCCAGCTACACTCTTCAATCCTTGAGGACAAAAAGTCTAATGATGAACCTCAATAGATAATGATTTGTTCAATTAATGATGGAATAGAGCAGGAGTTATCAAACAATGACTGAGTTAAGTATCTCGGAAGTCAAGAGATGGTACTTCTCAGAAACAGCCCCAAATCAGCCAGGCGCAGTGGCTCATGCCTGTAATTCCAGCACTTTTAGAAGCCAAGGTGGGTGGATCACCTGAGGTCAGGAGTTCAAGATCAGCCTGGCCAACATGGCAAAACCCCGTCTCTACTAAAATTACAAAAATTGGCTGGGCATGGCGGCATGTGCCTGTAATCCCAGCTACTTGGGAGGCTAAGGCAGGAGAATCCCTTGAACCCAGGAGGCAGAGGTTGCAGTGAGCCAAGATCATGCCACTGCACTGCAGCCTGGGTGACACTGTGAGACTCAGTCTCAAAAAAAAAAAAAAAAAAAAGAGAAACAGCCCCAAATCATTTGCTCCCGCTACCACCAGACAACCTGACATTGTCTGCCTTACTGTACAAATCTCTCCATTCTATATGCAAAAAAATATGTGTCATAGAAAAACTACTTACCAGCACTTGCAATGGTATTGAGGGAAAAGATGGGCTTTTCCTCTGTCTTATAGGAGATGACAGACCTAGAGTTGACAAAAACAAATGTAAATCTCGAAATAATTTTAACTGTTAATTCAAAATATGAACAAAAACGTGAACATAAAAAACTCTGATTTTTAAATCTTTCTTGCCTGAATCGATTAAAGATGATGGAGCCTTCATCAAATTCATATCCAGAATTCAGTAATTCAAGGGCAATGACTGACGCATCTCCAAAAGTAGGGGGCTTTCTTCCCACTTCTTTGAATGCCGCTAGAAACTGGTCAGAATGAGTCCTGTAAGAAAAGCAAAAGCTCACATAAACTAGCTTAACAAGACTTCTGTTGACAGCACAGAGGTCGCACAGGAGAAAACATCACCACAGATCAGGCCTGAAGTTGTTCCACACACTAGCATAACTCCTTTCCCTCAGCACCTGCACAGAAGTAACAACATTTCGGTCTGTCTTGTTTTATATTCTTTTGGCCTTTATCTCTCTCCTTCTAACCCTAATGAACATTAGGAGCTAACATTTCCAGGCTCTAACAGCTGCTCAGATGCCTCGTTTGGTTTAATGCCAATAGCTTTTGATATTCTCATGGTATTCAACTTATGGTCCGCCTGAAGAAGCAAAGACAGAAAACGGGAAAGAAAATAGGTATGTTCCAATATATCCTCAAAAAAGAAAAACTAAACAAACACCTCCCTGTAAGTATACCAAAAAAGGCACCCTCAAAGAATACCTTGTTTAAATAAACTTTTGAAGGTTTTGATAGTTTGTCAAAACGTTTGAGAGAAGATTTATTCATGCTGCACCTTTATGATAATAAACAATATATATTTAAATTACCTATAAAGTATGCCTCTGATTTTGTCACCAATTCCAACAAGCATCACTTCCTTCCCAGCTGCTGTTAATGTAGCAACCTCGCTTTTCATCTGTTTAGCAATGGAGGAGTGAATAGCACCACACAGTCCTCGGTCTGAGGACACACCAATAAGGAGGTGTTTCTTCTTGTCCTCAGGCCCCTTGATATCAGCTTTCTCATACAGAGCTTAAAAACAAACCAAAGCAGTAATTTTTTATGGGCAACTTACGCTAATTTACAAAGCCGTTGGTTATTTTCAAAATATGCATTTAAATTTAGCTGGCAATTGACTAGTGGAAGCAAGCATTCTTAGGACAGCTGTAAGCTGAGTGGGGCACAGTGGCTCACGCCTGTAATCACAACACTTTAAGAGGCCAAGACAGGTGGATTACCTGAGGTCTGGAGATTGAGACCAGCCTGACCAACATGGTGAAACCCCGTCTCTTTTAAAAATACAAAAATTAGCCAGGTATGGTGGTGGAGGCCTGTAATCTCAGCTACCGGGGAGGCTGAGACAAGAGAATTGCGTGAGCTTGGGAGGTGGAGGTTGTAGTTAGCAGAGACGACACCACTGCACTCTAGCCTGGGCAACAGAGTGTGACTCCACCTCAAAAATTAAAAAACAAACAAACAAAAACACACACACAAAAAAAAAACCCCCAACCAAACCAAAAAAACCCAAAACCCCACAAAGGACAGCTGTAAGTTGAGATTACTGAGGATTTGGTAGATAGGGGTTCACTGCATGATTTTCTTTATTATCAAATTTGCATAAATCTTCCTTAAGTTAAAAATTATTTTAGCCTCAACTCAGGACAAGACACCGTGATCATAAAGAAGAGAAAGAATGTGATTACGAGTTAAAATACGAACATCTTTCCCATTTCCAGCTCTTTACAACTTTATTTCCAAGATAAATTCATAATCAAATAAGTATGAAAGCATCTAAAAACACAATATAAATTTTTTTTAATCTGCCATATCACATCTCTTTTCCATTAAGAAGGCTAATTAAGGATGAATTACATAAATTTCTGAAGGAAAAATGTCTTCATGCTTTTGAAAAGATAAGAAGAGTGATTGAAAATGAAGGTTCTCAGCTGCTTTTCCTGCTTCCACATCACTGAGATTCTCAAAACCCCACCACGAGTCATATCTGTGACCTGTCAGTCAGCTCCACTGCAGTGTCCCCCCTTTGCCCCCACTGCAGTCCTAAAATGGGACACTACAAGTTATAGGATGAAATCAAGCCCTTGCATCTAATGCACTGGTTCCAAGTTCTTTACCTGGTATACTTAATAACTGGGAAATTTTAAGAATATTTTAAAAGTTAACATAGTCATATATAATGGTTAACAAATACACAGGGTCAGCTGGGTGCCATGGCTCATGCCTGTAATCCCAGAACTTTGGGAGGCTGAACTGGGTGGATCATGAGGTCAGGAGTTCAAGACCAGCAGGGCCAAGATGGTGAAACCCCATCTCTACTAACGTGGTGGTGGGTGCCTGGAATCCCAGACAATCCCAGCTACTCAGGGGGCTGAGGCAGAAAACTGCTTGAACCTGGGTGGCAGAGGTTGCAGTGAGCTGAGATTGCGCCACTGCACTCTGGCCTGGGCGCTACAGAGCGAGACTCTGTCTCAAAAAACAACATAAAACAAACAAATACACAGGCTCTGACACCAAACTACATACGTCCAGAGGCTCTACATCCTTTTATATGTGATCTTAGGCAAGTTACGTAACTTCCGTGTGCTTCAGGTTTTCTCACTGGAAAGCAGAGATTCTAACAGTTCCTACCTGCACAGGGTTGTTATTGTCAAGTGAATGTGGATGAAAAACAAGTACATGTCAACTACTGGGATAGGCCTGACATCACTGTAAGCTCTAAATACAAGTCTTCAGTAGTCTTGTGTTAAACAGTTCTTCATAATTTGTGAATTACACTCTTCCCTTACCCAAAGATCCCAATCCATATATTCGAGCTGGTTTCAGCTCTCTCTCAGCTCGGGCGTATTTTGCTGCTGCTACCATTTTCATAGACTTGGTAATTTTCTGGATGTTTTTGATGGACTTTAGTCGCCTGGTAACTAAAAAATAGAAGTGCTGTGTTAAGACAAAGGAATTACTGTATAACTTCAATGTGAAACTATGGAAATAGGCAGAATAATGAGCACTTAGATAAACAGCATGATGCTAAAGCAGTCTTAATATTAGAACTAGGACTTATAAAAGGCAAGACTCAGACTAGCTACTGCATAGGGCAAGCAAATGGCAACACAGACAATAAAATACACTGAAAACTTTAAATGGTATTGAAAATTGCCTTAACCACATGTTCCATAACATTATTGACATATAATTCTGTAACATTATTCACATGCCGCCCCCAGCACACCCACCCACAACGGTCTAGTTTTTTCCTAGTTTGTCACTATCGTTCTGCAGACAGCAGAACACAGCTTTCTCCTGTGTCCCTTCTCACTGGTCTTTTCAGAACAAGCCTAATGTCCCAGGCATACAATGGAAACCCATTTGGTCAGTTTTGACCAAACAGACCCTGGGCTAAAGCGGTGTATTTTTGAAAGTATTTGTATTTGTCAAAATTTAGTTCTTCTTAATTCACATGTTGAGACAAACAACATACTTACTATCTTTCAAAGTTGCCATATTTCGAACTTGAATCCTGAGGATGAAAGTTTTAAAAATGTTTCAGTTTTTTGAAGAATAGTTCCATTATACAAGAAAAACTTTCAGAGTTAATATATTTATTTAAAGACTATCCCATAAAGAACAATCTGTCAAATAGAGGACTCAGAATGTATCTGAACAAACATATTTACACTCCTCAGTGGCGGAGCCAGTCCCTGTACGGAAGGCCTCCTTTTATTTGGCCCGGCTCTAACACCACTTCCCCGAAATAACAAGCTCCATGGACTCACACATGCTCTATTCCCACCGCCATACCTTTGCTTATGTCGCTTCCATGACAGAAAAGCCCCTCCCCTTGTTTGGCTGTCCAACTATACTTCAAATCAAGGCCAGCCACTCTAAAAACTTCCTTAGTTCACAGCAACCTCTTCCAGCAACACTTAAAGTCACTGATACAGTTGAACATGACCATGCAGGTGAAGCGCACTTTATATAAACTGATTATTAACTTTTTCAATTCAACTCAATAAATACTTGCCAATTTGCTCTACATTCCCGGCACTGGTAAACGCATGGTCCCTGATATATTATTACCTCATAAACAAGGTTCATGAAAAAGTACATGTATATAAAATTTTATATTTTTTTGAGTCTTTAAAACTGAAGTGCTAATGTGCAGTAGTGAAAATGATTAGACCCAAGTAAAATATTGATGAAAGATGAATATGAGAGAATTCCTGCCCTAAGTGGGGAAGACATGTTAAAAATATCAAGTCATCTTTCTGCCTTCGAATCCATACAAAGGGCCTGTGCTGGAGGGCAAAGCTAGGTGGGATAACCGAGCAGTGAGTACATATGTGCACAGAGGAGGGATTCTCAGGAACAGGATGTCGTGTTAAGAGGATTCGTGTTCGGGAAAGAATGAGAAACGGCAGACGGGGAAGCTGGAGACATGAGTTGGGTTTGTTACTTTAAATATTTAACATTTTAAAATATTTTTAAAAGGAAATCAGTTAAAATCTTATTTGTAGGTTCGTAGGGAAACGAATGTTTATAAGCCTACAAATCAGTTTAGTATTTCTGCAAAGTATCTCAGATGGCAGTGACAAGCATAAAATTAGGTTGGAGTTTTGATGAATGTTGAAAATATGGGGACACGGGCTGCCGCAGCCTCACAAGAAGCATCAAGAACCTGGACAAAGATGCTGGCAAAGCAACAGGAGACCAGATTTGCGAGCATATAACTTCTTCACATGTACGTTCTTAGTAAAAAGGAAAGCAGTGAGAATGACGAGCGTATAACTTCTTCACATGTACATTCTTAGTAGAAAGGAAAGCAGTGAGAATGATCTAAGTTCTCTCTAATTTAACGACCTCGGTGGACAGTGACTAGTATCTCTCCTGAGCACAGATTAGATGCAAAAATCCTCAACAGTGTATTAGCAAATCGAATCCAACAATGTATTAAAAAGAATTATACACTATCACTAAATGGGATTTACTCCAGGTATGCAAAGCTGGTTCAGTATTAAAAAATCAAATAATATAATCTATTATGTCAACAGGTTAAAGAAGAAAAATCATACCATCAACAGGTGCAGACAAAGCATTCAACAAAATCTAACACGCACTCATGATAGTCTCTCAGCAAACTAGCAACAGAAAACTTCCTCAACCTGCTTAAAACAAACAGAACAAACCAAACCCTGATTTAATGGGAGAGGCCAGGCATTTTCTCCGTAAGACTGGGAACAAGACAAGGATGTCCCCATTCATCACTCTTCTTCAGTATCATGCTGGAAGTCTTAGCTAATGCACTAAGACAAGAAAATAAGAGGCATAGAGATTGGAAGGGAAAGAATAAAACTGTTTTTGTTCATAGATGATATGATTATCTATGTAGAAAATCCCAAAGAATAATAATAACCCTTCCTAGAACCAATAAGCATTTATAACAAGGTTGTAGGCTAGTTGCATTCCTCTACACCAACCCTGAACTACCGTATGAAGTTAAAAATGCACACACACAGTTACATGTTAAAATGATAAACTTCATGCTATAGTGTTTTACAATTTTAAAAAATGCACTAAAATGTCAGCGATTTACTTTGTGGATATCAATAAACTGATTTTCACAGTTATATGGGAAGGCCAAAGACCTAGAAAAGCCAAACAATATTGTCAGGACTGACATTACCTGACTTCAAGACTTCCTCTCAAGTTACCGTAATTGCCCATAAACAGATCCACACAAATAGTTGATTGATGACAAAGAAGCAAGAACAACTCAAGGAAGAAAGGATATTCTCCCCAACAAACGAATGGTACCGGAACAACTGGACACCTATATGCAAAACTATTCATCTGTACAATGACTTTACAAATTTCATAAAAACTCAAGCTAAAATGAATCACAGGCCTAAACATAAAATGCAAAACTATAAAACTTTTAGAAGACACCACAGGAGAAACCCAGTTGCCTTGCGCTCGGCAATGAGTTATTAGATACAACACCAAAAGCATGATTCATATGGCAGAAAAAATTAAGTTGGGACAAACAACTCTTAAAATGCAATAAGAGAACAAACAACCCAAATAAAAAAAATGGGCAAAAGATCTGGAGACTTCACCAAAGAAGATAAATTGATGGCCGGGCTGGGCATGGTGGCTCACGCCTGTAATCCTAACACTTTGGGAGGCTGAGGCGGGCAGATCATGAGCTCAGGAGTTCGAGAAAAGCCTGGCCAACGTGGTGAAATGCCATCTTCACTAAACAGAAAAATTTAGCCAGGCCCGGTAGTGCATGCCTGTAATTCCAGCTACTCGGGAGGCTGAGGCAGGAGAATCGCTTGAAACCAGGAGGCGGAGGTTGTGGTGAGCAGAGATGGCGCCACTGCATTCCAGCCTGGACAACAGAGCAAGACTCTGTCTCAAAAAAAAAAAAAAAAAAAAAAAAAAAAAAGATGGCAAAGAGCACATAAGATGATGCTCAGTATTACGTCAGTAGAGGACTGCAAGTTAAAACAGTAAGATACCACAACACACCTGCAAGAATGGATGAAACCCAAAAACTCACCAGCAAATGATGATAAGGATGCAGAGCAAAAGGAGCTCTCACCGACTGCTGGCAAGAAGGTAAAATAGTACACAGACACTTAGGAAGACGTTTTGGCAGTTTTTTTTATAAAGCTAAACATAGTCTTGATTTATGATCCAGCAAACAGTATTTATCCAACCGAGGTGAAAACTTATGTCCACGTAAAACTGACACATGGGCATATAAAGCAGCTTCATTCATGATGCCAAAAGTTGGAAGCAACCCAGACATCCTTCAATACATGAATGAATGGATAACCTAACTCCGATACATCCATACAATGGACTATTATTCCCCAAACCCACAAAGGAGCCATTAAGTCATAAAAAGGCATGGAGAAAACTTAAGTGCATACTGCTAAGAGAGAAGGCAGCCTGAAAAATGACTAAATACTGTGATTCTGGATATGTGACATGCCAGAAAAGCCGAGGATGTAGCAATAGTTGAGAAGTGGGTCAGGGTTTTGGGGAGAGGAGAGGAGAGATTTTTAGGGTGGTGAAGCTCTTTGGTATGATATTGTAATGATGGATACATGTCATCACGTATTTGTTAAAATCCATAGAACTGTATAACAGAAAAAGTGGACCATTGTGTTTTGGGGTTTGAGACAGGGTCACACTCCCATCACCCAGGCTAGAGTGCAGCGTGATCAGGGACCCCTGCAGGCTCCACTTCCTGGGCTCAGGTGATTCTTCCATCTCAGCACAAAAAATATTAGGTTTGGTTTTAAGAATGGATCTACTAAAGGAAAAGACGAAAGCTGGCAAATACTGACAAGCTCTGTTATTTCAGAGCACAAACCACCTGCCATGACTGTTCTGCTAGCAACAGCTTTTCATAATTGTACTGGAAAAGTAACACCATGTTTTGGCCAACTTTCCTTTTTTGGTGTAGTAATGACTTTTCCCCCTGAAGACAAAATTTATTGGCTATAACAAGTCACACTTGGATATTACGGCTTTAGACAAACACTTCGATTTAACTGACATAAGTTTCGAGTCAGAGAATACCATATGGAACAAATTTGAACTGCATACCATATTCGGACAAACAGAAGGTTCTTGTTTCCTCAAGTACTCCCAGCCAGAGGGACGAAGAGGTAGCATCTTTTTAAGTACTACCAGCCAGAGGGACGAAGAGGTAGCATCTTTTGTGATTATGCTATGCACTTGCCCTCATTTCATGTTTTAAAACTTTCATTTAGCTCTGAAGATGTCTACATTACTACTTTAATTTTTAGGTATAATTTGGGTAAGAACAGTGATGAGCTAATTGAACTCTTTTAAAGATAGCTTCCTTTATTAAATATGCAATTTTTGCCACCAGGCACGGTGACTCACCCCTGTAATCCCAGCACTTTGGGAGGCCGAGGTGAACAGATCACCTGAGGTTGGGAGATCAAGACCATCCTGGCTAACATAGTGAAACCCTGTCTCTACTAAAAATACAGAAAATTAGCCTGGCAAGGTGGCACATGCCTGTAATCCCAGCTACTCAGGAGGCCGAGGCAGGAAAATCACTTGAACCCGGGAGGCAGAGGTTGCACCGAGCCGAGATTGCGCCATTGCACTCCAGCCTGGGCAACAAGAGTGAAACTCCATCTCAAAAAAAAATTTTTTTTTTTTCAAATGAGATGATAAAGCTCTGAATCTAATACATCCTGAGAAATCCTCAGGAGACTAAGAAACGCAGTGGAGGGAGAGTCAAATGGACTGTGGATTCCCACTATCCAACCACGAACACACGGCACTGTTAGAACAGCTGACGAAGGCAGTAGAGGGAGTCAGGAATAACACCCTTCAAAGAAACTACAGTTTGAGAGATTTTTAAGAAGTGTATTAAGATATATAAAAACTTAAAAAGGAAGCAACATTGCCCAGGTGTGGTGGCTCACACCTGTAATCCCAGCACTTTGGAGGCCAAGGCAGGTGGATCATGAGGTCAAGAGCTCAGGATAGGCCTGGCCAACACGGTGAAACCCTGTCTCTAATAAAAATTACAAAAATTAGGGCCGGGTGCGGTGGCTTACACTTGTAATCCCAGCACTTTGGGAGTCCAAGGCGGGTAGATCACGAGGTCAAGAGATTGAGACCATCCCGGTCAACATGGTGAAACCCCGTCTCTACTAAAAATACAAAAATTAGCTGGGCATGGTGGCGCGTGCCTGTAGTCCCAGCTACTCAGGAGGCTGAGGCAGGAGAATTGCCTGAACCCAGGAAGCGGAGGTTGCGGTGAGCCGAGATCGCGCCACTGCACTCCAGCCCGTCTCAAAAAAAAAAAAAAAAAAAAATTTAGCCGCGTGCATTGGCAGGCACCTATAATCCCAGCTACTCAGGAGGCTGAGGCAGGAGAATGCTTGAATCCAGGAGGTGGAGACTGCAGTGAGCTGAGATCGCGCCACTGCACTCTGGCCTGGGCAACAGTTTGTCTGTCTCAAACAAACAAACAAACAAACAAACAAAAAAGAAGGAAGCAACATTGGCTAAGTCTCAAGGAAAAGAAAATTATGAAGTACCTCTAACTCTTGATATTAAATGTGTAAAAGCCCATCATCACTTGTCACCAGCAAAAACTGACTCCATCACACTTCTCCAACCCACACCCATGACTGCATCCTCTTTTCCTCTTTTGGCAAGTCCAAGCAATCTTCTGACATTGTATTTGATGTAGAAACTTAAAAACACTTCATTTTTCTACTGATATACAGCCTTTGGTTCTCCCACAGTCCTACATGCTTTGCAAATACTCTAATCCTCACACCAACCCATTGAATCGTGTACTTTTATTGCATGCATTTGATAGATGAGGAACTGGCTGGACAGGCACTAAGTAACCTACGCAAGGTCACAGAGCTGCTAAGTGGCAATCAGAATTCAATCCCTGCTGTCTGAATGGAGCCCTTCAGGGCTGGCTACAGAGTCTCTCTCTTTATATAGTACTACACTCTGCTGCCTCACATTTTTTACATTTACTAGTAAATATCTGCCCTCCCGGTCTCAGATGACAATCTGTCTTTTCTGTCCTGAAATGCCATCTCCTTTTCAGTGTACATAGTTTACGACTACTGACACGTTATTATAAAACAGTTCAATTTTAGAGACTTCTGAACACTAAGAAGTAGAAATGTGTTTTTCCCAGACTTGAAGACAGTAAAATCTGGGGCTCTTTCTCTTGAATTTTTTGTTTCCATTTTCTTAAATGCTACTTTATGAAAAAATTTAATTTTGAAAAAGTTAGGGTATTTTGGCGATACCCTAGCAACTGTTAAAACAACCACTGTGATAATAACTTACTTAATAGTAAGCCTAATGATTAGTTTATGTTAGTATGATATCCTCTCTGAAAGAGAAAACTAAAACAATAACAAATTGTAGTTTTAAAAACTTCCAGTAATCAAAACGGAACTGTGGAAATATGCCTCCTCATGGTTCGGTTAAGGCAAAGGTATTTTTCCCCCCTTCCAAATTAGTTCTGTGGAGTGGTTTTAATTTTTGAATTCGGAAGGTAATTAAATTAGTGGGAAGAGAAATAGCAGAAGAGGCGGGAGAGACGTTGAGCACCGAGAGTGATGGAATGTGTGAAAAGGAAGAGGACAGACTATGCTTTTAAAGTGGAACACTGCCGACTGATGATTTAAAAGCAATATTCCAACGGGATTAAGGCCAGGACTAGGACCTGTATATGCTGGGTTCCGATTTAAGCTCCAAACAGTAGTTGTCTCCAACAGAGAGCTCTTATTTAAAATGACCCTTTACTGAAAGAGCTTCAAATGATCTTACAGATGTTTTTAAAAAGTATTTCTAAAATTTTTCGTAAAATATTCTTAGTTTCAGAAACTCTTTCCACTTTTTTAAAGATCAACTTAGAAACCAAGGTTCTAAAAATACTGACAGGTAACATGAATGCGTGGCAGGAAGGTAAGGACAGGAGGGCTGATGTTCGCAGAGCACTACTGCGTGACAGGTACTGTCCCAGGAAGCTGAGACCTCATCTATTTGTTCACCATCACATTTTGGCACCTCCCACAGTACCACCAGGCGCAGTGCAGGCACTCAGCTAATGGCTGCTGAGTGATCAGTTAACAAGTGGGACGGTCTATACAACTGATAATTCAATATAGTGACCTTTTAATTCCCATGGATGTTCTTTTTCCATATTAGAAAAAAAAGATCTGACTTCCAAGGCCAAGCCACCAAAACTTTTACGTGGCTATTTCACATTCTGAAAATCTCGTATATTACTATCAGTAATATAGGATTTAGAAATTAGTAATTAAGAAATATCAGTATTACTATCAGCCTAATGAAAAATGTATTTATTTCAACTAATGCTTTATGGACCCTTCACATAAATTAAGATACAAAAATCTAGTTTAGCACTGTAGCCTTAGAAATCCTCCGTCCTGTTAAGAGCAGGGAATTGCTGCGACACAGCCTATGATCTTCTTGGCAGCGTGTCTGAAATTCTTCCAGATTCTGTCAAGCTTCAAAACTGAACAGCACCACCCACAAAACAACTTTTACCTGCCGGCTTCCAGGCTTTCTAATATGCATTTCCCCAACACAGGTCGCCCCACCCGGAACTAATGTTTAAAATTCTCGAGACGCGTGGCACCCTTTGGCGGCATGGCAGTTAACAAATGCCACTTAAAGCCCACCGAACTCCTTCGCCTAAAACCTTGGGGCAATTTCATGACCTTGCAGGGTTACGGTTTGAGCAAGTGGTTTCAAGGTAGTGCTAGGTGTCTCCTTCCCTTCCCGCCATCAGACAGATCTGTAAGGTCCCTTCTGCACCAAGACCACCCTCAGGGGCATCGAGGATGCTCGCCTTCCCTGTTCCAGGACCCAGCAAAGCGCCCGCGACACGGAGGTGCTCGACGGCCACGCTCTGTCACTAGATCGGATCTTAACGGGTCAGTCTGCCCAGCGCTGGAGGGTTTCGAAGGGCGTCAAGAACAGAGAGCACAACTTAACCTTCCACGGGGTTGTCTCTCAGGCCCCCGTTACCTTGCAGGCCCCGACAATGGGGGCCTGGCTCGCAGTGGAAGCTCAGGAAGCACTGATTAGCTGAGGAAACTCGAGGCCGCCCACACGTCAGTTTGGACTCAGGCCGCAGTCCGGAGGTCCCAGGTGGCCCTCCGGCCTCAGGGGACGGGGCGGGACCTCGCTTGGCCGAAACCCGGCCCTGCGCACGCCTCGCCGGCTTCAAAGCCGCATCCTGCAGCCCCCACTACCCCGCGCCTCCGAGGGTCCAGGGGCCCAGCCAGGCCCTACGACCCCAGCTCGGCCCCCAGACCCATCCCCCCTTCCCTGCCCCGTGCCCGAGCTCTTCCATCCCTTGCAGTCCTGGCGATCTTCCCGCAAGCTCTCATACCATTGCGGCTGCAAAGTCCAGGCGGACAGCCCAGAGACGCCCGCGCGAGAGAACATGGTAGCCGCAGCTCCGCTGAAGGTCGGTCACTCAGGCCTCAGCGCGCATGCGCAGAAGCTTCCCAACACGCCCCTCCCACCTCGCTCTCTTCTTCAGTCTCGTTTCTCGCGCTACGGCGAAGAGAGTCTCGCGATCGTTGCAACCCAGTCTTCCCAGGCCCCACCTCTTTCCGCCTCTCAGCAGGGATTTGTCCCGCCCACCGCCGCCAGCCCAGTTCCATTTCCGGCTGGCTGGGTACTGGGGTCTAGAAAGTGATCGCTGCCGTGGTCGCCATGGGGAAGTCGGATTTTCTTACTCCCAAGGCGATCGCCAACAGGATCAAGTCCAAGGGGCTGCAGAAGCTGCGCTGGTATTGCCAGATGTGCCAGAAGCAGTGCCGGGACGAGGTGAGTGGGCCCGGGGTGGCCCGTCTTCCCAGGAGGACCCCTGGGAGTCCAGGATCAGGTCCTGCCTGCGGGGCCGAGGGCTGCCAGTAACAGTCATCAGCTTTGACTTGACTTGGCTCTTAAGAGAAACAGGGTGGTTAGGATTCACAGCTCTTTTGGGATCAGGTGAAAAAGGAGAGCTAAGCTCTTTAGTACTACTCATCTAGCAAGCATTTATTGAGACCTACACTGTACCTGGCAAAGAATAATATTGTGGTTAAGATTATGGATTTATCTGGTTTATAGATATATCAAACTGTCAAAATTTAAAGTTAAGCTGGCCACTTGCCAGCCGTGTGTGGTCTTGGGCAAGTTATTTACTTATTCTCCTTTACTTATCTGTAAAGAGGGAATAATAATTCCACCTACTTGTAGGATTGTCGTTGAGTTTTAAATGAGTGCAGTATATAAAGAGTGGCTCAGGAGTCTGAGCAGATCTTGAAAAGCCTTGTATGCTGCACAATGGAATTTACACTTCTCCCCATTACCGAGGTGGTTGATGGAGTGCTGTGCATCCTAGTGATGTGATCGTATTTTCCTCCGGAGATTGGACTGAATTGGGTAAGGGTGGAAGAACACTGAGGCAATTGGAATAAATCTAGTGTTTCTACGAGTGAAGGAAGAGATATTTTAGGTGGGACTCACACTGACTAACATTGATAAAGTTATTCTCTTTAGTTCTCTCTATTAATGAATGTCTATATGTCCATTATCTAATGTCTTAGACTGCTTGGACTGCCATATAAAGTGCAGTAGACTGGGTGGTTTAAATGACAGAAATTTATTTCTCGCAGTTCTGGATGTGGGGAGGTTCAAGACCAAGGTGCTGGCATGGTCAGATTCTAGTGAGGGTCTTCTTGGTTTGCAGAAAGCTGCCTCTCTATCCTCACAAAGCAAATAGAGCAAGCTCTAGTAGAGACTCCTCTTCCTCTTTTTTTTTGAGACAGTGTTCCACCGTGTCCATCATACAGGCTGTCCCAGCATGATCTCATCTAAACCCAGTCACCTCCAAAGGCCCACCTCATAATACCATCCCCTTGGGGGTTAGGGTTCAACATAGGAACTTTGGGGAGACACAAACATGCAGTCCATAACCTCAGAGTTAACACTTGAAGTAATTTCGCCATATTTACTTTTTAAAAAAATTTTTAAAATAAATTACAAATATCAGGATATTTCACTTTGAAATACTTAAATAGGCATCTCTAAAATTTCAGAATATTTTTCTATATAACCACAATGTATCTCACCAACATACAAAATTAATAGAATTTCTTATTTATCATCTAACACACATTCACACCTTCTCAGTTGTCCTCCAACTGTTTCTTTAAATTAAGATTCAGTAAAAAGCCATGGACTGTTATAGATTTGGTTATTAGGACCCCTGCCCCCCCTCCAGTCTTCCTCATCATCAACATCCTATAACAAGGTGTGATATTTGTCACCATGGATGAAACCAAATTGACACATCAGTATCATCCAGAATCCATAGTTCACATTAGGGTTCACTCTTGTTGTACATCCTATGGGTTTTGACATATGCATAATATATATTCACCATTATAAAATCTCACAAAATAGTTTCACTGCCCAAAAAGTCCTCTGTGCTCTGGGTTTTTAAGACTTTTGGTTTTCTCTAAATTTACTTCTCTCTATATTCTAAATTTAGAATAGAACCCATTTTTCCTCCACCCCCTTTTCTTGTTTTTTTTTGAGACCGAGTCTTGCTCTGTCAGGCTGGAGTGCAGTGGCGTGATCTCAGCTTACTGTAACCTCTGCCTCCCAGGATCAAGTGATTCTCATGCTTCAGCCTCCCAAGTAGCTAGGATTACAGATGCCTGCCACCATGCCAGACTAATTTTTACATTTTTGATAGAGGCAAGGTTTTGCCACATTGGCCAGGCTAGTCTCAAACTCCTGACCTCAGGTGATTCACCTGCCTCGGCCTCACAAAGTGTTGGGATTACAGGCGTGAGCCACCGTCCCCAGCCTTCTTTTTCTTTACATTGACTTGTTGAAGAGGAGGCTGGGCCGTTGCCCTGTAGCATCCCATGTATGTTGACTTGTTTCCTCTCCTTGTCTTTTGCCTTTTTTTTTTTGAGACAGAGTCTCACTCTGTCACCGGGGTGAATGGAGTGCAGTGGCGCGGTCTCGGCTCACTGCAACCTTTGCCTCCTGGGTTCAAGCAGTTCTCCTGCCTTAGCCTCCCAAGTAGCTGGGACTACAGATGGGTACCACCACGCCAAGCTAATTTTTGTATTTTTAGTAGAGACGGGGTTTCACTGTGTTGGCCAGGATGGTCTCAATCTTTTGACCTTGTGATCCACCCTCCTCAGCCCCGCAAGGTTCTGGGATTACAGGCATGAGCCACTGTGCCCAGCCATCTTTTGCCTTCTAACTCGTGGTTTCTGTCAACTGGAAATTATATCTAAAACCTTTGATTGGGTTAGGTTAAACATTTGGGGAGAAAGAATACTTTGTAAGTGATATAGATTAGGTTCAGGTTAAACACTAGTGGGGAGGAATATTGTTGGGTTTTTTTTGCTTTTGTTTTTTTTTTTGAGACAAGGTCTTGCTCGGTGGCCCAGGCTGAAGTACAGTGGTGCGATAGTGGCTCACTACAACCTTGACCTCCCCAACTCAAGCAATCCTCCTCCTGCCTCAGCCTCCCAAGTAGCTGGGACCACAGGTGCATGCCACCATGCCTAATTAACTTTTTTATTTTTATAGAGATAGAGTCTCACCATGTTTCCCAGGCTGCTCTCAAACTCCTGGACTCAAGCAATCCTCCTACCTAGGCCTCCCAAAGTACTAGGATTACAGGCCCAAGCCACCATGCCCAGTGTATAGTATTCTTTATAGGTGATCTTATATATTTCATACAGCATTACATAAGGAAGGCAATATTGTTTGGTAGTACTTAAATTGAGCAAAGGCTACAGCTTGTAAATAGTATTAGAAGGCAATATTTTCTCCTTTGTAAGAGCAAGTGGCTAATGGAGTAATATTTAGAAATCATGCCTATATATCTAGTTTCCCGTTGATCTTTTACCTGTGTGTTTTAGCATCCTTGCCTGAGTCAGTTATTTAATTAGGAGTTGCTAAGGGGTTATTTTTCTAATTTATTTTAACATTTATTATTGGCTGCCATGCTTTTGTACAAATGAGCTTTTGCTCATCCATTAGGGCTATTTGGTTGTCCTTAAACTTATTTTTTTCTTTTTGAGACAGGGTCTTACTCTTGCTGAGACTGGAGTACAGTGGCGCAATCATAGTTCACGGCATCCTCCAACTCCTGGGCCTAAGCATTCCTGCCTCAGCCTCTCAAGCAGCTGGGACTATAGGCACACCACACCACCCTTGCCTGGCTAATTTTTAAAAAATATTTTGTAAAGATGGCGGTCTCACTGTGTTGCTTAGGCTGGTATTGAACTCGGAGACTCACACAATCCTCCCGCCTTGGCCTCCCAAAGTGCTGATTATGGGCATGAGCCACTGTGTCTGGCCATCCTTAAACGTTACACAGAGATGCAATTTTTATGGAAAAGGAGTAGAGGATGAATTCTTTTCTGTAATTACCAATTTTCAGAGTAAGGCCTCTGTGGTGGTTCCATGCCTGTTTGCCCTCAGATCTATTCACTGCCCTTCCCTACCTAGAAGGTGGGCTGGGAGAGGAAGAAGGTGACCTGTACAGTTTCCCTTCCCTGTCTTCTATCTCCTGATAGTGGAAGATTGAAGAGAATGAAGGTCATAGCCACGGTATCCCCCCAATCAACTCTTGGGTTTCTAGGATTTAGTAACTTTATTGTTTGTTCATTTTATTATTATTATTTTTTTAATTTATGGAAAGCAATACTTTTTATTTGTGAGGCTGATACCAAGTTTTCTTTTAAAATAAATTTAAATAATAACTGGGATTCTTATAGGTAATATACACAAGAGGCAAAAATTATGTAAGAGGTCCACGATCTCAAGATTAGGAAATTGCTTGAGCAAATTCGAGTGTGGAAATCTGGACAGTGTCAGTGAGATTGAACAGAGGGACTGGATATGGGTTGTTAAGAAGCCAAACAGACTTCCTATTAAATTGAAGGTAGAAGGAGAAGATGGAATCTAGGATGTTTTCTGGTTTCCTGGCCTGAGTGAGTGTGCTTAAGACAGAGAGAGGGAATAAAAGAAACGCACACCTTTTGTTTCTGTTACTAGTGAAGAATGAGGTTCAGATATTAAGGAGAGGTAGATGCTAAATTAAAACGTGTATGTTTTTTTCCAGTCATTTTAAGAAGGTGCAGATGTAATATGTTTAACAAGTCTAATGGAGTATGCAGCAATGTATTTTGGATAGTGAGCTGAAGTAGAAGAAAGTGATTGAAAGTAGTTTCTGTGAGGGAAATTCACTAATGACCCATTTTACTGCTTTAAACACTTGTCTGACACTTTGTATAAAGTAGTGCTCAATAAGAGTTGGTTAACTTGGGTCTAGAAAATGGAATGTTTCTTCTGTTTCTGTTTCTGTGCTGGCATGTTTCTTACTAATGTCTGTTTTCTACAGCACTCTTTTGCTGTCTCTTTGATCTCAAGGATTTGTCTTTCATTAGCAGAGTTGCGAAGCTCAGCTCCATAACAATTTTTGGAAAACCTGAAAGGGCGGTTACAGCTAGTGATTTGATTATTTTTTAATTTATCATCAAAGAGCAGATTTTTTGGGTTTTTAACTAAATACTTCTATTTAGAGCCCATTTTGGTGACCTAAATCAGAACTTATTACTTTTACATTTTTTGTAGAATGGCTTTAAGTGTCATTGTATGTCCGAATCTCATCAGAGACAACTATTGCTGGCTTCAGAAAATCCTCAGCAGTTCATGGATTATTTTTCAGAGTAAGTAACTCAAAGAACTCTTTATCTTATAAGCTTTATTCAGTTGAACATTTAATAGGTGGCTAATATTTCAAATATTGGAGGTTCTATTATTTCTTATATGTTAACACAAGTGTATTCTCTCTTTGCTCAATTTTTATCTTCTTTTGAACGTGAATCAGTGTAAAACTCTTACAGAATTATTTCTCACAACTTAGTTTTTCCTTTCTTCCACTTGAAATGTGGGAAACTGTCTTTCATTCTAACACAATTGTGACAAAGAACATAGGCTCTGCATTCAGACCGCCCAAACTCAAATCCTTCTCCACTTAAAAACTGTTTGCCTTTGGATGATCTACTTAAGTTTTTCTGTGGTTTGTTTTCCTCATCTGTAAAATGGCACTAAAAAGCCAGGCGAGGTGGCTCACACTTGTAATCTCAGCACTTTGGGAGGCTGAGGTGGGTGGATCAGGAGGTCAGGAGTTCAAGACCAGCGTGGCCAATATGGTGAAACACCATCTCTACTAAAAATACAAAAAATATTAGCCTGGTGTCGGGGCGGGCACCTGTAATCCCAACTACTTAGGAGGCTGAGGCGAGAGAATTGCTTGAACCGAAGAAGCGGAGGTTGCAGTGAATAGAGATTGCACCATAACTCTCCAGCCCAGGTGACAAGAACGAGACTCTGTCTCAAAAACAAAAATGAAAACAAAAAACTGTACTCCTGCAAAGATGATGCTATACGTTTGTAGAAATCACCTTAACGCTTTCCTTTCCTTCTTTACTAGGGAATTCCGAAATGACTTCCTAGAACTTCTCAGGAGACGCTTTGGTAAAGATTTTAAGTATGTGCAAATGATAACTTTATAAATCGCATAATCTTCTCAGGATCATCAGTGTCATATTTCGTTCTCAGGCACTAAAAGGGTCCACAACAACATTGTCTACAATGAATACATCAGCCACCGAGAACACATCCACATGAATGCCACTCAGTGGGAAACGCTGACCGATTTTACTAAGTGGCTGGGCAGAGAAGGTACGAATGAGATTTTAAAGTTGCTTTTTCTTTCCCATTTCTAATCTTCATAGGATGAGACGTTTGGAAAAAGAAAAGAGAAAAAAAATTGGGTCAATGTTTTATTTGCTGTGTGACTTGATTCCATGTTGGGAGCATAAGTTCTGTATTAAGTTAATAGAACACCACATAACCATTGGATATTAGATACTTAGATAGAATTGAATAAATATTATGCAAGATAATACAGTTGTCTCTCCATAAACCTGGGGTGTTGGGTCCAGGACCCCCTGCTGGTACCAAAATTCACAGATACTCAAGTCTGTTATATAAAATAAAATGATGGGCCAAGTGCAGTGGTGTACACCTGTAATCCCAGCACTTTGGGAGGCTGAGGCAGGTGGATCGCAAGGGCAAGAGATCGAGACCATTCTGGCCAACATGGTGAAACCCTGTCTCTACTAAAAATACAAAATTAGCCAGGCGTGGTGGTGTGCACTAGTAGTCCCAGCTACTCGGGAGGCTGAGGCAAGATAATCGCTTGAACCCAGGAGGCGGAGGTTGCAGTGAGCTGACGCTGCGCCACTGCACTCCAGCCTGGCGACAGAGCGAGACTCCATCTCAAAAATAAAAACAAACAAACAAAAATAAAATAAAATGATGTCGTAATTGCATTTAGCCTGTATACATCCTCCCACATACTTTAAATCATCTCTGGAGTTCTTATAATATTTAATACAATGTAAATGCCATGTAAATAGTTTTTATATTCTATCGTTAGGAAAAAATGGCAAGGAAGAAATGTCAGTGCATGTTCAGTGCAGATGTGACTATCCATTTTTCTTTTTTTGAATATTTCTGATCCTTGGTTGGTTGAATCCACATATAGTATCTTAATTTCATTAAGTGTAAATATGGAAAATTCCATATGCTGCATGAATTTGTGTATTTGAATGTACATGAGTGTATTTGGTGTTTTGTTTTGTTTTGTTTTTGAGACTGAGACTCGTTCTGTTCCCCAGGCTAGAGTGCAGTGACATGATGTCATCTCACTGCAACCTCTACCTCCTGGGTTCAAGCAATTCTCCTGCCTCAGCCTCCTGAGTAGTGTGATTATAGGTGTGCACCACCACACCCAGCTAATTTTTATATTTTTAGTAGAGAATGAGTTTCATCATGTTGGCCAGGCTGGTCTCAAAGTCCTGACCTCAGGGGATCCCCCCATGTTGGCCTCCCAAAGTGCTGAGATTACAGGTTTGAGCCACTGCACTCGGCCTGATTTGAGTGTGTTTGAATGAATAAATATGCAGAGATGAAACACATTTATATTTATGTTTCGCTTTGATTGTATGCTAATTTATGGCGGCTGCTGTGTTTTTAAGGTTTGTGCAAAGTGGACGAGACGCCAAAAGGCTGGTATATTCAGTTCATAGACAGGGACCCAGAAACTATCCGCCGGCAACTGGAACTGGAGAAAAAGAAAAAGCAGGACCTTGATGATGAAGAAAAAACTGCCAAATTTATTGAAGAACAAGTGAGGAGAGGTCTGGAAGGGAAGGAGCAGGTGGGTGAGCAACATCAGCCTGAAAGGCCATGTCCAGAGGTCTAAAGAAACACAATAATGGCTTGTGTTTTTAACATTGAATCGAGTTTCTGTGGGCACTGTTCCTAACTAAGAGGAGAACCAGCCTGGTGTCAAAAGCACAGTTTTTGGCATTGACAAACCTCGGTTTAATTCCTGACTTACTAACTTCATGATCTTGTATAATTACATAATCTTTCTAAAGCTCAATTTCCTTATATCTAAATAGAGATACCACCTAATGGGAAGACATTTACACAGATAATTTCCACTGATTATAATTAATTCAGTACTGGAGGTAAACACGTGTGGCAACGTAGAGAAGCGATGTGAACCCTAGCCTGGGGAGGACAGAGAGTATTTGAGGGTGGATACAACCCCAGTGCCGAGGAGTCTTGAACAATCAGTGAGTGCAAGCCAGGTGAATGGGAGAGGGAAGGAGCTGAGGCGTTAGAACTAGATTGAGGCATTTATTTCAACACATATTTATCAGCACCTCCTCTGTGCCAGGCCTCTTCTAGGTGCAGGGAATACTCAGTTAACAAAAGATTAAAAAAACTCTCCTGTGGCTTACATTCTTTTTTTTTTTTGAGATGGAGTCTCAGTCTTGCCCAGGCTGGAGTGCAGTGGTACAATCTCGGCTCATTGCAACCTCCGCCTCCCAAGTTCAAGCGATGCTCATGTCTCAGCCTCCCAAGTAGCTGGGACTCCGGGCACAAGCCACCATGTCTGGCTAATTTTTGTTGTTGTTTTTTTTTTAGTAGAGACCGGGTTTTGCCATGTTGGTCAGGTTGGTCTCCGACTCCTGACCTCAGGTGATCTGCCTTCCTCCGCCTCCCAAAACACTGGGATTACCAGCGTGAGCCACTGCACCTGGCCTCCTGTGGCCTACATTCTAACAGTTGTGTGTGAGCAGGCAAATGCAGCCTGGTGTGTATTGAAACTACTAGCTGTGGAGTGTTTTTGGACCATTACTATTGAGCTCTGACACATTGATTGAAGTGTATGAGGTGCATTAATCTTATGTGTATAGTTCAGTGAACTTTTACAAATATGCATGTGTAGAAAGAGTGACAGATGACCTGTGGAGCCATCACCCAGACAAAGATAGAGAGTGTTTCCAGTACCCCAGAGGGTTTCCTCAGGGTCATTGCCAGTTAATCCCTCATCTCCCGGAAGTAAGCACTGCTTCAATGTACCACTGCTGATTGTTCATTAGGTTAGTCTGTTCTAGAACACACTAAAAAATAAAAACGAAAAGAGCTTTTGCTTTTTCTAAAGTTTATTGCCTTACATTTTTGTTATTTTCTGTTTAAGTTGGAATAGAAATAAAAATATAGGTAAACTTCTGCAATTTGGTACAGAAAAGCTACTTTTCAGTATTTCGAATAAGTCTCAGTTCGATAATTTGCAAAGCGTGTAAGTTCTAATTTTTTTTTTAATTTTTATTTTTTTAAGACAGGGTTTCACCATGTTGGCCAGGCTGGTCTTGAACTCCTGGCCTCAGGTGCTCTGCCTGCCTTGGCCTCCCAGAGTGCTGAGATTACAGGTGTGAGCCACCACACCCAGCGTAATTTTCTTTTTTTTAATTTGAGAGACTGTCTCGCTCTGTCACCAGGCTGGAAGGCAGTGGCATGATTGCAGCTCACTGTGGCCTTGACCTCTGGTGCTCAAGTGATCCTTTTGCCTCAGCCTCCTGAGTAGGTGGAACTACAGGTGTGCACTACCATGATTGGCTAATTTACTTAATTTTTTTTTTTTAACAGAGATGGGAGTCTTGCTATGTTGCCCAGGCTGGTCTTGAACTCCTGGTCTCAAGCATTCCTCTTGCCTCAGCTCAGCCTCCCAAAGTGCTGAAATTACAAGCATGAGCCACCATACCCAGCCAAAGCATGTAGTTTCTTTCTTTTTCTTTTTTTTTGATACAGAGTCTTGCTCTGTCACCCAGACTGGAGGGTGCAGTGGCATGATCTCGGGTCATTGCAACTGCCATCTCCCAGGTTCAAGAGATTCTCCTGCCTCAGGCTTCTGAGTAGCTGGGATTATAGGTGCCTGCCAGCATGCCTGGCTAAGTTTGGTATTTTTAGTAGAGACGGGTTTTCGCCAAGTTGGCCAGGCTGATCTTGAACGCCTGACCTCTGGTGATTTCCCTCACCTCAACTTCTCAAAGTGCTGGGATTACAGGTGTGAGCCACCACACCCAGCCAAAAGCATGTAATTTCTTAGTTAGGATCTTAATCACTTGCATATTAGAGCTCCTTGGCAGCACAGGTCCCAAGTCATACTTTAGGCCTGTTGAATGGTGATGGGAAATGCACTGTACACCAAAACCTTCAAACTCTTTCTTTTTCTTAGGAGGTCCCCACTTTTACGGAGTTAAGCAGAGAAAATGATGAAGAGAAAGGTAGCTTTGTTTTTTCTTTCGTTTATTTTTTTCAAACATAGATGCTTTTATACAGGCTTTGTTAAAAACTCAACCTGTCAGTGTATCTGGGAGCAAGAGACTTAATCAGTCTGAGTTACATTGTTCTTATTGATTTAATGAAAAGGTAATACTAATGAATTGGATAGGATGGCTGTAGCTACAAGTAACAAAATTGACTACAATTAAACTCGGAAATATCCTGCCATAATAAGAATTCCTGCATGTTGTATGAACACATGGTAGCTGCCAGCAAGCACTCCAGCCATCACATTCAGATTCTGTATTGTTGAGAGGATGGCAGAGAGCATCTCTGGATGCTCTTCTAGAATCCTGTTAGGAACAAGGATACTTTTCCAAGAAGACCTGCTCCCTTCAATAGATTTCCTTTCAAATGTCATTGGCCAGAACTGTGTCACATGCCCATCCAAAAAACAGTCACTGGGATTATGTTGATTGCTTTAGACAATCAGAATTTACCCCAGAGATGAAGATGGTGTTATGTCCCCTGAGCCACAGGCAAGAGATGTGGAGACCTAAGCAAAATTGGAGTACTGTTCCCCAGGAGAAGGGGATAGAGTGGGGAAGCAGCCCGTGAGGTCTGCCACAGTGACATGGCGTGGAAGGTTCCTCCCATTCTGTGAGTGTCAGCTGGGGGTACTTTACAGAAATGTGTGATCTCCACATAGGAACATTTTAGCTCATGTTTATTGAAAATGTCCTGAGTTCCTCATGAATACATTGTAGTATCTTATCTGATAAGTTTTATTTTGATTTTCCTGAAATGTACATATGGAATAACATCTTTTTCTTCTAGTCACGTTTAATTTGCGTAAAGGAGCGTGTAGTTCATCCGGAGCAACATCTTCCAAGTCAAGGTGAGCTGCATCATTCACAGACCTTAAAACTTCAGGATTTTTGTGAAATGTTGGTTACTGCATTTTAAAGTCCTGTGAGTCATTTTTTTTCTAGTTGTAGTTTTCACCTTTTTTCAGTTTTCGTTGGTTTTGTTGTTCTTTAGCAATTCTTCTTCTTTTTTTTAAAGAGATGGGGGCTTGCTGTGTTGCCCAGGCTGGACTTGAACTCCTGGGCTCAGGGTGATCCTCCTGCCTTAGCCTCCCAGTTATCAGTATCTGGGATTACAGCCATACCTTACTGCGCCCAGCTGGCAACTGTTCTTTTCCTATTTGCCTGTCATGAGATGATTCTGTCTTTTGAGGAAAGCCTCAATTTGATGTGTTTTACATAAATAAATTTTTGGTTCTCCATGAATCCTTCTCCATTTAATGGTTCTTTGTGTGCTCAATAAAACTATTTCTTTTCCTATCTTAGCTCACATGTCAGAGTTAAAATGTTAGCTGGGTATGCATTTTCCTTTTACTTGCTGCATTGGGAGTTTTTTGAGGGCTCAGCAAACTTTTTCTGTAAAGAGCCATATAGTAAATAGTTTAGGCTTTTTTGGCCAGATGCATTTGCCACAATAACTGAACTTGGCCGTCTTAGTAAGAACGTAGCTGTGGACAGTGCATAAAGGAATTGAGTGTGGCTGAGTTCCAGTAAACTTATTTACAAAAGCCGGTGGCAGGTGGCAGCTGGCATTTGGCCCTTAGCCTGTCGTTTGCCAAAACCTGGCATATTATGTAGTCAGGTAGTTCTATCCAATTTCTATGTTATCCTCTCTTGCAATTTTTATATATTTCACCAAATCTTTACTCATTATTTCTGGCATGCAATGCATTTAGTTTTGTTTTGGAGGCTAAAAAAGATGAGTAAGACAAGATACTCAAGTACCAGTATCTACTGGAATTTGCTTTTAACCTGGGTGATATTTTCTGTTTTACTTAGTACTTGACATGTTTTTTTTTTTTTTTTTAAAGATCTAAGTTTTTTGGGTTTGTTTATAGGTCATTGTTTGTTTACACTACTGAATATGTGGCTAGGAGTCTGGAAGGAGATAGATAGGCTGAATCAGCCAAAAACTTAGATCTTAAAAAAAAATGTCAAGTACTAAGTAAAACAGAAAATATCACCCAGCTACCTACCATCATTCTGCTATCCAGAGTGTAATATCACTGACTGCAGGCGTGAGGAGAAGGGCCAGAGAGGTAAAGGTAGCACAGGTTAAATGCTCACGCAGCGCTGATAGTTCTGTAGGAGACGCGGACGGGTACTCCGTGGTTTTCACCGATCTGTAAGTTCGTCATGGAACACAGTTGTTCCACATTGTGAACTCTGCACGTCACAGAGCATTCGTCTGTGTGTGCTTCTTGTTAACAAGCACAATTCTGTTCATCAGTACTCTGGGACCAAGCGCACTGAAGACTATGGGAAGTTCAGCATCAGTGAAAAGAAAGGAACCTTCCCAGAGCTCAGCTCAGTCCAAAGAAAAGAAGAAAAAGAAATCTGCACTGGATGAAATCATGGAGGTACAGTTCATGGACTGCATATGGACACCTTCAAAACGAAGGAAAATTAAATCATATCACCATTTATTAGATTAATGAAAAGGGGCCAGGCTCGGTGGCTCAAACCTGTAATCCCAGCACTTTGGGAGGCCGAGGCGGGTGGATCACGAGGTCAAGAGATCGAGACCAACCTGGTCAACATGGTGAAACCCCATCTCTACTAAAAATACAAAAAATTAGCTGGGCATGGTGGCGCGTGCCTGTAATCCCAGCCACTCAGGAGGCTGAGGCAGGAGAATTGCCTGAACCCAGGAGGCGGAGGTTGCGGTGAGCCGAGATCATGCCATTGCACTCCAGCCCGGGTAACGGGCGAAACTCCGTCTCAAAAAAAAAAAACAAAAAAAAAAGATTAATGAAAAGTAGAAAAATTATCACATACGGACTAGGGAATAGTGACCTAGCTACATATAGTTCCCTGAACCAGAACTGGAGCCCCTCTAAATAGGTTGGTTTGTTTTTTATTTTCTTGAGATGAAGTCTCGATCTGTCGCCCAGGCTGGAGTGGAGTGGCACAATCTCAGCTCACTGCAACCTCCGCCTCTTGGATTCAAAGGATTCTCCTGCCTTAGCCTTCCAAGTAGCTGGGATTACAGGTGCCCACCACCACGTCCAGCTAATTTTTGTATTTTTAGTAGAGATGGGGCTTCACCATGTTGGCCAGGCTGGTCTTGAACTCCTGACCTCAAGTCATCTACCCACCTCAGCCTCCCAAAGTGCTAGGATTATAGGCATGAGCCACTGCACCCCACCTAAATAGATTCATTTTTGTGCCTCAGGTTCTTTCTTTAAAACTCCCTGTGCAGTTATGGTCAGTAGAATTCAGTCAGAAATTGGTCCTCCATGGTTGGCCTCCCTCCTTCAACTGCTACTCTCCTGTTACTTTGACTTCCACTTAGCACCTCCTAGCTAGAAAGCTGTGACGTGTTTTTGTTTTTTGGTGTTTGTTTGTTTGTTTGTTTTGTTTTTTTGAGACAGAGTCTCTCCGTGCCCAGGCCAGAGTGCAGTGGCACAGTCTCAGCTCACTACAGCTTCCTCCTCCCAGGTTCAAGAGATTCTCCTGCCTCAGCCTCCCGTAGCTGAGATTGCCAATGTGTGCCACCACGCCTGGCTGATTTCTCTATTTTTAGTAGAGATGGCATTTCACCATGTTGGCTTGAACTCCTAACCTCAAATGATCCGCCCACCTTGGCCTCTCAAATTGCTGGGATTATAGGTGTGAGCCACTGTGCCTGGCCCACTGTGACATGGTTTTAATTTGACTCAGCCCGATGGCTAAGTTTATGTGCAAAATCATTGGAAATACATGATTCTCCATATTTAGGGCCATACTTTGGCTCTAAATCTACTCGAGACTAGAGTAATTCTGCGGAAGGCTCTTAATATACTCCTAAATATCCCTTTCTCCATTCTAACACATAGCCTACCTTACAAAGAATTAATAAAACAAGTGGGAGAAGAGAAGAGGCAGGATAGAAGAGAAAGAGTAAATGGGTCTAAGAAGCTAATGTTTTTTTCTTTAATATTATTTCCTCTGTCTTCTCATCTCTTTTCTTCATTGTGAAAGGATAGAAAATAGCTGTTCAGTCTTGTTTTTTTTTGTTTATTTTTGAGACAAAGTCTTACTCTGTCCTCTGTTGCTCAGGCTGGAGTGCAGTGATGCAATCCCAGCTCACTGCAACCTCCACCTCCCAGGTTCAAGTGATTCTCCTGCCTCAGCCTCTTGAGTAGCTGGGATTACAGGTGCCTGCCACCACCCCAGCTAATTTTTTGTATTTTTAGTAGAGAGGAGGTTTTATTATGCTGGCCAGGCTGATCTTGAACTCCTGGCCTCAGATGTCCACCCGCCTCAGCCTCCCAAAGTGCTGGGATTACAGGTGTGAGCCACCGCGTCTGCCTGGCTGTTCAGTCTCTCTGTCCCTAGTCCTCACACCATGCAGGACGATCTAAAAACCTGAAAGTATCATATAAGGTGAATATACTGTGAAACGGATTCACTGTTATGTGCTGCTCATTGTATAGAAAGAAAAGCGGTCCTTGTTAGTCACGGAGCTTTCACGCTAATGACAGACCTGTTCAGCAGTGACCCAGTAAATGGTCACAAAATGCTGAGTGCCAAGGAGGTCTGAGGGTAGGGAGTGGGGAGAGATCCTGTGAACCGTGCCTAGACAGGGACCATCAGGCATCTGAAGGGAAGGCCCAGGGGGCTAGAGTGCAGCAAGCACAGGGCCGCGTTTGAAGTTAGAGAGCCAGGCAGGCCCACACCACAGAGGTCTTGCATGCAGTGGCAGGGATATTTTAAATTTAATTTTATTCAGAGTAAAATGAAAGCCAAATCTTTGAATATAATGCATACTAAATTTAGAACGTTGTTTGTTGAAAAGTTGAAGGATTTAAAGTAAGGGTTTTTTTTTGAGATGAAGTGTCACTCTGTCATCCAGGCTGGAGCACAGTGATGTGGCCTTGGCTCACTGCAACCTCCGCCTCACGGGTTCAAGCAATTCTCCTGTCTCAGCCTCCCGAGTAGCTGGGAATACAGGCCTGTGCCACCATGCCTGGCTAAGTTTTGTATTTTTAGAAGAGATGGGGTTTCACCATGTTGGCCAGGCTGGTTTCAAATTCCTGACCTCACGTCATCCACCAACCTCTGCCTCCCAAAGTGCTGGGTTACAGGCCTGAGCCACCATGCCCAGCCTAAAACGAGGTTTTGAGTCAACTGAGGGATTATGACATTGTTGGATACCTCTGAAAATTGGTACTTAGAGTTAACTGCAAGCAGTTGAGAAAGAAAAAGATATTTTTGCCGTAACAGCCAGACAGCATTCTTTTCCTTTGGTAACTCTCATTTATTTTTCTCTTGGTGTTTTTCTTCCCTTTCATTCGTGAGCTTTACTGTCATTTTCGAGCAGGGAACCCCCTGTTTGCTACCAGGCTGTGCACTTAACCATGCTGTGCTGCACTGAGCCATGCACTAGGATTTTACTGCATGAGAACATGCTCTTTTCCAGCTCCTGACAGTCCCTGGGAGACACAGTGGGTGAGGCAGGTGCTGGCTGGTCTTGCAGCCGAATAGAGGTTGTTTCTGTTTGCTTACTAGGTCAGTCAACTTGCTTTATCGCATACTTTTAAAAATGAAAGTTTGTTTTCAAATCAAAAACTAGTGACAAATCATGTTTATTTGTATTGATCAGAGCTTGCAAGTTATGTCATTGGTCTTCTGTGAAGTAGAAGACTTCACGGTTTTATGGTGTTGTTTTGCTAAATAGAATAGTGTTTTGAAATCAAATGAGGATTTTAAGACATTCTTCTATGTTCTGTAGATTGAAGAGGAAAAGAAAAGAACTGCCCGGACAGACTACTGGCTACAGCCTGTAAGTATTGAGCTGGAGTTTCTCAAGTTCTAAATGTACATCTGAGTGAATGATTTAAGTAACATTTTGCATAAGTAACTAAACTTTTTAAACATGTATAATCTATACCAGTAGAATTAGCTATAACTTATAATGACTTTTCTTCCTGTTAGATCTTTAATCATTGGTTGTATCCCTGTTGGAGGTTACTTCATGTTTATAGACCAGTAATATCCCTCAAGTTTAGTGCTACGTTTGTTTATGGACATCTTGAATTTGAGCCTGGAATTTCCCATTTTTGTTATAGGACAAAAGGTTGTGTTTTCAGAAGTGAGATCAGAAAGTAAACTGTAAATGCTCAAGTGTTGGTTTTCAATTTACAACTTACTGGAACTAGAATGTCCATTTATTAATATGTACGTCGTAGAGAAAAGCAGGTTTAAATTTTACCAACTCAAGGGAGCTTTGTATTTTATTGCTTATTTATTATTGCTTATCATTTTAAAATAATAATTTAAAAATAGTTTTTAAACATTTAAAAATGTTTAAAAAGTATTTCTTAAAACAATATTTTAAATATTATTACTTATTAATGCTTGATTTTAGACTTACTGAGACATGGCATTTTCATAAAACTTTCAGAGTGTCTTGTTCTTTTTTTGGCTTTTAAATAGAGACAGGAACTTGTTTTATTGACCAGACTGGTCTCAAACTCCTGGCCTCAAGTGATCCTCCCACCTCAGCTTCCAGGGAGCTTTGATCAGCAGTGACCACCTCAGTGCTTTTTCACTTCCTGGAATGGAGAGAAAGAAACTATCTATGAAAGACACCAAGTACTGCAGTTGATATATTCAGATAACAGTTCTAGATTTCCAGAAATCTTCAATGTAGAAATCAGATGTTTTGTGCGCATATATATATATATATATATATATATTTTTTTTTTTTTTCCTCTTGCTAACCATGTTGAACGAAAAGGGGCAGAAGGAATCAAAGATTGCTAAGGAAATGTTTGCCCTTGTTGGGAAGGCAGAGAGCTCCAGCGTTTCTTTGACAGAACAGTTACATTTTCCTGTGGTTTTTGGTGAACATAGTTTAAAAGGAAGAAGGAAATTACAAACAATAATTTCTGTCCTTCCTTTTATCTTTTTGTTGTTTTTATTTTCTAGGAAATTGTTGTGAAAATTATAACCAAAAAACTGGGAGAGAAATATCATAAGAAAAAGGGTATTGTAAAGGTAAGGACATGCAATTATGAATGGAATTTGTGAAAAAAGCTAGGGTCAGTGAGTGAAGCTATTTTGGTATTTCTTGAAAATCAAGTCTTAGTATAGAAGTACCGTGTCTAAAATTCTTGATTATTCCATGAAATGGAAGCTGTATTCATGATTACTGGAGAAATATTTCTTTTTCATCCATAGTTTATACTTAACGTTGGTCTGTTTTCTTACTAGGACAGATAGTATGTATGAAGTCCCATCAGCACCTCTTTAAAACCTCAGCATACATGCCTTGCTTGTCAGTAAAATGTGTTTTATTTTTTAATGATAGGCCATATATTAAAAGTAATAGCAAAAACAGCAATTAACTTTTATACCAGCCTAATAATTATACTCTCAGAGGTCTCAAGAGGACTTCTTGTGTTGTGCCTGAGAGACTATCTTTTGGATACTCTGGGATTTAATTTATTTTTATTTTTATTTTCATTTTTGAGACAGGGTCTGGCTCTGCTGCCCAGGCTGGAGTGCAGTGGTGGGATCTCAGGTCATTGCAGCTGCTGCCTCCCGGGTTCAAGTGATTCTCCTGCCTCAGCCTCCCAAGGAGCTGGGATTACAGGCACCTGCCACCACACCCCACTGATTTTTGCATTTTTAGTAGAGATGAGGTTTCACCAAGTTGGCCAGGCTGGTCTCGAACTCCTGACCTCAGGTGATCTGCCTGCCTTGGCCACCCAAAGTGCTGGGAATTACAGGTGTGAGCCACCATACCTGACCTACTTTGGGATTTTAAAGTTTGTTTCAACATTCTAGGCCTTTTCTCCCTTTTTGCCTTTCCTAAATTCAGTTTTATTCCAGCACCCAGCCTTGTGCCTGGCTCAGTTGCCCTTCTTCCCCTGTACATTAAGCTAGGCAAAACTACCCCACTTGCTGGATTGCTTAAAGTCCTACTCTAGAACTGCCAACCTGTTATTCTTTCCAGATGAAAACCTTAGCTAAGCTTTGAACAGTTCTTTATTGAGAACCATAGATGGAATCTGGAAAATTGTGCCGTTTATAGAAGGAGTTACTCTTATCTTTTGATTGGTATTTTATTTGTCTTCATTTCATTTACTTTTGTCCTTTTAAACAATTGTGCACATATTTCTTTCATTATAAAAGTGTTCATTTTACATGACAGGAAGTAATTGATAAATATACAGCTGTTGTAAAGATGATCGATTCTGGAGACAGGCTGAAACTCGACCAGACTCATTTAGAGACAGTAATTCCAGCACCAGGTAAGTCTGTTTGCAGACTGTTTAACACATACGCCTTTAAAATGAGTGGTTCCATTTTTAAACTGATGGTTGTCGTTATTTTTCTGTTTCAGCATTATTAACCACTAGTGTAACTCATCTCTTTTGGCTTCAAGGGTGTTGTAGTTTACCAGCTTCTGATGAAGCTGTTTTGTGGTGTGAATGGATTTTCTTTTCCTGGAGTACGTTTTTTTTTTGTTTTTTTTTTTTTTTCTGAGGCAAAACATAGACGTATATGGATGACATTTGTTATATTAGGCTTATGGTCATAGCTTGAGAATCTCTCATCTGAAATCCTTGGACCAGAAGCGTTTCCAATTTTGGATTTTGGAATATTTGCATATATATAACTGGATATTTTGGGGATGGAACCTGAGTCTTAACACAAAATTGATTTATGTTTTACTTAATTTTTATTTTTATTTATTTATTTAGAGACATAGTTTCACTCTGTTACCCAGGCTGGAGTGCAGTGGCATGACCTTGACTCACTGGAACCTCCACCTCCCAGGTTCAAGTGATTCTCCTGCCTTAGCCTCTTGAGTATTAGGGACTACAGGCGTGCACCACCACATGCAGCTAATTTTTTATATTTTTGGTAAAGCCAGGGTTTTACCATGTTGGCCAGGCTGGTCTCGAACTCCTGACGTCAAGCGATTCACCCGCCTCTGCCTTCCAAAGTGCTGGAATTACAGGTGTGAGCCACCGCACTCAGCCTCATTTATGTTTTATATATACCTATACACGTAGCCTGAAGGTAGTTTTATACAATATTTTAAATAATTTTGGTTGCATCTTGACAGTGACCTGTCACAGGAGATCAGCTGTGGAATTTTCCACCTGTGACATGATATCAGCACTCAAAAGGTTTCGGATTTTGGAGCTTTTCAAATTTTGGCTTTTCAGATTAGGATGTTAAACCTGTGATATATTTGTTTAGCTCTCTGTGATAGTCAAGTGAAAGTCTGTGTTATTTTGCTTTTTTCCCCTTGGTGTCTTTGCTTTTTGGAAACTTACCCATATCTGAGTACAAACACTGCTTTGACCAGGTTTTGCCTCTGATTCAAAATCTTCCTGGGGGTCTCACTGCCAGTGCAGTGATAACATCGGTCTCTGGAACTTCCATTTATCAGTCTTTATTCTTTTTCCCCCTAAAGTAAAAACCCTTTTTACAGATTAGAAAAATTTGTGTTAGCTGTGTTGTGGTATAATTGATGTGCAATCAATCACACTTATGTAGAGTATACAATCCGGTAAGTTTTCACATGTGCCTGCTTCCATCCTACAGCCAAGACGATGAACGTATTTCCTCATTTCCCTCTCTAATCCCTCCCTCCTGCCTTCTGCTCCTGGGTCCCCTGTCTTCCTAGCCATCTGCTGACATGCTTTCTGTCACTATAGTTCAGTTCATGTTTTTCTAGACTTTTCTATAAATTAAGTTTATATAAACATACCTGTGTCCTGTTTTCCGGTCTGGCTGCTTTCACTCAGCATAATTATTTTGGATTCACCGACGTGGTTGTATGTATCTGTAGCTCATTCTTTTTTCTTGCTGTATTTTTCTTGTCATTGTATGAATATGCAGTATTCCCTCCTTATCCTGTGCCTTCTAAGATCACCAGTGGATGCCTGAAACCGTGGAGAGTACCAAACCCTATATGTACTATTATAGGTATATGTACATACCTATAATAATATGAATTAGGCATAGTGAAAGACTGAGGACAGTAACTAATAACCAACTAGAGCAGTTGTAATCCTATACTATAATAAAAGCTATGTGAATGTGGCCTCTTTCTCTCACAATGTTTTACTGTACTGTACACACCTATTTTCGGACCACGTTGACTGAGAGTAACCGAAACCTGGGATCAGGGGGAACTACTGTACCGGTTTGTTTATCTGCTCCTCTGTTGATAGACATCTGGCTTATTTACAGCTTTGGGGTATTAAAAATAAAACTGCTGTGAACATACATGTGCAGAGCTTTGTGTGGATATGTGGTTTCTTTTCTCTTGGGTAAATACATAGAACGATTCAGTCACATGGTAGGCATAAGTTTAAATTTTTATAAAACTGCCAAACCATCCTTATGAATTTTGCAAAAAGACAAGGTAAGCTAAATTTTCTCTGATTACTTCTGGACTCTGAACATTTTCTCTAAGTACCTTATACCCCTTGCAGTCTAAAAGTAAAACATACATATTCCTTCAACAAATAATTGGGGGGGAAATGAGAAGTCTTATGATCGAGTAGTCAGAGTATTCATACACCACACTAAAATACCATGCACTTCTTAAATGATTGAGAACCCCTAAGAAAAAGGGATTTGTTTTTCATTATGTTTATTCCGTGTGGTACACTTTGCTGTAACAAGTTAGAAGAAAAGTGGAGATATTTCTTTGCATTAAGTTTTATATTCTTTTCCATTGTAGGAAAAAGAATTCTAGTTTTAAATGGAGGCTACAGAGGAAATGAAGGGACCCTAGAATCCATCAATGAGAAGACTTTCTCAGCTACTATAGTCATTGAAACTGTAAGTTTGTTTACACAAAGACAAAAATTTCAAAATGCTTTAAAAATGTGCCATAATTCTTTTTAACTGGATTGTTCTTTATTTTAGAATGTGAGTTTTTTGTTAGCCTTCTATCCTATTTGGAAATCCATAAGCTTATTTTCTCCAGTGACTCTGCCACTGCTAAAATATTTTATTTTCTGATTACATGTATTCATGCATAAAACCTGAAAAACATAATTTAATATAAATAGTTATAAAAATTAACCATAATTCCCCAGCCCAACAATAAACCCCACTGATATTTTGGTCTGTTCCTTTCCAATCTTGGTATTTTATGAAAGTGTGTATAGTAGGTACAGTTTTGTATCCTTTTTTCCCCTCATCTCGAATATGCAACTCAATGTGGCATAGTGAAGTTGTGGGAAGTATAGTCACTGTCAGGAGAGGGGTAACCGCAGAGGCCAACCACTTTTTAAAATGTCTTTCCTTTTTTCATAAAAGATTCAAGGGTAGCAGAGATCAAATACAGTAATTTGAAGAACTCTGACATATAAATAAAGTTGTTTATTGACTTAGGATATTTCACTGACAGGTATATGAGTGAGGCCCAAGATATCTTCAGAAAGATAGATTCCTTTTAGACCTCTGAGCTACTGCACTGCATCTCCTTGCTGCTAAACAAAAGAATTTTTCATCTCCAGTACAGTCAGTTTTAGTATTTCTTGGGGCGCTTGGGAGTCATAGATACTTAGAGAGTTTAATGAAACTTTAGACTCTTCAAAACATTGCACATAATTGCCAAATTTTATTTGTTCTCTTGGGGAGCTTATAGGCCCCCTAAGCCCATGGACCTGTTGCAGAATATGTGTCTAGGAAGGTTTTCTGGAAAAACCATTGAGGTCCTTATGTCAGAGAACTCTGATCCTGACGATGCTAACCTAGAAACTGGTACTTGCCAAGTGTTATTTACTATGTAAACTAAGGGGGTGAGAAGGAAAATAGGACTCTTGGTTGGCATTGAAGATTGTGTCAGTCTGACTAAATTAACAGATTGAGTTTTAACAAAAAACTCTGTAAGATTTTCTCTGTATAAGGCAATAGAAAATCAACTATTTTCTTGACAACTTGCTTATCCTTCCCTTATTAATTTTTTTTTTTTTTTGCATGGACCATACATGAAACTTGCCTTATTAATTTCATGGCGCTATCACATGTAGATCCTGTTTCACGTTTTCATCTCAGGGAAACACAAAACAGCTGATCACTGCTGAGGCTGTATTAAGCTCCATCTCGATACCTTTGGTTTGCAGGTTGCATCATTCGTCAAGAGCTAGTTTCTCACCTTCTGCACTGTAGACCCAGTTTCATCTTCTGTACTGAGGTAGAGCTTAGGAGCAAATCCACATGAAAAGCCTTTCAGTTTGATTGCAAAGCAACATGTACTTCTTTTAGAAGAGGGAATCTGGGCCGGGCGCGGTGGCTCAAGCCTGTAGTCCCAGCACTTTGGGAGGCCGAGGCGGGTGGATCACGAGGTCAAGAGATCGAGACCATCCTGGTCAACATGGTGAAACCCCGTCTCTACTAAAAATACAAAAAATTAGCTGGGCATGGTGGTGTGTGCCTGTAATCCCAGCTACTCGGGAGGCTGAGGCAGGAGAATTGCCTGAACCCAGGAGGCGGAGGCTGCAGTGAGCCGAGATCGCGCCATTGCACTCCAGCCTGGGTAACAAGAGCGAAACTCCGTCTCAAAAAAAAAAAAAAAAACAAGAGGGAATCTACTAGCCAGGCATAGTGGCTCACATCTGTAATCCCAGCACTTTGGGAGGCCAAGGTGGACAGATTACCTGAGGTCAGGGCTTCAAGACCAGCCTGGCCAACATGGAGAAACCCTGTCTCTACTAAAAATACAAAAATTAACTGGGCATGTTGGTGCATGGCTGTAGTCCCAGCTCGGGAGACTGAGGCAGGAGAATCACTTGAACCCAGGAGGCGGAGGTCGTAGTGAGCTGAGATTGCGCCACTGCACTCCAGCCTGGGTGACAGAGCGAGACTCTGTCTCAAGAAAGAAAAGAAAAAGAAGGGAATCTACCTCCCAATTTCTTTCTTCTTTTTTTCAGCCTGCCCTCATTAAAAATTAAAATTTAAGAAAAGCTCTGTATTTGCATGTATCTGTCTCATGTTTGTGTTTTCTTCTGAGTCAGTTGAATTTGGCAAGTCGTTTTTATTATTTCTGGCGTCTTGAGTTTCTATGTCATTGGTAATATCTGCAAATTTTTAACATCTAATTAGTTGTTTCTAAGTAGCCCCAGCTTTTCAGCTATTTGTCCCATAAACCTAAACGTCTGGCTCTCTCCTCATTCTCCAGATTTATAGTTCTTATCAGAAAAATGTGATGGACCATAGACCATTAAACATGATAATGAAAAATCCAACCTAGATCATACTTTACCTGGGAACTTAGTACCTTTAAATATGATAATTATTGGTTGTTAAGAGAAGCAGTAAAAAAATGTTAAAATCTCAGTCCAGGGTTAGAGTCATCGTTGTCATCATTACCATCATCACCATCATGATCGTCATGTTATATTTTGCAAGGGAGAGGATTAACTGCCAAATTTTATTTATTTATTTATTTTTGAGACTGAGCTTCGCTCTGTTGCCTGGGCTGGAGTGTAATGGTGTGATCTCAGCTCACTGCAACCTCCACCTCCGAATTCAAGCAATTCTTCTGCTCCAGCCTCCCGAATAGCTGGAATTACAAGCACTTGCCACCATACCCAGCCAATTATTATTATTTTAGTAGAGATGGGGTTTCACCATGTGAGTCAGGCTGGTCTCAAACTCCTGACCTGCTGGGATTACAGACGTGAACACCGTGCCCCGCCCAACTCTCAAATTTTAAACAAAAGATTAAATAATAATGAGAGTTGAAAATTAAGGCCGAGGCGGGTGGATCACGAGGTCAAAAGATCGAGACCATCCTGGTCAACATGGTGAAACCCCGTCTCTACTAAAGATACAAAAAATTAGCTGGGCGTGGTGGCACGTGCCTGTAATCCCAGCTACTCAGGAGGCTGAGGCAGGAGAATTGCCTGAACCCAGGAGGCGGAGGTTGCGGTGAGCCGAGATCGCACCATTGCACTCCAGCCTGGGTAACAAGAGTGAAACTCCATCTCAAAAAAAAAAGAAAAAAAAGAAAATTATCAAGCTCTCACTCATATTAAATTCCAGGTGTAGTCACTTTATACGAAATAACTTATTTATATTTCCCAATAACCCAATCATAGAGACATTACTATTATCCCCACTGGGAGATAATGAGACACAGAACTGAAGGACAGAGAGGTTGAATCAGTTGTTGAAAGTGAGATTTGATCTTGGGGAGTATAGGTCCACAGCCCATATTCTTAGCTTCTGTGTCCCCAGGTTGTATCTATTTTTGTGATAGAGAATATCTTTCATTAATTAAGTTTTTTTCTTTCCCTTCTTGTTGGATATGAAAGAAGAAAATAAATTTAGACTTGCTATAATCTAGACCAGGGTAACTATCACAGCTAACCTCGACAGACGAAAGGGTGTTTTCTATAAAAAAAAGGAAACCCCAAATGGACAGTGGCACAAACATGGGAGAAGTTAACGTTTCACTCTCAAAAGCCCAAGTGGGTATTTTTGATGAGGGAACTCTTTTCTAAGGTACAGTTTTATATTCTTTTTTCCCTGAGATTGTATCTAAAACTCAGTTCGGCATAGTAAAATTAGTGGGGGAAGTATAGTCATTGTCAGGAGGGAGGGAACCAGAGGTCAACCACTTTTTAAAATGTCTTCTCTTTTTTTCATGAAGGATTTAAGGTATCAGAGACAATACAGTCAGTAGTGGTTTGTGGACCCAGAGTCCTTCCAACTAGTGGCTCTACTGCCCTCAAGTGGCATCTCCAGTTGCTGTGTCTGTGTGCTTTGGGTAGGCAAGAGGAGCTTGGCAGGTGTGTTGGGGATAGCGTGCCTCGGCCATCACTTCTGTTTGCTTCTGTGGGCTGGAGCTCCATGCCTGGCCACAGTTAACCACAGGGAGCTAGGAAATTAGCTATTTATCCAGGAAGCAGAGGCGATACTGACCAGCTGGCAGGTCTCTGCCACAGTGTGGCATATACATATATTGATAATGTATGTCAGATGTCACTGAAGAAAATATGGTAGTTCTTAATGAGGATGCCATAGTTGATTCTTTTTTTTTTTTTTTCTGAGACCAAGTCTCATTCTGTCTCCCTCACTGGAGTGCAGTGGCGCAGTCTTGGCTCACTGCAACCTCCACCTCCCAGGTTTAAGCAATTCTCCTGTCTCAGCCTCCTAGAGAATGCCATAGATTATTCTTAAAATTCATAGATGTATAGAAGTGTTAACTACCTTAATGGTATTTTAGGGATATGGAGAAGGCAAATTTGTATCCATAAGCATGGTGTCATTTTTTTTGTCTTTTACGAATGTGTGTTTTTAACTTTCTCTTAAATTATTTTAATTTGTAGGGCCCTTTAAAAGGACGCAGAGTTGAAGGAATTCAATATGAAGACATTTCTAAACTTGCCTGAGTTTGAAAATTTGTTAACAATGCATTAAAACCTTAAAGCATCAAATTGGTGTTCACCAAGGCATTATGAGTCTCTACTGTGTTAGGGTATTCTTTTGTATAAAAGAAACAGGTTTTTGAAAATATTACTGTATAGTTGTTCAGCTAAACTTTGAGAAAAATTTAATTATGTCTCACAAAGTATCAAAAGTATGTAATTTTGTCCTTATTTTTGTTTCCTTTGTAATTTACTTGATGATTTTATATCTTCATTAAAGAATGTTATTGTGAAGTGTTTTATATATGACAATTTAGAATCATATAATTGGAGGAAATCCTTCATACACTCTAAATTTATATTTTCAGTAGTAGAGTAGTAAAGTTGAACTATAAATGTAATTAAATTTTAAATGTCAAAGTATAAATGTAAAAGCAGCTTTATTATGGTAATAACTCATATGCCTTTCAGGTCACTCACTTGAAATACACATGCAGCTCACTGGTTTTTAGTATTTTTGCAGAGTTTTGCAACCATCACCATGGTCTGATTTTAAAACAGTTTCAAACCCCAAAATGAAACCCTGTACTGGTCATACCTGTTTTTTTCCCTCTGCTCTAGCTCTAGGCAACCACTGATGTACTTTCCGTCTCTGTGGATCTGCCCTCTCTGGACATTTCGTATAAATGGAATCGTATAACGTGACCTTTTATGACTGGCTTCTTACACTTAGCATAACGTTTTCAAGGTTTATCCATGTGGTAGCGTGTAGGTGTACTTCACTTCTTTTCATGGCTTCGTAATATTCCACTGCGTGGATATACCGTGTTTTGTTTATCCATTCATCGGTTGATAAACATTTGGATCGTTTCTACTTTTTGACTTTTGTGAATAATGCTGCTGTGATCATCCCCTTACAGGATTTTATGTGGACAGAAACTTTCAATTCTGCCAAACTCTTCCAGAGCAGCTGTACCATTTTACAAGTCCCACCAGCAATGTTGAACTAGACAATTTTATGTGTTTTTTATTTTTTTATTTTTAGAGACAGGGTCTCACTACGTTGCCCAGGCTGGTCTCAAATCCTAAAAGCTCATTTGCAAAATGTTTATTTTCTTCATTTATGTTTACAGGCTTTATAAACCACCCCGATACCTGGCCAGTTTTAATTATTCAAACCAAAGTATATCTGCAAAAGTGATGGGGAAAATGTATATTCATATATATATATAATTTCCCAAACTGTAAACTGTTAAGGGCGTCTGAGAAAGCTGTAGAGCTGAGGCACGAAGTACTCCTTGTAATGCCCGTCGATGAAGCCTTTCCCACTGTTGTGCACGAACCAGCAGGGGACATCCGTTCCAAACACCACGTCTGTTCTGTAGTCTTTCTGTAAGCCTCTGCAAGGAAGCGATGCACGTGATTATGGGGAGACTGAGGCACGGCTGGCCAGGCACCTCTAGACACAAGACCCCCTCTTTTCCTTGCTGTTCTTCATGTTCCTTCTGACACCCACATCTGCCACCCCCAACCTATTGCTGCTCCCCAAGTTGTGTGAAACACCAAATCTGGGGCTTGGTGTTGGAAGGACAGAGAATCAGCGGAGTGTCCTTAGAGAACTCAAAGAACCCTTAGAGTTGACCCATGTGGACTTTTCCAGCAAGGGAAACTGTAGCCAATGGAAAGAAAGCAGGAAGAAGACCAAAGACTCTACAGTGTTGAGGCTGACTTCACAGGTGACTTAATGAATGAGTTGGTGGCCAGGCGGGATGGCTCATGCCTGTAATCCCAGCGCTTTGGGAGGCAGAGGCAGGCAGATCATTTGAGGCCAGAAGTTCAAAACCAGCCTAGCCAACATGGTGAAACCCACTCTCTACTAAAAATAATAATTAAAAAATGTTAGCTGGGTGTGGTGGCATATGCCTGTAGTCCAACTACTTGGGAGGCTGAGGCACGAGAATCACTTGAACAATTCTCTGCGGCTGAGGCGGAGGTTGTAGTGAGCCAAGATCACGCCACTGCACTCCAGCCTGGGCGACAGAGCAAGACTCTCTTGGAAAAAAAAAAAATGCATTGGAGGCGCCCCTTAACTGCACTTTCTGTGTGTTTAAGGGTGATACATGCTGTTTCTGAGCAGATTCATGCCCTCCACTTGAAGGGCAAAGAAGCCAAC